>CM051829.1:27750739-28975322 GCA_028451465.1 Erethizon dorsatum | reverse complement strand
GACATCATATCCCAGTGATCCATGCACACCCATGTTTACAGCAGCACAACTCATAATAGCTCAATCTTGGAAGCAGCCAATATGTCTATGAGCAAACGAATGGAAAAAGAAAATGTGGTATTTGTACATAATGGAGTGCTGCTCTGCCACAAAGAAGGATAAACTTGAGTCATTTGTAGAAAAATGGACGCACCTTGAGACTGTAATGTTAAGTGCAGTACGTCAGACACAAGCTTAAATGTCAACATGGTTTCTATGACAAACTCAAAGTATAAATAATTAAAAAAGCAAAATAAAAGATAGATAATAGAAAACAGGGAGCTAGGTCTTTTGCAAATGAGAAGGGGACCAAGAGGTGTGGGGGGGGGAAAGGGGGAAATAAAATAATTAAGATGTATTGTGTACAAGTACCAACTCCCCACAATGAACTTATAATCATTATGTACTGTAAACATGTATTAATAAAAAACTTTTTAAAAAGAAGGGGCATTCTGCAAGAGCAGAACAAATGCAAATCTCCTGGGGTGGCAAAAGCCAAGTATATTTGAGGAACTAAAGGCCAGGATGGCTAACTGGGGGTGGTGGGAGGAACCAATCCCCAAGGGGCTTGTACATGATTGAAATGGGAGCCATGAGTTGGGGTACTGAGCAAGGCAATGACCTGATTATCCTCAAATGGCCACACAGTGGTACACATAATTACAGACTGCAAATAACCCCCAAATAAAACTGCACTGTGACATGTTTTTGTACCTGTAATTACTATCTTAATTATACCTATTAGGTTAAAATTACTTGCCCTTCTATGCATTCACCGCAGTGGGTAAGGAGAGATAAACCCCCTGGATGTTGGTGGACAAGCCTTGTTAACCAATGACAACTGAGAGCGCGTTGCAAACTGATATCTAAGTGTGTCTGCTGGCACAATGGCCATAGGAAGACAAGAAGGAACGAGCTGTGGTCTATGAAACACACACATGCAAATGTGTCTCATGTTGGCAAACGACTCGGAAGGACTGCTGAGTCACTGTGCTTCATGGGTTGAGCATGAATCGGGCTCCACACACTGGGAAGCCTGCACTGCCTAAGCTATGTGGGAGCTAAGGGCACAGTCCCAGCTTGATTGTCATCGACGAGTCTCCTTCATGGGGTCTGGGCAGAATCTCATCTCTACGTCTGCTCAGGGCCACATCTTTAGGAACCTACATCCCAGGAACCACAGCACAAGTGCTTCATTTGTTATTCTAGAAATAAACAAGAAGGGGCAATTTGGGCTGTGAGGCCTCTGTTTCTAAAATAAGGCTTTCTGAACAAGGTGCTGCACCTGCTCCATCCAGTCACCAAGCACCTTGATCTGAACACTACCCCGTGTGTCTCGAGCACAGCTCCCAGCCCGGAATGCACCATTCTATTTGCATACTAACCAATCAGTCATCACCTTGTGAAAGCTTTTCTCCAAGAGCCACACACTGAGGGAAGGAAAAGCAGTCTTAGCAGTCCCTTCCAAGCCACTTCACGTATTTCATAGATGATAAAAACTGAAGCCTAGATAAAATGGTAAGGTAACTTGCTCCAGGTCGCTCTGAAATTATCAAGGAATAGAATCCGAGCTCTGAGTTTCCTTGGCCAGAGGTCTCTGACACATCACGTTCCCTTTCCGAATACTGTGCTCTTCATGCTTCTCATGTACACAGCACCTGGTACTGTACACGTTCACAGCAAAAGCGCATTCTTATGCTTCTTCATTGTCATGATGAAGGTTCAGGTTTGCACAATGGTCAGTCCCCATGGTATGATTCTCTACAGTTATGTCTGTGTTCACACTGGATTATTAATCCCGGAGAGCAAGGCTCATACAGCACACTCTTTGTACCCCTCACTCTGACCCTCCAGACTAGTGTATGGAGAAGGAATTCAATGTATATCCGTGGAGCTGAAGCAGCAAATTCACATTAAGGATGAAAGGGCATTCCTAAAATCCTCGCAGAGATGCCACCACAATGCACATTTCTCTCCTAGCCAACTACGGTGGTGAAAGTTCTCCATGATGGCCTAATAAAGCAGCTGCCAGCTCCCAGGCTGCCCCACAGAAGGTGGCCATTAGGAGACATTGTCTGGCCTACTAGCCAACTTCATCTCTTCTTCTCTAATTATTCTGTTCTAAATGTACCGAGCACTTGCTTAAGGCAGGGCAAGAGTGGCACGTGCCCTTCTAGGCCAACTTGTGAGTCTGCTGAAGTCCAGCGACTCAGCACAAGCACTAGGAGCATGAGTGTCCAGATGACCTGGCCCAAGAAAGGGGTGGGGAGGGGGAGAAGGACAACAAGGCCTCCAGGAAAGATGACCATGCAGCGTGTGCAACCTTTGGCAATTTACGTCAGCTTTCTGTGCCTTAGTTTCCCCATCTGTAAAACGGGTGATGCTTGCATCCTCCTGACAAGGTGAGCCATTACTAGCAGTTTCTGGTCATGATAGGCTCACCTAGCTTGTCACCCATGCAGCCAGCTGCACTGACTCATTACTCCTGTGATTAACAGGAACTGTACTAGGAACACAGCCACAGCAAGGGCCTTGCCATTTACATGTTTACAGGCCAGTGAAATGACAAATGTTCAGTCACAATACAAGAAGATAAATGGAATAAGAGAAGACAGGCATTGAGTACTATTGGCCATAGGAAATGGAGTTTCCTCCACCTGGGAGGCCAGGAACAGGCTTCTCAGGCCAGGAAGTATCTGACAGCTCAGTTTGGAAAGAGAGTAGAACCTGGTTAGCAGGTTAAAGAGGGAAAATGCATTTCAGGCAGAGGAAACAGCATGTGTCATGTAACCTTTCTTCAAGCAAGTCCCCGCTCATTCATGTCACCACTGTGTGGTGGGTTCCTTTGTGCCAGGCTCAGTGTTCACATGTAAGGGGGATGTGTCACTGCAGAGATAGGTCCCTGGCAGGAAAGAACACATGTATCTGAGATGGGACATGTATCCGAAATTATCCTTAAGAGTAACATGAAATGCTGCAGCCAAGTGCTGGGCCAGCAAAGCAGGAGGGCAGAGCTGGATTGGAAGCTGGGCACTGAGAAGCAGGCAGGCTCATCACCAGTGAGAAAGAGGCAGCTGTGCCTGGCGAGGTCCAGTGACCTGCACATGTCAAGAAGGCAGGTCCCAGGCAGGGCACCTGGAGATCTGGAGAGTGCATAGTTCAGTGTACACCCTTTGTTTGGGAAGTGGAGGTTCTGCTAGTAACCTTGGAGAAGCCCAGAGAAGACAGGGGAGGAGTGGATAAAAGAGAAGGCAGCCACATGGTAGAGGTTTGGACTGCAAACCAAGAGGCCATCTCTGGTACCAGTTGACACCCCATGTTAGCTGAAATCAGCTGATTTTTTTTTTTCATGGGTACCGGGGGGTCGACCTCAGGACCTCGTGCGCCAACAGGCACCCGTGCCGCTAAGCGATATCACAGGCCCCTTTTTCGTATGTGGGATCCGGGAGTCGAACTCAGGCCCCCGCGCTTGCAAGGCAGGCGCTTACACCGCTGAGCCATCTCACCGGCCCGAAATCAGCTAATCTTGAACACATGTTTTTCTCACCCATTAAGAACAAGATCATAAGCTCTGGACACTGACAGAGGGACCACAGCAAAACTTCAGCTCACCAGAGTATCAGGAACAAACCACAGCCCTCAATTAACCAGGCTGCTAGCCTCTGTTAAAAAGGGGAAGGGACCAGAGGGAACAATATTTGGGCCCTCCTTTTTAAAAGACAACTTTAAAACCTTACACCTTTAGCAAATACCCTGTGTTGTCCGTAACTACAGGCTTAGAATATGACCGACACATTTATTGAATAAAATGTGACCTAAATGCTTGATTATTTGGTAATAAGCTACTCCAAGTAAACAGATTTCCTAGAAAAGTAATACTTGAAAACTTAACATTTTTGATATAACTCTTTTTACTGTCTTTTTATTTTTTTTGGGTGGGTACTAGGGGTCGAGCTCAGGACCTCGCGCGCCAGCAGGCGCCCGTGCCGCTGAGCGATATCACCGGCCCTTTCTTCGTATGTGGGTTCCGGGAGTCGAACTCGGGCCCTTGCGCTTGCCAGGCAGGTGCTTACGCCGCTGAGCCATCTCACCGGCCCTTTACTGTCTTCTGAAAGGGAAGATTCTTGATAGGGTTTAGCCCTTTATGGAGACCTTGTCACACTCTGCTATAATCCCTGAATTCTCTGGAACTACTGCAATGTTTAAAGGTTTGCTACTCATGGATCTGTTTTTATAGTTGTGCAGTCTCAACTGTCAGGTGTTATTTCAGGTTGTTTCAATTAAAACATAAATCTACTGCCTGATTTAAAATATGTAAAAGGGGAGGGCTAGGGCTAGCTTTGCAATAAGAGTGGACCAGCTCTTTTCTGCTCTGCTGACAGGAGCTGTGCCTGGACTCCAGATCAGACCCCACCCAGGTACTGTGATGGGAATGGGTGGGCCCAGCTATGGGGGACCCAGAGATCCTGGGCCAGCAGCTGCAGCCAGCAGCAGTCTCCTCGGGCACCCCACTGAGCTGTGCAGATAACTCTACCTTGTGTGTATGCTGAGATGTGAGAAGGGTAGGAGGTACTCTAGGTAAAGGGGCTTTTTGTTTCCAGTCTCTATGCAGGAGAACGGATCAACATCTCAGAGACAGTGTCAGTAAGAATGACGGCAGAGGCCGCTGTTGACTGCCCACCCTCTACTCTCAGGCCCCCTGGTCACGCCCTCAGCTGAGCCCGGCTCACCCTAATGAGGCTCTCTAGGACAGACTTGCAGATGGCCTTCTTGTCGGTGTTGGCAAGCTCTCTCTTCTTGACCAGCACCCGATACCGGTTGAAGAAGTCATGGTAGGTCCACCTGAAGGACAAGCAAAGGTATGTCAGGTGACACGTCCTGCCTCTTGGCAAGACATGGGCTGTGGGTGACCTCAGGTAGTGTCTAATGGGGTCAATGCTATTGAACCAAGCATTCTTGGAGCAGTAAAAGCCAGCCCCTGGGGAGTTCTGTCTTCCCTACTACCCTCCAAGAAGTCCAGTCTGTGTAGGCTCCTGGAGTCAGGCTGAGAACAGAGGATGGGCGGGCTGGGAGAAACCCTCTCGAGGATGAGCAAAGGTCTCCGCCCATAAACACAGAGCTCCCTCCTCTGCTGACGCTGCTGAAGGAAAGGGCACCTTTGGTTGTTTTTGTGTTTATTTTGTGGTTTGGGGGACTCAAACTTAAGGAACATTGAGCTATATCCCCAGTCCCTTTAAAAAATTATTTTGAGACAAGATCTCCCTTTGTTGCCCAGGCTGGCCTTGAATTTGTATCTTCCTGCCTCAGCTTCCTAAGTAGCTGAGATTACAGGCATGTGTCACTATACCTGATCACAGCTTTGTTTTTAAATGTTTGAGTTTTCTTCTTAAAGAACTGATGACTGCTTTTTTTAAATGCAGAGAAGTATACATTAGAAAAGAAAGAGTGGCCATATCCTGACTCCTAATCCCTAGAGGAAACACTGTTTGTATTTTAGTATGGTGTTGAAAAAACCACTTCCATCCCCAAGTAGATTTTGCTTATGATTCCTTTTTCTCCGTCACTAGAATTGGCTCCCTGAAAAGACACCACTCCGATTTCACATAACTGAAGGGACCGGTAATCCACTGCCTTTGCAAGGAAGTGCTGCTTTGGTAAGTTTGGGAAGGGAGTCTGTAAGAGGCCTGAAGTTTGCCACCTCCTGGCTTTCGAGGCCATCTCTACATAAATAAATCAGTCTTTTCCACAAGGAAATCTACTGTGTCCTAGGCAGGGCTTCCCTTCCTCACGAAGGCAGCCCCTGTTCATACTTCCCTGACACGCTTCAATTCTCATCTCCGTTCTCAATTCTCATCATTTCAGAGATGCTCACAGCCTCCTCAAACAACTGTGGACTGTGAGTCAGCACAATCCCTTCCAAAAGGGAAAACTAGTTACAATTTTAGAAAAGATTCTAAACTTCTCTGAAGGTCGACACAGCCAATTGCTCAACTCTCCCGAGTCCGGTGCAGTGGAGGTGCAGAGCCGGTGTTGGTTGGCTCACACCTTCAGAGGCATCTCGAGGGGCCAGCATGCCCTGTTATCCAAGGTTTCCTGCTGAGTACACGTTGTTTGGAAGTAATTAGGCACTGGCTGCAACTGCCACCAACGGGTGGCCTTGCTGAGGGACTGGCCAGCTCCTCAGACAGACACGCTAAGGTGTTAAGTAGAAAATGAGGGACTGTACTCCTTCCCCGGTAGCTCTTTGCTTCTAAAGAGGGTCCTTTGGAAACTTTATCTAGAGAAGCAAATGTCAGAAGCCCAGCAGGTCGATAGGGTGCACTGAGCTCAGGGAGTGGCTCCCTGATAGCGCCTCTGCTTTGACTCTAGGACCTTAGGACAGCCTAGGCCTCGCCTCCCTAGGATGAAGAGGAAAGTGGAGACTGAGCTCCTTGTCTCCCTCTATGCCCCTTCTTCCTCTGTAAATATTTTTCTCGGCTTGGTGGAAGATTTCTAATACAGCAATGGGTCTCAGGAAAGGAGGCAGTGTAAGAATACCTATCAGGATGACATTTTTTCATCTTTTTTCCTCTATTTACGGGGTTGGATATATTTTGCTCCTTACTTTAAAACAAAAGCTTTCTCTGGACATCACTCATGTTAAGATAAAGTTTACCCTTTAAAAGTGTACAATTCAATAATTTTTAGTGCATTTGCAAAGTTATACAACCATCCCCAAAACATTTTCACAACCCGAAAAGGAAATTCCACACCCTGAGCAGTCCCACCCCATTCTCTCCTCCTCTCAAATGCCGGCAACCACTACTGCACTTGGTCTCTATGCCCCTTTGCTTTTTAACTGGTTTGCTCTGTCACAGATGTAGTGGAACTGGCAAATGAGAGCACATGTTACACTCAGAGCTCCTGGGTTCTTCCGAGACCTGCGCACTGTCCACAGGGACTCCCTTCAGGGAGAGGAAAGGAGGTCCTTACAGCTCCCAAGGCCTCCGTTTTATGGCCAACGAAGGGGTCCTCTCGCTCTTTATGCCCCCCACTCACTGAACAGAAGCTTTTCTGCCCCCTAGCTATGAAGAGAATGTGAATCAAACCCCTGAGTTACTGGCCATCATAAAGAGGCAGCTTTAAAAATGGGAATATCTAAGATCTTTGCCCAGCTAAATGCTGCTTCAATTATTTCTATCATATATAATAAATATCAGGAACCCGCCCCCAGCCCTGACCAGTCCTTCAGTGACTTAAAAACAGAGGCCTGGGGAACAGAGAGCTAGAGTTGACAAGCTGCAAATCACACGTGCTTTTTGTTTCTAGTACACGCAAACACCACTGAATTTTTCCTAGGTGCTTTCTGCCCCACCCCTCCACTTTTAAATATAGACTATTCTTTCTAATACTTCCATATAAGTAAAGGATTTGAGCAAGAATCAAATGAAATAAGGGATATAAAAAAAGAGCTTCACAAAGTCTAAGTCTCCTTGTTGCCCCTGGCCACCTGCCCATCTGATTCAACTAATGCAATCCTTGCTGGCCCTCCCTTTAAAGCTGCTTGGCACTTTCTCGTGACTTTCTGAGGGCACTTCCCACATTCTGCATCACAGTTATTTGTGTACTCATTTGTCTTATTTCTTCCTATGAGTCCGCAATTTTGCTGGGGGAAATAATTAAAGCAGCATTTAGCTAGGCTAAAAATCTTAAATGCTTCTAATTTGAAAATCTTACTGCTGACAGATCCATAACTCAAGGAAATTATGAGAGCAGGAAGATATGATTGCAAAGACATCAAAGCCTGTTTGGAATGAGCTTGGAGGACAGAAGTACAGAAACCTGGTTCTGACCTTGGCCAGTCCCAGCCTGGAGGCCTCGCCTCCCCTAGCTGTAAAAGAGGTAATAGTCTCCCACCTCACAAAAACACCTCACAGGGCTTTAGGAGCCAATGAGTCCATCATGTGGACTATTTGGAAAGGTGCAAAACTTCCAAAGATTTAAATTGCTTACCCTTCCTGCGCAAGCCTGCTCCACTCCTTTTCTCACAAACATACTCTTAAACCATAATCTGCACCACATAGAGGGTGTGCACTGAAGTTTATGGGAGCGGGGATGCCAGGTGTCCATATGAAGGCAAAAGGTCCATTGAGAAGAACACTATCACTTTGGGCAGATGCTCTTCTGCTGCAGCGCCTGGGCAAGAGGCCTGTTAAGGCGTTGGTCACTTCAGGACCCAGAATCACACATGGGATCCTATTTCTACGAACCTCTGAATGCTCTTGGAAAGAAAACACTCCCAGGAAAGGCTCCCTCACCTCTAGTAGAAAAACCTTCAAAGTGAAACTGAAAAAATATGATTCTTTTTCCAAAAACAGAACTTAATAGGACACTGATTTGGTGGAAACCTTTGGATGTTCAGTGAGAGCAAGGGCTTGCCCAGGATAATTTTCCATTATGGACCCCCCCATATGGAAACACACACACACTGCATTTTAGCTAGTCCTGAGTCCACTATGGGCCCAGGGCTTTCTACTTTCTATTACAGATCTGTTTGTACATGTATGAGGAGCTCTGTTAAGCACAAACCTCCCTTGTCTCTCAGATGTTTTAAAACCTCTCGACACTTAACAGCAACTACCAACAGTGCCTTTATACCCAGTTGCATATTATAGTTTTAAAAAATCATGACTACTCAAATGGTTAGAAACTGACACCCCCACTCCCAGGCAGTTAAATCTCTTCTACCAGTTTCTCAAAAAAGGGACTACTGCCTTTGGGTTAACAATTCTAGAGTGTGTGGGACCGTCCCACAAAACTTATAGAATCTTTGGACCAGCCCCCTTCCCTGGAATATTAAAACCTCTCAAGTATTTGAAAAATGTTTACTACAGAGTATAATTTTAGTCTGGGAAGGCTTCTTGGGAACAACCACCCATGACCGCCATCTGGTTCCAGTGGGACTCCTTCCTTGCCAGGTGGTCCCGCACTCATCCTCTCACTCTGGCTGGAGAGGTCCTTTAGCCCGCTCCTGGGCCTGGGCACTCTTCCATTCTATTCTGTATTAGTGGTGGGAGAACAGCCCCATCCGGAGTCTATGCCCGTGCCCTGACTGTGCTCTACGGAGTCTCAGCAATAGCAGCTCCCTCAGATCTCCCTTCAGTACAGCCCTGCTCTCCCTAGGTTCCAGCTCACATGTTGGGAACCTGGCTGAGCACCCTAGACTTCAACATCATGCTTCCTTTTAGAGAAAGGCCTTTGCCTGGTGTGCTGTGGCCTGCTGGGGAGAGGTTGTCCTGACCTGGCCACAGTCGTGTGGGAAAGGCCCAGGGCCAGTGACTGCTTCTATGCAGGTGAGCATCAGCAAGTCCATAGTCTGGAAGAATGCCTCCTGGTAATGAGCTCCTTAGATTGGAGATGATGAGTGATAATGCAGCTGTGAGTAGGGTAGGAAA
Source organism: Erethizon dorsatum (assembly GCA_028451465.1). Taxonomy (NCBI): domain Eukaryota; kingdom Metazoa; phylum Chordata; class Mammalia; order Rodentia; family Erethizontidae; genus Erethizon; species Erethizon dorsatum. The sequence goes on along the minus strand of CM051829.1, from coordinate 28,965,849 downwards.
CTCAGGATTTGAGGTGTTGCTTTGGCTGACTGAGCGCCCATCTGGAGCCTCACATTGGATTTAAACATCTGTATGTGGGAATACTTTGCAGAACAACATACCTGCCTGAGAAGTACACAGTGGACCAGGGTCAGCCACTGCTGCAGATCTTTGTGCTGTGTCTCTTTGGGGTATGTTTCCTCATGTGGATGTTGGCTGCATTAGATAAAGCCTGACAGTCTCTCTAGTAAGACCTTGCTGTGATTGATGCTGTAAGTCATGCAATCTCTATGACATCAGGCCACGAAGAAGAATGTCTAAAGGTGTCATGGTGGATGATCCAAAGGGTCCCATAGAAATGCTAAATCAAGATTAAGTGTGTCAATTGTACTTTCATATGTTCCACTATGCTGCCATTCATCTTTGGTCAAAGAGTCCTGGTCAACCATCCCATGTCAGTGGGAGGCTTCTCTTTGTAGGAGCCTACGCACCTCAGCGGGGGCCTTGTCCCCTACAGTATTTCACATAGGAACCAACAGCAGTTGTGTGGGTAAGGCATTTCGCCAGCTGTGAGGTCTACCAACTAGGATTAACGGTCCCTCTCTGGATATAGAGTTGTGGGTACTCTTCATATTGGCCATCCATCAGGCAACATATACATCTCTGTTCTCCTCTTTAAAGGAATAAAACAGCAGAGAAATAAATTATATTGGATACAAAAGTTTTTTGGATGTAAGAGTTTTCTTTGGAAATATACCAGGGATGGACAAAACTTTAAAAGGGACGCAAGATGGAAGGCATGGTGGCTCACACCTGTAATCCCAGTACTGCGGAGGCTGAAGCAGGAAGATTTTGAGTTCAGGGTCAGCCTGGTCTACATAGCAAGACCCTGTCTCAAAAAAAAAAAAAAAAAAAAAAAAGATTAAGTAAATAAACAAATAAAAGAGACACAAGAGGCCAAAGTTGAAGAAAGGGCACCTTCTTAGAGACTCACAAGGACAGACAGCCGTAACCTTGTGTGGGATGGTTCTCCCCACCTTTGTATCTAGGAGGATTGATACAATTACTTCTCTAGGATTTATTTTCTCATCTGCAAAATGGATGTGATACCATCTATCTTGTCTACCTCAAGAGTTTATGTGATCTTTTCAACAAACAGCGCTGGGACAACTGCATATCCGCATACAAAAGAATGAGACTGGGATCCTACCTCACACCATATGCATAAATTAACTCAAAATGGATCAGTTAAAACTGTAAAAAGAATTTAGAAGAAAACACAGAAATAAACCTTTGTGACCTTGGGTTAGGTGATGATTGTTCAGCTATGACACCCAAACCACAAAAAAAGAAAAAACTAGATAAACTAGATTTCTTTAAAATTAAAACTTTTTATACTTCAAAGAATGCCATCAAAAAAGTAAAAACTTATAAAATGAAAAAATATATTTTTAAAGTTGAATGTTTGATAAAGACCTCATATCCAGAATACATAAAGAATTCTTACAACTCAACAGTAAGCAAATAATCTGTTATGGCTTATATCTAGATGGCTCCCTAAAGCCTCATGTGCTCATAGGTGGGGCTTTTTGGAGCTGGCTGGATCTAGAATATGTGATACTGAGATTAAAGGTGTGCGGTACTAAATTAGTCCACTGATTGGTTCAGCATATTTTTGGGTATGGATAATGTGAAGGCCTATCCTAGGTGTGGATGGCACCACTCAAAAGTTTATAGCCTGGGCCGGTGAGATGGCTGAGCAGCTTAAGCGCCTGCGCGGCAAGCGCGAGGGCCCGAGTTCAACTCCCGGATCCCACATACGAAAAAGGGGCCAGTGATATCGCTTAGCGGCACGGGCGCCTCCTGGCGCGCGAGGTCCTGAGGTCGACCCCCCGGTACCCACAAAAAAAAAAAAAAAAAAAGTTTATAGCCTGGATGGACTAGAAGGGAAAGCGAGGCTTGCTGCTGCTGCTTTGCTGCTTGCTGCCTTCTGCCTGCCATGCTGTGCCACGGACTGTTTCTCCTTTACCATGACCCTCTGCCATGCTGCCCTGCTTTGGAGCCGGCCAACTATGGACTGAAAACTCTACAAATTGTGAGCTGAAATAAACCTTTCCTCCTTTAACTTTCAGTGTTGGGTATTTTGTCTCAGTAATAAGAAAAGTAACTAAGACATAACCCGATTTTAGAAATAGACAAAGGATTTGAATACACATTTTTCCAAAAAAGAAATACAAATGGCCAATAAACATGTAAAAAGATACTTAACATCATTAACCATCAGGGAAATACAAGTCGAAATCACAATGAGATACCATTTCATACTCATTATGATGGCTATAAAAATCATGACAGATAACAAGGGTTCCCAGAAATGGGAATCCTTCCCAGGTGGTGGCACATGCTTGTAATTCCAAGTGTTCCAGAGGCTGGGATGGGAGGTTTCAGAGTTCAATGCCAGCCTGAGCAACATGAGGAGACTTCTTAAAAAAAACAAGGAACCCTCATATAATGCTGGTGAGAATGCAAAATGGTACAGCTACTGCAGAAATCGGTAATGGCAGGGCCTCAAAAGGGTAAAGACTCATCCAACAATTCCACTTCCAGGGATATACTGAGGAGAAATAAAAACATATGTCCACACAAAAACATCTACACAATGTTCACAGCAGCACTGTTCATACTTGCCAAAAACTAGCGTCATCCTAAATGTCCATTAACTCAGGAATGAATAAAATAAAATGTGATATATTCATACAAGGAAACAATATTCAGGAGTGTAAATAATAAAGTACTGACACATGCTGTAACATGGGTGAACCTTGAGAACAGTCCCAAGTGAAAGGAGCCAGACACAAAAGGTCACATATTATATGACTGCATAAAAATGAAATATCTAGAATAAGCAAATTGACCAAAATACAAAGGTTAGTGCTTGCCAGGGCCTGGGAGGAGTGGAAAGGAGGAATGATTGCTAACTGTTTCTTTTCAAGGTAGTGAAAATATTATGAAATTAGATAGTGGTGATGGTTGTACAACTAAATGTAATGAAAATCACTGAATTACCTTAAAAGAACGAATTTTATATTATGTGCATTATATCTCAATAAGTGTGATGGAAAAGATGAGGTGTGTGAGCAGCTTTCGTAAGGTAATTCATAATCAGGGTTTGTTATTGTTATTTCAGCACTAACCTCATGAAGAATTCCTAAGGGAAAGGCTGCATGATGCGTACGATATGCCTCGCACCACTATAAATACCTCATATAAACCACCCTCCCATTCTGGCTTTCCCAGGGAACACAGGCTCAGCCACAGAAATGGCCCCACCTCTGAAGCTTGCTAAGCTTTGCTGCAGGGAGAAGGAAACACGATTCCTCCCCACTGGCTCTAAACTGGAGCTGAGACACAAAGAAGGGACCATAGAGGAAAATCCCATCAGTCCTAACATGGCTTGCACATGACCAAGTGGCTGCAGAGGGGCCGACATGCGCCTCCAGAGTAATGGTTTTCAGGCAGGATGCATTGAAAAATCACTTGGAAACCTTGTCAAAACACAAATGCTCAGGGCTCCGTCTCAGATTCTGACTCCTAGGTTTGAGGAAGGGCCCTGGCTTCTGAAATTGGTAAGTATGGCCTCCTAGCTGCATGTGCACCATAGGTCAAACCCCATTCTACAGAAAAGAGTACGGAGATCAGGCAAAAACAGGACTTGAGGCTGTATGAGCCTGAGATAAAGAATCATATCACTCTAAAATAAGTTTTGCACTATTCTCTTTCTGAAGGAAATTTAACAGCAAGGAAAGTGATTGTGTGTCTGTTTTAGGTTCAAACATGATTAGGTAGGAAGGCAAATCAGGCAGATTCTAAGGCTTCCATCTAATTCTACAATCTCAGGCTATTTATTCCACATGGGTTTGGAGAGATGGAAGTTGAGCTGGAAATCTTTTCAGGAAGCCTCAATTGTTATGAAGATGATGAGCTGAAGTGACAGAGAACTGGAGTTTATGCAGTTTTGCCTTGATTCATTTTTTAAACACAAATCACACATTCAAGGAGTCCTCCACCACACTTGTTTTGGTTCAGCAGTATTTGCCCCAGTTCCTCCAGTCTCTGTGAGCCCAGAGGGACAGGTGACTGCACAGGCACGAGAGCCAGGAGCTGTGTGTGTAAGTTTCTACCCGACAGTGCATTCATCACTGTGCTTTATGCACATTACAATGAACATATTTCTTAGCTACTGCACAGCATTTCAAATAGAATGATACATTTTCATTTAAAGCCACACTCCCAAGAAAGCCATAATTCTTAGGAAGGATAAAAATAATCAGGTACCTTAAAGCTTGAGGAGCCCTAGATAGCTGCTGCTGGCTGGCAATGCTACAGTTGTCCCCCCTGGCTTGATGGACACTTTAGGGATATCGGATGTGTCTCAAATTTGGGAGAAAGGTAAGAATTCTTCTTTCAAGTCATCAGTAGAGCTGATGCAGGAACTGTGCCTGAAATGCTTGGCATCTTGGAGAATAGCCCTGTGGAAGATTCATCACCAGCCTCTACAATCCTGGGCAATGTATGAAATTTCCTTTACCATTTTCCTTTCTTTGGTCACTCATACAGCAGAAATGTAGAAAGATATATAAATTGTAATTCCCCTAATCACAGAAGCCCAATGAAATGTCCTTAAGACACAGCTGTGCAAAGTTATGCAGTTATTTGACAAGCTAATACAAGTGAAGTCACTTTACTGAGTTTTCAGCAACTGGGGAGGTGAATTCTTTTTATAGATGACTCCCAGTCTGCCATATTCCACGCAAGCCCCTCTGCTCCTGAGAAAGTTTCCCAAAGTTAGGTCCTCAAATAGAGCTCAGCTCTACACACCGAGGCTAGCACAATTATACCTGTTATGTACTTCCTTCCATAGCTGACACCATGTAGGCAGATGACATCCATAAAACTCCATCTGATTTATCCCTAGATATAGCAGACAAACGCCAATCTCCTGGATTAAGTGTTCAGGGAGCATTGTTTATCCTTCATCAGTGAGGTCACCCCACATGGTTATCATGGCAAATGCAGAAAATTAAGCCATGGGCTCAGACAGAAGATTGCAGGTGTGAGAGCTCAATGCCTCACCACTCATCTTCCAAACAAATGCCAGCCTAAGTACTGTGGCTTGGTAGTGGCAAGAGGATGCAAGGGGATTAGAATTTAGATGAAATAGTATGAATGATTCAATGACACTGCAATACTAACAGAAGTGCCATAAAACGATGGTGCTGCTTTCCAAAATCTAATGGCAGTTCAGGGAGGGAATCCTCTCTTGGATCCATAGGCAAAATGTGCTAAGGCAGTAAATGTAAGGAAGACATGAAAGGAGCGTCCTGGATCTAAGCCCACACATTTACATTCCGGCTTTCGACAACATGTTCTGTGATACCAGAAGTATATCTTTCCTTCCTTCATTACACTTTCCATACCACCTGTAATTACATAAACAAAAGGCACAGATGCACTTGTAATTACTCACTAGAAAGAAGCCTAAAACAATTAGGATGGCAGGAAAAAAAAGACACCCTGTAAGAGGCCAGCAAGTTGTGTGTATCTTGATCCTGCTGGCAACTATGACTGCAGCTGGGTGGAATCAACAGTAGGAGAAGCCACTTTCCACATGGATCTAAAGACTTGGCAGGCATGAGTTCTTTTAGCTGCCAAGAAAAGGCTGCTTGGATGAGGGAAAAGCACATCTGGTGTCCAAGTATGGTGCAACTGGGAGACTGAGCAGTGGGCACAGGGCACTGAGAGGGCAAAGAAGCCTGCTTTAAGTTGCAGTCCATCCTGGGACAGTGTGCTGCTTTGCAGCTGGTGGCATTTTCCCACTGCCTCCTTACCAATCCAAATCCTCCTCATTCTTTAAGGCCCAGCTCCGGCCTCACCTTATCCAAGAAGTCTCCACTCCTCCCACACTTGCACTATGAACTTACATCTGGGTGAGTTGCTCTTTAACTGCTTCAAGCTTGTGTCACTTCTAGCTGTGAGTTTGTGGGCATGGGCCAGCTTGGAGCTGGATGCTCCATACAGGAGACACGGAGGAGAGAGGTTATGGGGGAGAGAAGGACCTCATGAAGGCACAATATTGTTCTCATTTCACATGAAGCTCATGTGAGATCCTCCTATCTCTAAAACAGACTGTTTCATACAGCGATAGTGAACCTAGTAGGAGTGTGGGTGGCACACACTGCCACTCTGATTTCACTCAGCGAGGCTTTGAGGAAGCTCAGCTGGTGAATCAGAGGTGGCAGATGGGTATAGACCCCTACCTATGCAGGGTTTATAGTTGGCCAGGTCAGACCATGGGCTTCTAAGCCTCTTCTTGATGTACAAGGAGCCACTCTTGGCATGACACCTCCTCCAAGTCACTTGTCCTACCATTAATCTGTTGGAAAGTTCTTGGTCAAATAAGTGGCTCCTTTTATACTGGGATGGACACCACGGTTTCACCTGGCATAGATGACCTCATTTTCACATGCTTCCCTGTGTCTTCTCCATGGCTTGACACGGTCCCGATTCATATGCTTTCTACTTTACAAACCCACCATTAGACACAAAGTGGTGAGTTATACACAAAGGTGAACACTTTGACTTTCTCTGCTTACCTCCAGGCCTCTGCAGGGTATAGCACAGGTATGGCTGTGGAAACTGGCATCCAAACCTACCTCTACAATGGCCCTAAGAGTTTAGCATGACATGTGTGTGAGCATACTAAGGGCACGCTCTACCACTAAATTACACCATTAGCCCCTTTACATAACTTTTAAACTGACCCTTTCATTTGCTTAAGACTTTCAGGATACTCTTTCAAGGTAGCCACACACACCGGGATTTCACAAAAACAAAGCTAGAAACTTCTGGTATAGACATATTCTTCCCAGATACTTACATCCATAGGGAGGCAACATCTTGCTCATATCTGGATGACTATAAGTATTTTGTTAAATGCTTAAGTGCTTAGTACTGTGCTGAGGACTTTATCCCATTCCTTACGACACTTATGAAGTATCATCATTTTAAAGATAAGGAAACCCAGGCTTAGAGAGGTTTACTAACTTGCCCAAGGTCACCCAGCCAAGAAGTGTGGCAGCCAACACCTGAAGTCAGGCCTAACTACAAAGGCCAGGGTTCAACACACTCTGGCTATTTCAGCTCTCGCCCAGCCTACAGTTCCAGAATTTGGACTCCAAAAGGTTAGATAGAATGAGGAGCAGTTAGTGCTACATCAGAGCTCAGGTTTGGGCCTGGCACAGGTGAGAGGGCAGTCTTTCAGGACCCCCCACCCAAGCCCCTTCTTCCTCTGATAAAACTAGTTTTGAGGACAACAATTCATGGGTGTAAGCAGTAAGATGTTCAGCAAGGAGAGCGTAGCACGGGCAGAGGAGCACTGGCTCTAGACCCAACTCAGCTACCAGCAGCTCACTCATTCTCTGGGGCTCATTGTGGGACCACATCTTAGATGACAACACACCTCACCTAACCTAACATTGAGAAATAGTGCTGCAATATTCTTTCTGCCACAAACTGCCCTCTTACAATTTCCAACCCAAGTTATTTCAGTAAAAAACAATATGTTGGTCACAACCCATTAAATTGATTTCATGACCCACTAATGAGTTGCAACACACAATTCTGAGAAACAGCAGACTAATAGTAGTGGAACTAAAGAAGCCTTTGGAAGGTGACACCTGTCTTGAGAGTCCCACAGACATAGTGAAGTGCTGAGAGGGGAGAGGCTGCCCAAGGAACTCAGTCTGAAGATCAGTATCTCAGCAGCACCCTAAGGTCATTTTCTAACTCTTCATCTAAATGAAGCTTTGTTGGATCGGAACCCTATGTACATAGCAAGGACTGAAATGTCAGTGGTTTGAACTCACACCTGAGCCACTCAACCTGGGCTCTAGGCCCTCTCCTCTCAATCAAAAGATAGAGATGCTGGGTACTACAGGGCAGACTGAGAAAAGGAATGCCAAGTCTTATCTAAGAAGCAGGAGCTAGCCCATGTTGGTAACAGCAGGGTGGCTAGCTATCAGTGTTTAAGATGCCAAAGTCAAAAAATGAGACCTTTCCTACATAAGGAAAGATGTGGTTGAAAACAAAAGAATTCACACCCTTAGACCTGGCTCCAGCGATCATCCTGATGGGTTTTGAAAAGCTGCTTGGAGGTTGCAGATTAGTGATAGTTCTTATTCTTTCCAGGTCAAATGCAAATTCCTAATTCCATCAACAACTTCCCTCCAGGCTTAACACTTGGGAATTGTTTAAGCTGTTTATGGGTAATTAACCACTGCATATGAAATGGTCCCTCCACTGCAGGGGAAAGTGACAGGTGGAGAGGCCGCCTGTGCTACCTCCCCTCATCCTCACTTCTGGCTCTTCCCACCCTGACACACAAGGGACTTCTGAGGACAGACGGTCCTTGTGGGCAGGATCATAGCTCTGGGCAGCTGCACGGCTCAATTCAGTCCCAGTTAACAGCAGAAGGTGCTTGGTTTATGTGACACTGGTATGTAGTTTGGTGTGAGCTATTGGGATTGTCACTTGCTCCCCACCCTTATGTCAGGCAAGCATCCACAGGAAATCCATAGTCCTGGCATGGCTTCCGGAGACTTGGAGTGCTTCAGTGGTTTATCCACAACGCACATCAGACCATGAAATTATATTTTCCACCATAGGGATTCTATGCTAAAAGGTAAATGGATCCAACCAGAGATAAATGAGTAGGCAAAATTTGATATAGACATGCAAGGGAATATTATTCAGCCTCAAAAAGAAGAAAATTCTGTCACATGCTATGAATACAAATGAACCTTGAACCTTCATTATACTAAGTGAAACCAGCCAATCACAAAGAGCAAAAGTATTACATGATCCAATTTATATGGGGCACCTTAATTTGTCAAATTCAGAGTCAAACTAGAAAGGTGTCTGCTGGGGGCTGGTGAAGGGAATGGGGAGGGCTATGGTTGATGCAATTTATTCCTCAAGGATTCATGTGTTGAAGTTTGGTCCCCAGGGTAGTGGTGTTAGAAGGTGGGGCATACTGGAAGGTCCTTAGTCCAATTGGGACACCACCCTCAGAAGGTACTGTGGGACCCAGGTGCTCTTTGGGTTCCTGTCTGATGATATTACCTATCCCTCCCACATAGTCTTGGACTTTCAGCCTCTTGAACTATGAAGTAAATAAACCTCTTTTCTTTATAAAGTTACCTTGTTTGAGGTATTTTGTTATAGTAACAAACATGGACTAAAACAGAGTTTTTATTACATGTTCTGCAAGATGAGAAGAGTTCTGGTAATGGATGGTAGTGATGGTTGTGCAACAATGTAAACATAATGCTGCTAAATGTTTAAAAATGGTTAGGGTGGTAAATATTATGTTACTGTACTATACCAAACCAAACAGAAAAACCAAAAAAGATAAAAGGGATATGCGGGAGTTGAGTTTAGAGGGAATCCCTTCTGCTCCCCTAGCATGTTCATTACCTAGACCAGTGACAATGTGAAATTTGAAAAGCTGCCCCAAAGGATGTTACTGTTGATTCCTGTATTTTTCAGGTCAAAATGAAATTCTTATTCCCGTCAGCATCTTGCCTGGGCCCTCAGGGTGCAGGAACGGTTTTGAGGATCAGTTTGCGGTTAACAGTATGTATGAGGACTCCCTGGAGCACCACACTCTGGCTGCTCTCTAACAGCCAAGAGGGCACGGCTGGCAGCACGTTACCTTGATGGATAGCCTGCTGCGCTGATGCGAATCGTCTCCAACACCCCGCAGGCTCTGAGTTGCTGCACAGCTCTCTTTGGGTCAAAGCTGCCGAACAATAAGACAAGTGATGAGTGGCCAGGCTGACACATAATGAACAGAACAGGAGAGAAGGAAAGCACACCTTTCCCTACAGCATGTATGGATGGTTGTGTACAAAGTTGGGGTAATACACAGATTGATTGGCAGATGAACCATTTTAGCATCTTCAGTTCTATGCATGAGGCATTTGTGTACATTCTTAAATCCTACCTGGGTGATCCTTCTTTGCCTGAGTACTGCCCACCCTCCAAGTCTCATTCCTGCCTCCTTGCAGAGTCTGCGCTGTTTCCATCCACGTGGGCATGCGTTCTAATTCAATGTTCATAGCTTATGCTATATGCCTACAGCACACTTAGCACCACAAGCATTATTTGACTTAGTGATTAAAAAGGTGAATTTGGGCCAGTGAGATAGTTCAGTGGCATAAGCGCCTGCCTGGCAAGCGCGAGGTCCTGAGTTCGACTTCCGGTACCCACATATGAAAAAAGGGCCAGTGATATTGCTCAGTGGCACGATTGCCTGCTGGCGCGCGAGGTCCTGAGGTCGACCCCAGGTACCCACAAAAAAAAAAAAAAAAAAAAAAAAAGGTGAATTTCAGGCTGGGCAGACCCAGGCTTGACTCATGACATGGCCACTAGCAACAGCACATGTAATTTGAGGCAAGATTAACCTCTTCAGGTCTCAGTATGAGATGGGATATTTAAAGTACCCATTTTCTAAGGTTAGTATGAAAATTAAAGGTAATAGCCCATGGGAGCAAGTAGAACAGCTCCTGGAACAAGATTGGGGCACACATAGTTAGCTAGGATCGTGACAGACAATCATTAAGAATTATACAGATGCCGGGCATGGTGGCACATGCCTGTAATCCCAGAGTCAGGAGGCTGAGGCAGGAGGATTGCTGAGTTTGAGGCCAGCCTGGGCTACATAGTGAGTTCAAGGCCAGTCTGAACTACATAGTGAGATGCTGTCTCAAAAAACCAAAAAAAAAGAAAAAAAATCATATAGATGAAGAACTTTGTCTTCCTATCTTTAGAGAGAGGGGCCCATATTAAATCACTCCCATGCCGTATGATGCCAAACCTAACACCCAAAACCCAGTATTCCTTCACACACAGACACTGAGTATGACGCTGTAGAACAACTCAGACCTTATGTGGGCTCCCTAAGGGCAGCAAGTGCTCGGAGAGGAGAGGACACAGTGGTGTATACTACAAGGCAGACTGTAGGAAACACGGTGAAAGTGTGTAGGACGCCTGAAGAAAACACATCAGGTTGGCCGAGTGATCAGGGAGTCTCAACTGAGAAAGAATTAAGCTGACCTAGAATTAATTGGTATTTATAATTTGCTAAATCTACCTCCCCACTCTACTAGTAGAGATGAGGAATAAAGCTCCCTTTCCTTCTGATTGCAGCTCAAATGCAGCTGAAGGATATGCTTCTTTTGTTCCTCCTCCTTTGTAAATGGAAAGGCAGGAACCTGGACTGCCCCCAGCGTCACAGCCACAGGTCGCAGTGGCTGTGGCCAGAATCAGGGCCAGGACCTGGGGAGCCAGCTTGCCCTGCTGGATAAGAAGAAACACAGGACCTGTAACCACCCAGCAGGCAGCCTCTTGTCACACCAGGTGTTCTCTTCCCAGGGGCCAGGCCCGCCCAGACACTGGAGCCCTGCAGACGAATGTAACCTGGGGGGTTTGCCACCCGCAGACTCTCCTGTCTCCACGGGGCTCCCTCTCTGTGACCTTCTCAACCTATAACCCGTACCACACTCTCATACTGAGTATCACATGGGCCTGGGACACGAAAGTCCACTAAATACATCTGGATATGCGTTTAGCAGATGATGCCTCGGGCTTGCCTGGGCTCAGCAGGTACTTCCCAGGTGACCAACAGTACGCGCTCCCACCTCACCTCTGGCACACTCTGCATCCCATTTGAGCCATGGGTTTTGGGTCCCAGGAAAGACCATAGCCTCTTCTAGGCCTGCACTTGCTTTCATTCCTCACTCCTCCCCTCAGCCTGCCCAAGTCCTGTGTTCTCCCAACACCCAGCTCCCCCATACTTTGTCAGATTAGTCCTGAATGACGCCAGCCTCAGGTCACCCACAACATTGAGAGCGTAAAGCACAACTAGGTGCTGAATTTTACACAGACCCAGACAAGACCATTACTTTGTATGACAATTTCATCTTTTTCACCAGAATCAAAGCTCCTCTGCCAAAGTCTTATAGGACTTTGGATAAGAAGTCCTATCAGCATGCATACTGTTTTCTGATATACATCCTATGCAGTTTTTCAGTCTCCCATAGGATATAGCACAAGTTCTGGGAGTAGACGAGGGCCTTGACCAGTATCATAAGGCACTCTTGGACATTAAGACTCCTGGTGACCACGCATAGCATTTGGGGTGCAGGCTTTACTGTCCAGTCTCTGCTCCTCTCACCTCCAAGGCAGACAGTTGCACCCTGAGTTATGAGTGCAAAAGGGATGTACTTGAACTTTGGAAAGGTGTTCTATGGACAGTGGGGCTCCCTCCCCAGGACTCCACACCTCACCACAGCAACCATATGACCACTGGTGCCTTCTCTCTGCCTGGCACATCTACAGGGAACTCATCCCATTACACATGGTAGGGGTGGCAGCATGTCTTGAAGCATCTGTGACACTCCTGGTGCCATGGGAGATATGGGGAGGGTCCCTACTTCCTCTAGGACCTCCCCATTTTTTTAGTGGACAATAAACAGATGCTCCCTAATAACCACTTCCTTCCTCTTTCTAGCCACCCCATCCCTCCCTTCTCTTATATCCCTCTACACCATGCTTTGTGGACACTGCATCCCAGCTGTCAACTGGGTCCTGGTCTGATGGCCGGGCAATGGCTTGCTGGATGTCTCTACCCCCACACAACATAGCAAAAGTCTGTTGGGAATGGTGTGTGTGGGGCATCAGTCTTCTCATGCTGCACACATCATGCCTAGAGCTCAGCAAGTAAGCTCAGCCAAATCACTCCATTCCTCACAACTGCTCTTCCCTCCCAAGACGGCAACAGCGTCTTTGCGCTCTGGGCTGAAGGAGTGAACGTGGGTCAGCCTCCGCTCGCCACTGTCGGCTGGCATCACCCTGCAGAAGACATGACCTCTCCACAACACATTTTCCTCACTCACTCAATGCGTGCTGAGGACATCTGCTTGTCTATAACTTACGAGTTTTGCTGTAATGATCAAGCGATATGAAAAAAAGACTTTTCAGAGAAAAGCAAAAAGACACGATACAAAGAAGATACTGCCACCCTTTCCCTGTTCATATACCCTCGGGGAGCTGTAAAGACAGCCAGTCTTCTGCATTCTACTCTTACACCCTCGGTAACTCCCTGTCAAGCACATCTCCGCACCGCCTGCCTGCAGTCACTATGGGTTGATGAAGAATAGAAAACCAGGCCTTCTGCTATTAAATTCTGGAGGACTCTGGTGAGGACAATTAACATCTAATTCAGGTCACAAAAGATATATGGAGTCAAACTGCAGGTTTACCCTTTCCCCTCCCAGTACAGGTGCAGAACAACAGAGCCTGGATGGAGCCTGTTGGATGCAGAGTGAGAATCCCATGGTGTCAGAACTGGGCTCCACCTCTGCAGTCAGATGTCACTCAGTCAGTCCTGTACTTCTTCAGGCTTGGCAGCATCTTACAGGTACAGCGCAGGACCCCAAGACCCTGGGACCAGTGGGCTGACCTTCAAGAAACCTGGCCAGGTCCTCTTCCAAGTGATTCTAGATTATGACATTTACCCCAGGCCACCTCTTCCCTGGGTGAGGAAAGACCCTTTTATTATGTGTGTTTGTTTGCTTGCTTGTTTTTTCTCTCTCTATTCCAGTAGTACTTTCACAGGGCTGCTAACAATCTTTTCTGGGGCACTGTCAGTTATTTGTGATGGGCCACTCCTAATGTCATTTTATCTGTCCTATCCCAGTTCCTAATAAGAGGAATGAGAGAAGTTTCTCGAATAAAGGAAGCAGAGAGAAAAATGAGAGATGCTATCAAAGCATTTAGTATAGGACAGTGGTTCTCAATGGGACAATTCTGCTCTCCAGGGAACACAGTCAATGTCTAAAAACATTTTTAATTGTCACAATGATGGGAATAGTACTAGTATCTGGTGGGTAGAGGCCAGCGATACTTCTAAACATCCTCCGATGCACAAGATAGTCCCTTATGACAAATAATCATGATCTGAAATGTCAATAGTACTAACACTGAGAAATTTATAAGGAATGAGAAGAACAATACATTAATTTCCTTCTAGGATAATGTCAATAACAACAATTCTAATCATATGAATGCTTATACTTCTTACAATTCCCACTCATTATCTCCTTGGGTTTTTTCATCAGGATATTATAAAATCACAATTAACAGATAAAGCAATAAGACAAGGCAATAAAAGACTACTTTGTGATTAGCCAAATAATCAGTAGTGAGCCTAAACAAGAATTTAGGTTTTCTGATTTGGTTCATTATTGTTTTTTATTCTTCCCATTCTCTGTATTTGTTGAAAATTTTGGTCCTGGAGGCAAAGGAGGGTCTTAGAAGAAAACAGTATTAAGATTAGAGTCTCTTTCTAGTCCATGTCTCAAGTGGGAGGGAAACCCACAGAGTGCTTGGCACCTGGAAGATACCAGGCTTTGGTCGTTGAACTGTCCAGGGTCACAGCTGGCTGGGGCAGAACAGGTACTGAGCACCATCTTTCCTGTCCCGGGCCCTTCATGTTACTCTGCCCTTCACACACAGTCTACATCTTTCACACACACTACTCTTCCATCAGCTTCTTTTCCTGCAGCCAGCCAGTAAGCAGATGCCACACTGGTGAGGGCAGGGCTCCCAGGCACATCTCAGAATGTGGAGGAAGAAAGAGAGAGAGCAGTCAGCACACTTCAGAGAAGACTAACTCACTGCTGTCTCCTTAGCCCTCTTCCACCATGAGGCCCAAGGGGGAGGGCTCAGGCTTTATTAAATGCAGAAGGCAGTTCGAATATTCAGTCTGAGAGTCGGAATTGCCAGAATGATTGAGTTCATAGAAAGAAATTTCCATGGTTTCCCTTTTGGTCTTAGCATAAAGAAAGGTGGGAATAAGGTACTTCAGAGAAACTAAAAACACTTGTTCCCTGGCCAGAGGGACAGCATGTGGAGGCCCTGAGTCGGGGAAGAGGAGCTGCTGAGGCGGGCAAGAGGCTGCTTTAGTGGCCTGGGGTGTATCGCAGGCAGGAACGAAGGAGGTCTGGCTATCACCGTCACAGTCAGGTTGACTCCTTGATTCCACATGAGTGCGAACATGGAAAGGGAGGGGTGAGCGAAGGGCAGCTGGATTTGATCAGTGGTTGCTGTACGTAGGTACTGAAACATTACACTGAACCCCATTAATATGTATAACTGATACATGTTCATGAAAAGTTTAAAGGAAAAAGAAGTGAAGAGGGTCTGGAACAAGGAGATAGGAGAAGAAAAAAAAGACAATGAGTTAAATTTTCAAGTAGACTCCATGGGACTTTAACAATGACCAGCCAGTGGGAGTAAAAGAGGCGGAATCAAGGGGGGTGTGCTGTCCAACGTGGCAGCTACTCACCACCTGTGGGAATGCGATATTTAAATGAAACATTCAGTTCCTCAACTACACTAGCACATTTCAGGCACTGAGTGCCACGCAGGACTAGCTGCTACCGCATTGGAGGATGCTGAGTAGGGAGCAGCTCCGTCATCACAGAAAATCCCGCTGGACAGAGCCAGCCTAGAGTGACTCAGGTTTCTAGTTTGGGGCATCAGGTCTGGTAGGTGAATGGGATGTCAGGAATGGTTACACCATTCACTGAAGCAGAGACCAAAGCAAGAGCAATTATTTTGGAAGGAAAAGACCAAGAGTGTGGTCTCAATCATGTTGAATGTGAGGTGGCCCAGGAGGCTGTAGCAGCATGCAGAAATACTGGTCTGGAATTTGGCAGAAACCAAAGATGGATAAAGATAATTAAGAGCTACTCTTCACATAGATTTGCATGAAGTCAGCCAAATGAGTGTGGACAGAACTGCAAGGAACAATTTCAAGGTAGAGGTAATGAGTGAGGAGAAGAGTGAATAACCTGGAAGTGCAGTGCCAGAGGCAATGTAAGAAGCAGGACTATCTTTGTGTCCTAACTTTCCATGTGCTATTTGAATACTGGCTTCCTCGGGGCCAGAAATGCCCTTTCTGACCACTCCTGCCATCCTCACGTGTCTGAACTTAACGTTTTATGGGAGAGACACAGCCTTTCACATTTAATGACATACTTCCACATGATCCTCGTATTTGATTTAGGGATGCACATTTGATACCACTGCAAGCCCCAGGTAGTTGAAGAACAGTATCTTCTCCCCCTCTTGAATCCAGGAGAGTGGCAGGTGCAATCCAGTGACATCTGTCGGCCTGTGTTCACACATAAACCCACCTGACCAGTCACCATGCCGAAGCTGCAGAACCCCACAAGAGTGGGCCCAGCCCATTGCCCCTGAACCTCTGAGGACAGACGTGATTCTTGGGCTTGCCCATACCTAACAGATACTTACTAAAAGGGCAGCTTGTCGTCGTTGGGCTTGATGCAGCGGACGTAATGTGGTGTTGTGGCATTTAGGGTCTCCATGAGGCGATTCAGCGAGTTGCGGAACTGGGGAGGCAACAGCCAGCATTTGGTTATTAACATTTTGTTGCATGTAAGATAAAGAAAAACTCATATACTGGTGGTGACAGTAGTAGTTGTGACTACTATTACTATTAGTCCAAAAGAACAGGGGAAGAAACAGACCTGTGGTCAGATTCCAGCTGATACTGCTACCTCGTTGGGACCAAAAATCAAGTCCTTCCCCTAGTAGGGCCCCTACTCAAACTAAATAAGCAGAGACCATCCCTTAATGTGCTTAATTCCCACGGGGATCAAGTGAGATGAAAAGGCAAGTGAAAGCTGAGAGATAACTGGCAGTTGACGGCTGTGCACTGGCCCTTGCAGCCTTGACATCCAATAGGGGAGCATCCTAGGAATAACTGTATATCAGATGTCCAGAATTGGCAAATCCACAGGAATAAAAGTGGTGGCAGCCAAGGGCTTCTCTCTGGAGATGCACTGGGTGGAATGCCAACAGAAGCCTTAGAAAGAGGGAGGTGTTTGGCAGTCTCTTGATCCCTGGGCATATTCAGCTCTCCTCTCTATCCTGTAGATGTGACCCTCTGCCTCCCGACAAGCTAATCACCACGGCTGTGCCTCAGCGATTCGTGCATTGATTGGGGCTGTCCTCACTTCCTTTCCCCTTTTCTTTTGTTAGTCCTCTCTAGTGGAGATTTTGGAGTTTCCTCTTCAAAATATAATAAGCTTGGTCTAGGTGGCCAAGGCCATTGGCACCAAGGATACTGTGGCCTTTCTGCCCTTGCAGCCATATCTACAGAGACACCAGCCCTGCCACACACGCCACAGCCATGGCTTCTGGCCACGAGTCTGGGGCTGACCTGGTGGCCCACAGTTTTCTTGTGGTCTTTGTTGGGGGCCTTCATGGGGGGCTTGGCGGAGCGAATGTTGATCTTCGAAGATGACCCCTTCCCAGCTGGGGTGGTGGCAGGAATGGCATCCTTGTCATCATGAAACAAGTCAGACACTAATGGGAACTAGAAACAAACACAAGAAAAATAATGAAAATAGGATCTCTTGCACTTTATACTGTTTAAATTCTTCCAAAATTGCTTTCCTAAGATATGCCACAAGAAATGAAGCATGTCCATACAAAACCTAGCACACCATTTAGAGCAGCATTATTCGTAAGAGCAACATATTAGAAATGCTCAAATGGCCATCACCTGATGAGTGGATACAATGTGTCATATATCCATACAATGGAATATTAGTCAACAATCTAAAGGAATAAATGCCTTATTCATGCTACAACATGGATGAACTCTGAAAACATTATGCTAAGTGAATGAAATCAGAAACAAAAGAACACGTACGTCATTCCACATACAGTGTATGAAATGTGCAGGGAACAGAAAGTGATTTAATGATTGACAGGGCTGGTGGAGCAGGAAAATGGAGCAACTGCTAAAGGATACAGGGTTTCTTAGAGTAATGAAAATATTCTCAAATTTATAGTAGCGATGGTTGCACAATTTGGTGAACATACTAAAAAGCACTGGATTGTACACTTCAAAAAGAGTTTTGCTGGGTATGGTGGCATGCACCTATAATCCCACCACTCTGGGAGGCTGGGGCAGGAGGATCCCAAGTTTGAGCCCAGCCTGGGCACTTAGAACCTGTCTCAATTTTTTTTTTTTTTTTTTTAAAGCTAGGGAGATAGTTCAGTGTGAAGGCCTTGGGTACAATCCCCAGAAACCTTCTTCTCCCTACACATAAAGGTAAGTTTTGAGGTATGTGAACAATAGTTCAATTTTTTAAAAGGTTGGAAAAAAGTAGCTTTTCCTGACACACTTTTTTTGGCACCAGGAATTGAACTCATGACCTTGCACTTGCCAAGCAGGTGCTGTGCCACTGAGCAATATCCCCTGCTTGACAATCTTATTTAACCTTCACCTATGAAGATGGGCAAAACTTCATTTCCATGTGGTGTGGTGGAGGTAGAGATACGCTCTCACAGAACCTATGTTTAAATGCTATTTTCCCACACTCATTGGCTTCTGTAACTTTGTGTGATTTCCCTGAGCCTGTGTATGAGTCTATACATGTTATATGGGGTTGTTATAAGGACTCAGTTGTGGTTTCTCTGGGTTAGCATCTCTGTAGCAAGGTGCAGATGGATGCCTTGGATGAAGAACTGGTGGCTTAGAGAGCCCTGGCCATCGGGACCCTCAGCCCGATAGTCAGCACACAGTTCTGCCATCATCCCCTGGCGAAGTCAGTGCTGGGGCTAGCACAAAGTATTGTGAGGCCTCTAGCAAGAACCTGCCAGTGCAGAAGGAAAAGAAGCACTCAGGTCCCCTTTGCCAACCTTGCTACTTCTACCCTCAACAGACCAGAGGCTGCTGCTAGTGCCTCAGACTCCAGGCTCTGCTCCTTCTAACCCACCCTGCACCCACTTCGTTCATTTTATTTATTTTCTGAGACAGGGTCTCACTACGCAGTTCAGGCTGGCCTTGAACTCACTATGTAACCCAGGCAATCCTTGAACTCTCAGTAATCCTCCTGCCTCAGCCTCCCGAGTGCTGGGATTGCAGGCGTGTGCCACCACACCCAGCTTGCATCCACTTCTTTTAAACCCCACTTAAATACATGGTTTCCTTCTCTTCTATTATGATGTCTGAATGCCCTGGTCTAGCATCCAGGGACTCCATAATCCAACCCTACTCATCCTCCCTCAAAAGACTGCAAAGTAGGCAGGCTGACCCACATGCTGTCCCACACAGCACCACGCTTGTTATTTCCACCTTTGCTCCTAAAACGCCCCTCTCCCTCCTCCCCTGTTTATCCTGAGGCCCCTCTCTCCAGGACCAGTCCTGTGTCCCCTGTGACCCTTTCCCGAGCACTCCACCCATTCGGGCACCCAGGAGGCACCTGAGGTCTGTGCTCAACCAACAGCCACCTAACCCCTCTCACCAGGGAAGGTGAGGGCTGAGTAGAGGATTGAGATAATCCACATGAGCGCAGAGAAGTGTGCCCGTCATGTAAGCACTCTGTCTACTTTATGTTATTAGGTTATATATGAAAAACTTATCTAATCTGCAGATGCTTAAGAAAATCGTATTTTTGATCTGAAAAGAAAATAGCAGCATAGAATTTTACATCTGAAACAACTGTAAAGATCAACTCTCAACTCACTTGTGGCAGGTGAGGAAACAGAAGCTTGGGGAAAGGGGCCTATAAAAATTCTACTTCAAGTTCCAAGTGCAGTGGCTGATAGGAGCTCCTCCAGGGCTGCTAATCAATGGCTGAGCCCAGGCCAGAACCCTGGACACCTAGGGCAGAGCTTGTTTCAATACTCAAAGGTACCCTTGTCACTTACACTGGCAATATCAAGGAAGTAGAAATACAAGAGCATTTAGAATACAGCTTTTGTCTTTGGTGTTCTTGCTATCATGATCAAGTACATAAAAAGGCATTTCATGAAATAATCCTCCAGCTCAGAACGTGCCTGAAATTCAGAGCAGCAGATTTAGGCTGAGATGAGCTAAGTACTCAAAGTGGAACATCCCCTTCGTATAAGCCTATAGGTCCTAGACAGCAGTGATAGCCAACTTCTTCTCTGATTATGTTCTGCTTTGAATTCCCTAGAATCTTCTATAATTTGAATCTCAGTTTAACTGAGGATTCACTGGGCACCTGGCAGAACATTATAAGTAGGCCATCATACTAATAGCTCAGAATAGCTTGGAAAATAAAAGGATCATATAATGGACAGGTCCAAAACTCACAAAATAATCCAATGGCATCTTCCATCAGTATTCAGATCAGATCTATTTGGATCTGTGTATGAAAAGACTCTTAGAAGCCTACAAATATTAGGCAATGCATAGAGGCCTTTCACATTACAACCTACAGTATGCCCTGGCTCATCCCACTCCTCTACTTCCCCTCCCATACTACGCGACAATACAGTCAGGATGTCATGCAAGCTGGTGATGTCTCAGCATGAACATCTTAGTGTCCAGACAAAGGAGCAAGACCGTGCTGTTAGCACAAGAGAGCTACTCCAGGACCTGGATGTTAGACCCAGGTGACTTAGCTCATTTGAAGGCAAGTTCTGCAGCCTCATTAGGCAATTATGTTTGAGTCGCAGGGTAAAACGAACTGGGGCATAAAACAAGTCATAGCATCTCATTCCCTTAAGGTTTCTTGAAACTGGACTTTACCCAGGACAGGCATAAGACCACTAGTCAGAACTTGAGGCATGTCCATTTAAAAACTGGGAAATGCAGATACTTGGTTCGGTAAATACCCCTCCATCTGATGCCTTCTGGCATTCCTTGCATAATAGGTTACATATAAATCCCATAAAATAAAGTTAATTTTCACCAAGTGTTAAGCCTAGTCTTATGCAAGAACACTTTGCAATCAGAGAGGATTAGCCCAAGTATGCCAACCTACACATACAAGGTTATGACAGTTAATACTCAAAAGCAGTATCTGGTGCTGTTTAAAATTATAACTTGTTTCCTACATCAACTATTTAAAACTAAAATAAAAAATACAAAGAAATAGTTCTTCCAACATGGCTCTTAGGTGTTAGACACTTACATTTTTTAGTTCAATTTTAGAGTCAGGAGTAATTATACACAAATCAGTATTTTGTTTTACATAGCACAGTTGCTAGTTACAAGGCAATGAAACAACTGTGTGTGTACTTGCGTGATTACATGTGCAAATGTGCTGGGATCAATGTCTGTTTTAGTTATTTCTCTGCACTCTTCACTTCTCACTGAAACACCAAACATCAGAGGTGCTTGATTTCCATTTTTTAGCACAGTGGTTTACATGCAAATAAAGGTTGAAGTTGTTTAGTTTTCTGGTCTGGGTTTTAAGTTCAATCTCAAAACATGAACTGATCGGGGTTGGAGATATAGCTCAATGGTAGAGTGCTTGCTTAGCATGTGAGACCCTTGGTTCAGGCCCCAGCACCACAATAATAAATAAACCAATACAAGCACCATTCAATGATCTTAAGGCCAAGGACCATCTGGTGAGGAGCTCAAGTCAACTCTCACTGCTGGCTACTTTGTGGCTGCAACGGGATGGTGATGCTGTAATTGGCACTGGAGAATGCTACCATATTCCTCAGAAGGGCACACCCTGAATTCCTGCACCAGGCCCGGAAAACCCACAGCCAACAGCCAAAAGAATTCCAAAACTCACAGCCAAAAGAATTTCAACATAGGAGATAAAGGGACTTCAGTGCATGCTAAGGATACTGTAGTTAGGCAGGTGGCTTGGAGGATCACTCTGATGGCATCATTATGGATGTCTCCAAGTTTTAGCTGCCAACAGATGACAATTCTCCTATTCATAATATCTTTGCAATGGATCTTCTCCCTCCTCTTTTCATGAATGGCATTTCAAAGTCATAAATATTGTCTCCTTAGACAGTACACTGACTAGTACACTGTCAGAGAAATATAGATAACTCATACATAGGATTTTTAACATCAGTGTCTAAAATTTGTATGGCACATGTGTCCTTTATTAGGTACTTAATTCTACATGCTATCACAGAAGAGAAAGGAAATATTAGGTCCAAACTAGATTGACCAGTTAGTTCATTCGTAGATCTATCATTATTTACTATCAAATACACGACCCATGTTCTGTTAGGGGCTGGTAATACAAAAATGAATAAAACCACAGCTTCTTGTGTACTATGGAAAGTGAACACTAATCAATTATCTCTACAATTAAAAGCACAATGACAAGATGATGTCTTAAAGAAAATGAATAAAGATATAATTAAAGCAGTGTCTGGGGTGTGGAAATTAGGAAAAGATTCTGTGAGGAAGGGCTGTTTGAGGTGGTGGGATATCTGAGGGGTAGGAAAGCATGTTATGGGATGGAAATAACTGTACATATGGAGTTCAGCACTGACATAAAGGCAGTACACTGCAGTGCACATAGTGGGAGGGAAGAAAAAGTGACCAGTCCATGGAGCCCTTAATTAAGGAATTTTGTTAATTCTATGAATAATATGAAACCATTAAGGGCTTTAAAAATTAGCAGCCACTAACATTCAAGTATTTAGAATGTGCCAGACATACAAGAACTCACTCAAGCTTCCCAATAATCATGTGGAGTAATACCACTGCATCTCATTTTACCGGAGTTTGGCACTAGTAAGGGGCAAAGCCAGGATTTAAAACCAGACAGGCTGGCTCCAGAGCCCAAGCAACGGTATACTACTGAAAACAGCAATGACCAGTGATCATTTGAGAAAGATCATTGGTTGCAGCGTAATCAAGAAACTGAAAAGCCCACGGCATAGGACACCCTGTACAAGGAGCCTAGGGAGTCCAGAGAGGCTAGCAGAGCCAATAACCTAGTAGGTATCTCAGAAGTAATACGGTAGTAGAAGGAGCACTGGCTAGGCTCAGGAGATCTGAACCTTACAGAGACTCTGCAATACAACTGGCTTTGTGGTCTCTGGCAAACTTTTTCCACTGTTCTTGATTCTAATTTGTTCATGTGTAAAAATAAGGGAACTGAACTGGATGCTTCCTCCAAATCATTCCTTACCCGGACTCCTAGATTTTCTCGTACTTTGCACTCTTCATGTCCAATGCTTCTCCCTCTAAATATACAGCTGTGCAGTTGTGTTCAATGTCTTTTCCTGCCTCAACTGTTCCCATACTCAGCTGCTTCTCTTCTTGCTCAATGTACTGTTGACCACCTAACAAGGTGGCCAAAGCAATGCACCTTCTCTGTTGACCCACCTCAGTCCTACCTGACCAGAAGTTCTCGGACCTCCTCCCCACACTGCTGAAATGGATCCTGAGGGACTGTTTGAGGACCCTCCTTGCAAAGTCCAGTGGCTAGAAATGGTTTCATTCATTTTATCTGTCTTCTCCCAAGGCTTCCAACCCAACCCACTGCTTCTTCCGGGAGGCTTTTCTTCAGCTGTGCTGTCTCTATCTCCTCCAGTTCCTCCCTGTCTTCCCGACTGTTCTCCTGCAGCACCTTCTATGGCTCCATCGTCCTGCTTTCCCCTCCTCTGCACTACTGTTTGCAAGATCTGCTTATTTCTCTCCAATACTCATTCCCTGGACAGCCTCCATATGATTCCATTATCCCTCTCAATCCTGCCTCTCCAGTCTCTTTTTCCATCACTGTGATCATATTTCCAGCTATCTACTCAACACCTTTCTTCCTGTGGATGTTCCTCGGGCAACTCCAAATTTGACACAGTGAAAAATTGCCCTCACACACTGCCTCCTGAAATTAGGGATCTTGCCTTCACCTACCTCGTGTCTCAATCAAGTATCAGGTTCTGTCTACAGTTAAGTGTCCACAATCCTTACTGCCCAAATCAGGAATGCTGCAGCCCTGCTTCTGGATCACTGGAGCTCTCTCCTGGACCACTAGTTATACCTTCACATCCAGCGATATCCTACCATTAGCCAGAGTTTTCTTTGAATGCAAACTTTATCCAGTAGCCCCTTGTTTAAACTCGTTGGTCCACAGTCTATGTCAGAAAGCCACCACAGCATGTGTAAACTAGAATATGGGGACAGCAGGGATAAAAGGGTCTGGAGATGAAGAGAAGACAGCCAGCCCAGGGGCCTCTCAAGAATCAGGGCACCTGGGCACATGTGAGAAAGGGCAGACTAGTACTGAGAATCTTCCACAGGGGAATAATGGGAGCCTCAGGGAAGGTTCACATTTTAAAGACACCCTTCTGACTCAGTCTGTCATACTAAAACACAATTCTAGCTGATTAAATCATTTTAATCCATATACTTTCTGAAATGAATTTCCAAGATGTTTGTGGCATGAGTAGGAATTATCAATCTTCATAATGATACAGTAGACATCATTATATAGTATTTGTCATTAATAGTAACATTGTATAAAAGATCTGTTAAATTCTAAGGTCAGAAACGTGTGTCCAAAATCACACAAGGATATCTGAAATCAGATCGCTAATAAGTATTTTAAATTTTCAGCCCCTTTCTCTAGCTTCCATCAGAGAAGGAATCTACACTTTTTGATACAATACTGAAGGGATTTGTAACTTAAGAACAGAAATGGAAAACCGTTCAAGGCCAGACTTTCACCTAAGCTGGCACTGTGCTATGCTTTGGGTATAAACACGACCAAGGTGTAGTCTGGAGAATTTGTATTTTGTTTTAAAAGCCATATTTTAACTATGGCTATCTGCTATTAAGATGGCCTTTGGAAGAGGAAAGATGAGTTCTTAGAAACATTAACTCTGGAAAAGAGGTATAGGCTTCATATCTGATTTAGGATTTGTTTTCATAGACTCAGTGACCATACAGAGTGCTCTAGGCTGACCACGAGCCTGAAAAACCAAGGTGTCCTGTGCAATCCTGGGCTACAGGCAACAGCAAAAGCCCTAGGCAAAAACTATCAATGACTGCCACTGCCCATCCATCTACCTGAGGTGTCCCCACTACAAACAAACACAAAATTAGGATGAAAAGCAGTTACTTGACAAAAGATTCATACGAAAACCCTCACACAGCTGGGCGAGGAGAAAGTGTTTTCTTCAGCCAATTAACTCTGGTTATGCTTTAAGAGCTACTGAGAAGCTTGTTTATAAGGTTGCAGACCAGGAATGAAGTCCTCCACAGCATTGTGAGGCTTGGGAAATGTCATCCACACAGGCCTTTCTAAAAATCACTTCCTTCTAATTCAAAAATAGTTACAGTAACATATTGAGACAAACCAAGCATTTCCTTAACTGTGTTTGTCACTTATTTGAAATATGTCCATAGGTACTGGCTTTAGGTATTGCCTGGTATTGAAGTTTATACATAGATATTAAAAACCTGAGCCAAATCTGTTTGAAAAGGGATTAAGAGAAGTACAAAAACACTTTCTAAAGACCATTTGACAGTTTAAGGAAGTATAAATTACAGCTGTCTGCTTAGCTGTTACCTTGGAAATCATACCTATTCATTTCTGCTTATAAGAATACAATAGAGATTTTTTTTACAACAAACATGTGAAACTAAAATAAAACACATGGGCCGGTGAGATGGCTCAGTGGCATAAGCGCCTGCCTTGCAAGCGCGAGGGCCCGAGTTCGACTCCCGGATCCCACATACGGAAAAGGGGCCGGTGATATCGCTCAGCGGCACGGGCGCCTGTTGGCGCGCGAGGTCCTGAGGTCGACCCCCCGGTACCCACAAAAAAAAAAAAAAAAAAAAAAATAAATAAAAAAAATAAAATAAAACACAGTAGAACAGTTTGATGAAGATCTCTTGCCTAGAATCTTACCTTTAAAAAGAGCTGGGTGTGGTGGCGCACGCTTGTAATCCTAGCACTCGGGAGGCTGAGGCAGGAGGACTGCCATGAGTTCGAGGCCAGCCTGGGGTACATAGTGAGTTTAAGGCCAGCCTGAACTACATAGTGAGACCCTACCTCAAAAACAAAAAAACCCAAAAAACAAAAAACCCCCCAAAAACCTCCACTACACTGGCATACCCATGTTTATTGTGACACTATTCACAATAGCCAAGAAATGGAAACAGCCTAGCTGCTCAATGACACATGAATAATAAAATATTGATATAGGGCCTCCAAATGATATAAGGGAAATATTATAGCTCCCAATCTGATAGATGTGAGATATGCAGAGTTTGTGTTCCCCAAAATCAAAGAATGAATTCTAAGAAACAACGGAGGTTAAGAGTAGGAAATTTTCTCGAGGGAGAGAGAGCTCCTGAGAGAGACAGGAGAGGACCCAGAAAATGGGTTGCCAATGAGCTCACTTCTCAAAGGAAGTTTTAAAGAGCAAAATCACGAGGTGGGTACAAAATCATGAGGTAGGGTAGGTACTATGATCAACCAATGAGATTACAAGTATAGCCGCTTAGGTAATGTTGATCCAACAGGGAAGCAAGTCATGTAACAAGTGTACACGGAGAAAGAACAAGGATCGTTTTTGGAAGAGAAGAATCAGGAGGTCCTCGTCACCCACCTGGGTACTGATGTTCATCTAGACTTTATTGGACCAGGTGATACCAATTATAGTATATTGCTTATCCCTTGGGGAGGCATGTAGGCTCGGTCATTCCATCTTTATCTTGAGGCCTGGCCTCCAATAGATGCACCTCCAGCCACAGCTGTAATGTATTCTCATCCTCTGCACTGACTCCCTCAAAGGTCTAGCCCTGTGTGACTGCCTATAATATTTCTACCTAACATAGCTGTCTACAATAATGTGGTGTATTACATGCACAATAGTGTGTTATTCGGCCATAAAGAAGAATGAAATTATATCATCTGCAGGAAAATGGATGAACTACAGGACATCATGTTAAGCAAAATAAGCAAGACATACACATCATGTTTTCACTCGTATGTGCAAACTTAAAGAACTGAAAGTAGAAGAGGGACCATTAGGGAAGGGAAAGGAGACTGGGCGGGGGCAAGAGAAAGTGAACAAGATTAAAGCACAATATATGCATGTATGGAAACATCCCAGAGAAACTCATTACTTTGTACAATTCATATTCAGTATTGTAACTTAACTATGGCTATAAACATAATCAAAATACATTTTCTTTTTTTTTTTTTTTTTGGTGGGTACCGGGGGTCGACCTCAGGACCTCACGCACCAGCAGGCGTCCGGGCCACTGAGTGATATCACCGGCCCTTTTTTTGTATGTGGGTTCCGGGAGTCGAACTTGGGCCCTGGTGCTTGCCAGGCAGGTGCTTACGCCGCTGAGCCATCTCACTGGCCCTACATTTTCTTTTTAACTAGCTCTTTTACATGGTTAATGCTACTGTTTGGGAGAAAAATCTCCAATGTTTAGGTAAGAAAAGTTTTTAAAATCAGTTTTCAATGAGCTTTAGGGAGAGACTGCGCCTCACTCTTTGGAAGATGACAAACATGCACATTCCTGCATCAGAAAAGGGATGGCGCTTGCTAATATATCAGCTGGAAGTTTTCTTGCATAGAGATCTGCTTTTCTGGGCATCAGTAGTAGCATTTCAATGATCAGCACAAACACAATTAACAAGCAGCACTCCAAGTACATTTAAGAACGAGCACTTTATAATATGTTGACTACCTCAATAATATTGCTAAAGTTTTTGACTTAAAATATTTTTTAAAAAAAGCAAACATTTGCTCAATTGGCATGTGTGTAGCCTTTAAGGAACATGTGGATGTGGAAAGCAATGGACCATTATTCCTTGACAGCTGAAGTCATACAAAGTGGAAAGGAAGTTGGGGAGAGAGCGCTTGGGCCTTGTCTGAGCTACTCCCGTGTGACTACTGGACCTTAGGAGTCGTCATGGCTCAGCTTAGGTAGCTTTAACCCAAGACTGTCTTTGAGCCATTTTGGCCTTGAGGGTCTTCCCGCTGGCATGGAGTGGAGAGATGGTTTCAGGACCTCCTGCCGAAGAACGCACCCCAGGATGGCCCAACCCACTGCCTGTCCTTCCAACCTATACACAGTGTAGGACATAGGACACTGGACATAGGACAGTGTAGGAACAGAACATCTTCAGAGAAAAAATATTCTTTTTTTGAGGTCTCTCACCAAGTTAATAAAATACTGTTTTACAATAAACAAAAGTGAGGAGGGAAAAACCACCATTCTTTAGTATTTAAAACAAATGAACCTGTTAATAGCTTCAAGTCATGTTTTAAAGAGGCATTTCTTAAGTCTCTATTTATAGCTGTGATAGCTGTGAAAGCAATTAGCTACATTATAAGCTGTTAGGCAGTGGAACTGGCTTTACTAATTACATTCTCATTAACACCAGTTTACCTCACTGCTCTAGCTGGGAGTGTCTCAGACATCCCTGTGGCTGGCAGGCAGGTGGGAGTCTTCTATCTCACACTGCTTAATTGGTCATGTCAAGTTGCTAATTTCTTACCAGGGATGCCACACAAAGGAAAAAAGGTGATAGCTTCCCGTAACATAAAAGTAAAACTGTATATTTAACCAAAGATTTGTGATTTAGCTGTGCTCAGAGAGAGGAAAACCAATAAAAATTGGGTATTACATATTTAATTAATGACATAGGGCCTTGTATCATTCTAGTCTTTATTTTTCTACCTTTAACATGGAATTAGTAACATAAGCTTCAGAGAACTGCTGTGAACACTAAAACAAACACATTCACGATGGGGCTGAAATTCCTATGTCTTGCTGCTGGGCAGCTTGAACCACTACTGGTGGTACACGCATGACTGTCCCATTGGGTGGCTTTTTATTAATTAGTAAAAAACACCAATAAAAGTGATTAGATCTGTTTGTACCATCAGTGGTACAAGCTGCCCAATGGGACAGTCATGTGTGTACCACTGGTGGTTCAAGCCAGTGGGAACTCGTTAAAGGAAATGATAGAGGCTCAGTGAACAAGGATCTGTAAAATGCTTAAGTGAGAGAGGCTGTTAGACCAGCCCGACTGCCCCAAGACTGAAAGCGCACTTAGGAAGGTCTCTCCGGTTTGCAGCTGCATCTGTGTACAGCCCATCTATGGGCTGATGGTGATCCAGTGTCAATCTTTGCTTTCTGTCTTTGGGGAAGTCTGAACTGGGCTGGAGGGCTCAGGTGGAGAGCTCCTGGCCTCCTCCTGTGAGGGTCTTTAGCCCAGATCCCTATCTGGCTGACCTAAGAGTGGCTGGTCACCACCACCACATCTCAGGGAGCTGGGGATGGGGAGCAGGATGGCAAGGTCACTGGTTCTTTAGAAATATTAGCTGGTGAGCAGAAAGAACTGTACACCCACTAGAACTGAACATCCACTAGAACTGTAGTGGGTGGGTTGGAAAATAAGAGAGTACGTTACCTTTCAAGAGTAGATCACAGACCTATTTGTCCTCTGATTTAGCAACATCTATAAATTTCAATGCATACACCCTTTGAATCATCAATTCCACTTCTAAAGTTTTACCCAACAGACAACTGTACAAGCAAGCAAAGACATACATGAAGGGCATTCACTGCCACTTTACTTGAAGTAGCAAACTGCCAGCAGTTGTTTAAAATAAGAAAAATAAATGTGTATTCATGTGGAAAAATGGCCAGTATACAACAGTTACTAAAAAATTAGGACTAAGTATACATACTGTGATTATTTAATCTTAAAAAGATGTGCCCATGTGCTTGTATAAGCAGAATAGGAATTCATCAGAAGATGGGTCAAGGAGTGGAAGAGATGGCTTTTATATATTTCTGCACTATTTGAATTTTTATGAGTATTTCATTTCCAATAAAAACCCAGTATCCCCAATCTAAAATGATACCCTCGTACAAAAAGGAGACTGCTATCCTTAGAAAGGCTCCTCGCAAGGTCAACCCCCAGCTGGTGTCTGGAAACTTTGATTTCAGGAGGGTTTTCAGCATTCCCCATGAAAATTGGCTCACTATGCCTGAAATGACTGTGCAACAGTATGCCTAATGTTGAATATCTGCTTTCCTCCTGGGTGCCTGGGATTTTGGTTCATGTGAGGCAGAGGGTGCCTATATAACTGATCCTGAATAAAAACTCGATACCCAGGCTTAGGCAACATTCCCTGGTAGACATTTCACAAGAATATTTACACTTGTTTCTTTGGAGTAATTCAGCACATTTTGTGTGAATCCACTGGGAGAACACACTTGGAAGCTTGTGCTTAAGATTCCTCCAGATGTGCCCCATGCACCTGTCCTTAACTTTTTAAAAATTTTACGTCCATTTGCTGCAGTAAATGATATCCTTGAGTATACATGCTGAGTTCTCCTAACAAACTACTGAACCTGAGGGTAGTCTTGGGGTCTCCCAGTGTATCTCATCCTTTTCTTTACCATCTTTCTCCTGACCTTCATAGCATTACCATAACTTGTACTTCATAATGTATATCTTTCTGTATTTTGTATATATGTAATAACTGTATATCTTTTTCACTGTAGCAAGATACATGAAGTTAAGTATATGTGTTGGTTATCACTGTACTATATACCAAACGAATATTTGGTAAAATTGTTAAATAAAAATAAGGGGGAAAACAAGCTCAGCTATTAACAAAAGATGATCTTTCAGAGAGTTTATTGGCAATGTTCCTTTTTAGGTTCTGGCACCCCTGAGAGTCACTCAAATTGAAATAATCAGCAGTGGCAGAACCAACGCTGTATCTAACGAGGACTCTCTTTCGTGCTTCTCCTTGAAAGAAGAGACTGACACCCAACTGACAAAGGTCCTAGGTCTGGGGACCACTGTCAGACATACAGGAGGTCACTGGCTTCTCAGCATTCCAGGACACCCGGGAAGGGGACAGTGCTCCAGTGCTCTCTGTGGCCTGAGGTTCCTTTTATCCCCTCCCCACCACTCTTGTGGAAAAAGGTTAAACTCCTGTGTAACTATCATGGACTGGAGATTTGGAAATTTGGGGAGCTGAGAGGTTAATCTTGTGTTGAACTCCAAAATCTGTCACAGAAGACGGATGGAGTCACCTTCACTCGCAGCCAGTTGTTTCAGTGACTTGTTTGCTGATGTTCCAGATATCCAGAGGTGACGAGGAGGGGTCTGCCCTGGGCAGTCCGGATGCTGCTACCAACTTAAATCCTCCCTAAATCCTCAGGCTCTGGGGCCACGTGATACAACAAGGTTTGCTTGGCTTTATGTCCTTGGGTCCATTTTACTGGGTATATTTTCTCCATTCTATCATCTTACCCTATTGCATTCATCTAAAGCTTATCACAAAGAGAAATTCACCTGTCATTTTTACAGTGTTATCAGGCCCTTGCAGTGAATTCGGTACCACATGGCCTGCGAGGAAAGCTTCCTAAACCCTGTCAAGTTCTTTCCTGGTTTCCTCTGAAGGGCTGGAGCTGGCAGCAGCATTTGCACTACGTGGAATGCCGGTGTGCAGGGCTCCACAGCTGTCTTCATGCTTCTCTCTCTTCGAGGTATCAGTGTACATCTTTTTCAGTCCACAAGAATGTAGCAACTACAGTACAAGGCAGACTACCTTGTTCATCTTTGAATGAGAACAGGTGGGTCAACAGGTGCCTCACAAGCAGGTGCTTTAACAAATGTATGTGGGTGTGGGTACCTTGTTTCTTTTCCCTGTAGAATGGATGGACACAGTATATGCTCTTTTTGCTATGCTCATGAGGGAAACAGCTAAAACTGGACATAATGGAAAGATTCCAAAGTAGATTTAGGTGTCCCCTAACTTGCACCTTCCATTCCAATAGATTTTGGTTGAGGTTCTGCAGACTGACTCCTAACAGAAACTAAATGCATGAATACCAAGATATGAAGGAAGGAGATGGCAGACAGGTAACTTAACACATACCAGCAACATTTTCACTGTCACACTCACCACCCTCCTCCTGATTGTAATCTCTCGCCCCTCCCATGTCCTTCCATCAGCAGACATCTTTCCCAGTTGTCTCTCCCTACCCCACCCTCCTTGCTTTTTTTCCTCTCATCAGGCTATACTCAAATGTATTCAGACTGAAATAACCAAGGAAGCCCTTTATCTTTGTCTTCCCTATGCCTGCATTCCTACAGTCCACAGTGAGGCTGACACCAGCTCCCTCAACCCAGCTCTGGGTGGACACCCTTGCTCCACCTCCCCATTCCTGATGCTTTTTACCTTGCTGGCCTTCAGGATGTTGATTTGCTCTTCATACACCGTGTCTCTGTTTTTCTCAAGAAAACCATCGGAAAGGTACTCCACCTGGGGCCACAGTAATGGAAGGGGGAACAGTGTTAGTGCTTCAGCCTAACCAGGGACCTCCAGCAGTTTAAGTACCTGAATACAGTAATACCTCAGTTCACAAAGGCGTCTGTTGGCAAACAATTTGGTTTGCAAACAAAAGTGTTCAGCAAAAATTTGCTTTTGTTTGCAAAGTCCACATTGGGTGACAAACATGGCCATGGCCATCTTCCCCAAAACTGTAAAACAAATTAAGTTCGTAAACTGAGGCACCACTGTAGTTTTATCTCATCCATGCGGAATTTTCTAAAAAGAGCTGTGAGTAGATGGGAAACCCCCAGATGTCTTCATTTAAAATGCAAATTCAATAAGCCATTAGGACTGACAGAGAGAACTGGGTATTCATTTTGCAAAAGAAAATATTGTCTTACAAGGGAGTTCTCAAAATAGAAGGCTTCATTAGGGCTCAATGGATGAATTTCTCAGTCACACCCCGGACCCAGTGGTCAGATCATCCATTTTAAGAGCTCCCTAGTTAATTTACATGCACATCACAGTCTGAGAATTAAAAAGAAATCCATTTAGAAAAGTTCCGTATCTACACCCATCATTGGGAGAGGAGCCCCTTAGGGAAAGTAAGGGATAGCTCCCCCTCTTAGCCCAGAAGCCTGAGTCTATTTAAGGCAGGGCAAAGGCAGTGCGAAGGCAGGCAAGAGGACAGCCACCTTATCTGCAAAGTGGACGACGATGAAGGACGTGCTGGACATGCGGGGTTTCTGGAAGTGCTGGCTGCTTGAGTGCCGGTCATATAGCTTCTGAACCCAGTTCTGGTCAGTTCCTTTGGGGACCTGCAGAATCACAAAATAAAGCAGAGTGCTTTGTGAAGAGGAAAAAGGAAGCAAAGTGTCACAGTGAAGGGGTACACTGGCTCTGTAAGGTGGAGTCACCTCAAATCAGGACCTTCACTGGACTGGGGAAAGAATGACTCAACCATGATGTTCAGGGTCGTGTACAGTAGGCCATCAACCCACCATGTGTGGGCTGTCACCCACAGAAGTGTGCTGACTCTCCAAGGATCTGCTGGCTGGCAGAAGCAGGGAGTTCAAAGAGGGGATGAGAGTAGAAACTGCGGCCATGGGATCAGTCACACCCATGGAGCCATCCGAAGATGCTTCTTCCCTGCAGCATCACGAACACACTCGTCCCTCTCCGGCACAGTATGCGCTCCCACCCTGTTTGCTCGGGTGGAGCCTGGCTGCACAAAAACCCACCCTCCTCCCCAGACTCATCCATACCACTATCCAGGCTCAGTCCTACCATCCTTTTCTGAGAGGCCGTTTCTGACCACTCTTGACCATGAGTCTCCCTCTTCTGAAGTCCCTCACTATTGAGTTTTTACACACACACACACACACAGAGTTCACCATTGGTTTCAGGGTATTTTTACTACACACTATAGATCTGTTGGGTTCAAGGACTGACTACACCTTACTGCTTTGCTTCTTGCCCCTCAAGGACTTAGAATTGGGAACTGTTCACACATTGCGTACCAAGTACCGAGGGTTGATCTGCCTGGGACTAATACCTCTGCCTCCCCCAAATGTAAATTCAGACTTAGAGGTTTCACTCCATTAAGAAGTCCTAGGCGCAGCCCCTTTCAGCATCTATGGATGGCCCCAAAGGTAAACAAGCACCTTGCTTCCTTGAAAACATAACAAAGTTTCGGCAACCATAGTCCAAACTGTCAAGGATGACAGCAACTCGTCCAGGGGAAGGTGCCCCCTCCTGTTCACCCTCGACACCCACTCACCAGAATAGGTCCAGTCCTGAGTTATGGGTCACTAATTAACTAACCCATCATTAGTTTAGATTGTATGTCTGGATCAAGCGAGGACGAAGGTGACCCTTTAGTAGCCATTTAAAAAGGGTTTTGCTTAATAAGTGAATAGAATTTGTGTCATAAAGAAAGTGCTTACGTACTTGAGAACAAACTTCTCAAATCCTTTGCAAGCAAACAGATTTTTCCTCAGATTCAATGCGTATTGTATTGAATATACAACTATTATTGAATACCCACTGCTCTGTGCTATAGGAAATTCAAGGAGAGAAAATGCTTTCTTGAGGGAGGCTATTAATTGTGTTGAGAAGACAATAAAATATATGTAACTCAGCATTTTCTATATATACACTGTTTTATATTTGTCTACAAGCATTCCATGTAGAACCACCAGGTGTGGGGGAAGGAGGGGTCACCCTGATGGGGCTGTCAGGACCAGTTAGGCTGAGGACAGGAGCAGGCCTTGAGGGACTGGCCCATCTGGGGCAGCAGAACCACGAGAAGGCTCACCTAAGTAAATACTTAAATCTGCTGGTAACGAAATCACGTTGAAAGTAAGATTGGCCTTCCAAGAGAAGACCCCATGTATGATCCTATGTATTCAGTAATTCAGACTGGCATGAGTTAATTAGCAGATAAGACCAACAGTCAAGGTCATGTTGTATACATACTTCTTAACAAGGTCCACCTCTCTTTTTACTTCCCATCCCACCTCCAACTATAAATAAGGACCACCAGGAATTTATATCAATTAAGATTCTCGGATAATACTAACAGTGAATATCCACAATGCTTCATATTTGTCATGCAGTTTCCTACATATTTTCGATATATCAATTCATTTAATCCTTGTGTCAGTCACTCTATGAGCTACGCAGTATATTTATACATAGAGAAGAGGAAATGGAGAGGTTAAATAACTTGCCTAAGATCACAGAGCTAGAAAGCAGGCTAGATCTAGGACACGTATTTTTTGCTATTATACAAATCTTGGGAACTTGTGCAGAAATTATTCTATCACAGAAGTTGCAATCATTAGTCTGGGATGTCCCCTGGGGGCAAAGCCTGCCCCTAACAAAACTGCAGACAGGAGATGGCTGCTAAGGACCTCAGAGCCAGTTATTCACCTCTGCTCCACGTCCCTGTCCTCCTGGACTACTGCCACCAGTGACTGCCTCTCCAGACACTGTCTAGTTCCATGCCATATGTCTGTGGCTCCCTGATGCCTCCTACCTCCGCCAACCTCACATCACCACTGCACAAAAGCACCTCTGATCCTCAGTCTCGGGCGCGTACTCTTTGCTCCTTCCTTGCTGTAACCGAAGCCCAGCTGGGCCCAGGACTCTACAACCTGAACAGCTCTCCAGGGAGGAGGCAGCTACTTCCTCTGCACCCTGCAGCACCCAATGCTGCTTTGGGCCTTTCCTCTTCCACCCTCACACCCCGCTTCCCTGCATGCTCACCAGAACAACTCCTGAAGGGTCCAAGCAGACTACTTCTCCTTCCCTTCACCCAGGGGCTGGAGGAACTCACACAGCAACTCATTTTTCCTTTCCTTGCTGATCTAATGTCGTGTAACAGTGTTGCTACCAAAAAATAAGACCAAGTTTCACCCTTGTGTAGATGAAGACACAGCTCCCAGCTCTAATCGGGAGTTGACCTCAAAGACTCCTTGATCTCATCTGTGAAACTGTGCACTCAGTTATTTGCTCTCCCATTCACAGGGCAGCTCCTACCCTCCTCCAGCCTCTGCAAGCTTCTGACCTGCCTCCGCTTGGCACATGCCTCATTTCCTCCTTCACGGGAAAATGGAGGTTTTCAAGCAGGAAATCGCAAACTCCTGTTGTAACACCCAGAGCTTATCTGCATCCACAGCCACTCCTTTCTCCTGCTCTTCCCTTGGGGAGAAGTGCTGCCCTCCAAGCCAGCATCCCCCCCCCACCCAGCCCTGTCTCTTGCTTCTCACAGCCAAGCTTCCAGGAAGAAAGTCAGACTCAGTATCTCCATGGCCTCACCTCCAATTACTGAAATTCCACCTCTGACCTGACCACTCCCTTGGGACTGCTGTCCCCAACGGACTCAAGATGGCCTCTCCCATTGCTGAGCTCCTGGAAGCCCAGTCCACCTCCTGCCTGCTCACTCCAGACTCTCTCCAATCAGCTTAAGGAGACCTCCAGGGTCACTGAAGATACCACAACCCTTGCTCTAAGAAGAATAAACTCTCCTGGGAGCAGGATGGCCCCAAGTGAGAAGACAGGAGAGCAATGGCCCCACTGTCTTCAGCCTGATGTCACTGGGAAGCCACGACAAGGATTAGGAATGTTCAACTCTTCAGCTGGGTTCCATGAAACAAAACAATCCACACAGGGCACAGCCTGC
This sequence comes from Erethizon dorsatum, assembly GCA_028451465.1. NCBI lineage: Eukaryota > Metazoa > Chordata > Mammalia > Rodentia > Erethizontidae > Erethizon > Erethizon dorsatum. The sequence goes on along the minus strand of CM051829.1, from coordinate 28,929,455 downwards.
TGTCCCTGACAAGCCCGTCACTGTCTCTCCAGCCTGGGGCAGTAATCTGTACTTTTATACTCACTATGATTGCTTTCAGGGATCAAGCCATCATTTCCAGAAAATTTCTGCTAAAATGCAAATATGCACCCAGAAGGAAGCATACACTGACCTCTCATATTTTATAAGCCTAGACTAACTTGCTCCTCTAAGAGGGAGGGGCCTGATACATGAGGGTCTGGATAGCAGGATGAGGCATCAGAGTGACTATGGCTTAAGGGAGGGCAAGGACTGTAGTGTCCGTCTCCCTCCACCTCCCAGCAGCCTCAGAGCACATCGCTGACTGAAGAGTTTAGGTAAGAGCAGCCTGGAAGTTGAAATTTCCTACAAACACCTCTTTCTTACACCCTAGGATAGCTGAAGCACTGTGTAGTTTGTGGCTTGCTCAGGGTCTGACTATAAATGCTGGGGCTTTTCCACTGAAAGGAACCTGAGTAGTTTGATGTTGTGGTCCCCACGCCTCCCCTGCAGTTCTGAGACCCACCCCAGGCCCTGGGAAGAACCCCCATCTGCTGCCTTTCAGTCTGCAACCAAGCGTGTCCTGCTTCTAACTGAAACCCCAGCTCACTGCCTTGCTCTCCGCAGCATGTCTCCAGGAAGTGATTTTCCCACTGGCTGCTTTATACCACCAGTCCAAGCCTTTCTTGGGTTTGTGTCCTGTCACGTGGGGTGGGTGGGGTCACAGAATTCAGTTCTTCACAGTGAGACCTCATTATTCTTTCTCATCCCACAGAGGATCTGAGCGACAAGAGGAAATGGATGTGTCGGAGGCAGCTCTCACAGTTCAAAAGACTTCATCCCCAGGGACTCTGCATTGCCCGGCTGCAACAGACAACGCGGGAATTCTCTACCCTGTTCAGGCTCAGGGCTGCGGGTGCTTCCAGAAGGGCCCAGCAGGCCACCACAACCCCCATTTTTTAAAGTCAGATTGCTACAGTGTAATTTTCTTACAGTAAAATGCACCCCTTTAAAGGGATCAGTTGGATGACTTTTGACAAATGTAATGACATCTATTGATTTAAAACTGTCCTGCTAGATGCTGCAAATTATACTCAATCACTCTGACTCTCCAGAACAATGAAGTCTGGTGCAAAATGTTTCCACACTGTGGGCTTTTGTCTTATTCCTTAATTCAGCATTTGTCTCGTCTCCCAAGCCGCACTTGCGGTTTTGGCCACCAGTGTGTTTAAATGTGTCACATTCACAACACTACCTGGAATCTTGACATTCCCAGTCCCCACCAGCTCTATGAGCAGGAAACCTGGACTCTGGACAAAACCAAGGCGCTCAGGGAGGGGGAATCACAGTGGCTGCATGTAGCTCAGTGTCATTTTGATTTGGAGCCCCTTTAAGTCACTCTGCATGCCCCTCCCAGCCTCTGTGGAACCGGACATCTCCAGGCCCCATCTCTGTTCACTGGTCCAAATAAAACCTTGCCCTTCCTCCCTTGAAAGTCAGGAGGGAGGTCAATTTCTCCTCTCTGAGGGCTCTCCCTCAAGATGAAACCCCCAGTATGTGCGTAACACGTTTTTGGCATTTGACGGATTACAGTGGCAGGAGTTAGAAACACAGTTCTATTTTCCTGTAGCTTGTTTTAAGTAAGATAGATTCCCACACCGATGCTCCAGGTGGCGTGTGTTCAGAAGGAAGAGAGAGAAGACAGGAGAGTCTTGGGCATCTCTTGGACTGGGACTATCTCAGACTGCAAAGTTAATGCTTTGGGGAGGTCACTGTCGTAACTGCTGAGCATGGCTTGTTTTGTGGGCCTTCCTGCCTGAGTCTGGCTTGTTTGCTCTACAACTGCTACCTTCTGTGTGCTCTCACACTATTCCTGGAACCATCTGTTCTGAGTCCAGCACTGCTCCGGGGTTTCCCTCAGGGGCTGAGGCCCATCTCACTCCTACCTGTGCACTGGGATCAGTGTTCCCACTGCTGTGGTTTGACATTCTTGTGAGATGTTCCCTTGGGTGGTGGCACCTCTCAGCTCCTCAGAAGACAAGGTAAAACAAATCTACCAGCAGCCCTACTTTGCTGGCCAATGGCAGGCAAATCACTGCAAACCCATTAGGCAGCTGCTAGTCACAGAACTGGTCTTCCTGAAGCACTGGGGTTATTTGGTGAGAGGCTATAAGTAAATGGGAAAGCAGAGGCCACGTCCCCTGGGGGTCCTGGTTTATGGTTAGTTAACTCTTCATCACAGAACCTATGCAGGACAGACAGCCTACCCCCTGCATCCTCAGAGTTGTGCATGACCCTCACCAGCAAGGATAGGAGTGACAAGCTGGAGCTCACCTTGAGCAAGGGCTGGGGAGCTAGACTGGCCCAGCAACCTGGAGGCCTGGGCTGAACCCAGGATCGGGTATTGGGTGGGGAATGTGGAGCCGGAGGAGACTGACAGGAAATCCCGAAAGAGACTCAGGGGGTGGTGATCTTGGCCGAGCTCAGGAAGAAGGCTGTTTGCTGTGGACCAGGAAAGTGAGGAGTTGACAACAGAAGGGAGAGAGGAGGACTTATGCTGTGGGGTGAGCAGTTTAGCCAGTCCGACTCAATCTGGGGACCATTATTTTACCTTGACTCCAAACTTGTAGGTTGGGCAAGCCTAGACAAACACCCGACAAGGCAAAGGCAAAACAACTACATGACATGACAAACACCTGCCTGAAATTATTCCTGCTTGGACACTGACTTTGAAGATAAAGCTCGCGTCTCTAAAGAGATACTGAAACATGTTAGGAGGTAAAAATGTGCCAGCTGTAGGATTCAGTATATTTTCACTTTGTTGCTTATTGTTTTACTAATCTTTCCCTTTCATTTCAAAGTCAATGAAAAAAGAAGAAACCTTCTACAAGGAAAACTTGTCCTCCTCCCTAACCATTGAGCCACATCCCCTCCTTTACAGACAAGGTGTAGGAGAAAAGAATGTCAAAGCAATGGGGCTCATCCCTTTCAATACCAAGATCCATGTGGCTTCTAGACCTTTTTATTGGTTTCCATCACTGGAGGCATGAACCATTTATCCCTCTTATCTTATCAATCAAGCACCAAATTGGGAGAGACTATGAAGATCAAAGCCAACTCCCATCAATCCATAAGGCAGGAAACCAGAAACCAAAGAAGTTAAGCAACTGATAAAATCCAGTTCCTCTCCCTCTACACTTCCAAGGCTGCCAGGTGCTCTCCCTGTCATGCTGAGTAGAGTCCATTAAAGCCAGGCAGAGGGAAATCTGTGAATCTCGCCTGCTACAGTGCCAGGCAACTCTATCACTCACAACCATTTCACACTGCAAAGACGATCCTGGGCTTTGAGTCCTCATTGGCGATACCTGTCTAGATTCCCTTGGCACCTAGGACATCTGAGGCACGAAATCCATGCCACATGTCATGCCAATCCCTAACAGCTGCTGACTATTATATCATATGCCAAAAGAGGCATGTATTTACCAGAATAACAACACTTGCCCATCACACTCAATGCATGCAGAATGGATAACAAAGCTTCCTCTGGAACACCAAGGCCAGATAATCACAGATTAAATCCCAGCTTTGAGATTTCACATGTTCCCTTGCATCAAACAGCTGCATGTTGTCCCACAACTCAAGCCTAAAACTGAATCAGGGCCGGTGATATCACTCAGTGGCATAAGCGCCTGCTGGCAAGCGCGAGGTCCTGAGTTCAACTCCCAGTACCCATATTAAAACAAAACAAAGAAAACCTGAATCAATTCGATGACAGTATCACCAGTTTTACCTTACATTCTTCATCCAACAGGTCCAGGATACCCAGCTTAGCTTCTATGAGATCAATACAGGGTTGGTTATCATAGAAATCAATCAAGGTCCAAGGGATCTGCTCCTTCATATATTCTTCTTGCTCTAGTTTGAACACATGCTAGGGAAAGAAGTAAAAGGTCAAGACAAGTGAAACGCAGACACACTCTGACTTCCATTTCCCCTGAATTCTGTTCTGGGATGTGGAGGATGATAGAAAGCTGTTAGAAAAGGTTTGGACACTAAATTATAGTCCTGATTGCAAAACAGAAGAGCTTGGTGAGTGATTTCTCCATTCCTATGCAAACCTCTCCTTGTATTTTAATAATTTTGTGTTGCTATTGCCCAGCCAATCACAAGAAGCCCCACACCTGGCCTGCAATTGCTTAAAAACCTTGAAAGCCCAGGCTCAGATTAGTTGGAAATCAAAGCCAGGGGATCATTTCCCTTCTCAGCACAGCTGCCCCAGTCATATGACTTCACTAGCGGCGAGGAGCCATTTCTGAAAGCTGGGGGCACCATGAGGAAACCCAGGGAAGGTCAGGGCAAAGCTGGAGCCCACTGATCACAGGTGGAAGGGAGGTGGCCCCAGGCTGGGAATCACTCCAGGACAAGTGTGAGGCCTCCCCTACCCCAGGGTCGTAAACCTGACATACCGAGTTGAACTGTTGCTGGAGCTTTTCATTAGCAAAGTTGATACAAAACTGCTCGAAGCTGTTTATCTCAAAGGTCTCAAACCTGCAGAACAGAAAGAAGCAAAGACAAAGGTAACAGACACCTCCCTTTATGAAAGGAGTCACTGGGACTTTCACAAAGCTACCCTCACCCTCTACTCCAGGCCAGCTCTGCCCGTAACACAAGCACTCAATTCCCCTGCTTCGTTCCTGTGCTCAGAGACCACTATTGTAGGTCAGCACCGCAGGCCTCCAGTAAATTGGCAAAATAAAAATAGCTATTTTCATAAGTAGAAAAAGAATTACAAGTGAGAAAATTTAGGGACAGGAGAGAAGGTCAGCCATGATTCTCTCATGTCAACCACCAATTACATCTCAGTAATCTTCTCCAGGAGATTTAAAAATTTTGAAAAAATTACAATTATCTGTACTAGTTTTTTTTTTTTTTTTTCCATTTAACTTTCCATTACAACTGACCACACTATTCTTCAAAGGCTTTTAGACACTGTCTGTCTGTCTTGCCAACCAATGTACAGATCAGGGCTGTGCTCAGAGACTCGGGATGTGCAGAGGTACCAGGTCAAGGGGACACGTGGTGCTGAAGTTCAGCTGCCCCCTCAGAAGCCTGGGATACCTTATCCCAATTAACGTAAAGGAATCTCATGAGCTGGCACTGGCCCCATACAGATTTATCGTAATTTAATCAATCCTTTATCCAAGGACACTTTGTTTTCCCAGTGTTAACTGCTATCAAAACTGACAATAGCATGTAAGGTACGTCTTCAAATTCACGATTCTTTCCTAAGGGCGCTGTCCTAGGAGAATCGTTTCTTAAAAGGCAGAAGCAAGTTAACTTCCAGAAAGATGGAACTAAGTTATGTTAATTTCTCACCCTTACCACCCAATGTATGAAAGAGACTTATTCTCCTAACACTAGACAACAGTGTTTTAATCATCTTTAGAGTTTACACATGATAAGAGGCACCAATTTTAGTATATTTCAATGCATTTTTGACAAATATCATACAGAGCAGAAGGCATATAGAGATACAGTTGCAGAAAAAGACCATTTTGCAGGTAGGGAATGTTTTCATTACTCTGAAAATTTCTCTTCTGATCCATCCAGGTCAATCTATTCTCCCCGCACTGGGAATACTAATGTATCAAAGCTCTGGTAAATAGTACACATTAACTTTTAAAAATCTTTGGTTATTTGGTATGTAAAAATGCCTTAGGATTTTAATTTCTTTGATCCTTAATAAAGTTCAACACTTCTCTATGTACTAATGTGTACTTTGTGAATTGTCTGTGATCCTTGGTAAATTTTTTATTACTTGAGTTTTAGTATTACTTATTTGAGCTCTTCATACTTTATCTTATTAACACCTTCATTCATTGCTCAACTCAACATCTGCCATATGGGTCCATTGCTATGTGGAGAGGTGGAGCCCGCAGGGAAGGGAGGCGAGGATGAGACTTGGTGCAGCAGAGGGAGGCAGGGGTCCTGCTCATAGGCCGTACGATCTACACTATGGTGCCTAGATTTTACCCTAGGCAGTGGAAAGATTTAGAGGATTTCAGATTAAGAGATGACTATCAGATGCATGTCCCAGAGACTAGCAAGAGAGACACTGATTTAGGGGACGGTGTGTAGAACCAGAGGCAGGAAATAGTGTAGCAGAGGAAGCCAGACAAGATCCAGTCAAGGTCTGACTTAAGCCAGTGTTGAACAAGTAATAGAAAGGTTCTCAAGACATTAAGGACAGTGGGGAGGAGGGGACTTCAAATGACCAGCAGGATGTGCAGGTAAGACTCATGTGTGGATGGATGTGGCAACACTCACCAAGCTGGCAACACAAGCTTTGGCAGCTTTAGCTACAAATGAGTGGGCTTCACCGTGCACACTCAACAGTGGCATTAGGCTGTGTGTGGTGGGAAGAATGGGGCAGAAATTAGCAAGGGAGAGGCATGTTTTTCTTGTTCACACAATAGGCTGAGAGCCAGCAGTGGCCCTGTTCAAAAGCATACACAGACGACTAAGGTCCAAGTGTTTTATGAGTTTTCATTTAATGCCCACAACCACTAAGAGTGGGGATATATTATATATTAGTCCCATCCTACAGTTAAGAAAACTGAGATATTAGGAGATTAAATAACCTGCCTAAAGTTAGAGGGTCAGTAGGAAGAAGGATAGTATTTGAAACCAGAGTGTCTGATTTCTGAGACCACAGTCTTAATTCAGAGTGGTATAAATTCTCATTAAAAAATGAAGAAAAGATGACTTGGAAGGGCTGTGGAGAAAAAGGGTAAGTTCCCAGAAGGGGATATGTCTGAGACATGGGGAGTGGGAGAGGCCGTGGCACTACCACCAGGGGACCAGGGGCTGGGGATCAGGCTTCATCCAGCCTTCTCCATCATCTTTGTGTCCACTCCTTCCTACTCATCAATATGAACAGCTAAATTTTCTGTTTTATATAAAGTGTCATGCAAGCCCTTCCAAATACTGCCCTTCCTAAGTACCACTCTCAGGAATTTAAGCGCTGCCCCAGGGAGGGTTGGGTATGGTGGCAGTGGAGTAACAGCACATTGTACGGAAGGACCACCAAAAATGGATGCATCAGACACCTGACAGGGCTGAGTCAGTGCCTGCAAAACATCAGGTTTCTCCTCATCCACTTCCCCACAAAGGTGTAAGACATGGAAAAGTGGGAAATCTTGAGATCAAAGGAGTCAACTGTTTGGAGACAACCACATTAAAGTACAGCCTTTGGCCATGTCCATGTGGGAGGAATAATTCTAGGTTAATAAAACAAGATCAAAGATGCAAAATCCATGCTAGGATAAAGAAGGGCATCCGTGTACAACCCGGGCCAGGTAGAAGAAAAGTGCTGTGTGTGCGAGTCATTACCCTGGAGTATAGCCCTGCCAGTCCAGATGACAGTCCTACACACTGAGTTATGTCACTTAGGACCATATCCCCTTCTCCCAGAGAAGTCGCTGATAACAGCCAAGCCCAGAGAAAATCTAATTAATAAAACCTGGAAGGAAGGTTTAAAAAAGCCACCCCAGCAACTGGCCAGATAATAGCAACTGGGTGTGCTGGCAGAGCTCACATTGAGCTCTACAGATAGGGAATTTAAATATCTCTCACTTGTCATTTTTTAAAGGTTTACATTGGTAGCACTTCAGAAAGAACATTCTCATTAATTTGAGATGGCTGAAATTAGCTCATAATTTCCCTATTTCTAAGATACTATCTGGTAACAATTCCTCTGCCATCTAATATAATTACTGTAATGCCAAGGGCCAGAGATGAATGAGGGGGTCGGGTAGCTTAGAAAATGACTAACCTCGGCAAGCTACAGTCAGGGAGATAGGGCCACTTCTCTTTTACAATGGAATTATATTTGTAGTAATTCTTCGCATCAATAGAGATGACTTTTAGAAATAAACACAATGGGTCAATTTATAGTTCATAGCATTAAACTGTCAAAAGGAAATTTATATACTAGAGAGAAATGGATTTCTCCTATAAAATCAATGCTGGAATATTCAGAACAAAACCCTTGGGTGGGAGGAAGGTCAAACAGAGCAAGGTTGAGAATGGTATCTGCACTCCTGGTGGAACAATGGTCAGCCTTACTTCAATTTCCTCCTATCTTCAAGATGTCAGTTGAAAAGTATACAATTTCCTTCTCATTCTACTCCAATTTTAAGGTGTAGTAAGGACCACAAATGCCTCTAGAAATAAGGCAGCAACTGTTGCACAGCGAAATGGCAATAAAAAGACATCAAGCAGTTATTCTGAGTTAATTATTCAACTCCACTAACCTCTTACTCTTCAAGCTGGAGAGAGAGCAGAGGGTCAGCGTGCTGTTTCAAAGCTGGGCAACAGTTTAGGATCTCCTAGCTCAGCCTACAAAGATCACTCTCAGGCAGTCTACCTTTGGGTTTCATGTAGAGGAGGGATTCCAGGGAAGGATTAAAAGTCATACAGGAAAAATAATGTGGGGGAATTTCTTTCCGATCAGCCTTTTCATTTAGTTGTAAATACCACTTACTCGGACCAGCCGAGATGAGCCTCTTAAAAGGGGTCAGATAAGTGATCTGAACATCCTTTCAGGGTCTGTATCCATCCTGAAGTTGATGAAATCTCACAAGAGCATCTTGGGGTGTGTTAAGGCAATGCTCTGAGCTCTCTACTAAGCAATCTTGAGCTGATAACTGTTTCAAGTCCTTCAAATGGCAGGACTTGAACTCTGCTTCTCTCTGCACCTAGATCCATTCCCCACCCAACTTGCCCTACGGAGAGAACACAGGCCAAGGCACTGCTCATCCTCAAGGCAAAGAACACTTATTCTTCTTGAGGACCTCAGTCCACTCAATTTGGCATATTCCCCAACTCCCGCTCCCCTTCATGCCTGGAACTACAGTTTGAGACTGGAAAATGTTCACTATATGGTAATCCTCTCCAACCCATCAGCCAACTGTCACAACTGTGAGAGCTGCAAGGAAGTGCAAGTCACAGTCCCTGCCTGAAAGAGCTACTGGGAAGATGATAAAAAGTTGGTACATAAAAATCTCTCAAAGGGGTATAAAGTTTATGTGTGCTAGGTTTCTAAAGGAGAGTTTAGTCACGGAGGGGGTTCTGGCATGGACAGAGAGAGAACGGGACTTCATCTGAGCCTTAGAAATGTGGGAGGACCACACTCCAAAGGATTGGCTGCCCTAGAGAAACTCTAGAAGGTTGGATTGGGCTTTGGAGTCCTGGGAGTTGTATTGGTTTCCTGGGAGGCTGGAGAGTCCGAGGTGAATCTGACAGCTTCAAATGATCTGGTAGGTGTGAGAACACTTTGGCCAGCCATACACGTCCACGCCAAAAAAGACATATTCAGGGATCTTATGGGCCATCCAGGACAAGGCCACTGTTCACAGGCTGGGGGATAAATATAATCCCTGGGTATCTCCCCTTCCATTCTTCATGGTGACTTTTTCATACTGGCCTGGAAGAAGCTGGATAGTCAAAACTATATTGGGTCTGTAAAATTATCTGTAAATTGATTTTGTAGAGTGAGACCAAGAAAACAAGACAAACCAAAGAAAGAATAATTTCTTCTATCAAAAAAATGAAGGCAATAGTGGGTCTAACCCATAGAATAGGAAAAAAATATTTGTAAATCATGTTTATAATAAGGTGTTAATTTCTAGAACATACTTCCCAACGCTCAACAACAAAACCTGATTTTTTTTTTTTTTTTTGTGGGTACCGGGGGTCCTCAGGACCTCGTGTGCCAGCAGGCGCCCGTGCTGCTGAGCAATATCACCAGCCCTTTTTTCGTATGTGGGTACCGGGAGTTGAACTCAGGACCTCGCGTTTGCCAGGCAAGTGCTTATGCCACTGAGCTATCTCACCAGCCCAAAACCTGATTTTAAAATGGGCAAAAGAACTTGAACAGACATTTCTCCAAAGACTTACAAATGGCTAAAAGGTACATGAAATGATAAGGATTATTACTCATTAGAGAAAGGCAAATCAAAACCCTTCAGACATTACCTTACATCCAATATGATGGCTACTTTAAAAAATAATGTTGGCAAAGATGTGGAGAGACTTGAAGCCTTGTGCAGAATTGGTAAGAGTGTGAAATGGTGTAGTTGCTCTGGAAAACAGTGTGAAAGTTCTTCAAAAAATTTTTAAAAATACCATGTAACTCAGCATCCAATTACTAGAATTAAAAGCAAAAACCTTAAGGCAGGAGGATCTCAAGTTTGAGCCCAGCCTGAACCACTTAAAGAGACCCTGTGCCAAAAAATGTAAAAGGGCTGGGTATGTAGCTCAGTACAAAGATCCTGGGTCCAATATAAGTAGAGGGCTGAGGCGATGGGGGACCTTGAAAGATTTTCGTACAACAATTTTCATTTGCATCCATCCATGGATAAATCTTGTAAATACAAACAATGGAACGTTAATTATTAAACCCTTCAAAGAAGGAAATATAATCACATGGATGAATCTAAAGGATATTATGCAAAATGAAATAAGCCAGTCACAAAAAAATAAAATACTAGATAATCCCACTTATATGGGATGTCTAAGAATGATGGTTGCCAAGGGACTAGGAAAATGAAGAATTGTGGGCTTAGTGGGCATAGAGTTTCAGTATTGCAAAATGATATAGTTCTGGAAAACTTTCACAACAATGGGAATATACGTATAGTATTCAACAGTATTGAACTGTACAATTAAAATGGTTAATGCTATGGTTTTTTCAATTACAAATTTTAAAAGTATTTTTTAAAAATATATCATTAAAGAGCATTGAAGAGAGCTGGATGCTAATTTTGCATTAGGAAATACACAAGAAAGTAACACACAAGCCTAAGAAAGATATAAAATTCCAGCAAATCCCATTTCCTGTTCCTGCAGCCCCAAATTCCCTACTTCCTGTCCCTGGTTTCTCCCTCAATGTTTCTTAGCAAATGTATGAATCTACTATACCTTGCATTGCTCCAAAAGTCTTTCAGGCAACTGTCCTCAGCAAGAACATCATGGCCACAGTCAAAGCCCTTGCTATCTTGGCATTTTGAAGGCTGAAGTCAAAGACAAATGTGTATATTTTGTTTTTCTAAATTGAACCCGTTTATTTCTTGTTGCCTCAAGAAGTAAAGAGGAATGAAGGACTAAGGTTGCAACTAATCAAGCCCATGGAGCCAAATGCTGGTTTATGCAACATGAAAAGGAAACCACAGCCAAAAGCTGCCAGGCTCTTTATTAATTTCATCCCCTGCCTGCTAAGAAATATCCTGCAGGCAGCTTCACAGATCCTTAGTTAAGTAGAACAGCGTGGCTTCTGTTGGCTAAATTGCTCTGGGTATTGCTGGCTTTGCACTTTTTTGAAGCTGGGACTGGGTAGCAAGGTGAAGGGTATAAGGATACCAAGACACTGGATACGTGGAACAATGCAAGAGAGCCTGCAGGAAAGTGGCTCACCACAGTCCTGGAAGAGGGAGTCCATAGCCCATGCTAATTTTTTTTAGGAGTTCACAACTTTTTCTACTCTATAAGCCACCTACCAGTCGGAACATCACGATGAGAAGAGATGGATGGTATGACGCTAGCTTGGTGCGCTGATTGCTTATTCATTTGTGTGCGTGTGTTTATTCACTCTGGACATTGACTCTAGTGAGATTTTAAATATTTATGGAAAATGTAGGGCAGCTCATCTATAGTACAGAATCCTTTTCATTTCTGCCTTTAGAATGAGCCTGATTGCTGAACCAATAATACTCTGGGTAGGTGCTGCAATTCATCTGGGGACAGTTATCTCAGTGGGACGAATTAGTGTCTACTACTGTATGTGTGGGGGGGTGACAGGAATAACAATTCCAGCCTCACTTCCTAGCTTTGTGCATTTCTAACCTAATGAGAGGGAAACACCTGCTTATTCATTCCCTCTTAACAAATGGGGTTTGCTGGACTCAAACATCTCACCGTTCTTCCTCTTTTCTCTAGATTCCCACTGTTTTGATTACAAGTGACAAGGAGTAAGAAAGTCAACGGTAGCAGGTCAGCCCAAGGACATCTTCCCTGGGCACCAAAGTAACCACATTCACAAATGAGAAAGAATGAGAGAAAATGCATAGGCGGTATTCTCCCTCTCCAGTGGTTGGTGGTCAGGGATATGAACAGAAAACTAAAAATAAAAGAAGTTTGAGTTCTCTGATCCCAAGGGAGGGCAGATGCTCTTCAGAGAGCATCACATTCCATGGGTGTGAACAAAGCCCAACAAGGGAAGTCGGTCTGAAAGGAAAGGGAGGTGAACAGGCTGAGTGACAGGTGGGGTTATCCAGCGTGCTGCTCACTTCTGGTAATGGGATGGCCACTTTAAAAAAACGAGAAATTAAGAATCAACAACTGGGATCTCATCTTATTAAAAAGCTTTTGCACAGCAAGAGAAACCACCAACAGAGTGAAGAGACAACACACAACGTGGGAAAAAAATTGTTTGCCAGCTGTTCCTCAGACAAAGGATTACTATCGAGAACATATAAAGAACTCAAAAAAATCAGACCTCCCAAATTTAAAGACCCACTCCAAAAATGGGCATCTGAGATGAATACACATTTCTCAGATGAAGAAATACTAATGGCAAATAAATATACAAAAAAATGTGCAACATCACTAGTCATTTGAGAGATGCAAATTAAAACAACACTGAGATACCATCTCACCCCAGAGAGAATGGCTACTATAAAGAAATCAAGTAATAACAAATGCTGGAGGGGCTGTGGGGAAAAAGGAACCCTTCTTCACTGTTGGTGGGAGTGTCGACTGGTACAGCCACTGTGGAAGTCAGTGTGGAGATTCCTCAAAAAACTAGGGTTGGAGGTCCCATTTGACCCCGCTATTCCCCTTCTGGGCATCTTCCCAGAAGAATTAAAAACATCGTACCACAGCAATATATGTGCACCCATGTTTATAGCAGCACAATTTGTAATAGCCAGATCTTGGAAACAACCCAAATGCCCATCAACTGAGGAATGGATAAGAAAGATGTGGTATTTTTATACAATGGAGTACTATTCAGCCATAAAGAAGGATAAACTGGAGACTTTTATAGGTAAATGGATGCAACTCGAGAAAATACTCATAAGTGAAATAAACTGGAAGCACATGTGTAAGCATTGTATTGTCTCTCTAGTATGAGAAACTGAAAGAGTAAATAAGATCCAAAATGTACAATAGACACGGTGAATCAAAAAGAAACTGGTCAAAAGGAAAGAGAGACTGGAATAGGGAAAAGAAAGAAGGGAAAGGGAAAAAAAATTGTATATATATATATATAAGATGGTTAAGATAGATACACTACCAATTTTACTTAGTTCATTGAAGAGTAAGGTTTGTGCCAATAATGTTTGGACAATTGAATGCTAATGTCTGGTACCCTGAATAACTAACTTAAAGATAATAATACGTAAGGCATTAACCATTGTTACCCTCATATTATGTTGTTTTGAAAAAATTTTTTTTTTTATTTGTTTTGTTTTTTCTTCTCTTTAAAATTAAAAAAACAAAACAAAACAAAACAAAAAAAACCAAGAAATTCAGTGGGTTTCAGGAAGGTGCCTGAGTCCATAAGAGAAAGATAGTGGAGCTACCATAACTGGAAAAGGGAGATGACAGGAAGTAGTTCACATATTTTATTTCAAGTTTTCACCAAAGGTTCTTCATTTTTCTCCCAGATTAAGAAGTGATGCCACTAACCTGACAGATCAGAAATAGTACCTCTAAACTCAAGCCTCCTGCTCTCTGGTGGTCAAACCTTTGATTTAATCTCCTGAGGGTTCCTGACACAGCCTCTGACCAGAAGAGAGCCTGGAGCAGGCCCGTGTGTGTGGGATCTTCCTGGCAGACTGGACTGCTGGGAAGCATGCATGCTGTATTTAAGGAATGTCTGCAAGGGCATTCTCCGCACCAGGGTCCCAAAGACTGCCAGCTTGTTCACTCTGACTCCAGCTCATGCCTGACTTGTTCTCTTTTCCTCTGCCTATAGGATATAAGCTTGGTATTGCACTGAGACAGGAGAACATACCTGGGCATTACTGGAGAGTAAATCACTTTATGACATAATTTAAAAAACAGCAAATTAGCTTCTGAGAGAGAACAAGGGTTTAAAAAAATAGCACGCCTTGAAGGAAACACCACTAAGGTAAGGAGGTTCCCTCGTGGGCTGGTCAGTGGCCACACGCCATGCGACCTGTATCACGCACGACCTGTGCTTCCTGGCAGCTGCTGTCAGACGCTCTCAAAGGAAGGCATAGGCGGCTCAGAGACAAAGGAGACACACAGGGCACTAAAACTAGGAGACTGTGTCCAGATTGTCACCCCATCTAGTGACAACTATACCTTTCGAATCACAGACCAGATCTCCCTGTAATCTATATCTCTACATCTCTCCTTTGGGCAATCACAAGACCTTGGAAAAAATAAATTCAATTAGGAAAATTAAATGGTAAATATAAGCAAAAAATCCCAGCTTGCATGAGCCCAGGTGACAGCTGCAGACTCAGCAGGCCAGAAGCCCAATTCCCAGAGTCCTCCTATCAATGAGCAGACTGTCATTTGGGATCCTTGGGAAGGTAGCAACAGTCCTTTTCAACTGATGGCACTGTTAAGAAAATACGTCAATAAATGGAACAGAGGCATGGTGTTTTACATAACAGCAGCAATGAAGTCCTAATATTTTCACATACTATTCACAAGCCTGCATACTAAGCTTTCTGAACCAAAACATCAGTAAAATTAAAATTCTTATATAGACAGATTACGGAATCGGGTCAGACGCTGCAGCCTGGGTTTCTTTGGGTCTTCTTTCTGAAAGCAGCACTGATGATCAGTATTGTGGGAAATCCAAGGACCTGAAAATACTCAAGGTCGAGGGAAGCATAACACAGAATCCATTACTGACAACCAGGCACTGAGTTCCCCGAGAGCACAGACTGTCCTGTGCTCTCATAAGAGCAACAGGAAGGGCTGAGCACAAAGCAAGTGCTCTACTGACCAGAAGGAGAAAGGCTGTCCAGCCACTTAGCTGAATCCCTGAGAATGAGAGCGCCCCTAGGAGAACACATCCTCCCACCTCCCTTTCCTGCGCAATTCTCCACTGTTGGCTTCTCATCAACCATGTGGGTTTCCTTTCGAACATTTTCATCTTCCCTCCTTCCCATCTTCTACCTTCCTCCTTTTAAGAACTCAGCTCAACTCTCACCCCCTGTATTTTCCCCGATGGTGTAAATAAGTACACCTTCCCTGGCCTTCAAACTCACATAGCACAAATGTCCGAACCCTCAGATGGACCCTCTGGCAGTTTCTTCCTACACCTCTTGCATTTCTTAATTCAACATGCTCCTGAGCCTTTACAAAGCCAGAAATCATGTTTCATTCTTCCTCCTCCATCCCACGGGCCCCTGTTCTTCCCATGCTGCACTTCTATGGGTGTGCTTTCTATTTTAAGACAGAGCCATGACTTCTAGGATTAGAAGACTCAGGAGGATTTAATCTATTATTAGCTTAAGGAGGGTAGGACATGGGCAAGAAAAGAAGGGTAAGGGGCGTGCCACCCCATTCATATGACTCCAAGTAATTCTAGATGTATCTGGAAAGAAATGCAGAGACACTGTGGCTCAGAACTTCATCTGAAGCTACAGAAACTGAAGACCAGAAAGGGGCTGTGATTTTTAGTCATTCAGCTACTGGTGACATCACTGATACAAATGCCAGTTTCCTGGTGGCTAGTTAAGTTCACTTTCTATCATGCCACGCCGCCTTGGCCTGCCAAACACAGCTATACATCACAGTCCTTTCAATCAGCCTAGGACTCTGAAAGGCAGAGAAACCTCAAGAATGGTCACACAACACAAATCTGTACAGCACAGGGCAAAATTACAGTATTAAAATCATCACCTTGACTGATGATATAGTCAAAAAGGTTGAATGGCTCACTGAATACATAACTGAGACACAGCACCTGATGGTAACTTCCCAAATGATGAAGGCAAGTCATTTCCCTTTCTTGGCCTCAGTTTTGCCATACTGAAAATGGATGCCTACAGGGTTTCCGAATGGGGAAATTACTGGTGCTATTATAGGACCTATTTTTCCTTAGGTCTGTCCTCTATATTGTAGGATACCTAACACCTCTGGTCTCATGCCAGTAGTGACCTCAGCCATTATGACAACCAAAAATGCCCCACACATTGCAAGCTTTTCTGGGTGAGAACCACCAGGAAGCTCTTGAGGCCCTTGCTGCCTCTTAAATGCCTGCATGAAGACAATATTGACCAGCAAGGGCAGTGAAAGGTGGGAGGATTGGAGTAGCCTACCCATAGATGTCCAGGACGCCGATGAAGGAGTGCTGCTTGAGGGAAGTGTGCAGGGCCTTGTTGATGTGTTCCACAATCCAGTTGAACAGTTGGGCATAGATGTGCTTAGCCAGGGCATTGCGAGCGTTGACCACCTGCTGCAGGGACATGGTCTTGACATAAGTCTCTGAAGTGGTGACCAGCTTGCGATGGCACAGCCAGTGCTCCATTTGACTGTGCTCCACCCCTAGCAGGCGGCAGAAGTTGCTCAGGTGTTCATCCTGGGGCTGGGAAGGGAGGGAAGATAGGCTCAGGAAAAGCATGGAAGACAAGCCCCCCTACTCCATTTTCTTGGGAAAAGAAGGCAAACCCAAGACTTCCCAGAATTCTAGAACCCCATCTCCTCCAGCCAACCAACACACCCATTCACATGTGCACACACGTGCACACACATCTAGGTGGAGAGCCTGATCAGTGTTGCTCAAACTGATCATCACACCTGCTAATGACTAAAATTATCAGGGATTTAAAAAACAAAACATCACCATGTTCCTGTCCCTTCCCCTGCACTGCCAGGCTGCTGCTGAGTAACAGGTAGGAGGGGACTGCCTAAGTGAAGAGAGCAGAATGAGAACTGATAGCTCAGAAATGGATAATCCATCCAGAGTAAGAAACTAGAAGGCAGCAGGCACACACTGAACCTACAGCTTGCATCTGCAGAGGTTCACGTGTAGTGCTTAGCTACAGTCCAGAAAGTGGCTCTCTTCCTCTGTCTCTGCCTCAGGTCTACCTAGCTAGATGCTTGAAATGAACCTCAGCTTCTAAGGCTGGAGGGGACCTTTAAGGCATTTGGCCACCACCCCACCCCCAGACTTCAGTAGAGCAAGGCAGATGGAGCAGAGCAGTGACTGTCTAGGTGAGCAGGTTATGGATAATCATCCTGGAATTTTACACCCTTCTCCTTCAAACTGTATGACACCAACACATGTGTTCCCATATGTGGGGGCAAGAAACAGGCTAAAGCCCAATGGGCAACAGCCCTCCCAGCGCTGATGTCACACAATCCTATGCCACTTACCATGCTCTCTTTTGCCTTAGTGATACTAACACATAACTAAACTTTACTTACATTCTTAATGCACTTTCTGCTGGGGTAAAAATTAATCAACTTAGAAAGCTAGGAAAATGGAGAAAATATAGAACAGATTTTGACCTGAAATCACTTGAAATACTTTTACTGATAGTACCACATGTACTTG
Source organism: Erethizon dorsatum (assembly GCA_028451465.1). NCBI lineage: Eukaryota > Metazoa > Chordata > Mammalia > Rodentia > Erethizontidae > Erethizon > Erethizon dorsatum. The sequence continues at coordinate 28,911,853 of CM051829.1, read as the reverse complement.
GAGCTGGAAACAAACTAGGAATTCCTCCAGTTTAAGTCTGTTTTTTTGTCCATACAGGTAAGAAGCTGAGCCCCAGAGCAGTGCAATGGTTTACTTGGGTCCCCTGCACCCAGGAATCCTTCTATATAATGCACCAACTAGCTACCCAGCTACCTCTAGGAGCTACATTTGAGCCTTGACCTGTGTTTACCCAAATACTATCACACCACCTGGCCTTTGAGCCAATAGATAACCAAAGTTCCTGTAGGTCTCATCTTCACAAATCTACAGAAATCTCTTCGATATCCCCTGCTGGCCATACAGGACATACTACCATCTAAGTTTGCCATGGAAAGCTGATAACCCAGCCTTGGGCCTGCTGGAAGGCTTATTAACTCTGAGGCTGAAAGGAAATCCTTTTGAACATGATGTATCACTCCTAATAGCCCTACATTGCTTGTGGAATTCTGATTTTCTGATGAAGCTACCTTGTAGAATTTAAATGAGGGCTTGTTCAATAAAAACACAGATAGCTATCATTTCCCCCTTAACCTCACATCCTCAGGCCATTTTTTCCCCTATGGGTATCTAAAATCCATCTTTCCAAAACAAACAAATATAAAATAACAGAACCTCAGAGTCACAAGAACTTCTCCAAATCATTAAGGCCAGTGTTTTACCAAAGCAGTTTGTGGAACACAGTTGCAAAGAATATTAATTGGTTTTATTCACACCAGGTTAAATGCAACTTCAATGGTGTGTTTATGCACCTAGCAAGCACCGAGAGATACATTTCTTTTTATTTTATGGAAAAGAGGTAAAGCAAAATTTCATAACAAAATAATAATAGAATAATGATAGTTAATACATTACATGTTGTTATCTTTAAAGTAGATGCTCAGGGTACAAGATACGGGCATAAAAATTCCTCCAATCGATATTAGCACAAACAGATATTTTAAGGTGCACTTCTAGAGCTTATTTGACCAAAGAAGTATTGGGTTCCCAGGAAAACACCTTTGGAATTGCCATTCTGATCCACCCCCTTCTTATTCAGATGAGGAAAATGAGGCTTAGTGAGGCTCCCTGATGACACCTGAGTCAGCTTGGCATGGGTTGGCTGCGTGAGGACAGAAGTCAACTTTCATACACACTCAGCAGCAAGGGTTGCCCAAGTCGCTTCTCTTACCCAGCAGCCTTTTGCTCTGCAACCTAACTCATTCCTCCCCTTCCAACATAAAGCCATATGGGGTAGAGTTTAGGGCCTGGCAGACAGTAAGTTCAGAGGTGGCAAGTGTCCAATTTGTTGATCTGATCTATTTCCAAGAAATTCTTAATTGCTATGAACAGCTCTGCAGATGGGTTCCCTGACATTTAAATGGCCTGCCAGCAGCAAACACAATGACACAAGGCCTGCTCTGAGGTACCCTCCCCTCCTCAGTGCCTCACACTGTGAGTGTGGTAGGGGAGGGACCACAGTTAGGGATCTCTGGTAATCACCAAGGGACAGATTTCCAGCCACTGCCATGGGATTTGCTCCATGTTCACCGGCTTCTTACTCTTGATTTAAGGCAGTAACAAACTGATTTAAGGTAGCACAATTACATTTAAGTGTAATTAAATGATGCTAAATCCATTAAAAATAGCCAGCGTTATAGGTAGCAGATTAGTTTTACAGGCCCACATTGCCAGATTCAAGGAACAAACTGCCTCTGGTGTCCAAGTAATTGGATGTTGTTGCATTTCCAAGGTAACTCTGGTGATTATGGAACACATTCTCATGCCTTAATTAAAAATAAAAAATACTGAGCAGAAGGCACATTGCTTGTGGGTAGACAGCCTTTCCAATAGGAGCTCACCCCATGGACCTGAAAAATAAGCCAAGATCTGTTTGAGAGAGGCTATCAGCAGAACCATTTAAAGATGCATTTCTTGAGCTTACACTCATGTGAAGCACCGTGCTTCGGATGGGTAGGGCCACCAGCATGTGGAGGATGGACTGGATTGAAGAGTCAGGAGTCTGGAGGAAGAAGCAATGCTGAGAGCACAGCAGGGGAACAAACACTGGCTGGGCAGTTAACTGTGGTGTTTTGTTTTTGTTTTTTTCTGGCAGCATTAGAGATTGAACCCAGGGGTGCTCTACCACTGAGCTATATCCCTGGCCCTTTTTATTTTTTATTTTGACACAGGGTCTTGCTAAGTTGCCAAGGCTGGCCTTGAACTCACCATTTTCCTGCTTTAGCCTCCCTAAGCGTTGGAATTACAGGCGTGAGCAGCTTTAACTATCATTCTGACCTTCAAGAGAGAGGTTCTACTTTCTGGGCCCTTAGATTTTCACTCCTTGTATGATGAGGGGGATACTGTTAAGGTCCACTCTGGCTCTAACGAGAATGACAACAGTCAAGGCTTCAGTCTCCATGGGCTCTAAGCCAAAGCCTCTAAATGCAGAGATTCATTCGTCCTCCATCCACTTTGTATAGAGGAGGGAATGGACATAGAGAGCCCTCAGAAGTAACTTGCCCTGAGTCTAGCATCTGGGAAGTGGCAGAAGAAGGATTTGAACCCTGGAAGCCGACTCAAAGACAAAATTTTCATTGTCCTCTAGATAGCTTCTACCTGCAGAGCCAGCTGAGAAAGTCTAGACTGCAGGCCTGCCTGCAACTTCCGCCTGCAAGGAAAAGGTCTGCTGTACAACGTGGGCTTCAGACCTCTGCCTCTTAGGCCTCCTCTTCACGCCCTACACCACCAACCCCTCCATCCACTGCTCCTTAACTGTACCTTCGTACAGACACCATGCAAACCCCATGTATGTGCCAGTGTGTGGCAGGATTGTGATCACAACAAATGTGATCCTAGAGTTTAGTGGGGGGGACACAGACATCAACCAATCATTAAGAAATAATTATTTTTCTTCACACCTGGGTGTGCTCAGAGGCCAGGTATGGAGCATGAGAAGATCAGAGACAAGGCACTTATGGCCCAAGATTGGCCTTTCCAAGAGGCACCAGGCTTGCCCACACTCAGCTGCAGGTGCCAGGAACTCCCTGGCCAGCTTCTTCCGCCTTACAACCAAGACCCATTAATATTTCTGACTTTCTCATCCATGCTTACCCAAGTATCACCCATTCATTTGCATCACCCAAGTCCTAAAGTACCCAACTGGTCATCCAGCTGTCTATTCCTTTTTTTTTTTTTTTTTTTGTGGGTACCGGGGGTCGACCTCAGGGCCTGGCGCGCCAGCCGGTGCCCATGCTGCTGAGCGATATCACCAGCCCCTTTTCTCGTATGTGGGATCCAGGAGTCGAACTCGGGCCCTAGTGCTTGCCAGGCAGGCGCGTAGGCCGCTGAGCCATCTCACCGGCCCCAGCTGTCTATTTCTTGAGTGCCTACTGAATCCTGGACACTGTTGGTAACAAGAGGAACAGTTCTTACCCCCATAGAGTTTAAGAGGTAGGGAGACAGAGGCAAAGCAAATAATCACACAATAAATGCAAAATAACTATGCTAAGCTGGAGGGCAGGGGAAGGATGGGATGCTATAAAAATCCACAACAAGGGACTGCAGATGTAGCACACACTTAGCCTGCTTGAGGCCCTGGGTTTAATCCTCAGCACACCTCCCCAGGTGACACTGAGATGAATACTGAGGAGGGGAGGGGTGTCGAGTGGGATGGAAGCCAAGGGAACATTTGTCATCTTTCTTGCATCTTACCAACATAAACCAGGGGTTTGTCAGTGCAAATATTCCTAATCTCTCTAGTCCCTGACACTGGCCAGAGTACGGCTTCCCCAAGGACACATGGAACGTTTACTGGGGTGTTACATGGGGGAGGCACATACTCTATGCCTTTCTTGTTAAGGGAAACGGGCAACACTCCACAGGCCCTAGAGACCCAGAGAGGGGCTGGGCTTGGTCTGTAGCGGAGGCTCATCCACCAGGCCATGGGTCCTCGGCACACACCAGCCTCTCTCCTAGCATCGCTGCTGCCAGCCCCATCCACCCTCGCATATGCTCAGAGACATGAACATCAGAAACTGCTCCAGGGCACTCGGCCCTGCAGCTCCAACATCCCCTCCTTTCCCACTGGGTCCACGTGGGAGCTCCAAAGCTCTCATGAGGCTACAGAGTCCCAGTTGTCAAACCTCAGGTCATTTTTTTTTTAAGGGAAAATATGTGGGGGTGGAAGAGAGACAGGTGATAAGCTCTGCCTGGTTCTAGCTAGAGCTTAGGTCTTCCTCTGCCTAAAGACAGAACCAGTTTGAACTTCTGATAACTTCTAACTTAGATGAACAACAGGACGTTAATAAATATCCACTCAATGGAAAAGGCAGGAGACCAGTTTTAGCCTAGACCAACCCCACTAAATTCCAGAGAGGACACAGCAATTGCTGTCTGTACCACTGCACTGGGACTTGTTGCACCAGCCACCCATCCATGTAGACATCATCCATCCACTACATATCAGCTACTACACCGGACACCAGGAAAAGAGCTTTCGTCATGAGCCTTTACGGAGCACTTTACAGTGTGCATGACTTTCACATAGACGTCTTACTCAATATTCTGCCTCATGCTGGCAGCATCTTGGCAAGTGTCATCACCTGTCTTGTGAAATTAGACTATAAGCTCTTCTAAGGCAGTCACCAAGTATGGTGTCCAATACTCTTTCATCTCCTTACTGTAGGGATCTCAGTCTGGAGCCCTGAAAGCACTCCATGGGTTGATAAATATGTTGTAGAATTCCATATACCTCAAGGTACTTGGCAAATCAACCCATCAAAAAGAATTTATTGAATAGCCACTACTAAATTTCTTGCCCTTAGTGACAGAAATTTGATGGCAGCTGATTTGAAATGGTTCTTTTAAAAAATTATCAGCTCGTGAACAGAAACCATTACAGTTAAGAATAAATAACCTAGGGCTGCCCTCTAAGTGCAGAGACACGTTTCAGTTGTATCAAACTGTAAGGATGGAGTAAATTGTGTACACTTTATCTCTGCTGCTGGGTTGCAACTTACTGATATGCTACAGGAATCACCATCACGCTCGGCCTGAATCTCCACACTTCCCAGGTGCAGGATGGAAGCAATGATCTTAAAAATGCTTATCTGATGGGACTCTCTCACTCCTGGAAGAAAAAAATGAATGAATGACACTCAATATCCACGCTATGACATTTTACCCCTTTTAAGGACTTAAAAAAAAATAAGGTTTGATTTTTACTTCCAGGGCCAATGACTCCTAAAATGATACTCCAGGCCGCTCACCAAGTAATTACCACTCACAACAACAGCTCAGAAGGCAAAGGGGCTTCTGTACTAAAAAGAGATACTCACTCTGATTGTCCCAATCAAACCAGATGGGTCACACTACCATTTCAACTTATTAAAGAGCACAAGAGAGGAAGCAATCACACAGGCTCATTTGGACTTCATTTTGACCAAACACTTTACGATTTTATAAGTTTAATAAGAACAGTCATTTATCTGTAGTCGTTTTTCTCTCAATATCCTGCAAACATCTGTGACACACATCCACAGTGGGGGGGAAGAAGGGGAGAAACCCCTGGGATCATGGTCTTAGGGGCTGGCCAGCCAGCTGGCTCCTGCCTGGTCTGAGATGGGAACAGTTGTTCTCCACGCTATATGAGCCCACATAGTGACATTCATACACACCCTCACCACAACCACTGTGGCAGCAGGCAGGATTATCAAATTTATTTATCTGCGTGAATTATCAAAAGCATATAAAATCTCTGAAAATTTATTTTTAGCTTGAAGGTATTAACATTTCCTTTTAAATTAAAAGATATGATGGAGTGTAAAAAAACTACAGAATAAAATAATGAACATTAGTAAACCTACCACTCAGTTTAAGAAATGATATAGTTGGGCCGGTGAGATGGCTCAGCGGCTTAAGCGCCTGCCCGGCAAGCGTGAGGGCCCGAGTTCGACTCCCGGAACCCACATACGAAAAAGGGGCCGGTGATATCGCTCAGTGGCACGGGCGCCTGCTGGCGCGTGAGGTCCTGAGGTCGACCCCCCGGTACCCACAAAAAAAAAAAAAAAAAAAAGTAACACCTGTGTAAATGGGAGGCACAGATGTGTCATACTGGAAACAAATTTCCCCAGATAATCTGCAAAGTGGACAACTAAAGTATGAACAAAATAAAATGAACACTGTTAAAAAAAAATCCCTTCTTACTATGTGATTCTCTGAATAAGCAGTAACTCACTCTGGGAAGCAAAAACTAAACAAAAGTCAAGGAATAGAACCTAAAGAGTGAAACACGAGTCAGCAATCTATGGTCCAATTACTTTTTTGTAAGTTTTTGCTGTTGTTGTTTGACACAGGGTCTCCTATGCAGTCCAGGCGAACCTTGAACTCACCATGTATCCCATGCTACCCTTAAACTTGTGATCCTCTAGCCTCAACCTCCCAAGTACATAAGTAAACTTTAATCAGGACACAGTCATGCCCACTGGCTTATGTTTTGTCCATGGCCACTTCTGTGCTACCATAGCAGAGCTGAGTGGGTGCACAGAAATCACGGCCTATGGCTCACAAAACCTAAAATGCCTACTACCTTGTCTTTTAAGAACGTTTCCTAGCCCCTGGAATTTAAAAGAGAAATGCACATATTTATTAAGGAGTAGGGAAGACAATCTTATTGAAGTACTTAATTTTATAAATGTGATCTGCCTTGAGAATTAAAGTATCCACCTCAGAGCCTCAGAGGGACCCATACCACCTTCTGCCTACTATTTGCCCCAGCACTACAGAGGCCGTGGCCGGAAGCCTTTTCCTGTCTCTGGCAAGCTGGCAAAAAGCATTCAAGTGTCCTCCAAACCCCTAACTCCAGAGTAAGACAGTGGTATGATGATGCTAGGGAAGTCAGGGTGCCCATTCTCAGCTCATTACCTCTCGCTGTCATATCTTTCCCTCCTTGTCCTGCTTGATGGTCCTAAGGCTGGTCCCACATCCTTCTCCTATGCCTGCTGGTGGAGCATCAGGCTTGCTCAACCGAGGACACTACAGTGATGTGCAAGGAAACAGTGGCAGGAAGGCATTTTCCTTCCTGGTTCTAGTTATGTCTATTCATCAGGGTGCCCACCACTGGTTCCTCCCCATCAGCTGCCGGTCCTCAGTCATTCTGGCCCTGCTATACCCTGGAGTGAGTGCAGCCTGCTTGTATATATCAGTGCTGGCCCCTACCCTCTGGCAAGTTTCTTTACCACATCCTCTCAGACACGGTCCAAAGTGCAGCCAGGGCAGAGGACTCCTCTACTCAATACTTCCCGTACTGGCTGCTCCTTGCCCTGGTGACAGCAGCTTCCTTTGCACTACTTTTGAACCCTGAAAGTCCTTTGTGTGTATGTGTGTGGTACTATGGATTGAATCCAGAGCCTTTGCATTGAGCTACATCCCCAGCCCTTTTAAAATCTGGAGTCAGAGTCTCTGAATTGTTGAGTTACCCAGGCTGAGCTTGAAGTTGAGATCCTCCTACCTTGGTCTCCCTTTTCATAGTTAATCACCCAGTGCTACTTTCATCAACAATTATTTATGTTAATTTTCTCTGTTGAAATAGCAGTGTGGTTTCTATCTCCTGACTGACAGACAGTTCTATGTTCCCCAGAGAAAGAACCCATATAGGATTTCAGCACATAAGGGCCTGAGTTCCTCCCACACAGAGACTAGAGCATGGCCTACTTGGCCACTGGATAAAACTTCCCCAACTCCCCCTACAAACCTAACGTGCTGTCCTGAGTTAGCCAGTGCTCAGAAGGCAGTGCTCTGCCACTGTCAGGGAGGGAGTCAGAAAAACGCAGGGGTCATCCTGAGCCTCTTGCTGGGTTTCACACTGGCTTCTCAAGCTTTCCTTTTTTTTTTTTTTTTTTTTCCTGGCTACAGGTCACAGAATTGAACTCTTCCATCTCCCAATTAAGAAAGGCTTTCCCTTCCTCCTTGCTGAGGGGTCCTCCCCAGAAAATTTGGCAGAGAAGAGAGGCAGATTTGTTCAGCTCTACTGTCACCTTCTGCTTCTGGCAGAGAGAACTTCTTGCCCCACTAAGCTCTATATGGTAACAGCTAACATGATTATACTTCATGTGCGACAGAGCTACCAATGTTTCTGGTGTGCTTCCAGTTTGGTGCATGGGTAGTTAGGCCCCAGTGCAGTGCTCTTCCTGCTGGAACACACTGCCTTTGAGCCCGACCACAGCACAAAAGGCATGGCCCTACTGGATATTCCTCCATCAGTTTCAATGGCCAAGAAAGTGAAAAGGAAAATGTCACCATGCTTTTATTTTTAATAAAGGCCAAAAAAAGCTCTAAATTTTAAGCTTTGGAGCTTGAGGGTTGAGGTGGATAAGAATAGGAGGAGGTTCACCAAGGGCAAGAGGTGTCCCCTGTAGGCTCGTACAGGCTGGCAAACTATGTGGGACATCATCTTCCTTCCTCCCCTCCAGAGGATCAGACCTCGGGGCCTGTTCCTCTCATTCAGAAACTCCTTACCAAGGAGTGTGAAGGCTTGTCGAGTCTTCTCAAAATCCTCTGCATCATCGACACCCTCGATGGACGTGTCTCCTCCCTGTGATGTATAGAAAAAGTCCTCTGCACACGCTACGGGAGGCAAGGAGATAAGATGTAAGACACTGGACAGAACTTCAGCCCTGCATCCCCTACAGATCATGACTGCCTGACCCAGCCCAGTGGTTTCTACTCCCTGACGATGCCATACCCAGATCAAATTTTAGTCCTAGCTGGAAACCCTTTGAAATACTCTTTATCCACAATAGCAAGTGGGAGAGAGAACTGAATAATAAAAAAATTACATTACACTGACAGAATGTGCTGCTGTATTCATGTAAAACTCATGGGAAAAAACATGTTAATATAAAAGATAAATAGGTCATAAGTAGTTCAATTTAATAAGATTCATCCAGATTTGTTTTATAAAAAGGAGCGATCATACACAAGTAAAGTGCATACTTAGAATCACACCCTAGAATCACAGACTTCCATGGCCTTAGATAATCTCTGACAACCTCATTTGACAAATGAGGGGCAGTGATGTGTTCATTTGTTTTACAAGTAAGGCCACACTTAAGCTATTTAACAAGCACATCAACAAGTACAGGATGAAATCCTTATATGTTTGCTCTCATCCCCTAGTTTAACTCTTCTTCAGTCTGGCCTCTGATAACTGCCTTAGGGACAGCTGATAAGGGGCCATATTGTGTCTTACAAGTCAAAGCCAAGCTAAGCAGAAGGCAAAAATAGGAGAAGCCCTGGATAGGAGCCGCACCACATGAAGGATGGTAGCATAAGCTCTCATGTGGGTCCTGGCCTCAGAAAGCAGCATTTAGGGTAATGATCACCCATAATCAAAATTACCCTTGAAAATCATGTGAGTCACAAAATACATTCTGTGGTACAACCCTGCCTGGCACTTTGTGCACAACATTTGGTTTTGACAGGATGCCAAAATGACATGGGCTGGTTTTCCTCCTCCCCAGAGAACCCCTCTTAATTTTTTTTCCCTTGACCTGAAAGTGAATGTTTGAGTACACATTGGCTAAACACACTCAGCTATACAGCTTCATGGCAACTCCCATTCCTCCTCAGCACCTTATCCTTCTGATCTGAGCTCTCAAAAACTTCTGCAGCTCTTTCCTTTCTCCCTGCTGACTGCCAATGCCCTGAGTCTGACCATCAGCATCTGTTGTCTGGGGTCTGTTGCAAAAGGATTTAAATCCATCTCTGGGCTTCTGCTCATGTACTTTCAAACCCAATTCCAAGATGATGGTAACTCCAATCACACCATTTTCCTGGCTGAAGCCCTTTAGAGGTCCTACTGCCCTCAAGCCAAAGATCGACAACCTGGAACAGCCTCTTGGACTTTTGTGACATGGCTGTTCCTTTCCCATCTCTGTGTCCCAGATATGCCAGTTTCCTCATTGTCACTCATCAGTTTTCCCTCTGTCCATGCTGCCAACGGTCCCTACCTCTCCTTTCTCATCTCTCATTTCCTTATGTTGCCACAGAGTTCGCCATGTTCCAAGCCACAATTAATTTTGTAAACTCTTCTAGCCCATTAACCAAACATTGCCAGGCCTAGCCAGAAAGTGGCAGAATTCAGCCCTAGATTCTACTCTGTCTCTACAACCTGAACTGTAATCTTCAGGCTACAGAGTGCGCAAGAATGACGAGTGTGTCAGTGGTATGCTAGGAGAGAAACTTCCTGAAGGAGTAACTTCACATACTGTGATGACTGCAGATCAAGACATGTGCACTGGAGAGGAAAGACTTCAGCCCTGTGCTCATTCATAGCTTCAGCAGAAAAGAATTTTTATGAAGAAAAGCATATCAGATCTTTGCTGAAGACAGAATAGTTAAGCTCTTTCATAGCTAATTACTCAGTAAGCTCTGAGACAGAATAATAGTTTCAAGGCTTAATAATAACAATTCTTTTTGCCCTTTATACTCACTTTTCAAAGTATCTCATCTGATGATTTTTACAGTGCCCAACTATATTTCTCGCACTTTTTTGACAAGCAAAATGAGGAACACAGGGCTTAAGAGGTCGCCCAGGCTCACCAGGGATTGCCTAGGCTGAAACCCCAGTACCTGAGCATCCCACTGTAGAGACGATCATTTATCTTTGGCATCCCACAACCCAGCCATAAGCAAAACCTAACTCACTACTGAGTGTCAGCCAAACACATCAGAGTCACCTAAGATTACAAAGGAGACTTCTAAACTGGAGGGAAAGCATCTTTTGAAGACACTACATTGTCAATAGCCAAGGCCTCATTGCCTGATGTTCTGAATCAGACACAATACCCTCTACCTTCCTTGCTCCCAGTTCCCAGAACTCAAGCCCAGCTGGATAACTTCTGCAAGCTGAGGTTTATCATTATAGGAGTCATCAGGACTGGTACCAAGCAGATCTCTGCCAAATGATCTGAATCCAATCAAACCGAACGTCTCCTTTTCCTCTGCTTTGAGGTCTACAATCACTTCCGTTAACACCATGCTCCAGACCTTCTTAATAAGAGACAAAATGCAGTCAGTCTTTTCCTATCCACCTGACCCACCTGGATCTCAGCTCTCCCTTCAGGCCCATGAAAGCAGCACAGACCATTTCACCTCCCATTTTAGATTGCTTTCTTTACTAAGAATTCCCAAGAACTATACCATGAAGCCTATTAACTGGCTCAACAGACGGACATTGGATCAGGCAGTGAACAGATCACAAAAGGGGGATGAAGCAATGATTTGAGTACAGAACCATCAAGGCCAACGACAGCAGCTTGTACCCCACTCAAGGAGGATTTACTCTGACCTGTGCAAGGTCAAAGAGATTGTTTATAAAACTGTATCAATACACTGTAGAAGTTAAAGGGGAGGTGCAAGTGTGGTGGTGCACGCCTGTAATCCCAGCTACTCAGGATGCTGAGGCAGGAGGATCACAAATTCAAGCCTGGCAACTTAGTGAGATGTTGTCTCAAAATTTTAAGACGACTAAGAATGTAGTTCAGTGGTATAGCACTTGCCTAGCATGTTCAAGGTCCTGGGAAGAAGGGAAGAAGAGGAGAGTAAGTGATACACATTATCTAAATCTCTAGATCCTCAAGGGGGAGACACATGTCTCATGGAGAACATTTATTTCCACCTTTACTTTCTTATCCTCTCCCACACTTTCTGTGGCAGGTGGCCTGGATACGATTAACCTCATTTGACTAATTGGGCAGTGAGGTTCAGTCATGGCCACACTAGAGACAGAGCCAAAAACCCACAATGGAGGGCTCTCGGCAGAATGCCCTTCCTCCTTGCAGAGCCCCCAGCTGTACCACTCGCTGTAGCAGCAGCCACCCCAGAGGACAGGTAGGAACCTACTGACTTACTCAGTGCAAGCTCTTTGAATTCCGGGAGGCTGGCGGCAGCACAGAGCTGGTAAAAGATGTGGTAATTCCTCTCATCATCTGCCTGCAGGGGGAAATGGTGAATGGCTGATTTTAGGACAGTTATCTCCAAGATCATCATCGTCTCCATTCTGATCTCAGGTGTCCAGGTGTTAGGAGCCAAGTCCAGCACTTTTCCCGTTTTCCTCCACACCCCTGCACTTTCAATTCCCACTGCCTGACCTTCACCTCTATGACGAGGTCGTCTTCTAACCTGAGCGTATTTATCTCTTCACTTATACAAAAGCATTATGTTCTTTTTTCCTTCTATAGAGAACATCATTGTTAGCCCATGAATGGTGGGTCAGTCGATTAGCAAATACTTACTCATTCGTGCTGCTTGACTATTGGGTTCTATAGACTGCAATTTCCCTAGCTCCCTTCCTCCTCGGGAAGCTTGGTGCTAAATGATAGCTGAGCCTACTCATCATGTCAGGTTGGGCAGTCAGGGAAGGTCCGCACTGAGTGAGGACTTCTAGTGGACACTTGTGGCCAGACTGGCTGACTGGCGATGGTTGGTGGTAAAGATTTGGGAAGTCTGAGCAAAGACAGCAAAGGAAGAGGAAACCTCAAGAAAGGGTTCCTGGGAAGGAAATAGGTCAGACCCACACCCACCACAGCAGGCTGCTCCCTCTGCTGCAGTAAAATAAAGAACTTGGGGTGGCCAAACCAACCCATGAGGTACGCAGCAAATCTGGGCAAAAAGGGGGAGTTGGTTAAAACATTCATCAGACATTTGCTAAGCGTTAGCATGGAGCTGTCACCAAGAAACAAGACAAATCACAGGCAGGAGGAAAGGAAAGTTAAGCAGAAGACAAGAACCAAGTCGGGGAAGAACGGAGAACATTACCTGAAAAGAAAACTAAGAAAATGTGTGTATGCGTCTATCTGCACACATATATACATTTATATATATTTTTAACCTACCAAATAAAAAGGCTCCCAGGACAGCTGAGTGCACAGACTCTGCCTCTGCCTGAAGGAACACCTTGTCTTTACTGAATCTCTGGGGTCTAACACAGGGCTAACACAGAGCAGGCCCTCACTACTGTATATGCTTGTTCACTGAATCAAAGCAACACTGTATAAAAGGTTCTTGGGGACTAATGCCTGTTCCATCTGAATAAATACCCATGATGAAAGAAAAGAGAAAAAAAAAAAAAAAGCAAAAGAATGAGTACATTCAATTCCAGGCTCAAAAGGCAAGCTGCCCTTTGGACACAGGGAGCAGGGCAGGGAGAAACAAGGGAGGCCTCATCCAGAGAATGAAACATGGAAAGGGCCCACATCCTCCCACTCACCTGGAAGACCACTCTCGACTTCTCCAGCAGGTAGGTCCGCATGTTGGCTCCAATGATGTGGTACCTTTTGTCAAAGCCGATCTGAATGTATTTCCCAAAGCGACTGCTGTTGTCATTGCGAGTAGTCTTGGCATTCCCGATGGCCTGGACAAAGCCAAGAATGATGGGAAGGTTAGTAAAATGACTAGGGCTTTCCTGATTTCAGGTCTATAGGTTTCTGGCAGCACCCATCTCCCTTCTCCCCATCCCTCCCTCCTCCTTACTTTCTGAACCCCTCTGCTATCGTGATGACAATGGGCTGACACAAAAATTGTTTAGCTGACTTAAACCAAAACCAAATTTCATTATTCAGCTTCCTTTACTCCTAAGGATGGCTGGTAAGAGTAATGGGTTGGTTAATGGGCTCTTTAAAGGAGACTAACCAGCTGGGAGATGTACTTCATTATCTCTCCATTCTTCCTCCTGTGCCTGGAATACACATGTGATGGCTCCGGCTATAGCAGCTGGTTCGGAACCATGAGGGAAAAGGCCTAGAGAATCATAGGAACCTCAGCTCTGACAACCTTTAGCCACTAAACCAATGGTAGTGCCCTTTAGCTCTGAACTATCTGTAAGAAAAAAGTCTTCCTGTGCTTAATTCACTTTTATAAAACTTCAACTGGGCAGGCAAGTGATATTCCCATATGATAAACAGTAATTCTTAGATGCAGACCACCAATTGACACTCCCTTCCTGAGACATATTTCATTACTGGGAGAAGTCAGGAAGTCATCATCATCTCGGTGTTATTTCTTATGTAGCAGCAGGGAGGGACATAGTTCAAAACACTAGACAGTAATTTTAAAAATGAGAGCCTAAGTGGTCTTATTGTATGACTATAAAACATCAAACTACTAATATATTGGTAGTAAATGTATTAATAGTTTAATCTTTTTCACATATTTACATTTTTAGGTGGTTAAAACACTTGAAAAACACCACTTTAACTTTTCAGTGGCCTAGGAAATATTAGACACAAAGAGGTTGGGGAGAAAAACCCAAATCCCAACCCACCCTCCACTCCTGCCCCGCTGAGTACAAGCAACACAACAGAGAGTATTCCCCTGATACCCCAAACCCCACAAGGCCAACTGGCATCTATTATTAACCAGGTGAGCAAAACAGCTGAAAGCACATCACACTGCTGCAAAGGTCAAAATGCTGACCTCTAACACTGGTGGAGACAGCCCGCTAAGTCTGCATAAGGAATTCATGGCTCCTACTTTCAAGGTGAGTAAGGTGAGGCCTCAGGTCCTGTGACCTTCCATTCATAGAGGTCAAAGACCGGCTCTGCCCTAGGGGAGCAGTGTCGCCTGGGACAGGCCTGCTCTGCTCTACCTATGTACCTGCCACCCTCCAAGTATATCGTACATATCCACCAAGTATATCCAAGTACAACACTTCAAATGGTCACATTTCCTTCCACCTTTCTCTGCCCCTCAGCTATAGCCTCAGCCCATGTCACTACTGTCTCTTTCAACAGTTGCTTCATGGGTTTCTTTGCTCCCACTCTCATCTCCTGCTGTCAGTTCTCCACTTGACTGCAATTCTTGGTTACATTTCTCAGGTAAAATGTTTCAGTAGATCCACTACCTTCTGAGCTAGTTTTCAGTCCTCAGCACAGCTTCTGCACCTGGCAGGATCCAGCCTGGTCTTGCTTCTTGTCCCTTTTGCCTGGAGGGGGCCTCAGTTTCTAATAATCCTGCCCACCTTTTTTCTTCCCAAAAGCCCTGCATCCTCTCCCTCTCCTAGAGACACTTTCTTCCTAATGTACCCTATACCCAGCTGGCTCCTCTTTTTCCTGCTAGTTTCAACCTGCAGGCAGGCAGGGTTCTTCTCGGGATGAACACCTCCTGCCATGTGTAGTCTGGGCCCTGTATTTCCCCTCTCCTTCCCTTCCCTTCCCTGACATGCACCTGGGCCCTCCCTGTCAATGAGATCAGGGTTCTCCAGTACCCTTCCCAGTGCCCAGCATGTGGCAGGCACTCCATCATATCCGAGTGAATGGAAGCATAAATGAACTTGGATTTCAGTTTTCCTCCACTGAAATGAGAATTTTGTGCTCCTTACCCTCATGTCACTTGCCACTCAATGCTCCTACAACCCTCAACTGGAGTTGCAATATATTCTTATTTTAGGGTTGAAGTGTACAAAGCAACCTACACCACAGATGCAGTGTCCTCCTCTGCAGGAAGTGGGGGTGCTATAACCTTTGTGTGTCAAATTGCTCTCAAGTGCATCTTAGCGCTTAGAACACACTCAAGGTCAGGGCCAGGCTAGAGTCAGCCAAGCTAACATGATTCTCCAAGAGACACCTCATCAGAGGAGTTTATGTCATAACCTGCCTCCAACAAAAGACAGGGAAGCATTCCCTCAGCACCTCAGCGTCTCAGCAGAGGCCTCAGTATACCGCTTCTCCTCTGGAGACAGAGGTTTGACCACTCAAGGCCCACAGGACAAGGGCAGACTGTCACCCTTCAGTAAGCCAGTTCTGTTTGAGAAATGAAAAGTAAACCTATGTTCTCTAAAATGTTGGTAAAAGTTAGCATTTCCCAGGCCTCCAACATGGGCTAGGCTCTGGATGGGCCCCTTTATCTCATCTAATCCTAGTAAGAACCCAATGTAATAGACATTATCATCTTCCATCATACTTATGGGAAAATTTAGGCTCAAGTAATATGCCCAAGGTCACAGGTCTGGGAAGTGGCCATGACAAGACACATTCAGAAATGCCTGGGTCCAAAGTCTGCATTCATTCTACATGGTGTCACCATCCTCCACACTGTCTCTCAGCTCTCCACCCTCACACCAGACAGGAAACTGTCACGCTCTTGGGTGACTTCTCACAGCTCAGATGGCCAAGTTGAAACAAAGGTAAAACAGAAATACCATTCCTCACTTTTACCTTTTTTAATGTTCTGGTTCCCTCAGAACACACTGGGTAACCAACTCATTTTGAAACTAGTAAGAATCCAATATCTGCCTTAACTTTCCTAGGTAAACTGCATCTCAGGGTAACTAATGGTTGGTGAGGGAAAGCTTCCTTCATAGAGTTATTCAAGCTAATAAGCACTGGGGAACTAATAGAATAAGAGTGTACCACCATCTTGTAACCTCTGTTAATCAATAGATGTAGGCATAACCAAAAGCTGCCAACATTACAGAAGACAACCGGATAATTCTGTACCTCCTGATACAAGCCCACAGAACCACATATAAGGATTTTTGATATTAAAAAGAACTAAACAAACCTGTAAATTTTACTATCCTTTTACAGAACACACAGTGGCGAAGGAACATTTAAATTTCACCATGAGGATACAACCAACAAAGCCCAATTTGTGGAACATTTGAAAGGACAATCTAGTTTCAACAATTAATTTTCAATTTTGAAATTCTAATTTGAAATTTCAAAAACATTCAAATGTCTTAATTTGTCAAATGGCAGCAAGACCCTTTATCATTTCTGAGTCATTCCTTGGGAAAACTTAGGAAAGCATTGCCCAGAGTAACGATCACTGCCAGAAGATCTACCCTCTCACCTCATGAGGCTGCTTTGCCAAGTGATATGATGGGTCTAAAAGTACTGAAATGACCACTCTGAAGAGCAGCGGGGCATATTTACTAAAACTGAGCATACAAGAGTCTAACGATTCGCCAATTCTACTTCTAGATCCTACCTAGATAAACCCTCACAGAAGTGCACAAGTGAGCATGCATACAAATGTCCAATACAGAGCATGTTTAACCATAAAAAATAAAACCTAAATGTCTACCAGAGGAGGGAACAGATAAATAAAATGCAGTCTACAGTGGGATACTATAAAGCTGTTAAAAGTAATAAAATAAAGCATAGCTCATGTTTAAATAGAAAAGTGTTGAGTGAAAAGCCATTGTGAAATGGTTGATGGAATATGACACTAATTTATACAGCACAACAGAACAAGCTTCTTTGTGGTTTATGCATACAGAAATACATGGTAAAACAAAAACAGACCAGAATAATTTCAGTGGAATCAGATTGTACAATAAAGAGGTACACACCAAGCAGTATAAAAACACAGAGAAGGGAACAATTAGTCATGCCCCACAGAATAGGAAAGGCCTTAAGATGTGAAAATTGAAGTGTATCAAAGTGAGTAATTATACAGCAAGGAAAGGATTTTATGTATGAATATAGCATGGACGAAGTGACAGGAAGGGGTTAACATGTGTCGGTTAGAGAATGGGAGAATACAAGAGAGGAAATGGATAAGGTATGTAAGGGGGTGGATTATTACATGAATGGGCTAGTAGCAGGCTTTCTGACTTACCTTTAAAAGCAAACAAAAACCCTGAAAATTGCCTCTGGTCTTGCTTTCTATCATTTTTTTTCTTACTGTACTCCTGCCCTCTTTCCTCCCAGCAGGGCAAGTTTTTGTGGTTCTGGAAGCCTGCAGACTTCTATCATCCCAATAAGTCATGTGACCTTCTGGTCTGGACTTGGGTTCTGTCCCCTCTCCCACAGTCTTTTGATTAGCAATGTTCTTTTAATCAGTGCAGATGTGTGAACAAATCACTCCTGGGATGTTGACAAGCTCTTAAACAGAATGGGGTCAGGCAGTGCCAGCACCAACAATAAATCGTTCTAATCCACCCCAGCCAATCTCAGTCCATCCTCGAGTTGCTTTAATTCCAACAGTTGCCACTTAGTGCAGCCTGCTGGGAATTCCCCCTCCTAAGACGGCCGCAGCTCTTGGTATCCCCAGGAGGCGTCTGCAGTTGCTAGGCTTCTTCCGAAGCAAGGAGATGATGACACGAACATAAATGCTTGCTTCATGGGGAGGTGTCACCCTGCCCCATGACAGAAGAAGAATAATCAGTAATCACTGCCCCTGATTAAGACATGCCTCTGCTGGTTAACAACCGTCTGAGGAGCCACGAGCTAACTGAGCTTCCTGATACAAGTGTTCAGCTAGACTCAGAAATTTGCGAAGTTGTGTTTTCAGACTTTGGCGTACAAAAGTCTCACGTCTGTCTCTCCATGTTCACATCCAAGCCTTCTCTCAGCGATAATACTTAATAACAGCTCAAGGGACAGTCCCTGCAATGGCAAATTTTTGCATTTGACAGAATGAGCCCTTAGACTTACCCACAGTTCCCAAAGTACCAATCTGTACAAGGCAGGTAATTAATGCATTTAGTTACATAATCATGTAAATTAGACTGGTCTATGTGTAACATATGTGTTTTGGGGTATGCATGTTGCTCTCACATTTCTCTCATGCCAAAGCTCCCTGATTGGACAGGGGAGGCTACCAGCCTACTCAGGCCATAATGTATATTACAAACTCTAGATAAGTTCTAACCACTGTAATTTGAAAAGTATTCTCAGAGCAGGGACTCAAACAAAAATTTGCACACCAGTGTCCAAAGCAGCACTATTTATAATACCCAAAAGGTGGAAACAACCCAAATGTCCATCAGGAGAGGAAAGGATAAATAGAATGTGGTATGTCCATACAATGAAATATTATCCAGCCATAAAAAAGAACAGAATACTGCTACATGCTCAAACATGGATGAACACTGAAACATGAGGCTATGTTAAATAAGCCAGACACAAAAGCCAGACACTCATATGATTCCACTTGTATGAGTCCCCTTAGATCAGTTAAATTCAAAGACAGGAAGTTGAAAACAGGTTACCAGGGACTGGGGGAAAGAAAAATGGAAAGATACTATTAAATAAGGACAGAGTTTGTTTGGCTTGATTTAAAAGGTTCTGAGAATAGATGGTTGCAATGGCTGCATGAACGTTGTGATTGTACTTAACGCCTCTGGATTGAACACTTGAAATGGTAAATTCCTTGCTATGTATATTTTACTATAATAAAAATGTTTTAAAAACATTCCCCTGGGCCGGTGATATAGCTCAGTGGCATAAGTGCCTGCCTAAGTGTGAGGTCCTGAGTTCCACTCCCGGTACCTGCATGAAAACAAAAAACAAAAAACAAAAAAACAAAAAACATTCCCCTTATGTCTTATTTAGTAATATGGTGCTCTGCCTTCACTGAATTCCCAGTATTCACTAATAATTTCTTTGTTCAGTCACCAGACATCAAGGATTTCTTCTACTCTCTTTTGCCCAGAATAACTACTTACTCTATTTCTAAATGAAGGACCCCAGGTCTCTGAAATCTCACTGCCTAAAAGAATAGCAGAATTTTGAAATTCAAGGGCAAAGGAGAAAGCCTGCTTTCATTCGCATTTGAGGTAAAACACAATGTTAACTACAGTACTGTCTTAAGCTGCCTTAATATAGGCACTCAGACGATCTTATGAAGGCAAAGGCCATGGCCCACAAATGCCTTCTGAATTGGAGCCTTGGCCTGGGCCCAACCTTGGGGCTTAGAATAAACACGGAGTAATCAGGCCACCAACCAAAGTTGGACTATAGAGAGTCAAATTATAGGAAAGCTATTTATTAATCCATGTTTTTACCAATAAGACAATTCATAAAAAGTTTAAGGATATGGGGATAAGGTATATGCTATAATATTCAGTGAAAAAGCATGAAGGAAATAAACCAGAATGTTGAATGATTATCAATAGGCTATGCAGTGATGGTGAACCTTCTGCAGTTTTCAATGATATAAACAGCCTGCTGTGGTATGCACGCCATAGGTTCGCCACCACTACAATAGTATTACAGGGAATTCTTTCCTTTCATTCTTTCATGTTTTCCAGGGATAACATCATATCTTTTTAATAGTTCAATGGTTCTCCAAGCAAAGACCCCCATCAGCAGCATCCGTCTCACACAGGAACTGAAGAGACATATAAATTATCGGCCCCCTCCCGGACCTTGTGAATCGAACTCCGGATTGGGGGGATCCAGAGGCTGAGCTTTAAGGAGCCTCCAGGCAATTCTTAGGTACCCTGCTGTTTGACAAGCACTGCAGTACACACGAGTTTTTCTTTTTATGTTTGGTAAAAATATCCTCAGCTACACTGGCCATTTCCCAATTCACATAAAAATATTAAAATTTGCTTTTGTTGAATTCTTAGAGAATAGGTAGTATCCTATTACTCAGTAGAGAAGAAAAGCTTTTCATCTAATTTAACTCTGAAGGTAGCAGTTCTGCTTGAATACCCAATAAACTCCTGCAGACTGAGACCCAGCATTTACTCCTGCATTTGGTAAAGGAAGAGGGAGACAGAGGGGGCTGGGGACAGTCCAGGTAACTTCTTGCTCTAAAATGACTTGAAAGACCAACCACCGCAGTGAGTTGATGGGGCTCAGAACTCTCAGGAAAACCAGATGTGATCCTGGCAGCCTGTAGTCTCAAATAGACTTTTTCTGAATAAAACAAAGGGGCTGCCCAGGGCTGGGAGAAGAGCCTGCTGCTAACCAGACTGAAACCTGGGTGATAATGAGGAGACTTGGCTTCAAAGATGGCCCAGGATCTGTGAGGCCATTTAGCTCTACTCTACCAGAATTAGGTCTTTATACAGGAGAGAGAGAAAAAAAGATAAACTTCCTGACCATAAAACACAGTTATAGCAAGATCTAATCTTTAGGAAATTCTCTATATCAACTTGTATCTACCAAGCCCCAGGCCCTCTCCTGAAGCCCTAGCTGATTCAGGCAAGGGCAAAGACATAAACAGGACCTGCCCCAGCCAGTTCATGTCATCGTGGGTAACTGTTATATGGGGATCTTTGACCGATAGTGTATCAACATATATTTTGGCCCTACCTCCCAAAGATAACATGTCCAAATACTTTTCGGGGGGGAACAAAGAATATTCCGTCTAGATTTCCTTCGTCTCCATGAGAATTGCCCTCTTGACTTAGTGGGCCCTTAAGCTATTTGGTAGTTTTGATGAACTACTAACTTTCTGACACCTGATAGCAGCAGGAAGGGAAACATTAGCAGAAGTGGCAGCAGGTAGGGAAGGGGCATCATTGCAATAGGCAGCAGAATCCAGGGACACAGAAAATGTGAGGATCCCCACCCCCATACTGGGATCCTAAAGGACATGAGCAGGTTGGAATAGCCTCACATCTGAAGTTTCACAGGCAAGGGCTGCCAGGGAGAGGCGTGAATGCTGCCTATGTGAGCTGCTCTAAAGTTTCTGTGAGCCGTCACCCGATGTGACACCCAGAAGGCTGGCTGCCAGGAGAAGGAACTCCAGCCAGGAAGACTTTACCTCCATGATGGGACTGGATGCCAGGACCTTCTCTTCAATGTTGGTCTCACTGGCTGAGCCACCGACTGTGGCAAAATAGCGCATGGCATACTTGGCTGACACTGTCTTCCCAGCTCCAGACTCCCCACTGACTATGATGGACTGGTTCTTCTCATCTCTGGAAGGGAAAAGTCTCTGGTCAGTCACTGGCCATGGAACAGATCTGTTACTTCTCAGAGACTCTGTCTGATGAGTTCAATCTGATTAGAGGCACCTCTCCTATTTGGGGGCATAAATGTAGACAACAGCATGAACATAGTCTGCCCTCCTTTGTTGGCCCACACAAAATCAGAATGTGGGAGGAAGAAAGCCGTTCTAAGCAGGGCTTACAAATGGTACGTGCCCCCCTCCATCACTCACAGGAAGGGAAATGTAGATAGCAGATCCCTCTCGCAAGTTCTCACTGAGTGCAGTCCCTGACATCACTCCCTTACACCCATCCCAAGGAGTTACACAGACACTTTCAGTTACCTAATTTCTCCTTAGTATCTCTAACATGCCCATGCTGCACCACTCTATAAACTGTAATTTCTTCAAGAACAAGGATCTTTTCTTCTCTTGCACTGAGCCTCGCATGCCAGCAGACACATATTTGAGCATTTCTGTTCACAAAGATATATCACAAAGGGCATGCTATTAGCCATCAGCCTGATCTCATCTTCAGTTTCCCAGAAAAATGGGTAAAATAGCTATCAATTTGCAGTAAGAGGGATTTGAGTCAGACTAAATGGAAGGCAGAAAGAAGATAGCCTATATCAGTTAAAAATGCATGTATATTTATCCTTTTAAAATAGAGAGTAGGAAGACAGACAAGTCATGGAAAAAGCAGCCCGACACAGGTGGATGCTCAAAGCAGAGGGATGACAAACATTTAGGAAGTAAATTGTTTGTGAAGGCTGGACTCAACCACTCCCCCTCTCATTCACAAACCTTCTACCATGAGGGTAAGCACTTTGCTTTGAATACCTAGTGCCAGGTACAGTGCCTGGCACAAAGTGTATGGTCAATATCTACTGTTGGACTAGAGGCAAATTAGGGTTCGACTATGGCTTTTTTCTAAATGAAGGCAGGTTTAGAACTCAGGACTCCTGGCACCAGCCCAGGGTGCCTCATGCCAGCTCCTGTGGCTTCCTAGGCAGAGTAGGCTATAGAGAACCATGGGAGGCCTGCCCTGCTTTGCTAGTTAGCATAGGTTGGCTGTGAGTTATCAGCAAAAGTGAATGATTATCAGCCTCTCTTCTGAACTGGGCCAACACCCAAGAAGCTGGAAGCATGGAGTGATGATAGAAGGGAATCTTTCCAATTTGAGATGGACTAGACAGAAAAGTATCCAACTGGAGGTGGGAGCGCCAGGGGAAGAGTCACATGTGGGAACCTGGCTGAAGAAGCCTCATCCGCGAGGCACTCTTCAAGGTCAGCAAGGAGCTGGGTTGTCTCAGCTCACACAAATCATGAGCAAAGGAGACAGACCGGAATGGCTTTAGGTAGCTAGGAGACACTGTTGAGAAGATGAAGCTGAAAAAAATATTCCAAATTGACGATCCAACCAATTCCTTGGAAACATATTAGACTCCTACCTTGTATTTGAGAGGCAGAAGTACAAGCACCTATAGGTCTAGGATACCATCGTTGTCACCAGAGCATCTGTTTCTTCTCACCTGCTCCTGTGACATCTTTACACAGAAAGGTGGCCTGTAAACACGCCTTTGAGTGCTGATATTTTCCATTCTCATTTTTCTTAATTTTGATATCGTATCTATTGGACCCAAGAGACGACAAGTGTCACTTCTGCTCTCAATACCTTCATTGTCGAGTACTTAGAGAACTGCTCAGAAGCATAGCTATCACAGACGAGAGAGAGCACAGTAGGCCGGACTTTACACCTCTGAAACAGACAGTCTGATGGCATCTTAAAAGCTCCCTGTGTATCTGCAATAAAGAAAACTGGACTATATCTGTCACACTCAAATGTCTGTGGAGTTTCACTCAGTCTGTGGGTCTGACCTAAAATAAATGGACAAGTCTGGAATGTGATTAAGATTCAGTCCTCAGCAAAGAGCAATTTAGAGTGGAGAGGTATATACTGGCCCAAATACTCAACAAGGATCCCTGGGAAGCAACATAAAGACAGGAGAACACAAAGCAGATTGGGGTGGGGGAGGCGCTGCCAGGCTCCCTTTGGCAAACAGCACACACAGGAAATTGGACTGCCAGGAAACCAAAGTACCATATTACACTTTGCAAAGACAAGGCACAAACCAGTGACCCTTGTCATTTTTCACTTAGTGTGTCAAGTTTGAATTGTGTTGCACATCATTGGGGAATGACTGAAAAGCCATGCACTGCTCAGGAAAGAGACTCATATAAGAGGTAGAAAAGTTTGAAGAGCCAACAGGCTATTCTAAAGATAAGTGGCCAGGAAATTAAAAAACAAAATGCTAGTTTATGCGACAAGAAGTGTCAAGAATTCAAAAGGACAAGGAATCAAAGCAGTGAAACAACAAGATGAGATAAATACTTAGACAAAATAGTATCAGGAGTTTTAAGTTTTAAAACTCTAAGTTTTAAAGCCTTTGCATTTGACTCTTTTTTGAAGAACAAGTATAGGAAACAGCCATAAGTACCAGCCCCTAATTTAATTGATACTGACATAACACAGGTAGGCTAAAGTTTGATAAATTTACCTTAGACCAGTGATGGTGAACCTTTTAGAGCTTTCTTGATGCAAACAGTCCAATGTGGCACATGTGCCAGAGGTTCACCACTGCCTTCGACCAACAAGTACCTTTTAAAGCTTCCCTAATTTAGATTGATGTAAAATGTCTGGGAAAACTGATGATTTTTTATTTAGCTCTACTGCACTTCTTATGCACAGACTGCCCAACGCATCCCTGGACTGGGGCAGGGCTAAGTGCACAGTAGTGCGTAACAGCCCTTAAGGGGTAAGGCACAGCAGCACTCTCAACCTTGTCCTATATATGTTAGCTATTCTTCCAGCTCATTAGAGAACTGGCATCCAAAACATGGGCACTGGACCTCAGTTGCACCTTACTCTGGAAAAGATAGTTAACTTATTTGACCTTCAGACTACTTCACTGCAGTCTTGAAGGACTTTGATCCCTGAAGCCCAAGCTCTTCTAAGTAGTCACATTGATTTAGGTTCCAGGATCTCTAGTTCATCCTGACACCCCTGCCAGATTAAATTTCTAAAACCCAGCTCTACTTAAGTTTTGGTACTGCAAACATGTACAAAAAAGAAAAAAGAAAAAAGAAAAAGAAGGGAAAGGGATCAAGAGATGGAGGGGAGGAAGGGAAGGGAAAGGAGATGAAAAAGGAATTAAGATGTGTCATGTACATGTACCAACTTCCCACAAATAATGTAAATGTTATGCATTGCACACATACTAATAAAAAATACAAATAAATGTCAAAAAATTAAATAGCCACTCATTACTTATCAAATCAAGTCCAAAATTCTTAGCTCAGCAGTTGAATCCCTCTATAATGCATAATCACTTTTCAGCCATTTGCCTAAGATCAAGTGTAGTATCTCTTCTTATTAGTTTGCTGTAATGCATAAGGCTAAACCCCTTGACAGGTACTGGGCAAACTGAAAAAACATTGGGTCTGCCTTGAGTCCTGTTTCTGCCACTGACAGACTTCGTAAACCACTGAACCACATTGTAGAGAAAACTTTGCATATTATATGTTTGCTGCAAGATTACATGAGATCTCCATGCTTCTTAGAGAGTTTTATAGTTCAGCCACACTGGACTAGTCTCTGAAGACTGCATGCTTTCCCACCATCACTGCCTACGACATCACCTCTAACTGAAGCCACCTTCACCATATAACTTTCTACTGAAGTCCTACCCATGTCCAGTGCCAGGACAGTCTGTCTCGACTCCCCACCATAGGCATCCCAGAAGATAATGATTTCTCCATCTCCTGGTCTCAACATCACTTGCTTTGCATCTCTTTAAAAACACTGTCACATTTCACTTTATATTGATGTCAGTCCCTGCATGATTGTTTTACTCTATTGCTCTGGGTTGCTTCCTTTTTCTGGCCTTCCGTGTTTTCATCT
Source organism: Erethizon dorsatum (assembly GCA_028451465.1). Taxonomy (NCBI): domain Eukaryota; kingdom Metazoa; phylum Chordata; class Mammalia; order Rodentia; family Erethizontidae; genus Erethizon; species Erethizon dorsatum. Next base: position 28,886,247 of record CM051829.1, on the reverse strand, counting down.
CTGAAGTGGAGAGTTATGACTTGGACTTGTCAAGTGATTTTGTCTTCTGACATTCCATAAGTTCATTGCTAAAATCCTAATAGGAAACATGAGTAGGGAAAAGGTCTTAGTTCCAAATTTCAGGTATTTCAGGTATTTGGTTGTGAGAGACATTTTATAAGTATGGAAACATACTCAATGTCCTTCAAAAGTATGGACAATGTGTGGCCCCATCTATTCAGCCCAATTATAATGATGATTTAGCTGGCAACTTGGGTCAATCTGTTTTCCAATAAATCCCATTCTCTTGAGCCCAGTGAAATTCCCTTTAGAGAAAGAAAACCACGGCCAAGAAATTTAGTGCCTCGCTGTTATTCAGGTCCAGCTGTCTTCAGTAAATCACACACCACTGCAAACAGGAAAGGCCCTTGAAGGCCTGTGCCTCAGGCAAGAGCACGAGATTCCCAGGTTAGAAAGCCAGCCACTCTGCAGCTTCCAGGCAAAACACCAGACATGTAGCACATGGGCACACACACAAAACTGAGTAGTGAGATCTAATTTTGCCAAACCACCCTATTCCTGCTGCATAAGTTTCCCACCAAACTACTGTAGCACTTTAAGCTCATGAGCAAGATCAACCTACCCTGCCCTCTTTCTGGGTGGAGCCACTTGGAAAGGAAAATGCAGGTAGCTGTTAAGTACCTGAGATCTCTCTATGCAAAGGAGAGCACCACGGATCAGCCAGGAAGTCATTTGAGGAGCTCTGTTTTAATAAGAAACCCTGCTGAAGTGTTGTCTTGTTTGTGCTTCCTGCAAGCAGCGATTTCCAAGCTGTGGTCTTCCAATGAGCAATATATACACAGAAGTCAAAGGGAAACAATGTTCAAGTCATCTCCCAGTTGCAAGAGCAGCTTAGGAATACTCCAGAGGTTTGGCTTCCCAGCATCCAACTTGGCTGTGACTACTGAGACTAGGTATCCCTCACCCATAGGCTTGTGTGGAATCTGTCACCTCCCCCAGGTCATTCCCCATGTTCTTACAGCCACAATCAGTTCACAAGCTAGTCACTTAGCTGTGAGCTTCCTGAGGGCAGGCACCCTGCTTTAACCTTGAAGCCCCAGGACTCCTGACACCAAAACCTATCCCACCGCTTCTTGTCCCAGGGGAATCTCCATGTAAGCGGTCCCAGCTTCTTTTCATTGCTCCAGCCAGAAACCTAGGCATTGTTCCTATCTCCCCCAGCCCCACATAATACAACTTATTGAATTTATCTCCAAAATGCAGTCCAGTCTCTTCTCCATACCTTTCAATCTAAGCCACCATCATCTCTGGCACACATTATAATAGCAGCTTTCCAGCCTCAACTCTCTTCCTTTAATATAGTCTTCTCACGTGACTTTCTAAAAACAAGGCTTGGACCTACCTTCCCTCTGCTTTACCACTTCCAAAAGCATCTCTCTAAGTAAGAGCCGTGCTCCACTGTGTTCAAGGCCTGGGGGGCCCAGCACCTCTTCCCAGTATCACTGCCTGCCCCTCTTCTGTTTGAATATATCCAGGCCACACAGAACTTTATTGTCTCCTACTTTGTCATGGCCTGAAGCTATTCCAGTTCAAATTGATTTCTCCTTCTTTGATCTCACAATTCTTAATGCCTGGTGTGCAATCATATTCTGCCTATGGCAGCTTGTGTATAACTGTCTTCTAATGTAATTAATTAACCACCTATTTACATTGTGCTCCAATGGTTTTACCAAAGTCTTAGCCAAACACCCCCTGCTTACGATGCATATGATTATTGGGTGGCAGTCTATTTTAAAGAGAAAACAAGTTTGAAGAGACCATATAATATGTACAGAATTTCTTGGCCAGTGTGAAACCCAGCCCAAACTTTTTGTTTTTTGTTTTTTGAGACAGGGTCTCGCTACGTAGTTTAGGCTGAGCTTGAACTCACTATGTAACCCAGGCTGGCCTTGAACTCATGGTGATCCTCCTGCCTCATCCTCCCAAGTGCTGGGATACAGGCGTGCACTACCACACCCGACAGCCCAGCCCAAACTGGGACACAGAATTCCATCTCTTTGTACAGCTTTCCATGGGTTATGCTGCAATTTCTCTGCATCACTACCCCCCTACTTGCATAATACAGCAGCTACGTGCAAATCCTCCATAACACATCTAGCCTCAGTACAAGATTAAGTATGAATCAGGATCCTCAGCCCTGCTTGGCTTGACACTACCTCCTCAGCCAAAGCATCACTTCTTCAGAAGTCCTCCCTAACCACCTTCCTTTCTTGACACTTACTAATTTACTCATTTACTAATATTGCTAATATTTTACTCATCTACCTCATGTTCCTCCTCCCTGGTCTCCCCCACCAGAACATAGTTCCCATGATAGCCAATCTCAGACAAAGATTTGGATGGATAGGCCAGCACCTGGATTTGGCTAGCAAGGGCTGCCATGTGCAATGGCACAGGCTGAGCTCAGCATCTGGAGCCCCCTAGAATTGTGTCCTTTCTGCCTGCAAAACCAAACTCAGTAGTTCCTGTCCTATGCTCAGTCTTTCCATGGCTCACCTACAGGAAACAGACTGACTGCAAGGATCCACCTAAGTCTCTCACAGGTACAGTTCTATTTCCCTGAATTGGAACTCCCCTGAGAGAGAGTGAAGAGGTGAGAGCTCCACCTCCTTTAATCTCAACACACAGCACAGTTGCAAAACAGGAAGGAGGGAGGCCTAGCTTGCGAAGGCACAGCAACAACACCCCATTTCTGAACACATCATTAAACCCCCCCCCCCTTTTCTCCTGTAGTGAAAAATTATCTGAAAATTTGGGTGTGTCAGTAGAATATATTTTGTCCACTAAGGAGATAATCAATCTACTGCTTCTTGCCTATGTCTGACTACTCTAATTATACTGTCAACACTACCACTGAAACACACATTATCTACTATAGTGAAAAGAAAAAAAAAAAAAAAAAGACTACACTAGAACATAGGAAATTTTTTAAATTTGGAATTTCTGTTCAACAAAAATACCTATGTCAGTACCATGGACAGCACTAGCACTTGTGAAAGGCAAATATAGCTGCAAAGAAACAAACAATGCTGACTTCAAAATGACAATCACATATATAGTTTAATGCACTGCACTCCCACACCCTCCACTCCCCTTGCAGGGCCAAGCTGGGGCACAGCCCAGAATTCAACACAAACCATTCAGAAAGGCTGTCTTATATATACTCATTCACAATTGTGTAACTGATATTTAGCAGTCAGACTCCTAAGTGTCTACTTGATAAGACAAAAATGAACCTCTGGCAGAGTAAGAGATAAATACTTAGTGCATTTAACATCTAAATATCATTTTCCCACTTCTGTTTCACAGTGGCCCCTTGGGTACTAAGTTCTATTTATAAACCTCCTAGGTGTAGGATGATATATAGGCAGCAGCAAAATGAATCCACCCCTCCACTTACTTGCTGTTCCCAAGAAGGGCTGTCTCCATCTCGGGAGTGAAAGCACTGCATCAAGAACCCCAGAACTCACTCAGTCCACCCCTCACTGGCAGATAAGCATGGTCAGAGTGAGACCTGGCCCTGGGCAGGAGGTTTCTCACTGTGAATGGGAATGTGCCAGTTACTTTGCTCTTAAAATATGGGGCTGGAAGATGATCACTAAGATCTCCTGCTGTTCCTATATTCTGTGATTCCAGACTCAGGCTATAGTTGAGCTATGTGATACATTCCACATTAACTGCAGTTAACTGTTAATCTCCAGTATACACTTGGGAACTCAGAACCCTGTGGGTTTATGTCAGTGTGAGCAGCAGGGGCAAATGTTTTCCGTGATTTTTGTACTTTATAGACTTGTTTTGGTTAATGTCACTAGGTAGGGTTGAACTATGATGCACACATATATTTATAGCCTGTAGTACCAAACATATTTCAACTCACTACTTTATCTGGTCCTGGAACTATTTCGCAGTGAAGGACACACTAAGCACAATCTTTCCTTGGCCAGCAGTCTGGCTGGTATTTGGAGTCAGGTGCATCTAAGAAACTTGCCTACAACCAACTTGTTTCTCTACACCACACTGTCTCTTTGATATGCCACAAGTAAGATACAGGACCTTTTTATTTCTTTCATAGGGATAGCTTCAGCCATTCATCTTTTAAGTTTAGGGCCCCTTGAAGGTCAATTTTAACACAGCTCTATCTTCTCCAGGTGGCCTCTTAGGTGGTCTCATCTTCTCCCCTAACTCTATCACACTCAAGTTGCCCACACTCAGATATCTCCCCAAACCAAACCTTCCCGAGAGCCAAGCGCATATGCACACCAGCCCTGAACAACTGCACATGGAGAATGCAGAGGTGCCACGCAACGTATGTGTCCTGAACAGAGCTCTTCAGCTCCCTACCAATCTGCTCTGCATCAAGGCTCCACGAGAGGCTCAGATAGCCACAACGCAACGAGTGGGGACCTTGCGAACTACTGTGGGCCCCTTTCTCTCCCGTTCTCCATTAGGCTGGGCTGGCTGACTGACTTACCTTGATCTTTTTTATAACCCATCCCCCAAACACTGTTCCTGCTCTTCTCTTTACTAAATCCCACCATAGTATATGTGTCTATGTGTCAATGTTATCCCCTCCTCTATCATCCCTCCTCACTGCTTCTGGAAAGATGTTTCCAAACACTCTTCTGAATGTGTCTAGGTCCTGCTTGGTACATCCTTACAGGAGACCCTGTGGCCTGGAGGATACATGAGGTCTTCAGCACTGCAGGTCTTTAGGGACCTGTTCCCAGAGCTAGTTCAGGCAGAGGAGTCAGGCTGTGCAAAAGGTGAGAAAGCCCAGGCAGCGATCAAAGAAGAGGGTGAAGTTTAGGGCACCCTGATGCCAACAGATGGTCCCTGGCAACGCTTTGTACAGAAGCATCATCTGGTTACTGTAGAAGGATTCTCTGCCCTGGAAACACCACTGGAGCTCATGAAACCACCCCATCTGGGTTCTATACCAGACCAGCTGGGTCACAATCTCTGGAGGTAGGGCCTGGATATTGGTTTTAAAATTCCACAAATGATTTTAAAGTCCTGCCAGAGCACTAGTTCTGCTGGCATTAATAACCATTGTGAAAGACTCAACAGCTTTGTTAAACAGGCTCAGGTACTCGCAACAATTTAAATGCCTTGTAATTTATTCATGGTTAATATTAGCCTATACACAATGTAACATAATTTGAAGATTAGCTTAAGGAGCTAAACAGTTTTTAATCTGTAAAAGTATTAACTCCTCTTCTCAGCTGCAGACAACAGAAGCCTTTATATTTCATTCCCAACTCTAGCGATTGACTTATGATAAATCACCTACAAATCAAAGCAGTTTCCTCATTTACTGTATTTACATTATTGACTCCCACATAGCTGGAGTAGCAGTGTAGACTGGTCAGCTTTGCATGTCAAGGCACACAGATGCATCTACATTTACAAGGGCATACTACTGCCAATATTGTCCTAATGCAGTGGCGGTGAACCTATGGCATGCATGTCACAGCAGGCTGTTTGTACCACTGAAAGCCCTAAAAGATTCCCCATCACTGCCCTACTGGAAAAAATTCACACCTTCAACCGTACTAAACTCTAAAAACTGTAAGATTGCCTCCATTTAAAAGTATACCATGTGTATAACAGCAGAACTCATAATAGCTAAATCTTGGAAACAGCCTTTATGTCCAACAACAGATGAATGGATAAAGAAAATGTGATGTTTATATACAATGGAATACTACTCTACCATAAAGAAGGGTAAACTTGAGCTATTTGTAGGAAAATGGATGTGCCTTGAAACCACAATGTTAAGTGAAATAAATCAGACACACAGGCTTAAATATTGCATTGTTTCTCTTATATGAGAAATCCAAAATATAAATAAAGAGCAAAATAAAAGATAATAGGAAGTAGGGAGATAGATCTTTTGCAAATGGGAAGGGGATCAAAAGATGTAGATAGGGGAGGGCTGAGAAAGAATTAAGATGAGTTATGTGCATGTACCAACTCCCCATGAGGAATGTAATCATTATGTACTGCAAACATGTACTAATAAAAAATAAAAATTGAAAAAAACTACACCAAAAACCATGGCAGCTTTAGCAAATCTGACTTTGCAGTTATATCATATTACAGCTGCTGTGGGTCTCATTAAATATTTACATTCATCACTACTTCAAAATCATGGTTATTAGATCTTCCCCAAACATAACCCCTTATATTTGATATATCATAAATTCCTGAAATGTTTTGGTAACTTTCAGTATAATCAATGTCCTTTGTAAAACTACACTACAACCTTGATTTTGCCTCTTGGCCCACAAAGCCAAACAAATCATCAGAATCCCTTTGTTAATAGGGCACATCACCAAGGTGCCGCAGGGCCTAGCATACTCCTCATTAACATTAGTGGAACTAAAGACAACAGGCAATACTTCTTAGAAGTTTGACTCTTTGATTGTATAATAAAACACTCAGTATCTTAGGGCATTTCAGGCAGCGGGAGTAAGCTGGGAAACATTCTGCCTGAGAGGGGCTACAGATGACAATGCTGAAAGTGAGTCACGTGACACATAGAGGGCTCTTAAATGCAGAGTAAGGAGGCTGGGCTAGAGCACTGCTTCTCAACCTCAAATGTGCACCAGTTTCTCCTGGAGAGCTAATGCAATTGGAGATTATTGGAGTCCAAGCCCTGTTTCTGATTCAGCAGGGCAAGAGTGGGGCCCATGAATCTACGTTTCTAACAAGTTCCTGGGTATTGCTGCTGCTGGTTGACATCCTAAGAATCACTGGTCTAGATGACTTCCCCGACACTTCAGTGGCTTGAAATTTCAGTTCTCTTCCTGGACTCTGAAGCTGAAATCATCCCGGGTTATTTTGGGTGTGTGATCTAGAGGGTAAGCTCAAGGAGAACAGTGTTCATGGACCTCTCGTCTGGCTGCCTCAAGCCTCTTGCATGCCTCAATTCAGATACTCTCCCTGGGTTAAGCTTCCTTATCCCTCCTCTAAAGCAAGTGACTCCTGCCTTCTAGCTCAAAAATTGTTTCTTCAAATCACTGAAATATTTGAGTAATTGAGGACTGGAGGTGGGGGGACAGGTACTCAGCACAGGAATTGAAGGGCCATTTAGGAGACGTGACAATGGTTAAGCAGCACAGAGCACAAGGCTACCAGAATCTGATGTACAGTAGGCACTCAAGTTACTTCATGATGAGTGAACAGATACTGGGTTGGAAAATGAGAACTCAAAATATAGCTTAACTATGAAAAGGAACCACTAATCGCAGTCATTCATGTCAACTATTTAATATGCATACCTAAATTACTACGCAGCACAATGATTATGAATATCATTAGACATGTTACACTGATTTTGCTGTAGTTTTACTCAATTGCAAAAGTAAATGCTCAATCTTCAGTGTTTTGCCCATATTATGGTACCTTTGTACTTCTTGTTAACTGGTTTCAGGATGTGACAAGTACCAAAATCAAGTACCAAACAAATTGTTTTGGCTAGAAAAGGTAGCGAGTTATGAGACAATCAACACACAGACAAATTCTAGCTTGCATGTCAAGTACCAAACGCATATTGGGAGAAAATTTTTGCATCAAAATGTACTGAGTACCAAATTCAATGAGTTTCAAAGTAGTCAAGTACCAAGGAATGAGTGTATAAGCTTTCAATTTTTGATTACTCTTTCCAGGCACCGATCCATACACTTTCGAAGCTAACTGCCTTAGGACTCTTACTTATGACCCAGTATTTCAGCCAGAAAACTAAAGAGTTGCAGAGGCAGATACAAGAAGGGTCTCAACTAAGTAAAGTTCTAAAGCTTCTAAGAAAAACTGTGATAAGGGAAAGAAAAAAGGCTCAGGCCAAAGCAAGTACTTGCAACTTAATTTCTCAGTGCTTCCAAAAGAATAGTAAAGCTTACTGCATCAGAGACTTGCTAGATTAAGGGCATGGGGTCTAAGATTCCAAGAGCTATTAGTTATGGGACAGAGAATTCACACCTTCATTAGGGAAAAGCCAGCTACAGGGACCAGTGGTAAAACTGCAAGGCCAGTGGGAAAGGATATGGGGTCAACATGTGTCCATGTTCTGGTAACACATCTGGAGGCTAAGAGCATTTCCATTTTCTCCCTTTAAGACTCTGGGGAGACTGGGAAATCTCTGGAATTCTCAGAGAAGAAAAAAGAATTGAATAAAGGATAACATTTACTTTTCTATATAGCTTGCTTCTTTGACCAAGTGGCCAAGACCTGAAGAAAGGAACACTTCAGTTAGTGTGTCTGTGACATCCAAATTATACAAAAACCGATTCTTTGCTCCGTGAGTTTTCTTGCCATTCTTCCTCACTGTCTTCATCCCTAGCTTCAACTCCCCACTCCCACTTCTTTCACAACCAATTTCTGTTCAGCACAACAGCATCCCCCAAAGAACAGGAGTAGAGGGTAAGAGTATGGCAAAGGGAAGGGCCTCACATCACCACACCAAAGGACTTCCTTGGCTGGCGCCTTTCTGGTGGCACAGGGAGTTTTGAGATGTGTCTGGTTTGGAATTCACTGTACCCTGCAATATGAAGCCTCACCAGGGACCCTGTGCCCAGTGGATCCCACTGGTGCAGACTAACACACGGGGGCTGCCCACAGCAAGACGGACAGCACTGTGTGAAGTCAGGGAATGCAGTATCAGGCTGTGAAGACTCATGAGACTTCAGGTAGGCTGGGTAGACAGAGTGCCACTGAGAGGAGAGAAATCAGCCTGACCCGTGAGTGTCACCTCCCACCCAGGCAGAACTGGCACCAATAAGAAGTCACAAAGGACTCACTGTAAGTTCAGAGTAACAAAAAAATCTAGAGGCTCCAATCAGTGGGACTACTGATGCTCTCCCTCTACAGACCCACTTCTCTCTTACATCTCTCTTCATCTGGAAATTCTCCCATTTCTATCTGCTATTCCTGCTTCACATACAAATCATTCCCCCCATCCCTGGCTCAATTCAAGCCATCTAGGGAAACCTGCTTGGCAAATTCACCTAGAAGTAGATGCATCTTCCTCCAAGAGGCCACTGCTTGTACCTGGATACCTGCTGGGTGGCTACTACTTTCTTTTCCCACAAACATAACTGAGCGTGAAGAAGCTGAACCATTTGAGAGCCACACTAAGCTGCAGAGCCCCAGGTGGATATTAGGAGGCCAGCATCCTTTTGTCTTACCATGCCAAGGCCCTTCAAACACATCCCACACGCAACCACAGGAGACGCTGCTCCATGAAACATCTCCAGATTGAAGGCATTCAAGCAAAGACATCATCTCCCTCATAGCTTAGTAGCTAATTCATGTAACTGCGGAGCTCAGAGCAAGCACATAACCAGTGTCAGCTGTATTTATCACTAGCACTTTTTTATTCATGGGTCTCCTTGGTACAATGTCCCAAGTCTGTAGGTCCTGGAATACAAATGAATTATGTCCATAAGGTCTCTAAACACATCTGAGTCCTCAAAAGACAGACTCGCTTTAATGGTCTGGAGAAAACTCAATAATGGAAAGCAAATCAATCATTCATTAGGCTGGCAGGAAAACTTGCCGACTCTCAGAAACATCTCTAACAAAGTTAAAATTGAGGGATACTATTCCCTTCCCTCAGTTACACAGGCTTTGGATAGTATTTGGCTAGCATGTAGAAAATACTGCTCTGCAGGTCTAAATGTGCCACCTCCACTCCTCATTGTCATCCATCCCACTGAAGCCACCTGAGATTTTAAGATGACAAACACAGCCACCCAAGAGACCAAAAGATTACACTTAGGGCAGTCCCTTAACTTCTGAACTAATAGCCTCGAGCCAAAACCAGACAGCCTTCATGACAGAATCACAGGATCTGTCAACTTGGGCTGAGCAGGAGAGTTACCAAGATCTTGGTTCCTGTAGATAGTTCCTACCGACCACTCATCTCCGTGCCTTCCCTCAAGTGCCTTTTTATATACTGCACATGTATATGGCCAAGAGTTAGCAACAAAATAGTAGATGTGGGTAGGACAGAAAACCAACGTTCAGGGCCGGTGAGATGGCTCAGTGGCGTAAGCGCCTGCCTTGCAAGTGCGAGGGCCCGAGTTCGACTCCCGGAACCCACATACAAAAAAGGGGCCAGTGATATCGCTCAGTGGCACGGGTGCCTGTTGGCGCGTGAGGTCCTGAGGTCGTCCCCCTGGTACCCACAAAAAAAAAAAAAAAAAAAAAGACCTATCAGAACTTCCTCTCAGCAGAGCCAAAGGTCTAACCCTGCCCTATTCCTAGTTCAACTCCCACTTGATGAAACACAGCCTTTCTCAGGCTGTCCCACTCTCTGACTGGTCCACTAGGGGGCTTTCCTATACATAGGGCACATACATCTCCCCAGGGAAGACCAGCAGTCACTATGCTCACATTTCCCAGGGCTGCAGAAAGCACATTTAGATAATTCCCGGCATCTCTGGGCACTGAAGGAGGACACGTTTAGTTTTGCTTTGTTCTAACCTTTCAAAAACAATTCTACCTTTCTTTAATAATTCCAAACAGTCATGAGAAGTTCCTTATTATTTGTAAAATTCCAAATTTTGAAATATTTTTAAGTGTACTTTAATGTTATTTTTAGCATCACTTTTCAAAGTCCATGGAAATTGTAAATTTTGAGAAATACTCTGTTGGAGCAGCAGGGCACAGGAAGCCCAGCTTCTGGAAGTTGCCAGTATTCTTCCACGAGGACACACCATAGCATCCCAAAGCGATGGATGTCACAAGGCTCCCTCTTTTTGAGTTACTAACATCAGTAAGCAACTCCTTCAGATGCTGCATCAGTCCCACCCATGGAATAAATTGCTTCTATCATTAGCAGTGCAGTTTGCCTTTCAGGTGGCTCTCTGGTACGAAAGCTGGGTTGCGTTCTAATTTGGCATGTACTAATCTGGAACAAGTAGAGATTCTTGCCTTTATCAGTCCTGGTCTCCTGGAAATCCTACGGGCTTTTCCTTGCTGGAAAGCTCACCTCATCCATTTATGCTCAACTGGCAGAAAACTGACAGGAGAAAGGGCCAAAGACAGGAGGTATCAGACAGTGGGCAACGCCTTCAGAACCCAGGAAAGATCAGAATATTGTACAGCCTTGACCTTGAGATGGACTTTGCTGAGGGGTAGCTCAATTTTTTTTTAATCTCACTCTGTTTTTGTTTCATTTATCTTGCTGTGCCTGACTTGCAGTTCCACTAGGACATATACTCAGCTCAGGATCCAATCCTACATGAACCCAATTCCTAAAGGTTTTCTAATTTTATATTTACTAAAGCTTAGATTAAAAGGTTGGCTCCCACTTTAGAAAAAGAAAGCTTTTTAAAAATAACATCGGTTTACTTGCATATTGGTTAGCATTTGTGGCATCTGTGGTATGGAAATCTTCTCTACATACTGTGTATCTACAAGAATACAAACTTAGGGTTCTTTACAATGTAAAATTATTCACAACTGGCTGCCCTCAATTCACCTGTCTCAACCTCACTTTATCAGGTCTTAGCTCAAACAACAGCATCCAATGGACATCTTTCCTCTCCACTTTATCTAAATTACCATGTCCAGGTCTGCTACTGTCTACCTATTCAGGCTGAGATATAATGCCCATGGCTGTACAACTCATTCATTTAAAGTGTAGTATTTGAAGATTTTTAGTATGTTCACAGAATTGTGTAACCATTAGAACTTTAGAACATTTCTTTCACTTTCAAAAGAATTCCCTATGCCTATTATCAATCAGGTGCTTCCTAATACCCACAATCCCTATACTACTCTACCCTGATCTACCTTCTGAATCCACAGATTTGCCTATTCAGGACATTTCACGTAAATGAAATACAACACTGTGACTGCCTTATTTCCCTCAGCATAATGTTTTCAAGGCTCTTTCATACTATAAGATATGTAAGTACTTCATTCATTTAAGTAGCTGAAAATACAATATTCCACAGTATAGATAAACTGAATCTTGTTTTTTCTTTTTTCCACTGATGGAGATTTGGTTGTTTCCATTTTTAGGCCATTCTGAATAATGCTGTTATGAATACTAAGGGACAGGGTTTTATGTGGGCATATATTTTTTCTTGGGTTACACTTCCTATATATATAGTAAATAGCATTGTAAATTTTCCTGAAAGGTAGACATTGAAAATCCTTTCTACATTGAGCCCCTCAAAATCTAACCTGAGTCATAAAATGAGACAACAGCAGCAGCAGGGTCACCACCAGCACCACCACCACCACCACCACCATCATCATCCATTCAGGAACAATTCAACAATTCCTGTATTCCCTAAAAATATGTGCAGCGTTTTTGGTTTTAACCAAGATGGAAGAGAAATCCCTTAGCTCCATGATGTTTTACCTGACAAATGGAACAACAGTTCTTTGATGTTTGTCAAATATTTTAAAAACTCTGATACCTATTCTTCTTACTAGACCGGTTTAACAACTTTCTCAATGCCTAAAAATGCTAGTTAAATTTTAATTAATTGCCTATAGAAATTTTTAAAAATTCAAGGGTTCCTTAACACAGAAATTGATTTGGAGATTTCAGTATGACTAGATAAGCAGTTGTTTTGCTTTTCCTTGGAGAAACAAATGGGCCTGTTTTAAGAATGTCTTTTTTCCAGTCACTCATACATTTCTGCTGAATAATACAACCCTTAAAAGTCTTTCTCATACTGTAAATAATTTAGTACTTCTATGTCTGTTTTGTACATATTCTCTACCTTTTTTAAAAGACACTGTATGTTAAGAAAGAGCTAAAATTTTTCTTTCCTTGTATACTATGTAACTGGTTGTAAAATCTACCTAAAGAAGTTTTGAAACATTATAATGCCGATGGGAAAATTAACTTTTTGTTTGTTTGATTTTGTTTGAGACAGGGTCTGACTATGTAGTTCAGGCTGGCCTCAAACTCATTATGCAGTTTAGGCTACCCTCGAAAGTGTGGCCTCACCATCCCAGGTGCTGGCTGGGATTATAGGCGTGTGCCATTACACCTGGCTCAAAAATTAACATTTAAATTGGATTAATATGGTCAGTCAAGAAATGCTTTATGAACATAATGATAAAAGCTGACTCTTGCATAGCCCTTTCCACATGCCAGTCATTTTCTATGCATCAAATGCTCCTTCAAACAATCTTAGGAGTAAGGTCCTATTATCACCCCCATAATACAGATGAGGAAAAACACTGACATGGAACAGATATGACTTGCCTGAGGTCACATAGTTGAGTGGCAGCCTAGCTCCTATACCCAACTCCAAACATCGTGTTGCGGCCTATGATGAAGGAGGTTGGCCTGACAACGTGACATCAAAACACATATTTGTAGTGGGCAGTCATTTCGATGACCATGCTAAAGTGAATGGCAGATATAATAAGCAGTTTCTAAGAATCACAACAAAGGATGGGAGGTAGCTATTCCAAACTAATTAAAGAGGCAACATGTTTCTCTGGCTGGCTCAGATGAAGATCTACGCCTCTGTCCGTGCGATGACCTGGCTCACAATACAGTGCTTGCTTGTCCACAGGAAGAGTAATATGAAACCACATCATGCTCTAGAGGGATTTATTCTCCACTTGGGAGACAGGACAGCCAATTATGCACATACACACAGCTACAATGCGGCCTAAAACAAAACCTTATTTACATTTGGAAAAGGGAAGTTTTAAACATGCTTTTAAACTATACTGTCAGTAGTTCAGAGAGGAACTCTAAGCTACTGAACAATACAAGCTTATAGAAGTCACAGTTCCCTATATTCCATCATGTTTTTTACAAAAAGGACTAACGGTTATTAAACTCCAAGTGAGAGGGCACAACTGTTCAGTGGTCAGCGTACCTCTGCCCTCCCACTTTCCTTCAAGATCATTATAGAATCTGGACACACCTGCTCTTCTCCTGCTGGCCACATGGATGTTCTATGACACATGATCCCCTGTTTTGTATCTATCCCACTCACCAAAACTCACTCCCTCTGTGGCCCAGTCCTTTGGACCCAAGTGTTCATCTAGCCATCTCACTCCAAAGTGTTCCCACAAACTAATTCACCATAAAGGCTTCATATGATGCCCATTTTGACCAAGGACAAAGTTGTTTGGTTTGGACTGAGGACTGACTCCATTCATGCTGAGACACAACAGTGAACAGGGATCTGATCCTGTCCAGAGGTCGTGCTTTAACTTAAATTTAGAAGGAGCACTGGACAGGCCTTAGTCCAGTGGGACTCAGTACACACTCAATGTAGGGCAATTGAAGTGCCCTCTCCTCCCTTGTACTCAATTTAATCTTCTTTAAAATAAACAAATCAGACCAAAGCACCTCTAAGGATTTTTCCAGCTACCAACATCTCTGATTCTGTCCTGCTTTCCCTAGCATGGTCTCTCTATCCAACCCATAATGAGTATAAGGTGGCCCAGGTGAGAGAGAGAACCCACTGCCACCACATACTACGGCAGGAGTGACAGGTCCACAAATATCACACTAATGACTGTGCTGTCAGCATCCCATTACAGCTCATCAAGGTTATCCACTATAGGCTGTCAGAAAACTCTGCAATCCACCCTCACTCCTCAGTTACCTGTCCTGTGAGTGACACTGCCACTTCATCTTCCACCCACCTGATCCCCTTTGCACCAACTGTGCATCATCAGCTCACAACACACACGGTAGATTTGGCTTCAGACATTTTTGCCAGACTTATCCCTGCCTCACTGTGGGATTTCCAGGAAGAATCATCCTCATGAGAATAAAATCCATGCAGTACTTATCCAACAACTCATTGTCTACTATATGCTAAAATTATAAAGGATCTTAGCAAGTATGTTAGTCAGTTTTCTTGTCACTGGGATAAAATACCTGTCACACACAACTTAAAGGAGGAGAGGTTTATTTGGCTCACGGTTTCAGAAGGTTCAATCCATGGTAGGCTGGCTCCAGGGCAGAAATGACATAGAAGAATGGCCTGAGGGAGAAAAAGTGCTAAACCCACAGTAGCCAGGAAGCTGAGAGAAAGCAAGAGCCAGCCCTCCACAGGCATGCTCCTTCAACCAGGTTCCACCTCCTGAAAGCCCATTCAGCTATGAACATCAATGGATCAATCCATCAATCAACTTTTGAAAGCCCCAACTCTGAATATAAGAAGTTTGGGAGACATTTTAGGAGACACTTGCTGTTCTAAACCACAACAGCAACTAAGGAAAGAGACCAAGAACACTCCTTCAATTTCCTACCACCACATCCACCACCCTTCCTGCAGCAGTACCTAGCTTCCCTCCTTCCCTTTCACAGCAAAAGAACCCTGCCTCCTTGAAGAGGGGAATTCCATCCTCTGAGCTTTGAATTCCTTCTCTACCATCCCACCCATGTTTCCCTTTAACTGCCCCTCATACTCCACAGCTTCCACTCACCCTCTCATGTCCCTCCCATGTCACCAGACAGACATATACCCTCCAAAGTCACACCTTACCTCCAACTGAGTCCTGCCTCCTAGTAACACATTCAGCTGTGAACATCAGTGAATTAATCCACTGATGATCCAATCACCCCTCCAGGAGTCTCTGAATCTAGTCAAGTTACAATTAAGCTCAACTGTAACAGAAGACATAGAGGCACAGCAAAGTAAGCGTTGCTCAGAGGCTGCAGCAGTGACCCAGGAGGAGTAAGAGCCCTGAGCTCAAGCAGGAGGGTTAGAAATGAGGAGCAACAGACTGAGTCTCATTTTAGAGGTGTGACATAGATGACATTTTCTCTCTCAGAGAATATACATATTTTAATAGTTTTTGACTCAGAGCTGACAGGAATGGTAACACTTTAAACAAAGTGACAGGGCAGGGAGATGGATATTTTTAGATGGAAGAATCTTTAGACAGTCATCTAATTAATATAACATAGTTACTGGTCTGCTCTGAGAATTTCTAGAGTAGACCAGTCTCTGGGGCAGACAGGCTAATACTCAAGACACTCATGATTTATGCCCACATAGCAGGCACCCTCCTGGGACACAGTGTGGAGGGAGATGTTCAGAGAGGGGAGAGTTAAGACTATGCCTGTTCAAAATCCACTGCTGGCTCTGAACTTCCAGTACACATGCATACATACGTACACATATATGTACAGGCTAAGGATGAAAGGTCACCTGGACTACGATATCTGAGAAGCCAGCAGCAGGTGGCAAACTAGTTGGCTCATGGTCGGCCCCCCAGCACATACTGACATCACACAGCTATGAAAACTTCTCATTACAGAGCAAATTGTTTTTCAAAAGCCCAGCACTCTTCTAGAAGGATAACTAGAAACCCAGGTGGTCCAGAGTCAAGCCACAGAGACACACAAAAGTCAAAGAGAACAGCAAGACCTTTGAACAGGAGGCCTTAGAACCAGTTTCTCTCCCACCACTCCTGCTGCTCATGATTTAGTGACTGGCCCAATCCTCTGCCCTCTCGGGCCCCGAGCTCTCAATAGGCTGCCTTTCCACACTCTTGGAATTATGGAAAGGAGCTATGAGATAAGGGAGACGGAAGAGGTCAGAAAACTGAAGGGCAGGATACCTGTGAGAGTTACAAAGCACGCTAAAGACCACGCTGGGTGAACATGCTGCCTGATGGAAAGCAATGCTTTGCTGCACAGGCCTGCCCCACATACTGCAGGGTGTGGTATAGTCACTGCAGGAGTACTGTGCCCCATCCTCTTTGTGCCAAACAAAAATCTTACACCCATTTCAAATTGCCCCTAAGAAGGAGTCATCACCTCATTTGAGATTCACTCTCTAGCCCAGATTTCCTACTTCTAGTTTTGTCCTTCTCTACTAGAACTTCAAACTTTAATGTTCCCTTCAGGATTAGATCTGGGTGGCACCTTTCTCCTCCCCAACTCTTCTTGGTTGCGATCATCCATTCCCAAGGCTGTAAGTACCATCCATAGGCCACGACTTCTCTTAATGGCACTGTATATACAGCCACTAGACAGCACTGCTTGAGTGAAAGTAAGGCATCCTGGACCTAACAAGTCCCAAATAAACACTTAATTTTCCACCCCTACCCCAAACAGCGTCTCTACCTCCCTCCCCCATCTTCCTGGTCTCAATAGATAGAACTCACATCTACTCAGTTTCCCAAGCCAGAAACCCAGGAGTGAACCCAACTAGTCCCCAGCACAGGATTTGGAGTTAGGGTGCCCACATTCATATCACCTTTGCCAACTGCCAGCCAGGAGCCTTAGACAAGATGGGTAACTTTCCAGTGCCTGCATTACCAAAACTATAAAACTGAGCATTCCAGTGGCAATTAAATAACGCTTATACAACACTTAGGGTATCTAAGAATGTGCCTTTTTATCATAAAAGCATGGAATAAAAGAAAGCTTATCGGTGGGAAGGAAAAAAGATGGCGGATGAGTAAGAAGCATGCAGCGAAACTCTAAAAGTTGCCATTGGACTACGGGAATATAGTGACCAGGAGAGTGCAGGAGGGGGGTAGATGCCTCCCCGGGACCCAGAAAAGTTCTGAAGCGCAGCTTGGGACCCCCCGGCACCAGTGAAGGGTACTTTTCAACAAAGAAGGAGCAGACCCCGCGTGCGCACCTTCTACCATCCCAGGAATCACGGTGCGACAGAAGCTCAAAGCTGCGGACACACGGTGACAGCTGGCGCCCAGGGAGCCCCCACGGAGGATCGCGAGACAGCGGCGGGGCAGGGGAGCGGCGGAGAACGGCGCTGGCCGGCAGTGAGTGAGTGTCTCTCAGCCACAGCTGTCCCGCGCCAGAGAGCGACTGGCCGGGCGCCATTGTGGGGGGTGCAGCGAAAATCAGAGCGGCGTGAAAACAGCGCTGGGAACTCGCGCTCTGGACAGGGCAGCGCGGCGCCTCTCAGGCCCATGAAAGTGCGCTGAGGACAGCAGGTGAATGAGACTGGTCTCTCAGCCACACCTGTCCCGCGCCAGAGAGCGACTGGCCCGGTGCCATTGTGCGGGGCGTGGCGAAAATCAGAGCGGCGCGAAAGCAGTGCACTGACAGCGGCGGGGGAAGGAGACCGGTCTCCACCTGAAAGACCATGCTCTGCTCACCGCCCCGCCAGAGGGCCGCTCCTGGCTCGCTGGGACGGACCCGCACAGAACAGGACTCTGTCATCACACGGTGCCTGCCTACAGCAGAGTCAACACCTGGAACTGATTATTTTTATTTATTTTTATTTTATTTTATTTTATTTTTTTCTTTTCTCTCTCATTAGTTTTTTGCTCTGGTGAAGGGTTTTTATTTATTTATTTTTTTATTTTGTGGGGTTTTATTTCTGTTTTGTCTGTTTGCTTTGTTATTTTTGTCTTCATTTTTGTTTCTGTTTGTCTATTTGCTCTTTCCTTCATTATTCTCTCTGGTTTTTATATGAGTGCAAACAGCGCCTCTAACCTCTTTGTGATTGTGGTTGTGATCTGTTCTTCCTTTTATCCCTTCCTTCTCTTTTTCCCACCAGTCCTCTGCACCACTGTCCCAATGTTAGTGGGATCCCTCTTGGTCCTCTAACCACCTTACATCTAATTCCTTCCTCTTCTCCCAATACTCTATTTCCTCCTTAACTCATTTTAAATTTAAACTCCTGAGGGGAAAAATTGACATACTAAGGACTTGTATACTGCATATAATTTTTCTGGTGTGTTTTAGATTTTGTTATATAACCGCAACTCTACTTTATATGGCTAAAAGTGGTAAATAACTGGTTAGCTCAGTCTGTCATTTTCTAGGCTGTGTTTGATGCTTCAGTTACCATTATAGCTAAATGTAAAATAATTGTTCTAAACAGCTTTCCTTCCTGATATTTCATGATTGATATTGCCTAAGGGACACAGAAAATACAGTGGCACAGTACCAAAGAATCAAGGACTGGGCCAAACAGGTAGCAACTTCTCACATCCAATGAATTGAAGAGGTAGGATCTGGCAGAAAGCTCAAAACCCAAAAGCAAGCTCCCCTTGGAAGATACTGCAGAGAAGTAGTCATCTTCTAAGGATCTTGAACACTAGCAATAAAGTAACCTATCATAGGTAATTTACAAACATTACCCCAGGAATTAAAGAAAGAAAAAATGAGACGACACTTAAACAAGATGCAACCTCACACATCCAATTCACCAAAGGCAAACCTAGGGGGCAACGAGGTGGGACAATCCGAAAGCCACCCACCTGGCCTATTTGAAGGGGTAACAACAAAACAACTGAATTAGGCTCTGGAAAAAATTAAAACAGAAATAATTTCACAGATAACTGCAGAGATAATGTCCACAATGAAGACCATGCTTAAGGACACTATAGCTGATACAGACAAAAAAATAGATGAGCTTAAGAAAACTATAGAAACCATGAATGCTCAGCATAGGAAAGAAATGGAATCCATAAGGCAGATTCAAGCAGATATCCAAGAAAACAAAAATTCCATTGAAAGTATTTGTAGCAGATTAAGCCAATGTGAGGACAGGATCTCAGATATAGAAGACAGGCTTGCAATTAGTGATCATGAAAAGAAAGAATTCTTAAAAACAGCAAGGGACCATGAAAAATCAATTCAGCAGCTGCTAGATGACTCAAAGATAAACAACTTAAGAATAATTGGAATAAATGAAAAAGCAGGAGATAGCATCAATGACATTAAAACTTTGTTCAAAGACATTATCACGGAGAACTTCCCTGGAAGAGAAAAAGAATTTGACCCCAACATAAAGGAAGCTTTTAGAACACCAACTAGACATGACCAAAAAAAACTTCAGCCAGACATATCATAGTCAAGATCCCAGAAATTCAACAGAAGGGCAGAATCTTAAAAGCTGTTAGGGAGAAGAGACAAATCACCTATAAAGGAAAACCCATCAGAATCACAGCTGACTTTTCAGCACAAACCCTCAAGGCAAGAAGAGCTTGGAATGACGTATTTCAAGCTCTAAAGGAAAATAATTTTCAACCCAGATTGATGTACCCCGCAAAACTATCTTTCAAAATTGATGGAGAAATAAAATACTTCCATGACAAAGAACATCTGAAAAAATTTATGACCACCAAACCAGCACTCCAAAATGTTCTGAAGGACATTCTAGAAAGAGATAGGAACCCCAACAGAAGGGATCCACCAGGCAGGGCAGATAATTAAATAGCAGGAAAGGGGAAAAACAAACAAAGAGTGGGAACCAACAACAGGAAAATATCATGACAAGTATAAGTCAATACATATCAGTTTTAACCATCAATGTTAACGGTCTCAATTCACCAATCAAAAGGCACAGACTGGCAAAATGGATAAAGAAGCAAGATCCAACAATATGCTGTATACAAGAAACACATTTAATTCAGAAAGAAATTCATAGACTGAAAGTCAAAGGATGGAAAACAATACTCCATGCAACAGGAACCCAGAAAAAAGCAGGGGTAGCTATTCTTTTTGCAGACAAAGTGAATTTCAAGCCAAGAATGATTCAGAGAGATAAAGATGGTCATTACATCCTTGTAAAGGGAACAATCCAAGAGGAAGAGATAATGATCATAAATATATATGCGTCAAATACCAATGCACCCAGCTATATAAAACAAGTACTAAAGGACATGAAAAATCAAATAAGCACTAATACAATTATATTGGGAGATCTCAATACTCCACTGTCACAAAAAGACAGATCAACTAGACAGAAAATCAATAATGAAATAATAGAACTGAACCAAACATTGGAACAAATGGACTTAGTAGATGTCTACAGAGTGTTCCACCCCACAACATCAGAATACACATTCTTCTCAGCTGCACATGGGATGTTCTCCAAAATAGACCACATACTAGCTCATAAAACCTGCTTAAGTAAATGCAAAGGAATTGAAATTATCCCATGCATATTATCAGACCATAGTGCAAGGAAATTGGAAATCAATGGCAAAAGACATCACAAAAACTCCCTAAACACATGGAAATTAAATAGCACCCTCCTGAACAACCAATGGGTCACAGATGAAATTAAGGAAGAAATTAGACAATTTCTACAACTGAATGATAATGACAGTACGACATACCGGAACTTATGGGATACAATGAAAGCAGTCCTAAGAGTGAAATTTATAGCATTAAATACTTATATTAGGAAAATAGAGCAAGCGCAAATAAACAACTTAACGGCGACCCTCGAACTTCTAGAAAAAGAAGAGCAGGTTAAGCCAAAAGCCCGTACAAGGGAGGAAATTATAAAGATCAGAGCAGAAATTAACATATTGGAGACTAAAAAAACAATACAAAGAATCAATGAAGCAAAAAGTTGGTTCTTTGAAAGAATAAATAAGATTGACAAACCCTTATCCAACCTCATTAAAAAAAGGAAAGAAAAGACTCAAATCCATGCAATTGAAAATGAAAAGGGTGATATCACAACGGACCCTGCAGAAATCCAGAAGATCTGGGCCGGTGAGATGGCTCAGCGGCGTAAGCGCCTGCCTTGCAAGCGCGAGGGCCCGAGTTCGACTCCCGGATCCCACATACGAAAAAGGGGCCGGTGATATTGCTCAGTGGCACGGGTGCCTGTTGGCGCGCGAGGTCCTTAGGTCGACCCTCTGGTAAACACACACAAAAAAAAAGAAATCCAGAAGATCATCTATACCTATTTTAAAAATCTATATTCTACTAAGATGGAAAATGCAGAAGAAATGGACAGATTCCTAGATTTGTATTACCAAAGCTGAATCAAGAAGATTTAAAAATCCTAAATAAACCAATATCAACCAATGAAATTGAAGATATATTTAAAAACCTCCCAACAAAGAAAAGCCCAGGCCCTGATGGATTCACTGCCGAATTCTACAAGAAATTTAGAGAAGACCTAACGCCACTACTTCTCAAACTTTTTAATGAAATTGAAAGGGAAGCAATACTCCCAAATTCATTCCTGGAAGCAAGCATTACCCTGATACCAAAACCAGAGAAGGACCCAACTAAGAAAGAGAACTACAGGCCAATCTCCCTAATGAACATAGATCAAAAATCCTTAATAAGATACTGGCAAACAGAATCCAACAAATCATCAAGAAGATTATACACCATGACCAAGTTGGATTCATCCCTGGGATGCAGGGATGGTTCAACATACGTAAATCAATAAATGTAATACACCATATTAACAGAACCAAGGACAAAAATCATATGATCATCTCAATAGATGCAGAAAAAGCTTTTGACAAAGTCCAGCACCCATTCATGATAAAAACCCTACAGAAAATTGGAATAGAGGGTCTTTATCTCAATCTGATAAAAGCTATCTATGACAAACCAACAGCCAATATCATACTAAATGGACAAAAACTGAAAGCCTTCTCTCTAAAATCAGGAACAAGACAAGGATGTCCACTGTCCCCACTCTTATTCAACATAGTTCTGGAAACTTTAGCCAGAGCAATTAGACAAGAGAAAGAAATAAAGGGAATAATGATTGGAAAGGAAGAAGTTAAATTATCATTATTTGCAGATGACATGATACTTTACACAGAAGACCCCAAAAACTCCACTAAAAAACTGCTAGATTTAATAAGCAAATTCAGTAGTGTAGCTGGATATAAAGTCAATACTCAAAAGTCAATAGCCTTCCTGTACACAAATAACAAACTTACTGAAAGAGAAATTAGGGAAACAATACCTTTCACAATAACATCCAAAAAAATGAAATACCTAGGAATCAACCTCACAAAGGATGTAAAAGACCTCTACACTGAAAACTACAGTACTCTGAAAAAGGAGATTGAAGAGGATATCAGAAAATGGAAAGATATCCCTTGCTCCTGGATAGGAAGAACCAATATAGTGAAAATGGCCATACTTCCAAAATTGTTATACAGATTTAATGCAATTCCAATCAAAATTCCAACAGCATATCTCACAGAATTAGAGAAAACAATCCTAACATTCATTTGGAATCAGAAGAGACCTAGAATAGCAAAGGCAATTCTGGGCAACAAAGGCAAGGCAGGGGACATCACAATCCCCGACTTGAAATTATACTAGAAAGCTACTATGATAAAAACAGTGTGGTACTGGCAAAAAAACAGACCTGAAGATCAATGGAACAGATTAGAAGATGCTGAAACAACCCCAGACATACTAAGCCACCTTATCTTTGACAAAGGTGCCAAACACATTCGCTGGAAGAAAGATAGCCTCTTTAATAAATGGTGCTGGAAAAACTGGCTCTACACATGCTGAAGATTAAAACTAGACCCATATCTTTCACCATGCACTAAACTAAATTCAAAATGGATCAGAGATCTAAATATTAAAACAGAAACATTAAATCTGCTGGAAGGTAGGATAGGTAAAACCCTTGGAGACATTGGTGTAGGCAATGACTTTATGAATAAAAACTCAACCGCACAGGAACTATCCCAAAGAATCAACCACTGGGATCTCATCTTATTAAAAAGCTTTTGCACAGCAAGAGAAACCACCAACAGAGTGAAAAGACAACCCACAACGTGGGAAAAAATGTTTGCCAGCTGTTCCTCAGACAAAGGATTACTATCGAGAACATATAAAGAACTCAAAAAAATCAGACCTCCCAAATTTAAAGACCCACTCCAAAAATGGGCATCTGAGATGAATACACATTTCTCAGATGAAGAAATACTAATGGCAAATAAATATACAAAAAAATGTGCAACATCACTAGTCATTAGAGAGTTGCAAATTAAAACAACACTGAGATACCATCTCACCCCAGAAAGAATGGCTACTATAAAGAAATCAACTAATAACAAATGCTGGAGGGGCTGTGGGGAAAAAGGAACCCTTCTCCACTGTTGGTGGGAGTGTCGACTGGTACAGCCACTGTGGAAGTCAGTGTGGAGATTCCTCAAAAAACTAGGGTTGGAGGTCCCATTTGACCCAGCTATTCCCCTTCTGGGCATCTTCCCAGAAGAATTAAAAACATCGTACCACAGTGATATATGTGCACCCATGTTTATAGCAGCACAATTTGTAATAGCCAGATCTTGGAAACAACCCAAATGCCCATCAACTGAGGAATGGATAAGAAAGATGTGGTATTTTTATACAATGGAGTACTATTCAGCTATAAAGAAGGATAAACTGGAGACTTTTATAGGTAAATGGATGCAACTTGAGAAAATACTCATAAGTGAAATAAACCGGATGCACATGTGTAAGCATTGTATTGTCTCTCTAGTATGAGAAACTGAAAGAGTAAATAAGATCCAAAATGTACAATAGACACGGTGAATCAAAAAGAAACTGGTCAATAGGAAAGAGAGACTGGAATAGGGAAAAGAAAGAAGGGAAAGGGGAAAAAATTGTATATATATATATATATATATATATATATATATATATATATGATGGTTAAGATAGATACACTACCAATTTTACTTAGTTCATTGAAGAGTAAGGTTTGAGCCAATAATGTTTGGACAATTGAATGCTAATGTCTGGTATCCTGAATAACTAACTTGAAGATAATAATACGTAATGTATTGACCATTGTTACCCTCATATTATGTTGTTTTGAAAATTTGTTCTTTTTTTGATTTGTTTTGTTTTTTCTTCTCTTTAAAATAAAAAAAAAAGAAAGAAAGCTTATCAATAAAGCAGGGGAATATTTCTGAAATATGTTAATATGCTTCTCCCTTCCACATTTCTTTTACATGGCATCCTCCTTCCTCGACCAAGGAATTTGTCTCAGGATTACTAGCATATTATAATAGGAAGACAAAAGATGAAGGAGAAGTGCCATGAAGTTCAGCTTTTGATTATTAAAACCAGATTATTTTTTTTGGTTCCTAGCGTAATTGTCTTGAAATCCTGTCCTCTGCTGTGAACAAAGGAATGTTTATAAATCTGTTAAAGTCCCATATTCCATGAGCTAGACCAAGGGGACAGGGACAAGAACATCAGTTTTGATATACACCATGGTCAAAGAGAATTCAGGATATGGTGTGATGAAGGTCTCAGCTGTGGAGGGGAGCCAGGATAGAAAGCCTGGGGGTATGAACACAATGGAACCAAGGGGGCCTACAACATCATCACTCCCCATTTGGGCACTTTACCCCCACTTTCCAACTTTAAAACAAGTTTGGGGGACTCCCGTGCACCAGACTAATGGAGAAGCGAAGCCTTGAGGGGAAAGCCCAAGTTCATCACTGATACCCAATGGCTAATGTCTGACAGCAGATCAGAAGCACTACAAGAGGCAAGTGATGAATCCACAGGACGGGGCTGGGAGATGATGGGGGTGAAATTGATTTCTCTGTCAAAGTTAAACAGTCTTCCAGCCTGATTCTTCAAGAATAAACCATCTGGCTGGTGAGATAGCTCAGTAGCATAAGCACCTGCCTGGCAAGCGCGAGGTCCTGAGTTTGACTCCCGGTACCCACATACAAAAAAAGGGCCGGTGATATCACTCAGCGGCATGGGCGCCTGCTGGCATGCGAGGTCCTGAGGTCGACCCCCAGTACCCACAAGAAAAAAAAAAAAAAGAATAAACCATCTATTCTCTTCTTACAGATCTCCAAAGTGGCAAACAAAAATATTCTATAAAAAAGTCATCTTGATAATTGAATATTGTGATAGTACAGACATTTTTATTAGTTCTAAGAACACTGCATCATCAGCACAACTCAGTTATTGAGGGCAGAGATCTGGAGAACAGGAAAACCTGGATGCTAAAATGGACAGTCATTTAGCTATGCTTCTGGACAAGTTCTGTAACTATGGTGGGCCCACAACATACTACTTCACATAACGGTCCTCCTCAAAGCCAGTATAATATATGACCACATCTCAGAAGAGATGTACTGGAATATTTTGGTTGGGTTATTAGCAACCATCACAGCAAGGAACTATTAGTAAATTTCTATGACTGTAGCTCTCACTCCCAGGAGAATGAAAGAAGGTCATGCTCCTCTGCTCTGGTCAGACTAGAGCTAGAATCTTGTCACAATTATAGATGCCATTTTTGAGGGAATAGCTAGAAAATTTGGAACATACTCCCATGAAGGCCATGAGAATGATAAACTGTCACATGACAAATGATAGTCAGACCAGGAAAAGTTTAGCTTGACAAAGACTAAATGATCTCTCCTAGAACAGTCTGCTCAGCTGCTGACTCCAGAAAAGAGACAGACTCTAGAAGGGGAGCGGGTGACAGAGATGGCTGTTCATCTCTGATTTCAAACAGTTTCCAAACAGCTTCTCAAACACACAACTGCTCCCGAGTGAACTAGGAGTTTCTATCCCAGACTGGGTACCCCTGCCCTGTAGGGTTTGACCAGGGAACTCCAAGAAGGGAAATCTTTGTCATTCTATTCATTACATCAGCATACATTCTGCAAAATAAAATATAAGGGGCCCTATAAATATAAGAAAGTAAAATGAACACAATTGCAGAAATGACAACCCCACACAAATGGGAAGAAAAATCTCTGCTTTGGATTGCTGAGCTAGGATTTGTACATGTCAGGTAATTATGATGGATCAATAAGTGCAATGACAAATAGAGTAAAAACTCTAGGAGTCCCATGACCCAGTGGAGAAGCAGAACAAGCCAGAGTGAGCATATATTGATCCCCAATATCCTAACAGAACACCAGCACTGCACATTTAAACTAAATGCATCTGGAGATATTCTGAACCGTTCACACCTCTATATTATCATGCCCTCAACAGTCTCAGGAACACAAAATTAGGGGCACAGCTACTAGATTGAAGACGTTTTCTATAAAGACATTTCATAATTCTAAGTATTCTTGATACTTGCTCTTCTAAAGAGAGTTAATTCTCCTTTTAACCAAAAAGAACATCTTTTTAAAAGCAAGTCATCGATCATGAAGCATTTTTGTTCTCTGTTCTGTGAATACAAGGACCAAATTAATTTTGTCATCTTTTGGCTATAGGTACCCCTCCTGTGCCTTCCAACAGCATTGATCTATAATAGGCGAAGGAGCCGGGTAGGCATAAAAGAAATTTGCCTTTAAGTCTCTCCACTGTGGCTCTATAGGACAAACATGGACTTTCTCCTGACCGGCTGCACTGCCTGAAGGCCTTTCTGCACCATTGCTCATCCACAGAGTTCTCACTTCCCAAGTCTCTGCCATTGACAAAGACTGGGTGGGTCACCGAGGCTGCAACAGGTGGTTTCAGCATAGCTCTCAACCCTGCCTCAGACAGCACCTTGGAATGCTTAATAAATATCAACACCTGAGCCCCAAATAATTAACAATCTTTAGGGTGAGGCCTGGATATGGGTAGTTCAAAGCCTTCCTAGATGATTTTCATGTGCAGTCGATGCTGAGAAACACTGTAGAAGAGGTGAGGCATGTCCGAAAATTGGAGGATACCCCTCCTTCTAACAGGTTTTCCAATTCTGTATCTTCTTTGCTCAACCAAAATGTACTCTCAGACCCTTGCTTCAGGCTGAGATGTCAAAAGCAATCAGGTAGGATTACTCAAGGACTGAGGAGACCACCAAAACTTGTGAAATGGATTCCTTCCTGGGAGCACCTGTTCTGAGACCTTTGAATCACAGATACTCATCTATTCCAAAATTTTCCCAACACTGGTCCAAAGACTTACTCCTTTCTGATTCACTTGTGGAGCTTAAAAAACAACAGAGGATATGGTTCCATGCTCAAGATTCTGACTCAGGACTAGGAATAGGGGCTCTTCAGTGATTCTGACGCAATTTGGAGGAAATTCTGCTCACCCCATCATAGGCAAGTCAGATCTAGCCATGTACGGGGACGTAATTCTATCTCTGTGGAAAAAGATCTCCCCAGACCAAAACACTGTGCATTGTTGTATACCTAACATAATCAAGGAGCTACTAAAAAGAGCAGTGCTCTGTAACATAACCTAGAAAGAGAACAATAATAGAGGAACAATGGCCATATGTATTCTTAACTATAATTCCTTTAAAGGGGACAGGTTACACTGACTCAACCACCTTCTTTCCACTGTAAAGAGAGTATTGATGAGAACTACAGCAAGTAGCTGAAGGACAGTTTTTCCATCATGGAACATAAACTATTCACAAAGATTATTGCATATGTGGCTTTAGCCACTAAATTAATCACCTCTTACTTTTAAGCATGCATCTTTGTTAATAATTAAAAACTGCATATGCTTCTCAAAATATATAATTATGAATAATTTTCTATGCTACTGTACTTTCATGTATATTATAAAATATATACAAATGATATTTTAAATTTTAAAATATGGAAAAAAAGTTTTAATATATTTCCTTTGCACACATCAATGAATCATCTTCCCCAAAATGGGACACCTAGCAGTTTGAAGGCTGCTGCTCCAACCCATTCACTGTCACAGGCACCAGAAGTAACCATTGCTTCCGGCCACTTACAAAAAGCTGCCTCTGGCCTCTACCATGAGCTCTGTTAGTGGTATCCGGCTAACTGCTATAGGGAGCAAGTGGGTCGGAAGCGCCTGAATCATTTGGTTCTTGCAGTGTAATGTATTATTGCCTCTTTGCTTAAACTTGCAGATGGCATCACCAAAAGGGCAGTGTTATTCACATTCTAACACTATTGTCAGGGCTGCCAGGCTATTACGGTATAATTTCTCTGACTGCAGAACTGAAAGCTGTTGGTCTTTCATGTACAACAATAAATACATTCAAACATAGTGCAACTGGTGCTTACTTACTCTAGACAGATTGAGAGTGGAATTGCAGAAGTCATAGGTGGTTGAAAACACAAGCCGAAAAGAAAGCTGAAAAGAACCTAGTTGAGCACATAAACTGGCCATCCTTAGACTATTCACTTGGCCTGAAAGTAACATCTATATCGGAGGATATAGGATGCCCTATAAAGGGAATCCCAATCAACTTTGAATTCTCCTCCCAGTCCTTCCTTCTTTTGGACACTGTGACATGACAATGACACACATTACATGTTACATATCAGTATCATCACTATCGCTGTGTCTGAACACTGTGTCATCGAACACTTACTCTGTGCTAGAAACCATACTAGGCACTCTCATTTATCAGTCAATTTAATTCTAACAAGCTTTCCTGTTGCCTGTTGATAGAGGTAGGCCTGCACCTACGTAGTGAGGTGAACTCAAGGAGTTTAAGGTCACACAGTTCCCCTTTCAAGAACCCAGGCATTGTTCCTGTCCTTGGACCCTGAACTCTTTGTAGCTGCCTTGCTTCAGTTCATCTTCCTTTGCTACTGAACTTGGGCATGTTGGCTCATGAGGTTTTCAGCTGGTCTCTCTTCTGGGATACAAACATGAAAATGTGCAGTTGAAAGAGAAAGAGTGGTTAACATGGCGTGAAAGGCATTACTATGATGTAAATAGAAATGCCATTTTATCCTGCTAGACTTCACTTTCTATTAGATTTTTTTCACCGAAAATCATTTCAGACACCTTGAAAACTAAATCTTATTCACATGTCACCACCATTAATTCCAAAAGAAACCACGTGGCGTGACAAGTTTGACACTGACATCAGAAAAACGCCATATGAAAGAAAGAGTGGAATAACCTCAAGAGCCCACCTCCACAGGGCTCAGCCCAGTGCCAGACTCTGCAATTAGTACCCCACACGTTTCAACCTGAGAAAGCAAGGGCACACAAGTTTGACACTGACATCAGAAAAACGCCATATGAAAGAACAGAGTGGAATAACCTCAAGAGCCCACCTCCACAGGGCTCAGCCCAGTGCCAGACTCTGCAATTAGTACCCCACACGTTTCAACCTGAGAAAGCAAGGGCATTCTGCTGCACTCAGAATATAGGGCACCTTATGTGCAGGACTTGACCGGGTCACATTGGGTGCTAGCTGGGGTCCATGCTAGCCTATCTTCTCAGACTGAACCAAAAAAAGATACACTGAACCAACCCAGTGTAAAGGTTTTATAAAGACTTCAAAACATGAGTTCTTGGACTAAATTCTTTTTTCTATCAGATTAAATGATGAGTACTGGAAGAAAAACTGGCCCCTGTACATAATGCAAATCCATCCAGATGAATAGTTCTTAATCAGTGGACAAGAACAGACATACATGTATCAAATTAGGGAGGCTTAATCTACCAGATGTAAAAATCAGAATGCAAGAAGATACACTCATGGAATCATGGACCAGAAGTGCAAAGGTGGAATGATGCAATACGGATAACTGGAAAATCCTGTTCAGCACATTAGAAAAAAAGTCAATTGCACAAGTGCATAATGACAGCAAATCTTAAAAGCAGAATTTACAGCAGAAAGCAAATCAGTAGTTACCTGGGAGTGGTGGGGTGGACTTCCAAGTAATGCAAAGAAACTCTTGGAAATGTAAAGGAAATGTTAGTTTGATTGTGGTGATAATTTCATAGGTGTGTACATATATCAGAATATGTCAGACATGCACTTTAATGTGTGACTGCACTTTAAACCTCATTAAAGTTATAATGCAAGTTGATACGCAGCGCCTTGCAAAGTCGACAATGTGAAATGCTTGCCAAAAGGTAATTGACTCGTGGTCCCCTCTACCAAAAATTCTGCATAAAAAAGTTAACTCTTCAACTCATTCAGCATGCCTTATCCAATGACCTCCCTTACCATAGAGAAAAAATGAATTGTGTCCACTGGTGACCAGAACAGGAGAGTATGTGAAAAGCCACGCTAATAAGGAAAGGCTGTAGTAGCCAGGATGTTTGGCCCAGAGTTCAGGCAAAGGATGACAAACAGGACTTCCATGCCAGAAAGTGCCCATGACCCGTACAGTTGCACAGGGTAGAGCTCAGACCCACAGGTGAAAGCAAATGGAGAATGAGCGGGGCACTAGAGAAATGCCCAATAAAGGGAAGCTGCTAAAAATGATACAAATATGAGAGACAGGGTTGGCCATATTGGGTATGGTCAGACAGCACCCACATACCGCTTGCTGGGACATGGTATCTGGTGTTCTCAGAGTGTGCAATGAGTTTCTACCAGATAACTGCAGCTTCTCTTTCTAACATGCTATGATTCCCCAGGTAAAATAGAGTGACTGTTAGTGAACTAAAGTATCCTTTAGCTTTATGATTGTAATCTGGAATTTAATCTCGCAAAACATGTTGGCTATATTGCAGATGTGCAACTGTTAGTAACAGTTACGACCTCTACCGAGTTAACGGAAGTTGGGCAAAGAAAATTGCCAATATATTCTTTTCTAAATGCATACTTATGAGAAAAGATAGTGCTACACATTTACTATCAATTTCCTTTAAAATAGGGATGTTATCACTAGCCATATTCACTGCACACAATTTTCTCCTGCACTCAAAAATTTAAATAAAATAGTAATGTTAACATGATAGGTAGACATATAAACAGCAATAGTATCTCAGAGATTAGACAGGATCACGAAGATGCTACAGACCTTTGTTCCCTGGCATCCCTAGGGGAGGGAGATCAGCATGCCTTGGCATGGTGATCACAGTTGGTCTCAGACAAGGAGACCCAAGTGAGCAGGGAAGAACAGGTACAGATGAATGGCACAGAACATCCCAGGGACAAATCTGCACAAAGTGCAACACTCAGGGCATGTACAAGAGGTTAGACGCAACACCGGAGAAAAGCGAGCCATTCCCGGGTTCAGACATCTGGAGCGACTCCCTTACCATATCCTAATGCAATTTAAGGTATTCTTTACTCGAAATCATAGCCAATAAGAAAGAAAACAAAACTTCACCCAAATCAGTTGACTGAGGCATGATTTCAGGTGTCACAATAAAAAGTCAGCCAGTCATTGTTTCCTACTTATGGGCCTCCCCAGGGATTTCCTCATTGATTGTATCCAAAAACAGCTAGTGAAGCCATGTGTCAGCTTTAACATTTGCACCCCAAAGTTTTAACACATTCCCACCAGCTGAATGACCAGTGGTACATGTATGACTGTCTCATCGGGTACCTCTGGAGGTACAAAAGAATCTAATCACTTTTATTGGACTTTTTACTAATAACATGAAAAGACACCCGATGGGATAATCATGTGTGTACCACCAGTGGTTCCAGCCGCCCAGCAGTAAGACATAAATTATGGCTCCATCGTCAATGTGTTAAAGCATTCATTGGCTTTCAAAAGCTCCTCACAACTTCTCACTGAATTCTGTCTTTCTCCAAGGCAAGGCCAATTTTCTCAAAGAGTGAGGACACTGGTGCCACAGAGGCCAGAGGTTTTTCCAGGTCATGCAGTAGGTCAGGAGAGACAAGACTACCAGGACAGAACTCTGGATCCTAGCGCACAGCAAACAATTTACAAAAAAGCAAAACCTGTCTTGCTCTCATTAGCATGATGTTCTTGAACTCGAAACATGAGATTCCATCGGAAACACTTCACATCTCCAATTTCCCAAATCCCACAGCCCAGAATAACAAGCTACTTTATCAAAAATTAAGGAAGCTGTTGTTATATTAACTTAAACTTCATCTCAAAACAAACTGTTCATTTGACTCACTTATATATACTGCCTTTTAAACATTTTCTCAAAGATCCAAGTTCCACAAATTCATAGCCTAGAAGAGATATTGAAAAGTCCCAAGTCCATTCTCATGGATACCAGAGTATTCTACACCTTAATGACTAAGATGATAGAGTTGTCAATTTCATCCTTGTTGTTTAATCTCCAAAGATGGAGAATTCATAGCTTCTTCATACCCTCTTCCTTCTGCAACACATCCACAATCATGAATTTCTTTCAGTGGTTACTTTTTCAGTAGCACACACATTGACATTTCTTTCCATACTGCTCCCTGCCAGGCTTTCAATTCTCTACCTATTCTTTGCATTTGTGGGGACCCAAACTAAATAAGACCTTCTCTCCCAAGAGCTCAACCAGGGCTTTGCATTAGAATGCCTGATCCCACCAACCATAGGATTTGACTCTCATGGGTTCCAAACCTACCTTCAGGAAGGCACCCATTCAGGCATGGGTCCATTTCAGTCACCATTCAGGGCTATGCCACATGTGTATCTAGATGCACTCCCCTACCCCAAGATCCCAGGCAACAGCAATCCCATCTTTCACTATTAGTCATACTTTGGCAACACAGCAGAGACAGATGGAGAATGTGGTGCTCAATTACCTTGGCTACCTGAGCAAACAGATTTGCTTTACAGTGTTCTCGATGTCTTTCAGAAAAATAACACTAAGCAAATAGTCAAAAAAAAAAAAAAAAGGATCAAACCTGCCAGCCCAATAAGATGGGCCTCTACCAAAGCGGGTGGGAAATGCACCAAAACTCTAACCCCACTGTAGAGCCTGAGATACTTAAGGGAAAAAGTCTATCCTTTTGGCCCTTAGTGTTGCCATGGGACAAGGTCTGCTCTGTTCCGACAAGACTATCTGAGGCCAGTCAACAGACAGTTAAGTCTTATGGCTTCTTGGCTAATGCAGGATGCTCTGGCCAAACAAATTGGGACTGGATTCCATCTCTATTTGCTAGCTTTATGACCATAGAGAAATGTTCAATGTACTTAAATCTCTATCTTCATCAGCATCACAAGGATAACTAATCTGATGTAACAGTTGCAAGAACTAAATGCATTAATGTGTCAATTATTTCTATTCTTCCTTGAGTGTACGCCAATCATAAGCCCTGGGGTAAAGTACAGATGCTACAAGGAAAAGAACATGGTATCCTAGAGTGTCATGCTTTTTAATTCCTTACTTTTCATTCATTCTATACAGGTCATTTGTAACAGACAAGTTACTTCCACAACAAATTAAGCTCATGAGAAGATAGTCTTATTCTTGGAAATGGTATAAGAATACAGAAATGAACAAGATTACTTGAAATAGGATCCATGAGAGAAAAATTTTTCTTCGAACATCCCTTAAATTGTAGTACACTTTTATCCAAGAAGCTCTAAAATGTCTCCATTGCTCTGGGCCAGTATTTCCCAAACAGTGTTGCACAGGACATTAGTCCCTTGAGATAATCTTTGAAAACAGTTTTGTGTCCAACTATGATTTCCAGAGGCATGGTAATGCACCCCCATCTTAGAGACTCAGCAAGCATGTCAACATAGAGGCCCTGAGAAACTCTGCCTGAAAGGAAGATGCTTAACTTGATTAACCCGAGGTCTCCTGACTCATCTGACCATATTGGTCACACTGCTAATAGGACACATAAAGGTCACCCCAGCTGCCAAAGGTCTCACTTTGTCTCTAACTCCAGCCCCTAAAACTCCATATAGATCCACTCACCATGTAGGTTAAACCTGCCTGGGTACTGTCCCCAGACCCCACCTTTTTGTTTATAATAACTTTATTAATAGAACACATAAGTCACTCATTTAAAGTATATAACACAATGGTTTCTAGAACATTTGCAGAGTTGTGCATCCCTCACCACAACCAATTTTAGAACATTTCACACCCCACACACAATCATACCCATCAGAAATCAGTCTTTATTTCTCCTCAAACCTCCAATTATTAATCTATTTTCCATATCTATTAGGTTTGTCTACTCTTGACGTTCATATAAATGGCATCACACAATATGTGGCCTTTTCTATCTGATTTCTTTCATTTACTATTTTTTCAAGGCTCACCAATATGGTAGCATGAGTCAGGTCTTTGTTCCTTTCTATGACCAAATATATCCATTATGTACATATTCGCTATTTTGCTTATTTATCATCTCTCCACATCCTTGCCAATACACGTTATTTTTTATTACAGCCATCCTAGTAGGTAGGAACAGTATTATCTCATAGCAATTTTATAACCATGACTTTTGATGCCTGCACTTATGGTCACAGTATTCTACCTACCTAGGTGCCTTTCTCAATCTGCATAAAACCAACTCATCCAGACACAGCTAAAACCCTACAGTTTTCTTGGAATCTGCAACATTGTCTCCAAACTCAATTCAAATGACACTAAGGCATAGCTTCTATTTATACTTCCTGCAATTATGGGCTTTTGCCTCCTTATGTCTTCTCTTTCCAAACATAGAGTGAACTCCCTAGGAGTAGAGCGGAGGAAGCGGTTTCTATGTCCATCAGCAGAAGAATGGATAAAGTAAGTGTGGTATTTGTACATCATGGGATACTACTCTGGCATACAGAAGAATAAAAGAATCATCTGCAGGAAAAAGGATGTTCCTTGAGACATAATGCTAGATGAAATAAATCAGACATACAAGCTTAAATATTGCATGGTTTCTTTTATATGAAAAACTCAAAACAAAAAGAAAGAACAAAATAAAAGAAAGATAACAGGAAATAGGGAGATAGGTCTTTCTTTTGCAAAAAGGAAGGGCACCAAGAGATGGAGGGAGAGGAGAGAGAAGAAAGGAAAGGGATGAAAGAAAGGATTTGAGATGTACATATGCCAGCTTCCCCAGAGGAATGTAATCATGTACTCCAACAATGTACTAATAAAAAATTAAAAATTAAAAAAAATACAGAAGTGAGAATTTTAAAAAGTGAAATGAGGTATTACATTTCTTACTACTTCATAAATGCTTACTAACACAATTTAATGTAGGGGCTGAGGCTGTATTGAGGCAAGTAAAAATGAGGAAGAGGGCAAATAAATGGAGATGCTATAAAATCATTCTCTTGAACCTGGGTGTGATGGTGCATTCCTGTAATCCCAGCACTTGGGAGGCTGAGGCAGGAGGATCACCACTAAGTTCAAGGCCAGCCTGGGCTACATAGTGAATTCAAGGTCAGCCTGCACTAACATAGCAAGACCCTGACTCAAAAAACCAAAAAAAATTAATCAATCAATCAATCATTCTTTTACACCAGGAGTGTAAGAGGAGGGCCCCAAAGAAGCCAAGGAGAAATGAAATGCAAGGGATTTATTCTATTGCTCAAAAAATGAAATAATTCTAAGGATCTGCTGCTCCCTAAGTCTAGGTTCAAGGTCACAAGAACAAGACAAAGATAAAAGACAGGGAACAGAACATGGGCTGCTTTGTTTCCCAGATGTTTCTTCAATCCCAGTCTCACAGCTTCTTGGTGAGCATGAATAGCAAAGCGAAGTGGGAACTCCCCTTCCGGCCCTGACTCTCGGGAGAACTGGGATGAGGTTATTCTCACCTGGCCATCTGCTTGTAGGCTTCTTCTGCCACAGCAAAGATGTGGGGGTCCATGTCGCCCATGTTTTGGCCACTGTAGGCATAGATGACATCTTGTCCATAGATAGGCAACTGCTCGTAAGGGTTGATGGCAACAAGCACAATACCTGCAGATAGACAAGGCAGTCAGATTTCTTCTTTTTTTTTTTTTCCCCCCTGGGTACCAGGGATTGAACTGAGGACCTCATGTGCCAGCAGGCGCCCGTGCTGATGAGCAATATCACTGGCC
Source organism: Erethizon dorsatum (assembly GCA_028451465.1). Classification (NCBI taxonomy): domain Eukaryota; kingdom Metazoa; phylum Chordata; class Mammalia; order Rodentia; family Erethizontidae; genus Erethizon; species Erethizon dorsatum. The sequence continues at coordinate 28,849,833 of CM051829.1, read as the reverse complement.
CTTTTTTTGTATGTGAGTACCGGGAGTCGAACTCAGGACCTCGCGCTTGCCAGGCAGGCGCTTACACCACTGAGCTATCTCACCGGCCCAAGGCAGTCAGTTTTCTATAGCAAAAGAGCCATGTGGTATCAGCTTAAGGCACCATTCATGCACACTGAAACTAAAGAATAAGAGGATGAATCTTAACCACTAAACTAAATCAAGATGGATCAGTGTGCTTCTGAGCTAGGCATTCCTGAAGAAAAGAGTAAGATACACACAGGCCAGGCCTGCAGCTATCTTATAGCCTGGAAAAGCATGTGTCCTCACACATGCACATACATGCACACAGACACACACTCATAAATGATCAAACTGAGTTCATAAAACACAGCTATGCAAAGTGTTGCAGGATGAGAGAGATAAGTGTTCTATCAGTAGGAATTAGAGACTTAAAAACCCATCTAAGAATTAAAATCTGGGACAGGAATTAATTTTTTCATTTGTGTATGGGTTATCTTAACTAAAATACAAACAATTTATGGACAGAGAGTACAATCAGTGTACTATTGAACCTCTCAGTGCCTCAACTATAGAATGGGGATAACAACTGCACTGACCTGGGACATCTGTGGATAACCTGACGAACAGGAGGAGGAACACTCAACACCAGTACCTTGCACAGTAAGCACTGTGTGTTTGCTTTTTAATCATATAACATCTTGTATCTTAATTTTTTCTTACATCTTGTGTTCTTCAAAAAGAATGTGTTGTAATGATGAGTTTAATAAACATTCTGACTGCACGATCAGGGAATCCTGTAAGATTCAGATCATCTTTCATAGATAGGTGGGGCAAACTGATATTGGAGAATGTGCAAAGAAAGATGCAAATTCAGTCTCTGAGACAAGACAGAAATATGAGCTTTTCTTTCTCATAAGATCATATTTTGGGTGTCAGAAGACCCATGCACTGAGGTACAAAGCCGAAAGCATTTCCAGTCACTTGGGGAAGAGGAAGAAAGAATAGTCAGGTTTCCGGCCACGGGAATTCTACATTGTGTTCCCCTCTAGTGAGACATGAGGAACCAGAAGTGTAAGAAATCAGATTATTCCAAGTCAAGATGCGAAGGCCAGGGGAGGAAAGAGATACATAAGTATTCCAATGCAAAAAGACTACCTGGATCAAAAATTGAGGTCCAGAATCCTCATAAATTCTATAACAAGGCTAATCACTTGGAAAAGCCTCTTAGAAAAAAGCGAATTCTTGTGGTTATTAGAACTTTCTATTAATCTAACTCATGTAGCATTCAATTCAAATTTTCATCTCAGATCCTGAGGTTACATCATCCCAAAATATTCTAACTTCCACTGGAAGCAAATGGTTCCCTAATGACTTTGGAAGGAGCTTGGACGACCTCAGGTGCCTGAATGGCTGATGCCAGAGTTGCTGTGGTGTGTCTGGATAAACAGGGACCGACAACGGGTCAACTCTGAGGGATTCCTAACACTGTAAGTTAATGGTCATTATCCTAAAAGGGGAGATTTTTCTAAAAACATTCTTATCAAAGGTTCTGATAATAGCTTGTTTCTTTCAAATCAAACTTCCTCTAGCAGTTGGGGTGGAGGAGCTTTGGGAAACTATCCCTCTCTCAAACACTAAAATCTGGCAGAACAGCTCACCCTAATCTACTAGCTAACCTACCAATTCCAAACCCAAGTTGAATATAAAAGTGAAAAAGCCCACGGGCACCTCCGGCATCACTGTGATCACGAACAAGACCGGGGCTCTGTAGCACGACCAGGACAATTTCCACAGAGATGCTCCCTGGCCCGACTCGCCAACCAAGCTTCCAACTTGTCTGCTTCTCAAGCAACAGTTCACCAGTTTTATTTTTGTTATACCACTTAACAATACTCAAAGGGGGTAAAGAAATCAAAATTTGGAATATGAAAAAAGGAAAAGGAGAAGTTTCAGGAAAAACAAATACGGTAATTTCAGGAGTTTCTGTTTGAAGCATTTGTTACAGATTTCATTGATTCAACAAAGATTTATCAAGCATCATGTCTGTACATAGGCAAGTGAGAAGGTCAGAGAGAAAGGCAGCCTTTTAAAGCAGAAAGCACAAGCCAAGTTTACAAGTGCAGGTGTGCATTTGATGGTAAGAGTATGCACCAGAGGTATACGCTGTGATGGACCGACTGACTGCTCTCTTACAAATCCAAGGACAAACCTAAACCAGCTGCCCCACTGGGTATGGTCCATTTCTTCCCTGGTGGAGCAGTGATTAACACCAGCCATCCTACTGAGGCAAAGGCAGTTTGTCACATTCACTGACTGGAAACCTTTGGAGGCGTTCAGGTGAGAGGTACTTGAACATGAGCATAAAATCAGGATTTTTAATCATTTAATAAACCAACATCTAAAGAAAAGCACTTTCAAACATAGGCAGCAAACGGATGTCCCCTACTTACCACAGTAAGTGTAGATATGGTTGGACTCCAGGAACCGGACCTTCAGGTTATGCAAAACTGCAGGCTCATGGAGATAGCTAAGGGCAGTAAGATCATTTTCTCCCACCAAGATATCTGGATTCCGCAAGAAGGGTAGCTGGTTGCTTTGGACATCAATTGGGTATTCCCGAATCTAAAGAATGCAAGTAGCAAACACAATGAGGCACAGTTATGCAACCTGTATTCAATGTCTTATCTTCTCGGCTATAATCACTATCCTACAATGACCCTAAGTGCTTAAGATAATGTTTTAAAGAAAAGCGAGATGAACAAAATACCCGTGTTCCCATGAGAGACGAGCCCAGGTGGAAAATTTACTGCTAATATAATCTCAGTGTATCAATATAAAAGACCAACACAAGAAATTCAGGAAGCACAACCAGATTTAAGACTCTTGCTTCTTAATAAAGAAAATACTCAGTTTTTAATTCTAGTTACCCATAGGGGTGGCTCTTTCTCCCACCTAGGAGACTTTCCTTAATTGGTTGCATTTATTGCTGAGATTTCTTTACTTGTATTTCTCTCCAATCCACATATTACCTGTTTATTTGGATTATCTGCAGTTGAGGCCCTGTGCTCTGTAAGTGGTCTCTGTTTGTATCACTTGCACATATATTGCTCTACAACCTAACTGCAACTTGCTCTAAGGCAACAATTTTGCCTAAAGTACAGTTAAGAACTTGGGATGTATATATGCAATCAGGGAGCAGGGTTTTACATCTTAAGGTCAAATCTCAAATGAGAGCCTTCTACTGTACTTTTTTTGACACATCATTTGGACTATACAAGTGCTCAAAAATGTTTGCTAGGACACACTGAAGCTATACACACGTACATAGACAGTAATTTATAAAAGGTGGTTGTGGTATATTTAAGCATTTAAGCAGGAAGAAGTTGGCTGGTGTTCACCATGTTTTATCTGAGTGTTAAATTTCTAACACTGTTCTTAAGAATAATCTGGGAAGTTTTCCTGATCCAGACTTACATTTTGAGAGCTCTGGAATAGGGCTTAGGAATCTGATTTTTAAAATATCCCCAATTCTTTTATATAGATGGTCTGTGGATCACATTTTAAGAATTACTGTTCTATGTAAGACTTTTTAGGAAATTCCACAGACACAGATTCAACTTGCTGGGGGGTAACAGTCAATTTTTAAGAGAATGAACTATCAATGTGACTTACACGACCAAATCTTAAGGTAAGTTATAAAGCCACCAAGTAAAGTACAATGGCTGTGAGTGCTAAAAACAAAACAAAACAAAACAAAAGTAGTAACAGATCCAGAAATAAATGCAAACATATTTGGAAAATTTGCACATCATGATAAAATTATAAATAAATGGGTAAAATAAATTTTTCAAATACTAGTGGTAGGTAAATTAGCCATTTAGGGAAAAAAATTGATCAAGTGTTTTATTCTCTAAAAATTTAGATGTAAAAAATTTAAAAATAAATCCAAAAAGAATAAAGATGAAAATCAATAAGTATTTATAAGTTTGGAGAAGGACTTTTGAAGGATGATTTAAAAAAAGCTAGAACCACATAGAAAAATATTAATAAATTTGGCTACAATATAGAACTTTAAAACTATCATGAAACACACCACCTGCAAAGTCAGCCTGGAGAAGCGGGCAGGCATTCTGGATTACACAACAGAATTCATATTATTAATGTCTAGAGTTTTTAAAAATCAAGAAGAAAACACCCCTGACAGAAAGTTGAGCATGGTATGCAAATCACAAAATAAGAAACAAATGGATGACGTGTGAAAAACTATTCATGTTGGCCAGTAACCAAAGAAATGCAAATAAAATACTTCAGCACTAATATTATTCACCAGATAAGCAAAGGCCTAAAGACTTAAGAAGACCCTCACAGGAAAAGTGTGGGCAACCAGGTACACCCTATGTGGGCTCAGACTGGCCCCAGCTCTCTGGAAGGCAGCAAAGAATAGGGTCTCTGAATTTTTCCTTCAAAGGACTCTTCTTTCTTAAAATAATCTTACCAGCGAACAAAGATACAGACACAGTAGAACTATAAATAGTTAAGGTCGAATGTGACATAGACCCATATGGATGGTTAGGTAGCTACCTACAGTATTCTCCTGAATTACAAAAAAAAAAAAAAAAAAAAAAGCGATACAAATGCACCATACAAAAAGATCCCAATTATTTAAAACTATGTATTAAAATCTGTCTGGAACTGTGTCCCACAAAATACTACTGGTTATATTTGTTAGTGTGATTTTCTTCTATGTATATGTTTTTTATTATTCTTTTTAAATCAAGGTTCTTTTCTTTCTGTGAAATGTTCTATTTGCATTAAATTTTCTCTGTGGAGGAACCTAGTAAACGATTATCATAAAGACAATGCAGACAAAAGTTCCACAAGGTAGGAACAAGGGGAATAGAGTGCTGAGGGTTGATTTTAGTTCATTAAATTCTGGAGTTGTTAGCTGTGTTAGTTTTTCATTACTGTAATAAAATACCTGAGCTAATCAACTTATAAGGAAAAATCATTTATTCTGACTCATCACTTCGGAGGTTTCAGTCCATTCTTGTTTGGCTCTATTGCTTTGGGCCTGTGCAAGGCAGAACATCATGGTAGGGAATGTGTGGTGCAGTGAAGAGGTTCACCTCCCTGGTGGCCAGAAGCAAAGAGAGGGGAAAGGACTGGGGTTTCGATAGCCTTTTTAAGGGCACCCCCCCGTGATCTAGCTTCCTTCCATAGACCCCACCTGCTACAAGTTCTACCCCTCCTAATAACATCACAGGCTGGCAACTAATCATTTAACACATGCACCTTTGTGGAATATTCAAGATTCAAACTCCTTCATCTGAGTACGCAGTGTCAGTGGGACTCTGCAACACCTCCCTCCCTAAGCCATTCTAACAACATCCTTTGGAGATGTCCAGCAACTCTCTATGTCCACCCCATCCCCCTTGGCAAGTAGCACAGGGACAGCCAAGCATGGAATCTCAACCCTCATTCCACCCTGCCCTTCGATATTCAGATTAGAAGGCCATAACCTCAGCCCAGTGTCTGCACACCCCAAGGCAGAAACACTAGCATTCTATCTTTTCTCAAATGAACTGCCTTTCAGAGGGCTTCCCACGATTGCACAAGGCAAATGCGTATGCGATTTTGTGAGAACATGTCCACAAATAAGTCAGTGGTATTGGTTACAGTAAAATTGATAAGTGTAAAAATGCCAGAGCAGCAGAAAAGAGGCAGGAGTTACAAGCTCAGCATTCCAAGCAACAGATTCCTGGGTGTGTGGACATCCAGAGGGAAGGAGAGACTTAAGAATAGATTTTTGTTATTGACAAGACTTTGAATCTAACACAGCTACTAGTGCCTAACACTTACAGCTAACTGTGGCTCCTGAGGGGTTGAGTATTTGCAATCACTGCAACATAAATGAGGAACACTGTAATACTGAACAAGTCATATTATTGCTACATTCATTTATACAGAGGCATAGGCACAACATTCCTAAAGCAAAGATGCTGGTTCCTTGCATTGGCAGCTGGGTGGAGAATGAATAGAACTGCAAACATCTTTATTTTTAAAATACTATTTTGGGGCCGGTGATATGGCTCAGTGGCATAAATGCCTGCCTGGCAAGCGCAAGGTCCCGAGTTTGACTCCCGGGACCCACATAAAGGAAAAAAGGGCCGGTGATATCGCTCAGTGGCACAAGTGCCTGCTAGCAAGCGCGAGGTCCTGAGTTCGACTCCCGGTACCCACATAAAAAAAATAATAAAATACTGTTTTATAGCCAGGTGCGGTAGCTCACACCTACAATCTTAGCACTAGGGAGGCTGAGGCAGGAGGATCCTTGCAAGTTCCAAGCCAGCCTGGGGTACAAAGTGAGTTCAAGGCCAGCCTGAACCGCATAGTGAAACCGTGTGTGAAAAAGACAAAAACAAAAATAACCAAAAAAAGAAAAAAAAAACACAAAAAACTGTTTTATATTTAAAAATAAAAGTGTTAGACTTACTTCAATAGTTTTGGTAATATATGCTTGAGATATTTAAAAAGACGTAGGGTTACATCCTCTTGCCACAACCACACAAAACGTTGGGGCAGGCTTGGATACACTGAGCGCATACTACTGTCTGTAAAGCTCATCTGTTTCCCATCTTCCTTGCTCTCATGAACAGAAGTCAGGTCCTTGCACATAGGGAGCACTCCCCATCAAGGTGGCTGACAGACAGTGGACCCAAACTCAGGCAATGGATACAAACTCAGTTGAAAAACAGAATCTAAAAGCAAAACCATGGTAACGGGGGAGTTTTCCCAGCCACTAGGGGGCAGGAGTGGAGCAGTTTGTAAGGGAGGTGGGGCCAGGAAAGAGACTGCGTACCTGGCCAGAGTTACACTGCAGTCAAAGCATGAGGAGGCCGCATCCATCCAAGGCTAGCATCCTCTAAAATGCCTGATCCATTTCAGAGGCAGCGTTCTAGGCTAAGGATTACACACAGACATCTTATATTTATCAAGGCTCCAAGGAGAAAAAGGTGGAAGACACTATCCTTCTCACACTAGGTGCCATATAAAATGCCTTATGGTAGGTGAAATAAGCCAGACACAGAAGCACAAGTACCGTACAATTACGCTTTTACGAAGTACCTGGAAAAAAGCCACAGAGACAGAAAGTAGAATGGTGCCTTCTAGGAGATGAGGGTAGGGGATTGGAAAGTTAATGTTGAATGGGGGGACAGAGTTTCAGTTTTACAAAATGAATATAGTTCTAGAGAAGGATTGTGGTGATGGTTCTACAGCTGCAAAAGCCACTCATCTGAATACTTAAAAATGATTAACATGGTAAATTTTATGTTATGTATGTTTTGCCACATTAATCATGAATAAAGGAAGGTTAAACAGTGAGAAGCCTGAATACCTTGAACAGTACAGGACAGGCCAACAGTAAAGTGGAAGGTCCTGCCATTAGCCCAGGGTTAGGACACTTTCTAGCAGAGAATCTGACTGTGACCTTTTGCCACTGCAGTGACTTCGGGGGCTGGCAGAGCAGCTGGGTCAGATATCTGCCGGCAAGGATGGTTTCTGCTTCAGAGGAGATGCTCTTTGAGCATTCAGCATTTAGCCATGCAGCTTCCACGCTCCTGCCTCTGGTGCACAGTGGCCAAATTGTTCAGAGTTAACTATGAGCAAATCACAGCCCCTGAGTGACCTGGGCAGACTCAGACACTCAGCCTGTTATTTCTGAAGAGCTGCTGATCTCCAGTCCCAGGCTTCCTTCTGATTCCATGCTGACTGGCCTCAAAGCCAAGGAGGGGGGACAATGGGCCCCGGGAAGCTGCCAGATTAGTCATGCAGGGCCAAATCCATGTGCAGCTGGAGAGGCCAGCATCTGCTCTGTTTTAGCAACATGGCAGATCATTCCTCACTACCTCTGTACAACTTTTAAAAACACCCACCCACCTGAAAAGATGAACTGCAATGAAATCTGTTGGAGTAGAAGACACGCCACTCAAGTGGGTGGATTAATTTCATTTTGTTTCAGCCGTGGGGTGGGAAGTTATTCAACATGGTAAACAGGATTCCATATGGTGGGGGTTTGTTTCTCACTTCAAAACCAACAAGAAGGGGTTAGCAAAGCCTGCCTGCAGCTAGAGAAAGGTTGGGGGCGCACCTCAGGGGCACACTTTCTTACAAACTCACAGGTCCTGCTCCAGTTTTAACAAGTGGCATGTCCAAGTTGATGCAAAACTGAAGTTAGCAGGAGAATGTTCAAGCGACAGGTTAATCACTAACCATTTAGACCAGACCAAAGAGCTTGAAAAAAATGAAAAAACAATGAGACAGTACATAGTTCAGCATGAAAGGACACGAAACAGAATTTGTGTTGTTGGAAGTCGGCGGCAGCAATAATCATGCCAAACCAACCTTTCCTCCAAGCAATGCCTGCTCTGCAGCCCAAACAATCCACCCTAAAACTAATTCTTGATGTCTTCCCACCTCTTTGTTGAAAACCTAGTCCTCTCCCTTTCTCTCCCACTCTAGATCCTGCATGAATTACTGCCTGCATCCTAAGCCCGTGGCCACCTGAGTGTTCCTTTCTCCACTGGGGTCACTGGTTTCCTTTCTTTCCCTTGCACACACCCAAAAGAGACTCTTAGGTCTCAGGAATTTGGCACACACAGCTCCCACCAGGATACTGTGCTCTCAGCCCATTGCACACCTGATCCTCCAGCGGCTGGCTCCTTTCAAACCCTCTCAAGAAGCTTGGCCTTGCTGAGCAGCCTGGCCACAGCAGGTTCCTTCACCTGTTCCCCCACCCCTCACTGATTTACTCCCGTGTTGCAATTTGTCATGGATACACCGTCTCATTTCTATTTTATGTTCACTGTCTCATCTAACAGAGCTCCTGAAAAGGTAGGGCTGCAACTTTCCACCTATCTGACCCAGCACAGTGCAGGGTGAGCATTAAAATGCATGAAATGCACAAATTGCAGTGGGCTGGTCACAAAACACTCATGAGAAGGGAAACTGAATCAGACTTCTTAGGAGGAATAGTTTCGCAATTACTACCTTATCCCTTTTTGAGGGAAACAACCTGAAAATCCTAACAAATCAAAAAGGACGCTCTTTACAGAAGCTAATATATACAGAGTTATGTGCCAGGCACTACTTTAAGGAAATAATAGGCACTGTTATGGTTCAGATTGAGAATGCCCCCCCATAGCCTCATGTGCTCAGAGGCAGGGCTTGTGGGAGGTGACTGGATCGCCAGGGCGCTGTGCTCATCAGGTAGGGCCTGGTCAGAAGAGGCAGGGCACCAGGGTTGTGACCTGGAAGAGTGTATCTCCCCTGCTGTTCCCTTCTTTTCTGCTTCCTGGCTGCCTTGACGTGAACAGCTCTTCTCCACCCAGGCCCTTTCACCAGGTACTTCCTGGCCTGGAGCAAACCGACAATGGACTATAACCATGGATCAAAATAAACTACTTAAAAGAGGAAAGGTTTAAGTGTCAAGTATTGTGTCTTAGTGACGAAGAAAGTGACTAAAGCACAGAAAGAAAGCTAGCCTGATTGAGGTCATAATCAGTAATGACTGAGCCAGGACCCCAACCAAGTAGGCTGGCTCCAAAGCCCATGCTCTCAACCACGTCTGCAGTATCCCCTGGCACAGATGCCTCGGCCCCACGCAGGGGACTTCTTGTTCCCTCCAATCTACCAAAAGATTCTCTCCCCAGACATCAGTGATTTTTCCACTGCTAACGTCAATGGCAACTTACTATGTGACATTCAGTGAGCAGCTCATGATTTTCTCGTTTATTATCATCAATAGCAACGAAGAAAGAATCCAGAGTCTCAGAAGCTTTAATGACCAGGAAAAACCTAAGTACACAATGTACCATAGAATACTATTTGGCACACACTTTAGTGTCCCACTCCAGGACCAGCACTTACAGTTTCATCTTCTAGTTTGAGCTGGAGGCTCTTTTCTCCCTCTTTATAGTCCTTGGTTAGTTCAGCTGAGCGCCACACTTCATCTGGGTCAGGAATCCAGACCCTGGTGTACTGAAAGATAAGAGAAGAAACTTAAGTACAAAATAAAATGGAAGCATTTAAGTTGCTAAACACATATCTAGCAGGGGCCCCATCAAGCAAACTTTTAAAGCCATCTGCACACATCTTTCCTCCTTTTCATTTCAAGACACAAGGTGATCTAATATCATGATAACAGATAAATAATTCACAGGATTGATAGCAGAGGGCACCTTCTAACTCTCAAGAAAACATCACAGATCAATGAAATTAGAATTCTGCCAAAGACCACTAAGCATACATTTGGTTATATCCACAAGGGTTTTGCATTATACTCTCAAAGAGTGGTTTAAAAAAAAAAAGAAAGAAAGAAAGAAAGAAAAAACAATGTCTGAAGGAAGATCTAGTATGCTGAAAGCAACAAAATAACACACACAAAAACCAAGAGTTTAGAGCAAATCTTTACAGTTTGGGAAACCCTGCTCTGATACTCCACATTCAGGGGTCAAGTCATTTTCTCACAGAAGTAAAAGTAGTCAACAAATCCAATGCACACTTCAGCATTCCAAGTTGTCAGCCACTTAGATTTCTTTGTGCATTCTTTATGCCACAAACATAACACAAAATTCTTACTCCATATCCCCCAGTTGCTGTCCTGATTTGGAGACAAAGTCATTTAAGCTGGCCAAGTTCTGGCAGGAAAGAACACAGGCCTTCTTGGTAAGCAGGAACACAGGGAGTGGTAGCCTTCAGTGATACGCCAGACACATTCTCTACTTAACTCAGATTCTCAGCCCTGGCTGTAAGTTAGAATCACCTGGGAAGCTCTGAAAACATAAGCTCTGGGTCCCACCTCAGACTAAATCAGGGTCTGGTGTGACAGAAAAGGTCCTGAGAGGGACAAGCATGTGCTGCTCTCAACTGCAGCATCTGGATCTACTATCATCACTCCTGGTGTCACCCTTCATACAGCTGCCAAATTTCTGAATTCTCCTCTCCTGGCTAAGGGATTTCCACAGGGCTCCTTGCTTTAGAAGTTGTGTATATGTGTACACACATACATTCAATTTTTATGCCACAGAATATTCTTAGCAAATCTTAACAAATGGCTCCTTTGACCAAAAGGTCAGCCAGAATGTATGCTCGAGTCAGAATAATCCACGCCTCACCAGTTGAACTCTAAACACAGGCCTTATGGCCAGTCAGCTACCTGTGCACAAGCAGCCAGCTGGCTTTATTTGGGTCCTGCCTTTTTTTTTTTTAAAGACAGTATTTTCCTCCAGGTGGTCACTTTTTTTTTTGTCTTTTAAAGCAAGACCCTGACTCCTATTATACTTGTCTCTAATTCACTCTCAAGCAGTAAAAGTCCTAAGGTGATACAATCAGAACAATAATCAATGAGAATGAAAACACTGACCCATTTATATCTGTCACATTCCAGCCCAGGGTAGAAGGCCAAAGTTTTTTGGTTTTGTTTTTTTTCTGGCATAACAAAGAAGCAGACTCACAAAATCATAACCTTCTCTCTGTGCCCCAAGCCTGTCTCAGAGTATGATATTACTGTATCTTTATAGTAAGATATCATAGTACTTTATAAAAACAAAGAACTTTATAGTATCTGAGAGTTTCTGAGTAAAATATAATCTCCAGAGAAAACTTTCTGAGCATATGCCAACCTCAACAGTCAGCATGCCATTTCCCCTCGGGTGTTTTAACTGACCTCCGTGATCATCTAAGCCCACCACCCACCCAGCTACAATTGTAGGATGCTGTCTCTAAACTTCAAGTGAGCAGCCCTTCTCCAGCCTCACTACAGCTCTCTGGTCACTATGCAGAATTATGTTCCTAGAACTTCCCCTCCTTGTCAGCACACCCAAGAAGTTTACCCAAAACAAAGTCTCCACTCAATGTAAATGATGTCCAGAATTGCTAAGATAACACTCAGACAAATAAAAAAACAGAGGAAGTCCCAGCAGATACAGAATGGAGGTGATGTGTGGACACTGAAGTCAACAGGCCCAGTCCCAGCTCAGCCACGGCCTTGTGTGGCCTCCATCCCACTGCCCATGTGCCACTCACTACATAGTTAACTGTAGCCAGCACTGGGAGAATCTGCCACCTGCCTCCTTCCTCTGTTCAATTCCTATTGTGACAGAGTGCATTCATCTTTCGATTTATATAAATCTCTCTTCTCGAAGTAGACTGGTAGGCAGAAAATTGAGTTTTGTATTCCCCCATTTCCACAAAAACCTATCAGAGCATCAAGGGTGTAGTAAGACCCTAATGGTCCTATATTTAGCTCTTTGCTCCCTCCTGTGAGGACCGTGGCATCACCATGACCTGGGAACATGTTAAGAATGCAGAGCCTCAGCCTTCACCTAAACGCACTCAATCAGGACCTGCATGTCTGACCACTGTGTTCGATTCTGCAACATGGTCTCTCACTTCTCCACCTTCCAATGGATTGGCAAACTACAGCTAGGAGCCAAAGCTGGCACCATGCCCTTTTTTTGGACAGTCCATGAGTTAGAAATGGTTTCTAAACTTTCAAGTGGCTAAAAAATATCAAAAGACTGATCAGTCATGTAACATGAAAAAAATTATACAAAAGTAAAATTTCGATGCCTAGAAACAAAGTTTTCCTGTAACACAGCCACACTTACTCATTCTCGTACTATGTATGGCTGCTTTCACACTTCAGGTACATAGTTGAGTTGTTGTGACAGAAACCCTATGGCTCAAAACCTATAATACTTATAATATCTGGCCCATTACAGAAAGGTGTGCCAACCTCCGCCATGTACTTGCTGACTCTTCGGGCCACAGTGTCCTTTGTTCACCTGCCTGTGTTGGCAGAGTTCTAGTTCCAGCACCACCTCCTCACTGACCACTAACCCCACTGAGTCAGCCCTACTCAACCATGAGGTGCCACAATAAACCCTTCCCAGGTTAGTTTCTTTCTGGTCTTGCAGTCATTTCTTTCATATCAGTTTCATCTCATTTCTGCAAGATTGTCCAGATAACTATTCAGGTATCTTTTAATCCTTGGGATCCAGCACATCCTTGCCACACAGCTAATGTTTGCTAAATGTTCACTAAGTACAAAAACAATCAATAGACTGTGTCTTTATGGAGGACTTAGTTTATACGTAAAACACAATGTGCTAAGTCCCTCATGATCCAATACAGTACAAACATGGAAATCTATCAACTGAATGAACTTCAAGAAAGTTTAAAATCTAGTTGGGCAGATAATTCCCATCAAAATATTCTCTAATAGGGTGCTGTGACCAATTCCTAAGGAAGATAATGACTACCCAGTGAGGGGAGGAGAAACGGTATGTAACAAGTTAATGCCGACTTAGAGGGGAAGTGGGCAGCCAAATTCTTATATAATTTTTAGAAGGATGTTGTATATGTGGATCTGATCAAGAAAGCCTTAGACTCTAATTCAGTTAACATTTGACACCTACTATGTGTCTGCTGTGGGCTAGATGCCATCACACATTTCTTCAATCTCGACATTAATGATACTTGTGGACAATGCATCGAGATTATAGGAGTTCACTGTTAAACGAGAATGACATCTGTGGAGGACGGTTCTCCTTGAAAGAAGAGCAATTATGTAGAATTATGAAGAGTTATGTAGATTACTCCTTATGCATATCCTTCCCTCTGTGTGGGGGACCGCCTGGATGGCTGTCCTTGAGAGAAGAGCAACTATCTCCATCTTGGCTGAACCTGGCCCTAATTCCACCTATTGATATGTACAGAGCTGGCTAGGACTCTTCCTTATCTCTTTAATTGGCTTTAGGCAATGCAAATAGGTCCAGTCGAGGTCCTGATGTGTAGTCTTTGAAACAAGGCGACAGGCCTGTGTTTCCCTGCCCCTTTGCTCCCAATACATGGTTGAGCCTATCGGGATGGAGAGCCGTGCTCCACGCTGTCGGCTGGGATCGAGCCTCGAGAAAGAGGCTATGACTTTCCAGGGCATAAAAGATTATACATCAGAGCTGAAGCACTGACCCCAAAACATTAGATACTATCTTGAATTGTGTTATGCAGATTACTCCTTTTGCATATACTTCCCTCTGCATTTGCAAAGGTGATTTTCAGGCTTAGCCCAGCTCACGAGACTCATGTACCTCCCGAGACTCACGTACTTCCCGCCAGTCTCACAGTCACTCATCCCCGAGCCACTCCCCTCCTTCAGAATTAATAAAAACCCGGGTTCGGCCCTGGGTCGGGGCCTTTGTTCCAGTAGCCACCATCTTGGCTGGACTTAGGACCCCTTGGCTCCCCACAACTATAAATATGCTTTAGTGTCTTTATTCTCGCCGTGGATTGCATTGGATGTGGTAGATTGGAATTAACTCGGTAGAATTCCAATAACTTCCTTTTGGGTTTACAAATCTAACTTCCTGGACCGTGACGAGGACCAGGAAGGGCTCGCTATACCTCTGCATATTGCAAAGGTGATTTCAGGCCTCCTACCTAGACCAGCTTATGGTGCTCACGTACTTCCCGCCACTCTCACAGTCACTCATCCCCGAGCCACTCCCCTCCTTGAGAATTAATAAAACCTGGGTTCGGCCCTGGGTCGAGGCCTTTGTTCCAGTAGCCACCATCTTGGCTGGACTTAGTATCCCTCGGCTCCCCACAACTATAAATATGCCTTAGTGTCTTTATTCTCGCCGTGGGTTGCACTGGAAGTGGTAGATTGGAATTTACTCACTAGAATTCCAATAACTTTTCCATGGGATTACAAATATAAACTTCCCGGACCGCGACGAGGACTGGGAAGGGCTCGCTATAACATCAACCCTCTGTTCTCAGGGTACAGGGTAGTTGGCATCTGCAGCCCCCTCACCAAACATCCTTGCCTCACTTTTATCCTACTTCCTGAATTTTCAGCCTGAAGCTCCTACTGGACAAGGCTGTTTACCTAATATCATGCTTACCACACATGATGAGTGATTTATTGGAAGTCCAAGGGTAATCTACCCATAATCAAATTTCACATGCTGGCTTTGCAAACAATTAACCACCCGTCCTTCCCACCCTCCAACAAGACACATCAACTTCAAGGAAGATACATGGCTTCCAAACAGTATACAGTCAGTGCAAATCAAACACCAAGAAACACACACACGAAAACTACAGAAGGGAGAGACAAGCACAAAAGTAGCTAGCAAAGACCTGAGGATGCAAGAAAGACATGATCGAAGCTTCAGAGATTAATGATTTAGAGGGGAGGAGTTTCTTCTTAGGGTGAGGAAAATTAACCAGGCAGAAGTGATGGTTGTACAGTATCAAGAATGTACTAAATGCCACTAAATTGTTTAGTTTTATATTTTGTGAATTTTCCCTCAATTTAGAAATAAACAAACCAAACACATTGTAAGTGCAAGAGTGCCAACAGCATCTTGTACACCCTCTCCTTGCGTAGGTTTTGGCTACTAGCCTGTGGGAAAACAGTAAGATAGAATATATTCTCACAGCAGGTGATTTTATGAGCCAGATGCAAACACTCTAGAACCAAGGTTCTGAGTTGCCTCAATTTTTCTCACCTTCAAGAAATTCCTTTGAACAAATCTGATCTCTACCAGCTTTACTCTAAGGCAGTAGACTGTTGAAAAGATAATATCATTTATGTAACTTAATTATAGGGCTACCCAATTTGCCACTCTCCTCTTTTAAATACGCTTAATACTATCATATCAAAGTAAATACAACAGCAAATCTGACCTAATTATCAAAGAAGAGGTTTTGACTTTGGAAAGAGCCCCATATGTTAACTAGAGAAGACAGATGCCTCCATTAAATGCAAAGGCATTGGTACTGAGCTGCTCTGCCAGCCCCTGTTCATTTCTTTCATCTCCGCAGGGCTAGCTCCAGTGGCAACTCTACATACATCTGGAGGGAGTGGCTGCCTGTGACAACAGGGCTCAACCCTGGCTGCATTTTAGAATCACCTGGGGAGCTGTTATCAATTCCCATGCCAGGCAATGCCCCAGAGTATTTACATCGACTTCTAGGGGTGGGAACCAGGCAGTGTTTTTGAAGCTCTCCAGATGAATCCCAGGAGCAAGCCAAGTTGAGAAGTAGTTGTCCATGTGGGTACTTGGGTAATTGGACACACAGACCCTCATAAGCCCTCTACTGGCTTGTGGTTGAACACGAAATTCCACCCTGCAGATTCTCTCTCCTGATCTAAGGAACTCTCAACAAAAAGCCCAGCAAAAATGTAAATACAATGTCTAAAATAGTATATCATTTACCATTTATATGAATTTTCATGCAGGACAGCACTATGATTAAGTAAGTGGGCTCTACAGTCAGACAACTTTGGTGAGAATTCTAATCTCCATTTATGAGCTTACATTAATGCATGGGTCTGAGGCTTGTTTTCCTAACTTAAACAATAGGATAAAAATTATACCTACTGCATAAAGTTTTCTAAGAATTAAAGAAGAGCTGTGGTATAGAGTACATGAGGTATTAGGCAATGATGATGGTGACAATACTGTGTACTATGTCTGGAAAGCAGAGTCCTGATTAAATTTTTGGTAAGATTAGGGAATGGGAATAGAAAAATAAGAAACCTAAAATGTTTCACATTACTGTGATCCTTTTGATAGTCCGCAGTCATAGTACTTAGATACTATTCCTTACATTAAAATCTACTGGGATCTAATCTTCCTTACTCCAAAAACCTGAGAGAAATCACTCTCAGTGCTGACTGGCAATATAAGAAATAGCTCAGATCTTTAAAAAACAAAAACACCGGGCCAGTGAGATAGCTCAGCGGCGTAAGCGCCTGCCTGGCAAGCGCGAGGTCCTCAGTTCGACTCCCGGTACCCATGTACGAGAAAAGGGCTGGTGATATCGCTCAGCTGCACGGGCGTGTGCTGGCGCACGAGTTCCTGAGTTTGACCCCCGGTACCCACACACACAAAAAAACCAATACCTATGTCCTATACTACCTGCATAATTAAGATTAAATCTCTGGGGGTAGAATGCAAGCATTATTATTATTTAAAAAAAACTTTTCACGTGATAAATAGGTTGTCATAATTAAAACACTATTTCAGAGCAAGGCCTAGAGCAAAGGTAGATCTTAGGGAAAGACAACAGACATATCTGAAACATTTACTCCCTGGAATTATTAACCATGCTACCTCTATAACCTTTAACTTAAGCAATCTTAAGGATTTTAATCATTTTAACTTAGTTTCAAAACTGAGTTAAGATAACCCGGAGCAGGGTTATCACTCTTATTTTATAGAGTAAAAACCAGAGAGTTACTAATAAGTACTAACTAATTTGCCTGAGTTCCCAAGAGCCAAGTTGGGGCAGAACCACAGGAAAGATCTTAGTCTCGAAGTTTTCCACTGCCTACCCCTCCTGCAGAAATGTTAATTTTCTTAAGAATAGTGCAGGCCCTTCTGAGCAGGTATTTTATACAGGTAAACTGTCATATAGCTGCACATGAAAAAAGCACAAATGTCTATTCACAGTGATGGCAGACTGAAGATTTAGCTGTAATAGAGTCTTGATCTGTTTCAAGGAAGTCTACATGTAGATCCCCAAGAAAAGATAAGAAGGGACTCTATGGCCTAACTTGGTGTCTGACCAGATCATCTGCCTGTCCATTCCTAACTGTGTGTACAGAGCCAAGAGTAGGAACATTGTCTGTCTTAGTTACTCTTGTTTCTAAGACAAAATACCTGACACCCAAAGTTAAAGGAGGAAAGGTTTATTATCTTATAGTTTGTAGAGGTTTCAGTCCATAATTAGCTGGCTCCAAGCCAGGGTGGCGTGGCAGGCAGGCACTGCAAAGAAACAGTTCATGGTGGGCAGAAGGTAGCACGACCACAGCTCTTTCCATCCTTTATATCTTAGCCGGGCTATTTAGGGTGGGCAGCACTCACACCCTTAACCCCAGTGTCCTTGATCCTAGCATTGCACCATGAATCAATTCCAGCATCACACTCTCTAGATCCAGCCACCTCTGAAAAAGCCCCACCTATGACTGCATGAGCCTTTGAGGGGACATCTAGACACAAGCCATAATACTGTCTGATTCTGATTTGTTTACTGCTGTATTCCTGGCACTAAAATAACATGCGTTTTTTAGTGAGCACTCAAATCTCTGCTCCGTAATTAAAATCCTGAGTCTGGTTAGGGGCAAGTGGAGAGGAGTTCTTTGGATAGAAGAGAAAATATAGTCAAAAAGCATTTTCTCACAACACAAATTTTTGCTAAAACTTATTGTGGAAGGTACAAGTTTGAGGTAATCAGCTTCCATTCCTCAGGAAACACAGAAGCCACCAAACTTCTCTGTGTAAGACAAATCTAAGTTCAAGCATAGTAGGACCAACAAATGAAAAGTCACTAGCAGAGAAATGAATAATGGGACAGACAGGGTTTCAAGGAAAAAAAGTAGCTGTTTATTCAACTAAATCAGACAAACAAGCTTAAATATTACATGATTTCTCTTATATGAGAAACCCAAATTATAAATAAAGAGCAAAATAAAAGATAGATAATAGGAAGAAGGGAGATAGATCTTTTTCAAATGGAAAGGGGATCAAGAGATGGAGGGAGGGAGGTTAGTGAAAGGGGGTGAAGAAAGAAATGACGATGTGTTTATGCACATGTACCAACTTCACATAAGGAATATAAACATTATGTACTATAAACCTGTGTAAATAAATAATAAATAAATAAATGCCCTCCTCCCTCCCCATAAAAGGAAGATGATGACCCAGCACTCAGATGTCACCCAGCAAAAGGACAGGAGCCTCTTTCCCGCCATTGGCCAAAGCCCCAGGCCCAGGCATAAAGTAATAGAGTACTCGAGGGCCAAAGGCTCAGAGATTAAAAAATCCTCTAGGTCAAGTGAAGTTGTACCCCCTTATAAATGTGCCCTCTTAAAAAATGACAATATTCAAGCTCAGTTCTTCAAGGAGTTTAGGCAAACACACTTAAAGGCACTTGAAAGTCTTCTGTTTCATGTAAACATGTGCACCTTGAAGCTTCTCCTATTAAAGCAAATAGTTCTGGGGTGGGGGTTACAGCTCAGTGGCACAAGCGCCTGCCTGGCAAGCGCAAGGTCCTGAGTTCAATTCCCGGTACCAAAAAAAAAGCAAATAGTTCTATGGGGGAGGAAGGAAGGAAAATAACACATCCAAACTAAGCCAGTAGTTTCATTTTGGTACCACAATAGCGGATTCTCAAGTGATTTGGTATCTGGTAGGGTACAACCATGTTGCAGGAATTATGAAAACGCCTTGCCTGATCATGGGTCACACTTCACTGTCTTCCAAGTTCTTACTTTGCAAAAGCTAAACTAGGCTTGTCGTCCCATCTCAGCAGAACTCTCAATCATCTCCATATTTACAAATGTCTAAAGATAGTGTCTATGGGCCCAGACACTAGCTGCACCCCAAACCCAGTGATGACTACCTCCCCAAATTTTGGAAGCCAAAATATTCCCAAGGGTGGGACGCTGGTTATCTTTCTTTCCCATTTTACTGGGCCCCCACTTGGGAGACAGACATGGAAGCTAAGAGTCAGGTGAAAGGAGCTTGTTCCAACTCCCATCAGCAGGGGAGAGTCTATATTTCTGGGGCTCAACTTCCTTGTCTATGAAGTGGGGAAAATATCTTCAGTAACAGGGTTATTGTTAGGATTACATAATGTAGATAAAACACTTAGCATAGTATCTAGCACATAGTTTAAGTGCCTAGTAGTTATTGCTACCATGCAGGAACTGTGGCCCCGAGACTGATACATGGAGAGCTCCCTCTAGGAAAGCACAGATACAGCCAAATAATCCCAACAGAGCCATGTGCACATGAAGCCTCATGGGAGCACCCACACTCCTGGCTTCCAATTCATTTCCTGAGTTACTTAACTCCTCCTCCCCTGGCAGCAAGCCAAATTTTTTTAGTTTCTGTTTGTTCATTCCCGTTAACATCTTCCTAAATCTATTTTACCTTCACATTTCCCAAAATGCTCTTCACTGGGAAATTTCCTGTAATTCAGAGCCAGAGAGAATTCTATGCCAATATATTATTTGTCCAGAGCCAAGCAAATAACTGGAAACTTACGTATGATTCCAGGACCAATCAGGTAGATTCCTAAGGCCCAACTCAGATCCTTCCTGATCTTGCTCCATAAAAGCAAATAAGGCTAATCAGAACACCGGAAGGAATCGTAACAGAATGCCTACAGACCAGGACAGCAAAAAGCCTCTCGGAACCCTTGGAGTAAAGGAGGACAGGAAAAAAAAAAAAAAAAAAAAAAAACAGAAAAAGAGTTTCATTTTGTAATGTGTTCACTTCATAGTTAAATGGTAAAGTTATAATACTTCCTATCTTTAAATGAAACAAAAGTCAATTATACCAAAAGGCAAATCCATCTACATATGTCTGGAATTATCCATTATGGTCACATTTTTGATATCTGCTATCTTCTGTGCTATGGAGTCGTATCATTTTCAACCTATAATCTTGACAAAGAGTCAACTTGTTTTGATATCTGACTACATCAGTCACAATTTAATCTTTTTTTTTTTCGTGGGTACCGGGGGGTCGACCTCAGGACCTCGCGCGCCAGGAGGCGCCCATGCTGCTGAGCGATATCACCGGCCCCTTTTTCGTATGTGGGTTCCGGGAGTCGAGCTCGGGCCCTCGCGCTTGCCGGGCAGGCGCTTAAGCCGCTGAGCCATCTCACCGGCCCAAATCTTAACCAACATTCTATATCTGTATTTGAAGTTTATAAAGAACCGAGTTCCCATGTGGCTGAAGGCAAATTTTGCTGTTCTGCAGATGTAGTTAACGGAGTAAGTGGTATGTCCTTAAGTGACAATTTAAGAAGACAGGAAGTGCTTGGAGTACAGGAAGAATTGCTCAGCCATTTATGGAGCTAGTTTTTACCAGCAGCCTATCTTAGTGATGGGAGTTACACTGATACCAGAGGTTCAGCGACAGCTTTAACAATATATTCACGCAGTCACTCCTAGACTTCTCTACTATGATCAGCAGACATTTTAGATAAGTACTTCCTGCATGTCCACTTCTAATGAATTGGAATACAAACCCCCGAGTCTAAATTGGGGATAAAGCATCATTTTTTTTTTTTTTTTTTTTTTTTTGAGACTCTGAATAGCTCATCGGGAAGGATCACTGCAAATCCCTTATTTAAAAGGGCTGTGTAAAGCTGAGTGCAGTGGCACTCACCTGTAATCCCAGCACTTGGAAACAGCCTTAGTTTATAATCACTATCACACTTATTACAAAGTCATAGCCCTAGAAATATTTATCACGTCTGAATTGTTTGGCTTGTTCTCTTTTAAATGTGTTCCATTATGTGAACTCTCTAAGCAACCAAAGTCAGCAGTGACGGAAGTTCAGGCTAAGCTCTCTTCTGCAAACAGTATTTCACTGATGAAAATAAAGTAACCAAAAGAATGAATAGGAGTGTCACTCTTTTCTAAGCAGTAACTTTGGGGAACCTGTACTCTGCACCTGGAACATCAGCACACTGATTTGCTCTTGTTGTTTATCAAAAGATCACCCATCTTGGAGTGAAAGTGTCTCACATCATGTCAGTCTCCCTATCTCCAATTATGCAAACACTTCCTCTCTGAGGCTGTTCAACATACATTCTTCTACTCCTGCAAAGTCCCACTAAGTTACAACATGGAACTACAGTTCACTCATTCCTCCGTAAGTACTTACTCAAAACCTCTGCATGTCAGGTCCAGTTTGGGTGCTGGGGATCATTGAAGAAACCCATGTCCCTATCTTCATTGACTTGGCCACATCACAAGCTAATGTACTGCAATGACCCCACTGCCTCAATAACATCCATAACCCTGGCACTCCAGGGGGACCTCACCTAGAATGGGTCATCAGGCAAGACCAAGAAGTAAGGTTCGAGCTGAATCCTAAATGGACAAATTATGGGGTGGGCAAGATAGGTAGGGAGGTGGTTTCCAGGTTGAGAGGATGCCTGTGATAAGTCTGGGACAGAAGAAGGGTTCGCTGAGGAACTGCAAGGCTAGTGGGGAGGTGTCGCATTACAGGTTTTCTTTCAATTATTCTATGGCTGACGGGAAATTACATACGGATTTTACATACAGGTGTTACGGTTTGTGTCTAGATGTCATCCCGAAGCCTCATGCAGTTTTAGATGGGACTTTTTTGGAGAAATCTGAATCTAGTGTGTGTGATTGATTTAGAGCGCAGTGCTGGGATTAAGGGTGTGTGTGCTACATGCACCCTAGGGCAGGTAGCCTGCATACAATATAAGGGACTTGTCCTGTCACTCTCTCACTTGTTGCTTTTGCTGTCTTCCGCTGCCATAGACTGTTGCCCCTCTGCCATGTGCCATTCTGCCTTGGAGCCAGCCAATTAAGGACTGAAACCTCTACAAACTGTGAGCTAAATAAACCTTTCCTCCTTTAACTTTGGGTGTCAGGTATTTTGTCTCAGCAACAAGAAAAGTAAGACTATGGGAAAGAACATGGTCAAAACTGCATAATTAAAAGATCTATATTTCCCAATTGATGTGTATGGAAAAAGAATTCTCAGTATGAGAATACAGTTCAGTCTTCCAACATGCATGATCCCAACCTTTTTCCCTCTGTCCTCACATAAGCACTGACAATGAAAAGGGAATTAAATACGTCATTTATCTTGCCTCTAGCCTCAAATAAATTGTATTTAAAATTTTGCTCCTGAAGCCAGGCATGGTAGCACATGCCTGTACTCCTAGCACTCTGTGAGGCTGAGGCAGGAAGAGTCCAAGTTTGAGCTTAGCCTGGGCAATGTAGCAAGACTCCGTTTCAAAATGAGAAATAAAAAATGGGTTGGGGATATAGCTCAGTGTAAAGGCCATAGGATTAATCCCCAGTAACACCAAAAATAAAAATAAATTTAATTTAAAAATTTAAAATTCTGCTCCTGAATATTTTTATCTAGTATTTTATTACTCCAGACGGCTGTCATTCCAAAACTACCTTATAGACATACTTATATAGGTTTTAAATATGGATTTATTTATATATAGATTTTATTTATATATTATTTATGTCACCATCAACAGGTCTGTCAACTTTTTTTCCATCATCTTTTGCAATGTGGAACTTGTTTTGGAATTTCAAAAGTTTAATGCTAAGGACAAGGAGTACCCTGGCAAGCAGGCCCAGTAACAGCACCTGAAATCCTAGGACCTCAGAGCAAGGGAAAGATGCTCTAGAACCAACACACTTGTATTGAGTAGCAGCCATGAGACTGGTTATGACTTCTGAGCTGTGAACTTAAAAGGGCATTTGTGATTTAAATCACTTATCACCCAAAGACCTTAAAAGGGTGCCCTTGATTTACAGCATTGTTCTGAGAGGAATTACTGAACAGGCATTACCAATAGTGCTACCTGCCTATTGGGAACTGAACCATTCTCTGGAGAATTTTACCCAGTGTTCAAGGCAACAAATAGAGTTGCTGGGTATCACACTCCCTGGGATGGCTATGGCTACCTGAAACTCCTCCATGCCAAGTATATATGTTTTAGGGACAGTCAAATGCAGTTTTGTACTGAAATGTCCCTTTGTGACCAGATGGAGAATGGGTCTGCAGCTTGAAGGGTGGCCTGATCCTCTCTATATTCATAACAAGAAGAGATTCAGTGGGGAGCACCAAGATGGCGGAGTGGTGAGCAGCAGAGAAAGAGCCTCTCTGAGAGTCGCAGTCCAGACGCTGAAATATAGCAACATGAGGAAGACAAAAAGGAGGGAAGTGCGTCCCCTGTACCCAGGAAGGATCTGAAGCGTGAATTGAAGCCCACAGAGAAAGTGGAGAGAAAAACTTCAACGAAGAAGGAGGAGGTAGCCAGCGGCACATTCTCCGAGACAGGACTCACTGTGCGAGAGGAGCAGTTCAAACCTGTGGACACACGGTGACTGCTGGCGACCCCAGGGGCCTCCACGGAGAGATGCGGCAGTGGAGGGGAGCAGTAGACTGCAGGACTGCACTGCCTGGTGGTGGGTGCTGAGGCCTCAGTTGTCCCGCACAAGCGAGTGATTGGCCAGGAGCCATCTAGGAGAAGGGCCTACTAATCTCAGAACTCAGAGCAGCTACTGGCTCCATCCAGCGGCTCCCAGCTGGGCTCAGACCTGCAGAAGGCAGGCTGACGGCTGCAGGATGAATGAATCTGGTCTCAGCCAGAAGGTGCAGGCTCCCTGAGATTATCCACTACCCACCAAAAAGCTACTGCGGGCTTGCTGGGATAGATTGGCACCGACAGGAATTCTACACGCTGTCTACTAGTGACAGCAAAGACAAACCTGGAAGTGGACTTTTTTTTTCCTTTCTCTGTTTTTTGTTGTTGTGGTTTTGTTTTTGTTTTTTCTCCTTCACTGTTTGATCTTATTTTTATATGAGTGTGAACATGGTTTCTAGCCCCTTTGAGGTTGTGGTTGTGGTTCTGTTATGTTCTTTTTATCTCTTCCTTTTCTCTTCCCTCCAGTCTTCTGCACCAGTTTCCCAAATTTAGTGTGATCCCCCTCTATTCTCCAGCCTTACTTCTAACCTCTTTCTCTTCTTCCATTTCTCTATTTTCTCCCTAACCCATTTTAAATTTTAATGCTTGAGGGCAAAATTGACATATTAAGGACTTGTATACTGTATATAATTTTCTGGTTTTAGATTTTGTTACATAACCACAAATCTAGTTCAAATGGTTAAAGGTGGCAAATTAATGGTTAGCTCACTTTGTCATTTTCTAGGCTGTGTTTGATGTTTTTGTCATTGCTGATGGTACCCACTATAGTCAAAAGTGACATAATTGTTCTAAACAGCTGTTCTTCCTGGTATTCCAAGACTGAGATTGACTAAGGGTCACAGAAAATACAGTGGCACAGTGTCAAAGAACCAGGGGCTAGGCCAAACAGGCAGCAACTTTTCATCCCCAACAAATTGAAGAGCTAGGATCTTGCAAACAGACTCAAAACCCAAAAAATCAGCTACACCTGGAGACTACATTGGAGAAGCAGTCATTTCCTAAGGGGTCAAATTCTAGCAATAAAGCAACCCATTATAGGCAATTTAAAAGGATCACCCCAGGAATTAAACTAAAAAAAGAAAAGAAAATGAGAAGACACTTAAACAAGATGCAACCCCAGACATCCAGTTCACCAAAGGCGATCCCAGGGGACGGTGAGGCGGGACAATCTGAAAGCCACCCACCTGGCCTCTCTGAAGTGGTAATGACAAAGCAATTGAATGAGGCTCTAGAAAAAAATCAAATCAGAAATAATTTCTCAGATAACTGCAGAGATAGTATCCACTATGAAAACTATGCTTAGGGACTCTAGAGCAGATAGACAAAAAAAAAAAAAAAAAGAGGAGCTTTGGAAAATGTTGGAAAGTATGAACACCCAATATAGGAAAGAAATGGAATCCATAAGGCAGATTCAAGCAGATATCCAGGAGAATAAAAATTCCATTGAAAGTATCCACAGCAGATTAAGCCAATGTGAGGACAGGATCTCAGATACAGAAGACAGGTTTGAGGTTAGCGATCATGAAAAAGAAAGATTTCTTAAAAATAGCAAGGGACTATGAGAAATCAATCTAGCAGCTGCTACATGAGGCAAAAAAGAATAACACATCAATGAAAAAGGAGGAGATAGCACAAATGATACAAAAGAACTGTTCACAGACATCATGGCAGAAAACTTCCCTGGTAGAGAATTTGACATGCAGTTAAGTGAGGCATACAGAACTCCAATTAGCCACGATCAAAAACAATCTATAGCCAGGCATATCACGGTCAAGATTCCAGAAATTCAACACAAGAATAGAATTTTAAAAGCTGTTAGGGAAAAGAAACAAATCACCTATATAGGAAAGCCCATCAGAATCACAGCTGACTTCTCAGCACAAACCCTCAAATCAAGGAGAGCTTGGAGTGAAGTATTTCAAGCTCTAAAAGAAAACAACTTCTAGCCCAGATTGACGTACCCCACAAAACTATCTTTCAAAACTGATGGAGATATAAGATACTTCCATGACAAAGAACATCTGAGGAAATTTATGAACACCAAACCAGCACTCCAAAATGTTTTGAAGGACATTCTAGAAAGAGACATCAAGGACTAAAACTCAATGAACCCCAACAGAAGGAATCCACCAGGCAAGGCAAACAATTAAACAGAGGGAGTGAAAAAAAAAAAAAAAAAGAAAAAAAAAAAGAGGGGGAGCCAACAATAGGAAAATAACATGACAAGGAAAATAACATGACAACTGATATGTCAGTAAATATCAGTTAAAACCATTAATGTTGGGCCGGTGGGATGGCTCAGTGGCATAGGCGCCTGCCTGGCAAGCGCGAGGGCCCGAGTTCGACTCCCGGAACCCACATACGGAAAAGGGGCCGGTGATATCGCTCAGCGGCACGGGCGCCTGCTGGCGCGCGAGGTCCTGAGGTCGTCCCCCCGGTACCCACAAAAAAAAAAAAAAAAAAAAAAAAAAAAAAAAACCATTAATGTTAATGGTCTCAATTCACCAATCAAAAGACACAGACTGGCAGAATGGATCGAGAAGCTAGATCCAACAATATGCTGCATCCAAGAAACATTTAATCCAAAAAGAAATTCAAAAAGAAAGTCAAAGGATGAAAAACAATTCTCCATGCAACAGGAACCCAGAAAAAAGCAGGGGTAGCTATTCTATTTGCAGACAAAGTGAATTTCAAGCCAAGACTAAGAGAGATAAAGAAGGTCACTACCATCCTTGTAAAGGGAACAATCCAAGAGGAAGAGATATCATTAATACACAGGCAACAAGTACCAGTGCACACAACTATATAAAACAAATATTAAAGGGCATGAAAAATCAAATAAGCACTAATACAATTGTATTGGGGGATCTCAATACCCCACTGTCACAAAAAGACAGATCAACTAGACAAAAAAAATCAACAATGAAATATTAGAACTGAACCAAACTTTTGAACAAATGGACTTAGTAAATGGCTACAGAATGTTCCACCCCATGACATAAGAGTACACATTCTTCTCATCTGCATATGGGACATTTTCCAAAATAGACCACATACTAGCTCATAGAACCTGCTTAAGTAAATGAAAAGGAACTGAAATTATCCCATGCATATTATCAGACCATAGTGTAATGAAACCAGAAATGAATAGGAAAACAGACCACAAGAACTTCATAAACACATGGAAATTAAATAGCACCCTCCTGAACAAACCAATGGGTCACAGATGAAATGAAAGAAGAAATTAGACAGTTTCTACAATTAAATGATAATGACAATACAACATACCGGAACTTATGGGGACACAATGAAAGAAGTCCTAAGAGGAAATTTATAGCAGTAAATGCCTATATCAAGACAACAAAGCAAGTGCAAATAAACAACTTAATGGTAAACCTCAAACTTCTAGAAAAACAAGAGCAGGCTAAGCCAAAAGTTCATACAAGGGAGGAAATTATAACGATCAGAGCAGAAATTAACATATTGGAGACTAAAAAAAACAATACAAAGTATCAATGAATCAAAGAGTTGGTTCTTTGAAAGTTTAAATAAAATCGACAAACCCTTATCCAACCTTATTAAAAAAAGGAAAGAAAAGACTCATATCCACATGATTAGGAATGAAAAGGGTGAAATCAAAACGGGCCCTGGAGAAATCCAGATGATCATCTATACCTACTTTGAAAACTTGTATTCTGATAAAATGGAAAATGCAGAAGAAATGGACAGATTCCTAGATACATATGAAGTACCAAAGCTGAATCAAGAATATATAAAAATCCTAAAAAAAACCAGTATCAATCAATGAAATCAAAGATATAATTAAAAACCTACCAAACAAGAAAAGCCCAGACCCTGATGTATTCACAGCTGAATTCTACAAAAAATTTAGAGACGACCTAACAGCACTACTTCTCAAACTGTTTAGTGAAATTGAAAGGGAAGCAATACTCCCAAATTTATTACTGGAAGCAAGCATTACCCTAATACCAAAACCAGAGAAGGAACAACTAAAAAAAGAGAGTTACAGGCCAATTTCCCTAATGAACATAGATGCAAAAATCCTCAATAAGATACTGGCAAACAGAATGCAGCAAATCATCAAGAAGATTATATACCACGACCAAGTGGGATTCATCCCAGGAATGCAGGGATCATTCAACATATGTAAATCAATAAATGTAATACACCATATTAACAGAACCAAGGACAAAAATCATTTGATCATCTCAATAGATGCAGAAAAAGCTTTGGACAAAGTCCAGCACCCATTCATGATTAAAAACCTACAGAAAATTGGAATAGATGTTCTTTATCTCAATGTGATAAAGGCCATCTATGACAATCCAACAGCCACCATCATACTAAATGGACAAGAACTGAAAGTTTTCTCTCTAAAATCAGGAACAAGATAAGGATGTCTACTGTCTCCACTGTTATTCAACATAGTCCTGGAAAGTTTAGCTGGAGCAATTCGACAAGAGAATGAAATAAAAGGAATAACAATAGGAAAGGAAGAAGTTAAATTATCATTATTTGCAGATGACATGATGCTCTATGTAGGAGACCCCAAAAACTCCACTAAAAAACTGCTAGATTTAATAAGCAAATTCAGTAGCATAGCTGTATACAAAGTCAGTGCTCAAAAATCAATAGCCTTCCTGTACACGAATAACAAACTCACTGAGAGAAATTAGGAAAACAACACCTTTCACAATAGCATCCAAAAAAAATGAAATACCTAGGAATCAATCTAACGAAGGATGTAAAACACCTCTACATTGAAAAGCACAGTATTCTGAAAAAGGAGATTGAAGAGGATATCAGAAAATGGAAAGATATCCCTTGCTCTTGGGTAGGAAGAACAAACAGTGAAAATGGCCATACTTCCAAAACTGTTATACAGATTTAATGCAATTCTGATAAAAATTCCAATAGCATATCTCACAGAATTGGAGAAAACAATCCTAAAATTCATTTGGAATCAGAAGAGACCTAGAATTGCAAAGGCAATTCTGGGCAACAAAGGCAAGGCAGGGGGCATCACAATCCCTGACTTGAAATTATACTACAAAGCTACTGTGATAAAAACAGCATGGTACTGGAAAAATAAAATAAAACAGATCCAAGGTTCAGAGGAACAGATTAGAAGATGCAGAAACAACTCCAGACATACTAAGCCACCTTATCTTTGACAAAGGTGCCAAACACATTCACAGGAAGAAAGCCTCTTAATAAATGGTGCTGGAAAAACTGGCTCTGCACGTGCTGAAGATTAAAATTGGACCCATATCTTTCACTATGCACTAAACTAAATTCGAAATAGGTCAAAGATCTAAATTTTAAAACAGAAACATTAAAGATTGCTCAGGAACTATCACAAGGAATCAACAACTGGGGTCTCATCTTATTAAAAAGCTTTTACACAGCAAGAGAAACCACCAACAGAATGAAGAGACAATCCACAATGTGGAAAGAAATGTTTGCCAACTGTTCCTCAGACAAAGGATTACAATTGAGAACATATAAAGAACTTAAAAAAAATCAGACCTCCCAAATTTAAAGACCCAATCCAAAAATGGGCATCTGAGATGAATACACACTTCTCAGATGAAGAAATGCAAACAGAAAACAAATGTATGGAAAAAATATTCAACATCACTGATCATTCGAGAAATGCAAATTAAAACAACACTGAGATTCCGTCTCACTCCAGAAAGAATGGCTATTATCAAGAAATCAACCAATAACAAATGCTAGAGGGGCTGTGGGGAAAAAGGAACCCTTCTCCACTGTTGGTGGGAGTGTCGACTGGTACAGCCACTGTGGAAATCAGTGTGGAGATTCCTCAAAAAGCTAGGATTGGAAGTCCCACTTGACCTAGCTATTCCCCTTCTGGGTATCTTCCCGGAAGAATTAAGAACATTGTACCACAGCAATATATGTGCACCCATGTTTATAGCAGCACAATTTGTAATAGCTAGATCTTGGAAAAAACCCAAATGCCCATCAACTGAGGAATGGATAAAAAAGATGTGGTCTTTTTCTACAATGGAGTACTACTGAGCCATACAGAAGGATAAACTGGAGGCTTTTATAGGCAAATGGATGCAACTCAAGACTATACTCGTAAGTTTAATAAACCAGACACACATGTGTAAACATCTTATTGTCTCCCTAGTGTGAGAAGGGAAAAGCAAAAAAAAATATATATATATATATATACATATATACATTATATATATGTATATATATAAAAGACAGTTAAGATAAGTATACTACTAATTTCTTTTAGTTCATTGAAAAAGGTTTGTACTAATATTGTTTCGACAATTAAATGCTAATATCTTGTACTCTGAGTAACTAGTCTGGACATAGCAATATACAATGTATTAACCATTGTTACCCTCCTAGTAGCTTGTTTTGAATTTCTTTTTTCTTTTTAAAATAAAAAAAAGAAGAAGAGACTCAGGACAGTTTAGAAAAAGAGTGAAGGAAAGATGAGGTTGCTGTGAAATGTATCCCTTACATGTTCTATTTTGAAGAAAGAGGGTGAGAGTATAGGACTCATTTTAGGAGTTAAAATGAGAGAATGTGACTGATCTCAATTTAAAATGTTGCCCAAAAAATAGTATCGCCACGAAAGAAGCATTTCAGGATAAGCTATGAAGTTATGAGGGGACCAGCAGTGTCTCCTTTTCTGTGTATACGGATAAGCCTTTGCTGGGTTTGATGATTATTTCTGAAGCTGAAGCCCTCGCCTGCTTCCTGCCTGTAGATCCCCTGAGCCACAAGAACACACACACCAGGTGAGCGATGCTCCTCCAAGGGGCTGCTGTTCAGAGTCTGAGTTACACGGCTCCGCATAAGAACACAATAACCTGTGGGGAGAGGCGACGAAGAAGCACTCCAGTCTTACTGGTGCTGTTTTCCTTACCAACAACGCCACAGGAATGTTCTAGAAATGTTATATTAAGAAAAAACAAACAAACAAACAAAAACACACACACTTTAAACTAGAAATATTTTTAATCCAGGGGAGCTCTGAAACTTGTCAACCTAAATAAGCTCTATTCTCCAGCAAAATTCTCACTTATACATAGATGCCCTACACACTAGGTAGCCAATAAGCTTTTGGCCAATGCATTGGTAGATTAATGCAGGCTACTGAAACAGATGTGCGTCTCTATTTTAACAAGTATATGCCCTGGTATTAAACATACCAGCTGCTAAATTATTCATATTCTGGGCACAGCCTGAGTCACACTGTATTCTTTCCAATACCACTTAGGTGTCAAAATAGTGATGTGCCGCTGGTCTCCAGCTCCAGCCTTCCCCAGTGACCTGGTCCCAGGACCTTGCTGGAGTTCCAGCACACCATGGATGACAGCCTGGGGAAACACTACAAGGGACTGACTGAAGCACCAAGCAAAGGTAATCAGTCTGTAAATAAACTTTTAAATGTACCAAAGGAGACAAAAGAAAAGCAATCACCCCAGTTCAAGACACAGGGCTGAGCCATATTTATTCTTTTCAGGATGACCAACAACAGAAAGCTATGAATGTCAAGCAAAAGACAAGCGGGACTTGGTGTGGAAGAAGTATGGAATGGTTGACAGTTTACTGATACATCCAAATCTTCTTCAGCATCCACATGGCAGAATATCTTAGACTAATCATTCCCATTCACTCAGCCTTGGTTTTCCCAAATAGTAGGTTAAGCTAAAATAAGCTCTAAATATTCCATATCCATTTATTATTCAATCACCTTCCTGCAAGAGGATCACACACAGTAGTCTTCTAAAGTCCACCTCCAATTCATCCATGGAAAGCTCAAGGTTTGTAGCTCAACAGAAAGACTTCTCTCTGATCAGGAGTCCACCCAGCTTAGTTTTCAGAGGAAAATGGTCCTATCATTGTTTAACAGGTGAGGGAAATGAGGCCGCACAGAACCAGTTCCTCACCTAAGTGCATGCTGCTCCTTGCAGCCCAGAAAGTGTCCCGAGAACCAGTAGGAAAGGGTGAAAGGAAAAAAGAACCTGCTTTTTTTTTTTTAATCATTGGATATTTAAAATAGGCCACCTATTGGCCATTCTCTCTCCTGCTATACCCATCACTGCTTGTATCTGACACAGCACCTTCACGTGTGGGTTAACACTTCACTCTAGATCGTGCTTTCATTGTTGACCTCAGGATGAAGAGCAGCATCACAACTCATAGCTACAATATCAATCACCAGTACATAGCAAATTTTTCCCAACCAAATCCCAATGTCCCATGCCCATTCAAGAACCATGTGAGTAGGATGCTACTGCCATCTAGAAGACAGGGCTCAGGGATGCTGAATATCCTACAATGCACAGAACAGTCCCCACAAAAACAGGATCAATCCAGCCTCAACCATTAATAGTACCCAGGGTAAGAAAATCTAGAGTTATCCTCTAGCAAGAAAAACACAAAACACCTCATCCTTCACAATGTCATTCCACTGCTTAAAAAGTTCCATTTCAGGGCCGGTGAGATGGCTCAGCGGTGTAAGCGCCTGCCTTGCAAGCGCGAGGGCCCGAGTTCGACTCCCGGAACCCACATACGAAAAAGGGGCCGGTGATATCGCTCAGCGGCACAGGTGCCTGTTGGCGCGTGAGGTCCTGAGGTTGACCCCCCGGTACCCACAAAAAAAAAAAAAAAAAAAAAAAAAAAGTTCCATTTCAGTGCTCGCTTCAGCAGCACATATACTAAAAGTTCCATTTCATTTACTGAATAAAAGTTATACAAGACTGTTTACAACCTGGTGCAAATTATTTTTCTGGCCACATCTCTCCCTGTCCCCCTGCCCTCACCCATGCCCACTATTCCTACACTCCAGCTACACTGTCCTATTTTCAAATACCTCTCAAGCTTTTATTTCTGGATCCCTTCATGTGTATTTTTCCTCTGCCTCTTCACTTCCTCCTCTTTCCCCACTGTTACTCATCTTTAGAGGTCTGGCTAAAATAAATTCCTTTGTCAAGCCTTTTTATTCACACTGGCCCCAGTGGTCCCTCTTTTGTGTTTTACTGCACCAGTGTTGAAGTGCACTACAGTCATTGTATACATGCTACTCATCTTTGTGTCCCATGCAGATAGGATAGGGCTGGGAAGTATGTCTGTGCATGCTGGCTGAATGGATGAATCCATGCACACACACTCTAGCACTGTAGATTCTTGCTTCTCATAGCAAGAAACTGCAGCCTCTCTCTCATTAGAGGTGCTAAATATAGTACTATCTAAATAAACCATCAGTGTAGGGCTGTCACCAGCTCAAGAATATCTGGGCATGAGGGTGAACAGGTTTGTCATTAAACCCCAGTATGGAGTCTGATGATGCTGCACTTCTCTCTGCACAGTTAGCACAGCCATGGCTCCTGTAAGTTCCAGGTCTACTTTGGCAGAACTCCTGACTAAGAAATTTCTGCATCTTGCAGACTCAGAAATCTTTGAGGCAATGGTATATTAAGCAGTGCTTCATGTTTCTCTAAAACTAAATGGAAGAATGTCAAAAGCAGGATTCTCAGCACCAGCCTAACAGCCACAAGGGAGTGTCCAGAAGGCATTCCATGATATCTTAGCTACTGCCCTGTTTCTGTTAATAAGGGACAAATCGACAGCTGGATTCTAGAACGTGCTATGTCACACGGGCCACTGCCATCTCTGGAGACAAGCAACCTCCACAAAGCTTGGGCTAACGGGAAACACACAGGAACTATGCCACAGAGGTCTCCTTAGCACCACAAGCTCCTATTAATTCCACAGGGACACCTCTTAAAAGCTCTCTATGGACTCGACAAAAACACTGATGCCAACCTTGCAGGAACTGATGCCTTGAAGGGAGAACATTGTGAATGCCCAGGAAAGAAAGCAGTAAGAATGCATTTGCAACCTATACAACAAGAATAAATTGTAAAAAGATAAAAGGTTGAACGGTATTTAACGTTTGTCTCCGCTCTTTGAGGCTGAGACTAACAAGCTCCAGGGATCCAGCCCAATGCCAGTAGAGAGCATCAGTGGCTGAAGGCAAAGCTGCACCTTTGGTGGAGAAGCGACCCAAGAGTAGCCATTTTGGTTCAGTGAACAGGGAGAGGGTCAGACAAATCTGAAAATGAGAGTTGGTAGTGCGAATGCTTGTCCCAGCCTGGTTGCTAACTGCTCTGTGACCTGGGATAAACTGCTGGTCTACATCCTTCCTCAGTTTCCTCAGCTGTAGGAGCTGTTTGTCTTACCTCAGAGTATCAAAAGAAAGTAACTCCAATCAGATATCGACACCTCATATGGGCACATATTGTTACCTCTAGGCACTGTGGTGCCTTCCAAGACATGATTTTTGCCCTTGAGGAGCTAACTGCATGACTAAGCAGACAAAGCATAGAAAGAAGAAATGTCAATTTAAAGTACGTGGCAGACCACAGAATCACAGGAAATCATCAGAGGATTAAATCTAGTGAATGGTGAATGGTACCAGCCCTTGAAAATGCTGAAAGTGGAGCTCCCAGTGTCTGGCAGAGTACAGGAGGAAGTCCCAGGAGAGCATTTGACATGAATGACCAGAAGCATCTGTGGAACAGGGGCTGATGCTCCAAGGAGCAGGGAGCAGGGTGCAGGGGAGCACCCGAGAGCAAAGCCATTGGCTTGGGGGAAGCCAGGGATTTGCGGGGAGGTGTGGTGGAAAGAGTTCAAAAAGGCAAGGTGGAGTCCTGTTATGGTTTGCATCTGGATGTCCCCCCAAAGCCTCATGTGGTCATGGGAGGCTGGCTTTTCCAAGTTGGCTGAATCTAGATTTTGTGATTGAGTCATGGACCAATGCTGGGACTGAGGGTGTGAGTGCTACACATGCCCTAGGGTGGGTAGCCTGCATACAATATAAGGGACAGAAAAAGGCTTGCTCTTCCCTCCTCTCCTGTTGTTTTGCTGTCTTCCACCATCATGAACTGTTGCCCCTCTGCTAGGCCATTCTGCCTTAGAGCCAGCTGATTATGCACTGAAACTTCTACAAAGTGTGAGCTAAATAAACTTTTCCTCCTTCAGCCTTGGGTGCTGGGTATTTTGTCTCAGCAACAAGAGAAAAGTAACTCAGACAAGTCCTATCATGGCAGAGGACTTAATCACTACTAAAAGGGTCTCACCTAATCCTTCACTGAAGAGAAGCCAGAGGAGGTTTGTGAGTCAGTGAGCAATCAGTATAAAAAAGTTTGTAAGGATCACACATTATACAAAGTGTTGTCATTGCTATTCTTGGCACCTACTGCTGAAGCTCAGCACCATCTGAGGGGTACCCAGATGGCAGAAACAAAAACATTAAAAACTGAGACCAGTGAGTAACCAATTTAATCACCCAATAATACTCTGCACTCACATGGAGCTGGCGAGATAAGAAAAACTAAGAACTTCTGGAAATTAAGCAAATGAAATCGAGGCAAAGTGAATTTAGGAGGACAAGTCTTCCTCTACACAAAGCACTATGAGTAGCTATGTTTCCAAAACAACTTGGCTTTCTTGACCAAACTTCTGGTCTGTCCAGCCCAACTGGCCACTGTATGGGCTCTTCTCCATTCACTTCCTACTTAGCCCTCCTCCATTTTCTTAATATACATCATAGTCCCGGCATGACCTTATCCAGCCATGTGGCTGCCAACTCTCATGTATGTAACTCAGCCTCAACCTTTCCTGAGACCTAAGCCCACGTATCCAACTTCCTGTCTGTATTTTGTACATAAAACATATAAAGATTTAAAAGCCACAAATGAACTCATGAATCTCTTCCTATCACCTGTCTCTTTCTGTTTTTTTCCACCTCAGAAAATGACATACCAACATTATGCAAAAGCAAAAAACTAGAAATTACCTTCCTTCCTATCTCCCCCTTACATCCACACCCAATTCTACAATGAGGCCCCTGAAATATGCGTACTTCCAAAGGATATCCCAGAACTGACACTTCTCCATTCACCTTATCCACTGGACCCTTTTTTTTTTTTCATTATTAGTACATGTTTGCAGTACATAATGTTTACATTCCTTGTGAGTTGGCACATGTATGTAACACATCTTAATTCTTTTTTTCATCATTTTCCCCACCCATCCCTCCCTCCCTCTATGTCTTGATCCCCTTTCCTATTTGAGAAAGACCTATTGCTCTATTTCCTATGATCTTTTAGTTTGCTCTTTATATTTGGGTTTCTCACATAAGAGAAACTATGTGATATTTAAGCTTGTGTGTCTGATTATTCTACTTAACATTATGGTCCCAAGGTGTATCCATTTTCTTACAAATGATTAATTTATCCCTCTTTATGGCAGACCTGCACTCTTCTATATGTAAATACTACATTTTCTTTATCCATTCACCTTTCAATGAACATATACGTAAGTTGCTTCCAAGATTTAGCTATTATGAATTTTGCTGCTATAAACATGGGCATGCATGTAATATGACATCTTTAATTCCTTCAAGAGGATACCTAGAAGAGGAATACCTGGGCAAATGGAATTTCTAGTTTGTTTTTTTTTTTTTGAGGAATCTCCATACTGATTTCCACAGTGGTTAAACTACTTTACATTCCCACCAACAATGTACAAGATTCCTTTTTACCTGTAGCCTCGGCAGCATTTGCTATTATTTGACTTCATGATGATGGCCACTCTTGCTGGGGTAAGATGAAATCTTAGTGTTGTTTTAATTTGCATTTCACTAATGGACAGAAAAGTTGAACATTTCTTCATGTATTTACTGGCCATTTGTACTTCTGAGAAGTGCCTATTCATTTCACTTGCACATTCTTTGAGTCAAATTACTTTGGGGAGATCTAATTTTTTTGAGTTCTTTACATATTAGTCCTCTGTCTGAAGAATAGTGTAGCTGGCAAAAATTTTTTCCTGCTCTATAGGTCATCTTTTTACTCTGTTCATCATTGCTTTTTTAAAAACCAGAAGCTTTTTAATTTGATATGAGCCCATTTGTTAATTCTTGGTACTATGTCCTGTGCAACTGGGGTTCTGTTCAGAAAGTCCTTGCCTATGCCTATGACTTCAAAAGGTTTACTGTTTTTTAATCTTCCAGAAGATTAAGTGTTCCTGTTTTAACATTGAGTTCTTTGATCCATTTTAATTTAAATTCAGTCCATGGTGAGAGATATGGGTCTACCTTCAATCTTTTGCACGTGGACAGTTTTCCCAGCACCATTAGAGGCTATCTTCCTCCAGTGTGTGTTTTTGGCCCCTTTGTCAAGTATCCAATAGTTGAGTGTGCTTAGGGTTGTTTCTGTATTCTCTAATCTATTCCATTGATCCTGTTTGTTTTTGTGCCAGTACCATGATGTTTTTAATCACTGTAGCTTTATAGTATAGCCTCAAGTCTGTGACTGTGATGCCTCCCTCTTTGGTCTTGTTACCCAGGATTGCTTTTGCTATTCTGGGTCTCTTCTGGTTGCATATGAATTTTAGATTGTTTTCTCCAGTTCCGGGAGGAATGCTATTGGTATTTTGACTGAGACTGTGTTAAATCTGGATATCAATTTTGGAAGTATGGCCATTTTGACTAAAGTGGTTCTGCCTATGCAGGGGCAGGAGATATACGTCTTCTTCAATTTCTTTTTTCAGATGTCTTTTACTTCCTTAATTACTAAGTATTTAATTTTTCTCGGTGCTACTGTGAACAGTAATTTTTCCTAATATCTTTCTCAGTGGGCTCATTATTGGTGTATAGGAATGCTATTGATTTTTGCATAGTGATTTTGTATTCTGCTACATTACTAAATTTGGTTATTAATTCTAAGAGTCTTCTTGTGGACTTCGGGGCGGGGTTTCTATGTAAAGGATCATGTCATCTGCAAATAATGATAATTTGTCTTCTTCCTTTCCTGTACCTATCTCTTTTATTTTTTTTCTTGCCTAATTGCTCTTGCTAATGTTTCAAGTAAGATGTTGAACAAGAGTTGTGACTGTGGACATCCTTGTCTTGTTCCTGATTTTAGAGGGAAAGCTTTCAGTTTTTCCCCAATTAGAATCTTATTGGCAGTAAGTTTGTCACAAATGGCTTTTATGAGATTGAGATAAGATCCATCTATGCCTAAAAAAGTTAAAGACACCATATTACTGTGATACTTGCATACCCATGTTGTTAGCACAACTCATAATAGCTAGATCTTGGAAGTGGTCTATATGTCCATCGGCAGATGAATGGATTTTTAAAATGTGGTATTTATACACAATGGAATACCACTCTGCCATGAAGAAAGATAAATTTGTGTCATTTGTAGGAAAATGGATATATCTTGACACCATAAGTTAAGTGAAATAAATCAGACAGACATGCTTAAATACTGCATGGTTTCTCTTGTATGCAAAATCCCCACCCCCAAAAAAAGTGTCCATTAGAATATTTCACTCCCCTAAACCCTCTTGCTACATTAACAAAAATTTGAACAACTCATGGAAGCTTTCAAATTCTGCAAATTCTCTCCATCTACATCTTTCCATCCAACAGATGCTATAGCAGCTATATCCATCTCCTTTTCTTTCCTTGGAGATTCTGAATTCTCAATTCTTCTCCCCATCCTATGCCCAGGGATTTTTTGCAAGGTTCTTTGTTGTCTTGTAAACCTCAGCTCAGATATCACCTTCTTAAGGATCCTTTCCTGATCAACTGATCTCAAAGCAGGCCAGTTCCTCACTTCCTACCATTCCCCAGTCATGCTTTCCTCATAGCATGAATCTGTATTGATCATGTTCATCTCCCGCCCATCTCATGACCATAAATGTAAGCATTGGGAGGGAAGAAGCCTATTATTTTGTTCACTGTGACATTTCCAAAGCCAAAATCAGTAGGCACTCAAGTATTTGTAGAGAAGCCCCATTTGGGCTATAATAACCCATGTGTATTATGCACATCTGGAAGAAATGGGAACATTCTAGTTGTCCTTGCTCTTATGCTAAGACATGGAGAGGAGAGAGGTCTTTCTGGATCCAAAGGATCTGGGAGAAGGGGATTTACCAAAAGGAGACCGGATAGAGAATGACAGAAGATCTCTCAGATATGTGCTAAAACACTGAGGAATCCAAGTTTCAAATATCTACTGGACAGTGAAGGGACCAGGGGAGATTCATACACAGGAGTGGTGGCACCAATTCCACAGTGTAAATTAGCCTATCATTTCCCTTCTTGGTACAGACTAAAGAAGGAAACCAATTTTCTGAGTACCACCGTATGTCAGTTACCACACTGGGTATCCATTGTCATTTAATCTTTATGATTCTTCTAGTAAAACATTACCAACCTCATTTCTAAGAATACTAGGACCTGCAGCCCATAGAAAGCACGTCTTTCTCTGCCCAGGCCACAAGGCAATGGCAAAGCAAGCCTGGATCCTGGTATGCATGAAGTCATGCTTCTTCCACCCACAATATAGTGTGTGTTCCCCAAAAGAGACCAAGGCTCCTGGTTTTTAGCTTCAAGAAAAGAGGTACCAAAAAGAGAAGAGGAACACAGTACAGGAAGCCCACTCACGTATGAATAAGCCATGCACTCATTATGGCTGTAGGAGACACAAGCTTTCATCCCTAACAGAAGCCTGGAGCCAGAACTCTGGGCCAAAAACCTACAGCTCTTGGCACTCCTTCCTACCACCACTGCCCTGTTTCAAAAGATTAATGTCAGTGGCAAGGTACAGCTCTACCAGTAAATGCACATCAGAGGCCAGGCCATGTCATGCTGCAGAATGATCAGAAGGGCTGGACTTGGATTCAGCAAATGTGACTGCAAATTGCAATCTGAATCAAAAAAGTCCTCATGGATCACCCTGGGAACCCTCCACTGACAGCTCCTAGATCAGCTCACTCTTGGAAAAACTGTCTCAAATACAGCCACAGCTGTGAGGACAATGAGAAAGAAGGATCAAAAATGTGTTTCCTCTCTTTTAAATTGCAAAAGAGTTGGCACACTTCCTCTAAAGCATAATGCCCTGGGCCGGTGAGATGGCTCAGCGGCGTAAGCGCCTGCCTTGCAAGTGCGAGGGCCCGAGTTCTACTCCCGGAACCCACATACGAAAAAGGGTCCGGTGATATCGCTCAGTGGCACGGGTGCCTGTTGGCGCGCGAGGTCCTGAGGTCGTCCCCCTGGTACCCACAAAAAAAAAAAAAAAAAGCATAATGCCCTAAGAGTAAGGGGCACCAGGCATTGGAGGTATCTGCCTTGTCTCAGAAGAATGAGGGCAAAGAGACGAAGGAAGGAAAGGGTGGGAAAATAAAAACAAAATGAAGGGAAAAAAGCAATTAATTCCAAGCAAAGGTGTATTAGCAAAAGGTCACCTCCATCTTTCCATTCAAAATTGATAACTATGGATCAGGATTGCAATTAACTAGTTGAGGGACCCATTTACTTGGATGTCAACAGCCTTTTCCACTAAGAAAATGAAGAAAAGGCAAGGGTATTAGTGACCAATCCAACCAGTATATACTGATGCAAAAGGCAGCCACATGGCTGACCCTGTACACCATCCCCTAGGCAAAAGAAAATCCCAGGCAGACATCCATAGTTACTATCCAGTAATGCCTCAAAGTAAGCTTTGAAAATTCAGAATTTTCCAGGACACACCACATATCTACTCCTGGTCTCGGCTTGTTATATCCCAGGAAATGAGCAAAGGAGATTCCAGTAGATAGTCCAGATAAGACAATTCCAAAAGTTAGTCAAGAAATCATCTTCACTAGGCCATGGCGCCCTTCATTTACAAACTAGACTTGAGCAGGTATAACTTGAACTCTACACACTGTCCTGCATAGCCAGACACCTGAACCATCACCTGTGCTGACTTCCTGTTCCTTCATGAAAAACCGGATAAACAGGCAAAAGCTCCTCATAGAAAGTCTTTCAAAATACTCCCAAGTAAAGTAACACTGAGTGAGCGGCTTGACCATGCCTGTTAGAAAACTAGTCACTTTGTGTAAAATGTGAATAAACTTGTATTTTTTAAAAAATACTATAAAATAAAATTGGGGTAATTTGTCTTCATTTGCAGTAATTTTTAAATACATTGCCTTTTCATGTCTATGTATGAGATGAGAGGGTTGGTGGGGATTGAACCAAGAACCTTTGCAATGAGCTACATCCCCAACTCTTCAAGTTTTCATTTTTGAGACAGGGTCTTGCTAAATTGCCCAGGCTGAGCTACAACTTGCAATCCTCCTGTCTCAGCCTCCCAGATTACTGGAATTACAGGCATGTACCACTTTGCCCTGCTGCCTTTTCAAGTCTTTACAAGTGAATGACTACTCTTCCCTCGGAGATTATGCCCTGTTACGTCCCTTTTAAGGAAATGTCTTCCCTTTTAAGGAAAAATAAACAGGACAATAAGTAGAAGTTGGGGTTTCATGTTTTGGTTACTTTACCTTGGTAAAGTAACCAAAAAAAATGACAACCCTGTATCAGTGGCTAGAATTCTTGTCATCAGTCTGTTGTATTGTTTTTCCTAGACTGAAATCCAAAGTCTGGGGACTCCTGGTATACACATTTCATTGTGTATAACACACCGTATCTTTGCACATAAGCAGAGTTTCATAAACCAGAGATCCTTGCTACTTTATGTCTGATTAAAACTAAGAAATCCTATTGCAAGAGAAATGAGCTCATTAACTCAACAAGTGGCCCCCATCCATTCGTTTACCTCCTGCCTACAAAAGGTGGTAACAGGTGATCAAGCCAAGAAAATTAAGTAAAAGGGCTCAGTGGTCCCATTTCAAAAATCACATGTGACCCATTCATCACCTAAAGATGCTAAAGACTCTAAAAGTTTTACAAATTTTTTAAACAATCTGTGTAATTATAATTTCTTAATTACACCTGAAAAGAAAGTTTTATTTATTTTAAAAAGAGCCGGCTCAGCGGCTTAAGCGCCTGCCTTGCAAGCGCAAAGGCCCGAGTTCGACTCCCGGAACCCACATACGAAAAAGGGGCCGGTGATATCGCTCAGCGGCACGGGTGCCTGTTGGTGCGCGAGGTCCTGAGGTCGTCCCCCCGGTACCCACAAAAAAAAAAAAAAAAAAAAAAAAAAGAGGCAACGGTGGAGAGAGATTTGTGTTTCTGAAAGGCACTTTAGGAGACAAAGGCACAGAGGAAAGCGCAGTGGAGTAGCAGTTGGGAGCCCTCTGCATCTAACCTGCTGCAACCAAAAGGCTCCCTGCACCAGATCCTAAACTTCCTCAGGGCCACTTCACTGGTCCCTGCATGGTATAGAACATATCTGTTGGCCGCTAGTCAGCATACTCCCTGAGCCAGATTTTCCCATGATGGCCACATAACCTGAATTGGAGGAAAGGACATATTAGCATACAAGGCATCCTGGAATAGACTCACCATATTTAATCTTTCTTTGTGTGCAGAAGAAGTCAATGAATCAGGGTTACAATATAAAAGCAAGGCCAGGGCCGGTGAGATGGCTCAGCGGCTTAAGCGCCTGCGCGGCAAGCGCGAGGGCCCGAGTTCGACTCCCGGAACCCACATACGAAAAAGGGGCCGGTGATATCGCTCAGCGGCACGGGCGCACAGGCACCCGAGGTCCTGAGGTCGACCCCCCGGTACCCACAAAAAAAAAATAAATAAATAAATAAAAATAAAAATAAAAGCAAGGCCAATGATAGAATTCTAGGGAACGTGGGATACTCACTTTACCCTCAGTCCACTCCTTCAAGGTCAAATAAAGTCTGAGCAGAGTTTCCAGTCAAGGATCTGGTTTCTGTTAAACTAAGTCCTGCCACAAGTCCTACAGGTGAAAGGAATGGATCAGCACTTGACATCTTCTCATAAATAAGTCTCAAATCCCAGCACATTTTGGGAATAGACTTCTCTCAAGGTCCCTTCCCATTCCTATGGGATTCATATACTTTATCATATGCCATGATCGGCAAAGGTAGTATATTTTGGTGGGCTTTAAGGCAAAGTTTTCTACCTAAGTCCCCTAATGGCAAAAAAAAGGTAGATGTTCGCCCATCAGAATTTCTGACACTTGAACTTAATACTAAATGTGAACTTGACAAAATGCTCAAATTTAGTCACATTAGGAAAAAGAAAATTATAAACAATGAGATACCATCACATACCACCACAAACAAAGGGAAAAGGGTAGAGGGTGAAAAAGAGAAGAAGCATGGACAAGGATTTGGGACAATGAATTTTTATTTATCATTCATGGGCACATAAAGAGGTAAAACTTTTTGGAAAACTGCTTAGAAGTTTATCTACTAAAGCTGTGGACAACAACCTCAGTGCCATAGCAATTATACTCCTAGATATATTCCCAAAAGACAGGTACAAGAGTATTCCAAGTAGTTTTTTCTTTAATTGCCAAGAATCACAAATAACTCTGTGTCCACTAATAGTATAAGGGATAAACTCTAACATATTCATATTATAATATAGTAATTGTTGGGGACCAGGCTATGTGATAGATTATGAGGGGCCCAACTATGTGACTTAAGCCCCCCTGCAGTCCTGAGGTTGGTGTGACCTTGCTTCTTGAACAGGGCAGTATACAGAAGGCTGTGTGCCCCCGGGCTATGGGCAAATGGTAATAACCAGGCACTCCTGAGGCAAAATAGCATCTGCTGAGGACAGCTGTCAAAATATAGGTATTTGGGTTTAGAGAAAATCTGGTTCCTCATTAACTTAATCCTTATCCACCCATTTTCTATAGTTACCATTCCATGAACTGGGTGCTACCCTTCCCCCATGCTTCTTGCTAGCCAATAAAAGCCAGCCAACCATGGAGGTAGCCAAGCCAGTCTACTAGAGGCAAACTCCTCCCTGGTCCCCCTAGTACCCTGAAATTTGTCTCTTTGTCTTTCTTTATCCTTCACTATAACCCCTTGAGCAGGCAACTGAGTGTCTGATCAGCTCTTGGTAAGTATTAAAGCAATGAGAATGAAGAAATTACCACTACATACAAGGATAAATCCCAACTATAATGGGAACACAAAAATACATACTAAATTATTCCTTCTATGTAAACTTCAGAAATAGGCAAAGGTCAACAGTGGTGTTAGAAGTCAGGACACCATTACTCTTGGGAAGGGAAGAGAATGTGCAAGGGTGAAGACAACTTCCAAGGTGCTCGTAAGTTGCTTCTTGATCAGGTACTAATGACACGGGTGCTTCAGTTGTGACAATACAGGAAGTGGTACACTTACAATGAATGTCTTTTCCTGGATATATTTTACTTCAATAAAGTTTACAAGGAAGTTAACGAATTTTCCATTGTATTCTATGACCTCAGCACAACTCTGTCTATACTGTTTTTGTCAAAATTTTTCATTAAAATTGATGTTCTAAAAAATGTGCCACACTTGTTAACCTGTAGCTTCTCTTCCTCCCTAGATATTCCCACATACTCCCAGGTGTGAGAAGGAGAAAGAGAAACCACCCTTAGTTCCCATGGACCAATCACTGTCTTACTTCCCCCATCTCCACTTAAAAAAAGAAGTACAGGGTAAAGAAAGCCCCCTGTAAATTCTTTCTCTGGAGACACAGCCTTTGTAGCACTAGCAAAGAGAAATCTCACTTTTTAAAATTTATTTTTAAGTGCCTGCTGGT
Organism: Erethizon dorsatum; assembly: GCA_028451465.1. Classification (NCBI taxonomy): domain Eukaryota; kingdom Metazoa; phylum Chordata; class Mammalia; order Rodentia; family Erethizontidae; genus Erethizon; species Erethizon dorsatum. The sequence continues at coordinate 28,805,135 of CM051829.1, read as the reverse complement.
CTCACTGGCACTGGAGACCATGAATGGACGACTGCATGAACAGCTGATGCATCTTCTGTATGGTCACTTGCCCCTCTCCCAATTCCCTGGAGAACCTGGCAGCAAGAGGAGGTAGGGGATGAATGGGAGCCACCATACCAGTAGAATCAGACTGTTCAAGCTGGGGCACAGCATCTCTTTCACCCCAGGCCAATGGCCCAACTGAAGAGCCTCCAAAGGAATGCCTGCTCTGGATTCTGCCAGTGTGTATCCACCCTAGAGCACTGGGGGCTCCTTACCAGAGGGCACAATGGTACCATCCAGTCACAAAGCAAAGACGTCTGAGATGAAGGGGTGGGGAGGGCTACTCATGTTACAGGTACCACTGTTTTTAATTTTTAGTTTAACTGCAGCAAAATATGCATAAAATTGACTAATTTGACTATTTTTAAATACACAAGCTAGAAGCAGTTAGTACATTCATATTATTGTGCAACCATCACCACCACCTATTGTCCAGGGTTTTCATCATTCCAAACATACACTGTACTACTTATGGAACAATAACCCACCAATCACAGAGCCATTTTCAAAAGGCATGAGAGAGCCCAGTGTGGTGGTACATGCCTGTAATTCCAACTACTTGGGGCACAGTCACAGTATTTTGTGAAACACAGTCACAAAATAAGATCTTAAAGAGGGGCTGGGGATGTAGTTCAGTGAGTACAGCACTTGCCTAACATATGTGAGGCCCTATGTTTAATCTCAAGTACCACCAAAAAGGAAAAACCAAACCAAAACAAAACAAAGAACAATAAACAAGGGATTATAGAAGAAGTATCTCAGCAAGCCATGGGAACAGCCTGACACTAGAGTGGCTTGATATTAATGACACGGTCAAGAAAATTAACTTCTGACAGCTAATATCCTTTTCTAAAAAGAGGCTCTGCATCTACACTCAAGAAGGACATGGTGACAGGGTGGTGATGCCCTCACCACCAGGGCAGCCAACCAAGGCGCCCATCTTCCTGGAACAAATCTACACAAGAGCTTTGCTTTACTTCTACACCCATCTCCACACCTGTCCTTTAGCCCCTCTTGATGCATGTGTTTCCCCGCTCAGGGGCCCAAGGGAGATTTTCTCGGGTGAGGTCCCTAGGTTAAAGAATGCACATGTGCAAGACATCAGCAACAATAGCAGGCAGCATGGAGCAGAGCAGAGTGCAAGAGCCCAAGAGCCAAGAGCATAAGAGTAGCCTGCGTCTTTATTGTATAATTCTTATATGGGCTGTTATCTCGTATTTACATTCTTTTTTTTTTTTTTTTTTTTTTTTTTTTTCTTTTTTTTTTGGTACCGGTGGTCGACCTTAGGACCTCATGCGCCAGCAGGCGCCCATGCCGCTGAACAACATCACCGGCCCTTTTTTCGTATGGGGGTTCCGGGAGTCAAACTCAGGACCTCGTGCTTGCCAGACAGGCGCTTATGCCGCTGAGCTATCTCACCGGCCCTTTACATTCTTTTTTTTTTTTTTTTTTTTTTTTTTTTTTTTGTGGGTACCGGGGGGACGACCTCAGGACCTCGCGCACCAACAGGCACCCGTGCCGCTGAGCGATATCACCGGCCCCTTTTTCGTATGTGGGTTCCGGGAGTCGAACTCGGGCCTTCGCGCTTGCAAGGCAGGCGCTTAAGCCGCTGAGCCGTCTCACCGGCCCCGGCCCTTTACATTCTTACATAGTGCTATAACCAGTGCGAATGTGTTTACCTGTGCTAAGTCCTGGTTACATAACTGTATCCCACTGTGCACTTGTGCTAGACAAGCAGGGTCATGTCCTCAGGTGTCCTTAGATGCCCCTGAGCTTTGAAGGGGTCTGAGTGGTTCCCCACGGCACGTTATTCCAAGTAGATGTGAGGGAAATATGTGAGGGAAAACCAATGATGACCTGCCCCACAATAGCCCACAAGAGTCATGGTTTGAAAATAGGCCAGCAGATATCCATGGAAGGCTCCCCAAGTATCAGACATTAGAAGACAATGACAATGGGAAAGAGATAACCTGAAAAAGGCTAATGAATAAAAATCCCATTAGAGTTGTGGTAAACATTTGTGAGACATTTGCTATGCATAGAAGACTATACAAGATACTGGGATGAACTAAATTTTCATACTAAGAGAACTTCAAAGGTCAGGGGCAAAGCCTTTCGTGCAATGTGCTGAGGGACTCCTGCAGCAAGAAGGAAGGTATAGGAGGGGCTCTGACCATCTGAGTTATTTGCCAGCCCCTTCCACTAAGTCCAAACATACACATTTCATGTTGGGTACTGTATTTCTTTCAAACACTAAATCTGAGCTGGGCATTGTGGAGGAAGTCTATAATCCCAGGTACTCAGAAGGCCAAGACAGGAGGATCACAACTTCAAAACCAGCCTGAGCAACTTAATAAGATCCTATCTTAAAATGAAAAATAAAAACAGCTGGGGATCAATCACCAGTAGCTCAGTACTCTCTGGGTTCAATCACCAGTACCAGGCAAGCAGGGGTGGGGGGTGGTATGCACTGCATCTGGTCAATAAACTGCAAAATGGGTAGGAGATAGAAGATAAACTTGGAAGAAAGTTAGGAGTCACGTGAGACTCAAACATGCCTTCCAAGGAGACGTTTTCTCAGATGATTCTGCAAGCTTTTCCTTACTCCTCCTCTTCCACCTTTCAACAGGTGATCAAAGCCTGGATTTAGGCCAACCTCTTCAATGGTTCTCACCTGAGCCTCCATTCTCCAGCAGCCCTCATGTTAAATTATCTCCTAAAGTCACCAGAGGATTGACTGACCGCGCTAGGTGATAAGGACCTATTCCCAGAGCCTATGGGACCCTCTAGCTTTTGTATGTGTGTGGGGGGGGGGATATGCACAACCTTGAGGAAAACAAAAACCTATTTTTAAGTAACTAGCCAACAAAGCTAACTGAAGGCTTAGGATCTTTCAGCTGATTCTCTGCACCCAGGTGATTCATACACCAGCTACTATACAGGTTGTGGGAAAAGAAGAAAAAACTTTTAGAGAAAAATGTCCTCATTGTGAAGAAACACAACCCTGCACTCTGCCAAATAGAATAACTTATTCTATTTGGGGGTTTTGTGTTTGGTTTTGTTCTGGGACAAAAAGGCTTATATAGGAATAGAAGTCTTATTTCCAGGAAAAATTTTTTAGAACCAAGTTAACATTTAACATCCTGACTCACACGTGCAGCCTTCTCTATCCCGCCCCCTTACTCTATAAGCTTTGTTAGAGAATAAAATCCAGAAATTTGCAATTATAAATACAAGAAACAACCGTGGAAGGGGAGAAGAGTTTGAGGCTAAACCAGGGGCCTTTTTCCTTTTTTTTTTAGCTCAATCCTTCACATTTCTCAAATGCTTGGTTATAGAATTGGATATTTTATCATCAAGTGATGCCTTTGGTTTAACCATATCCTTTTCTAAAAAAGGCAAACACACTTCTAAAAAGAACCTGGTATATGTACACCCACATAACAAGTCAGTGTTTACAGGAATCTAAATACAGAATCAGAGAGACAGAGAGAATCTCAGAAAGAAAGCATGTATTCAATTTTTAAATCTCTCCTTCTGGATCTTTGGCACAAAGATGGTTTTATAGTTTGGGCTTAAATACTCTCAGCATCAGGACACATCACTCACAGCAACTCTGTCACTTGCTGGAGGCTTCTAAAGTGTTCCTGCCTTCTGGGAACTTTTGAACCTAATCTCCATGGCCAAAGAATTTCGATGCTTGCTCTGATGGTAGTAACAGAATTATAGCTTGAAGAACTTAAAAACATCTGGTTTGACCTCACAAATGCTCTAAGAAATAAATAAGGCAGTTGTTAGTCTATCTTTAGAAAAACAAAGAGGCTGGAGTGTCAGGACTCGGCAAGTTCAGGTGGACTGCCCACTCTTCCCATGAAGCTTCCGGGTCTGAAACGTGGGTCTCCCAGCTCCACGCCAAGACTTTCAGTCTATTTTCACCCACCAGCCCAGTTCAGAACCATGAAATTCCCAAGCAGCCTCTGAACATAATGAATGGCATCAACCGTCCTTGCCTTTCCTGCTTAGTCTGCCGTGATAATTAACTGAGTGATCAGGTGATGGGTGGTCATTTTTCCACAATACTACCAGCTTAGATTATTTTAATTAGCAAAGCACAAGGATAGTTGGAAAAGCATTCATACAGCATACATTCTGTAGGACTTTATAGAAATCTAAATCTGTAACATCTGCAGTAATGATTAGCTAATAACCAAATAATCAACCCATCTGCACTTACAGTTTAAACAAAAAATATTTTATCCTGTTACTTTCCTCATGGATACTGTCCATTCTCCTTTCACTACCTTCTGGAAATTACCCATAATATGAAACTGGGATAATTAAACTGGTTGAAACTTTAGGTCCATAAAAGTACACAAAGATCATTTAACATGTAAAGGCCATTTAGGACAGGGCTATTGCCCACTGGGAAGGCCAACCACTCAACACAGCAGAAACCTGTACTGTTTTATTGCCTATCTGAGCAGCTGTATCTCTTATTTCAGCTGCTGTCCTTTTGACCACAGTAGTCATGAGGGGAGGGGCACAACTCTCTTGTTCATCCATTTCCTCATCCCATAAACTGCAATGTCTCCAGGAGTGCTTCAGCTGCCATTCTGTGGGAATATTCTATTTATTTATTTATTTATTTATTTATTTATTTATTTATTTATTTATTTTTGTGGGTACCAGGGGTTGACCTCAGGACCTCGCGCGCCAGCAGGCGCCCATGCCGCTGAGCGATGTCACTGGCCCTTTTTTCGTATGTGGGTTCCAGGAGTTGAACTTGGGCCCTCACGCTTGCCAGGCAGGCACTTATGCCGCTGAGCCATCTCACTGGCCCCAAATATTCTTTTTATTCAACCACATGTCTTGGCGATGCTGAAGCTTTTGAGCTGACAGTAAAGAACTTAACATCACAGTAGTATGTGGAAGAGGCAAAGTCTTATGAGGAATGGTGCCAGGAAAAAGGCTGTGACCATCTGGCTCTTTTTAAACTAAGGCAAGTAACTCCAGTTACCACCAGCACGAAGGTGTCCTCACAACTTCAAGATCTTCCATAAAAGAACATCCACCGCTTCTCCTAGGAAGCTCTTTGTAGGTATAAGGGTTCTTTCCAGTTCTTCGTTATTACTTTTTAAAACCTAATATAGCATATTTTATTCTCAGCACACAGAGAGAAGGTCTCACCCTCATCCTGATTAACAATGCCATATTAATAAAACATTCTTGGATCCATTAATTCAAATAAATATTTAAGCACCAATGTAGCAGGTGTCATGACACATGGACAATTAAGACACTGTTCCTACTGGAACCAATCAATTCTCCCAATGCTTGGTCTCTCTTCTCAGTCCTGCAAGATCACACATTGTGCCATTTTGTGGATATCTAATAAAAGTTTTGTGAGAGGCCAACAGTATTATAGGGATGCTAACATAGATTCTCCTTAGAGATAGTAAAATATTTACATAAATTAGGCACTAAATATCATCTGGCTATCCTGTGCCCTGGATGGATTTTGACTAATAATATGCAGTCTTATCAGTGTGGCTGGAAAATGATAAATTAATTTTACAAAACATTCAGGATCTGATTACAACAGGATTAAACAGAGGGTATTGGACAGATCAGTGGGCCAGGAGCCATGTGATCCAGGCTCTAATCTCTGACACAGAAGCATGGCCCTCACACCAAGTCCCTCCTGAACTTCTTATCAAGGCACAACAACCTTACCTCTGCTGGCTTCTTCACTGTCTGTTTGAAGATTTTAATACTAAAATATCAAGCCTTTAAAAAAAAAAACTACAGAAGAGTTAGAACAACTGTATCTCTAACACTCAGTTTTAACATATTTTGTAGCATATTCCTACTTGCTTTAGAATTTTATAAAATAAATTTGAAGTTACTATTGAAAGTTTCTTCCCCAATCCATACCCTGTCTCTACTCCAAAAGATGGCTATTATTTTGGCAGTAGACTGATTCCCTTTACATCCGTGTTTGTGTACTATGACTACATTAAAATATATTCAAAAATATATAATATTGGGTGGTTGTATGTTTCGGATAAATGGTAGCATATGCTAATTTTATCCTTCTACATACATGTAAATCTGGTTTATTATTTCAGTATTCCATTGTGTGTGTATCACAATTTACCCATCCCTCTATAGGTGGGCCTTGACAATTTCATTACTATGTGTGCTATATACTGTACAGGCACTAGGGACAAAAAGAAAAAACTATATAATCCTTGCATTTGGGGCCAAAAATAAAGAGTTCCCTGTGGAAATGCCAAACCTGGGGGAATCCTACAGGCTATGCCAGTAGTTAGTTGATCTGTATTTGGAGAGCTCAGGAAGGGAGTGAAGGTTTAAGAAATAAGCCTAGAAGTTTATGCATACAGGTGGAGGTTGCAGCCACAAGAGTACACCAACTGGCCAAGGGAAGACATGAGTGCGCTCATCTTATAAACATCAGATATTAAATGTTGGTGTGGTTTGTATATAGCAACAGATAATCAAAAGAGGCCACTCTACCAACATTCCCAAATCAAATGACTGGGGGTAGTGACCCTCTATAGCAAATCATGAAAAGGACCTATAAAAGTAACATACCTGGAACTTCTGGTGTGCCTGACAGCTGGGACAACATTAACAGCCACACCATCAACATCATCACAACACCAGGCCATCACGTGGCCAGAGACACACCTTACTACTTCAGCTTTCCCTCAGCATTCTGACAGCCTTCCTTAAGCTACAGTCAGGTAGGATTTGGACATCTGCAGACTTTAATGATATCCTGTTTATAGCCCCCAGCTGTTCTGAGGACTCTACTTAGAGACTGTTATAAAACAGAACATTAAGGGCCGGTGAGACGGCTCAGCGGCTTAAGCGCCTGCCTTGCAAGCGCGAAGGCCCGAGTTCGACTCCCGGAACCCACATACGAAAAAAGGGGCCGGTGATATCGCTCAGTGGCACGGGCGCCTGCTGGCGCGCGAGGTCCTGAGGTCGTCCCCCCGGTACCCAAAAAAAAAAAAAAAAAAAAAAAAAAAAAACAGAACATTAAGACAATCACATTATACCCACCAGTATGTGTCTGTCATCTCGGTAGACATCAAAAAAAAAAAAAAGATGTAAAAGTACCAGCAGAAGAGGGCTGGTGCTTACAAGGCAGGTCCAAAGGACCAAGTCAGGAAGCCCAGGGCAATCACTGGGGCTGCCATAAGTAAACAGCACCTCTCAGACAGGTACGGCCCCTGCCTGCAGAGCACAGGTGATGCCAAGAGCAGGAACACCAAGACAAGGAGAGTCACATAAACCAAAAATGTGACAGGAATCAAAGAGCAATGAGGTGAGGGCTAAGTACCCCAGAAATTCAGAGACAGACAGATTCCTTTAACTGATAGAAAGGAAAGGATTCATGGAAGCAGTGACATTTGAGCAAAGCTTTGAAGGGCATGTAAGACTTGATCTTCAGAGAGCAAACAGGTAGAGGCAGAAGCGGGGCCAGGCCATGTGATGCCCAGTGGCAGCGTCGGCGAGTGAGGGAGCCTGCTGCAGGCTGGCTGTGAGTTTGGCTACAAAGGCAAATAGAAGAAAATAAAGATGGAAAATCAAGATTGTAGGCTGACCACAGAGTACCCTGAATGACCTGCTAAGGAGAAAGGACTTCATGCTGTAAGCTAGAGAGGCTACAGAGAGTTTTTGAACTGGAAAAAGGAGAGATGGGAACTGAGTAAATATCGTGGGGCAAGTGTTTGTGGGAACAGCTACCACACACTTCACAAAAATAAGGGACATGGAGCCCATTTATCACCACCCAGACCCAGCTTACATGCAGGTAGCAGCACTGGCAAAACCACAGAGATGAACTCTCCCTGCCCCACACTACTTGCAACCTCTGGAGGTTGAACGCAGGGCCTCATGCATGCTTGGTAAGTACTCTACCACTGAGATACAGTCCCAGCCCAAACTCTTTAAATAAAAATTGTGTCCCTCTCTAATGCTAGATTAGTTCTTAAGGAATGAAATGGATAGTATATATTTTTTTTAAATCTACATTTTGACATATCCTCTTGCATAACCATATTTTCATGCTCCTTCAAAGACCAGATTGAGCCTATACTTTCAGAAATTACCATTTCTGCTAATTATCTGGATTTTACTTTTGAGTATATTACCATTTAAAATGTATGCATTCATACATATATAATTTATATCTTCCATTTTCCAAAAATGATTTATAGCACAGTAGTTCATTTCATACTGTCTTTTCCAGTCATTGTTTTGCATATCTTATCTATTCATCTATATTATAAAGTTCTTTCGAAGAAGGTTTGTGCATTGTACACTTTGGTTCTTCTAAAATTTTTGCCATATGCCAGTGCCTGACAGATCCTTGTTAATGGACTTCAACCTTGGTAATATCATTTAGGGGGGGGAAAGAATGCTTATTTTTCCTGGTGAGATCACCCAGCCAAACTGACATTTGGAGGCAAGCCAATTTCTAAGTATCATTTTCACATATATTTTTATTTTTATTGTTTTATTATTATTTTTTTTAATGTGGGTACCAGGAGTCAACCTCAGGACCTCGTGCTTGCCAGCAAGTGCTTGTGCCGCTGAGCGTTATCACCAGCCCTTTTTTTCTTATGTGGGTACCGGGAGTCGAACGCAGGACCTCGCACTTGCCAGACAGGCGCTTATGCCACTAGGCTATCTCAATGGCCCTTATATTTTTAAGTGATACATAGAAATTGGACATATTTATGTGATACTGTGACATTTCAGTGCATGTACACAATGTATAATGATCAGATGAGGGTAACTGGCATGTCTACCACCTCAGAGATGTAATCATTTCTTTGTGCTGGAAACATTCAAAACCCTCTCTACTACCTATTTTTAAATAATCAATTAATTGCTGTCAACCAGTTACCCTATTGTGCTATAGAACATAAAAAGTTGTTCCTCCTGACTAAATGTACCCCTATGCCCATTTACCACCTTCTCTCCATCCTCTCACTCCCACACCTTTCTTAGACTCTGGTTACCACTATTACAGTCTTTTAACCAACTTTAAAAAAAAATTTGGTGGGGGGGGCCAGTGAGATGGCTCAGTGGCATAAGTGCCTGTCTGGCAAGCGCGAGGTCCTGAGTTCGACCCCCGGTACCCACAAAAAAAAAAAAAAAAATTTTTTTTTTTTTTCTGAAGCTCTGTAACAAGAACTTATAGGCTTCTCTTGCTAAAACACTGACCCATCACTTAGGCCTGCAAATGTCTAATAGATAGCTAAAAGTAGGATTAAAAACTTGGCATCTCTGCCTCCATTTTACATCTATCTCCTTTATTCTGGCAGTCACGTTGGGTTCCAGGAACAAATCTGATCAGTAAACGTCTTGTGATGAGTGGAAACTAGTCCCAGGCAATGGCAACGGTTGGTTGAATGGACTTGACTATGCACACTTCTGGTCCCCTTGTCATCTGGGGGCTCACGTCAGTACTCCAGAAGACAAGGCTGAAAACACAGCTCCCCTTGTCTTCCCAGTACCTCTATCATGATTAAAGTTTCTTTCCTACTTTTCACCACTGCTTTTTTACAAGTGGCTGGGGCCTAATTTGTTAGGACCTTGAGAGTCTGTCCTCTGGCCCAAGACCCCAGTAACAGTTATAGGAGCCTTTCTTTAAGGGGAAGAGGCAAGAAAAGCAAACCAAAGTTTCCCCTCTGAGGGAAATTAACAAAGGATGTCCTTGTAAGACACGCTGTGGTCTTCCCAAGAGAATGAAACCATTGTTCACAGACAAACATTCCAGGAAATGACTGCCATAGGATATTAACTAATATCCCTTATTGGTTTTGTCTCCAACACCCATCTGGGATTTAACAACCAACATTCATATGCTCTACAAATCAACATTTTCACTAACCTGGGAAATCACCACCATCCCACTTTGAGTGGGTTTTCCAATGCAGCTTCCTGCCCCCCTTTTAGAATCTTTTGGGGAATTTTTTAAATGTCTTAAAATGAAATTTTTACAATCAGACTCATTCCCTAGCCTTTTATGTACTGAAGTCTTCCTACAACCGACCTGCTGCGTGTTCCAATTCAGCACAGGGGACCTGGTGTATCTTGGATCCATCCAGAAGGAGCCTCGCTTCCCCTATAGCATGATCCCACATCATCCTATAGTACTAGGTGAGGGGGCTCCTTTAGCAGTATTCAAACAAGCTATGTTCCAAGTTCTATGTCTGGAACTCAGAATTCACTTTTTCCATAGAAATAATCCTAGAAGTGTTAAATTCTCAGGACAGCCCCGTACAACCTATATTGCTTCAAATACAGTAAATATGATTCTATAAGGAAGTAAATTGCAAATCACTTGTCATCAGATATGTATCTGGGTATGCTTGTACCACCAAAGTAAGGGAATTGCCCCAGTTAGTGGAGGCCCTACCTGAAGACAAGGAAGGGCAATGACTGCCCTTATGTATGGACACATTTCGGCCACTTGCCACCTGATCTAAAAAAACTGGAACAAAGTCCCCTGCTATCGAATGTACTGGAGCTGATGACAGGCATTTTAAGTATCTGGAGAACCATCTCAAAAGGCTTGATTAATCGATGAGTATTTTACTAAACATGAATGTTGTCTATACCTCCAGTACACCAACACTGATAGAAGGTCTCATCTCTCAAGTTATTTAGCACTTTATCTCAAACCTCTCTTAGGGCATTTACAAAATTTACTCACTATCTGAATACCTGTCCTTGTATTCTTGGAAATCCACTCACTCATCACCAATACGAATCCACTTTATAGACGGCATTTCATTGGCATCAATATCCACAAATCTCATCTCTTAATCCTCAAAGCCATGCCTTGAGGTAGACATACTCAGAAGTTAAGAGATGTAACTAGCATGGTGGCACACGCCTGTAATCCCAGCACTCTGGGAGACAGACAGAATTGCAAGTTCCAGGCTAACCTGGGCAACTTAGAAAGACCCTGTCTCAATTTTTAAAAAATTTACAAAGTGCTGGGAATGTAGCTCAGTGTGAAGGGGTCCTGGGTTCAATCTCTAGTACAGAGGGGGCAGGGTTTACCTAACACAAAGAACAATTGGTAGCCTAGAAACTTCCATCCAAATCTGGCAACTTTGCTGCCTTCTTTACAGCACTCAATGCTTTTGCCATTGTGCAGGAAGTTCTCAGGGTACACAGGTAATCATTTGTTTTTCAAATGAGCCACCTGCCTGTGAGCCACCTGGCTCAACACCACACCCTGTTAAATTCAGCTCAACACTCCCCCCCACCCCACACTTCTGTTCAGCTTCTGCGGACTGAAACTCCTATTTGCATATAGGCTTACACTGAAAATTTCCCAAAGCTTTTAATATTGACATGCTAACAGGAAAAAGGGGGGTGTAGAGCTAGAAAAAGCACAGATTTGCCCAAGAGAATGATGATGCACTAAGACCATCCTCCAAGGACTGAGAAACAGAGGACAGGCGATTACCTATGGTAGTTAGGGCAGCCTTACGAGGCTGGACCTATAGCCCAACTCTCTGCCAGTAGACTTAGGCTATTGGGGCTGTTACTTCACAAGATTCTAGCATCTGGTACGCTTCTGCAGGTTTCTAATTTCAGCTGCAGAGAGAGTGTCCAGGAAATGAGGCAGACACATCTAAGGGCCTGCAGAAACTGAAGAATCCAAATGCATAACTGCCTGCCTTGAAGGGATTTCAAATAAGAGGCTCAAAGATGGAAAGAAAAGATTAGAAGAAAATGATAGGGGGAAAAAAAAAAAAAAACCAAAAAACAGAAGCAGACACAGCCCTAAGCTGAAATTCAGAAGAATAGTGAAACCAACAACAGTGATGAGAGATATTAAAAGGGATAACTGGGTCTTGCATTTGAAATGTGAACCAAGGAGACTAGGAAGGTTAGGGGTCAAGCCCAAGGTCACAGAGAGTAATGAGATGGGAGATTACAGAGTATGTAGCTCCTGCTTCTGGGTTCTCTCTGAATACACAACTTTGGGAAGAATCAGGTTTTGTTTTTGCTTTTCATTACTGAGGATTGAACCCAGAGTCTTTGCACTGAGCCACATCCCCAGCCCTTTTTTATCTTTTGAGACAGGGTCTCACAAGTCACCAACTTGCTCAGGCTGGGCTCAAACTTAGATCCTACCACTTCGGCTTCCTAGAGTGCTGGGAGTACACATGTATACCACCATGCCTAAGAATCAATTAAAGAAAAGCACCCAAATTGGTCAAACTATAAAGGATTACAAAGGTATCATGGGCTTCCTAAAAGAGGGTGGTCAGCTACTTGGCTGGACCATAACTTTTCAGCCTTTCCAACTGAGTGATACTCGATTTCTTAAAAAGCCACAAGCATAAATGAATGTGCATCACATTTTGGAGCTTAAAGTGGATTGGGGGTGGCAGATGCAGGAAGTGATGCTGTAGCAACTAGGAACAGCACATTCAGTAAATCTACTATTAATAGACTATCGACTTAATCTCTGAATAGTCCACAGTGTTGCGCTGGACTCCAAAACTACTTTATTTTCAAGAATTGAAATCCTATGTATAACATAGAATTCAGATTCCATCAAGGAAAAAGACTGACAGATTGACAGTATTTTCTTTTAAAAGACTCCTCATAAATTTTAAAACAACTGACGGAAGAGGAGAAGAAAACTTCACAAGCATGTAAGAAAAAAAGGGTTAATACAGATTATTCTCAAAGCTTCTGTAAGTCAGTAAGAAAATACTGACAACATATAAATAGAGCAGATAAACTTAGGAGAAGGTGTCCAATCTTATTCATGAACAAATAAATGACCATTAAAGGATGAGATACTGCAACAGCAAGCAGAAACACTGAAAACAACACCCAGGATTTGGAGGCAGATATGTTTACATCGACAGGCACTGATCGGGATCACTCCCAGAATGTCAGGCTCCGATCTCTGGTGGTCTAGGGCTTTTATATGATGCACAAGCAGGAGGTACAAAGGAGGTACAAAGGCGAGACAGAACAGCCTGGCAGTTCTTCTGATTAGCTAGCAGGGTGAGATCATCAGTTACAAGGGTAGATTAATGATCATCAGTTTATGAAGCTTGGTACAATGGTACAATCAGGCATCCTGTATGTTCGGTTACGCTGTCATGGTTACAGGGATTAAGAAAGTAATTACAAAGCTATGAAGCAGTTACAGAGCTAGGCAGTTTCAAAAGAACAAAGTTTTAAAAAGAACAATCTCTCTTGTACAGTTTTTTTCCCTTTCAATACCATTTTTAACTTATGAACTTTACAAACTAAAAGATTCTCATTGCCAAGAAGGGGAAAAGGCACTGTTGACAGTGATGCTGTTGACAGAATTGCCAAATGTGTTAAATCCAAAAAGCATCATGACCTCATCACACCAAGTCTAGGAGTCTCTCTTGTAGAAGCACTGGTTTGAGAGTGAAGGAGTACATAGCTACTACTACAGATGTGAACTGCAGTGCAGTTTATAAATGCAAAAACTCAGAACTGCCCAAAATGTCCATCAACAGAAGGCTGGTAACAAACCATCATATGGTCACCCTCACCCATGCAAATCTCAGACACTAATGTGTACTAGACTATTATGTATTGATTTGAGAAGAAAATGAAGGGATACTGACAGAAAACCCAAGTCAGAAAATATTGCATACAGTGTGATTCGTGTTTTAAAAACTCCATCTTGGGCCGGTGAGATGGCTCAGCGGCGTAAGCGCCTGCCTGGCAAGCACGAGGGCCCGAGTTCGACTCCTGGAACCCACATACGAAAAAAGGGCCGGTGATATGGCTCAGCGGCATGGGTGCCTGCTGGCGTGCGAGGTCCTGAGGTTGACCCCCGGTACCCACAAAAAACAAAACAAAACAAAACAAAAAAAAACTCCATCTATCTATGGAAATGTAGTCCATGGAAGCAAATGGTTAGTCTGGAAAGATTCACACCAAAACTTAGCAGTCTATTTCTAAGTAGATGGGCTTAAAAGGAGGGAGGAAATATATTTAAAAGAGTGGTAAGATTTTATGTTTTCTACATTTCCTTGATTTTCTGTAATACTTATGGGTTCTTTCATGTCAAAGAATTCAATTTAAAAACTAAATATTTCATAATGAAACATAAAAAGCAGTTCATTCTGGAGGAAAGAAATCCACCATCAAGGACAGACCTGCAGCAATGACCCTCACATTCCACTACTGCCCCATGAGAACACTTGCCAAAATAAACAAGGCTATAGATTAATGTTGCTTTCATCAAAGACAAAACAGACCAAGGCACCCTAGAAAACCAACACCTGACACACAGGCTTCAATTGCAGGACTGACTCTTTCTGTTACTATTAGGCTACTGTGATCTAAAGCTAAGACCCACTGCCTGTGGAACTGCCCAACAATAGAAACTTGCAGTCCTGACCAGTTCCTGCACAACACTCCCCATCGGCAGCCCCTCTTGAGTGTACCCATTTCAGAAAAGTGTGCTTCCACTGAAACATGTTCTGTCATGGTTGGCTTGACAAAGCCATTTACCCCTTAGGGACTGATGCCTTGGCATGGCCAATAATTCTACTCGTGAAATCAAAGTGAGAGTAATTACTTGTTTCACCTCTTCAGTACACCCAGGCCTGCAGGTAACCCATGGAATCAAGGGCCTAAAGCGAGACCTTAAGTAAGCACCTTTACCACAGTGACATTTCTGCTTCTCCACAGATACTTGCTAGTTGCTCAAATAATGAAGCAGGCATGTGTACTGGGGTCTATGCAGAGTAGCCTCTGTGGGATGCACACATATGGGTAAGTTTGCCCCGAGTCTCAGATATAACCAAGTCCCCATGGTGACAAAGGGCACACACCTGTGAGGCTACCTGGCTTTTGGGAAATACATAGTCCAAAATCATTTAAAAGACACAGGTGAATCAATGAAACTCAGGGATAGACTGACCAGCCACTGGCTTTAGCCACCTGTGTAGGCAATATCCAGAGTAGGGGCTTTGCATATAAACACACTGCCAGAACTCAGACCTCCTGATTGAGGTATGCTACTGAGTACAGTCCTCTGAGGGGATCTTTGTGGGCCACCTGCAGAAGCTTTATGCTTCCAGATCGCTCAGGGTGAAAATGGTCTACCTCTAGACAGGAAATAGAACTTTTGAGAAGTCCCAAAGGAGTCAGTCTCACATTTGATGAATGTGTTGGACAGTACCACCCACCTCCTGATCCCAATTCCTTCTGGTACTCACCTTTCTCCTAGTCACCTTGGGAACCCTTTGGCTTCATCTCCCCACATCTAACTTGGGTGACCAAATCACTTGCTACCCAAGCCAGAGCTCTTCTCAGAGCAAAAGGAAGCACTTTTGATTTTGGTTGGATGATATGAAATTGCCACATTAGATCATTTTTGACAAGCAGAAAGTCCACTTCATGTGATATATGTAGGCCAGGACAATAGGAATAGGCTTATTGTTTCTAGGGGTGAACGATGACATGTGATCGCCCAATATCTAAGCCATCTGAAAATCCTTTCACATCTGCCTCCCATGCCAACCACTCCTATGCCCATTTGAAGCACTGGTTCAGGCATTTGCTCCTTGCTTTCCAAAGCTGTGAGTGCTATGGTCTCCTTGCCTTCAGCCTCTCTCCTTAAGAACCCATCCTACCAAGAGGTAATGGACTCACCTTCCTAAAACTCAGGCCTGGCAATATCACTCTCTATTGAAGAACAGTTGTGGTTTCCAGAGCCTCTTGGATTAAGGCCGTACTTCTTACCCTGTATCCAAGCCCAGTGCGGCTCCCATTTCCTTCCATCCTTTAACCTGACTTATGATGTAACCACTTGCCCCAGCAGCAATCGGTCTCATTCTAAGCACACATCCTTGGTCCACTCACTGGCTTGGATTGTGTGTGTATATGTATATGCATGTATGCACATATGTGTGTGTGTGTGTAGTGTGTATGTGTATTAGTTATGGGGGGTTGGGCCCAGGCCTTCACACTAAGATATATCCCCAGCCTTATTTTTAAAAATTGAGATAAGGTCTCACACTAAGTCACTAAGTTGTCCAGGCTGGGCTTGAACTTCTGATCCTCCTGTCTCGGCCTCTCAGAGCACTGTAACTAAATAAAGCTATCAAACCTCCCTGGCCCGCCTTGCTCTCAGCTTTCTGTCCTGTTCCCACTGCCTCTCCCCAGTCTCTAACTTCCTGCTAACCCCCAGGCCCAACTAGATTCTTGCTGGTTGCCCAGTTTGGGCACAGCAGACCCCATTTTGTCTGGTCCCAACTCCTCCAGAAGACCACAGCTGAGCCTGTACAGACCCTCCAGCCTCACCTGGCATCCAGCGACAGGGCTGGTGTTTACAGTGGAGGTGGCACCACCTGTGCAAAGTGGAACCACCACTGCAATGTGCACCGCGTCAATCAAATGGAATGACTCAATTTCCAAAATACTGAATCATCACTAATAAGGTTCCCTCAACTTCTCTCCTGGCTTACCATTTTGAATCCTCCCCATTCTTCAAGGCTTATACTTTCTAACTTTCCTCTCACCCCCATCTACCACAGATATTGTCCCCACCTGTGAACCTCTACAGCCTATCTCTCTTCTTACATAACATGTTAGGACATTAGGACATCCTGGCTTCTCCTAATATCATCCATGTGCTTATTTCAGCCAGACTTCAAGATCCATGAAGGCAGACATTGCACCTTGCCATTTGCTTGATTCCCAGTCCTAGTACACAGTGTGGCCCATCAGAAGTCCTCAATAAAGACTTAATTGTATTAATCAAGATTGTTTGGTCTATACATAACTTAGAAAATCTTTGAGCTCAAACATAAGGGAGGTTCCAAAACTTCTTGAGCAGTCAGTGTTATTGGAATAGTAAAGTGACTTCACTCAACAAAACTTATTTAGACATACAAGTTACAGTCTGTTAAAAATCATCCCATAAAGCCAGGAGTGTTGGTGCATGCCTATGATCCCAGAAACTTGGGAAGCCTGAGGCAAGATCACAAGTTTGAGGCCAGCCTGGGCAACTTAGTGCAAGACTTTGTCTCAAAATAAAAAATAAAAAGAGGTAGGAATGTAGCTGAGTGGTAGAGCACCCCTGACCCCAATAGCACCTGCCCAAACAACAACAAAAATCAGCCCTTTAAGGCAGCAGAACATGGCAATAAGCCTGATGGGTTTATAGACCTCACAGGCAAAAAGTTTTACTGTCTAAGTAAGTAGTCATCAAATGACAGCCAGTGGTCAGGGAAGGACGGTACACCTCTGGCAAGTTTCAAGTCTCTGGGAAAACCCTTAATAGCTCATGAAGCAGCTACAGGTGCCCAAGGACCTGGTGCCCAACAATGAAACCAGGGCCACGGATCCCAGGCCTGGTGGAGCCAATGTAGAGCAGAGACAGTACAGAGAAAACCACCTGGGGACTGAAAAGAAAAGTCACTATCCGGGATTCCAACACTCAGTCTCAGGGGGAAACCACACACAGTTTTTTGCCAAAAAGGCTACAGTACTAGAAAGTCAGAAAAACACAAGAATGACCAGCTTCTCATAGCCTGGATCAAGGCGAGGTCCAAGCAAGAGGCCACCTCTCTCAAGATCAGAATAAATAATGGCCTCCAAAATTAAGTATTTATATTAACATTTCCTCCATAATTTAATTTGCCCATATCTAATGTTCTCCATCAAGTAGTTCAGTTTATATATTTATATGGGGTTATACTTTAACAGTGGTTAACACTGACAGATTTATGGAGATACGACCCTGCTTAAAGTCAGTTGTTTATCTCTTAAGTATATTGCTCAAATCATTTATGGGTCAGTGTGTCAACTGGAAGTTGTTTTGGAGCTACAGGCACCAAACCTAGTTGTTTTGTTCTATGAAGTCCAATCAAATCATAATATTCATATTAAGTGTCCCTAAGAGTCCCATCAAATTCAAGATTAACGTATCCAATGAAGCACTAAGCTAGTCATTGTGATGAAGAAAATACGCAGCAAAGAAGAAGACTGCTCTTCAAGCATGTGAAAACAGTCCACACTCAGCTGTGTGGGACAGATCAGAAGTGCAGTAACACAGGGGCTGGACGAACTGGAAAGGTTTTCAGAGACGGCAGGATTTCAACAGGGTGAGGGGAAAGGCTCAGCAGGAATGAAGTGTACACAAAGGTAATGTAACAGGCACTGTGGCAAGCTCTTGTACACAATCTGTGCAACATCTCCCAAATACACGCCCTTGGAGCACAAGTAACTCAGGACCAACAGAAGCCAACTGAGTGGACGGAAGGAGCTTTCACGAGACAGTGGCTCAGATGACAGAACCTCTGATCCCCGGCCCAGCTCCTGTAACCCCAGAAAACCCGAGGGGTCCCCAGGGGCCCATCTGCTCTCTATGTGCCATCTATGTGCCTTCCTCAGCACCCAGGTCAGTGTCAAAACTATCAATCTCCACACTCCCTTGAATGAACTTAAAAATGATAGCAGTTTCCTTTATGTAAATGATTCAAGCACAACTACAAAAGTAAATGACTCTCACAACTATTATGCTTCAACCCCATATGACCCATTTTGTTTCCATTTAATCCATCTTTTCCAACCATGGAGTTAATTCCTATCTCAGCATGTCTCAATCTAGAGTTCCTCAGTGAAATCTGAAGATATATTTTTCCAACCTAAAATACGTCTAGGTCTTTATCTTTGTACCTGCTGCTCAGAAGAAAAAGCAATTTAAGCTAAAGACAAGAAAGCACAAACTCCAAAATGCCTAAAACAGAAAATACACATCAAGCAAGAGAGGGAAATGGGCTTAAACAGAGAAAGTTGAACAGGAAGATGTTAGGGATTCCTGAGCAGACGACATAAGAAGAGTGCTTCAGAACAGTCCATCCAGTCACAGTGACATGCACAGCAGAGGCTTATGGGAACAGGAAAACAGAAGTTTGATGAGCTGCCAGTGGTTCCTTCCACTGCCAAAGGCCTGCTTTAGATGCAGAGCCATTCAGACTTAGCTGGTAAGTAAAATGTAGTTCATTCTTAGGGTTCTCACCTCAGATTGTTTACTCCAGAATACAAAGACTTTACTGTGAGAGGCTCTCGAGTAGGAGAGATTTGAGCCCCCATGAGATATCTGGCAAGGTCTGGACATTTTTGGTTGAGTTTTGAGCTGCCTTTAGGTGGTAAGGCTGGGCTTCCACCTCCCTTCAGGGATTATCTTTACATAAATTCATACGATGTTTAGCTGAGAAATATCTTAGAGTTATTTTCCTCCTGCAAAGTGAAATAGCTTCACAAATGCTAACAGGCATCTAACATTAAACATGTAAAACTTACCCTCTACCAAAAAGGCTAAATAACAAATACTTCATACCCCTCCAATGCCTGCCATGGGCTCACTGGGCCAGTTTGGGACACTAGACATAGAGCCAAGGCTCCACAGTCCTCACACACACCCTCCATGTCCTAGACCTAGGACAACCTTCAGGGACTTAGCTCCCACAGCCCAGTGGGTGCCGTCCAAGCACAGAGCCAAGATACACAGCCAAGATGTTTCGGCAAAGTCCTGGCTGGAAACTGGAGGAATGGTATAAAGTCACATGCCAGTATGCCAGTGTGGGCCAATGACAGAAGGAACATATTTTCTTTTCTACATGAGCACATCTGTTTGGATATTCACTAGAGTAAATTCTTAAGTGACTAATTCACAGTTTCACTTTGTCAGGATTAAAGCAAAGTATTTTATGTGACATCTGCTTCTGCTAAATCAGGATGCTATTTCCTCCTGAGCTGTCACGCTAAAGATAGGGATATGTGGTGATAGTTGTGCTATGAAACCCTGAGAAAATTATTCCTTCAGACATGGGAATCCCAGCTTCCTTGAGAACCTAGGAAACCTGTATTACAAGTCAATAGGCCCATCAAGAAGAAGAAAACCTCAGCTGCTGATATGCAAAGAAGACACTTACTCTATATTCAAGCAGGAAATCACCTGCATGGCGTGAAGGGAAGAGAAGATTTATCCCTCTGCCCACCACTCTCCACCCAGTCCTCTATTCCTAAAGCATGCAGTACCAACTAGTAAGGTGCCAGGACATCAACTGCTGGTAGGTGTTACCAAGTCATGGTCACTGGGGCCCAAAGGCAGACACAGTGCTTCTGTCTTGTCACTTCCACTCCTCCATGTGTAGGGATCGGCAACCTGAACCAGAGCTAAGGGCTCCTCAGTGCTGGCCCTTTCTTCTGATCTCCCCTTCCAGTCTTTGCATTGCAGGGGACCTGTTTGCATGGAGCACAGGAAGACTGCTATATAATGACTCTCAGGAGTAGGTGGAGCCAATACCACCACCCAAAACTGTGGTGTTCCAACCTGGAACTCTGATTTGAAAGGTAGCAGACTTGGAGCCAATCCAAATCTAATAGAATTTCATTTACTATTTGGCAGTTTTTCCTTAAGAGGGAAAAGAGAAGTGGGGAAATATTGGTGGAGGAAGGGGAAATGGGGAAATGTTGGTCAAAGGAAACAAATTTTCAGTCAAGATGATTAAGTTCTAGAGATCTAATGTATAGCATGGTGACTATAGTTAATACTGTATTGTACACTGGAAACTTGCTGCAATGGTAAATCTTAAGTGTTCTCAACATATACATAAAACTGGTAATCACATGAGATGATATTTTAATTAGCTTTATTGTGGTGATCATTTCACAATGCATATACATAACATCATTTTGTGTCCCTTAAATAAGAGATATTTATTTGTCAATCATACTTCAATAAAGCTGGGAGTAGAAAATGGTCACAGAAAGAAGAGATGCTTAGGGAACCAATACTCAGGCATCCCTGTGTCACATGATCTTTAAATTCTAAGCTACCTTGATTGCCACATATTAAAACAAAAAGTGACTTTCTTAAAAAACCCTCCCCCCAAGGCTTAACCCTAGCAAAAGGAAGATGTGTTTAGAGAGAACTCTCAGCAAGAATGCAGCCCAGGTAGAGAACAGCCAGGTAAGAAACCTCCTCAATGGTCCTGCACTGCACAGACAGTGAGAATCTAGATGCAGGAGTGACTGTAGATCAGAATACTAGTGCTGGGCAGTTTCTGCACTTGGTAAAACGCCTTTGACACACAGCAACAGCAGCTCCAAACTTGTCCTGCATGGCCCAGAAGAGGGACTAAGAGCCTGGCTGCTCCAGATGTGGTTCCCAGACCAGAAGCAGCACCATGGCCACAAACTTGTCAGAATGCAGAATCTCCAACCCTAGAGCCCAAGGAATGAGATCTCCATTTTTTAAAAAGGTGCATTCACATTATTTTGCATTCACGTTAAGGTTTGAGCTTGTTCCAAAAACACCAAGTGTTGAAAGAATTACATGATCTTGTACTAGCCCAGAGTTTCTCAAAGTCCTTCCCTTCCTCTCCTCAGTTTTGGCCTTAGTCCAAGAAAATTTCTGCCCTCTTTCACAAACAGTAAGTGGGGATCTTTTCTTCCTTCACGTGGATTTCATTCCTTAAGGAGCAGCATAATCC
This sequence comes from Erethizon dorsatum, assembly GCA_028451465.1. Classification (NCBI taxonomy): domain Eukaryota; kingdom Metazoa; phylum Chordata; class Mammalia; order Rodentia; family Erethizontidae; genus Erethizon; species Erethizon dorsatum. The sequence continues at coordinate 28,783,497 of CM051829.1, read as the reverse complement.
AGTGGATTATACATTCTCAGTAGGTACAATTATGATGTTCTTGAAGTAAGCTCTGCCCCCTCCTTCCTACTTCTTCCCTGCATCCCCACCTGCCCCTCCTTGCCTGCCTGTACTCAGGGCTATAGCTCACCTTGAGCCGGAGCCTCTTGTGGTCAGCAACCAGCAGCCTGCTTTGTGGACTCAACCATCTTGCATTTGGGCCTACCCACAGTCTCAACAGTTTATCAAAGGCCCTAAATTTGAGGGTAAGCAGGTACACCTAGATGTACACTAAGCCACTACTGTAAGTCCTCATTTCTAACCAGAATTTTTTGTAGATATTATATCAACTTAATGGGGTGGGGGTGGGGGGTATTCTAGCTCAACCATTCCTGGAAGTTACTATCAGTAATGCACTACCTTCTGCATGTCTAAAATCCTCTTATTAGATCCCAATCTTTATTTTTTTTTCTTTGTAAAGATTCCAAATGAACATCCGGGAACTCTTTCTAACATTATGCGAATCAATTTTTCAAGTTTGATGGGCCCTAGGAGCACGAAGTTCCAAATGAGTGGAGCGACCAGGCAACCTCACTCCGGAGACAGTTTATAAGCTGTGTTGACCTGAGACTCTCTTTAGTTAAAGAGAATCCCATTTTTATTTAAACATTTTTAGTTTTGAAAATGCTTTGGCAGGGCATGGTGGTACACATCTATAATCCCAGTACTCAGGAGGCTGAGGTAGGAGGATCACCCATGAGTTCAAGGCCGTCCTGGGTTACCTATGGCATTCAAGGCCAGCCTGAATGACATGGTGTTACCCTGTCTCAAAAAAAAAAAAAAAAAAAAAAAAAAGCTTTGACTTAGTTTAGGTCTCCACCATGAAATAAATCTGATCTTCACTTTATGGCTAATTCATTCAATGAAGAGAAACTTATTCTTTTTTTTTTTGTGGGTACCGGGGGTCGACCTCAGGACCTCGCGCACCAGCAGGCGCCCGTGCCACTGAGCAATATCACCGGCCCTTTCTTCCTGTGTGGGTTCCGGAAGTCGAACTCGGGCCCTCACGCTTGCCAGGCAGGCACTTACGCCGCTAAGCCATCTCACCAGCCCGAGAAACTTATTCTAAAAGGCTAATATTTAGATCAAAAGACACAATTAGCAAAGGCCATTTAATTATTCATCTTATACAATTAGCAATGACTATATAATTATTGTGATTGCTCTTCTTTTGGAAGAAGCTCAAGCAGTGTACGCATCAAGAAAGACTTTTAGATTTCCTACAATGGAATTCGCTCCTCACTAATAATTGTAACATAATTTATAATAATAAATTTCAGACCATGCTCTCCTAAGCTATAGCTAAGTAGATATGACTCTTTCATAGCCTTTCCCTAAGTTTAAAAATGACAACTAATTCATACCCTTTGACCCTGAACGTATCCGTAATACTAGAGTTTTGTCTCTTTGGCATTTTCACCTGGCCTTGCACATCTGTTCCAGAATCTATCAAATGAGAGTGATCTGTGACTAGGCACATACACAGACATCTTTGAACTGATAACCCACTAGTTGTATGGAACCATCATGAGCCCATGAATAATAGTCTGGGGCTTGGGGAAAGTAGAGGAATGCTGGAGGAATTAGTCTTTCCTCTTCCCAGCTTGCCTGATTCAAGTCTGTTTCATTAGCTTTTACTCACGGATTACTTAACCTTAGAAACCAGTCATACCTTGAAAATATTTAAGGACACAAAAGTAGTATGGAACTTCTGAAAAGGGGCTGAAGCTCCCTCTTCATCCTACTAAGAGAGTGACACTTGGGCAAATGGAGGCTGAGAACAGAGGGACACAGCAACAGTCTACCATACTCTAGCCAGGAGGCCCGATGGGGGTACTTTCCTACCATATCAGGCTTTGATTCTAGAGTCAGTCATCAGCACAATCCGTGAAACCCACTCTAAGCTGTCCACAATGGTGGTACACACCTTAGACTATCTGAACACCCACTGGACCCAAAAATATGAACAGAGGATGAAGGTGTCTCATCTTTCAGGAAAGATATTTGCAAAAAAAAGAAAAGGCAAGAGGGCAACCCAGATAGCACACAAAGGGTTTGAATCCTACACATAATATAAAGATGGAGCTATTTGGGGGCCACACAGGGGGTGGAGAGTGGGGGAGATCAAGCCATTGTAGTGACAGGCTGTCAGCTTATCAAGGTACTGAGTTTCCGAGGGGGCGCAATAGGACACCTCTTATCTCCAGAATGCACAGATGTAGGCTCCACACGTAGCATCTTTCCCATTAACCTTCAGACTGGAAACAGATGGGCGAGAGGATCCCAGCCCTGCTGGAATGCATATTCAACACTGGCAATCACGGAAACACCAGCAAGCCACAGCAACAGCACCTGCAGGTTGGCTGGGGCTCAGCTGGAAGAACTGCACTGGAGCTCTCTGAGGACCACCAGGACTCAAACACCAAAAGTACTCAAGAAGAGGGGATACATGACATTTGGTAGCAGATATTAAAGACTCAGCTTCTGAGGCTTAGAAGAACTGTTTCCTTACAGGCCAGGAAACAAGGGGAAGGGAGTACAGAACAGGATGAAGCTTAAAGAAGAAACCAGACAGGGACCAGTCAGTAGCTGTTGGGCATAAGTAAGACATGCATCTCCTGGTAAGATGTAAGAAACAACTGGTGGAGCCTGAGCTGGGTAGACAGCCAGGAGGATGAGGCGGAGGGCCTCTCAGTTATAAAGACCTGGGGATGTTGACAGGTGGATATCATTACCATCTAGAGTCTTAAGACATTAACTTCCCAGCAGTCAAAACAGTGTGGCCGTGGAGCAATATCTCTGTAACCCGTGAACCCTGGACCAGCTTCACAGATTCAAAGAAACATGGGGAAGACAGACCCCTAAGACAGCCCCATAGTTTCATGCTGTATAATTCCATTTCTAGGACATTCCACTTCTAGTAATGGAGAATAGATCAATGGTTTCATGGTTAACACATTTTTTAAGTTACTGTGTGTTTGCAGTGTGTACTTTTCTGCAGGGAGATTTCACTTGATTTCAAGCAGATATATCACCCCACAAAGGTTAAGGAAACCACTGCGTTAGAATAACCAAGGCACAGTGCCTCACATAGGACATTCTGAGAACAGAGCCTGGTTGGGCACATCAGCTAAGGGAAAAGCCATGGAGTCACTTCCACAGCACCACTCTAGAACCCCTCCAGCTCAGCGCCTTCTGGCAAATCTTGCCAGATAGTAAAGATAGTAATCCGTGAATCAAAAATACTTCCTGGAAATGCTCTCATGCAGTGCTCCCTAGGCATCTTCTCCTGCTACTTAAAGAACTACTTCAAGTACATTCTACTCAAGACGAGTGCAACCTCCTCCTGCTGCTCTGCTCCTGATTCAGTGTTAACATCCTCTCAGTTGCCCAAGCAGGAAGCCGGCACATGGGTCTACACTTCTGATTAATTCACCTAACAGATCTCCCAACCATCCCCACTAGCAATCCACCTCTTTAAGACCCCTTTTTGCCTCGCTAGGATTAAGGTAATGGACCCCTAACCTTTAATTTGGCCTCCATATCAATGCATTCTCCTTAACATATCTCAAGTGATATTTCAAAAATTCAGATCTATATTTTCCCTCTCTTACTTTGAACTCTTTAACAGCCTCCCTGACTACTCTTAGGGTTAAAGTCCTGGTGTGTCCACACAATCCTCCACCCTCTGGTCCTGCCATAACTTTCTCCTCTCTTACCACCACCCCCCGAAATACTCCACTTGGCCTTCCCTAAGGTGCTCTGCTCTCTCTCATCACTAGGCCCTAGCTCTACTCCTCTGCCTGATACTGTGTGCTATTCCATGAATGAATATACTATTGTGTACTTGTCTGTTTACTCCTCTTTGTGCTTGAAATGCTCTGGAATATCCCAATGATTCCTTTCTCTGGGTACTCTTACCTCCAGGTCCCATAGCCTGGATGTCACTTCCCATCAGAAGTGCTTCCCCTGTCCCCATTTCTCAAGCCTGAGGCACATGCTCTTCTCTTCTACGTTCCACAGGACACAGCCCTCCTGATTCCATGTTGTTAGGCAACAGTTTTCTGTGTCCCTGACTAAATCAAAGGCTGTGAAGGTCGAGTATCTTATTTACTGCTACATCACCCTAAGTGCTAGCTTATGATGGGAGCCAATGTTTGCTATCAGATAAATTGGTCTCCTCCACTTCTTGTGACTTGTAATTCTTCCACATCACACAGCAAGCCCTGGAGAAATGATCACTCACAAAGATTCAATTTGCTGTCTTCACTAAGAGAGGCTACAAGGGGAAGACAGCATCTTGCCACAAACAGCTAGGCAATGGGAATTAATGATGGGAACTCAAGCTGCCTCATTTCTAAATACTGCACTTCCACAGCTTACCTGACCCAGGGCTTTCTAATGCCCTAGGCTACCTCCAAGGACTCCAAGACCCATCAACCACCAGAGAAATGGGATGAGATAGCCCATCCTGTCACAATCAGAACAATTCTACCTTCTTCCATCTTATAGCTTGGGCTAAAAATTGTGTTTGAGAAAGTGTTTTGATGCTAAAGTTTGACAAGACCCCAAATCCTATTACACTCTCTCATTTGACAGATGCAAAACTGAAATTTAAAGCGGTTAAGGGGCTGGCTCCAGCTACTCAGCTAGTGCGAGAGACTGGTCTCATGATTACAGCACTCCTTCTAGGCTTTCAAGCCATATAGAGCCACATAGACATGCAGTAATAGAAAGGAAAATTACCCTGACTAACCACCCTGTTTTGTTCTGTACATTTTTATTCACATAGCATACATATATAGAGAATATAATTATTAGAAAGTGAACAGCTATGTAACCAAAAAGTAAGAATGCTGTACTCTGGAGTCCCCACCTCCCAGGTGTCTTCCCTTCCCTTAGAGGGAAACCATTACTTTGTCTTTTGAAACAATTCCCTTGCCTCTTGATAATTTGATCACCCACATAAGAATTTCTGGATGACAGAGGTGAGCTGTTCCTATATTTGAGTTTCATAGAAATGTGTATTGTTTTGTGGCTTGCCTCTTTTGCTTCACATTAAGATTCATTCATGTTACTTTGTGTTGCTAGAGTTTGTTCATTTTGGCCATTGTGTGCTATCCTACTGTATGAATGTCCCATGAAGTACTTGTCTTTAAAATATGGATGTGTATTTCTCTCATGTTTTTAACAGTTTGAATCAAATGAGTCCACATAATTTCAACATGACTAGTGAAAATACCTGAGCACCCCGAGCAGAAACAACATCAAGACTAGACCGGCTGAATGTTCCACAGAAGCCATGGAACAGGAAATTATGCAGACGGACCTCTTACAAATAAAAATCCTCCACAATCCAGTGCTTCACTAGTAGGTATGCAGTAATCATCTCAAGTCCTAAAACTAAAGCCTCGGTATTTGCTGATAAATCTGAATGCACAAATATGTGTAGTAACACTACTGCTGAGGGCAGGTATATGGATAAAAACTGATTATCTTTCCCTAATCTACTCTGAATTACTCAACTCTAACATGTGGCCAAGCTCCCTCTTCCTACCAGCTGTGAATTATCCACATCCAATATGAGGCTGCACCTAGTGCTTCCTTTGTAAGCTGGGCTACCCAGAGAAGGACTCTTTCCTTCTCACACAACAGTTCACCTAGTTTTGAAGTGTACCACAAGCTAAAACTTTGTCTTCTGTTAATATCCAGCTTGGGTGGCAGTCCACGGACTATACTTAATGGGTCGCTGAGTGATTTCTAAGGCCTAGAAACCCTGCCCACCTGCCCACCCATAGCTGCCACCATGCTGAAAGGAACATGATGAGAAAGTTTCTGATGTCATCAACACCCTAGTAAAGGATACAAAACATCTCAGTCACAGTCACTGATGACACACCTTTCCATGGAAACAGAATCTGCTAGGGAGGCAAAAGGAAAGACCATGAATACAAGGCATTCAAGGAGGGGGAAAAACAGCCTTAATTTTGAGGAAAACCCCTAAAAGTGTTAAAAGATCCATAAAACACCTCTCCAGATCAGCCTGCCCACCTTGCCCATGATCAGTCCACTGATCACGAGTTTATCCAAAGTTGGCATTTCTTAGGTGGACAAGGGCATCTTCATCCTACCAACAAGTAGCCTCTCAAATTCCATTGTAGAGTAACTGATGTTTTTCCTATTCCAACTTCAAGTCCTCAAAACCACCTGACAGTCAGGCGACTCTGCTCAAAATCCTCCATTGGTTCTCAGAGTTAAAGCCAAATGCTTATGGTAGCCCTGAAGACCCTATCCTAGTCTGCCTCTTACCCTGCCTTCTCTCCTCTCTGTCTCCAGCCAGAGGCTTTCTCAAGATTCTTCAACATCATGCCCAATGTGCCTCAGGCCTGGGCATCTGCTGTTCCCTGTATGGAATGTTCTTCTCCCAAACAGCCATAGTGCTTTCTCCCTTACCCAAAGGTGAACTTCTCAGCACAAACTCAGATTTCACCTCACCCCAATCCCTATTTTCCTTCCCCTGCTTCATTCTCTCTTCCTGGCACTGAAAAGTGTCTATGCACTCAGTACTTTATCTTATCATTCTTCTTCACTACGACGGAAGTTCCATGTGGCCTGGAGCCATGATCCTCATCCCATCCCTCACTTATACTGGGGATTCCCTGCATTGGGTAGACACTTAAGTATTTGAGTATATTTGAGTATATTGAGTACAGTATATTTCTTTTCAGTTTACACAAGAAAGTGGGGTACTTAATTGGCAAAGTTAACCACCCTTCCAAGTATACATACAGAAAAACCAAAGCTGGGATATAATGCTAAATCTATAAGGCTCTGCAGCATTGCTCTAAGTTTAGCCTACCTCTCCTCTTAAATCAGTCAAAAAGGCTCAGTTTGTTATCCCTTAACCTATGCCCCTAAACAAGCTAGTCACACTCCACAAATGTAGACTCTCAAAGTATAGGGCCTACTAATTATTTAGACTAAGAATAGAAGCTAAAGAACAAAACTTTTGCTCCATCAGTAAACAATTTCCAACAATGTTTGTAGCATGCATTGGTTAGAATGATGAGTTTACATGGGCTATAAACCACCAAGATGATCTTGACAATGTAGAAAAAAAGTCTTTTTAAAAACTAAAGTTTAGGGCCGGTGAGATGGCTCAGTGGCTTAAGCGCCTGCCCGGCAAGTGCGAGGGCCCGAGTTCGACTCCCAGAACCCACATACGAAAAAAGGGCCGGTGATATCGCTCAGCAGCACGGGCGCCTGCTGGCGCGTGAGGTCATGAGGTCGACCCCCCGGTACCCACAAAAAAAAAAAAAAAAAAAAAAAAAAAGTAAAGTTTAGGGCCGGTGAGATGGCTCAGCAGCGTAAGCGCCTGCCTGGCAAGCGCGAGGGCCCGAGTTCGACTCCCGGAACCCACATACGAAAAAAGGGCCGGTGATATCGCTCAGCGGCACGGGCGCCTGCTGGCGTGCGAGGTCCTGAGGTCGACCCCCGGTACCCACAAAAAAAAAAAAAAAAAGTAAAGTTAAAAAAAAACAGAATAAAGATAACAGAATAAAGGGGGGAAACACAAAGCCAAACACCTACAGATTCAGATTGCAGAATGTCTTACTAAGTACAAACATGTCAGGATCCTACAATCAAAATATGTATACCACAAATAGTAGCAGATGTGAAAGCTAAAGAGCCACAGAATTTCTACAATATTGAGCTTTCTTTCAGGATTAGGTCACAGAATTCCCTCTGGCAAGGTCCTGGCAAGGTTTTCATTCTTTGGTGAAGATCACACTAAGTAAGGAAATGCAAAAAGAGAAAAAAAGGATAATACTTAAAGAGTTGCTCCAAGATCACTACTAGAGGGGGAACTAAAGTTGTCTCTATTCCCAATGATCTTGACAACACAGAATAAAGGTCTTTTTAAAAAGTAAAGTTTAAAAAACAGTATAAAGTTAGTAACAGAATGAAGGAGGGAAACACAAAGCTAAATGCCTACAGATTCAGGTTACAGAATGTCTTACTAAGTACAAACACGTCAGGATCCTACAACCAAAGCAGCAGATCCTCAGGCCTCAGTTTAACCACTACCAGTTCAAAGAGGCCAGCACCGAAGGAAATTTCACTACCATCATTTATAATATGCAGCATTTCTTGGTAGATAAGTCAAATAAAAAGTTACAATTGCCTCACAGAAGATAATTCTATTTATAAATTACAAAGTCCTTACTCTGAATAGTAAATTATCATTGTATTAGGCATAGATTGAAACAGGTATGTGCCCAACTTCAAGATTATCATTTAAATTGGTAGGCAGGAAAAAAAAAAAAATCACCCTTCTGAATCTTATCTTTTGCAAGATCTGGACCAAACGCTAGACCAATTGCATCTTTCATTTAAATACATATTCTATGGATTAATTTAAATAAGACAAAACTCCAAAATCAGGCACCTGCTCAATCCCTATCTTCCTCTAGGTCAGTCATAACTAAGATCTACAAGGGCCATTATTGTTACTTCCATTTCTGTATGTTTGCAGAATGTTTTGCAATCATCACCAGTAGTTATTAAGGTCCTTAAATTCTCTATGGTTTATGCTGGGAAAGGGAATCTCATTAAAGTAAAACTAAGTTTACTAACTGAACCATAGAACTGGAAAGTAAGTCTTAGCTTTTCCCTTCATTTTTTTAACCTACTGAAGGACTCTGATTCTTATTAAGTTATCCCTTTGTTGTATAAAGCAACTTGGGAATACATAAGAGTCACCTGGAGACTTTATGGGAAACTTTTATGCAGCACCTACTATGTACCAGGCAGACTCTAGGCATTGGAGTACAGAGGATAAAAAGGTAAGGCCAACTACATTCAGGGAGCTCACATTCTAGTGAGGACAGCAGATACAATCAGACACAAAGCCACCTGGCATGAAGAAAAGTAAAGCTTTGTGAGGGGCTTGGAAAGTACCTCAGTAGGAAGAACCAAGAGTGTTATTCAGAGAAGACTGGTCACAAAGTCCTCTCCAAGGAAGTGACAATGCAAAAGAGAAGGAATGGAAATGAAAAAGCAAACTCCATAAATATTTAGCAGGAGAAAGCATAATAAAAGAGGTGAAGTTCTACTCCAGAGACACCTGGGATAAATACCTGAAGCAACTTTATCACAGGGGTTCAAGTCTAAGAGCCTCATTTTGAGAAAATTATAAGGATCAATATGGAGTCCTCTGTGCACAGCAACAAAAATAATGACCCATCATAGTGAGCAGAGCATCAACACTAAGAGGTAAAGGCAAGGCCCCTGCTGAGCCATCCATCCATCTACACCCACCAAACTGGGCTCAAACAGAGACATAAGGTGGCCCCGCAGGCTCAAACTCCATGGTGCTAAACACCACTGGCAGCGTCTTCCTTGAGCAATCACTGGGTATGGCATTTGATATAGACTATGGCCTGTGAAGAACCCTGTCCTATCTGCCCAGGCCAATGCCAGCCCTTCTTTTGATATCAACACCACTACCTCTGCATCAATCAACTTCCTGCTGAACCAAACACTTCTAAGCTGGCACACAGAAGGAGCTCCATAACTGTTTAATCAATCATAAATAACAATAACACCCCTATTGTGACATTTATGAAAATGAACCAATTTCCAGCAGCATAATACCCAACATAATGGCTTTCTACTTTCACTACAATGTTAAAACAAACTGTCCCATTTATTATGATAAGACATTTATTAACAAAACACAATCACCAAATCTCAAACACCCAAGCTCTATCACCCACATTGAAGTTTAAAATTATTTCTTTTAATGACTGTTACATGGATGCTGAGTGACTGCTTATGAATAATGCACAGTTATAGCATTTTCTCATTACCAGGAATTAATAGTTGTTTCCCAAGATCAGTTTCAACAATGTCTCAGGCTACCTGCCACACACACACTGCCCAGTGTGAGGAGGCGTTTTCTAAAGCTTCCTACCCGTTCTCTCAGAAGACCATCTATCTGTTCCACACCTTGGTGGGCAGCAGTGGTTACAGCACAGTGACAAAACTCACGCACAACCCTGCTCTTGGGAGGTTTTCCACTCTAAAGCAACCTCAAGGGGTGCTGTGACACGAAATCAAGAGCCTCACCTCGCCTTCCACTCAGGGCGGTTGTGATCATTTCTACCAACTCTACTGCACACCTCACTCTGATGTGGAGGCGCATAACTACATTTTACCTTTGTGTTAAGAATGAGGGACAGCTAAACATCAGAGGAAAAAAAGACTCATCTATTGGGTCAAGAAATGCTGCTTTGATTTGGTTTAATTATTCAAGTCAGAGAGCGGCTATTTCCTTTATGTCTGAATATCAAGTGTAGCCTTGTAATTATCTGGCTCAGCCAGTGCATTGCTATTCATTTCTGCAGATTAAAGAGCATCCAAAAAAGCATCAACTACCCAAAGAGGGGTACATGGAGGGCCTTAAAGACTGAAATTAGTGCAGGGGTTTTGAATTGGGCAGATCCCATCAGGGAAAGCTTCCTAATAGCCCTTCTTACCCACTCCCTTCTCTAGCTTTGATTGTTACCCTCGAAGTAATTCAGGCAGCTGTTCTTATCTCCCAGGCATCTCAAATGCTATTTTAGCTTAAAGAGCTAGGAAGTTTAGCTTTTGTCCAAAGCCTAAAGAGCTGCTACACCAATTGGAAAAAAGAGCACACAATTAACTCATTTTATTGATTTCCCAAGTTCTGTCCAAGACTGAACAAATGGGATCAGATTTCAAAAGATTAAACTTCCATCTCACAGCCCCATTTATAGCATTAAAAAAATCTGTCTGCCACCTGAGCTTGGTTTCTCCATCCTTGGTCACTTATTTTTAAAGCAGCAGCATGCCAGGTTACTACTTCATCTCGTTTAATGTCACTGCCATGAGCAATAAGGAATGGCAATGGGCATGTGGTATTATCAACCATTTAATAGATGAACAAACTGAGGCACAGGCCAACCAAAGTTGTTTTTTTTTTTAAGGTAGGGTTTGGTTTTCCACTTTAAAATGTCATGTGATTGTTATAATACTGAATTTATGCAGAGTCAAATCACAGCTGGCCAAAGAATGAAAGAATAGAAATCTACTTCTCAATAGGGGCCCAAAGTTTCAGCTAATGGACTCGTACAAGGCCTTTCCCCTATTCTCCATAATTCTTCACCAGGTCAAGCTTGCTGTCCTACATACTGACAGAGGGAGGAAATAATCTAGGCATCGAAAGAAAGGAAGGGAAAACTGTGCAACTGCTATCTCTAAATGGGCAACTAAGAAATGCATTTCCACAGGCGACTATTTTTCCCAAAACCTCTATGCTTGGCAGAAGTGTTACAGTGTGAACAACTGTATTCAAGAAAAATGAATGGCAATTACTGTTGTTTAGATCAATAAACACTCTTCTGAATGCAGCACATTTTCCATGAGCGCAAACCAGAGAAGCAGGAGGAGGAAGAGGAGACAGAAGGAAGTTAAGAGGCAGAGACTCCTTTGCCCATGAAGTCCAGTGCAATGTGAAGCTGACCTCTGCCCTGCCATTTGTTTCCTGCCTGGTTGAGTCCTGGTGAGTTGTGGCCCTGAGGCCTGGATTCCTCATCTATAAAACAGGGGTACACTAGTATACTGGAGTATCACCATCACAGGGTCATCATGAGTTAACTACTACTATTACTAAATACAGAGAAGGGCTTTAGATGACTTAGGCCTTCACAAACTATGGTAAAACATCACTATTAACTTTCTAACCCATCACACTGATATTTTTATAAATTCCAATAAAAATGAATCACTAGAAAAATCATGTGGTGCAACACCACAGCAATGTCCAATAGTTAAACCTCTCAGGCACCTTCCAAAGCTGCACTAACTCCTTCAGGCAACCAAGACATTCCTTAGGAAGGCTCATAATGGGAAAGATACCCAACAAACCTCAAAGCGCCCAAAGTCAGGCCTCCAAAGGCAGTTGGCTTCTAATTAAGGGGTAACTTGGGCCTTGAGCAGCGTTAGGTTCATCTAATAAAGTTACATAAATCTCCTGCAATTCAGACATCTGTCTGAGCTGGGCAAGCACGTTCAAGTGCCAGCTGCCTTCCTCAGAAGTCTCAACTCACACTGACCCTGGAGGGAACCTGGCAAAGGGCTAAAGGACCGGCACAGGACTAAGACAGAAACCAGCAGTAATGGAAGGGTAGGAGTGCAGAGGAGACCAGCAATGCTGGCGTTACCTCAACAAGTGAGCACATGGCTGGGTATCTGCCACCTTGGTGAAGCCCGTAACAGATGCTGTGCTAGCTAAAACCTTGTTCAAAGCCTCCTCAGACTGAAGCTGAGTGAGAAGGCCCATGCGGGTACATGTTGCCCCCCCTCATATACAGGAGGCTCCTAGTTTGCTTCAAAGAACATTTGGAAACCCATAGGTGCAGTAAAATTAAAAAAAAAAAAAAACAGGAAGTGTGAGGATCTAGGTTTTAATCCAGGCCCTAATGCAAACATGTTGTTTGATCCTAAACAGGATCCTGCTCTGAGCCTCAGTTTCCCCTTTTGAACAAAGTTACCGATCAGGGTCCCTTCTGGTTCCCATAATATATGCCGGCCTGCTCAGGCACTGCACTTTGGAGTGCACCTGCTCACCACTGACACCTGTCTCCAATCTGTGCCTTTGTCCTCTTCATCATACCTGTCCCGCGGGTACCAACAGCTCTCCCACAGGTACTGGCCTTCGAATGGGAAAGGGCCTGACCCGCGGCCCCAGGATGCTCTCTGGCAGCCCTGTGGGCATGTCTCAGCTCCTTGCATGCAACACATTTATTTCCTCTCCCACCCACCTCACCATACTTGAGTGGCCCTGGCTAATCTTCAAAAAGCGTTTGTGAAGTTGCATCTTAAGGCTAGACTCAATTACTTTACTCTCCAGTCATCAGTTACTCTTCGGTCAACAGTTACGTGGCCTCCTCTCTTCAGACAGAACTTCTGTTCTTTCTTTATCAAGTATGTCCTGAGTGCCTGCCATGTCCAGGCCCTGTGCTTGGCCCTAAGATGACAGTGGCAGAAGAAAAAAAAAACTTGACCTATCCTCACAGAACTCACAGTTTATTACTGCAGGCCTCTTTAAATCCCTTAGCATGGATTCAGACATTGAACTGTGTTGACTTTCCTAATAAGCAGACCAATGTTTTCCTGAGAGAAGGTTCAAAATGGATTGCTAAACAAATTTAAGAAAAACTTAAAGTCTACCACAAAATCTCAATAATAATCATGTCATACATCCCTGTGATCCTGAGACCAAAGTTCTCGGGTATAGGACATGGAGTAAATGGTGCAGCTCCACGTAAGACGTGGCTACTGTTTTCTGCCCAACTTTATATGCACCATGAGGGGAAATCTGTCTCCACCACCACTTTCTGTCTTTAACAGGGATGGAGCACTTGAAGTTCAAAATGACCTTTATCATTTATTCTGTAGTTAACAGTGAGTGCCTAGGTGCTCCAAATCTTAGAACTTTACAACTCCATTGTTACCAAATGAATACATGGGAAGCAGGATGCTAGTTTCCCAATGCAAAAGGAAGCCCAGACTGGAGCTTAAAAAGCAGTTTTGCCAATAAAGGACATAGGGTTGATTCTACTTATCCAACTGGAATCATTCACTTCAGAAGCAAAAGACAGCTTCAGATTTAACTTCAAAAACAAGCACTCAGGAAGCTGAGACAGGAGGATTGCTGTCAGTTTGAGGCCAACCTGAATTACAGAGCTAGACCCTGCCCCCCCAAAAAACAAAACAAAACAAAAACAAAAGAAGTTCCAAAACAGCCTACTGCATGTAAGGTCTCCAGTATGTCAAGTGCTCAGTTAACATGGTGGGTGGAAAACAGAGATGAAGAAGACAGTCTCTGACCTCAAGAGACTTAATATTATTCTAGTTAGGGCAACAGTTCCCAAAATGTGGTCCCTGGACCAGCAGCATCAGCAGTCACTTGAGAAACTGTTACCAATGCTCATTCTCAGACCCCACCCCAGACTTGCTGAATGGGACTCATGAATATATTTATCAAGCCCTCTGAGCAACTCTGATATACACTAACGTCTGAGAACTGCTGAGGTACAAAAAAACAGGACAAAGTCAGTAATACGAAGAATCAAGTCTGTGACGCCTTCCAGCTATGAACTTGTTCCACGTGAAAGCACACATACCCAACATTTCTGACAGCGACATACTGTCATGGCATCTATTTTATACCATTAAGTACTTACCATCAGTTGCCAATTTATTATGAGACATATGAGTCCCATGCCCTAATAATCTCTGAATATTTCTGTGTAATTGGTAGCTTATTTCAAAAATGCTTTTTTTTTATTTTAAAGAGAAGAAAAAACAAAACAAATCAAAAAAAAAGAACAAATTTTCAAAACAACATAATATGAGGGTAACAATGGTCAATGCATTACGTATTATTATCTTTTAGTTATTCAGGATACCAGACATTAGCATTCAATTGTCCAAACATTATTGACACAAACCTTACTCTTCAATGAACTAAGTAAAACTGGTAGTGTATCTATCTTAACCATCTTATATACATATACAATTTTTTTCCCTTTCCCTTCTTTCTTTTCCCTATTCCAGTCTCTCTTTCTTATTGACCAGTTTCTTTTTGATTCACCGTGTCTATTGTACATTTTGGATCTTATTTACTCTTTCAGTTTCTCATACTAGAGAGACAATACGATGCTTACACATGTGCGTCTGGTTTATTTCACTTATGAGTATTTTCTCGAGTTGCATCCATTTACCTATAAAAGTCTCCAGTTTATCCTTCTTTATAGCTGAATAGTACTCCATTGTATAAAAATATCACATCTTTCTTATCCATTCCTCAGTTGATGGGCATTTGGGTTGTTTCCAAGATCTGGCTATTACAAATTGTGCTGCTATAAACATGGGTGCACATATATTGCTGTGGTACGATGTTTTTAATTCTTCTGGGAAGATGCCCAGAAGGGGAATAGCTGGGTCAAATGGGACCTCCAACCCTAGTTTTCTGAGGAATCTCCACACTGACTTCCACAGTGGCTGTACCAGTCGACACTCCCACCAACAGTGAAGAAGGGTTCCTTTTTCCCCACAGCCCCTCCAGCATTTGTTATTAGTTGATTTCTTTATAGTAGCCATTCTTTCTGGGGTGAGATGGTATCTCAGTGTTGTTTTAATTTGCATCTCTCGAATGACTAGTGATGTTGCACATTTTTTTGTATATTTATTTGCCATTAGTATTTCTTCATCTGAGAAATGTGTATTCATCTCAGATGCCCATTTTTGGAGTGGGTCTTTAAATTTGGGAGGTCTGATTTTTTTGAGTTCTTTATATGTTCTCGATAGTAATCCTTTGTCTGAGGAACAGCTGGCAAACATTTTTTCCCTCTTTTTTGTTTTTTGCCAAGACATGATTATGTTTTTGGTCCCAATGGTGGGGGGATAAATGGAACATAGGTGAGCATGAGTGTGACCAAGGCCTTACAAAAAGGCAAAGGATAGTAATAAGTTTCTACAAATGTTCTCTAGAGAAGAGATCTCAAAATCACGTAAAAATGATGAGCCCGTGAATCCTAAGCTCTCTGGACTTCAAGGACATTCCAGAAAGATCCAACATCATACACGTTGGTAAAGTCAGTCGCCTCAAGCCTGGGGCAGCACTTTCAGCCCCAGTAATGGGTCAGGAACAGGTCTCCATGATCTGTAAGTACATTATCAAATATGAAATTCTGAAAGTTTGGATTATATAATTCTACACGCTATACTACCGCCCCTTTCTCCCTGGGAGCCTAGTTTGCTTTCACTCTAGAACCACAATCTATAATCTATAAAACAGGAGAATTAGCATTACTTATTTGTTCTTTCAATGTTCTAAAAAGCCCGGAAAGGAAAAAAAAAAAAAAAAAAAAAAAAAGGGAGCGAATTACCAGGAGCTTTCTTCTCTGCTGACAGGCACTGCACCACCCAGCAGAGCAGGAGAGAAAGAAAAGCAAAAGCTGGAACAACTTCTGAGCTTTAGCTCCTAATGGAAATGATTTCATTACTAAAGACAGCCTTTCCTCTTTTGGACCCCTCCCTGCCTCAGTTCTGAGCCTGCACAGTTGGTCTCTGGCTTATATAATACTACTACTGCTGCCACCACAGGGCACCTCTCGCCTGCTCTGGGAGCCTCTCCATCCAGGACTGTACAGTAAGCACTCACTGCACAAAAGAAGCAAAACTGAATGCTGGCCCACCCCATCTCCTCCAGAACCTGCTCCTGCACTGCCAGGTTTCACATGGAAGTGAAAGAAAGGAAAATGTGTTCAAGTGCATGACAGCCATACATTACCGCAGGCCTAATGAAAACGGCCTTTTTATTACTGCCTCAGCCTCCTCCGCTCAATGCAATCAAGAAAGTGCTTGTCAAATCACTGCAACTCAATAGGATACAAGGTTTTGTTTGTTTGTTTGTTTTAAATTTTTAAACCCTGAGACCAGCTAGCATGGCAACTGTTCCAGCTTGCTTGGGACACTCCTGGTTCAGTCCTGAAAGGTCCAGGTCCTGTCAGCCTGGGATAATTAGTCATGTTAGAACCAACAGAGTCTGTGGCTGCTGCTAAAAGGAAAACAAATTTATGCCAAGAGCATATTCTCAACATAAACCCCACTTTTTAAAAAGTTGCAGCAAAGCATCACTGAAAATAAGGGTCTTTCTGGTGAAGAGCCCTAAGAGCTAGGAACCCAGGCTGGGATTTCAGCACATGCCACAGTTTGCAGACCTGTAGGAGGGCTTTCCAAAACAGTGCTGGGCCCCATCCCCAGAGAACTGCATCCTACGGCTGTGCTGGACTCATGAATCTGTATTTCTAACAAGTTCTTGGGTGCTGCTGTTTCTTGCTAATCAAGAACCACAGGAGGAATACTGTTAGCCTGAGCTACAGCTGAAAAAGATAACAGCCTGCTGAGAAAGCCCACATCAACTGTCAGCCTTCCTGGGAAGCCACTTACCCTCTCTGGGCTTGGTTTTATTATTTTTTTTCTACAAAATGTAACTGATGCCTGAGGTCTCAAATGCTGGACTTCTGGGACAGTGTTGTCTAACTGCAGCATGTATAAGAACCACCTTGGAAGGTTTGTTGAAATGGATTCCTCCGCTCCTCCCCACTTGCTAGATTCTGCAGTCCTCAGGAGAGCCTGGAAATCCGGATTTCTCACCAGCTTCAGGTACTGCTGGTCCTACTGACAAGTACCCACTCTGAGTGGCACTGTCCTACAGCACAGGAGGGGCTCTGCCCAGCAACACTGTAGCTCCTTAGGCAGTGCATTTTTAACAGTTTTTCATAGACAGCTGACTAGCAGTGACCCTACAGGCATCGCATATTTCAGCTTAATTTTTTAATCCTCAACAAATTCTATTTTCTCTCCATGCTCATTACACCAACAGCTGCATTCCATCTCCCTCAACTTTTTGTCTGTAGATTTCGAGACTGCTGTCTCTGCAGACGGGGTAATCTTGTGGGCTGGGAAGTTTTCTCTTCAATGACCCATCCAGTTTGCATGACAGGGCCACAGAAAAACTCAACTGGAAAGGACAATCTCTGCAGAGGAGTCAGAGATGCAGTGGCTTATCTAGAATCCCAGAGCTAGGGAGAAGCAAAGATTCTTTCACTTCATCTCCAGCAAAATATCTTAACAGGCTCCTTTTCCTCTCTGTGGGAGGATGTACTAAAGGGAAAACCCATCACTATTGGTCAACCCAAATTGCTTGCTAATCAGTGTTGCAATCCCTGCCTGCACTCTTGCTCTTTTTTCAAGTGCTTCTCCTAGGACTTCACAGAAAACTTTAAAAGAAAATAGTAAGCTGAGTGAGGTGGCACATGCCTACAAATTGCAGCTACTCAAGAAGCTACTCAATGAGCTAGGAGGATCAGAAGTTCAAGGCCAGGCTAGGCAACTTAGTGAGACCTTATCTCAAAATAAAATTTTTGAAAAGGGCTGGGGACGTGCAGCTCAGGGGCAGAATGCTTGCCTAGCATGTGCTAGTTCAATTCCCAGTACTTCCAAATAAAGAAAGAAAGACAGATAGATGATTAGCTAGAGGAGATTTTGCCAACAAAGAAAAAATATTTCATTTGTTTTGGATACCTTGTGATAGTATTAGTATTTTAAAATGAGATAGTCAACCGTCCCCTTCCCCCAGAGTGGCCTGTAACTGGGGAAAGGAGTGAGGCAGGCTTCTTGTAGCTCCAACATTGAATGTTAGGTTTGCCAAAAACTTATTCTTTAAAATATATAGCTTCTAGCACATAGGTCATTACATAAGGTATTAAACAACAGCACTGTGTACTCCACAAGCAGAACATTGTATATATGCAGAACTTCTTAAATATTTAAGCAATCTTCTTCAATGTTTATAATCTAGGAAGAATAAGACCCAGAGCAGTACTTTTCACTTTAATTTCTTTTTGGGGCCAGAGCAGAACATTTGAAAATGGTCAGCTTCTTGACCTTCACAGTCAGTTTTCTCCTCCTCAGGGAAGCACTCTGCTGGAGTCTAAAGGTGGAAGAGGCTTGAGTGGAGTTTGGAGGCCAACTCTGCTCCACAGGCTTCCAATATTTGTTCTTAAGCCCTTCCCTGACTCACAAGGCAGAAAAGGAAAATGATGGTGGCAGGAGGGTAAGCTGCAGGGGTCTATGTTGCTGGAATGCACAGAACCCCACATGAGCTCCCAACAAGCCAGTGCTAAGGAGCACTGCTACTGTCCTTCACCCTTTTGCACCTAGGTTAATAGAGCAGGAGGAGTCCCAGGCAGGAGTCTGGCAGCATTCCTGGGCCCAGTCCAGTCAGCTGACCTTACACAGGTCGCATCGTATCAGAGCCTCATTTTCTTCATATGTGAAAAGGAGGTAATCCCTGCATGGCTAGAGACCGGCAGTGCTTGTGCTAGGGTGAAGGGCTGCCTCTGCTCTAGGGAAGCTTACCCTTTGAGTTTGGCCCACCTTTAGAAGAGTAGTGACAAGCACTTCTAATTCCTGGTCAGCTGGTAGGTGGTGAACACTACCCCCCACGCTCTGTTCAAAGGCCTATAAATATCCAGCTTCTCTGCCAGTTTCCTCTGCTGGGTTGCTAAGAATCTCTTCTGTCCATTCCCCAGGCCCCTAAGCCCAGAGGTCGGTAAATCCAGAAACTTACTGCCAACTTAGTTGTGCACTGGGCCTTTGCAAGCACCACTCCCCATACCTGAAATGTTTTCTCCTCTCCTCCTTGCTTTTCAAATTCCTCCAGGCCTAGTCTGGATTCCTCCTCTGTGACATTTTTCTGTCCTGAGAATTCTTTCACTCTCCTCTCTTTCTTCCCGGTACCTCCATGAAGCCTTTCTCTGAGCTCCCCCAGCACTGTCAGCCCCACCATAAGCCCCCAATGTGTACCCCATTGTATCTACAGGATCTTTGTTTCACAGTTTGTATACCTCCTCCTCTCCTAGATTGTAATCTCCAGGCCTCACTTATTTCATCCTCAGTGTCCAATTTCTAAGGTAGTTTAATAAACATTGTTAGAATATTTGAACTGATCTCTCTAGTAAGATAATTTGGTGAAGTATCAGTGACCTTTTCAAGTAATATTTGAATGCTGGTGCACCCCACTGTAAACAAACTAAGTGTGAAAATCAGATTTATCTAAAAGATACATCAAAGATATGACAAGATTCACCAGAGCACATTTTTAAATATCAAGTTCCCATGCATTTAAAACAAGATTCAGTCTGATATTTATTTTTTCAAGAACTTGCCTTCAATTCAGTCCAGCAAACATTTACTGAAAACCTAATGGAAGGTATTCTTCATAACTCACTACAGTTGGGACTTTCCCTGTCTACTTCCTCATATTCACCATTCGACATGATTACAAAGCATCCTCTTCAAGAAGTCATCCGGACAAGGAAAGGTCCTGCAGCCCCCTCACCACCAGCCATTCTCCTCTTCAATGCTCCAGCCTCTGGCATGGAGATGCCCCCAGCAACGGAGGCCCTGGCTCATGGGTCTATCAGCAGCTACTCACAGACCCCAGAACCCACGCAACCACCACCAACTGATCTTTTCCACTGAGATCTGTAGTCTTCAACTTTGACCAAAATATTTGAAAGAGACATCACCTTTAGTTTCTTCTATTTCCAAAGTCCAAACTCCCCAGGGAAAGTTCAAGAGCCTTGGAGTCAAATAGGTGGCCCTGAACTGAACCTTAACACTGCTACTTATTCCCTATGTAACTTCAAGTACATAATTTAGTCTTTCCAGCTCTCTCCTAATGGAAAAGGCAAGGAGGTGTGAGAACTAAATGTAAGGTGCAAAAGCGCCAGAATATCGGTTACAGAACAGGCAAACTACCTTTCTCTGTGTCGTACAAAATTCATCTTAAAAGCCACTCCTTCTAGGAAGTCTACTGTAAATCTCACTAGAAATGTGGTTCTTCCTTGACGTTGCTTAATTAAGAACAGAACCCTATAATGCAGATCAAAAATCACAAGCACATACCATTTTACACCCTGTAGGACAGCTACAATAAAAATAAAAACAAAAACACCAGCAAGGATGTGGAAAAACTGGAACCCTCAGATATTGAGTGCTGATGCAAATGTGAAACGATGCAGCTGCTACGAAAAACTAAAAAAAAGTTGAACAAAAAAACAATATGACCTATTAATTCCACAAATGAGTACATACCCAAAAGAATTGAAAACGGGTACTCGAATACTTTTCCACGAATGTTCACAGCAGTACTAATTCATAATAGCTGGAAGGTGGAAAGAGTCCAAATGTCTATCAGCTGAGGAATACAGACAAAATGTAATATACATCCATTCGGGGGACTATTAGCCATAAAAAGGAATAAAGTTCTCATATATACTACAAGTAGGTTAACCTAAAACAATATGGTAAGGGAAAGAAGTTAGATACGAAAAGTATTGTATGATTCCATTTATATGAAATATCCAGGCAGGCAAATCTATATGGCAAAAAAGCAGATTGGTGGTTGCTAGAGACTAGCGGAAAACAAAAATTGGTACGGATTCTTCTCCTTTGTGGGCGATTAAAACATTCAGGGACTAGATACAAATGGTAGTTGTACCACATTGTGAATGTGCCAAATAACACTGAATTGTACACTTAAACATGGTGTATTATGTGATTTTAACCTCAATTTTAAAAGTAAGACCTGATAAAATAAGAATTTTCATTTTTTTAAAGAGCGGATACAATGTATCACTGGTAGTACAGTCGGTCCTCAAATACCTGCTGATAGCCTGCTGCATCCCAGCCACCAGACTTGTCCTCGTCTCTTACATCCTAGTGGATCATTTGCATCAAACACAGTTGTGTGCGTACACAGAAAATATGCCCATACAAATAGATGAATCAACAGAATATGTAGTTTTCCTCTACTCAAAGCTCCATTAATCCTTTGAGTGACTGCTGCTAGATCCACGAAACATGTCTATACAAATACTGTAAGGCCATTTCTATCACAGCAAGTTATTTGTACTTTTGGTCTACTTGGTAAGTTGGATTGAATTCTCATCTAAAATCTAACAAAGCCACACTATAATTTATGACTAAATATCTTTGTGTACTGGGTGCAAATACCAGATGCACACTCACTGCCTCACTGGCACTGGGGGATTTTTAGTACATGTTTGCAGTACATAATGTTTACATTCCTTGTGTGGAGTTGGTACATGTATATAACACGTCTTAATTTCTTTTTTCATTCCCTTCCCCTCCCATCTCTTGATTCCCTTCCCATTTGAGAAAGATCTATCTTCCCTACTTCTTACCTTTTATTTTGCTCTTTATTTGTAATCTGAGTTTCTCATATAAGAGAAACCATGCAGTATTTGACAGTGGATTTTATAGTCCAGAGAGGTTCTAGAGATTGAACATTCTATCCTCAAAGCTTTATAGACTTCATTGTAAAATCATGAGATTCTTTTTTTAAGCATTTTTCAACACTGTTAAAACTTTTTCATCAAATGTGGCTTCCTTAGTTGAATAGACACTGGTTCCCAAAGGGGAGACGGGCACATCTTTTGCTATGTGTATGGTCCCATAAACCTCCCTGCAGCCACAGGGTACTGGCATTTCCATTATCAAAGTCATCACCCTGGCTCTTTCTGCCTTTTTTTTTTTTTTAATGATTATAAGGAAAGTATGAATGTTTTCCTACCTCAACTCTATTTTCAAGTGAACATTAAAGAGAGGAAAAAAAAAAAAAACTTTCAAAGAATAGGGATACCATGAAACCAGAAAATACTTTGGAACCAGAAGAAAATAAAATTCCTAAGCTAGAATATATGTAAACCTATGAGGTAAGTGTAAAAACTTTATCCAAGTGTCCTTCCCATTATTAACTCCATAAGACTGCTTGCTTTTGGCAAATCTCTCCTGCTGCTTGATTATTTTGAATTCCGCATGCTATTTTTTCAGATAAACTTTAATTAAAAATATTTCAGGAATGTTAATGTGTCCTTCATAACAAACTCTCCAAAGTTTATTGCAGCAGTACTCACAATAGCCAAGATATGGTATCAACCTAAATGTATATTAATGGACAAACATAAGAAAATGTGATGTTGGGGCTGGTGAGACAGCTCAGCGGCATAAGCGCCTGCCTGGCAAGCGCGAGGGCCTGAGTTCGACTCCCGGTACCCACATACAAAAAAAGGGCCAGTGATATCGCTCAGCAGCACGGGCGTCTGCTGGCACACAAGGTCCTGAGGTCGACCCCCGGTACCCACACACACACACAAAAAAAGAAAATGTGATGTACACAAAATGGAATGTGTTATCCAGTCCAAAAAAAAAAAAAATTCTATCATCTGAAGCAGCAGCATAGATGAAGCTGGAGGACATTATGATAAGTGAAACAGGCCAGACACAGAGACAAATACCACACACAGAATGTAAAAAAGTTGATCTCCCAGGATAGAATAGTAGCTTCCAGAGGCTGAGAAAGGGAAGATGGAGAGCTGGGTCGATGCATATGAAGTTACGATTAGATTGGAAGAGTAAGTTCTGGTGTTCTACAGCATATTAAGGTAGCTACAAGATAACGAATATTGTACATTTCAAAAAAGCTATAAAAGGATGCTGACCATTCACACTACCAAGAAATGATAAACGTATGAGGTGACAGATATGCTAAAACCCCTGATTAAGTTATCACACAATATATACATTATCAAACATCATACTGGAGCCGGATGTGGTAGTGCATGCTATAATCTAAACTCTTGAGAAGATGGCAAGTTCAAAGCCACACTGGGCTATATAGTGAGACTCTGTCTCCAAAAAACTAAAACAAAACCTGTACCCTAAAATATGTACAACTGTGTCAATTAAAAACAAATTTTTAAAAAACCTAGTCTCCAAAAAAATAATGAAGAACTGGGTAATCCTAATTTAACTTTGCCAGCCTGGCTGGGGCCAGAGGTAAGGCTATGGGACCTGCAAAGATCAGTGAAGGGATGGAAACCAGCCTCAAAATTAAGGACCAGAGGGGAGTGGCTGAAGCACTGGAAACCAAACCCGCAGGACTTCCTACCCACCCCCATAACCTGGCTGCTTCCGGACATCTCTAGGCTGAGGTTGGGTGGGTCTGCCGCAGGTGGTAACCCTACTGAATTATCTGTGGCAAGCCAGACCTGGTATGAGCATCAGTGACTCCCAGCCAAATGGGTGGCTTAGGACGGGCACAAAGCCACCTTTACAGCTTCCCTTTTCAGATGGTACTGCGCCATGCACCTTCCTAAATATTAAATGGACAGAAACCCTACATTTTAAAGGATGTGTCAGGTGGAGACATCTAGCGTTTACTTTCATTTAGGAAATACTTACATGTAGCACTTATTAGAGCTTTTAAAATACTAGGTTATTTAATTTTCAAAATAACCCTTTGATCATTCAGCAATTCCACTTCTAGGTGTATGCCAAAAGGAACTGTAAGCAGAAATTCAAACAGATAATAGTACACCAATGTTCATAGCAGCAATAATTCACGACAACCAGAAGGTAGAAACAGTCCAAATGTCTATTGACAGGAGAATGGATATATAAGCGATCCATCCACACAATGGAATATTATTCAGTCTTAAAAAGGAAGGCAATTCTGACACATGCTAACAAATGGATAAACATTGAAAGTTTTATGCTACATGAAATAAACTAGACATAGGGACAAATACAGGGGTACCTTGATTCATGAACTTAATTCATTCCATGATTCTGGAAAAGATGGCCACTTTCATGTTCGTGCGGGAAAGGTGACCATAAGCATGTTCATCACCCAATATAGAATTTGCAAACAAAAACAAAATTTTGCCAAACGCTTCTGTTTGCAAGCTAAATTGTTCACAAATAAAAGCGTGAACTGAGGTACCAGTGTACTCTATGGTTTCACTTCATAGGACAGAAAGTAGAATGGTGACTGTTAGCGGTTGGGAGAGGAAGAGATGAGTGTTTCATGGGAACAGAGTCCAATTTGGGGAGATGAAAACGTTTTGGAGGTGAATGATTTACACAATAAAATGAATGCATTTAATGTCACCGAAATGGTCACTTAAAAACAATTAAATAGTTGTTAAGATTGTAAATTTTGTTATATATCTTTCACAATTAAAACTGTATAAAGATTAAAATAGGAAGTTTTGTATTTTACCATACTAAAATAAAAAACCCTCTGAGATAGGCCCACATCACAATGTTTTTTTCCAGGAACAGGCTCTTTGGCCAGACCAGACAGCAGGCTCGACGCCAGGGACACAGCAATAAACAAAACAGCCTCTACCCTGTCCTGACAGGGCCTGCATTCCACTACAGAGACCCACACCAACCATCATCTAATCACCACTGAGGCACAGGCCACAAAAGTGAGAAGCAGAGGTAAGAACAGACTCTCAGGGCAAGGATGCCAGGCAGTAGCAGAGTCCCCAGTTGTCTGCACCAAATCCAACTGTCACCCTGGTGAGCAAAGGCCGTGACAAGTCAAGAGACCACACATCCCTGCTCTCAGCTCATATATGGCTCAGCAGACTCCCCAGGGGACAGCAGTCAGGGATGATTCATCTCCAGGACCTGCTCGAATGGGTCTCTGCCCAGCAACACAGCTCTCCCAGCTGCGAACACATTTTCACACCACCTTTCAGCGCACTGTGGTACTGAGGACCGTACAGCAGAATGGCTCAAACTTCCTGGGTTTGAATCCCAGCCCTACTATTCTATAGCTTTGTAACCTTGAGTAAGTTACTCAATTTCTCTGGACCTCATCTGCAAAATGGGACAATATATACATCAGAGGGCTATAAAATTAAGGGATATGACATATGGAAAATGTTTCTAGAATAGTTCTTGCCATATAAAGTTAGCTGTTATCATCATTATCTTAATCCATCCTCATGAGACCTACCATGGAGAGAGGGAAGGACCAACTGCCTCCATTTAACATAGGAATTTGAGGCTGAGAAGACAAGTTGCTTGAGGTTATATGGCTCCTTAGAGTTCACTGCTCTCCCCATCATAGCAGGGGACCTACAATAATCCAGAGGTATTTGATGAAAATTGCCCATCACTTTAATCTATAACCCCAGCAGCTAAATTCAGCAGCCTTCTCTTCATTTATAGGGAAATGAGACTAAGAGCCCATGTTTTATTTACGACCTACTACAGACCCAGCAACTCTATCATACAGAAGACAAAAGTGGTAAAACTCATGGTATCTGCCCTTCAAACCTGGTAGGGAAGGCAAGTAATACTCAGCGCAAGTAATTAAACAGAGGAGGGACAGGTACCATTAAAGTTGAGCTCTGTGGAGTCAACAAGAATAAGAGGAACCCAGTTAAGCTGACTCAAGTGTGAATTGGTGCAATCAAGGAAAACTCTGAAGCTAGTGGTGGGGCTTTTAAGGGTGCTCCTGTTATTGTCAACTTCATGCCTCAACTTGACGGGGCCAAGGATACCCAGAGACTTGGCCAAACATTATTCTGGGTGTGTCTAGGAAAGTTTCCAGATGAGATTAACATCTGAATTGTTACACTGACTACAGCAGATTGCCATCCCTAACGTGGCTGGGTCTCATCCAATCAGTTGAAGACCTGAATAGAACAAGAAGACTGAGTAAGAGAGAACCTGGTCTACCTGACTGACCTGGGACATGGCTTTTTCCTGCCTTCAGAATCACACAGAAACACTGGTTCTTCCCAGGATTAGGGTCTGCTATTGTTTGGAATTTATCCCACCGGCTGTCCTGGTCCTCAGGTCTTCAGCTGCAGACTGGA
The DNA here is from genome assembly GCA_028451465.1 of Erethizon dorsatum. NCBI lineage: Eukaryota > Metazoa > Chordata > Mammalia > Rodentia > Erethizontidae > Erethizon > Erethizon dorsatum. The sequence goes on along the minus strand of CM051829.1, from coordinate 28,757,095 downwards.
ACACCATCATGAGCTCTCCAAGGTCTCCAGCTTGCCGACTGTTCATCTTGGAACTTAAGAGCCTCCATAATCATGTGAGCTGATTCTGTATTTTACAAATGTATATACACATACACATATCCACACAGATGGTTCCTGATGTAAGACAGGAATTAATGATTTTGACTTGGAGAGCATACTGCCATACAACCATTCTATTTGCCTCTCTGTACAGTACTTAATAAGTTACATGAAATATTCAACATTTTATTATAAAATAGGTTTGTTAGATGATTTTGCCCAATCGTAGGCTAATATAAATGTTCTGAGCACAGCTAAGGTAGGTTAGTGTATTAACAGGCTTGTCAGTTTACCAACCCCAGGACCTAACTCCATCATAGTCAAGCAGCATCTTTGTAAATGGACATTTCCTATTGGTTCCCTCTCTCTGGATGAACCCTGACTAATATACCACTATCACCTTGGCGGACAGGAAAGGGAAAGAAAGTCCCCAGGAGTATAAGAAACTACATGCAAAGGTGAAAGAAGATGGGAGCAAATGAGTGAAGTGGAAGACTCAAGGAAATGGCTTTGAAGGGAAGAGGGGAAAAATGGCAATGAGGATAGTGGGGCAGAATAGGGTATTCGAGGACAATTGATTGATTCTGAAGGCGACTCTCCATGCAGCCAGGCAGAAAGGATGCCTGTGGTCTTGTGAATCACACAAAGAATTTTAAGGGAAGTAATCCTCCATGCATGAAAGTAGAAAAGGCTGGAGCCCAGGAGGTCAGCTGGGTGGACACTGCATCTATCTAGCCAGAAGGCGTGTGGGAATAGGTGGCAGGAGATCCTTGCCTTTGAGAACACACTCTCATACCACTTTGACCTAATCAACAGCTCGGGGACCAGTTACACACCCTGCCCAAGTACAAATACAAAGGCTGAACAGGCCAGGGGAAGACCAGCTATCTGCACCTAATAATCTAAGATCATTTACATTTCCCAAGCCTCACTTTATCCCTCTGGGCTTCAGTTTCCCTTTCCAAGAAATAGAGTGCCATGCTGTTTACCTCATGGAAGGGCTGTAAGGATGAAACGCGAAAGAACATTAAGGAGGAAGGGGCTCAGAAAAATGGGCACCAGTAGAAACCACCCTGGTATGAAGCTTCCAAGCACCCAATCACCCAATCATCCTGTAACCCTCTGGAAAAACAAACATTTTGTGGATGAGACCTGCAGAGAATCACACCCATAAAAACACTCCTGAGCCTCATTAAAGTCATAGACCAACAATCTGCTAAATCTTAGCAATGAATCACTACTGGATGCTTTTACCTTTCACACTGACGTGTAGTTTTCATAGCTAGAATATGATGAGGTGGCCTGGGTAAGGTGAGAGGAAACACCCAGATCTTGCCCCACAAAGGTGGAGATGGGAATGATGAATGGGGATCAGTGGATGAGAGGGGAGGCTGAGTCAGAGCAGGACTCTGGAGTTGGCAAGGGCCTCCCAGTCTGACAATTCCTGGAACTGGTGGGTGAAGTCCCGTAGTGATAATCCCTAACAGCGCACTTACCTACCACAAACCTTGGGCATCCCAAGGAAGCTCTAATGGACAAGATTTCAGCCCCTATTAATTCTGTCATAAATGATCATGGTAACTAAGACACCATAAATGTTCCATGTCTGAATAGGTAAAGAAACAGGAGACAAGCTTAGATAAAACATAAAATGTGACCAACTAGAGGTCCTGTATTATGGTTCAAATATGAAGTGTACTGAGGGCTCAGTCAGAGATGGCCCCTAGAGAGGTGATCATATCACAAGGGCGCTAACCTCTTCAATGGACTGATCTATTGATGCTGATTGGCAGAGGGGGCTATTAGGATAGTGGGCCCAGTTGGAGGAAGTAGGTCACTAGGAGTGTGCCTCTGAGGAGTGTATCTTGTCCCCTCTTCCTCTTCCTCTCTGTGTAGCTCTCTTACTCTGCTTCCTGACTGCCATGAGGTAAGCAGCTTTCCACTGCCATGCCCTGACACCATGATGTTTGTGCCTTGCCATAGGTGTATAAAAGCAATGGAGCTGGCCAACCATGGACTAAACCAGTGAAACCATGGGCCAAAACAAATATATCTTCCTTTAAGCTTCATTTCCCAAGGATTTTTGTCACAGTAACAAAAAGTTGATTAATACAGCTTTTCCTACCTCTACTATAGGGAATGCAAGCAAATGATCCAAAAGCAGGTCAATATCAGACATATAAGAACAGTTGTAGTTAGAAGCCTTCTCACATGCCAGGCCCTGTTTCCAAGTGCCTTTCATGTACAGTATTAACTCCTTTAATCCTGTGAGATATCATCTCCATTTTGCAGATGAGGAAACTGAAGCATAAAGAGATGAACTAAGTTGCCCAAGGCCCCTAATGAGTACCAGATCTAGAATTTCAGCCCAGGCAAGTGCCAGGCTCCCAAAATATGGGCCCTTTAAGGAGTGCCCAAGTTCACACGTTCTCTGCCTTGCTTTGCTAAAGCAAATGATGGGGATAATAGCACAGGAGCCCCGCTCAATAAGAAAGTTCCAAAAAGGGGCTTGTTGGCCACCTGACTTTTCTAAAATGAACATGATGTGCTTCTACAGGCAGAAAAACAAAAACCAAACCAAACTGACTTTTTTCACTGACTCTCCCCCACTCTCCCTTCACACCCCTCCTAGGTAACCCCAGGAGATGTGCAAGACAGAGCTCTCTACCTGACCTGAGCACTCAGCACGTCCAGCACAAGCCATGCTAAATTAGCTCCACAAAAACAGAAACGCCAATGCAACCACAGCAAGGCTGAGCACCAGGCAGGCTGCCAAGAGGCTCCACTGGAATCAGCTGTCAGCTACCTAGTGATCCGATTAAGAAATGTTGGTTAATACTGAGGGTACAATTAAAAATACATCAGCCACATCAAAAAAAAAAAAAAAAAAACCTCTTGTGACTTTCAAGAATTTGTTCAACAAAGCAAAAAGTTCTAGTGATGAGCCTGCAGAAGGCACTTGTACTTCAATAACTAAAAGTCTTCCTAGATGAGAGGAACTTCCTACCTACCCTGTGGATGTGATGAATGTACTCTGAAAAGTGCACATACAGTTTATTTTTGTGGTTCCATGCAGCCCAGGCTTCTTCCCCCTTTGGCTTTTAGAGAGAGCGTCTTGCTATGTAGCTCACACTGGCCTTGAACTCTGTAGCACACGCTGGCCTCAAACTCACAATCCTCCTGCCTCAGTCTCCTGAGTGCTGAGGTTACAGGCATATTGTCACCACATCCAGCATTGTTGTAGCTCTATGGAAGGGCTTCCTCGCCACTGACAAAGCTCCTTCAGAAAAAGAACAAGAACCATGAATGCTTCCTGAGCTGAACTCCTGGGCGCTGATGCACTCTCAGTGAATTTATTGTTTAGTCGTGAACACTTTGGAGGGTTTCTCCAACTACCCCACTGCAGACCTGAATTCAAAGAATACTGGTGAAAATACTCTGAGACAGTTAATGGTACAGACGAACCAACACAATCATCTACACAGGATGCCACCAGCTCTTCTCTGGCCATTTCTGTCTGCTCAGCTTTACAAGACTAGCTTTACCAAGTTACCGTGACGTGCTTTGCCAACCGAAAGCATTTCAGGAATCCTCGATGAACTGCCTCTACAAGGGCTGAAGCCAGTTCCCTTTGGTCTTCAGAACCACAACTGAACTCCGCTGCCAGAGCCACCTATTCTGGTGATTCTGGTAGGCCTTTTCTCTGCTGCCTTGCAACTCTAAGAGTCACAGATCCCAAGAAAAGCAGTTACACTGGAGGGAGAATGCTGGCAAAATGCCTATCATGTTCCAGCTGCAGAGTATGGGCAAGCCTCTTCCTCCAACCTGCAATTCTATGACTGTTGGACAACACCATGTTCTGCTCAGGTCACACGGATTTTTGTGAGAATCAAATGAGATGACATATGTCGTGGCACTTTAAAAAATTAAAACCCTATACTGGCTCATAGTAGTCATTAACTGCATGGAATCCTAGAATGGAATGCATAGAAACAATCCTGAAAAGAAGTCTTAACCCTAAAACTATTTAATAAAACTTAAACTATAGGCTTCCAATACTTTTCCCTCATTTCCAAGACTTAGCTACAGGGAGAGACATTCCACTCAAGTACACTGTGTACCCCGAGTCTCTAGGACTCTACGACAAACAGCCCAGTCCTTATCACCAGACCACATCCAAAGCTGGATTTAGTGGAAAAATAGATGCCAAGCCCCCTCCCCACCTGCCACCTATAAATGCCCACCAAGCAACCTCCTTTCTGACACTGGCCCCAAACATTTAAATAATGGCATGACACTTGGCATAATGCTTTGTACCCCCTGGAGTTAAATTATCATAATTGTTATTATTCTTTGACAATGAGGTAGGCAGAAAGGTGCTTTAAAAGCATTTGTAGCTCAAAAACCAATGGGACAACAGCCATTTGAAAGCATTTAGCTGGATACTGAGATCAGTGCAAAAGCTCATTTGTCACCAGGACAGGAAGTGATAATGTGACATTTCACAAGTTTCAAAACAGCAGGGGAAAACCACCTCCCCTCTATTGTTTGTAGTAATGCTGGGCTTCCAAGCACACACTGCATGAACTATGAATCACTGTAATTATACAGCAGGCTCAATACCAATCCGACCATGGTCCACAATCAAATCTGTGCCTTAACTTTTTATGAAAAGAACACTTCTAATTTCTGCACCTGCAGCTCCCTCCTTCGTGAGCACTATTTTTCCCAAGCAATAATAATTTGCAGATTTCTTTTTTGTATGTGTGGGTACCGGGGGTCGACCTCAGGACCTCATGCGCCAGCAGGCGCCTGTGCCACTGAGCGATATCACCAGCCCTTTTCTTCGTATGTGGGATCCGGGAGTCGAACTCCGGCCCTCGCGCTTGCCAGGCAAGCACTTACACTGCTGAGCCATCTCACCGGCCCTGCAGAATTCTTTATTGAAAGAGGCTTCTGCTTTTCCACTGTGGGCACTGGCAAAACATACATTTCCTGTTCTCTTCTCCTTTCCCAAGTGTGCCGCTTCCTCCTCCCTACTTTAAGAACAAAAATCAAGGACAGAAAGCAAGCATTATCCCCCAAACCATCATCTATTCTTTGTTTTGCAACAGTGATCACTGTGGTCCTTCACAGATTCTTCAGTAATTTAAAAACAGAAGATCGTAATATGCCTGGGGGAGAAAAACAGTGTTTACATCAGAGGCTCAAATTCAGGTTCAGCTGGTGCCTTGCTGTGTGACCTTATTCAAGTCACTAAACCTCTCTGGGTTTCAGTTTTCATTTATGTAAAACAGAATAGAAATGTCCATCCTTCTGAGTTGTAAACAAAATTAATATAAAATTAATAGCTGTGTCACACACTATAGTATGACTCACATCACAATGGTTCAATGTCAACTAAAAATGCTAATGATAATGGCATTAACTCTAAGGTTAGGTAACAGCAGTCTCCAATAAGCCAGGGAAGAAAATGAGCACTAACACTCATTTCATTTGTGCTCATTAAAGGACTTCTCTCGGCCACGCTCCTCTCTTCTTGGGACTAGGGTTGCCTACTCAGAATTGGTCCAAGAATAGATTACAGTGGTTGTCACAAATGGTAAAAGAAAGGAGACACCAGATGGAGCTCCAACATTTACAGGCAATTAAGTGGCAGCATGAAACTTGTACACTTTAAGAACCTCAGCTGAAACTTAGAAGGCAGGTAAATCCTGTAAGTAAATATTTTTTAATCCTTTGCAATCATTTCACACTGCTTCCCTTCACCTCTTTCTCACAGCAACCTGGTTACATACAGCTGCAACTTCAGAGGTGTTTTTGAGAACCTTCTTAGATCAATGGGAGGGAAATATTTTCTATTGATTTATACAGCCCCAAATTCTTATTTCTTAATAAGCCTAGAAGATGATTCTCTAAAACCAGCCTATGCTGAAGTCAGAATTCATACAGGATCTATTTCCTTTCCATAAATCCAAAATATCAGTGAGGAAGAGTGAATCTCAAGTTACTCCTTATCCATCTCCTCGTGAAAAGCACTGCAAAATGGACCATCAAGCAAGGGAAAATAAGGTTCATCAAGCTGGACAGAAGCTGTCTTCCTTCTTCATTCTCTGTTTTCTCTATCTGGTACTTGCTTCAAATTCGAAAAGGTGAAAATAAGCACATAGAAAATACCACAGCTCAAGATCAGAGAGGGAATTTCAGAAGGATGAGTAGTGCCTCAGATGAAACAATCTTCATTCTCTTCCACAAAATTGAAGGAACTTACACTAGAAACAGTAATTGTCCTGGGGTATCCTGAAGGATCCACTGAAAACAAATGTGCCAGAAGCCCACAGAGTTGCCTGCTGTGAAATCCTGAGGGGAAAGAAAGCCCCTATTCATGCTCTGCAATTTTCATCTTTTGCCCTTTAGAACTTTAAATACCTGCCACCTATTAGATATCAGAAAAAGGGATTCCTTTAACAGATTTAACTGAAAAAAAAAAAAAAAAAAAAAAAGAAAGAAAGAAAGAAAAAAAATTCAAAGACTGAGATGACTCCCAAGATACTGTTCAAGCCTAAAACTAGATAACTGAAAAATAGTCCTCCCTGCACATGATTCAGTAGGCCTGCCCAATACTCCTCACCACACAGCATTCACCAGTGACTACCCAAGGCTGGAGCTTCCTGGAGCTGGAGGAAGAGTCTGAGGAACACACACCTAGTATAATGATACCTGGGTTGTCAGCCTGGAACAGTTACACAGACAAAGCCCTCCGTTTCAGTAAATCTCTCAATACGTGTATGTAAGCATATTCTTCAAGCTCCACTTACTTCTCTTCTCTGTTTTTTTTTTGGTACGGGGGATCGAACTCATGACCTCACGCTTGCCAGGCAGGCGCTGTGCTGCTGAGCTATATCCTCGGTCCTACACTTACTTCTAAATAAGCATTTCTTCCTCTATTTTCTACTACCTAAAGAATCCATTAAGGGGATTCCCACAATTCCCTGCAAACATTGCCCTGGTAACAAAGGTTTGGAGAGTGTTAGACTGGGCAGCAGGGGAAGGAAAGCAGCAGCTCTCAGGCATTGTTCAGAAAGGCAGACTAAAAAAAAAAAAAAAAAAAAAAAAGTGCAAAACAAGAGTGCAGAGATGGACAGAGGTAGAACCTCAGATGAAGGCCTGTGTGCTGTGCACATCAACAGCATCCCCAGAGGGCAAGGGCAGCTGCAAACAACTGCAGAAACTGCCCAGTAATGGAAGGTGACTCATTCAGCTGCTCAGAACCTAGACAAGTCACCTGAGGAACACGGAAATCACTCCCCACAACTGCTCCTGGGGTGCATACTCCACTAATTACTCAGCAGTAGCTCTCAAATTCAGGTCTTTATCAGAATCACCTGTGAAATATGGTCAAAACAAAGGGCCAGGCTCCTCCTAACCTCCAGAAGCCCGGGTCTCTGCATGCTTTACTAGCTCTCCAGGTGACACCAACATTTGAGAACAACCACCACGTACCCTTGAAATTAAAAGAGAAAGAAAATTCTTTAAACGATGAAAGGGAACAGTCTTCAAGACACATGAGAATGAAGAAAGTGCAGAACAAAATGATTAGCATACTGCTTTATATTTAAGAAAAGACAGATAATAAAAATAAATTTTCTAAAAGAGCATACAAACAGATAAAGATCGAATATCTCATAAAATACCCACAAGAAACAATACTGATTGCTTCTGAGAAAAGAACTGCCTAAATGGGGACACAGGTAAAAACAATCACATTTCTTTTCATCTCTTGAATTTTGAACTATGAATACACTGATAAATTTTTGTTGCTTAAACTTAAAAGTGTAGACAGAGGGACATAAACAAAAGCCAGTTTTTTAAAAAAGTGATTCATGGATCAAATAGCCTTGAGGGTTGGTGCTTCAGCATTTTTGAAGAATTGTGACACAGAAGCACCCTTTCCTTTAGGCAGGGGTGTTCCTCCCTGTTCCTGGGGCTACTGCCTTTGTCCCAGATGTGAAGGAACTATCCACCTGGGGGAGGAAGGGAACCACTGGGGACAGCTCATGAGACACCTGAAATGTCTTCCTCCTGAATTTTGTCTTCCAGGTTGGCTGTCAACTCTTTGAAAGAAAAGACTATTCCTAAAACACTTTAATATAACCCCCATGCCTGGAGTTGGTTAATCAATGCCTGTTGCAGCTTACTCGGAGATCTGTCTTTGCATGAGATAAAGCAATCATTTAAAAACAGGCCCTGAGCTTTGGAATTAGATTACTAGAAACTACTATAAAAGCTTTGAATTACTCTGACTGCAATATACAGGTTCTTTTAACAATGGTGGCGAACCTGTGGCATGCATTTGTCATCACTGAAAGCTCTAAAAGGTTCACCATCACTGCTCTGACCCCTGCTTTTCCTCTTTAAGTTGTGATGTCAACCCACAGCAGCCTTTATTCCTCCTGATCCCAGTGTCAACAAAATTCTGAGCTCAAGCATTTGGATTCTGCCTCATATCTCTGATGCCATCTCATTCCCTTTCATTTCCCATATTCTTTGGGGAAAAAGAAAAACAGGCATATTTCCTTCTAATGTCAACTCTCTCCTCCCTTCAAGAAGCCTGTCTTGAGGGTTAAGGCACACTTTGACAGTCGAGTCCAGAAGACCCCTTTTTACACGGGTGATATCTGAACCTCCAAATATGATATAAGGGAAATATTATAACTCCCAACCTGTTACATGTCTGATATGCTGTGTTCATGTTCTCTAAAAATCGAAGAATGAATTCTAGGAACAACAGAGGTTAAGAGTAGGGAGATATTGAAAGGATAGAAGGCTCCCATCAGAGGAACAGAAGGGGTTCCAAATGGGTAGCTCAGGGACCCCACTTTACAGGGAAATTTTATGAAGCAATATACAACGTGGGTACAACATGGGTTACAGCTATGATTAACCAAAAAGGATACAAGGATAGTCACTCAGGTAATAGTGATCCAATGGGGAAACAAGTCACATACCAAGGGTGTATGGAAAGAACAAAGACTTTTTCTAGGAAATGATGGGTCGGGAGGTCTTGGTCACCCGCTGGGGAGACTGATGTCTATCTAGACTTCATTAGGCCTGGTGTTTGTCCTTCAAGGAAGCATACAGCAGGCCTGGTCATCTTGTCTTTATCTTGAGGCCTGGTCTCCAACAGATGCGTCTCCAGCCATAGCTGAGATGTGTTTCATCTTTGTCCTGGCTCTCTCGAGAGCCCAGCCCTATCTGACTGCCTACAGTTTTTCTGCCTAGCTTAGCTGTCAATAATAACCTTACAAATTTAGGGAAAGCTAAAAGACATCAATAGTGTAAAGATGAAGAGGAAATGGAGAATCCAATAATACCATTAAGTTATCACATCTCTTTGCCAAAATCAAAAACCCATCTCAGGGCCGGTGAGACGGCTCAGCGGCTTAAGCGCCTGCCTTGCAAGCGCGAAGGCCCGAGTTCGACTCCCGGAACCCACATACGAAAAAGGGGCCGGTGATATCGCTCAGCGGCACAGGTGCCTGTTGGCGCGTGAGGTCCTGAGGTCGTCCCCCCGGTACCCACAAAAAAAAAAAAAAAAACCCATCTCACAGCTTGTGTCACTGCCACTTATTTATACACACACCTTTTGCTGGACAGACAGGAACCCACTAAAGGAGCAAAGATTCCAAGAATGTCCCAAAGCCACCTCCCTGAGCTGACAGGGTTGAAAAGATTTTTTTTTTTTCTGATACATCATTCCCAGATAGTAAGAAATGTATTTGAAATGCTATTTTGATAATTTTCTATTTGTTTCTTATACACACATTCTAAAAATGATTCCTTGAACACTACCACCAGGCTCAATATTGTAAAAGTGTATTTTAAAATGTCCGGATCCTGTTAGACTGTTAGAAACTGCCATGGGGTGACCTGGATAACTTACCCGGGGACCTTGGAGAAAAGGCTGCACAGTGCTAGGTGTCAGAGACATACAATAGGCCCTCAAGTTGTGCTTACAGGGGTCTAAAAGTTTCACAGTATGTTAGAATTTACAATGCTTTTCAGGTCATCTCTTTTCATGCATACGAAATCCCATGAGACAAAATGCTCATTATTATTTCATTTGACAGGGGAGGAATCAAGAGGTGAAGAACTTACCCATGGTCATACAGCTTGAATGCAGAAGATCCTCCAAGAACACATCACAGCATTTTCCCACAGTATCACATGCTCTTGTGGACAGGGCTTTGGAGTTTTTGACCTCACACGATCAGCTAATTCAGGGCTTCGCAAGGATGAAACCCATTAACTCAGGTGATGTAGAGTGGAAGCAACCACAGGCCTTATAGTCTCAGATGTCTGGGTTCAAATCCCAGCCCTGACACTTAGTAGCTCTTTAGAAAAGAAATATCATTTCAGCCCTCTCTAATGTAACTTAAGAGACAGTCTCCTACCTTCAGGAGTATAGCAAAGATGAATGGAGATGATGAGGGCAAGTTCCTGGTACACCGTCTGGCTCACAAATGTTCAGTAAGTTACTACTAGTTCCATTAAGCATTCCCCAATTACCCAGCTCCACCATCTCTTCATCTTCAGTTGCCAAAACATTGATCAGTCCTGCTGCAGGGACTCATGTATTACAGTAACTGGCATCAAGAGTTTATCCTCCAAAATAGATTTAAAAAAACACTTTGGCATTGAAGGGAGGATGGCTAATAATTTATATCGCTCACAGACTCTTATAAGATGCTGTTTATGGCAAAGGTTCTAATATTTCAGAATGAGCAAGTTCAAGGGAAAACAAGTTTCAAGATGACAAGGGGGCATGATAGCAATTTCTTCCACGTTCTACCAAAAGGTACGGCGAGTACACACACCATTGATGCACCCTAAGATTCTTAGTCCTATGTACCATAAGCTAACATCTACACTCCACTAACATTTCTAATAAACATTCTTTTATGCCCTGCTGTATGTATGTAGGGCCCCACAAGACCCAAAGCTGTCTAGGACACAGAACCCTCCTTCAGAGAAGCTTTCATGTAACAAAAACACATCAACTAAAATTTTCCACAATTTGAGAGGGAGTGCAGACAAGGTCCTGTTCTGCCAATTTGTAGCTGGACTCAGTTTCCTCAAGCTGGATCTGAGGAAGCCGGACAGATTATCTTCAGTATCTACTGCAGCTTTATCTTTAATCCATTAATAAACTGCCTCTGGAGACATGTGTTTAAAACACAGTATTTCTAAATGTCATTTAGTAATATATGTTTTGACATTGACACTGAATGACTGCCACTTCAATCCCCACAACAAAGATATTTTAGTATTCAGCACTCCTTTCTGCCATCTTTCCCACATAAAAAACTGGTTGGTTTTTGGAAGGAGCTGGGGAGAAAGGAAGCACATAAAGTATGCCCACTGGGGGCTGCTTTGAGCAGAACAGAGAATGGTCTAAAGAGTGGCAGTGCAGGGCCGGTGAGATGGCTCAGCAGCTTAAGCGCCTCCCGGCAAGCGCGAGGGCCCGAATTCGACTCCCGGAACCCACATACGAAAAAGGGGCCGGTGATATCGCTCAGCGGCACGGGCGCCTGCTGGCATGCAAGGTCCTGAGGTCGACCCCCCGGTACCCACAAAAAAAAAAAAAAAAAAAAGAGTGGCAGTGCAGCAGAAAGCAAAATTAAAGAAAGGCACAAGAATAGAATGCTAAATTGCTCTGGGTTTCCTTTTGAAAACAGATTAAAAAAAAGTCCAGCCCACCTCATTAGATTCGAAAAAGAATTTCAAGCGAAACCACACAGGAGCATTGGTGGAGGGTTTTTCCTTCTTTTGTGACCCCTAAGTCTTTAATAAAAAGTAAAATTGTGCTCAGTAACCTATTTGATAGGTTCTCCTAAAATAACATTAGGAAGATCTTTGGTGCCTAATTAGTTATGCCTTTACGTATCCACACGTAGAACCTATTCCCCCATTCCCAGATGGTACCATGGGAAGGGTTCCATGTATTTGATTGAATTTAGGCCAGAGCCCAGTCGTTCTCCCCGAGATGTGAGCATGCAAAAGCCTGGGATGGTGATTCTGCAGCGAGGTCCAGATCCACAGATACAAATGAGGGTCAACATCCAACCTTACGTCCATTTTCCCAGAACCTGATTCCTAACAACAAGCAATCTATGTTAATGCACACTGACAAATTCTTGTGTTGACTTTCCCCAAATCCTAATGTATAATATTAAAATACTCCGCTAATTTGAGACCAGACTACAGGAAATATTTAGGTCCACAGGCATTTGGAAAGCCCATAGGCTTAAATATTCTCACTTTCATAATTTTTATTAGTATGTTCGTAGTACACAACGGTTATGTTCTTCATGGGGAGTTTGTACATGTACAGAACATATCTTAAATTCTATTTTTTTAGCCCTTTCCCCTTCCCTCCCTCCAGCTCTTGGTCCCCTTCCCTTTTGCAAAAGAGCTATCTCCCTTTTTCCTACTATCTTTTATTTTGCTCTTTATGCTTTGAGTTTCTCATGTAAGAGAAACCATGCAATATTTAAGCTTATGTGTCTGATTTATTTCACTTGATATTATGGTCTCAAGGTGCCTCCTTCTAATTTTTGTCCTTTTTTTCAGAAGACAGTGTCAGCTCCAGGGTAGAGTTGCATTGGTTAATCTATGCAGCTTTGCAATGTTGCATTAGGATTAAGTGGAGCCAGAAAAAAAATATCCTTTGGTCTTGGACCTGGCAGATCAGACTCTTCCCCTAAGTCCTCCAAATGTGGCATATGGCCATCAAACTGTTTTCCAACTTTTCTTTTGTTCCAACAATGAAGAAATTCTAAGTCACTCTTAAGTGAGAGTCTTGGCTTCTGAGCTTCTAACATTTTTAGAATCAGCCTTTTTCATCAGCATGATTTAGGGACCACTAAGGGCACAGGCTGTCAATGGAAGAGATGCGAGTGAAGGAGGCTCCTTGGGAAAAGTGGGATTTGGGACCCCTTTTCCCTGTGGAGAATGCTCGCCTTTCCCCAAGGCTCACTGCCTGACAAATCACTCTTACTAGTACCACCAGGGACAGGAGCCGTGGGTTGGATTTAAGTGGGACCCTTGGCTCTGCTCATCTATTCAGGTATTCGTCATCCCATTTCCTGAGAAGATACAGCCCACCAGCTCTGAAACAAGGCAGGAGAGCCACTGGTTCTTCTCACCTTATCACCAACTGGACCCAGTCTCCTTACAGTGCCTTACACTATCTACATCAACAAATCCACAAATGCACATTAAACTAAATTTATTAACTTAACACACTTATTAACAAACACCACAGCTGATGGTAGTAGATTTCCCAGCTTCTCAGAAATGCCTAAACTCCTAAGAAAGTGACATCCGACATAGATTACCAGATGAAAAAAATTCACATTATGGTTATTTGCCACAGTCAGATCATTCTATAAAATTCACTGTAATTGAAAGAGACTCAAAAGTTCATATGTGGGGCCAGTGAGATAGCTCAGCGGCTTAAGCGCCTGCCCGGCAAGCACGAGGGCCCGAGTTCGACTCCCGGAACCCACATACGAAAAAAGGGCCGGTGATATCGCTCAGCAGCACGGGTGCCTGCTGGTGCGCGAGGTACTGAGGTCGACACCCCATACCCACAAAAAAAAAAAAAAAAAAAAAAAAAAAAGTTCATATGTGGTTCTGGATATAGCATTTAAGAGATTTTATGCTGCTTGAGGCTTTCTTAGTTATTATTTTGGGAAAATGAACAACTGTTGGCCTGCTATTTGCAAAATGCTTAAAGAAAGCCAACTCATGCTATTTTTTTTTTAAACTAAAAGGTATTAATCCTTTTCAAACATGTATGGAGCTAAGTGGGTGAAAAGGAAGAAGATGAAGCGATGTCTCAGAGCACAGTAATTTTTGACTAACACAAGAGGGAAATTGCAGGTTATTGGGGTTGTTGAATAATACACAAGAAAACTTTCTCATATAGAGCTGGCGGTCCCACAGTCAAAAAAACAACAGTTGTGTGTCTACTCACACCCACCGTAGAAAGAAAATTCTGCAAGCCCACAGAAGAATACTAAGTCCTTTCTGATATTTACAATCAAAGAAGCAAACAGCCAGGAAAGGAATGGAAACAGGATCTTTCCATCCAGCAGAGAAACAGGATGAGGATCAAATGAGTTCTAGCAGAGACCCGAAGCATAAGGGGTTGAAAACAGAGCCAAACTGCCTGCTTAAAGGTAACAAGCTATACAACTCACCCTCACTCTGACCCTAGCTGCAAGTTTAGAGGTCTTCAGGTTCAATCATTCACTAGAAAGACACAGACTTCACCGAAACCCATTATACTCATGGCACAGTTTACCTCAAAGGATGAGCACAGATTAAAAGCTAAAGGAAGAAATTCAAAGAAAGAGACATAGGTCAGAGTCCAGGAAAAGTATGAAATGTGTTACCTTCCTGGCATAAATGTGTAACCATGTGCATAAAACACAGTCAACCAGGGAAACTCAACTGAGCCTCAGTGTTCAGAGTTTTTACTGGGGCTCCGTTATATGTGTGGCTGGGTACCCACATAACCTCAGCCTTCTGCCCTTCCTTAGGCATGAGCCAAAGTCCTCATCATAAATTACAATGCTGGGCCGGTGAGATGGCTCAGCGGCGTAAGTGCCTGCCTGGCAAGCGCGAGGGCCTGAGTTCGACTCCCGGAACCCACATACGACAAAAGGGCCAGTGATATCGCTCAGCAGCATGGGCGCCTGCTGGTACGTGAGGTCCTGAGGTCGACCCCCAATACCCACAAAAAAAAAAAAAAAAAAAAAAAAAATTACAATGCTGACCTTTCTAGTATGACCACATCCCGCTCTATGGTATGACCACCTCCTACCCTAAATCATATTTTTCTTTTATATATTGTAGCCCCAATGAAATCATAATGTTAGTCCACAACAAACCAGACCCTTTTGTGGGCAACGCTAAATCCTTTAATACAAGGGAGCAAATGGGTGTACTGCATAAAGTCAGATACTCCTCGACATACAGCCAAGCAATGAAGTCAGTCACACCCTGCTGGAGTTGAAACGCTTGTTCCCTCTCATTGCCCACCACAACTCTCTCAGAGATGGACCCAGGCAATGAGTTGGAAGTTTAAGAAAAGCTGCTGAGCACTGTGGTGTGTGCCTATAATCCCAGCTACTCGGGAGGCTGAGGCAGGGGTATTTTGAGTTCAAGGCTAGCCTTGGCAATATAGCAAAAGCCTGACTCAAAAGATAAATCCACATACAATTTCTTATCAACAACAACAAAATAGTTTCTCCATGGGAACTCTGTTATTGCTTCCAGGACCAATGGAACTTGACTTTGCTCAGATTCCACCAGCTGTCTTTTTGAAAGCTAATCCAGAAGCCTCCCAACTGAATGCACCCATCAGGATAGATTAGGTTCTGCTGCGGTCACAAACCACCCAAAATTCCACAGGCATATAAAAAACATTTGCTTTGCTCTTCTGCTGCACATTCACTGTGGGTTGGATGAAGGTTCTGCTCTACATCAGCCATATCCTGGAATTCAGGTTGATGGAGCACCCCAACCTGGAGCTTGGCAAACTACGTGCCATCTGAAATGTCACAGAAGGCTTCCATTCACATTTCCTTGACTTACCCAAATCCCACGGTCACACCGAAGCTCAGCAGGGTGAGGAAGTGCGATCCTGCCATGTGGTCAGGAGGAGGAAGAAAACCAGAGAGTGGCAAGTAGCCAGGCAACTGCAACATCTGTTTCCCAAACAAAGTAGGACACACCTCCTCATCTATGACTGTGACAAAGGCTAAAAGGGACCTGATTGGGAATTTGGGGGTTTGTGCCATTCAAAAAAACCCAACATACTGGAAA
Source organism: Erethizon dorsatum (assembly GCA_028451465.1). Classification (NCBI taxonomy): domain Eukaryota; kingdom Metazoa; phylum Chordata; class Mammalia; order Rodentia; family Erethizontidae; genus Erethizon; species Erethizon dorsatum. The sequence continues at coordinate 28,741,138 of CM051829.1, read as the reverse complement.
TGTTTTCCACCTGAGTTCCAAGAGTTCCGTGTGGAATAACTGAGAATTAAATGTTTCCATTTACCTGACTGACTTGCTTTACAGTGTGTGTTCCAAGATCCAAAGCTCCCATTATAAGAGGTGAGTAGTCCCAACCCCCACCTCCAAAAAACCATTAAAATAAGACAGCACACGGCCAGCGCTGGACTGAGTGCTTAAAGGGTAACCTCAGTCTGACAATCAGCAACGAGGTACACTCAAGGTTCACCTTACACATTCCTGCCGCCTTGCACGACTGATAGTACATGCATGATTATCATAAGGTGGCTTTTTATTAATTTTATTGGTAAAAAGACCAATAAAAGTGATTGGATCCATTTGTACCACTAGTGTGCAAACACACAAGACATACAAATTACGATCCTGTTGTGAACATGCTAATCTGCAAATCCAAGTACACTGAGGTGTACTGTGTAAACTATGTAAAGTCACAACAGAATCATTCAAATGAAAACAAGTGCCAGAAGAAACGATAGGAAAAGGTCCCTTTTTAAGAATAGAAAGTGGGGCCGGTAAGATAGCTCAGCGGCATAAGCGCCTGCCTGGCAAGCGCGAGGGCCCGAGTTTGACTCCCGGAACCCACATACGATAAAAGGGCTGGTGATATCGCTCAGTGGCACGGGCGCCTGCTGGCGTGTGAGGTCCTGAGGTCGACCCCCGGTACCCACAAAAAAAAAAAAAAAAAAAATAGAAAGTGAATCACAAAAACTGCTGATAAATTACCAATTCAGCTCAGAATGCGCTAAACTAAAACGCCATCACTTCTTCAAAGATGTCTTTCCGGTCAAGGAGAATTCGGTACTTGTATTATTGAACTTTTTTTTTTTTTAATCTAAGTGAAGCATTTAATGTTTCTATTAAGTTTTATCTTGCCTGTTCAAACCCATCAAGGTAATGATAGCCCTCAGCATATCCATGAAGAAGGTCATTGGCAAATTAGTGAATACTCATAGGAAGAAGAGGGTAGTAAAAGTCTGTCAGATGAGTAGTTATAAAGAGAGCTAGACACATTTAGGCTGGAGGAGCCTGGAGAAGTTTGTGTTACCTGTCCAAAAACATGTGAAGGGGTGCCCTGTAGCATACCTAGGTGGTCTCTTAACTCAGAGGTGGGAGTAGAGAGACAGCCTTGTTATTCAGAACCCTAACAGTGAGTTTTCCACGGGCTTAGCAACCATGGTCTTCTGCCACTGGGAGTTGTCAAGCAGCACCTGGCTGATACCAGCCATGGAAAGGGTATTAGAGTGGTTGATCAATACAGGACTAAGGATTCTAGGTGACTAATTCTATCAACATTTATCTGGATGGGCCAATGAGATAGCTCAGCAGCATAAGCACTTGCCCGGCAAGCGTGAGGTCCTGAGTTCGACTCCCGGTACCCACATATGAGAAAAGGGCTGGTGATATCGCTTAGCGGTACAGGTGCCTGCTGGTATGCGAGGTCCTGAGTTCGATCCCCAGTACCCACAAAAAAAAAAAAAAAATTTAGCTGGATACATGAAAGCTGAGAGTAAGAAAGAATGAAAAAGTTCTGCAACATTAGCACCAGATCCAGAAAATCCTTAAAGGTCTATAGGTATAACGAGTGAAAGGTCTTTTTATTTTGGCTGTTATTTCTGCACAAGAATTTCTTTTAAAAACTTATTAGTACATGTTTGCAAAATTACATTCACTGTGGGGAATTGGTACATGTACATAACACATCTCAGTTTTCTCCTCCTCCCCTCCACCCTTCCCTCTCGTTTTCTGCATCAGATTCATTTATTTATAAGTTCTTTTAAAATTAATTATCATACGTACAGGTTAACAGCCAGACTAACAAGCCAAACAACATAAAACACATAAGACAATTATAAAATAAAGGTATACTTTTAGTTATTGTCCATGCCGTATTACAATAACTTTCTCTCTTTTTTCCTATTGTCTTTTACTTTGCACTTTATTTGTATATTAAGCTTCTCTCATAAGAGAAACCATGTGATATTTAAGCTTGTGTGTCTGATTTACTTTATTTAACATTATCATCTCAAGGTGCATCCATTTTCTTACAAATGACTCAAATGTATCCTTTTTATTGCCGAGTAGTACTCCATTGTGTATAAATACATTTTCTTTATCCATTCATCTGCTGATGGACACACAGGCTGCTTCCAAGATTTAGCTATTATGAATTATGCTGCTATAAACATGGGTGTGCATACATCATTGTGCTATAATGTCTTAAATTCTTTCGAGAAGATACCTAAAAGAGGAATAGTTGGATCAAATGGAATTTCTATTTTTTGTTGCTTTAAGGAATCGCCATACTGATTTCCATCATGGTTGTACCAGTTTATGCTCCCACCAACAACGAAGAAGGGTTCTGTTACCCCCTGCCCCAGCCACAGCCTCTCCAGCATTTGTCTTTGGTTGATTTCTTGATGATGGCCATTCTTTTTGGAGTGAGATAGGATCTGAGTATTGCCTTAATTTGCATTTCTTGAATAGCCAGCGATGTTGAACATTTTTTCATGTATTAGCTGTTTATACTACTTCATCTGAGAAGTATCCATTTCAGATGCTCATTTTTTTTTTGTTGCGTCCTTAAACTTAGAGGGGTCTAATTTTTTTGAGTTCTTTATACATTCTAGATACTAGTCTTTTGGAAGACAGGCCTTTACAAAGGAAGAAACTTACGGGCTATCCATATGCACTAATAAGAAGCTCTTTTTCTGAAAGTCACCATGGGAAAGACGCTAGAACTGAGCAGAATTTGTGCACAGACCTGCTCCTACTGTTTCCTTTGCACCTGTATTAGTCCTGCTAGTGATCTACATGGTATATTCTGGATTTTGTTTTTATTTTTGTTTTTTTTTTGGTGATGGGGAGTGAACCCAGCGTCCTGTGCACATAGGCAAGCATCCTACCATTCATGTGATCAGGATTTACAAGGGAACAGATTTAACACAGGACGCATAATTTACAGGATTATTTTATACTATTCACCCAAAAAGTCAAATGCAGCAAAGCACAAGAGATCTGCCCACACACTAGAGACCCAAAGAATCCAGCTGAGGGCCTGGATCCCACGGCAATGTCCTGCACGAGTCCAGCTGGAGGCCTAGAGCCCACGACAGTGTCTCATGCAAGTCTGTATCAAGGATCTGCACTCAGAAGGCCCAAAGGTCAGTGGTGGAAGCTAGAAAGTCTTGCCAGCAGGATGAAGGATCTGTGCCAGCAGGCTGAGGGATCTGCACTGGAGCCAAGAAGAGATACGCAAGGTAAGGACCAGAACTCCCCTGAAAAGAACTGCAGCCATCCTCAGCGACAGCAAGGATTCGAGCTCGTACAACAATGAGAATGGCCGAGTTCATAACAGGAAAGCCAGTGTGACAAGCTTCTCCAGGAGAATCAACAGCACACCGTATCCCTCTCCAGTTCTTTTATGCTGTTGGCGACAATCCTCAGGTGGGCCTTCCACACCCAGCACCATGCTGATTCAGTTCAGCTGGGTGTTACAAGGTGCCCATTAATCCACCACAACCACTGAACTACATCCCCAGCCTTTTCTAAAATTATGAAACAGGTTCTCACCAAGTTGTCCAGAATGGCCTCAAGCTTGTAATCCTCCTGTCTCAGCCTCCAGAGTAGCTGGGACTGCAGGCATGTGCCACCATGACTGGCAGATTCTGTCTTTTTCCATTGCTCCCATGAAGGTTCTTCTTAGAGCTGACCATACAGTAGGCACTCAGACATTTTCCTGAGGCCCTCCGCCCACCATTCAGACACACTATCACCCTGTTAGGCAAAGGTTTTGGCTTAGTATCTGACAGCCTATGAGGCCCCACTGCAATGAGAACTCGGGTGTTGTGGAAACATGTTCTGGGTAGATAACTGCAAAATGAGTTGCAGGGCTCTTAGTGGCCACCAGAAGACCAAGATAAATGCTACTTCCCGGACCATTCCTCCCCTTCAAGAGCACTGACTGGATTGCAAAGAATCCAAATAATAAATAGAAAGTAAATAGATTAAGCAACTAAGTGACTTAACAGACCATCAGTGGCTCTTTCCCCTTTCCCTGTATAAAGGGATAGATCAGCAAGCATCACAAGGGCAGAGATCTGCATTCTCTTGCTGCCACCCAAGACCAGCTCATACGCAAGTTCCCCTAGAGTGAATCCTTGACCACCAACCCGAAGCAGTCTAGCTCTCTTCAGCCTGAGTGTGCCCTCCACCTTTAGAGGGCGGTCATTGGTTCTGCAGTTTTCCCAGGACCACACCTTCTCAAAGTTCACTTTTCACTCTCCTACCCAGAAGCCAGGTTTAAGTGAAAAATATAACAGGAACTGCTGAGAGATGCTCTTCCCTGGAACTATGTACACATGGAATAGTAGCAAATAAACCTGGGACAACTCTCAAGAGGAAAAGAAATTTATTTAGTGATACAAAGCACTGCCTGGAATGAAGGAAACTCCTGGTATCCAATTAGATGAAATCTACAGGAAGAACTGCATGGATTATAAATCTGAAAAGCCCTTTGCCATGCCAAACACATCATCTAACACAGTTTATCTACACAAACAAAGTCCACCAGGTCTGTTGAGGACAGAGACCATCCCGGCCCCAGACTGCATTATGTACACAGGTGGCTGAGTCTAAATCCAGGTAAAAGCAAGTCTGGTGGCAGAATTTAAGCCCACTCTTCTTCAGGGTTTTGGGGACACATTGAGGCCCATATTACATACTTCCAATTGGTCACCCACTTTCCCTAAAACAGGGAACTTCCAGGACAGGCAGCAGTTAATTGCCTCCTTTCAGGGGAAAATTTCTACCTGGAATTTCTGTAGCTTTTTCACAGAAGAAGTTGAGGCTACCACTCCCCTCCACTATGCAAAAATCAGAATGACTATAAATTGACTTACTTTCAGGTATCTTTAAAAGTTTTAAAAGCAGTAATCTCAGCATCATCGCCAAAAGTGAAATATTTAAATAAAAACTCGCTGATGAGAGCTTTAAAAATGTATTTCATCATAAAAAGTGTATTTTTCCATTAGTTGAAAAAATACGTATTCAACTATCTTAACCCAAAATCAAAAGAGACAGAAATTTAACTTACCACTATCTCAGAAAAGATTTCTGCAAACAAGGAAAAAGGGTCATTTGAAGTATACAGAAGCATATCAAGAAAAAAAAAAAAAAAGGATGTTTCAGAAACTCAAGTCGTTCTAATTAAATCTTCAAACTTGCTACCCCATTGGTCTTCCACTGGTGTCTGTGACATTGATGGAAGAAACCATTTACCAAAAATTGATACACTTCAAGACATTTTCTGTGGGAGTTTTGCTTTGCTTTTTCTTTGTTTTGTAAATTAAAGCAACAGCCCTTTTCAATGTACAAATTACCTCACCAATTCCCTAGAAGGTAGAAAAGGCAACAGAAGACAGCAGCTTAGTTTAATTATGATTTACCGAGGGCAAATTACATAGCAGGTAGTATTTTTCAATATACTTTCACATCCTACCATCACTTGGTCTATCCCCTATAGGCCAGTTATCACGAAGTATTTGTGCCAGACACAATCTTGGTGGTCTTAGTCCAAGCCTTTCATTTTAGAGATGGAGAGATTGAAGCCAGGGAGGGAAAAGCACCTGCCCAAAGTCACACAACCAGTGAATGGCAGGTCCCTGGGCTAGAAACAAGCAAACCAGGATCCTGCCCTCACATGACCTCTCTGCCCACTGAAGCCCAAGCACACTGACCAGCTTCAGTCCAGTGCAGCCAGGAAACTGAACTCACCCAGCAGCATTGGTGAAGGAAGCTGCACCGTGACACACACAGCAGGGAGGAAGAAGCCCAGGAGCAGAGCAAGAGCTGTGCTCTCCATTCCATGTCACCCGTATCCACCCTGTGTCTCAGTGTCTCAATGAAGAGGACAACAACCAAAGAAGTTAGGCCTTGCTGTTTTGACAAGCATTTTAAAAATCTGCAGTTTCCTTGAGAGCCTTTAAATCTAAATTAACTCAATCCTAAAATTCAACCTGTATTTTTATGCGATCTCTTTAAATGTTTTTTTTGTATGAACCATAGATCCTTAGAACAAAAGAGGATGTTATAAAGTCAACTCCCTCTGGGTAAAAATAAAAAGCTTGCATATTTAGGGTTGTTTAGGCAGAGCGAACAGCTGGAAGGACATAGAACAAATGTTTCTGCAGCTAACTCTGGGGAGGGATGGGAGAAAGGGAGAGGCACAGTTTTCCTTTAGTGTAATTCTGTACTCCCTGCCCTCAAGAGCTGCACAACTTGCCCCTGTTCTTAAGGGTTATCAATTCACAGGCTCCACCGCACACTGTAGCCTCGTCTCCTTGAAGATCTGATCCCCAATAAAATCACTAAAATCATCTCCAGCCTGGGCAACCTTCATCAGCTCCAGAACTGTCCATCTAAAAGCTCACAGGTCAGTTGCACAATCAACTTTCCAAGGCAACATGCCTGTCACAGAACTCACCACACTGACCTCTTCTTTCAGGTATGGAGTCAGAATCCCAGGTCCATCCTCAGTGCCTCCCCTTCTCCTGCCACACCAGGTGAGGGTCTTCCTGAAACCTCTCTCAAAGCAGGCTTCTCCTCCAATCACTGCCACTGCCCTCTCCCGAGCTACCAGAATTACTACAGTGACCCCCTTTGTTAGTGCCCAGTACTCACGCTTCCAATTCACCCATGGTAGGACATGTGGGTTACTTAATACACAAAGTGGAAGAAGTTTGTTCATTCTTTTGCTCTGTCTTCATTGAGCAACTACTTTATGCCAGGCACTGTCCTAGGCCATGAGGGTGTGAGCAAAACATTGTCCCCATGTTTGTGAACCTTACATTCTACACACTGAATCAGAGTTAAGATCCATTGATGGCTCCCCAATGCTTCAAGGAAAATCCAAACACCTTAGGCAGCATACAAGTCCTTTCCTGATCCCAACACCAACAACCTACCTCACCCACCTCGTGCGATACTAAACTCATTCACCCCGGACTCCAGACTTGATGAACCACTGCCAGCTCCCCGAGTACACACTGCTTTCTCATCCTTCTAGACACTATTTCCACTGCCCAGAACACTCTTCCATTTTCTGTCTTGTTACCTCGTCCTTAAAAAGTCTAACATTAGTCTCCTGCAAGAATCCATCCCCAGGATGACTCAACATACACCTTTTACAAGTCCCTGGGCAGGTTTTGGCCACAATACTTTGTACACAGCCCTGCCTTTGGGGATTTAATCCCCCACCAGATCAGAAGCTCCTTTGTATGAAGGCCTTACTCTATCCCTCGTCTCTCTCCTAGCATGTCTGGCACTGACGCTGGTCCATTAACACTAAACATTAAGGGATCTGCTTTCTAAAGAGCTCAATAAGTAACTATGCTGCTGACCCCAGGAGGCTATGAGGTTTAAGGAAAAAAAAAAAAAAAAAAAAGAGGCAAAAACTATGACCAGCCTTGACAGACATGAAAAATGGAGCAGCAGAAGCCACCACACATGACTAAAAATAAAGCTATGCCCACAGCTCTATGCCCAACTGTCCCCTCTACATCTCTCCTTCTGGTACTTTTCAGTATTAAACATATATAGGGTGTGGCCTCTGACCCTAAAAATCTCAGTGATTAGCAAGCACAGTGATCAGTTTTTATGGTTCATTTTTAAGACCAATTCTCAGGAGGCTGCCTGTGTCTTTCTGGGTGTTGGCTTAGACGCCATCACTTAGGACAAGCTTTGGGTTTTTCTCTGGATGTGGTTAAGTGGGACCTTCCTTTTTACTCTAAGGCTGTTTTTGCTTTTGCCTTGTTGTTTCTAATCTTCTCATCTCCCACCCCTTCACTCCACCTCTACAGTGAAAATGGCTCCAAAAGTTAAACATGCCAAGGCTCCATAGTTCATAGTTAGCATGCTAGTCCAATTCCAAGGATAAAGAATTACCAACACACTGACCAACCATGAATTCTTCCTTGGAACAGTGGACACCATTCAGTTGCTTCCTCAACACTGTGACCAACTAGCAGAGGATGGGTATCAACCAGAAGTGACTGCTGAGCCACTGTGGGTCTCAGCACCTTCATGAAGTATCTCAATTCCAAGAATCATGATTCAAACATGACCTTAAATTTCTATTATTGAGACTTCTGGGATATTTGTGGGTTGATGTCAACCAGACCTTACTTTAAATATAGGCTCCAACACTCTCTAACCTATGGCTCTGAGCGTTTCATCACTTGTGAAACTGAGATAAATGCCAACACATTGTTATGCAAATAGATCTAACTACTCAAGAAAAATTGGTCCTAGGAAAAGTATGCTATAGTATGCTTGTTTCCCTTCCTCCAAGCCCTGATTTAAAAAAAAAAAAAAAAACCTGAACAGAGCCAAGATTGTACTGCATCAGAGAACTTTGTTTTGCAACCCTGGAATAAATACTTTTCCTTTTCAAAGGCTGTGAGGGTCAACTCTCTGACCTGGTCACTTAGACCCATTGGGATCTACCCAGTTGCTTTAGGGAAAGGTCCAGCCTGAATCATTTCAACTCCTATGTTCTGACTTCCAGCTCCAGGGATGCACAATACCAGCAATGCAGAGAGCCTGCATCCCAGGGGAACTTCCACCCAGTTCAGATCCTCTCTCTACTCTGATCTAGACAGCTAGGGGCATGGTGAGGGCAGTAACTGGAATGAAGAATTATGTAAACAAGAGCACTAAGTCATCATGAAGATGACATCCTTTCTGGACCACAGTTCCCCACCCAAAGACCAATACATCCTACAGCACTTCAATTTACCAGCCTTTAATGAAAAGCACAGCCTGGCAATCCATGTCCCCATCAAGTCCCCCATGTTTCCTGCTGAGTGGCAGGCAATTAATTAGAGCCACCTGCCTAATCACACAGTACCATGTAAACTGTTTCACAGAATTGCATTTGCTTCTTCAAGCACTTAAGGGCTTGACCCATGGAGAGGGCACCTTGAACAGAATCTGAGAATACTATATTCTGGGATAGGAGTTTAGGTTACGAAACTCAGTGTAAGCCAGGTGTGGTGGCACACGCCTGTAATCTCAGCCTGGGCCACACAGTGAGACTTTGTCTCAAAAACAAAAACAAAAAAACAAAGAAAAGAAAGATAGAAAGAAATTAAGACAGATGAAACAGGACTGATATACTTGAATAAATAAAGTGCTACCACTTTCAGCATGATTCTAAAGTACAATTTTTTGGTGATTCTTGTTTTAGAATTTAATAAAGCCTCTATACACTTTTGTACCAGAAGTGAGTTTTAAAAGCATATTCTATTATGCCCTGTCACATACAAGACTGACACAACCCGAAGGCCTTGACATCACAAGCTCCCCCATATAAGACTGTAACAGGAGAGAAGGTGATCCGTTCACAAGACCACAGGCCCACGTGACCTAACAAATCCGTGTATTTTATTGTGATTATTTTATATTTAAATTTAAAACTCAGGAAGGCCAAAATACTCTTTCCTAAGTTCTCATACTGAAGTTCTTGTAACCTAACAAGGACTGAGCAAAATACTGTTGTATATTAGTTGGTGTACATTAGAAGAAACAGCATGTCCTTCGTTAAAAAAAAAAAAAAAAAAAAAAATAGCAATTGACTATCACACTGAAAAGAAACTCAAGTCCCTTGTTCATATGCTAGTGAATTTTGGATTCCACCCTTAAGCAAGTAGTAACTAGAATTTATGTTCCTTATGAAAAATGCAGGAAACCCAACTAAAGTTACTATATGCCATATGGTATATGCATGCAGATTCATGCAGAGGGGCGGAGGGGACATTTCATTGTCATGACAACTGGGCAGGTAATTTGGGCTCCTGATTAGACTTTTCACAAAAATATCAGTGTCCCGTGATATACAGTAATTGGTCATCCAGATTAAATCCCAGCTTACCTAGTAAGATACTGTGGCACATTTACATCACATATTCTAATTACAACAACAGATATGTCATGTATGGTCTTGTAAGGCACAAGGATGTAGTGCTCAGAGTCACTGTTTAGCGCTATTATCTTAAGAATAGTGTCTTTCCGGCAGCGAGGGATATGGTACACCGTGAGAGAGATAATAGCGATGCAGGATAGTAGGTGGAATATATTCTGGTAATTCATAAGCACAACTAACATGAAACAGAAATATTTAATTTTCCTTATAAAAATAAAAAACCAGGGCCGGTGAGATGGCTCAGCGGTTTAAGCGCCTGCCTTGCAAGCGCGAGGGCCTGAGTTCGACTCCCGGAACCCACATACAAAAAAGGGGCCGGTGATATCGCTCAGCGGCACGGGCGCCTGCTGGCGCACGAGGTCCTGAGGTCGACCCCCCGGTACCCACAAAAAAAAAAAATAAATAAATAAAAAAAATAAATAAAAATAAAAAACTAGGTCAGCTTGTGAACGGAGAGTTAAGTAAAGCCTTGCTCCACACTACTGTACCCTGGCTGCCCAGCCCCAGGGACATCTGAGCCCATCTCTGCCATCATCTATAATGTCCAGACCCGTATCATCGGCTGATACACCAAGATGCCGGTGAGGCCAGGACCCTGTGTGAATCTCCTCAGGACAGTCAGACCACGACCACCACGACGACGACCACCACCACCACCACCACCACCCTGGGCTCCACAGTTCACCTCACAGAGCCTTCTCTGTTTACATAACACGCCTGCACACCTCATGTGTGTGGATGGCATATGCCAAGAGAACAGCAATGGCTGCCTCTGAGAAAGAAGGGCTGAAGAAATGAGGAGTAGGGGGATGGGATTTTCACTTCTTATTCTGGAGATTCCTTTATTCTTGAATTTTTACAAGATTATCATATTTGGTTTGTGAATTTTTTTTTGTACTGGGAATTGAACTCAGGACCTTGTGCTTGCCAGGCAGGCACTGTGCCACTGAGCTACATCCCTGGCCCTGGTTTGTGAATTTCTTTAAAGCTTACAGAGAAACCACCAATAAGAAACATCGGACAATCCACCACCTCACAATATTAAGGTTAAAAATCCTCTTTGCACACTAAATTTGGTTCTAATATTTAAAAGTCTAATAGTCAGTGCTCTCATGCCTTCCTTGATTGACAAAGGTCATTCTAAGCTGCCAGCGTACTAGGGAAGGCCAGAGGCAATGTCAAGGTAGAGTTCAAGTGGCTTTGGAAAACAAAGTCCTCAATCTTAACATCTTGTTGCTATTCCATAGAAACACCTCCAATCAAGTTCACATTTGTTACCTATTATCTGGAAGCACCAAGGGGGCATTTAGTACAATATACTTAAGAAGCAAAAATGTGAATTAATAAACCATTAGCTTGTTCAACAAGCACTTGTAATTGGGGCAGGCCAATACTGAGGTGGGAAGGACTGGCATTAATCTTAAGGAATACTTTCCCAACAGCAGTTAAGGGCTGGTTAAAACCTTGGAATGACCAGGAGACCATGTTCAAGCTCCCCTCTCCAAAATTCCTTTAAAAGAAGATCAATTCTCACCCATCCAAGGCAGTTCTCTACTGGACCCCTGCCTGACATTGGCTGGTATGTGATGGACAGCTTTACAAGGCCAGCACCCAAAAGTCTATTTGCCTTCTAGGTGCTTTGCCCTTGACAATGAGAAGGTGGCACAAAAGATTGGAAATGTCTGCTGTAGAACAAATTTTAATCACAACTGCAATTCTTCTAGTGGTTTAACTCAGACTAATCTGAAAAATAAAATTTGAAAACCTGCTTTTCAAGTTTATATGAATGAATGTATATGAAGTTTCTGACGGAGAGACTTTCCATAAACCATAGCTGCAAATCACTCCAGGTAAGCAGTAGTCACATAACATAATTGTGCCTTTAATGCAAATATATGTCTTCATTAGAACTCACATAACTTTAACCAGTATTTTGTTACTTTTTTTTTTCTTAGAACCCAGGACTTTGGCTCTGAGCTGCATATTCCAATCTCCCCCCCTAAGCCCCTCTGAGAGAAGGCCTCAGTAAGTCACTCAGTTACCCAGGCTAGGCTTGAACTTTTGATTCTCCTGTCTAAGCCCCCCCCCCCGAAGGCTGGGATTACAGCCATGCACCACCATGCCTAGCACCATTATCTTTTTTAAAAATATGACACAAATTAAGACAAGATATAAAAGAACTACAAGTGATTATATTCAACCAAGTACTTATATCTTGTTAATCCTTGAGTAAAAGATTTCTTTTATATTACCCTAAGTGCTTAAGAGTTTAAAATCATCTTAAGGTTTGCATATCCATCATTATTTCTAACCCCGTTCTAGTAATTTATCTACAGAATAATGAAGAGACCTGACTCTTTCCAAATTAAAGAGAAGAGTCACTAAATTGTTTGCCCAGCAATACAGGTAAGTGCAGTGAGTTTGTTTTTGCAGTACTGGGGATTGAACCCCAGGACTTTGAACTGAGCTATACCACAAGCTTTTATTTTGAGAGAGGATCCCAATAAGTTGCCCATGCTGACCTAAACTTGTGGTCCTCCCGTCTCAGACTCTTGCATAGCTGAGATTACAAGCCTGGGCTACTATACTCCACTCACTGTATTTCATTTATCAAAGCAGATGCATAATAGAAGAGAAAAACGCTAAATGTATTCACATAAGACTTATCAACTGTCCTTTTACCAATCAGAAAAGCAATTCTTTGACCAGTTAATGAGAACTGGGAATTTCTGAATGCTAAAGAGATTCTCAGCTAGGCATTGTGGTGCACATCTGTAATCCCGGGGCTCAGGAGACTGAGGCAGGAGGATATCACTGAGTTTGAGGCCAGCCTGGGCTACACAGTGAGCTCAAGGGCAGACTAGACTACATAGCGAGACCTTGACTCAAACACAAAAACAATAAAGATTCTCAGTGATGCTACAAACTAAGATCCAAATGCTTTCCGAAAAGGGCATGGTGTCAACCTTCAATAAAACTGTGTGTTTTTAGAAGTTAACTTCAAGCCCTTTTAAGCCACTAGGTTAAAAGATAAGCTAGAAGACCTCTTAGCTTCTTCTTTGTGTAGGATACAGTGGAGAAAACCAACATCTGCTGAGTCCTACACAAGGACATTTCAGTCCTACAAGGACATTTCATGTTTTCTCTAGAACCACAGCATACAAAGATCTACCGGAGTGCACTCACTAGTAAAATCTCAGGTAACTACAGCCCACCAACTCACCAGAACCAGGACCCTGGAGTTCTGGAAGAAATAATGGAGTTAAAGAAACCACATTTGTAGTCAATGTGAATGACAAACATGCATTCGTAAACAAAAAATATATAAAGTTTGACTCAATACCTTTATATCTTAGAATGGAAAAAAAACTACTTTCATATTTAACATCAACTTTTAGGGGACATCTAGTATCTACATGTTCAACATAACCTCCAATGTCCTTGTCGTCTACTGAACAAAGAGTAAAATTTGCCATTTCAAGACACTAAGACCTACCTTCATAGAACTGGTTATCTTTAGTTCTTTCTCTTTAGGTGTAAAAGTGGCCCAATCTAGGAAAGAGTTTTCATATCTCATCTCCTGAACAGCCTCCATGCTTTGATCATAGGGCAAAAGTCAATCTGGACACCTCTCCCCCCACCCCACCAGTTGTCCCACCCTAGCAGTCGCACCGAGTTCCATCCTTCTACAGTTGATGCACATGTGAAATCCACTCACTTGTCTCCAACACTGTCACTTCCCAAATCTGAGCCATCTTTTACCTGAGCCACAATGATCCCCTATAATTGACCTCTCCATCTCAGTTCTAGCCCTCCTCCAAGCCACTCTCCACAATGTAGCATGAATAATTAATTGAGTCTATATTGAATTGTATCAGTCCCCCTCTTTAAAAACCAGTAATGAATTTTCTTTGGGTCCAGGATAAAACCTAAAATTCTTACCTCACCAAAAAGGCCTATGTGATCTGAGCTGGGCCTATCTCCCTTACCCTCACTGAAAGTCCACGCCTATTATTTATAACACTCCTGCCTCTCTGATCTTCCTTCAACTCCTGCAACATGACAAGCCCTTTCCTGCCAGCCCTGGGACTTTACACTGGCTTCTCCCTCTGCTTGAGCCACATTTCTCTTTTCCCTAAATCCAACCAAAGCCTTTTCCCTCAACTAGCTCCTTCCCTTCTGCTTCCTCAGAGAGGTCACATCTGATTTCCACTCTAAGCTAGGCACTCCTGTTATTCTCATACCATCCTGTTCTTTTTCATGCCAGTGATCATCAAACTGACACTCTCACATTTAGCTATGTGGCGATTCAGCGTTGGTCTCTCCCACTTGGCCACAATTGTATGAGGATAGAAATCAAGTCTTTTGTTGACAAATGCCCACCCTGTGCCTGCTACAGAGTAGGCACATAAACAATGGTGAAACTCAAGAACAACTGAGAATATTTTAAGATCAGGTTCCACATTTATCCAACCAAAACTTGCTACAATGCCCCAGGTTCAAATGAAGGTTTTACTGTATATAGCAAAAGAAGTTCATACAACTGAATGCTGGAATTTTCAAATGGAGGCAGAAGACAGCAGAAAGTACATCTAAAGTAGAAGCAAGCATCTGAAGCCACTTCCCTGAGAAAAATACTTCATAATAGGATCCAGCAAGCAATGAGTTCCAGGTCATCAACAGGCAACTTGCATTAGTTTTATATAAGGTCTTCCTGGGGCCACTTGTCCAATGCAGAACAGTGACCGGCATAACACAGACATTTGTTTATGGCACAAAGAAGGAGAGGGGGAGAAAGATCCTGGACCTCCCAATTAGCTCACATGTGGATCCTGCTGAGGACCTCTGGACCACTCAACCAAATCTGTCCTTTCATATACATAACACCTCAAATTCAGCAGGCCAACCTCCATTCCCTGTTTTGTTTTGTTTTTTGTGGGTACCGGGGTTCGACCTCAGGACCTCGAGCGCCAGCAGGCGCCCGTGCTGCTGAGCTATACCACCGGCCCATTTTTCGTATGTGGGTTCCGGGAGTCGAACTCGGGCCCTCGTGCTTGCTGGGCAGGCGCTTAAGCCGCTGAGCCGTCTCACCGGCCCCATTCCCTGTTTTTATACAGATATTTCACCTACTTTTTTACCTTCTTGGTAGAACCATTTCTGTTCATTAGGACCCACAATTATGCCTTCCCTTGCATGAATTTCTAGCTCTACATGTACTGTTCATATGTTTACAATTCCATCATGTAATGCCTTAGTACAAGGAGAACTGCAGACTCCTACAACATAGAAAGTAACTGGGAAGAGTCCTCAAAGATCACCTAGTCAAAAAATCTCATTTGCAAGTAAGAAACCCAAAGACCAAGGAGGAGACATGATTGAATGCACTACAATAAGAATGCCAGTTCCCTGGCTCCCAATCTAAAAACTGCCTGGTCATTACCTCTACAAAATGTCAAAGTTTTCTGAGGCAGGAGCCACAGCTATCACCTACCTGGCACATACAGAAGTTTGTGTTATAAGTATCTGGTGACTGGGTAAGAATGATATGGTATATGGATTACCATGAAGTCCTCCACATTAAACATTCTCTGCACCACCATATTTGCTATTACGATCATTGTTAATGGACATTTCCAAGGGAGTTGGCTAACAAAGCACTGTACACTCTATAGCTCCTCTCATGCATGAAGACTAACAGCCATAAGAGACAAAGGTTTGAATTCATTTCCCTGGGAGACTCCCAAAGAAGTTGTACAGGTTTGTCCACTGATGTCAATCATTTCTGAAAATAAATAGATGTTGATGGCTAAGGTGCACAGTCAGCCTCAAAGTCAGGTTAGCTGAACCCACAAGCAGCCTTGGGCAGATCTGCTCTCACTCCAAAGAGATCGTACAAAAGATATGGACTTTCATTCAACTGATATTCCCCTTCTGTACCTCATCCCTACGCTGTCAAGCAGAAGATGCTTTTCTACTTTTTAACTGTGATATTTAAGGATTTCAATCCCTGCAGAAAACTTCTCATACATATCAACCTCCTGACATGTTCAAGGAGCTTTCATATGTTTATTATCTTCTTTGACCTTCACAACCATCTTCTGAGGCTGGGCCCAAAGTTAAAACCACCGACCCTCAAAGCTGAGAGACATTAAATGATGTCCCAACTCACCCAATTAGAGAGCTGCAAAGCAAGGCTTCAGGCTCCCAGATATTCTCCAGACCACCATCTTATTTCTCCTAGTCACAGTGGCTTCCTATCTGCCCATATCATATCAAATCCCAACTCCTCTCCCTGACTCATACAGACCTCCCTCCCAATTCCTCTAATGTGAATCTTCTACTCAACAAAGTTCCCCCATCTCCAGGCCTTTATGTAGCCCCACACTCCCATTTCTGGAGGTCTCTCAAGTCCCATTGTTGAGACTACTCCAGATCTCAGTAGCACAAGCCCTTGCATACTCCTCAGCACCCCTGCCACTTATCTTATACTGTCTGTCCTGTCTGTAATGGTTTGTGCTGCTGCTGCCCTCATTCAAAACTGAGTGTCAGAGGGCAAGAACTCTTCTGCTGAACCCTCATTGCTCCACCCTTGCAGAACTCAATAGACCCAAAGATTCTCCACAGATGAATGTAACCAAGTTGCGTTCTAGAGAATCACGAACATGTTCTAGAGAATCTAGAGAATCTAGAATCATGTTCTAGAGAATATGAATGACATTTCACAGTCATGGATGGCATAGACAGGAACAAGCATGGCTCCCCTCACAGTGAAAGGGCCACGTAATAAATGCATAATGTGCCAAATAAGGAAGAAACATCAGGCAAGAACGTCCAGTGTCAGCATGGAAGTAGAAACAATAAGTAGAAACAACTATGAGGGGTACATCTACCTGCCTAATTTAAGATCAATCCAGGTAACTGCCCCTTGATAATTCTTCTTTAATGCTTAGCTGCCCATCTGCAGAGGGCACTGCTAAGTTGCAGGCTCTCCAAGAGTTACCAGTCACTGGACCTTAGCACAGAAAAGGGGGCTTAGAGATGGCTCACCCCTGCTCTCTGCAAGAGGATGATGAGAAACAGGTTCTTTGACTTGTGGGTTCTACAGAACAGTTAACATTTACCCGATTACTATCAGCACCATTCTCCAAGAGGATAGATGTGCAGTGCAGATGGCCAGTGGCCACTTGTTCAGCAGTATTTCCCAGCAGAGGGCAGAGAAAAGGCTTCTTTTACAAGGAGGTTTCACTGCAATTCTCAAACTCTCTGGGCTTCAATCTTACAGGAAAAGGGCCATTTGTAAAACTGTTCTGCTCTGCCCAACCTGTTTCTTCTAATCAAGTTCTAAATGTCTTTCTGCATCTTCACATGCTCCAGCAGCAACGGTGTGAGGAAAACAACCTTCAGAACACTGAGCTGTCCCTCCTCCCACCCCCAGCAAGTTCCTGACAAATGGAAGCATATTGTCAAAACATTTCTGCCACTTACCATAGGAATCCCTGAGCCAAGTTTTTGACACTGCGAGTTAAGGAAAGCAGAATATCTAATGTGTCATTTGACAATCTAGGAATGTGCTGGTCTGCCAAGGAAGATCAGCCTTCCTATAAACACCCTTTGCCTTGAAAAGAGCTTGTTTTCTAGATTGCCAACACTGCTCAGCCACAGCCTCATGTGACTGAGGAAAGAGAAATGCCAAGGTGTCAGATCAGGAATACTTTGGCATATTCTAAAGCCAACTTAGAACCCCTAAGCCCTCGACCATACCACAGGCTATCAAAGCTATCATTTGCAGTGTGTGCAGACTCCGCAGGGCTGCACTAGACCAAACTCTCTGCAACCCAGAGGTCAGCAGAGCATCGCCAAAATACCAGAAGTGGAGTCTTTTAGCTGTATGGCATCTCCTAACTGATGCTACCTTACCCCATCCTTCTAGCTCTGAAAGAGCAGCCTCTCCCTCTCCAAGAATAGTATCAGTAAAGCAAAGTGCCCTCAGCAGAGGTATCCTTTAACAACCCAGGAAAGGCAACTGCATTTCACATGTCAACTTTTTTTTGCGGAGTGAGAGGCAGTTCATGCAACTGTAGCTAAAAACACAAATGACTTCATGGAGTCACCGAGTAACCAGCAGAACTTCTGAAATGAGTTGTTACTGAGGCTTTCGGCTTTCTAAGACATGAGATGATTCAAGACGTCATGTAAAACAGACCTCTACTGAATGAAAAGCCCAACCCAGCCTAATATTTACTTCTTTTCTCCCCACACCACCTCATTCCCCTCCAAAGGGGGAAAAGTCATGTGCAGGGATTTTATCCACATTAACACAGAATATGCAGTGGATAGAAGAGTATGGCCCCCTTTCTCTGGGTGGCTGCTACTTCCCCAGGAGCTGGGCAAATATGAACACCATTCATTTGTGGGTTTCCCCTCCACCACAAGGTCAGGCCAGCCCTGGTGCCTTCATGTAGAAGGCCTTTTTCCCTTTTCAACCTGCCACGTTAAGAAGAAAGGAAAACCCTGGCAGCAGCTCTGGCAGAAACTGAGCACAGCCCTCTAGGGATACATGACCTCAGTTTCTCTGCCTATCTCATTTCCTGGCAGTCGAGCCCACTGGTGGCCTGGGTGCTAGACACTGTGGGAAACTTGCTGCACTGTATTTCTGATGGCACCATGAGTAGCTTTCCTAACAAAGCCAGAGTCACAGGGCCCGTGAGAACCTCCTAAAAGCAAGTTGGGCAAAAATAGCTTCATTCGGCAGAGACCAGGCACCTCTCACAAAGCCAGAATCATTCAAACTGCAGCAGGATGAATTCAGTCTCCTGGGCTGGCCTGAACTGCTTGCATCAGGAACGGATAAAGAGGCGGCGGCAGCGTGATGATGCCAATTTTTCCTGACATTTTTCCTGTTTATGTTTTTCCCTGAGACGGGGTCTCACTATATGATCCAGACTGACCTCAAACTTGCAATCCTTCTGCCTCAGCCTCCTGAGTGCTAAAATTATAGGCACACACCTCCGTGCTCATGATGCCAACTTTCACTTGCTCTGAGATCCCAAACACTTGAGATGACCTCAAACACTTATGTTTAAATACAAATATCATCAAAACATCTCAAGTTATTGGAGAGGTAACATTCCAGGCAAAGAAAATTGCATGGAAATTAAATGTCGCTTTGCTGCCTGAAACCATAAGATGGATTTTAGTGCAGGTTTTAGACAAAGCAGCTAAGAGATCCTTATGCAGGATTTAAAGACCAAGAAGTAGGCCCATGCCAACCTCTTAGCTCAGTCTACCAGGCAATGGGCCCTCCCAACCTCAGGCACCTGCAGCACTATTACTCTGGATAGAGTAGTTCTCCCTCTATTTCAGCCCTCAAATGTGCCTGTTAAAGTTATGCCTTATCACAGGTAGTATTCTCCTCAAATAAAACATGACACCCCAGCCTGCTTAATGACACTGTTATGCCACCCTGCGAACACAGCCTCCTGCTTCAGTGAGACAGCTGCTGAGAAAGACACAGCAGAACTAACAGCCGAGCCACGGCCCCCTCCCACTTACCAGCGCTTCCGTGAGGGCGAGCGTTACGCAGAGTCTGTGACTCAGTGCCTCCCATGGAATTAGACCTGTTTAATAAAATGACAAGCTCTTCGGGCCGGTGAGATGGCTCAGCGGCTTAACCGCCTGCCTGGCAGGCGCGAGGGCCCGAGTTCGACTCCCAGGACCCACATACGAAAAAGGGGCCGGTGATATCGCTCAGCGGCACGGGCGCCTGCTGGCGCACGAGGTCCTGAGGTCGACCCCCCGGTACCCACAAAAAAAAAAAAAAAAAAAAAAAAAAAATGACAAGCTCTTCAATTCGTGATGACTTTTTAAAATTGAGTTTCTACCGAGAGGAAATAGAAAACGTTCCCTCCTGTTGGAGCTGAAGGGAAGTTGTGAAATGTGCAGACTGGAGTCGATTCAGCACTGACATTATCATCAGATGCTTAGAGTGCTTCAAGGGCACCCCACACTTCAAGGAGGGGTTTTTACAGCACATTACACGGCAACATTTTGGTATCAGTGATGTGCTGGGCATGGTCTTTACCTTGCAAGGGGATAAACAGAACCAGTGATTGGGCTGCAGGTGTGTACACCTGGAATGTTAACTAGGGACAAACTCAGAAGAGATGTATCTACCAGAATGCCACTGATTGATGCGTAAAATAATCTGGCTGGCTGCCCCGTGTGGTGGCGCAGGCCTCAGTAGGCTGAGGCAGGAGGATCACTGTAAGTTCGAGTTCAGCCTGGGCTACATAGTGAGTTCAAGGCTAGCCGGAACTACGTAGTGAGACCCTGCCTCAAAAAAATCTAAATAAATAAATAACCTGGCTGGGCTGGAGGTGTAGCTTCGTAACAGAGGACAGGCTTAGCATGTACAAGGCCCTGGGTTTAATCCTCCATGGTGCAAAAAATAAAATTACCTGGCTGGAAAACCAATCCAGGCAGATTCTCCTTCCCAGGGGCAATGTTCACGCAGGCACTCGGAGTACACAGAAGGTGTTAAATGGTTCCGGAGGCCTCTGTTCCGGTCTGGAGTTTGGACTGTTCATGATGATTGAGCATTTTCTCCCAAAGTGACAGTTAAATTCCAAGACTGGTCTCTGTCCCTCTGCCTTTGATGGGCAACAAAAGGAGTCGCTACCTATGCCAAGTAAAATCACAGCACAGCTGCTCAGGCAGGCATTTTTGGTATTGGTTACCTTGCCATTCACAGCTTTCAAGAATGCACACTGACCCCAGGACCCAGGAGCCACTCACTCAGGAACCACCCTGCAGGTTAGGTTCACCTGACTGACAGGCAACTGCAGCAGCCTGATGTTGCCCCCAGATTCCACCTGATACCCCACTCAGTCTAGGCCTTCAATACTGATTATAGCAGCCCAAGTTATTTTCTTTCTCTTTTCTTTTTCCCAAATTATTTTCTGACATAACCATGCTTAGTGTTTTGTCTTTGTGTTGTTGGTGACACAATCCAGGGCCTTGAGTATGGTTAGTTTTTGTCTTTTGTTTTTTTCTAGTTTTTTTGTTTGTTTGTTTTTTGTTTTAGTTAAGGCTCAGAAAAGGTAGGTGCAAGCAGATTTGTTAACTTTCTTGTTTAAACATCAAGTTAAGGGGCCGGTGAGATGGCTCAGCAGCATAAGCACCTGCCTGGCAAGTGCGAGGGCCCGAGTTCGACTCCTGGAACCCACATACGAAAAAAGGGCCAGTGATATCGCTCAGCGGCATGGGCGCCTGCTGGCGAGCGAGGTCCTGAGGTCGACCCCCGGTACCCACAAAAAAAAAGAAAAAAAAAAAAAAAACATCAAGTTAAAAAAATAAATAAATAAAGAATGGCTGCCTAGGCATGGTGGCACACACCTGTAATCACAGTATTCTCGAAGCTGAAGCAAGAGAATTGCAGGTTCAAGCCCAGCATGGATAACTTAGCAAGAGCCTGTCTCAAAAAATAATAACTGCCCACCTCTACCCCGGCAGCGAGGGCTGTTAACGTCTGGTCCCAGCACCCACCCACCCACGCCTTCCCGCGCCCGGCCTCCAGCGTGGAGGCGGCGGAGACCCTCAGTGCTGCGCGGCAGGCCTCGCTGGAGAAGCAGCTGGGAAAGTAAGCGAAGAACGACCCTGCGGGGTGTGGCCCCAGGCACCCCGGGTCCTGAGAGACAAGGCTTGGACTCCATCCTGTTCAGCTTTCCTTCCTGATATTTCATGATTGATATTGCCTAAGGGACACAGAAAATACAGTGGCACAGTACCAAAGAATCAAGGACTGGGCCAAACAGGTAGCAACTTCTCACATCCAACGAATTGAAGAGGTAGGATCTGGCAGAAAGCTCAAAACCCAAAAGCAAGCTCCATTTGGAAGATACTGCAGAGAAGTAGTCATCTTCTAAAGATCTTGAACACTAGCAATAAAGTAGCCTACCATAGGTAATTTACAAACATCACCCCAGGAATTAAATTAAAGAAAGAAAAAATGAGACGACACTTAAACAAGATGCAACCCCACACATCCAATTCACCAAAGGCAAACCTAGGGGGCAACGAGGTGGGACAATCCGAAAGCCACCCACCTGGCCTATCTGAAGGGGTAACAACAAAACAACTGAATGAGGCTCTGGAAAAAATTAAAACAGAAATAATTTCACAGATAACTGCAAAGATAATGTCCACAATGAAGACCATGCTTAAGGACACTATAGCTGATACAGACAAAAAAATAGACGAGCTTAAGAAAACTATAGAAACCATGAATGCTCAGCATAAGAAAGAAATGGAATCCATAAGGCAGATACAAGCAGATATCCAAGAAAACAAAAATTCCATTGAAAGTATTTGTAGCAGATTAAGCCAATGTGAGGACAGGATCTCAGATATAGAAGACAGGCTTGCAATTAGTGATCATGAAAAGAAAGAATTCTTAAAAACAGCAAGGGACCATGAAAAATCAATTCAGCAGCTGCTAGATGACTCAAAGATAAACAACTTAAGAATAATTGGAATAAATGAAAAAGCAGGAGATAGCATCAATGACATTAAAACTTTGTTCAAAGACATTATCACGGAGAACTTCCCTGGAAGAGAAAAAGAATTTGACCCCAATATAAATGAAGCTTTTAGAACACCAACTAGACATGATCAAAAAAAAAACTTCAGCCAGACATATCATAGTCAAGATCCCAGAAATTCAACAGAAGGGCAGAATCTTAAAAGCTGTTAGGGAGAAGAGACAAATCACCTATAAAGGAAAACCCATCAGAATCACAGCGGACTTTTCAGCACAAACCCTCAAGGCAAGAAGAGCTTGGAATGACGTATTTCAAGCTCTAAAGGAAAATAATTTTCAACCCAGATTGATGTACCCTGCAAAACTATCTTTCAAAATTGATGGAGAAATAAAATACTTCCATGACAAAGAACATCTGAGAAAATTTATGACAACCAAACCAGCACTCCAAAATGTTCTGAAGGACATTCTAGAAAGAGATAGGAACCCCAACAGAAGGAATCCACCAGGCAGGGCAGATAATTAAATAGCGGGAAAGGGGAAAAACAAACAAAGAGTGGGAACCAACAACAGGAAAATATCATGACAAGTATAAGTCAATACATATCAGTTTTAACCATCAATTCACCAATCAAAAGGCACAGACTGGCAAAATGGATAAAGAAGCAAGATCCAACAATATGCTGTATACAAGAAACACATTTAATTCAGAAAGAAATTCATAGACTGAAAGTCAAAGGATGGAAAACAATACTCCATGCAACAGGAACCCAGAAAAAAGCAGGGGTAGCTATTCTTTTTGCAGACAAAGTGAATTTCAAGCCAAGAATGATTCAGAGAGATAAAGACAGTCATTACATCCTTGTAAAGGGAACAATCCAAGAGGAAGAGATAACGATCACAAATATATATGCGTCAAATACCAGTGCACCCAGCTATATAAAACAAGTACTAAAGGACATGAAAAATCAAATAAGCACTAATACAATTATATTGGGAGATCTCAATACTCCACTGTCACAAAAAGACAGATTAACTAGACAGAAAATCAATAATGAAATAATAGAACTGAACCAAACTTTTGAACAAATGGACTTAGTAGATGTCTACAGAGTGTTCCACCCCACAACATCAGAATACACATTCTTCTCAGCTGCACATGGGACGTTCTCCAAAATAGACCACATACTAGCTCATAAAACCTGCTTAAGTAAATGCAAAGGAATTGAAATTATCCCATGCATATTATCAGACCATAGTGCAATGAAATTGGAAATCAATGGCAAAAGAAATCACAAAAACTCCCTAAACACATGGAAATTAAACAGCACCCTCCTGAACAACCAATGGGTCACAGATGAAATTAAAGAATAAATTAGACACTTTCTATGACTGAATGATAATGACAGTACGACATACCGGAACTTATGGGATACAATGAAAGCAGTCCTAAGAGGGAAATTTATAACATTAAATACTTATATCAGGAAAATAGAGCAAGCGCAAATAAACAACTTAATGGTGAACCTTGAACTTCTAGAAAAAGAAGAGCAGGTTAAGCCAAAAGCCCGTACAAGGGAGGAAATTATAAAGATCAGAGCAGAAATTAACATATTGGAGACTGAAAAAACAATACAAAGAATCAATGAAGCAAAAAGTTGGTTCTTTGAAAGAATAAATAAGATTGACAAACCCTTATCCAACCTTATTAAAAAAAGAAAAGAAAAGACTCAAATCCAAGCAATTGAAAATGAAAAGGGTGATATCACGACGGACCCTGCAGAAATCCAGAAGATCATCTATACCCATTTTAAAAATCTATATTCTACTAAGATGGAAAATGCAGAAGAAATGGACAGATTCCTAGATTTGTATGAATTACCAAAGCTAAATCAAGAAGATTTAAAAATCCTAAATAAAACAATATCAACCAATGAAATTGAAGATGTAATTAAAAACCTCCCAACAAAAAAAAGCCCAGGCCCTGATTGATTCACTGCCGAATTCTACAAGAAATTTAGAGAAGACCTAACGCCCCTACTTCTCAAACTTTTTAATGAAATTGAAAGGGAAGCAATACTCTCAAATTCATTCCTGGAAGCAAGCATTACCCTGATACCAAAACCAGAGAAGGACCCAACTAAGAAAGAGAACTACAGGCCAATCTCCCTAATGAACATAGATGCAAAAATCCTCAATAAGCTACTGGCAAACAGAATCCAACAAATCATCAAGAAGATTATACACCATGACCAAGTTGGATTCATCCCTGGGATGCAGGGATGGTTCAACATACGTAAATCAATATATGTAATACACCATATTAACAGAACCAAAGACAAAAATCACATGATCATCTCAATAGATGCAGAAAAAGCTTTTGACAAAGTCCAGCACCTTTTCATGATAAAAACCCTACAGAAAATTGGAATAGAGGGTCTTTATCTTAACCTGGTAAAAGCTATCTATGACAAACCAACAGCCAATATTATACTAAATGGACAAAAACTGAAAGCCTCCCCTCTAAAATCAGGAACAAGACAAGGATGTCCACTGTCCCCACTCTTATTCAACATAGTTCTGGAAACTTTAGCTAGAGCAATTAGACAAGAGAAAGAAATAAAGGGAATAATGATTGGAAAGGAAGAAGTTAAATTATCATTATTTACAGATGACATGATACTCTACACAGAAGATCCCAAAAACTCCACTAAAAAACTGCTAGATTTAATAAGCAAATTCACTAGTGTAGCTGGATACAAGTCAATACTCAAAAGTCAATAGCCTTCCTGTACACAAATAACAAACTTACTGAAAGAGAAATTAGGGAAACAATACCTTTTACAATAACATCCAAAAAAATGAAATACCTAGGAATCAACCTCACAAAGGATGTAAAAGACCTCTATACTGAAAACTACAGTACTCTGAAAAAGGAGATTGAAGAGGATATCAGAAAATGGAAAGATATCCCTTGCTCCTGGATAGGAAGAACCAATATAGTGAAAATGGCCATACTTCCAAAATTGTTATACAGATTTAATGCAATTCCAATCAAAATTCCAACAGCATATCTCACAGAATTAGAGAAAACAATCCTAAAATTCATTTGGAATCAGAAGAGACCTAGAATAGCAAATGCAATTCTGGGCAACAAAGCCAAGGCAGGGGGCATCACAATCCCTGACTTGAAATTATACTATAAAGCTACTGTGATAAAAACAGTGTGGTACTGGCAAAAAAAACAGACCTGAAGATCAATGGAACAGATTAGAAGATGCTGAAACAACCCCAGACATACTAAGCCACCTTATCTTTGACAAAGGTGCCAAACACATTCGCTGGAAGAAAGATAGCCTGTTTAATAAATGGTGCTGGAAAAACTGGCTCTACACATGCCGAAGATTAAAACTAGACCCATATCTTTCACCATGCACTAAACTAAATTCAAAATGGATCAGAGATCTAAATATTAAGGTAGGATAGGTAAAACCCTTGAAGACATTGGTGTAGGCAAAGACTTTATGAATAAAAACTCAACCACACGGGAACTATCCCAAAGAATCAATAACTGGGATCTCATCTTATTAAAAAGCTTTTGCACAGCAAGAGAAACCACCAACAGAGTGAACAGACAACCCACAACGTGGGAAAAAATATTTGCCAGCTGTTCCTCAGACAAAGGATTACTATAGAGAACATATAAAGAACTCAAAAAAATCAGACCTCCCAAATTTAAAGACCCAATCCAAAAATGGGCATCTGAGATGAATACACATTTCTCAGATGAAGAAATACTAATGGCAAATAAATATACAAAAAAATGTGCAACATCACTAGTCATTCGAGAGATGCAAATTAAAACAACACTGAGATACCATCTCACCCCAGAAAGAATGGCTACTATAAAGAAATCAACTAATAACAAATGCTGGAGGGGCTGTGGGGAAAAAGGAACCCTTCTTCACTGTTGGTGGGAGTGTCGACTGGTACAGCCACTGTGGAAGTCAGTGTGGAGATTCCTCAAAAACCTAGGGTTGGAGGTCCCATTTGACCCAGCTATTCCCCTTCTGGGCATCTTCCCAGAAGAATTAAAAATATCGTACCACAGCAATATATGTGCACCCATGTTTATAGCAGCACAATTTGTAATCGCCAGATCTTGGAAACAACCCAAATGCCCATCAACTGAGGAATGGATAAGAAAGATGTGGTATTTTTATACAATGGAGTACTATTGAGCCATAAAGAAGGATAAACTGGAGACTTTTATAGGTAAATGGATGCAACTCGAGAAAATACTCATAAGTGAAATCAACCGGACGCACATGTGCAAGCATCGTATTGTCTCTCTAGTATGAGAAACTGAAAGAGTAAATAAGATCCAAAATGTACAATAGACATGGTGAATCAAAAAAAAAAAAAAAACTGGTCAAAAGGAAAGAGAGACTGGAATAGGGAAAAGAAAGAAGGGAAAGGGGAAAAAAATTGTGTATATATATATGATGGTTAAGATAGATACACTACCAATTTTACTTAGTTCGCTGAAGAGTAAGGTTTGTGCCAATAATGTTTGGACAATTGAATGCTAATGTCTGGTATCCTGAATAACTAACTTAAAGATAATAATACGTAATGCATTAACCATTGTTACCCTCATATTATGTTGTTTTGAAAATTTGTTCTTTTTTTTATTTGTTTTGTTTTTTCTTCTCTTTAAAATAAAAAAAATAAATAAATAAAAGAATGGTTGGGGAACCTCAGTGTGAAAGCCCAGTACTGGAAAAAGAAAAAACACAGTGGCATATGCATGCATATAATTCCAACTGTTCAGGAGACTAGGGCAGAACGATCTCAAGTTTGAAGTCAGCTGGGCAATTTAGAAAGACCCTGTCTCAAAATAAATATTAAAAAGGGGCCAAGGACATAGCTCAGTGCAAGGCCCTGGGCTCAATCCCCAGTACCCAATGATTGACAGACAGACAGACAGACAGATAGATGGAGAGATAGTGTAGCTGGGTGGGTAGGTAGGTAGATACAGGACTCAATTCCAAGCTAACATATTGCCTTTAAAGCAGTTTCTCTAGTTTATTGATTTCACGTGTTATAAGCTGATTACGAAGTCAGTTTAAACTACATGTAGACAAAGTGAGTAAAATTCCCTTCCTCCCTCCTACCAAGGGAAAGCACTTAACAGTCCAGCGTTTTTATTTCATAAGATTCCATGTGAGAAAATCAGTTGAATTTAAGGTCTCGTATGGAAACATCACTGATAGGGACATGATACATTACTTTTGAGAAGGGGAAATTACAGCTATTTTTCCGAGGTATCTTTACTATAAACAAGTACAAGCATGCACCACTTTGCTATCTGAATCTTGGATATCAATTTTTAATGCATTTTGAAGGAAATTCCAATCTTTAATGCACAGAACCAATGGTTTCAATTATTTAAGTGAACAGAAAAGATGCCAAGAAAGTTTTAAAGAAAGAACTCCCCAGAAAGGATGTTAAAGACCCATATAGTTAACTGAATCCCTCAAGCATCTTTTCAGTGATTGCTATCCTGACAAGCATGCCCCAGCTGGGAAAAGACTCTAAGTACAGTTTTGAACAAAGACAAAGGAATCTCCCTTATTTCCACAGGAAAACCCTTGCTATGTATTGCAAAAGATTCCCTCTACTTCTGCCTCCTTCTACAAATTCACAATTTGAAAATTCAAAATATATTACTCAGCCCATTTTGAGGCAATGACCTGAGTATCTTCACAGATTTCACTGCACGTCTCTAGGTACTGAGACTGGTCTCCCCCAACCCACCCCCACTTTTTTTTTTTTTTTTTGAGGCCAGAGACTTTCTATTACCGACTCTTGAAGGCTTAAATCACGTAAGTGAAAGCAATAAAGGACCCCTGGCATCTGTTTCCATTCATCTCCCTCAGTTTCACATTCTGCTACCCCACACCATTCAACCTCCGTCTTGAACCTCGAGATGATTGATCAACTGTCCAACCTCTACAGACTCAATTTGCATCAGATGAAAAATAAGATGGAGAAAGCAAATAGCCTTTAAAGCATCAAAACCAGCTTACTCCATGAAAGGTCACAGAAATGCTTTCTCTCCTTGTTGTTTTGTAACAAATCCTATTGGCTGCCCAAGCGCCATCTCTCCTCAAGAAACCTCCTCTTCCCTTGCTCCCATAGCTATCCCAACTGACACAGGCAATGATCCATAGGCAGGAGATTATCGCCTATGCCTAGGGCTCCTTGCATCATTTTTTAAAGACAATATATATAGCATTCAAGTCCTCAAAATAAATCATGCCAAACCCATCTGCAATCTGGTCTCATGGGTGAGACAAAAACACTTTACTCTCATTTGTAGAAACCTACATATTCAACATAAAGGCCACTGCTGCCCTGGGGGCTTACAGTCTAGGTTAAAAAATAACTCCAAAATAAAATATGCCATTAGAGAAAGTTGTTAAATTTCACATAGGCCAAGCTTCTATGGTATTTATATTGCACTTATATGAAGTACCATATGGGGCCTTGGCTGGCTTTTGTTAATTCTAAATTATTCAGCACTCCATTGATAGATTGCTAATTAAGATATTAACCCTTAAGGCACAGGTCTAGCTAAGAACAGTCCTCTTGGCTCCATCACTCCCACGAACCACATCAGAGCAAACCTCTTCATCTGCCTCCCCCACCTCCAACTTTCAGAGTGCACCAAGGCCCTTCACCCTGACAAGCCAAACGTGTTTAACAGCTAAGAATGGAAAGTGGAAAATGTGGTGGCAGGTGACTTACTGAGGTCCTTTAAGAGGCTTGCTGTTCCAGAAGAGCCAGGAAAGGAAGGATAGTGCTGACGCTTGGCATTTCAGAAAGCAGGCTGCCTCTTCTTGGAATATGCCTCAGTTCCCTTTCCCATGCTGCAGGGACTACCTGTCCAACAGGGGGCCCTTCCCCTCATCCCCTGTGCACTGCAGTCCCCACTCCATGCTCCTGACAGCCCAGTACCAGAGGACACAATGCTCCCCAGGCAGTGAAGGGAGAAGAGAGGGTCTCTGAGACCCTGGACTGGACCCCACCCCTCCTGTAGCCCAGTGTGAATCTAGCACAAGCACCTCTAACCCCCAGCTATTGGTCCATGATTTCCCCTCATATCTTGCTTGGG
The DNA here is from genome assembly GCA_028451465.1 of Erethizon dorsatum. NCBI lineage: Eukaryota > Metazoa > Chordata > Mammalia > Rodentia > Erethizontidae > Erethizon > Erethizon dorsatum. The sequence continues at coordinate 28,711,402 of CM051829.1, read as the reverse complement.
TCTTCAATGTCCCAAACACTCAGGTACTAGTAGTTGTTTTTTAAAGATTACGTGTGAAAAAAAGAAGTATACAAATCCTCACAGCTCAATGAACTTTCAAAAATTCACACATCTGTATAACTAGCAGTCAGATCAGAAATATCCCAGAAGCCCCTCATGGCTATACTCCCCTTCCAGCAAGAAATGTGTTTTCCAGTTTAAATTTAAATGAATATTATTTCAATCTTCTGAGCAGCCACCACTTCTGGGTGATTTCTCTCTATGGAGTCAGAGACAGGGGACAAAGGATACATAGGGAATGCAGGGGAGAGCAAAGAGCTAACATTTAATCAAGTACCTCCTGAGGATCAGATAAAGTGACAGGTATGAAACCTTTGCAGACATGCGGTCAGAATTAACCCCATCCGTCACACGACAAGTAGATGTAACGTGCCACCCGGTAGCTTGCAATCATCAGAGCATCTGGCCAAAAACACAACTCAAATGGAGAACCCAACAGTGACTAGACTATAATCTTTAAAATTATCCGAGCCACAAAAGTCAGAGACAAACTGAACAAGCATTCCAGACTAAAAGAGACTAGAGAGAGGACAAGCAGGTGAGATGTGTAATCCTGAATTGGATTCTTTATGGTCAAGGATGTTATCTGGTGAACTGGCAAAACTTGAAACTCAAGGTATATAGAAGTTTCTAGGATTATTCTTGCAACTTTTCTATAAGGTGGAAATGGTTTCACAACAAAGTTGTTTTGTCTTTTTGTGTGTGGGGGGTTGTTTTGCTGGAGATTGAACCCAAGACCTGCCACATGCTAAGGACACACTTTACCACCAAGCTATGCTCCCAGCCTTCAAAATACCATAGTTCCTAAAAGACAGCTTTTGCTTTTCACATTTCTACCTTCTTCTTGCCTGTGTAACCAGCAGTCAGAAATACCCCAGAAGCCCCTCATGGCTATACCCCTGTATACGTTATACAGAACACAATATGACAACGAAGTCCTTTGACAAATAAGGAGCAGAAAAATGAGACCAGAGTTGTACACTTGCCCACTAACCCACGCTGCCCACTTGAAATGTTACGTGGAAGAAAAACTCCTTGATGGTTCATGACACTGTTTCCTGTTAGCCAAGACAATCATGACCATTTTTTTTTCCATTATTGCTGTAGAAAAACAAAAAAGTTAACAGAGAACCTCTGATTGGTCTCAGGAGGGCAAGATGTGAGCATATGTTTGCCTAGAAATGGGCAGTAAGGAAAGGAGGTCTGGCCCAAAACACGAACGGGTCCTACAGGATTTGCCAGCACAGCAGCACCTGGTTTGGCACATGCTGAGTCAAGTGGGCTTTCCAGGGCCGGTGAGATAGATCAGCGGCATAAGCACCTGCCTGGCAAGCGCGAGGTCCTGAGTTTGACTCCTGGTACCCACATACAAGAAAAGGACCAGTGATATCACTCAGTGGCAGGGGTGCCTGCTGGCACATGAGGTCCTGAGTTCGACCCCGGGTACCCACAAAAAAAAAAAAAAAAAAGTGGGCTTTCTACTGCCTCGCCACTTACACAGCACTGTCACTATGAGGACGACGCTACAGGCTGGACCTCAAGTAACTTTTGAAACATTATCTGCAAATGACTGGGGACTTCTGTAAGCAAGTGTCCATTCATACTTCAACTCTGTTTCTCAGACATCACTGTGTATTTCACTTTCTAATCATGACCAATTTTTATTACCACAATACCACCTCCAGCTGGACCAGTATGCCTTCCTCTTTGAAGTTTTTTCTGACCATTATATTAAATTCACTCCCACTCTCGACAATATTGTGAAATAAATCCAATTGTTTTCATTTAACACACACGTGTGCACGCACACACACACAGGAGATTAAGGCACTTGCCCCAGTTCTCACAGCAAGGAAATGTTAAATGAAGCAAGAACTCTGAACCAGGACTCCCAAAATCCAGTGTTCTTTTTCCTAAACCACACAGTACATCACTAATAACAACATCCGTTTTTAACTTTTCTTTTCTTGCTTTCTTAGAGATATTTTAAATCACTAGACAAGAGTAAACAGAGAAGAAATGCACATATTTCACACAGCCTTAGAATAATATGCAGGAAATTCAGCATCATCCTCCTTCTTTCCTTATTGTTCATAATTGTTTCAGAAGGGAAGAGTCGTAAAACACTGGGCTCCATGCTAAGTCCACATCTGCTTCCCTGAGATGACTGTTGCAGCTAACATACCCTCGGCTGGGATCTGCCCAGGTCCTCAAAACTCCATGGGTGACCTGGGATCTCGAATGCTTGCCCACCAGCCCCACGCAAGCCTGTTCTTTAAATCTGAGTACCAAGTACCTGTTTTATAAGACACAGTATTGGGCACTTGGCATGGAGCCTGCCCTCATGGAGAAGTCAAGGAGATAAGGCAATTATGTAAAAGCGAAGCAATCATCCAAGAGATAAACAGAAGTGCAGGCCAGTGACAGGTACGAAGGCATAAGAGAGGATATGAGCAAATCCCAAAACCATGCAGTGCACTGACATTATTTAGGGCACACAAAGAAGAGACTTCTTTAGGCCAAGGTAGAAAGGTAGAAAGGATTTACAGAAGAGCTACAATTTGACTTTGGTTTTAAGAGAGAGAGAATAAACTAAGAAATTGGGAGGGAAAGACTATTCCAGGTAGATACAGCCTGTGCACAGAAAACTCAAGATATCGTCAGAAAATAATGAACAGACTGAGTTGGCCAGTGGGAAAGAGTGGATCACAAAGTGATAATCGGCTGATTGAATATCGGCTGACTACAAGAGAGGCTTCACTGGTTTAGCCAGGAGGGCATTTGTAGCTCATGTGTCAGGAAGTCCTGGTGGGTTCTCATGTTCGTTGTTTCAGCCAGAAGCATATGGCTGCACAGAGGAGGGGTTTTGTGGAGATGTCTTTTTTTCAAGATGGTGAAATGGGGGTGTGCATGATCCCAGACAACCAACCAACCACCACAAATGGTTGTCACTCAATGAGTGCTGAGCACTATCCCATGTATTTCACCCTTATGACAAATCTAGGAGCAAAGATAGGCAGAAAGCCAGAAGAAGCACCTCAGTAACAGCAAATCCAGAATTAATCTGTAGCAATGGAGCCTGCCCTCCAACCACGCATTTCACTAAAGTGTGTGGGTATCTAAGGGAGTCAGACCAGAGTGGCTCAAAGCCACTCAAAGACTGTAGAATCAGACCTGCATTCTAGCCACTGCTGAGAGCATGTCTTCATTAAAGCAAAGCTGTGACAGGACATCCCCAATGTAGTACAGAGGAGGTGAGTGACAACATAACGCCAGCCTGTCTCATTTCTTCAGAATGGCCCAGAAGAGAGAAAGTATGCTGACATCAAGACCTACAAAATCGAAATTCCCAATATGTTCCTGATACAGTGACATCCCATCACAATGAGCTCTGTCATCCATGGTTTTGGCGAGGCTCAGAATCCAAGCAAGACTTTCACCCTCAGTGAGAGTGAGAGATAGTGTGTACCTCACTGGTACTGAAAAATCTGTAAAACCATTTAGAGAAGTAACACTACTCTATAAAGTGAGTCTATAGTAATGTCATCCATTTATTTTAAAAATAAATACCGAGCACCTGCTATGTGCTACACATGTTCTAAGAACTAGAGACTGAGTGATGAACAAGTTCAATGCTCTCGTGGGCCCCAGAATCTAGGTGAGGAAGACAAGCACACAGAAGTGTCAGCGATAGGTAAGTTAAGGAAAAAAAGGCGGTGATAGATTAAATGAGTGGCAAATAAGGCCTCCCTATAGAGGGGCCTTAGAAGAAGCTCGAATGGCAAGAAGCCACCAGTGCAAAGACCTGAAAGACAATGTATATGGAGAAGGACCAGGGTGAAGACAACAGGCCTGCAGCATTTAGGGAACAAGGAGGTGCCTGGTACAGATGGAAGCATCAAGTACAAGAGACAGGGACAATAATGTGCCAGGGTAGGCGGGGGCCAGATTACACTGGACCTTAGTGGCCCAGTAAGGGGCTTGGATTTTATTCTACAAACAAAAGGAAAGTAGTCAGGCAGTTTTGAGCAGAAGACAGAACCTGACACACTTTTATAAGACTGATCCTGCTACTGTGGAGAAAAGCCTGGAAGGAGACGAAGGAAGAGGCAGGGGATCAGTTCAGAGACAGTTCCTATTATCAAGACCGGAACCCGCGGGGGCTCCACAGGACAGAGGGGGGAGGGGGACAAGAAATGTGAGGATTCAGGTTTTGTTTGGGAGCCACAGCAACAGGGCTTGCTGACTGAGTGGGTGTTGAGAAAGGAATCCTGGATACTGCCCTGATCAGGGGCTTAAGCAACCGGATTCTGACAGTGCAATGGTGAGAACTGGGAGGAGAACAGGAATAGCTACAAACTCACTCCTAAGCATCTTGTAAGTGAGGTGGCAACTTTTGAAAATGTATTCACTTTCAGATTGAACCATTTACCTTCCATAACGGGTCAATGTAATGATTAATGATACATGTCAACCTAAATTAATGAATTAAAAGAGGCCCAGAGAGCTGGTAAAACTATTTCTGGGTGTGTCTGTGAGAGTATTTCCAGAAGAGATTAGCACTTGAATCAGCAGATTAACAAAATCCACCCTCAACAAAGAGCAGACATCATCCAAACCAATGAGGGCCCAAAACAGAACAAAAAGGCAGAAGGGCAAATTCTCTTTCTTGAGCTATATATCTCTTTTTCTGCCCTCTCACATGGAACCTCCCGGTTCTAGGGCCTTTGGACTTAATATCTGTGATTTTTACTTTCAGGACTAAAATCTCCATTTATCGTATAAATACATTAGGATATAGATCTATAAATGGAAATGTATTATGGACTTGGCTCCCATGGTTATAGTAAAATACTAAAAACTGAGAAAACACAGTAATGTAACTAGTACTAGGGAACTTAACTCCTTTCGATGTGAACAAGCTGCTGAGTCGCCAGGAAAATACATACATGGAGAAAGTATGCGGGAGGTGGATCCTCCCACCCCACCAGCCCATGGTCGCTAATAAGATACAATACCACCACAAGGTGGCATGTGCTGGAACCCCGACTTCAGGGGCTGAAGCTCTGCATCCGGGTCCACCTTGCAGAGCGAGCTTGGGCGTGCCACCTAACAGTGCACAGGGTCTCAGTTCCTTAATCCTTCCTACCCTCAGGAGCACTTGTGAACAAGAAAAATGACAAGTAAATAGGAACACAACTTGGAAAGCATACAATATACACATATGTAAGACATTGTTAAAACAAATTGCTGGTGGTTTCTGAAGCAAAAATGTGAAAGCCACCTATTGAGTTCAAAGCCACCTCTCCTTTCCCACATGGCCATAGTTAGGGGATTAGGGTGGATGGTAATATACACTTAGACATTGATGCATATGCACGAAGTGGAGAATTCCTTCTTATTTAATTAGACAAATGATTTACCTAGTATGCTACTGATTTGCCTACTGCAGCCATGCTGCAACTTCAGAAAGGTATCTGACCTAAGCCATTAGGCGCTGTTCCTAGAAGAACACACCCCGTGCCGGGGTGCTGATCAAGTCATGAGCACAGTGGTATCTGGAAGAGACAGACGGCAGCCAGCTATGCCAGGATATCAGCACATCTTGGATCCACCACTACTGGAATGGTCGAACTAAAGTTAAATCACTGGCTTCTAGGGCATAATGGGGAACTGACATCTAGAAAAGGTAAAGCAAATCCTAGCAGACCTCACAGAAATTGATAAACTTCACTTCTGTAGCTGTTCTTTGAAGGTAAACCTGAGCATCATTTCTGTGTAAGAGGATACGTGAAGCACCAGCTCTGCCAGGTGTGGCCCCCATACCAGGCACTGTCCTCTTAACTTCCATTCTCCTCTGCCACCGTCACCCTTCCTCTAACTCCTTTCATCCTCGTCCCTTTCTTGTCTGCATCCAAACCACGACTCACATGAGGCTTCATTCTAGAAAGGATAACAGGTGATCCTTCCATGTTGCCTTTTATACCTTAGCACTAAATAACCACAACACGGAACTAAAGCATATTTTAAACTGTTTTATACCGAATCAGTATTATTTCCATTCTTAAATTCAAGCTGGAAACCTATTTCTCTGAGAAACAAAAACCATATAAATGAAATTTCTTTATTTTTGTGGATAAGCAGAATTCAAGAATAAAATGGTTTACTCCATCCTTACTTCTTTTACAATGTATTTAAAGTTACTCTTTCTATATTCATTTTGTTTCTTCCCAATAAGTAGTTATTTTTAGCCACCTTTCAGGTGGAGAAGTTTCAAGGTCACAAGGGTCATACTGCTACTCAAAGGCACTCCCCAGGGCATCCTTGCTGGACAGTGCTGACACCTGCAGAAACGATGCCCTCTTTTCCACATAAGGCTGCGCATTCCACACCTGGAGGGGAGTGGTCCAAGCAACCACATGCTCCTGCGCTAAGTTAAATCTTCTACTCTGCAACATATATTTACTGCTCATCCTCTTGCTCTTTGGATGAAATCAGGGGAGAACGCAAGCTTCACATGACAGCACTGCAGTATTTCAAGCTCACATCTTTCCCTGGGTCCCCTAGCTGTTCTTCATATACTACGGTGTCCAGGTACTTGCTGCTCCAGGCATCTACCTCTGGATGAGTTCTATTTGTTGAGGTCTCCTTAAAATACGTCACTGAGATCAAAACACAGTACCATCGAGTCACATCTTATTGGGAGGGAGGGAGCTTGATCCTTTTTAAAAATTGTATTAGTATATTTGCAGTACATAATGATTACATTCATCACAGGGAGTTGGTGCATATATGTAACACATCTTAATTCTTTTTATGTCCCCTTCCCCTCCTCTCTCTCCCTGGGCTCAATTCCAAAGTCAATAACAAAGCAAAAGCTATGCAGCACCAAAATTACCCTTAAAAATCCCTTATAACTGCCCACATCATCATAGTGAGATGTCCCCACTTCCAGAGGCTCTGAACTAAGGAAATAAATTTCCTCCTTCCATGTCACCCTTACTTTCACTAAGAAGGCTCATTGTTCATACAACTAAAGTTATTCTTGGTTTTTCGGTTGTTTCTTGGGGATTTTTGTGTTCACCTTGCACACAAAACTGCTTTCCTAAAATGTAAATACATCAATGAGGCAGATTTACCAAAGTGGTAATGCCACTGTCAGTCTCCTCAAAGGACAGCTGTTTTCTTGGGGTCTTCACCATTCATTCTCCCTTCCTCGCCTGGTCTCTGATCCAGGTCAATATTTCTTGACAGCTAAAATCTACCACTGACTGATGCTCAGCTCAAGGAACTTTGTAAAACTTCCATTCCAAAGTCTCGCTTTTGCAAATCTTTCTCTTGATAATAAAATAGAGGTCGTAAAGAGGTTAATATGACAGGAATCTTACTATAGTACATAAAATCAATAGCACTATCCTTTTCTAAAGTCTGCAACAATTTAAGCAACTGCTTTTTTTTGCCCATAAGACAAATGTGCACTCTTGAGCATCATTTATCATCCCGGGGGGAAAAAAATATTGGCACAGTTTTCCTGCCTGTATGTTTCTGATTACAAACATTCATCCATTCATTCATTTCAGTGCTGGAGATCAAACTCTAGGCAAGAGTTCTACCACTAAGCTACATCCCCAGCCCCTCTAATTAGGCTTAAAGTTATCTTAAGTCATGTTAGCACCAGAATCACACAGATCATAGCTGGCACCCAGGCATCTAAGATGATAAGTACCATTTTATGAGGAAAATAATAAACATTGAGCTTTGAAAGACTTCATGTGACACTTCTGCTCAAAACAACATCAAAGCCAGGCATGGCGGCACACACTTGTAATCCCAGCACTCAGGAGACTGAGGCAGGAGGATCGTGAGTTCCAGGCCAGCCTGGGCAACTTAGCAATACCCTATATCTCAATATGAAATTAAAAGGCCTGGGGATATAATTCAGTGGTACAGCTAATTGTCTAGTATCAACTAGGCCCTGAGTTCAATCCCTAATACCATCACACACACACAAAAAAACACAATGTCAAAACAATAAAACTAATTATATAAATAAAAGTCAATATTTTATAGAAATAAGCCCACCTTCCAAAAAAATGTTGGCCTTAAATCAACTTTGTTATCAATACGCTCCAGTCAATCCAGTCAAATGAAAGGTATTCCAGAGGGAGCCCCTATAGAGGCCCATACAAATAGACTCTTCTATACTTTGAATACTACTGTGTTGTATGTTCTAGAGGAACTCATTTTTTTAAAGGTGTACAAACTCTTATAATACAACAGCTTACAAACTTCTTTTACATTTGGATTTGGAGTATACGCCCATCTTTGCTTTCTTACATAGAAGGCATAGTAATCTGTGAGAATTGTTCTTGGATGTTATGTAATATTCTCAGTCTCCAAGGGCTACACAAAGCTTTGAGTCCTGGCTCACTCCATCCAATCAAGCTGTTTCCCCAAAGTCCACCTGTCTTTCTAAGTAGCCTTGAACCTCTGAGGCTAGAGGAGCAGGAGCAGTTCTTCAGGCTAAAGTGGGGATCCCACTTTCTTTTAACAGCTCTTCAGGCTGAAAGACCCCTTAATGTGATCTGCACCAGTAGCCACAAGATACAGAGCCCCATCCTCTCAAACATTCAAGGTGAGAGAGAGAAGGGCACGCTGAGGGGCGGATGGGCAACGCAGGTACACTAGGCCACAAAGGAGAACAGCAAGAGGTGAGCCTCCCGGCCCACTGCCTGAGAGCCGCCGTGACAGCCAAGGAACCTCAGGAACTCCTCACTACAGGGGTACCATGTCCCATCCTTGACATCCCCAAAGAGCATCAATATTGGTAAGACACCTCTTTTATACACTACTCCTGGACAGGACTTCATATACCATTGCCTCACTACTAAGGATGACATTATTCCTCTTTTGTACCCAAAGTTATGCTTGGTATCAAGCAGATTCTCAAATGTGTGTGTCATACAATGCTGCCCAATCTATCAAGGCCAAGTGCAGAAGATATTTCAGCTGTGGGGAAGCAGTAGTCCTGGCACATATTAGCTGAAAGCAGACATCTCTGCAAAACATCAGGACATCACCAAGTTCACAGCCCAAACTGTACACAAAGTAAAATTGATACCACTTCCATTGCCCTGTTAGATCAGAAAGCATAGTACTGAAAACTACCAGACTTCTCTGGCTCTGTGCCATGAACTGGCTCAGCTACTAACCACTGCTTCCCACAGTGAGTAATTATGTAAAAAACAAAACAAAACCAAACAAAAAACCCCGCAATTTCTTTAGGTAAGTACTTTACACAGCAAGTTAGCAGGAAGAACTTTAGATGCATAATAAACATAGCTCATCAGAGAAGTATGACTACTGGCAAAGCACAAAAAAATAAGGTGAGATTTTAAATTTCAGTGTCAAGGCAAGAGTTTATTGCATGACATAAAGAGGAAAACAATAGCCTTAAAAGTTTAGTTGGTACTGTACTTAGTTACATAGCTTTAGATACAAGCTACTGTTCCAGGGCTTTGGGTATTATTTACTACCCAGGCACATCATGATTCTTTGTCCAACATTTAGGCAGTTTCTGATTTCTGAAATGGTTCACATTGCAACCTGAGCACCGTTCAGACTGATGCCCTCAGCACCTGTCCCCATGAGAGCGCCACACATTCCTGAGTGTTGTGTAACCCCCGCGACCTGCTGAGTGGGATGTGGTTACACACTGCCAGTCAGATTTCAGGGATACTAATACTGTACAGTGACTGATCCCCAGAGCCTTTATTAAGGATGGATTAAAGGAAGTTAAGGAATGTGAGGCAAGGGAGAAGGGAGAAAGTGGAGGATGCAATTGGAGGAAAAGGTGAAGACTTTTAGAAGAAAGGAAGAACACTTTTAGAAGAGAAGATGGACAAAATCCAAGAAGAAAAAAAGATTAGACTCTTTGTACTGGCAAATGTTAAGGCCTGCTTTCCAACATTAGTTTGAGGGGGCAATAATGGATTTCAGCCCTTCCAGACATGGAAACTACCACAAGAACCTAGAGCAGAAACTGAGATAGAAACCAGACTTGAAACTAAGGCAGGAGGCAAGTTCCACAAATAACCATGATTTCATAAGAAATGAAACCAGGCCCAGGACAAATACCCCAAATCCTATACTATGGAATGAAATACAATAACTATATTTTCAGTATCTCTCTGGATAATTCTGATGCATCTAAAACAGGAAAACCATGGCTCTGTTGCCTATAACATCCACATTTCTCTTGATGGAAGTACATGGTTCCCAGTGACTGCACCATCTTGCCAAGTTCCTTGGGCCAAAGGGGCCAAGCTATCTGGACCAGGGGTAGCACCTGCCCAGAAGTCAATCAAAAGGCTGCTTTCTACAAAAGCTTTAGAACTTTGGTTATTCATGACAAGGACAATGTTGATCATGGAGCCAATGTATGCTGAAACTGGAGATTCATAAAGGGTATTTAAGCCATGACTGAGGTGAGACAGGAAAAAATGCTGAGGCCAAGAGGAACTGAGTCTTGTTGATGCCACTAGCATGGAAGGAAATACACCCCCTGCTGCTGACAAGATATTCTGGTCCTCAAAGCTACAGCAGTCTTGAGCATCTTTCTGGCCCCCTGATACTTTGGTAACATGTTAGGCCAGGTTGTTCAGCTAAGCCAGGGTACTGAGAAAGCTCCATGTCCCTTAATGCCTATGGCATCCTTAGAACAGAACCTATATCTTGAAGTGCCCTTGCACCCAGAATAGCCAAGTACACCAAGAACCAGGATAGATATAGGTGTCCCATTCATGGTATCCACATGGGATGCTCTTCTTTGTACAGACTGGGGGAGCCCATAACCAGGAACTGCAGAAGAGTTAGGCATGGAGATTCAGAGAGGAAGATCTAAAATGACAAGTGGGGCTCAAAACCAGAACCTGAGAACTCCTTTTGTTCTTTCTCCACAACTGAAAGAGGAAAAGCATGTCCTAACACCAGTTTCTCCATCATTGCCAGTACTTTGCTAGGTTAGAGAACCCACATCAAGGCTGGTCTGCTGACAGACTATGAATCAGCATCCAGAACTCCTCTTCCTAAGCTTCAGGCTCTCACCTCACACTGCCTTGTAGCTTCACCAAGGACAAGACCTTCTATAGACAATGATTATCAGCAACTAAGACAGTTTATCTGTTGTTATCTCATCAAGCTTCTGAGGGATGCATTAAGATTCTTACTGCTGTCTCATAGCTAACTGAAGCCAAGAGGTAAAGCCTAGAGCTATGCCTTTGGAAAGCTGGGGAACGAGTACAGTACTCCGAACCTTGGTCTAGGCACACCTCAAGATTGCGATACTAACCTCTATTGTGTTTTTCTACCCTCCCGCTTCAACCTCAGAGTTCAGGATATTTTTAAATTGTGGTAAAATACACAAAACAAAACAGCATTATAACCATTTTTAAATGTACAGTTCAGTGGCATTCGCACTGTTGTGCAACCAATATCTATATCCAAAACTTCATTTTTATCTAGCAAAACAAATCCTGAACCTCAAAAAAAAAAGGAACAAACAAACAAAAAAAGTATTATCCTCTCGGCAACCACCTTATACTTTGTCTTCATGAATTTGACTATTGTGGACACCTTACATATTGTGTAGAATCACAAATATGTATATCTTTGTAGCTGGCTTACTTCACTTAGTAAAATGCCCTCAAGGTTCATGCATATCGCACCGTGTCAATTTCATTTAAGGCTGAACATACGCCAGTGCACAGATACACCACATCTTGCTATCCATCCATCCTTGCAATGAACACAGAGGTAGTTTCCACCTTTCGGCAACCATAAATAATAATGTTCTCTGCCCTTTTTTCTCTTACCTTCACTTATATTTAGTACTTAGCATCCTGTCTGACACAGCAGGAAGAAAATACAAAGAGCATCCTTCCATCCATTTTCAAAATAGCATTTTAGAAAATTAGGCAGAACAGGCTTTCAAATTCGATTTTTTTTTTTTTTTTTTTTGGTACCAGGAATCAAACTCAGGACCTTGTGTTTGCCAGGCAGGTGCTGTGCCACTGAGCTACATCCCCAGCCCTGATTTTTAAATCAATAGATATTAGTGCTATTATATTTGTCATAACATTGAGATAATTATGTGTCCATGTATTAAGTTAATTGTATTAACACACATATAATTTAAGTGGACTATAAATCAATTTAACAGAATTCTGTGAGTGTTAAATTTGTAACCAAAGAGAGCAGGACTGCTACATCCAAAGGAGTATTTTCCTGACAGCTTCAGAGGCCCTACTGTATTTTTACTGATCACTGAGAACATTCAAAGCTCAACTCTCTCCAGAGGACAACAGCCAGTAAACAACCACACAACACTGGCATCCATATCTGGAAGTCACACATTATTTTTAACACCAGTAAGTCAATAAATCTCTACCTCATTTGACCAGTTTTTTCCTCCCAAACCTTTGACTATTTCTGAAAGAGGCTCTACAAGAGAAAGCTTCCTAAGTATAATGATATTGTCACCATAGAGATCAAAAGAATGGACATCAGATTTGAAGTTAGTTTCAAGTCAGTTTCAGATGAGGTATTGGTGAGGTATAGCACCCTCATGCCTCTCCCCAAAGCAGCAATCCTGAAAGAAACGAAATGCATTCAGATATGTAGGATCTGGCATGTTGGTCATAACAATACATCACATTTTAAAAGCACTGCCACCAGCTTGGTGTATGAAGTTTGTGCACAGTCATACACATGGTAAAGTGACAATTAAAAGAGCAAGCAGCTGGGTGTAGTGGTGAATGCCTGTAATCCCAGCACTCAGGAGGCTGAGGCAGGAGGATCACTACCACGGCCAGCCTGGGCTACGAAGTGAGTTCGAGGCCAGCCTAAACTGCATAGTGAGACCCTGTCTCAAAACACACACACAAAAAGAACCAGCACCTTGATAGCAAAGAAACATTCATTTCTGGCTGCAGAGACATTCATTTTCCTTATTTTACAAATAAACACTAGCCCTCCTTTGGGAGTAAATGCAAATTAAGAATGTGATTAAATCTGATGAGTGAAGTAAAACAATTTATCCCTTTTCAATGTATTAATACCTCTAATGCTTATTCACACAACAAATGAACCACTAAAACACTCATGCTCAAAAGGCTACTGTGTATGGATGAGTCTCTTCCTCCCCATATCACATACTGGTCTCAACATTCACTCAGGCAGTTATAAAGTGCTTTGTATAATGTTGCCTGAGTGAGGCCTATAAAGATGATCAGAATCTTCAGATCCGATGAATCTATAACGAATAGTATCTTCTTTCCTTAAGGAGAAAAGACAAACTAAATGGACCTAGTTTTTCTCCCCGATTCACTGCTATCAATTTTGAAAACCATCTGCTCTGCTCAATCTCAGATGAGGGATGAAGAGTCACATTTGCCCTCCTCTGCATTTTACAAATATCCAGGGGTCTTGCTGAGATTGTTAATAAGGCCTCGTGAGTTATCTGCAGGAATAAAAAGAGATTGCCGTTTAACATAGGGAGGTAAGGGCAGAAATATATACGTGGCCAAAATTACAGATAACATTAGGATACTCAAAAGCAAGCCTGTCTTATCAGCTTTCCCATCACCGGTGTTGCTTTGCTGTTGTTCCCCATTTACATCTTGTGCTAAGCCTTTCAGCAAAAAAGAAATACAACATGTAATTATCTCCTGACAGGTGCTCCTCACTCCATAGATCTAGGCAAGCCCCAGAGGAAACAAATGGGCTTTCCACTGGTTATCTAAGCCAACAGCCTTGCCCAAAATCACAAGAGAAGATAATACTACACCTAAAGGCAGTTGCTGGTGAAGAAGATCCATGGCTTGGAAACGAGAGGAGAGGAAAGGAGTCCAGGTAGAATTTAAGCCAATTCTAACATTTGTTGGGTGCTTATGGTCAAATCCCATCTTGGGAATGGTGAGGATCGTAAGCATCAGATTCAACCTTTGTTTTCAGTAAGAGCAATTTGCAAATATACATTCAACCAGCAATTGCATGCATAAAAGAAAAAGAGAAATGGAGAATCCAAAATTACCTGTGATCTCAAAGCTTTCTATTTAGATTTTTAACTTTCAATTTGGCTCAGTGACTCATCCTGTTTTCAGCAGAACCACCTTTCTTTGATATTTGAGTAACTGATGGTGCACAGTAATAAATACCTGTGAGCTCATTATCTAAATTAGTAGACTTAATAGTATTGTTCCCAATCCTGTTCCCTGGCTACCCTCACCTCAAATTATTCTGTAGTTTCCTTTCCCCTCATTCCTTAGTTTTTCCTTATAGTTGTACCATGTGCACATCCTTCAACAACACTGTTCGTTTTGTTTCAGAAACTCAAAGATCATATTTTGCACATATTGTTCTCCAAAGCACCATGAACAATGACACCTAAGTCGGGCACCATAGGAAATGAGGTGGTATGTTCTATGAACATAGCATATGGCTGGTGAGGTTGTCCTGGGGCTTGGGGTGGGCAGTTAGGAGAAAGTTATTGAATCGGCCTGGAGCAAATGGCCAGAGCACACAATGTAAGATAGCTAAATACAGTACAATCTGTAGGTTCAAATAAGCTCCCCTCTCACTTTCTCCATGATACCATTTCCAGGCCACAATATGAAGGCTGGTCTCCAAACCAAGGGACCTGAATTTCTTAATGCTGAAGACATAACAAGGTTTTTGTTTTGTGGTACTAGGGAGTGAACCGAAGGCCTTGGCACTGAAATATATCCCCAGCCCTTTTTATTTATTTTGAAAGAGGTTCTCACTAAATAGCCCAGGCTGGGCTCAAATTTGCCATGTTCCTGCCTCAGACTCCTAAGGGGCTGGGATTATAGGCATGTGCCACTAGCCCTGGCTAGAAGTCTTTTAAATTCATATAGAGGGCCGGTGAGATAGCTCAGCGGCATAAGTGCCTGCCTGGCAAGCGTGAGGTCCTGAGTTTGAATCCCGGTACCCACATATTAAAAAAAAAAAAAAAAAAAAAAAAAAAAAGTCATATAGAAGGCCTCTGGATGTTATTCCTCTTAAGATTTCATGTCACGGTGTATTTGAATTTCACAATGACAAAAACTCCGAAAAAAAAAAAAAAAAATCAACTTTTCAAGATAGGCTTCTTCATTCCTCCCCAAACATCAGCAAAGGTAAGAAAAGCTACAGGGTCTATGTCACTACTAAAATTGTTTAAAGAAGAGCAGTAAGCATGGCACAGTGTCTGTAGTACCAGCTACTCAGATCACTTGAATCCAGGAGTTCAAGGAGGATGCATAAAGCCAGTAACTTATGAGCCAGTGAACACATTTTAAGAGGACCATTATGAGCCATTGATCTGGAACTCATACAGGTAATTTTGCTCATTCTCACAGGTAAATTAACAAGATATCAACAGTACGCATCCATGTCCAAGTCCAGACAACTTAAGGACTTCCTCCTTTGGTCAAACTTAAAATGCCCCTGATGGAAGGATCTGAGTAGTTTTGATAAATCCCCTGATGAGCTCCTAATGCTATGTAAAAGAAATGCTTTGGGTCATGGAACGGTTCTGGTAAGGTTCTCTCAAGTGCCAAGGGAGAGGCCTTGTCTGCAATGGCCAAAGCAGAAAACCTAGTGAGGAGGATGCACTCATTTTCCCATCAAATGCCTGTCCACCCAGAGCACATCAATAAATGTGAAGACCTCTGGCTAAGACGGCAGATGAAGGCTTCTAGAAGTCTCATACTTGGTTCTCTGGTCGTAGCCCAAAAAGAAAGCAAGATGCCCATGCAACATCAAGCATGGTAGGAGGAAGATGCTTTTCACAGTTGGGTTTTAAGGAGGAAATGGAGGCAGGGAAAGTGGACTAAGGCCCTGTAGTGGTGAGACTTAAGAATAACTTTTTGGTCCTTTCATTTCACATACACTGTTTAAATGTAGCCTTTTTTAAAATGTGAATCTTTTTTGAACTACCTGGCCTGAGAAAGACCAAATAGCAGGAGTTGCATCTCCATTTGGGATATAGTTTTAAGCACCAGGATGTCCATGGGGCTAGATGGGGTGGCGACAAAAGAATGCAAAGCAGCAAATTCCCAGAATGAGAATGTGGTGGGGGGGAAGGGGTTCTGATGATGGGGAGGTGGGGGAACACTACTAGATAAAAGTACTAGATGCTGGGGCCGGTGAGATGGCTCAGTGGCTTAAGCGCCTGCCCGGCAAGCGCGAGGGCCCAAGTTCGACTCCCAGAACCCACATACGAAAAAGGGGCCGGTGATATCGCTCAGCGGTACGGGCGCCTGCTGGCGCGCGAGGTCCTGAGGTCGACCCCCCGGGTACCCACAAAAAAAAAAAAAAAAAGTACTAGATGCTAGGGGCTCTTTTATGCACAAATGATGTTCCAGACCCACCGTCAAGGGGACAGAGACTTCACAAAAGACAGCAGAACAGTGGGCAGAAAACAGTTGGCTTTGAGCGCACAATGTAAGCCAGAGGTCCCTCACTTGTAAATGGAGATGACAGAAGTGCCTACATCAATCACTGTGGTGTTTAATGAGCTAATAAATGGTACAAAGAAATGACCTGGCACAAAATCTCTCAATAACAGTTCTCATAACCAGGAGATTTCGACTAGAATTCAAAGATATGTGAATGAAGGGGACAAAAAAAAAAAAAAAAGACATGTGAATGCAGATAAAGCAAATTGGAAAATGCATGTCCCCAAGTACCTTATTGTTGCTGGATGCCACGGTGCACATGATAGTCCCAGCTATTTTGGAGGCTGAGGCAGGAAGATTGCAAGTTCAAAGCCAATCTAGGCAACCTAGTGACTTACAGAGACCCTGTCTCAATATAAAAATTTAGAAGGGGCTGGAGATATAGTTCTGTGGTAGAGTGTTTGCCTACCATCCATAAGCTGGGTTCAATCCCTAGCATTACCAAAAATAAGAAAACAAATATTTAACCCAAATATTCTCTTTCTATACTTTCCCATCTCTACAAATATAAAATTAAAGAGGAAAAAAAAAAGTAATGCCAGTTAATATAAACAGGAAATACAAGGAAAAATACACATGATATCCAGCCTATGAAAAGATGCTCAAACTCCCAATAAAACTGGACTTTAAAATAATTAGGAAATTTTTAGTACAAATAAGACGTAAAAAGAGGAACAATGACCAGAACTTGAAAGGATGGAGAAACAGATGGACAGGTTTTTTTCTGAAGGTTCCTGGCCATACTGAAGACTGTAAATGTGCATGCAATAATTCCACCTTTAGGAATTTATCCCAACGAAATAATGACATGAGATTATAAGAGTGTTCTGTAGCATTTTTTATTATATCAAAAAATTGGAACCAACTTAAATGGTTCATCAAAATGAGACTAGTTAAAAAGCATTATGGCACCCTTCTATGTGGCCATATTATGCAGCCACTAAAAACAGAAAAATTGCCTTTATAGGCTGCAGAGGGGAAAAACATAGATTAAGATTTTTAAGAAAATGTGTGGCATGACCCACCACCACCAGCAGCCCAGGCTGGGGACTGAACCCACAGCCTTCGCACCAAGCTGCATCCCTAGCCCTTCTTATTTTCGAGATAGAGTCTAAGTTGCCAAGTTACTCAGGCTGGGCTCAAACTATCGATCCTTCTGCTCGGCCTCCCAGAGTGCTAGGATTATAGTCACATGCCACATGCCTGACTGATCCCATATATTTTTTGAATACACATTGTACATAAATCTAAAGCAGCTGTGCCCAGCAGAAATAAAATGCAGGGCTGTGGGTGTGGCTCAGAGGCACAGCACTGACCTAGCATGTGCAAGGCTGACTTTAGTCCCAGCACATTTAAAAAAAAAAAAAAAAAAAAACCTACAGATGTGAGCCACACATGGAACATTAAATTCTCTAATAACCACCTTGGAAAGCCCAATAAAAATATTATTCAACATATAACTGATATTTAAAAGGTATGAATGAGATACTTTACAGTCATTTTTCTAAGTCTTAGGAATCTGGTGTACATTTTATACTTCCCAATTTGCTCCAGCCTCATTTCAAGTGCTCAAAAGCCGTATGTGGTTACTCTACTGGACATCATAGGCCTGGAGAATACACACAATAGCTGTTTCTGAGATTGGGACAAAGAGACTTTATCTTTCCCACATTATATGAATTGTTTCAGTAATCATTCCTATTCAGACAGGGAAAAGGAACATTGTAAAAAGTGCTTTTTAATTTTCCTTTAAAGCTGTAATAAAAGACCAGAATGCACAGTTTAAGTTTAAAACTTCTTTCAAACTGCTTTTGCTCCTTCCCCAGGGGTGGGTGGGCGGGAGGCAGGAACCTTTCCTCCCATACCTTGGTTGCCTACAGCTCTGGTAGCTGGAGTGTGTACCAACCCTTCACTACCTCACTCACCAAGTCCCCCTGTGATCAGTGCCCATGCAGCCTTACAGGGGAGCACTGAGCAAAAAGACCTCAGGCCCCATAAGACTGAGTGGCACCCGGTACTGTGACTGGCAGAGGAAGCAAGCCATGAACAGGTGCCAAGAACACACAGTGTGCCAGACACGGTATGCGGAACAGATCACATAACCCTCCAATAAACTTCCCATGACACATATAGCATCCCCAAATTTTCAGATAAAGAAATCAAGACACAAAGTATCTGCTCCAAAGTGTCACAGCAGAGAGCCTTTAACCACGATATCCAGGGCAACTTCCATTAAGATCATAACCGCAAAGGCCAGGATTACCCATACCAAGGCCGTGCTCTTACCCTTATTAATATGATGCTAGAAGACAACTGCATTTCCTCAAAGAAAAGCAAATTCTAAGCATCTTTTATGTACAAGAGTTCCAGATCCCAACATTACCCTTTTAAGATCATTCTTATAGCTCTAAATTATTTCCATTTATACAACTGTTGTCATCCCAAATTCAACACATTAAAATCAAGAACTATCCTTGCCCCAGGCTGTCTCTTTCCCTTACCCCTCATAATCAAATACTGTAGTTATTGAGTTCTAGCCTCACTAATCTCTAACTATAGTAAGTATAACAAGCACATCTCACACCCTGATCTTAGCTTACACAATAAATTCCATTCTTCAATAAAAGGAAACTGACAGATTATCATCTGAACCAAGGAATCAAAGTGATCCTATCGGTAACAAGACACATCAATATCATATATTTCCTGAAATGATGCACAAGCACATCATTTACAATATGCTCCCCCCACCTCCCAAAATGGAGATTAAACCCAGGGCTTCTCACTGAGCTAAATCCCCAGCCCTTTTTATTTCGAGACAGGGTCTAAGTTGCCCAGGGTGGCCTCGAACTTGCGATCCTCCTGCCTTAGTCTCTAGAGTAGCTGGAATTACAAGCATGCAACTACCATGTCCCAGCTCTAGTATGTTCCTACCGAAAATTCACAACTTCCATCTAAGCATGAGAAAACATCAGACAAGTCTAAGTTAAGAGTCATTCTACAAAATAAATGACCAATAATCTTAAAGGGCCATGATCATGAAAGACAAGGGAAAAAGAAGATGAAACTGTCACCAATAAGAAGAGATTAGAGTGCTGTGTGCTAAAAGCAATGTGGGATCCTAAATGGGATCCTGGCCTAGAAAAAAGATATTAATGGAAAAAACATATGACATTCCAGTAAAGGCTGTAGACTAGTTAATAGTATATGAACATTGATTTCCTGGTTTTGATAACTGCATTTTGGTCATATGAAGTGTTAACATTAGGGGAATCTGGGGAAAATATGCACAGGAACTGGGTTATCTTTTACATTTCTATAAGTCTGAAATTACTTCTAAATAAAGAGTTTTAAAAATAGTGCTATGATTACTATCCCCAAATACACTTAGATCATTCCTGCCTCTGTGCTTAAACTGACTCTCCCTATCAAACCCTTCTGACAGTATCCTCCTTCCCACCTCATGTATTCAAACCTTATTCTTTCTCCCAATCCTATTCCTTTTTCAAGGTCCAATCATGCCCCACCACTCTAAAGGAAGCTCTCTATTACAACCCACAAGACCAACACTTCCACAAAGGGCCCATGACTCCTCTTATGACACATGGATCATCCTATGTTGTTAGTTAACTGTATATTTAGGTTTTATCACTAAACATACTGGAGGCTCCCAAAAAATGTTTGACAATGGCCTCTCCTCTCCATGTAGCCTAAGCGTTTATGGGAAGACATCCCATAAACTACCAAGGGAAGGCAGGGCAACAGCCTACCGCATGAGCCCAGGTACAGGCAGTCAGATATGCCATGGTAAGTGGGGAACAACTTCATGAAAATGTGGGAACTCTGAGGATTACCAGCAAGGCCAGCAAAGGCTCACTAGGCTTACAGGCCACCTGAGAAAAAGGAGCAGAAAGGAAAGGGAATCGAAGCTAGGCATATGCAAGACAGTGAAGCTAGGAAGAAGCGGGGTGGGGCGGGGGGCAGGTAGGACACTGCTCTAGGCTCGCCTGGGACCCTACAGAGGCCAAAGCCCTTGAGTTGCTTGACACATGCTCCACCCAGCCACTATGAGTTACACAGGGTTAATTTGGGTCCCAGAGTCTGATCATGAGATGAAGATTACTGCCCAAAAGATTTGTTAGGCAGTGTTCCCAGGAAAGGCTAGTAGAGGAGTTGGGAAGAGGGACAAGGAAAGGAAGCCAAGCAAGAGTGTAACGCTGAAGAATGCCCCAAGCAGAGTAACTCCAGCTCGGCCTTGCAGAAGAATTGTGGAAACTGCAGACCATGCTTTAGAGCTGTCCCATTCCCAAGACTGGGGGACAGGAAGCTGATGTTTTAATACTCCAGTTGTTCATGGACTTCTCCCTTTGCAGAGCATGTAAACTCCCAGACCCCCTGTGTACAGGCGAAGATGGGAAGTACTGACAAAGTGACACAGGAGCTGGCTACTGACAGCAATTGCCAAGGCGGTGCGAGAGGAGAGAGGAAAGGGGAGACGAAGGGACAGTAACAGCATCCACTGCCATGGCTTGTCAAGCCCTCATGTCCTTAACCCTGTGGAGGTCACAGGGCAGGTGTTACCTCTAAATGATACACAGTTATAAGAGTTTGTTTGCATCTCTCAGATTAGCTGTGTCCTCCAAAGGGTTAACACCCCCACCACTTTTCCAAATAAAGAGCATCACCCAGGAGCCAAGAGTTGAAGACTGAATCATCAGTCCCTCCAATGGTAAGGGTAGATACAGAGCAAAGAGGTGGCTCTTGCTGCCTGAGAGACTGATACTTGGGAAAAACCTACTTACCTGAGTCATAAGTGAGGGAAAATCAGAGGACACCTAATTTTACAGGGCTTCTGTTTTTCAAAGGATTGGTACCCAAATCAACACCCTTGATGAAGGCCTCTGTGTTCAAACCTGCCATACACAGGATGTGCCCACCAGTAACGTAACCTCCTGGCAGCACTCAAAACTCCACTGTGGGGACTGCAATGGGCGTGGGGGTGGGGTGGGAGGGAAGTGTCTCAGTAGAGAGTGCTTATCTAGTATGCATGTGCAAGGCCTGGGGTTTGATCCTCAGCGCATGCACACACACACACACACACTGAGAAACACTGCTCGGACACCAGACACTACTATTGGTTAAAAGCCAAGCAGGAAAAAGGATTATATGAAGGCACTGGTTTCAGTCTGATGACTTCCCAGTTGCTGCTGGCTAGAATCAAAGTAGCATACTGAAAATGTCAGTATTTGAAATAGTAGTATTTAAATTTTTCATTCAGAATAATCCTCTGCAGAGTTACATTATTCAACCTGAGAGAGGTTATATATTTTATATTTTCAAAATCAGGCTATTCATTCTCTGCAAGCACTATAATCAAATTATATTCAAGCTAGCACATGCTTTGGCTTCTTTCCAGGACCTGTACAAATCAAGCCCACACAGTGTTTTCTGGTGGGTTAGAAGCCAAGCACTAACACTTGCCACATATACGCCACTTGTGACAACAAGGCACATCTCAGCTCCACCTTTCTGTGAGAATGAATGAGGCCAACCCACCTTGACATCACCCTGAAAGTGTCTGGCACTGACTCCAATTTTCTTTCTCTGTCCTCACTACAAAGAAAATAATTCCTCAAAGGTGAGATGCTAGGTCTTCTGAAAACAGAAGTATCTTTGTTAATGGGAAGTCCCTTTGCCAGTGACAAAAATCAATGTCCCCCCCCGAAAAGTCATATAACATATGACCCTGCAATTGAAAAGAGTAGATAGAGAAGATCAAGAAAACAGTAAACTAGAGGGAGAGAAAAATATCTTTTCTTGGGTAACTAAGAAGACACTAATATAGTAATCTCCTACCTGGAATAATTTAATGCTCACAGGTTAATATAGATTGTATAGTTAAATGTTTCATATTCCAATAATATCATCCAAATATATCCCTAAAGCAAAAAGTATGATCAATAAAAAGCTTTGAAATTTCCATCCCCCAAGCACTTATAAATTTTGTTGGCATAATGGATAATTTCCATCATGTATAATATATTAAAGTGCATGCCTGGAGCCGGTGTTCATCTCATTAGAACACCTCACTAGCAGGTTAGAAATAAAAGGGAACATTGGTTATTTCAGGGACACACTAAAATGAACAAATCATCTCCAAGCAACAAAGTGAATCTGAGTAGCAGGCACAATTTCTCTGTATGATTTATGAATCATATGCATATTGATAATCCAGACTGGCAAATGGGGTTATAATGGTTAGGAAACAACAGTATTGCTTTTCATAGTAAGGTCTAAGTGTGCTTAACTCTGCCAGAAAGAATAACAACTGCTCAAAACACAAGCTTGGAACCTACTGCTTAGAAGTGAAAAAATCTCAACTTTCAACTCAAAGACTGAAAAATGATTAAGAACTAGAAACCCCTTAACAGGGCAAGGTTCAGTCCACCAGCCCAAGGGAGGAACTCTAATATTCACTTTGGTTTAATTATGCCAAACCAAAGAAGTTACTTTTCAATGTGTTCGGTAGCCTTCTAAGACCTTTTCCTGGTGACACCAGTTTTATCCGTGTTTCCAAAACTCAAGAAAAACTATGCTGAAATCCCTTGAGTTTGGACTCCCACTAATTCATCATTCCTAATAGTTAATATGCAATACATTTGTTTCTAATTGAGTGTTTTCCCTGGAAGTGTTCTATTTTTTTTTTTTTTTTTTTTTTTTTTTGTGGGTACCGGGGGGTCGACCTCAGGACCTCGCGCGCCAGGAGGCGCCCGTGCCGCTGAGTGGTATCACCGGCCCCTTTTTCGTATGTGGGTTCCGGGAGTCAAACTCGGGCCCTCACGCTTGCCGGGCAGGCGCTTAAGCCGCTGAGCCATCTCACCGGCCAAAAGTGTTCTATCTTTAAAAGCATTCCAGTGTGTTTGTTTTTCAAAAACCTAGGGCTCCAAAAAAATAAGATGTATTCAATAATCCATTAGCTTCGTACAGTACATAGCAACTAAATATTGTCTGCTACAGGACTTTACAATACACCGAGCTTATTATGTTTAGTTAAGTCGCTCATTTTCCTTAGGAACACAGGTTGCATCTCTTTGCACTTTGACGGAACACAGCTCCAGCGCTCAACACTCGGATTCAGGTTTTTTCCCCCTTCCTTCACTGGTTTCCGGCCTCCACACCCAGTTCCCGATAATCCGATTCAGGGAAAACGGCAAGCGGTAGCTTTGAGGGCTTCTCCCCACACCTCCACAGACAACAGGGGAAGAGCTCTCTCAGAGTCCTGCCCCTCGGTGACAGCTACGGGGGGTGCGGGGGGCTGGTGGGTCCAAAAGTGGTCTCCGAAGCAGCTGAGGCCCTGCCCCCAACCACAGGACAGCCTCCTGGACCACTTTATGAACGTCAACCCTTGCTGGCCCAGTCCCTCTCAGAGAGAAAGGGAAAATTTTTCCAATTCCTCAAACGAAGAAGGGCGGGCAGCCCGATGAGCCGAAGAGCTCCCCCAAGCGCTGGACGGCAGCGAGCAGTCGCCAGGTGAGGACGCGGAAGTAGCTCTTCCCACCCCGCCCAGACCTGTCGGCCGGGGCCGGCGTCTCAGGAATCGCTCGCTCACCCACACAACGCGCACACGCTGCGCGCACAGAACCTCCTGCCTGGAGGCGAGCGCACAAGGCACTGTCCGACGTGTCCTCGCCACCAGAAAGGACGAACAGGAAGAGCAGGCATGGGGATGTCCGAAACTTAAAGTGGGCACTGGGCAGGGGCTTAAAGGCCCTTCCCCGCTCAGCGTGGGCGCTCGGGGAAGCAGCGGCTGCTCCCTAAGTAACCACAGCGCCTACCGCGGAACCCCGGCGTCCCCGCGCGGGCCGCACCTCCTCCCAGTTCTGAGCCCCGAGCCCCGCGCGCCCACTCTGACCTTGAAGACATCTTGAAAACCCACCCTCCCCCGCCTGGCTCGAGGCTATCCTACAACAACTGAAGCCCGCCCGGTACCCGCCCAAGGGGGGCGCCTCAAAATGCCCATCACCGGCAAATTAAGATTGCGCTTCCCCAGAGATCCCTGGAGCGCCTCTCCGCCCCCAGTTTACACCCCTCCTCCAGCCGCCGCACCCCTCACGCCAGCCCCGCCCCCGGCCAAGTTCAGGGGCCGCCGGGGTCGCCACGCCGAGGGAAAGGGAGCCTGCGCGGCGCTGCGGGGCACCTGGGCGACTCGCCGGGTGCCACGCTGGGGTATGAACCCCGACTGGCTCCCAGTTGGCCGAGACGCCCCCGCGGGTCCGGGAACTCAGCTGCAGCGAAGGCTGGACGCGGAAAACTAGGCGAGGGCGGCGTGGAGAGGGGCGACAGCCGCGGAAAGGAGCGGCGTCGCGGTGCCGAGCGGGGCGGGCGGTCAGTGCGCAGGGCTCCCGGAACCGCCAAACTTTCCCCGCCACCGAAGTTAGGGGCGCCGAGGATGGAGGCGAGAGGAGTCCGGCGAGGGTCTCCCGCCACCTCCCAACTCCGGCGCCGCAGAAGGTGGCCCGAGCGCCCGCCCCCGGCGCCTCACCTGCGCGCCCGCGGCCCGCACTCACCTGGCTGTAGAGCTCGCCCACCGACATGGCCCGGCCCGCACCCGCGCCTCGCGGGCCGCCTCGCGCCTGCCTGCCCGGGGACGCCGCTGCCCCGGCGGCTCTCAGTCCACGGCCGGCCCTCCTGGCGCCATCTTCCTGGACCGGTCCGGAGTTTCTCCCTTGCGCCTGTTCCTCCACCCCGACCTGCCCAGCCGGCTTCCTGGAGGCGCCGCGGCCGGCTCGACCTTTACTCCCGCGGCGGCGCAGCTACGGCCGAGCAGGAGTTGCGGGCGGGCGGGCGGGGGAGAGGCCGCGCTCCGCCGCTCCCCGCTCAGGTATGGGGAGGAGGTGCGAGCGCCCGGACGAGGGCGAGCTGGGGAGGGAAGACCGGCGCGTCGCAGCCACAGCCGCCGCCTTTGAGCCCTCTGCACCCCCGCAGCCACGGGGTCCTGGGGCCGGCGAGGAGTGGCGCCCTCTGCTGGATTCCGGGCGCAAACTGGCACAGGTGTGCGCCGGCCGTGGGCACCTGCCGCGCCACGCTGGTCTTCCACCCAGGCTGTGCTCCGCCGATGGGGGGGCAAGGATTCGGGGGAGTCAGGGAACCTGTTAGAATTATAAATCAGAGCTGAAGCTGTAGCTCAGTGGGAAAGCCTCCGCCTCAGAAGCCCGAGTCTCAGGTTCATCCCATTTAAGACCTTGCCAATGAAATGCAAGATACCTGTGCGGTACTTAGCATCGGTGCCTGGATAATGATAATCACGTGGGGAGTTTTGCGAGTTCCCAAGAAGGAGCCCCATCCCCAGGAATTCTGATTCGTTGGTGAAGGACGGGACCTGGATATCTAAAATTTTAAAGCTCTTTTTTCCCCTCTTGTTTCCCCAGCCTCTCTATTCACACTTTCTCAATTTCCTTTTCTAGCCCTACTTCCTCTTCCTGGTTTCTGACTTAAAATGTGCCACAGTTCCTAGAATTTATCTTTCTTCTAACCATGCCCCATTTTATCCCTCAGCGTGACACTAACTCTCAAATTGAAGTCTAACCTTAGGTAGACCCGCCTTTCCACCTGCCAGATAGGCATCGCTAGCAACCCTACTAATTAAGGACCTACCCCAACCGATTCATGCCACCTCCTCCCCTTTCTGTCTGGCTGCCATCACACCTGGCACAAATTAAAAGCCGAATTCACGTTGACTGAACTGAAGTCTATCTTTGATGGGAATAGTCTTGGCCAGAGCTTTGTGAATTCCTAATCCTTCAATTAGATATGATCTTTTCCTCCTTTGAATAACAATAATGACATTTTAAAACTTACTTTCTTCCAGGAACATGCCACGCATTGTACTCCGGTAATCTTGATGGAGTCTGAGAGCATCCTTATAAAGGAGGTTCAGAACACTTCACAGCTATGCAAAGTAAGGGTCAAAGAGAAGGGGGTGAGAAATATTCTAGAGCTACTATTCAGTTAGTCTCCAGAGTCTAAGCACTTGCTTTTATACTAACGATTATTGAACTTTCTGATGTATATCAGGATTAAGGGAACATCAGGGGATGCTAACTCTGTTGGCCAGAGTTGGTCAGTGAGTCTGAATGTTTAATAAACATCCCGGTTGGTGTAGGGCCGCCTGGGTGTAGAAACATTGTTCTGTGTTCATGCTGATCCGAAGTAAGAGAAGACATCTGTTGAGAATGACTTGGTCTCTCTCCTTATAGGTGGGGGGTTTCCATAATATACAAATAAGGAAAACGTCGAACTTACAAAGCACTCATCTGCACCTCTCTTTAAGCGCTCCTATTACTGTCCTCTATATTATATATGTATTAATATCCTTTTCTCCTCTTGCCACTCAGTTCAAAAGGTCCCAGAGACAGGGACCACGCCTAATCTGCATTTGTACCAGTCTTAGAACAATGGCTTACACAGGGTAGAGCTGAATAAATAGTAGGTGAATTGAGCTAAGTTTGAGTCCGGTCTAAAGGAAATACTGCTCATGAATTGATAGAAAAGAGGGGACAAAAGAAAGGGATCACCAAGCAGAAAAATTAGCATAAGTAAAGAAGAGAGGAAGGAGTTCAACTAAGAAGACTTCTTATCAACTGGCAATTATATGAAAGTGCTTTATAAACTATAAATCAGTATCAGTGACAGTTAAAATTATGTTCTTATATTCTCCCTACAAAACAGACTCATTTCTCCCTTTCCTTCTGTATTTAAACTACACACACATTCATGGAAAACTACACAAAGCATTACTAGTACCACTGTCAGTGTCCTGGCTGAGGAGCAGGCAGCCGAGACAGGTGTGGAGAGGAGCCCCTGCTGAAATCTCTGCCACTGAGCTCTGAGCTATGCTCCTCCCTGCCAACCTGTTTCTCCACTGAGTACTGGGACTGCTCATTCCCAGGCCTACAGCTCCCCTGTCTGCTCACACCTCCGTGCATGCCTCTGCACCCTGCAGATGAAGACTAGCCTCTTCGGCACTTTTAAGTTGGGATTTGTATCCTTCATGATTGGCTAGGTTCAGCTGCAGTAGCAAACTATCCCATAGTCTCGGTGCCTTAAACAAAAATAGTATTTCTTGCTTATAGTTCACATCTACCATAAGTTCGATGTAGCTCTGTTCCACACCATCTTTCCTCTGGGCATCCATCTGGAAGGTTGCCAGTATTACGGCAGAGAGAAAGGTGACATAGTGAACTCTAGTTCCTAAAGCTTCTACTTGCAGAACCATTCACTCACATCTCACTGGCTAGACACAAAGCTACCTTGCCCAAGTCAAATAAATGAATTCTGGGTCTGAATGAAGAGCCACAAAACTGGAATATAAACTCCCTGAAAGTAAAGAAGGAACTTTGCCAGCATGGGAAGACAGGGAGAAAGTGGATTTGTCCCTAAACAGATACTTGGGCATAGACTCACTGACCCAGAATCATAGTTTTTAGGTGAAAGTTGTCAAGGTCAACGCGCCGTGCAAGAACGCTCAGCCTGGGGTGGTGCTGTAGCCCAGGTGTGATGTACTTGCCTACCGTAATGCTGGAGGCCCTGGAGTCAATTATGTAGCATGACATTAACAGACAGAAGGAGAAAGAAAAAATAATGTGCACCCTGTGAAATGAATGATGACCCAGCCTCTGCACACCACAGGGATCAGAGATCCCACTATCGTGAGGCAGCTGTCGTAGTCATTGAACTTCTGGAGGGCCTCTTATCTTCAGGGGTCCATGTCGTCATTTCAACCCTAAGCCAGCTTGTGATTCATTATATCTCTCCGATAGATTTTGAGTGTTGGGATATACCTTATGGATTATAACCAAGAAATGGAAATATGATTGAAATTATATTCTTTAACCAAAATAGGGAGTAATAATTAAAATTGTTTTCTCCAACAGGCAGTCATTAAATCACTGTGGTAGGCTGCTTGGGAATTGGCTGCTAATGATCTTTACATCTTAGTTTCTACCCCTGTGTAATCTCTTCCCTTTGTATGTGGGTTGGACTGAGTGATTTGTTTCCAGCAATAAAATACAGCAAAGTGATGGGATGTCACTTACATGACTAAGTTACAAGAGGCCATGACTTTTGTCTTGCTGGGACTCTGGTTCTTGTATGCTTGTCCTGATGAGGAGTCCATGTGGAGAGGACCATATGGCAAGAAGTGAGGGTGGCCTCAGTGCAATAGTCCCTCGGGATCTGAATTTTTCTAGCAACTATGTGAGTGAGCTTGGAAGTGGATTGCCTCCAGCTGACACTGTGTTTGTGTGTGACTGGCAGTTGAACTCAGGGCTAAGCAAGTGCTCTACCGCTGATCTGCATCCCACCCCCAAGCTGGCACTTTGGTGGCAGCCATGTGATACACCCTGAAGCAGAGGGTCCAGGGAGCTGTGCCTAAATTAAAGACACTGTGAGATAATAAACTCTGTGGCCCACAGACACTGTGAGATAATAAACGTATGCTGTTTTAAACCATTAAGTTTGAGGGTAATTTGTTACATAGCAATAAAAACTAACACAATCACAGACAAAAATTGTTCTGTGGTGATTGGCTGGCTGGTAAGAACTATATCTCAGCAGTTTCTGTCCTCTTCAGGATAGGATGGCATGGCATGCTCCTGTCTGCTAAAGCAGCCAACTTCAAACTGAGCTTTGCTGTCCCTAATTGATTTCCAGATTCTAAATCTCCTCCTTCCTAAATGGATTTGCCAAAAAACAGGCCCGCAGGCCTGGGAGGCTCATTTTCAGGTGCCCGCTTCCACCTTCCCTTCCCTCACTGTGCAGAAGGCGAGGCTGTCCGTCCTCAGGAACAGGTGGGTGGGGCTTTGCAGGGGGAGCCAGAGCTTCCAGGACACCAAACAAAAGACCAGTAGCAATTGGATGCTGGGAGAGCTAGTGACTCTAAAGAAGGCCTCGCATTCTTCTGCAGACCAAGTGGTTTCCAATTCTATGCTATCAGCAAAATTGAAAAAGGACCTAATCCAGCGGTCAGCTGACAAGGTATTAAAAATAATCTTTTGATGGATCACTGTGTGATTTTTGGTAACTCAGAAGGAATTCAAAGAATTGAAGGCTACTGTTCTAACAAAATTTCTCTTCCCATCTATTTATCTATGTAAACAACATTTCTCAGCACTTACGTCTCTGACCAAAATAGAAATAGATTTTTGAAGTTGTGCAATAATAACATTTGTGATAATTCAATTCAGGATAATTTCAATACTTAGACAACTGGAAAATTTAAAAATATTTTAATTCATATCCACATTTTTTGTTATAGGTTAGTATTATAGGTGTCTATTTAATGAATTTCTAGTACAAAGGTGTAAGATAAAAATAAGGGAGAAAGTGGAATGAAATTTTAGGCTCTAAGAGAAAAAGTGAGTTATTTAAAGAACTTTATTGTTTTTAATGGGCAGTGGAAGTATGAAATTGCTATGGCAATTAGAGGCCCCTGGGTTCATTTAAACCATGATAAAACAGTTTGATTTTAAGGGACTATTTTAAGGGAAATTACATCCTTTCCAACTACTGAAACTAACATTTAAAAATGTAGTTGTTAGCTTTTAAATATATGGAGACATGCATGGTTTTTCAAGATTCATTTTGGGGCTCTGAGAACAAGAAATTCTGAAGACCCCAGGGTGGGAGACAGCTACTTCCACCCCCCCCATTAGGAACTTATTAGGAAATCAGGATTTAAAATGATGTTAAGAACCCCGACACTGTGGAACACTTTCATCTTGCCAGTTTATTCTTTGATCCCCTCCAGAGCCACACAGACTTCTTCTCACCTCTTCTAAGTTCATACTCAACCTGTGAGGGTGTTAGCGGTGACTTCTGTTAGTATTTGCAAGGGGGCACCTCAACCCATCACCTAACCTGGCTTCTGCATAAGCACTCCTCCACGAGTGGAAGCGGTAGTGTAACAAAAAATGGCCCCCCAGCCAGTACACTTCAGTTTCGTAGTTGCCCAGGTAATAGTTCCTGTTCCAGTTCCAGTTTCTCCTGTCTCTTAGAAACGGCTGGTCACTGTGATGCACATTGTATAAACCAATCCCCAATTGGCAAGCCATTCTGCCTCTGTACTTCCTGCTTGCTTATCCCATATAAGCCCTAGACCACCAGGGTCCTGGGTGTCGTGTCAGTGTTTCTGCTTGCCGCTGCAGTGCGGGGAGGAGCCCCAACATGTGAGCACTGTGGGAGATCATTGGGGTTGTCTGGTTTGGGAAAGACAAGACTCCTGGACTATCTTAGTCATTTTCCTCATCACTGGGACAAAAGACCCAACACCTGTAACTAAAAGGAAGAGAAACTTATTTTGGCTCATATTTTCAGTCCACAGTCCACTGGCTCCAAGGCAGGAAGGCATGGAGGAGGAGCACAGCAAAGGAAAAGCTGCTCACCTCATGGCAGCCTGGAAACAGAGAGTGAAAGGAGGAGCCAGGAAAGGAGATACACCCTTCCGGGTCACGCCCCCAGTGACCTGCCTTTTTTGATCAGACCCCACTTCCTGACAGCAAGCCAGCTATAATCCAGTCACCTCCCAAAAGCCCTACCTATGAGCACATGAGGCTTTCCGTGGACATAAGCCATAACAGGGACTGAGAAATGGTGAAAGTTGGGTCCCCAACAAGGGAAATGGGGGCATCACAACTGTCTTCAAACACTAGAGAATCAGTCATGTGAAAGTGACAGGGCTGGTTCTACGTAACAGAGGCCAGGCCCAAACCATAAGGAGGAAGTTTCAAGTGACAGATGCTGGGCAACCCTAGGAACAGGTTCAACATTCGAATAGGAAAAGCTACTCATGAGAGGATTGGGCATCACATGGAGACAAGAGCCATCCTGGGAGGGTCCAGGCAGAGGCTGGATCGTCACTGTCAAGGACGTAGATTCTGCCGCTGGGTGCGGTGTCAGGCTGTCCCATCAGTGGTTATGTCTGAGTGGCACACTGGGCTTATGACACCAAAGAAAGTTGGGAGCTGTCATCACAAATAAGGGATTGATAACCTCAAGGGAAGAGAAGCCCCTCCTCCAGATTTGCTCCCTGAGCGAGTGTGACATCAGTCTCTTAACTCTCGGTGACACCGTCATGTGTTCTCTTCGGAGCTGGGGTTGGGAGAGATCGCATGTAAATCTTGCCTTTAATCCTAAATGGAATGAGCGGCTTTGCCTCCCACTAGGCCTCCTCACTCTGCTACAAGGATCAGTAAAGTTAGTTCTATTCTTAGGGAGAGAGGGAAGGAAAAGGGTGCAGTTCACACTTTCCTAGAACCTCCACACTTTCTGTTAATAGAGGCTGTTGGCGGGGTCCAAGCCATAGTATAAAAAATGATTTCCCCTTCCCCTGAATGGAATCATGGACCTATTAGGGCTTGGGTGGAGTGAGGGGAGGGAAAAAAATGAGGTGGCACAGGTCAGAGGAAACGCAGACATCACAGCCTGTGTGCCCACAGTCCACACATCCCCATGGAAGCCCTGCTGCATTTGCTGCCCTCCCTGTCACTTGTTCTGTAAGTAGCTGCAGGATTCCTTACCATAGGACCACAACAGCCACAATGTATTTTATCCTCGTTATCTTGCGCCCTCTTCTGGACACTTTTCTCAACAGCTAGTTTTATTTTTGCCTTGTCTCTCATTTTTAATCTTCCATAATTCCTTGGCCTTTGAAAGTCCTAAAAGGAAAAACCAACTCTCTCATTTTACATATGAGAAACTAAGCCTCCAAGAGAAGTTGGATTTGCCTAAAACACACATCTAGTTGGTGTTGCTGCTCTTGGCCTGGGCGTTCCTGGTAAGAACTAGGGAGATGAGAGGGGCCTGGGAGACCGGCTTGAGAAAGCAGACCTTCGCTCACAATCTCTCTCTATCCCACCTTAGCTGTTAAGTGTGCCCCTCATTCCACATGCCTGCTAATAAGCTGAAATAGAACCATTTAACCAAGAATTTACTGTGAGGCCCAACTTTGACTGGTTTCAGTTGAGATTGAGAATCAGAGGTGGAGGCTGGGCTGAGGCTGGGTATTAAATACATAACTGTGTACATTAGCAAAATCTGCCCAGAGTATGTTGTTTCCAGATTCCCCATGTCTAATCTATGTGTTCAATCCTTAGCACCGTAACAAAGAAAAGCTGATGTCTGTGTCTCATCCCAGATGCTCCTACCTAATTGTCTGAGGCGGGTCTTTAAGCGCTCCCGGGAGACCCAAAATCACCGCCAAGGCAAAGAACCTGTGCTCAGGGCCTACTCCACACCTGCTTCCGGAAAGCCATCCTATGCTCGCAGGAGTATATGTTAATGTTCTACTTGCTACCTGAGATCTACAAAGTCTGTGATATACTTTGAAATATTTCGGTTCCCTTAGTTCGAGCTTTAATTCTGGAGGTGGCCAGGTAACATGCTGTCAGAAATTCACACGGTCAGCTGGCATATCAGGAAAGGCCACACTCCCTGTGGCTGCTACAAGTCCCTTTGCTCTGCTGGTCTCAATCAACTAAATGTTGGCTAATTAATGTCATGAACGTGAAAATGAGTTTTTTGGTGGGTTTTTTTGGGGGGGGCTTTGTTTTTTTTTGTTTTGTTTTGTTTTGTTTTTTTGATGATACTGGGGACCAAACCCAGGGACAAACTCTTGCTGTGCTGTATCTCCACCCCTTTTTAAAAATTTGAGACAGGATCTTGCTAAGTTGTTCCAGCTGCCCTCAAAATTGCAATCCTCCTGCCTTGGCTTCCTGAGTAGCTGGGATTACAGGTGTGCATCACCTCGCCCAGCTCTAAATGAGCTTTTATTGGTGAAATTTTTGACGAGTTAAATACCAGGATAGATGTAAGAAGTAAGCCCTCTTTGGGGAAATCAGGTATTCAGGATTTGGAGATTAGCTGGGCCCTCCCAACGCTTCCCGGAAGGAGCTGAAACATGATTTGAGAGTGCCCTGTCTCCGAATCATTAGGGAGGGTGCCCGAATTGGATCCCAGTTTGGCCTGTGTCTAGCCAAGCTTGAGGAGGATTCTTATTGTAGAACGCTGACTAAAAGCACAAAGTCTTGCTTCTGGAATGCCGCAATAAATGAACTTTCCTACAGCAAACTATGAATGGCCCAACCTCATAGGTGTCACAAGAGTCGCTAAAACATGGGTGTCCAAACTTTTGGCTTGCCTGGGCCACGTATAACACATATAATATAATTAATGTATATAAGGAACAAAACTTCCTTTTTATACTTTTTATTTCAATATTTTGAAAAGAAGGCAACATAAACATGAAAGTAGTAGGATATTTGTCCTTGTTTTTGTGAAAATAATGCATCAATATCTGGTTTGGTGGAAGTGGCTATAATTCTTAGTAGGCTCTCAAGCTACTCTTCAGAAATTTTTGATCTAATTTTACTCTTTGTGTGCTTCATCCTTGAAAATAGTTGTTCACAAATGTACGTACCGCCAAAAAAAAATGATGACACAAATAAGGTATGATTGTGAAGGGAGGAGGATTTTTCTCTGGACAGACAGGTTTTATAAAAGTCTAGTAAAGAGACATACTTAAATTTTTCTATGAGTTGAAGAGTTGCAACTTTATACATTACATTTGAAAATTCACAGGGAATGTATTTGTGCCCACTGAAAATAGAGTTGCAAATACACCCCAAAAACTGATGATTTTTTTTTCAGAAATTTTGAAACCTATCCTCAAATTCCTGTGTTAAAACCAAAAGCAGGCTGGGTATGGTGGTACGCACCTGTAATCTCAGCACTCTGGGAGGCCGAGGCAGGAGGATCAAAAGTTTGAGTCCAGACTGGGCAATTTAGGAACTTAGTGAGGAACTATCTCAAAGTAACAAAAGGGAAGCCACACGTGGTGGTGCACGCCTAAAATCCCAGCATTCAGGAGACTGAGGCAGGAGGACCCCCTGTGAATTCGAGGCCAGCCTGGGCTACATAGTGAGTTCAAGACCACCCTGAATTACAAAGTGAGAACCTGTCTCAAAAAAGCCAAAATAATAAT
Source organism: Erethizon dorsatum (assembly GCA_028451465.1). Lineage (NCBI taxonomy): Eukaryota > Metazoa > Chordata > Mammalia > Rodentia > Erethizontidae > Erethizon > Erethizon dorsatum. The sequence goes on along the minus strand of CM051829.1, from coordinate 28,676,785 downwards.
AATAAATAACAAAAGGGCTAGGTATGCAGCTCAGTGGAAAGGCTCTGGGTTCAACTCCCAGTACTATGCAAAAAACAAACAAACAAATAAACAAAAAACAGAAAGCAAAACTGCATTTTTTACTGTTCACATGACTGTGTTTAGGCAACAAATCAAAATGTGCATATTGCAAAGTAATTTTCCATAACTTGGGCTTGCCATAATTTAAATTTCATTTTGAGCACTGTTACAGTTTAAAGCAGCACAGATAAGTTGATTTTCAACTTGAAGATGCATGTTTAGCTCATTTAATGAGATGTCAAATTCCCAAAAATGCTAAATCTATGAGCCAGTTTTCATCTTCAAGTTCTGGCACAAATTTTCCTTTGATTCAATAAATAACTTGATTGTAATATTTTACCCTGATTTAGCCACCTTGCTTCAAAAAGTAAATGTTCCCATAATCAGCATCCATACTTTCAAGGAACTCCTGGAACTGATGATAATTCAATGCCTTGGACTTTATGAAATCCACAGCCTTGATGGCAATTTCCATGATGTTATCCATTTTTAAAGCTTTTGCACTTTCATTTTCTTGATATATGACGCATTCATAGTTCATCAAACATGAATTGCTTGAGATAATGCCATCATCTTCTATTACTTTATAAATCTCTCTTTTTTTTTTTTTACCATTGCCAGGGTCCCATCAGGTATCTATATCAGATATGTTGACAAAGATTAAAATAAATCACTTGAAAGTAATTTTTACTGCTTCATGCAAATCAGGAGATTTAGCTGTCTCTTCTCTTTATTTTTTTGATCTTTTTGAGACAGGGTTTCACTATGCAGTGCAGACTGGCTTTGAACTCACTTTTACAGCCCAGGCTGGCCTTGAACTCACAACAATCCTCCTGCCTCTGCCTCCTGAGTGCTGGGGTTACAGTCGTGTGCTACTGTCCCTGGCTGGTTGTGTCTTTTAATGGCACCAAAGAAGCCATTTCTTCGGTGACCTTACATTTGTTACGGCTGGTTGTGCTGTATCCACAGCATCAACACTTTCATCTATTGCCAAAGCATAAAATTGAAATTAGCTGCTTTACTCTCCAAATCTCTTTTGATAGATTTTTCTATTTCTTCAGTGCACCTGGCTATAATCCAGTGAGACAAACTGATTTAAGAAAATTCCATTTTCTATTACAGCAAATTATATATACCACACTTTCTATATATTGCTTAATAAACTTGATATCAGTAAGTGGTTTTGATTTTTTTGTAGTCAGATTTGCTACCACATAACTAGCTTTACGATAGAGTCCGTTTGAGTTGTAACTTTTAGAAAAAAATTTCTGTTGAGATGACTGACATTTTTAGTTCCACGATTTTATCTTTACAAAACATTTCTTTTTCCTTCTTTTTTTTTTTTTTTTTTTTGTACTGGGAGTCAAACTCAGGACCTTGCGCTTGCTAGGCAGGTGCTGTGCCGCTGAGTTTATCCCCGGCCCTGCAAAACATTTCTTCATATGCACTGAATTTGGCAGCATGTTTTTGCATAAAATGTCTTTTCAAATTATAGTCTTTTAGGGCCGGTGAGATGGCTCAGCGGCTTAAGCGCCTGCCCGGCAAGCACGAGGGCCCGAGTTCGACTCCCGGAACCCACATATGAAAAAGGGGCCGGTGATATCGCTCAGCAGCACAGGCGCCTGCTGGTGCGCGAGGTCCTGAGGTTGACCCCCAGTACCCACAAAAAATAAATAAATAAAATTATAGTCTTTTAAAGTTGACATGATTTCCTTACAAATAAACATGGTACCTCGTTACTTGTCTTAACAAAAAAAGGATTTACTGTTCATTTTTTGCTGAAAACTTCCTTCATCTACAATTTTTCTTTTTGGGGATTCTGTTTCCTTTCGAGACAATGCTGAAGCCATGCTGGAATAAAAAATTTAATAAATAAGCAATCATTTATTTTTCTAGAATTAGCTGTGGGGGACCACCTGGATGGCTGTCCTTGAGAGAAGAGCAACTATCTCCACCTTGGCTGAACCTGGCCCTAATTTCACCTATTGATATGTACGGAGCTGGCTAGGACTTTTCCTTATCTCTTTAATTGGATTTAGGCAATGCAAATAGGTCCAGCCGAGGTCCTGATGTGTAGTCTTTGAAGCAAAGCGACAGGCCTGTGTTTCCCCGCCCTTTGCTCCCAATACATGGTTGAGCCTGGCGGGATGGAGAGCCGTGCTCCACGCTGTCGGCTGGGATCGAGCCTCGAGAAAGAGGCTATGACTTCCCAGGGCATAAAAGATTACACATCAGAACTGAAGCACTGACCCCAAAACATTAGATACTATCTTGAATTGTGTTATGCAGATTACTCCTTCTGCATATACTTCCCTCTGCATTTGCAAAGGTGATTTTCAGGCCTAGCCCAGCTCACGAGACTCACGAGACTCACGTACTTCCCGCCACTCTCACAGTCACTCATCCCCGAGCCACTCCCCTCCTTCAGAATTAATAAAACCCGGGTTCGGCCCTGGGTCGTGGCCTTTGTCCCAGTAGCCACCATCTTGGCGGGAGTTAGGACCCCTTGGCTCCCCACAACTATAGATATGTCTTAGTGTCTTTATTCTCGCCGTGGATTGCATTGGATGTGGTAGATTGGAATTAACTCGGTAGAATTCCAATAACTTCTTTTTGGGTTTACAAATCTAACTTCCTGGACTGTGACGAGGACCAGGAAGGGCTCTCTATATTAGCAATGCTGTACAAGGTATGATAGAAAAATACAGTGAATGTTTAAATTCTTAAGATATTATTACGGTAAAAGATACATTGCCATGAATTCCCTTTGAAATAGTTCCTGCCAATTTCTGAAGGAGTTGTGAAAATCCTCTTTTCTTATTGTCTTTAGTTGGGCTGTCTTAGTTACCTCAATGAACTGAATCATTCGAAACAACATTTCATGGTTATTTTGACTGAGGGGAAGAGCCAGAAGCAACACGGTGCCAGATCTGGTGAATAAGTTGGATGATGACACACCATAATCTTTTTACAAGCCTGCCTTTCCATTGGCTGGCACTCAGCAGCAGCATTCACCATTTTTTTTTTTTAAATCACACCTGGTAAAGACACTCATGAAAGAGGATTTCCAGAACTGCTTCAGAAAGTGACAAGAATGATGGGATAATTATGTTTAAAGGGATGGGGAGTATTCTGAGTGGGACTAATAGCCATGTGTCTTTTATTGTAATAAATATTTTAAAATGTAATCATTTGCTGTATATTTCGATCACGCTTCATATATATAATTATAACAATATCATGAGTAAAAACTTGATACATTTTTGAACTTCCTATACTACAGCTGCTGTTATTAGTTTATTTTATGAAATAACACAACAACCCCAAGTTTAATAATTAAATAAGAAAACTTGTATGTCTGCTTAATAACAATAAATGCTTGTCTTCACAGACACACTAAAATATTATCGATAATCACTGTATTTTACTCTCCAAGTTGCATAAGCACATATGATGTCTGATATGCACAGGTTTGGATTTGACTGTGTGGTGGGTAAGGAGGTGGATGTAGCGCTGCACTGCATCCTCCATTACATAACATTCCTTCGTTGCCTAGGTAGTCTGGGCTTGAGCACTATGCAATTGATTCATGATAAATCTTGCTAAGGAATCACATATTAATGTTAACAGTTGCAATCTAGGGTTGTATCACTTGCTGTCTAGAGCCCCACGTGCCCTGTGAGCTAAGGGCTGTACGTAGCTGGATAAAGTATCTGGGATAGTTTGAGGCCCCAAGAATATGAAGCACTTTTATCAGGCAGGACTCCCGGGATGGGGCGGGTCTTCTCCCAGGAGCCTCTGGGACTTGTCCTTTCTTTGGTTTGTATGTGGTTTGAATGTGTCTCCAAAAGGTTTATATACTAGAAACTTGGTCCCCAATCTGGTGGTTTTGAAGAAGTGGAACCTCTATATGATGGGGCTTAGTGGAAGATAATTAAATCATAGGAGCACCAGCCTTGGAAAGGATTAATGCTAATCTCAGACAGCAGAGTGGGTTGTTATAAAGTAAGGCCCTTCCACATGATTAGCCCCTTTGGCACATGGCCAGTTCCCTTTCAGCTTCTTTGTTGTCACTGTTAATTGTGATATGTGAACTTGATTGGATTAAGAAATGCCTAGCAGATTAGTAAAGCACACTTTTTGTCTGTATCTGGGTGGATCATGGAGGCATTACCTTGGGTACTATATGTGATGTCTTGCCCCTTCCTCTCTGATATTACTGTCCTGCTCTGCTTTCTAGCCACCATGAATTAAACATCTTTGCTCCACCATACCCTTCTGCCATCATGTTTCTGCCTTGGAGCCTACTGATCATGGACTAAATCTCCTGCAACCATGAGCCAAATTAAGTTTATCTTCCCTTAAATTGTGGGTATGAAGTCTTATAGTCCAACTATGGTAGCTCACTAATATAGAAAATTAGTACCAAAGTATTGGGATTGTTGCTCTGATTATACTTGACCACATGGTTCAGAAGTCTTTGGAACTGGTTAGCTTGGAGAATAGGGCTGGAGAAAACATAGAATACTGTAATGAGAGCCTGATGAGTGATTCTGGTCAGAGCTCAGAGGACAAGAATGCTGATAGGAATGCAGACAGTAAAAGCCAGGCTCATAAGGTTTCAGGTGGGAAGAAGGACTCTATTGGCAACTGTACTAGAGGCCATACAGGTTACCCTCTGGCAAAAAGTTATCTACAGTTTAGCCATGTCCTGAAACATCACAGGGGGCTGAGATTAAGGGCACCCAAAGAGGTGTGGCTGCTGGAGAGATTAGCACCATTATAAAGAAACCAAGTACTTTGTACAAGGACAGGAAGAAAGATACCTTGGGGGCATCTCAGTAATCAACAAGTCCCCAACCATCACAGGCTCAAGGGTGCAAAGGTATAAGTATTTCATTTAAGAAGAAAGTCCCTGGTCCTCCTGCATGATAAAGGCCATCTAGGGAATTGGTTCCCTTGGATTCATTTCACCATGCTCAGCCATTCAATACTCAGAGGCTGCTGCTGCAGTGGTTCAAGGGGATCTGGCTACTGGCCACACTGGTGGGAGAACCTGGAATTTTCCATATGATGCTGGTTTTATTGGCATGCAGAACGTGAGAGCTGTAGCGACATGGAAGCCTCCACTCAGATTTCAAAGAAAGGCCTGGGAGGCCAGACAAGGAGCACCTAGGAAGGCAGTGAATGAAGCTGTAAAATAAAGCCAAAGGTACAGTGGAGACAAGAGGAAGTTGGCGATACCAGGAATGTGGAATGTCTTCTGAGGACAGCTGTGGACCATGAATGGAGCCTGCTCAAGACAGAGGCCTTGTGGGCTGCAAATACAAGGCAACGTGGGTGGGGCCACCCAAGCCCTCTGGATGCCAGACATGGAGCTAGAGTACTTAATGTTTGCCCTGCTATGTTTCAGTCTTGCTTTGGTTAGATTCTTTTCTATCCCCATATTCCTTCCTTATGGAATGGAAATGTTTATCATTTCCATTATGTTATACATTGGCATCATGCAACTTGTTTTATATGTTTACAGAGATTTATAGCTAAGAGTTTACCTTCAGTCTCAGCAGCAACTTTGACTTGAACTTTTTTTTCTTTTTTTTTTTTTTGGTACTGGGAATCTAACTCAGGACCTTGTGCTTGCCAGGCAGGTGCTTGTGCCGCTGAGCTATATCCCCAGGCCCTTGACTTGAACTTTTGAAAAATGATGGAACTGTTGAAACTTTATGGAAGGGATTATTGTATGTTGGCTGTATGCAAGATAGTTGTATCATGTTAGGTGAAATTATTAACTTATTGTGTTTATTTGGAGATTAAGTAATTGTTTAAGGAGATATGTTTGGGTTTCAAATTGACAAGGGTTGGATTGTGACCATTAATCATGATATTTCAATTTGGTTGGGTTAAGAAATGCCTAGCAGATTGGTAAAGCACACTTTTGGGTGTGTCTGGGTGGGTCATGGAATCGTGAACTTGGGTACTGTATATGGTCCCTGGTCTCTTCCTCTTTGTTCCTCTGCTCTGTTTCCCACCACCATGAACTAAGCATCTTTGCTCTGCCACAACCTTCTGCCATAATATTCCTGCCTTGGAGCCAGCCAATTACGGACTAAACACCCTGAAACCATGAGCCATATTAATGCTCTCCTCCTTTAAGTTGTGGGTGTCAGGTATGTGTTTCAGCAACAGAAAAGCTGACTAATACATCCCCTGTGTTGCAACACAACCAAAGGAGCCTTTACCAGAGGCCAGGCAGATGGAGTTGCTTGATTTTGAACTTTCAGCCTCCAAAACTGTGAGCTACATAAACCTTCTTTTCTTTTTAAAATACCCAGCATCAGATATCTGTTATAAAAATATAAAACAGACTAATCCAGCCAGCATGTCTCCTTCCTATTCACTAGCATTTATGAATGCTTTGCAGGCTCCCCTTGCATTCAGGGAACAAGCCAAATCCCTTACAGTGTGCCTTTAGCTCCTCCACTGCCTCTTCCTCCCTTTTCCAGCCCCTTGAATCCCTGCTGTCTCAATGGTTACCAGCACTCACCTCCGAGGGCCCCTCTCAGTGAGGCCCTCCCTGCCTGACTTAATTAAAATTGCATCTCCCCTTGGCACCCTGTATTCTCATTCCCCTTATGCTATATTCCTTCTATGCTATTATCACTAGCATATTATATATTTATTTGGTTTTTTTCACCCTTCTCCTGCTAAAATGTAAGCTATTTTATCCCTAATTTTTAGGGACTACCTGAATTTAAGCCTTTCTAGCATAGAGTGTGGTTTTGGTGACTTATTGGTTTGCAAGGAATGTCATAACAAAGAACCTTAAACTGGGTGGTGTAAAACCAGAAATTCATCTCTCACAGTTCTAGCAGTTAGCAGTCCAAAATCAAGGTGTCAGCAGGGCCATGGTCCTTTTGAAACATGTAGGGAGAATTTGTCCTTGCTTTTTCCAGCTTCTCGTGGTCTGCCAGCAATGCCTCAAATACCTTGGCTTATAGATGCAGCACTTCAGTCTCTGTTTCTGATGTCCACCCATTGTGTGTCTGTGTCTCTCTCATTCTCTTCTTTTATTTTTATACAGACACCCGTCATCTTGGATTAAGGGCTTCCCCTACTCAGTGCAACCTCATCTTCACTATTTACATCTGCAATGCCCCTATTTCCAAATAAGGTCACAGTCTGAGGTACCGGGAGTTAGGACTTCAATGTGATTTTGGGGAGATACAATTCAACCCATAAATGGTGATATTTGATGGTGCTTTTATCCACTGGCAGTTCTGTTTGACCAAGACAAAAACGTGAGTCTTGATCTGTTGTCCTTTATAAGACCAAGTCCCCGTTTATTTCTTCACCTACTTATCCAAGAAACATTTATACAGCCAGGTACTTCCTAAGCACTGGAGACAAAAAAGTGACAGGCGACTCCCCTAAAACTACAACATGAGAGTTCTCCCCCGCAAGAGCCACCTACAAGCGGCCACCTGCTGGCACCTCAATAATGTTTGCATCCCCACTCTGGCAGCCTTGGAGTTTGGGCAGGGATGTCATTTAGGATTTCATTTCTATGCTCAGCCAAAAGTTTATGGTATACTTCTATTTCAGCATGTGTTACCCCATAAATTAGGCTGTAAAATTCTCACACACAGAAGTTGCCTTTGTATTCAAGCCTTTTGCCATTCCTGCTCAAGCTGCTCTTTTTTCCCCCCTTCTGGTGCTAGACACTGAATCAGGGTCTTTGCACTGAGCTACATCCCTACCCCTTTTTATAATTTGTTTTAAGACAGAATTCTCACTAATTTGCCCAAGCTGGGCTCACACTTGCAATCCTCCTGCCTCAGGAGGATTTTGGCTTTGAGTTAGGAGTGCTTAATCAGGGTCCCATGACACACTAAGGCAGCACTGTGAACTGTCCCTATTATACCACCAAAGTATGATTTCAATGTAAAACTTATTTTGTTACCATTGAAGATACATGCTTTTGGTTGTGTGTGTGTGCATGTGTGTGCGCATATGTGCACTTATGCGCACACACTAGGGATCAAACCTAGGACATTGCACATGCTAGGAAAGTGCTCCACCACTGAGCCACATCCCCAGCCCTAGATACACACTTTTATGAATAGAATGCAACTGGCTTTGACTGGGAGGTAAGAAATGGGCTGACATGTTTGCTAAAACATTCCAGGCTAGGAAGTGTGGTCAGGGCAATCAAGCACCTTCCTCACATCCCGGTGATGTGGGAAGAGTGTGCCAGCCCAGGAACTTGCACAGATACTCTGAGACACTGTGATGCTGCAGTCACGACCATGTTGTAATAAGCGCGGATTGTTCAGTGATATTTTTACATCATTTAATTCCCTTGTATTGTCAACAAATATTCTGATATTTAAAGCGTGACCTAAAACCTACACCAAAAGTACAAGAAACATGATGAGGTCAAGTTTGTCTTCCCGTAATAAAGCGCTAGAGTCATCAACCAGCTTTCTCTCTTCTGAAGTTAATTAGTAATGGGGACTGGGATATTGCCAGGCGTTCTACAATAACTGGCAGAAACTGAAAGGCACATTCCCTTTGAGCCAGACGTTCCACTTTAGGAATTTACTTTCCTGATGTATCCATAAATGTATACAGACAATGTGAGTTCACCTATAATAACATGGGTTGAAAGAACAAAAGACTATACACCCCCTAAACATCCATCTATAGGAACCTTCTGGTGGTCCAACACCCTAAGGAGATAAGTCCATGATGGTATTGGCCCAAACTAAGATGGGACAGAAGAGCACAAAGGTCCCCAAAAGGTGCTTTTTACTTTTTCTTCCATAGTTGTCCCAAATGCCTTGCAACTGACCGTGGCTACCTCAGATACCCAGGTCTGCTCCGAGAGACATTCACTTTAGCTGCAGCAAGCTTCAGGAACATTCACCCCAGATAACTCTGTCCCACAGCCTTTCTGGATGACTCTGCCCCTCTGCAACTGTCCCTTATCCATTCCACACAGAGTCCCACCCCTACCCATGCCTAAGAAAGCCTGCAGTTAGCTGGCAGGATGCTGCACATGCATGAACCTGCCTTTTCTCCTATTTAAGCATCCTCCCGATACCCTTATTGGGTCAGTCTGTGCACTGTTCCCCATTATGCTGCAGATAAGTCCTAATAAAGCCTCCTTCAGATGGCATTTTTTTGTTTATTAATGATTTCTATTTTGAGTAGAACAGACAGGGCTGGTAACACTAGAGGCCACTGGTGGCAAAAGAGGCCAGCAGCCTTGGCTGGTAATGCTGAGAGCAGCTAAGAGCCAGATATCGAGCAGAGCAACAGTTACCAGGATCCCCTAGATCTGGTAGCTGGAAGAGTTCCAGAGGGCTCCCAGTAGCTGCTGGCTGTGGCTGCCAGGAGAGCAGTGAGGAGGGCCGCGAACACCAAAAGCTGATATCCATTGGCCTTCAAAGCTCAGAACTATTAACACAAAGGGAACCGCACTTTGCCTCTTTATGACTTCTATCTGAATTTAGTGAAAGAACCCTCAACTGGTTGATAACAAAACTATCTGAGATCTCAGCACTCTGGGAGTCTGAGGCAGGAGTATCACACGTTCAAGTCTAGCCTAGGCAATTAGCAAGACCCTGTTTTAAAATAAAAAATAAAAAAGGGCTGGTGGTATAGCTTACTGGGAAGGCCCTGGGTTCAAATACCCAGTACCACATACAAAAAAAAAAATCAGAGACTAACTTGCCAGTACATTTTCTGGTGAGGGTGGGCATTGCACACATAACTGAGACTGGCTAGTTTGAAATTAGAGAAGAGACAGAGGAGAACTGGCTCTGGGGGAAGGGGGTGGGTAGCTATGTGTTCTTGTGGAAGAAAAAGGTATGAGAGGTATGTTTCCAGGGAATGGGGGATGGGCAGTGGGGACACTCCCCCCTGGACAGCCAGGAACAGTTTTAGGGTAAAAGGGTCAGAAGAGAGATGAATGTCATGGCGTGGGGTCTGAAAGTGGACACAGGAACTGACAGGGAAAAAAATTGACACCTCTCACACACACCTGTGTAGTCTGGGTGGCTTGGATGACTGCTAAGTAATGGAAGAGGCTCTCCTCTTCTGACAGAGCAGATGCCTGTACTTGTCACACATTTTTGGGAAACCACATTCAATTTAAATGATTTTCTTCCTTGCCTTTTTGATGCATGTAAATTTCTCCTGTTCTTGGCCCCAAACTTGGAATTTTATTTGCAGTTTTTGCCATGAAAAGATTTATTGTTTTGTGTAATTGCCCTAAATCCTTGTCTGGCTCTATTATCCCCTTTCCAGTTCTCTGGAAATCACTCTAAGCTGCCTCCCACATCTCTCCCCTTGTCCATGTGCCAGAGCCTGGCTACTTCCCAGGACAACAGCAAAACTCCGCAGTTATCCCTTTGAGAAAAGAGCTAGTGTAGCCACAGTTTGTTCTGAGAAAGGAGCCCTGAAAGCCAGGGTCCTGCAGGGTGGAACAAAGGGCCTTGAGTTCCAACACAGGGAGAGGCGTATGCACACACACACATCAGGGCATGATTAGTAGCATGCCGAGTTCACACACATATGTGGAATCAGTGGACCACAAAGAGACCACTCGATAAGGAATCAATGGTACTTCTCCCCAGCCTTGCTTGGACCATACCTAAATATGTAAAGAGCTGAAGAATCAAATCCATTACACTAGGATTTTCCTTTTCTTCTGTCTCCTCCTTCATCTTCTTGTCTTCCATACAGATCATGACAATTAAGCATTTACTTAAAGCCTAACTTGTGTATGGTGTTCATTTTGAATACATGAGGATTCTCAATAAAATGAGTTGTTTTTGTGTTTTCCTTTGATTTTTGATGGAACTATTTACTTTTTTCAAGTGATTTAAGATAAGTTGCATAATTCATAATTCCACAACCTAAGAAAAATTTCCAAAATCATCGGTATCTTAAAGAGAATATTAGATTTGCAACCAAATGACCTAAGTTCAAATCTTGACCTTCCTATCTGCCCGACCAAAGGGCATGGACTTAGTCACTCTGGTTTTAGATTTCTTCCTTTGTTTATTTTGCTTAATAATTTCTGCCTACAAGAGAATGGATAAGTAAACTGCAGTGTATTCACATCATGAAATACTACCCAGCAATAACAAGGAAGAAGTGCTGACACATACAGCATTATGGATGAATCACATAGATCTGTTGAGTGAAAGAAACCAGGCACAGAATACATTGTGTATGACTCCATTTATAAGACGTTCAAGAGCAAGCAAACTAGTGGGTGGTATTAGAAACTAATGAATAACTGTGGGGTCAATGACAGAGAGTGCATTAGAGAATCTTCTGGGATGTTGGTAATGTCCCATACCTTGATCTGGGCCAAATATATGAAATACTTCAATGAGCTGTACCTTCTATGTATTTTGCTGGATGTCATACCTCAATGAAAACAGAAAAATACAAACTTATCAAGTGCCCATGACTATGGGGAGGACAAAGTGAGAATAAACATGCTCGTAACACACTAATGTGAATTGTCATTGTTAAGTAATAATGTCATTAGAAAGATGTTGGATGTTTCAGCAAGTAAGCCACATTGTTCTTTTTTCTAGACCAAAACTAAGTTAACTAAGAATAGAAACAGCACTTCCAGGAAGTTACATGGTTTTACTAGAAGGATGGGACATGTGTTATGGTCTATAATATTTCTGATGTTGAGTCATAACACAGCGTTTGTTGAGTGCTACCCCTATGTTATATCATCTCATTGGATTTTATAACAGTCAAGGAATTTAGTCATATCCTAAATTCTTTGACCTCTCAACTGCCCTTGAACTGACCTCAAAAGTCACTGGAATAACCAGGCCCCAACTCTCTAAACTGCTAAAGCTCTGCAGTCCATTGTTGCCTATTACTAATTATGCACCCTCTTTTTCCTAGAATTGATTCTAGAGGATTAAGCCTAATTGTGTAAATAATACAAAAAAGACTGTGGCCTTAGTGAAAAGGAAGTAAGGTGATCTGGTCATGAATTGTGCCTAAAATAGGTTGTGCGTTCCTGATGTATCTGTCAATGTTTACTAGGGAAACAGATATAATACAAGATATACAAATATATAAGGATTTATAGATGGCCGCCCGTAGAGTTGGGTGTGGAAGAGTGCAGAAGGTCTGTCTGTGCACTGGGATCTGAAGGATCCAGTCAAATGCCTGGAGTTCTGTGTAGTGTCCCGTGCAAGTCGGGAGGCCAGAAGGTCTGCACTGCAAGTTTGAAAGGTCTGCACCAAAAGGCTGAAGGGTTGATGCTGGCGGCTGAAGAGTCTCCACCAAAAGCCAGGAGATGATGTCCAAGGTGAAAGCGAAGAGAGGAGCTCCTCCTCTGAACAATCCTTCCTTCTTCGTTTCCCTTTTATAGCACTTTGGCAATAAACCTCCCTGGGGTGGGTCTTCCACATCCAGAACTATGCTGAGCCAATTTAGTTGGGTGTTATTTACTCAAGTTGACGCAATCAATCAACCATCATGCCTAAAATTATATAAGCAATTGATTTTTCTTAAAATCTAGTAGGGTTTAGGAGATTTTCCTTTTTCTCCCTTGTAAAATGAATTTTTGTGGGGTCTATTCCAAAATTCTCTGACTTCCTGCTCCTGTTCCCAAGATAGACTCTCCAACTAAGTCAGGTCCATTTCTTGCTATGAACTGCACACAACAGAATCAACTCCCAGTGTCCTTTATTTCCTGTGGGCCATTTACAGTCCCCGAAACCTGTAAGCTCAAGCACCACCTCTTCCTGAGCCTTCCTTGACAGCCCCAGCCATCACGAATCCTGCCTTTTCCAAAACACCTGAGCACTGGCAGTGCAGCTTCAAAGTGTCACTCGGGTAATAACACCTTCCTCCAAGTCACCAGAAGTTCCTCTTCCAAGCCACTCCAAACAAGCCTAAAATCTAAACAAGATCATGTACTACTATTCAAATGCAGCTCCAAGACACATTTTCCGACCCTGTCTTCCAAACACATGCCTCCCTTAAACCAAAGCTACTTAGAAATTCTGGAACCTTCTTAGCACAGCAGTAAATCTGTTCTACATACTCAGTTATATTCACCACAGCACTTGATTATATGTTGCTTTGTGTTGTTCTCAATTAGTTCTTGTCTTTAGATCTGGAGCTTCAAAAAGACTGTAAATTCTTCAAGGGCAGAATTTCTGTCATTTTCATATAACATACCCCACAGGGTCTAACAGAGAGCTTAATGAAGCCAAGATAGCATTAGTTACAAAAACTTTAGAGATTCTCTGCTAAAAACATATTATGATTTCTAAATTCAGCAAATTAATTTTATTCATATTACTAGTGGTAGTAACGCTGATAACCATAATGAATAATTGTTAGTGTTCTTCTTATAATTGTATTTGTTATTGATTTATCCAGCTGTTGAGTGCAATGTATAAAAAGTCAACTGGACTTTAATCTGCACTGCAGTTATTTCCCATGGTAATAGTGTACTTTTTCATTATGTCTTAAAAAACTGTACTCAGCACATTTTGTAGGCTGGTGAAATAAACTGCTTAAAAACAACTCTGGCATCTGTAGCATGCACATCAATAAACATGCTTTTTTTCCAAGCATGTACTTCCCCAGTTTAAGATTATTTCCCATTCTGTTCAAATAGCAACTGCAGTTTATTTACTCACTAGACAAGTAGTGTTTCCCATGGTCTTCCTCAAGTTGACAGCTATGGGGTTGGTATTAACCTCCTAAATAGCACAGACCCCAAATTCTTTGTCCAAGTTCCTTGTGGCTGGATGAATCTTTAAATTCCGAATTTTATGGATTTTAGAAAGGTAGTGTGATACCTAAGTCACAGATCTTATAGCATAGATCCCAGCCAGACCTGGGGTAGTGCCCAGTAATCAAAAATATTAATAGTTCTATAGTAAAATCTATAGGCGTAGCTTTACTCCTGTTCATGTCAACCTTTGCTGCTAAGTAAGGTTTGGTATTGAACTTTCTGGTTTCAAAGCTCCTTGGATTTTGCAGTTGTAGATGAAGCCTGGTGGGCCCATGACTGTTTTCTAAGCTGTACGTGGAGTAGAACAAGCCTTGGGGTTTGTTAGAGTCCGGGTCCAGGGCCCCACTAGGACTATTCATTTTTCACTCATGTGAGGACTACTGTTCAATGCAGTGCACAGTTGTTGAGGGGTTTCCGTAAACCAGGCACTGTTCCAGGTGCTATGAGAGATTTAAAGGAGAGCAAGACAGGTCTCTATGTTAGTCAGTTCAGGCTGTCCTAACAAAATACCACAGCTAAGTGACTTCGACAATAGGCATTTATTTTCTCGCAGTTCTGGAGGATTGAAGTCCAAGATCAAGGTGACAGCAGGGTTGGTTTCTAGGGAGGCCTCTCTTCTTGGCTCTTTGTCCTTCTCCCCATGTCTTTGTATGGCCTCTTTGTGCATGCAGAGAGTGAGTGATCTCTGGTGTCCCTTCCTTTTCTTGCAAGGACACCAGCCCTTTGACCTTACTAAATCTTAATTACTTCTCTAAAGGCCGTATTTCTAAACACAGTGTTATGGTTTGTGTCTGGATGTCCCCCCAAAGCCTCTTGCAGTCATGGGGGTCAGGCCTTTTCAGAGGCAGCTGAATTTAGAGTTTGTGATTGGTTCATTGTCTAGTGCTGGGATTGGGGGTGTGAGTGCTACACCCACCCTAGGGCAGGTAGCCTGCATACAATATAAGGGACAGAAAAGAGGCTTGCTCTCCCCCCATTTTCTCTTGTTGCTTTTGCTGTCTTCCACCGCCATGAACGGTTCCCCCTCTGCCACTCCACCCTGCCTTGGAGCCTGCTGATTATGGACTGAAACTTCCACAAACTATGAGCTAAATAAACCTTTCCTCCCTTAACTTGTGGGTGTTGGGTATTTTGTTTCAGCAATGAGAGAAAAGTAACTAAGACACATAGCCAGATTGGGAGCTAGGGCTTCAATACATGAATTTTAGGAAAAATAAAACAAAACTCAGTCCATAGCAGGCTCTTTCCTTCAAACAGCTCATAGTCTAATCACAGCTACTTGATAGAAAAGAGAAACAAAGACCTGGGTGTGAGCAGGGAGTCAGGGCCCTTCAGGATACCTGGAGAGACCATGAGTAGACGACACCTGAGTTCAGTTCCTAGAGAAAGAAAGGCTGGAACGCCACAGGGGGGTGTGCGAGGGGGGCACTATAGGGATCCAGCTTAATGTCACTACAGCCATTATGGGCCTAAACTCCAAACCTTACAGAATAAGCGAAGTGTTTAAGTTGGTCACCTGAGCACTTTGTGCTGGCCACTGACACGCAGACTGTCCCATAACTAAGACTGGACATGTTAATAGTTTTTTCTTTTTTCTTTTTGCAGTATTGGGGGTTAAAGACAGGGGTATTCTTATACTGAACTGCATCCTCAGCCCTTTTTATTTTTTTATTTGTATATTTTTGTTTTGACACAGGGTCTAAATTGCCCAAGTTGGCCTCGAACTTAAAATCTTGGCCTCCTGAGAAGCTGGAATTATGGGCATTTGCCACCACATCTGGCTTGTTAATTGCTTTTGGTGCGCATGGACCACCTTTGTCTAGCTTAGTGTATAAAGCTCTTCATCCTGCCCCGGGGTACTAGGCTCTTCCTGCCTTGCTTCTGCCTAAGACATACTTTCATCTATAAATCCTTAATAAATTGCACTTTGTACAATACTGCATTCAACGCCCTCTGTCTTCAGTTTTATAGCACCTTCCACCTTTCGCGGCCAATACTCTGAGTGTCCTGAAATAGGAAGTGTCCTTGAGCAACACCTGAGTAAAGGCACAGGGAGGGGAAATGGGTGTGGGGGTGCAGGTTCTGTCTGGGGACTGGTGACTGTTGGTTCAGCTGGAAACTGTGCCAGGAGAGCAGTACGTAAACAAGCTAAATGTTTATTTCTTTACCTCAGGTTGAGACCCAGTAAGTCAAAAGCCTGCTGGTACCAAATTCAAATGTTTGCAATCCAATTATTTAAAAATAACCCAAACAAGCAAATTTTGAACCAACAAAGCCTGCTTGCTTTGCATACTCCAGGTAACCTCATCCAACAGTTGCGACCTATTGATAATCTAGGGCCTTTGTAGGATTAAGGCCCCAAACTGGTATGTTCCCTTCTAAGCTCTGAACCCAAAGATTTCCCACCATGCTGCTAGATATGTGAGCCCCTCTCTGATGCCTGTCCCCAGAAGCTTTCATGTCCTCCTCTCCTTCTGGACGGTGGCTCTTTCCTCCGTAAGCCTCTGGACCAGCTCCGGACTTGAAGGTCTTCCCCTCTCAAGCAGCTCTGCCCAAAGGAAGCCCCGTTAAACTTGTGTGTTCTACTGCCATCCTGTGGTCATCTTTTTCCTTGATCAGTTCCAAGTCCCTCCATCCTGCTGAGCAGCAGAGGGAACAGCACAAAGGAGGGACCTTGACTCAATGACCAGAGCCAGGAAGGGGCAAACTGTCTTGCCCCCAACCCACACTTTTTCCCATCAACATGGCTAATCTGCTTGCTTGCTTTCACCTGAAAACACTAGAATTTGGTTTAGGCTTCCAGAAGTATAGCAAAAGCAGGTGTGGCCACCAGTCTTAAGCACAGAGTCAAGACATGCGTCTTTAAAATTCCTGCTCTCCCAGTCATAAAAAAGAACACAAAGACCTCACATTGCTTTCAGGAGCCCTTCATCTTCCTTATGCCAATGTCTGTGGCTACCAGAAGCAAAAAGACGTTTCCTGTCCTCAGCTACCAGCTGGAGCCACAGAAATATTCAAGTCTTATGACCTCCAATGACTCCAGTTCATCTCCTGCCATCACCTGCCAGCACCAGGGCATGTACAGCCTTCTCTTGGGTTTTCTGCCCACTGTCAGCACTAGCCACTGGGCCTGTCTCTCTCTCAGCACGGCCTTTTCCCATTTCCACTTTGCTTGGCTTTGTTGGGCCTGGGTGATTTTAAAAAATCAGAAAAAAAGAGCCAGGAGTAGTGGCATATGCCTGTAACTCCAGCTACTCATGAGGCTGAGGCAGGAGGATCACACATTTGAGGCCAGCCTGAGTGATTTAGCAAGATCTTATCTCAAAAAATAAAATAAAATAAAAATTTTTAAAGGTTGGGGTTGTAGCACAAAAGGGCCTGTGTAGCATATGTGAAGCCTTGGTTTAATTTCCAGTACAGAAGAGGAAGAAAAAGAAGAGGAAGAGAAGGAGGAAGAGGAGGAGGAGAGGAAAGGGAATGGGGAGGGGAAAAGGAAGGGGAAGGGAAAGAAGAAGGAATCAGGAAAATATTTGATGGTGAACTTTCCACTTTGGCCGCTAACCCTTAATATTTTTCCCCCCAGAGCAAATAAGGAAAATTTTCTGTGAACTTGTTCTGTGTTGAAAGCTTGGCATTTCCAAAGGTGTTTAATACTTTGTTGCTGCTTGAAGGAACTCAGTGTCTAATGAGAGAAAATGCACACACACATGAAAAATATGGGAAAAAAAGGCTTTGGCTTGGAGAGGCATGCTGTAATCCCAGCCACTCAGAAGGCTGAGGCAGGAGGATTTTAAGTTTGAGGCTCGCCTGGGCAATTCAGCAAGACCTTGTCAGAGACAGAGACCGAGACGGAGACAGAGAGAAACACAACAGTAGTGAAACCAACCCGGGCTACTACTGTAGGTCAAATCATAAGTGTCCTATTACAGCCACACCCTGAGTTAAAAGTAGTTTTTTCCCCCCTCATCTCTTTCTTCTTTTTCAATTCACCAGTGTAACTTTCTTTGTTTTCTCCCCATACTCTGCTTCATAGCTTAATGACAAAATGCACTGGCCCTTACTGGAAAGGTCACATTTAAAAGGTAGTTGTCAGGAAAATATAAAGCCAGAGACCAGCTCTGATGGAAATCAGCTGCCCAGACCTTCAAACAATGAGCCTCTGATCAGTCATGTTTTCTTAGATTCACAGGTCCAGGATGCTTGGTGACCTCCGGACTAAGATAAGGCACTCACAGCCCGTGTTTCAGAACTGGCCGTTCCTCAAAATTAATCCACTACCATAGCACCCACGTGCCTGAGACCGAGATAACATTCCCACAAAAGATGCTGTAGAAACCTCCTCTCCGTGGTACCAGGCGTGACGGTCACAGGTGTCAGTCCAAGCCAACCCAAGATGGTTTCTCATCTATAAAGTGAAGGATTTGGACTAGGCAGCTTCGAGTCCCTTCCAGCTCCAGCTGCACCTCAGGTTTTTATGCAAAATAAATTGTGAATCCAATATGAAGTCACATATAACTGATTAATTGTATATGGGGCCAGAACCCAGCCTGAAACTGTCTTGTTATGTCAGGTTTTCCAGAACTATGTTCTCAAAGTCATTTCAAATAAAAATCCTGCGCTGCAATGCTCAGAAGCATGAAGGTAATAACACTCATCTTCTATCCAAAACACGTGTCTCAGAACTTTATAGAAAATAATTGACATTGGGTGGCAGTTTTAGGCTTTCAGGGCCCTCATTCAGCTGACAGCTTCACAAGTGGCATACACAGAATCACATAGTTTTATTGTTCCCTAAACTAAATGTCATAAAATATCCTTTTCCAGTTATCTCGGGTGCTGCTTCTTATGGGAAGCTATTATTTTTATTAGATGAAACGCTGATCTATATTCTGAAAGGGTATTTTCTCTGTTTATATGAAGTAATCAGAAGGCTGGCTTATAGAAGGAAAAAAATGCATGTCCATGTGTAATATGCATATGGAATGAAAATGCATTAGTGTACTTGGTGGGTTTGTACCACCCTTAGTGAACTTGGTGGAATTGTTAAAATACAATGTTAACAAAAAGAGGTTTGGACAGAGACCACAAAGCAGTGGGAATAGATTAAAAACAGCCTCATAGTAACAGCTTAGACAACAAGCCCTAAAAAGCATATTGGTTAAGAGCACTTCGATACCCAAATAGATTTTGGTAATAAATCACAGTGGTATGTGGTGATGTAAAATAACAATCCTGCTCTATTTTTTTCAGATCATTTATTTATTTTGTATTTTTTTAAAAAGATAACAAGATCTTATATTTGTTTAGTGCATTCTGTTTTGAAGCATATTGTCATATTAATTTATTAAGAATATCAAAATGAAAGAATTTCGTCAGAATATATATTTTTTTGCTTGATGTAATAAAATATTCACATACAAGTCACCTGGGATCAGCGCAATCCTAGAAGCTGATCTTTTGCAAATATAGTGTTCTTTTATGTATGGGAAAATTTGGAGAGAATAAAAGCCATTAAGGTTGTGTATGAAAGACACATTAAGAGTTACATTTATCGATTATACTGTCATCGATTATACTGTTTCTCAGTTATACAGTTTAGGAAAAAAACACAAGCAATTAATCATGGTAGATTATACTCATTTTGTATTTGGCTAGCAGTAGCAAGTAGTTAAGATGTCTGACTTCCAATTGTTTCCCTAAATAATACTTCAAATATTATTTGATTTCTGTAATACCCTTCAGTAAATGTGATTACTTATACCTGGAAAAGATTTTAAAATAGCTCTCATTCCCTTTTTATAATAATACATTTAAATAGACTATTAAATATATTTATATTCTTTTTTTTATGTGGGTACGGGGAGTCAAACTCAGGATCTTGCGCTTTCCAGCAGGCGCTTGTGCCGCTGAGGAATACCACCTGCCCTTTTTTTTCCTTTATGTGGGTACCAGGAGTCGAACTCAGGACCTTGTGTTTGCCAGGCAGGCACTTATGCTGCTGAGCTACCTCACTGGCCCTTTTATTAATTTTTTTTTTATATGCAGATACCAGGAGTTGAACTCAGGATGTCGTGCTTGCCAGGCAGGCACTTATGCCCCTGAGCTATATCCCCGGCCCTATATTCTTAATATGATGCCATTACCAGCCTTGCCATTTGTTTTCTTTAATCTAAATATGCATAATTACAAACCACACCAATTATGACCACTATACACGCAATATCAATTGGGTGTAACATTTGGTAGTACCAGTAGGGCTGAAATATTCAGGGAAAATAATTTTCTCTAGTTTATCTAACAACCACAATTAAAATCCAGAAATTATAAGATTTTATTTTTCAGGAAAATATTAGATATAGATAATAAATTTAAGTATTGGTAAAGAGTAAAATCTCTATCAGCAACTTAATTCTTCAGATAGAATTTTCTTTAGCATTGGGAAATATTAAAAAGAAATTGAGATATTGGAAAGACACGCATTTATATCATTTATGGAAGAGTCATCTGTCATACCTAGTTGTACTTTCTAATAAATTATCTATACCAAAGAGATAAATGCTAAAAGTTCCTGTGATTTAGAAACGCTGAACTCATTCACTTTTATTAGGGCCCTCAAGAAACAGTTAAAGAAGGATGGGAGAATCAGGACACTGATGGACTAAATCCACAAAAATTCATAGGTAATACAAAAATATATGGCCTGGGCTGGTATCACAGCTCAGCGACAGAGTGCTTGTCTAGAATGCATGAAGCCCTGAGTTCAATCACTAGCACTGCAAAAGAAAAAAAGCAAATTGTGTTTCCTAGAATATTATGGATAAGAATGGAAAGACTGTGTTGTGAATCCAGTCATTTGAAGCCACACTATCAGTGATTTGTAGTTCCTAAGAGACAAATATTTGTAACAAAAATATTTGTTAATGTAAAACATTCTCTTGCTAATTATATCTTAATTTTTTATTTTCTGTCAAGTTCAGTGTTAGTCAGATTGCTATCATTGTGACAAAATACCCAGGAAAAGCAATTTAAGGAGGTTATTTTAAAACGAACCAATTTAAGGAGGTTATTTTGGGTGGTGTTTTCAGACATTTTAGTCCATGATCCGCTGACTCCACTGCCACAGGCCCGTGGTGAGGCTGAACATCATGGCAGCAGGAGCATGTGGTAGAGGAGGCTGCTCCCCTAATGGTGGCCAGGAAGTAGGGAGTGAAGGAAAGAGAGAGAGATTCTCAACATACACTTCTTCCAGGACACACGTCCAGTAGCCTACTTCCTCCAATGTGACCCCACATCCGAAAGTTTCTACCATGCCCAGTGCCACCACCAGCTGAGGACTGAGCCTTCAATGCATGTTTTTTTTTTTTTTCTGTGGGTACCGGGAGGTCAACCTCAGGACCTCGCGCGCCAACAGGCACCCGTGCCACTGAGCGATATCACCGGCCCCTTTTTCGTATGTGGGATCCGGGAGTCGAACTTGGGCCCTCGCGCTTGCAAGGCAGGCGCTTATGCCGCTGAGCCATCTCACCGGCCCGATGCATGGGCTTTTGAGTGACATTCCAAATCCAAACTCTGATGAAGTCTAACAAAGGATGATAAGGTATTAAATTCGATACCTTCTTTTGCTTTCAGTGGGCCATTTCAATACTTATTTTTTATTTTTTGTACAGTGCCGGGGATTAATCCCAGGGGTATTCTACTACTAGGCTACATCCACAGCCCTTTTCATTTTTTATTTCTTTTACTGTGAGACAAAGTCTCACTAGGTTGCCAGGCTGGGCTCAAACTTGCAATCCTCCTGCACCGGCTTCATGAGTAGCTGAGGTTATGGGTGTGTGCCACCATGCCTGCCTACTTTTTATTTTTGGTCATCCAAAAGATTTTTTATTAGAATTTATGCTGTAGCAGGAAAAGGAACAGTACATAAAATGACCTCATGACTCTGCCTTAAAGAAATAAGAAAATAGTTTATTCTCACCCAGATATGAGTGCCCATCATCTGGGAACACGGTAAAGTTACCTTGAAAGACATGTTTTGCAATGGAAGAGGTTACATGAACCTTTATAGTTATAGAACAACAGAAAGTAAGAATACACTGGTGGGAGGATTGGGTGAGTGGGCTACAGAAAAGTGTAGAAATATCTTCTATAAATTTCATTATTTTATTGTTTTGATTTTCTTTTCCCTTTTTCCCTACCTCTTCCCTAGTTCTCCTTTTTTTTTGAGCCATTTTTTCCTATCTCGCAATACCTATTGTACACTTTGGTCCTTATTTACACTTTTGGTTTCTCACTTCAAAGAAACAGTGTGATATTTACAAGTGTGACTGATTTATTTCACTGAAGAGTATGGTCTCAAGGTGCATCCACTTACCTAGGAATGTCTTAAGTGTATGGCTGAGTAGTATTCCATTGTATATTTTTAAAAAAACCTTTTTTACCCATTCCTCAGTTGATGGGCATTTGGTTGTTTCTAAGATTTAGCTATTACAAACTGTGCTGCTATAAACATGGGTTCACATATATCACTGTGGTATGCTGTTTTTTTTGTGTGTGTGTGGGTACCGGGGGGTCGACCTCAGGACCTCGTGCGCCAGCAGGCGCCCGTGCCGCTGAGCGATATCACCGGCCCCTTTTTCGTATGTGGGTTCCGGGAGTCGAACTCGGGCCCTCACACTTGCTGGGCAGGCGCTTAAGCCGCTGAGCCATCTCACCGGCCTGCTGTTTTTAATTCTTCTAGGAAGATACCCAGAAGGGAATAGCTGAGTCAAATGGGACCTTTAGTCCTAGTTTATTGAGGAATCTCCACTGTGTTTTCCACAGTGGTTGCACCAGTCTACACTCCCACCAACAGTGGAGGAGGGCTCCTTTTTGCCCACAGCCTCTTGAGCGTTTGTATTGGTTGACCTCTTGATAATAGTCATTCTTTCTGGAGTGAGATGGAATCTCAGCATTGTTTTCATTTGCATCTCTTGAATGGCCAAGGATGTTGAACATTTTTCATATATTTATTTGCTCTTTGTATTTCTTCCTCTGAGAAGTGTGTATTCATCTCAGATGCCCATTATAGCATTGACTCTTTAAATTGGGGGGGGATGGCTTTTTTCAATTTCTGTATATGTTCTAGATATTAGTCCCTTGTCTGAGGGACAACTGGCTGAGTCCTACTGTGTGGGTTGTCTTTTCACTCTATTGGTAATTCTTTTGCAGTGCAAAATCTTTTTGATAGGATGAGATCCTAATTGTTAATTCTTTGTATTATTTCCCATGAAATCAGGGTTTTGTTCATGAAATCTTTGCCTACACCTATGTCTTCAAGAGTCCTGCCTATTCTCTCCTCCAGGAGGTTTAGTGTTTCTGTTTTAATGTTTAGATCTTTGATCCACTTCAATTTTAGTTTAGCGCATGGTGAGAGACATGAGCCTAGTATTAGTCTTTGGCATGTAGACAGCCAGTTTTCCAGCACATTTATTAAAGAGTCTGTCTTTCTTCCAGGGAAGGTATTAGGCCTCTTTGTCAAAGATAAGGTGGCTGAGTGTATGTTTGGAGTTGTGTTGATATGGCTAAAGTGACTCCATTTTCTTTTTAGGCTCCATTTTGTCTTCACTTAACCCCTACATGAACTCACTCCCCAGCCCTGTTAGATACTAAGGCACTAACCCGTAGATGAACTCACTCCTCAGACTCCCTCCCAATTAACCATAAAACCCATAAAAGGAGGAACAAACAGTTACAGCAAACAATGGTCGGCTTGACTGTTGACCCCGTTGACTGCATCCTGTGTGACAAACAGACCAGATGTCTGGAGAGGGTCTTGTGATTTTCTTACACAAATTCCAGGAAGATGATGTGGTGTAATGTGACTGCTAGGGTAATGGGGGAACTCGTGGGGAACTTGTAAATATAAAAACCCCTGAGAACAAAGATGCCTTGGCTCTGCTGAACCTCGGCTGCTTGCCAATAAAGCTTGCTTGTACCCGTACTCGGCCTCTTGAGTGACTCTCGTGATTTTGCTGTAACTGTGTCTGCATCTTCTAATCTGTTCCACTGATCCTCCAGTCTGTTTTTTTGCCAGTACCATGCTGTTTTTATCATAGTAGCTTTGTAGTATAATTTCAAGTCAGGGATTGTGATGCCCCCTGCCTTGCCTTTGTTGCCTAGGATTGTTTTTGCTATTCTAGGTCTCTTCTGGTTCCAAATAAATTTTAAGAATCTTTTCTCTAGTTCTGCGAGGTATGCTAATGATGTTTTGATTGGAATTGCACTAAATCTGTATGGCAATTTTGGACATATGGCCATTTTCACTATGTTGGTTCTTCCTACCCATGAGTAAGTGATATCTTTCCATTTTCTGATATCCTCTTTGATCTCCTTTTTCAGAGTACTGTAGTTTTCAATGTACAGATCTTTTACTTCCTTTGGTAGATTGATTCCTAAGTATTTCATTTTTTTGATGCTATTGTGAAAGGTATTGTTTCTTTAATTTCTCTCTCAGTGTGTTTGTTGCTTGTGTACAGGAACGCTATTGATTTTTGAATGTTGCTTTGTATCTGGCTATACTACTGAATTCAGTTATTAAATCTAGAAGTCTTTTGGTGGAGTTTTCGGGTCTTCTATGTAGAGTATCATGTTATCCACAAATAATGATAATTTAACTTCTTCCTTTCCCATCCTTATTCCTTTTATTTCTTTCTCTTGTCTAATTGCTCTGGCTAATGTTTCCAGACATCCTTGTCTTGTTCCTGATTTTAGAGTGAAAGCTTTCAGTTTTTGACCATTTAGTATGATGTTGGCTCTTGGTTTGTCATAGATGGCTTTTATCAAATTGAGACAAAAATCATCTACTCCAATTTTCTGTAGGGTTTTTATCATGCATAGGTGTTGGATTTTCTCAAATGTTTTTTCTGTGTCTATTTTGATGATCATGTGATTTTTTCTTTGGCTCTGTTGATATGGTGTATTACACTTAGTGATTTGCATATGTTGAACCATCCCTCTTCTATAAGTTTCAGATCTTATTCTTAGCTTCAAGGTTGGCAAAGGCTAGAGGTCTACTAAGCTTAGCAATAAGTTCTACAAGTTTGACCTAGTAGTCATGAGGATATTAGGTCACATACAGAGGTTGAAAGTTAGTGAATAATAAAGGGACTAAGAGACCCCAAGATAATTTCAGCTCAACCTGCAACATTCCATCTCTTCATAATCACAGTGTTTTACTTAGCCAAGGTCTTAGTCATGCAGTCTGCAGGATCTTCAGAGAATCTCAGGGGGTGGGGGGATTTTCTTTGATTTCTGTTTCCTCATTTGCAAAATAAAAAACTGAACAAATACTTATGATGGTGTTTTCACACTCTAAAGATCTACAATTAATTGATTTTATCCATAAACCGGTTGTGGAGAAGTGAAAGGCAGTGTAGCTAAAAGCATAGACTCTGATCAGAATGGGTTCAGCTGCCAGTGCCACTTACAAAATAGAATGTTTTTCAACATCAACAACCAATTCTATGACTCTCTGGACACCAACTGGGTTTTCAACAATTCAATCCAATTCTAACACCAACTCCTCAGAATTAGCACAGCCTCACAGCTAAAGGGCTCAATCTCATAAGACTGCCTCCATTAAAAGGCCAGTCTCAAATCTGGGGCCACTTGTCCTTCTGACTGACCAACTATAACCTCCTCCTCAGGTTGAATAGTTTGCTAGAACTGCTCAGAGAACATAGGAGCAGATTTTAGTTTCACTGATGAGTTTATTATGAAGGGTGACAACTCAGGAACAGACAAAGGAATAAATGTTGCAGGGCATGGGGCATAGAACATCCATGTCCTCTCAGACCATATCTCCCTCAAAGCACCATCTCCCTCCTGGGACCTCTCTGGGAATCATTGTTCAGGAGGTATAGAACTCAGTCTCTATCCACATCCTCTTACTTTTCCCCTTCAAGGAGATGGGTTAGGGGAAGAGGGGTTTAAAATTCCAACTCTCTAATACAAGTGTGTCCAATCCCCAAAGTCCAACCCATTTCTTGCCCTGGACATCTAGTAATGCAGCTCCACAGGATCATAAACTTTAACATTATTGTGTGATTTCAGTGATATTTTTCATGATTTTATTGCATGGTGCTCCAGCACAGACTGGGTAAGTGACAACAGAATGTTGCAGAAATCTGATACCAAACCACATGGAAGACCCTTTGCACCGAGGAGTTGGAAGGCAACTTTTATTATGCTAGCGGGCCAGTGGGAACCAAGTCCGAATCATTAGCCCAGAGTCAGCTTAGAGTTTAGTTTAAATACATTTTGCAAGCAGGAAGTACAAAGCTGATAGCAGGTTATTACATGATTGGTTACATGAATTAAATCATATGTTGTCAGGCAGGCTTGTTCTAAGCAGGTTTACTTAAAAGAAATTGTTTATCATAAGTCAGGAACATTCTGGGAGGGAGGGGGTTTTGAGTGGAGCAGGTAAAGTTAAATGTGTCCTTGACCGGGCCCTTCTGTCCTAGGTATAAAGTCCTTGAGGCAAGCTGGAAAACTATAAATATGTTTTTAGGTAGGAAAACACAGACATTACAGCTGGATATGGTCAAGTTGTCCTGGTGTGCTGTCTAGGAGAAGCAGCTGGACACAGACAGTCAAGGCTAACTGAGCTTAGCAGTCCAACTATGTGACAAGCCGCATGAGCACCTCCTGTAGTCACAGGCTACTCACTGATTTTTAATTTTTACTATTAGATTTTTATAAATTTGCCATTACAAGAACAATGTAGCAGAGGGCACAGTGCAGTGCTAACTCCACCTCCTGTGCCTTCTAAACAGTCAGTCAGATCAAACCCGTCTGCATCAGATGTTACAGGTGATGTCACGTGTGCTTGTGTGTCATGATGATGCATAATAATATTTCAACTTATGTACACATGTGTGTGCCTATGAAGACAAATTTTTATTGTTATTAAGCAGACATTTAAGTTTTCTTATTTAATTATTAAACGTGGGCTTGTTGTATTATTTCATAAAATAATTTAATAAGTTAAAATAGCATTTTATAGTGATACCCATGCATGAATCAGTAAACATGCAAGCCCATGTTTATAGCAGCACAACTCACAATAGTTAAACTGTGAAAACACCCAGAAGCCCAGTCAATATATGAGTAGATTTTTAAAAATGTGATATATATATACATATATATATATATATTCAGCTAAAAAGAAGAATAGGGGGCGGTGAGATGGCTCAATGGCTTAAGCGCCTGCCCGGCAAGCGCGAGGGCCTGAGTTCGACTCCCGGAACCCACATACGAAAAAGGGGCCGGTGATATCGCTCAGTGGCATGGGCGCCTGCTGGCGCGTGAGGTCCTGAGGTCGACCCCCCGGTACCCACAAAAAAAAAAAATAATAAAAAGAAGAATAAAATCATGTCATTTGATGGAAAATGAGTGGAACTGGAGACCATGATGTTAAACAAAGTAAGGCAGACCTAGAAAGTTAAACATCCCATATTTTCTTTTATATGCAAAACAAAATATAAATGAGTGAAATAATGAAATAAAGGAGACATGATGCGAAACTAGAAGGTAGACTCTTAGAAATAGGAAAGGGGATCAGAGACGTGGGGTAAAGGGCTGGACAATCCAAGATATGTTATATACATGTACCAGTTCCACAAAATAAATATCACTTTTGTATTACTAACATGCACTAATAATAGTTTTTTAATAGGTGTGGTATAGAAAGTATGACAATGTATCCAATGGTATTTTGCTCACAATACTGTTATAAATTTTTTTGATACTGTTATAATTGCTTAAGCAACATTGCTAATATAAAAGAAGTTGCTTATTTTTTTTTAATTTCAGCATGACTATTGTTTTCTTAAAAGAAAACAGAACCCCGAAAAATTATGAATGAAAGAAGAGACGTCAATGAAAAATGGACATATGAATATTTTTGGTCAAAAGAAATAAGACACTATACTTAATTTGTAGGGAAATCATGTCAGTTTTCAAAGTTTACAATTTGAAAAGACATTATATGCAAAAACATACTGTCAAATTTGATGTATATTGAGGAATGTTTCATAGAGACAAAACAGTGAACATTAAAAACAAAACTGTTATCTCAATAAAAGTTTTTTTTTTTAGGTTACAACTCAAACCAGGTCCAACTCACAGTGGGTTCAGTAAGTCCCTGAATCCTGTGGTCATTTCCCCAGTTCCAGAATACATAATTGGCATGAATATACTTAATACCTGGAGAATCCCTGTATTGGTTCCTACTCCTGTTATACTGCCCTCTGTCCTCCAGCATGCACCTGTCGCTTCATGATCAACTAAGAAGGGAAGACTAGAGCATCGATTACAGATGGTTCTGCATGTTATGCAGGCACCACCCCAAAGTGGACAGCTGCAGCACTACAGCTTTTTGGGGGGACATCCCTGAAAGACTGTGGTGAATGGAAATCTTCACAGTGGGCAGAATTTCAGGCAGTGTACCTGGTCATACTTCTTGCTTGAAAAAAAATATGGCCAGATGTATGACTATATACTTATTCATGGGCTGTAGCCAATGATCTGGCTGGATGGTCAAGGACTTGGAAAGCACATGACTGGAAAATTGGTGACAAAGACCTCTGGGGAAGGGCATGTAGATGGACCTTTCCATATAGGCAAAGGATGTCCCATGTAAATGCTCACCAAAAGGTGACCTCTGCTGAAGCTTTAAAAATCAAATGGATAGGGTGACTCATTCTGTGAATTAGTAGTCAGCTTCTTTCCTCAGGCAGCCCTGTCATTGCCCAATGGGCTCATGAACAAAGTGGCCATGGGAAAGGCCACTAGAGGTTATGCATTGGCTCAGAAACATGGACTTCCACTCGCCAAGGCTGACTTGCCCACAGCCACTGCTGAATGCCTGATCTGCCACAAGCAGAGACCAACGCTGAGTCACCAATATGGAACCATTCCCCAAGGTGGAAGATTGACTGTATTGAACCACTTCTATTATGGAAAGGGTAGTGCTTTGTCCTTATAGGACTGGACAGTTATTCTGGTGTGGATTTCCCTTCCCTGCATGTAATGCTTCTGCCAAAAGTATTATCTGTGGACTTACAGAATGCTTCATCCACGATCATAGTATTCCACACAGCATTGCTTCTGACCAAGGAATGTATTTCATGACCAAAGAAGCATAGCAATAGGCTCATGCTCATGCAATTCATCAGTCTTACCATGTTTGCCACCACCCAAAAGCAGCTGGGTTGATAGAATGGTGGAATGGCCTTTTGAAGATGCAATTACAGAACCAAGCAGGTGGCAATACTTTGCAGGGCTGAGGCAAGGTCCTCTAGAAAGCTATATATGCTTGGAATCAGCATCCAGTATAAGGTACTCTTCCTCCTATAGCCAAGATTCATGGGTCCAGGAATGAAGGGGTGGAAATGGGAATGGTACCACTCAACATTACCCCTAAGGACCCACTAGCAAAATTTTTGCCACCTGTTTCTGCAACCTTATGCCCTGCTAGCCTGGAAGTCTTAGTTTCAGAAGGAGGAAGGCTTATACCAAGAGGCATAACAATGATTCTATTGAACTGGAAGGTAAGGCTTCCCCCTGGTCATTTTGATCTCCTCATGCCTCTACATCATCAAGGTAAAAAGGTCGTTTCAGTGTTGGCAGGGGTGACTGACCTAAAGGGGAAATTGGACTACTACTCCACATTAGAGGTAAGGAAGAATATATTCTGCAGGAGATCTCTTAAGGAATCTTCTAGTATTTCCATGCCCTGTTATTAAGATCAACAGGAAACTGCCATAACTAAATTCAGGCAGGGCCTGGCATGTGCAAGGTCCTGAGTTTGATTCCCAGTACCAAAATAAATAAATAAATAAATAAATAAATAAATAAATAAATAAATTCAGGCAGGATAACAAATGGCCCAAAACCTTCAGGAATAAGGGTATGGGGGCCGGTGAGATGGCTCAGCGGCGTAAGCGCCTGCCTGGCAAGCGTGATGACCCGAGTTCGACTCCCGGATCCCACATACGAAAAAGGGGCCGGTGATATCGCTCAGCGGCACGGGTGCCTGTTGGCGTGCGAGGTCCTGAGGTCGACCCCCCGGCACCCACAAAAAAAAAAAAAAAAAAAGGAATAAGGGTATGGGTCACTCTGCCAGGTAAATAATCAAGACTTGCTGAGGTGATTGCTGAAGGCCAAGGTAATATAGAATGGGTAGTAGAAGAAGTTAGTTATAAATGTCCAGCCATGATGGTGTGACCAGTTACAGAAATGAGAATTGTAATTGTATTTCTTTCCTACTTTGTTAATAAGTTTGTGCATATGTACACATATGTTAAGCAAATATCTTTATAACACAACATTAATTAACTTAATATCGATATTAAGTATTGTTAAATCTACATTGTTGAGAAAAAAATGACAAGAGTATTGATCAGCAGCATAATACAGCCTCTCTGGGGTCCAGAATCAAGATACTTGGACAACAAAACTTGGTGGAGAGAGAAAAAAAGAAGTAGATCAAAGGGACTTGAGAGGGAGCTGACAGGAAAACCAGAAATGACAGAAAGAAATAGACCTGGAGAAATAGAGCAGGATGCAGAGAAAGAACAAATCAGTCTGGCAACTCACCCTGGCTCCCAGGAAAGGCAACCTGTCTTCATAGACATAAGCCTGGAAGGTTGGCAGCTCTGAGGAGAAACAATGGACTGAGCCAGCAGTGCTAGTCCTAAGAAAAGCCCACAGTTACTGGAAACTGCAAAATCAGCATGGGGTTTTACTCTGAAAGTGATTTCTTCCGCATCACTGGCTAGAGTTGGAGAAGGAATCCAATGCAGCACCCACCATGTTTGAGAGGCTTTAATCAAGAGATATTTTGGGAAGAGGTTAATTGTTTAACACTGAGCCGTAGAACAAATACAGAACAACTTCACTTCAGTGTTTCCAGTGTTACTCTACCACAGTGACTGTGTGGAGACGGCCACAAGAGACAGTCACGGAGAAGTTGTAGACAAGACATAGACCTACTGGGAAGTTTAAACTCAGGCTGGTAAGGTCATGGGGCTCCACCCTCTATGGTGAGAAGCCAGGCCAAGTGTTTGTGGCTTTCAGAGGTGTCTAGGTCCAAAAGTCCTGGGTTTAAGTCCAGCAGTCTGCTTGAATACCCATCCTGCTGCCAGAACAGAGACCAGTGGCCTGACTGCTTTAACCATCCACCAACATGAGCAAGGGCAGGCCTTGGCTTGAATGGTTGCCACAGCCTGGGCTACATGGACAGAGGGGACTCTGGAATGGGGGGCACAGCCTCATAAACCCACACCATAAAGCCTGAGAAAACTGTGACTTATTGGATTCCAAGACTGCGGACCCTAGAAAGAAACCACTCACTTAAAAATAGAGGAATTTTTTGACTCATTGGGGGGGGGTGTTTCTTTTTATTCTTTTTTCTTTCTTATAATTTTTCTTTTTTCTTCTTACACTTTCTTTCACTTTTCTCCTTTTTACCTTTCTTATTTGTTCTTTTCTTACTTTTATCTAATTCTATTTGTTCCTTTTACTCCTTAATAGGCTCCTTTATCTCACTTTTCTCTCCTCCTTCTCATCTTCCATTGCTTAATTTTTCAAATTTACTTTTTTCATTCTCTTGTTCTCCATCCCCTCTACCTTTGCTAGTATAACTATTAAGCTCTATTTATCTTTAGGTAGTTAACTCTATGTTATTACTGTTGAATTCTGTTCTATTGTTAGTGGAGCCATAGTGGTTGCATTTAGTTAATATTTCCTGTATGTATTTGGTTTGTCTTAGTGTTTATACTATAATTGTAGCTTTCTTTTCTCTGGTACATTAGAGGTCGTTATGGCTTGTCAACATCCATTTTGTCTTGACACTGTTATTGTGGCTGATTTTGTTGCTATTGCTAGAGTGGTATAGTGGTTGCTGTTAATTGGTTTTCTCTTTATGCCAATATTTGAATTGCCTTTGTATCATTAATAGAGCAATTCATTACTAGAGAACTGGGTGCTGGGCCAACTGCACTGCACTGTGCCCTCCCAAATTCATGGGGGTGGCTGGATCTTGGGACAGAGGCAAAGGCCTCTAGGTAGACAGAGAACTAATATCTAGATTACATACAGAACTGAAAAATATTAGACCCCCAAAATAAAAGACCCAATCAAAAAAATTGGCAAATAAATGAATAGACACTTCTCAGAGGAAGTACAAGGAGCTGATAAATACATGAAAAAATGTTCAACATCACTTTCCACTAGAGAAATGCAAATTGAAACAACACTGGGATTCCAACTTCAAAAAGAATGGCTATCATCAAGAAATCAAATAATAAAAATTCTGGAGAGACTGGAGGGAAGCAGAACTCTTCTACATTGTTTGTGGGAATGTAAATTAGTATACCCACTATGGAAATCAGTATGGAGATTTCTGAAAACACTAAAATGGAAATTCCATTTGACCCAGCTATTCCCCTTGTAGGTATCTTCCTAAAAGAGTTAAAAACTGCATATTATAGTGCTACATGCATACCCATGTTTATAGCAGCACAACTCATAATTGCTAAATTTTAGTAGTGGCCTATATGTCCATCAACAGATGAATGGATAAAGAAGATGTAGTAATTATACTCAGTGGAGTACTATTGTGCCTTAAAGAAGGATAAACGTGTCATTTGTAAGAAAATGGATGCACCATGTTAATGTGAAATAAATCAGACACACGAAGTTAAATATTGCATGGTTTATCTTATATGAAGAACACAAAATATAAATAAGGAATGTAATCATTATGTACTGCACATATGTATCGATAAAAGTAAAACTTTCATGCAATTTTTAAAACATGCAGTGGGAACGTCAAAAAATCTACATGATAACATTTAAATTATAGAATGTCAGGAGAAGAGTAAGCATCACCCTAAGAAAAACTTTGCCTTTCAGGGAAGAAAATTGGTGTTTTTCCACTTGTATGCAGGACAGTTTTATCATGTTAGGTGTAATTATGAACTTCTATTGTATTTGGAGGTTCAGTATGGTTTAAGGAGGTGTGCTGGTTGTCAGTTTGACAAGAGGTGGATTATGACCATTAACTGTGTTATGACAACTTGATTTGAGTCAGAACTGCCTAGCAGATTACAATAGCAAAATTCTGGGTGTGACTGTGGATAACATACATAGTTCCAGCAAACTGAGAGGGGAGACACACCCTAAATGTGGGTGGCACCAACCAATATGTTTTACCGTGGACAGAATTAAAATGGAAAGAAGTAAATATTCCCTCTTTTGGAAGAGCCCCAGTCTTTGCCATTTCTTCTAGACATTGGTTTCCAGTTTCTTCAGCCTTTCAGGGTGGACTCACACTACAACTCTACAGTGAGCTTCTAGCCTTTGATCTTTGGTGCTGTATCCTTGATCCCTCTTATTCTGTGGCTTCCATCTTCTTGGATGGAGCAGCCGCTGGATCCTTCAGCTCTCCAGTGAGCAGACAGCCACTGTGGACTCTTCCACCTCTTATACTGTAAGCTACCTAATAAAGCCCCTTACATAATTACACATATTTTTATTTATTCTGATCCTCTAAAGGACTCTAATACAAACCCTAATACTTATTACTCTATTTCTTACTCTGTGTGGCTTTGGTAAGTTTTTTAACCTGCTATTGTTGCTGAACCAGACCTGTTTTGCCTATCACACAGTATGTCAATCACTGACATGACACATTTATCAAAAGAGAAGTTTATTCATGAAGTGGCTATGGTGGAGGCAGAGATGGGAGAGCCATTCTCAAATCCACCTCCCAAAGATGAGGTTAAGGATATTTCTGGGATAAAGAAGTGAAGTAATCTAAGGTATGGGAAGAGGTGGCTGAAAGTGAGAAAGCAAGCACCGGTTTGTGTATGAATAATCAAATTTCACAGCTGTTCATCGCACATCTGTTCAGAAAATGGTGGGGTTGTTTTGATGGTGGTTAGAGTTTTTGTCCCTCTCATGTCAAAAGGTTACCCAACAGACACTTGTACAGGCCCACATAAAGAGTCAGTGGTTTCAACTAGTTTGAGCTCATCAGATGCATCCTCTATGATCCTGAAAAACAGCTTGGGCAACCATTATTGTGGTGACCAATACGTCAGGGGAGTTATCTAGAGCAAAGCTAGTGGGAGATTAAATATTGCTTAGGTATGTAATTCCTATTAAATACCTATTAAAATTGGTAATTCTTTTCAGTACTGGAGATTGAACCCAGAAAATGCTGTGCTACATCCCCAGACCTTTTCCCTTTTTTTTTTTGAGTCAGGGTTTCACTAATATTGCCCAGGCTGGCATTAAACTTGCAATCCTCCATCTCTCAGCTCTCAAGTAGCTGGGATTACAGGTGTGTACACTGTGCCCAGCCTAAAATGGGTGATTTTAAGTCAACTAAAAGCAAGTAACTAAAAGCAAGTGAAGTGGGTTAAGTTTAGAAGTTTATTAGGTTCTCTCTTAGTTTCACTATGCCCTACAGTTTCCTCAGCTGTAAAATGAGCTTGATAATAATAGGATTTCTCTCAAAAGATGTCATGAGGATTAAATGAGTAAACACACATGAAAAGCAGTAAGATGGCAGTAGTCCTTGGTAGACCTTATCCAGTAGTTCCCCTTCACCCATGGAAGATGCATTCTAAGATAACCAGTTTGCCTGAAATTGCAGATACTGCCCAACACTGTATACACTGTTTTTTTAACATGTACATACATATGCTAAAGTTTAACATATAAATTATGCACAACAATAACTAACAACAGTAATGATAAAATAGAACAATTGAACTTTATAGACAGGGAACAAAGGTAACCATAAATCAATACATTCACTGGGTGTGGTGGTGCAGACCTGTAATCCCAGCACTCAAGAAGCTGAGGCAGGAAGGTCACCACAAGTTCAAGGTCAGACTGGGCTACATATTGAGTTCAAGCCCAACCCAAAATACATAGTGAGACCCTGTCTCAATAGAAAAGGAAACAAAAAATAAATCACTACACCAGTGAATACTTTGGTGAAAGCATTTCATAGGTGGGTTAAGGTTAAGTGAGGAAATTCTTGTCATTGAACTAAGATAACATCTTACTGCATTCTTTTTTTTTTTATTTTAAAGAGAAGAAAAAACAAAACAAATCAAAAGAAGAACAAATTTTCAAAACAACATAATAGGAGGGTAACAATGGTTAATACATTACGTATTACTATCTTTAAGTTAGTTATTCAGGATACCACATCTTACTGCATTCTTAATGAGAAGACTGGTCAAACCAAGGATTTGTTCTTTGCCAACTTGTGGCTGGTGAACCAAGTCTAATATCCATCCTGGAAAATTTACCTAATAGGAATGAGGATGTTAGTTCAGATACAAAAAGTCAGAAGGAATGCCTTGTCTTCTAAAGGCTCAAAATAGCCTTATGTCACAGGCCTACCAGTACCTATTTGTCAGTTTTGAGATGAAGAAGTTGCCCATCTGGTGCTTGTTTGAAGAATTCCATTGTAACATAGTTTCTTCAGAAATGTTTAATTTTATAACTTAATGGATTATCTTTGACATATTCAAATTGCCAGTCTTAATACTCTTGCATTTGGGCGCCATTATGAGGTAAAATAAAGATTACTTGAACACAAGTACTATGATACTGTGAGAGTTGATATAGTAACTAAGATGGCTATGTAGTGATGAATGGGTGGGTAGCATATACAGTGTGGATACACTGGACAAAGGGATGATTCATGTCTTAGGCAGGAAGGATGATATGACATTTTATCATGCTACTCAGAACAGTTAGCAATTTAAAAGTTATGAATTATTTATTTCTGTTATCTGAGTTGATAGAAGTATTCTAATACTGGATTGGGGTGATGGTTCCAAAGTTCTCTGAAATCACTTAAAAATCATTGATGATGATTGAATTTTATAGTATTGAATTATCTAAACATAGCTCTTTTTTTTTTTTTTTTTTTTGTGGGTACCGGGGGGTCGACCTCAGGACCTCGCGCGCCAGCAGGCGCCCGTGCCGCTGAGCAATATCACCGGCCCCTTTTTCGTATGTGGGTTCCGGGAGTCGAACTCGGGCCCTCACGCTTGCCAGGCAGGCGCTTAAGCCGCTGAGCCATCTCACCGGCCCCTAAACATAGCTCTTAAACTTTAGTCTTTTTTTTTTATTTTTCTGAGACAGGGTCTCACTATGTAGTTCAGCCAGGCTTTGAACTCACTGTGTAGCCCAGGCTGGCCTTGAACTCACAACAATCCTCCTGTCTCAGCCTCCCAGTTGCTAAGATTACAGGCATGAACTACCACACCCAATTTAAACTTTAATCTATAAGAATAAATTTTCCAAAAATTTTACATTAAAACATTGGCCAGAGCTACTAGAAATAAAGTACTGCTTTATTTAGAAAGGAATATACTACAGGAAGCTTCTTGAATACCCTATGTGAGTGATGTAATAAATTACATGAACATGAGCAAGACAAGGATGAGCACTTCTGGAACTTAATAGACGTGACCTAGTGAGTGTGGCTAGGAGAAGATTAAACAAAGGTAGCTCTAGATTTAGTTCTCTTAGGGCTTTCCAGAATCTTTTGATACTTCTGTGTGCCTAGTGACTCTCCACTCTCTGATCTATAGTCTTTCCAAATTTGTTTTTCACAAAAATTGGTATACCATGAAACACACTTTGATAAATGAAAAATACTTTGCAAAATTCCAGATAGAATACTGACCAGAGTTATACAGTGATTTCATGATTTCTTTGAATTCATTTGGTTAAGGACACCTCCAGAGTCATGGCTTGACAGATATGTTAACTTTTTCACAAGGACAGTTTATTGCTCTTTTGCTCTGACCAAAAGTATGAGATCATATTGTAGAACTTTTGTGTTCAAAATGTTTCAAAACCCAAGTGTGTCAATAGCCTGCAGTGTTCCTTAGGCTTCTGTAAACAGGCTTGCTAACCACAAGATATACCAGAGATACAAGCTGTACCCAGCCTGTTTCTGTTTCCAGTTTTTCCCATATTTGTAAAGTTCCACTCACTCACAAAAGACCCCGCCTTACCTGACAAATGTTATAAAAGTAACTTACTGTACTAGCTTGGGGCTCAGACTTTGGAGTACACAGCTCCTTCAGGCCCACAGGCATAATAAAGCTTGGTTCCCTCCACTTCTCCAAGTGCCGCTTGGTTTCTTTGCCTCCAGTAAAACTAAAATTGCTGTAAAAATATTTGACTTTCTTGCAAACCCTACATTCAATATGCACATTTGTCAGCAAATCTAGCTAGATTTAATTTCAAAATATAGTCTAAGTCTGACTTTCTCAGTACCCCAGATACCACCTTGTATTAGTTCTTTATTGCTATCTAATGAAACACCTCAAAACTTAGTGGCTTAAAACCATAATAGGGAGCAGCACAGCACTTGCCTGGCAAGGGCAAGGTCCTGAGTTCAATTCCTGGTCCAAAAAAATAAAAAACCACAATAGGGGAAGGGAAGGGGAAATAAAAAGAATTAAAATGTTTTACGTACATGGGCCAATTCCTCATGATGGACGTAATCATTATGTACTGCAAAAATGTACTAATAAAAATTCAAAATAAAGAAAAAAATAAAATTTAAAAAAGTGTTATCTCTCACAGTTTCTGTGAGTCAGAAGCTGGAGCACTTTGGCAGAAGTGTTCTGGTTCAGAATCTTTCAGGAAATTGCAGTCGAGATGTAGCCAGAGCTAGGGTCACCTGGATGCCTGCCTGATGTTGGAGCTAAAGGATCTTCTTCCAAGGTTCCTCAGGCACATGGCTGGAATGTACAATGTACCTAGCCTCTCCAGAGGGCTTCCTGAGCATCCATACAATCCTTACCATAAGTGGCTGACAGCTTTGCCCTGAGTGAAAAATCCAAGAGACTGAGACAGAAACTGCTGTGTTTTATATGAACTAGACTTGGAACTTAGATCTTATCACATTCCCATTACTGGGAAAAATACCTGATATATACACCTTAAAGAAGAAGAGGTTTATTTGGCTCACAGTTTCCAGTGAGTTCAATCCATGGTTGGGTGGCTTCAAGGCATGATGGAAGGACATGGCAGAGGGAAGCTGCTCAACCTTTGGTAGCCAAAAAGCAGAAGGAGAAACCAGGGACAAGAATAAACCCTTATAGGTCAGCTCCCAGTAACCCACCTCCTCCATCCACTGTATTAATCCACTGAGGAGTATAGTGCACCCGTGATCTAATCACATTCTGAAAGCCCCATATTTGAACATATGACACTTTTGGGGGAACATTTTATTTTATTTTATGATTATTATTATTATTTTTGGTGGGTACCGGGGGTCGACCTCAGGACCTCGCGCACCAGCAGGCGCCCGTGCCACTGAGCGATATCATCGGCCCTTTTTTCGTATGTGGGTTCCGGGAGTCGAACTCGGGCCCTCGCGCTTGCCAGGCAGGCGCCTACGCCTCTGAGCCATCTCACCGGCAAACATTTTAGATCTAAACCATAACACTATTGGTCTTAGTGCAGTAGGGCATGAATATAAAAGGAGAGGATGGTTATGAGTCATCTTGTGCTGGCTCCTTCACTGTTACCTCCCATTTGGTTTTTACTGTTACTTCTTAACTGACGTCCTTTTTTCTGTCTCCCTTGTGTCTATTTTCAACACAGCAGCCAGAAACTTCTTATCATATCATGTTGCTCACCTGCTGAAAGCCCTACAACAGCTTCCAATAGCCAAGGAAAAGCCAGACTTTGCCATGGCTCCAAGGCCTTTCATCATCTGGCCCCTACCACTTATTGTCTTTCTTTCTCTTTTTACTCACTTTATCAGCACAAATACTACATATCTCAAATGCACTAAGCAGGCTTCTGCCCCAGGGTCCTTGCACTGGCTCTTTCCTCTCTGCCTGGAGTTATTTTCCAATAGCTGGTTCATTCAGATCTCTCTTCCAAAGTCAGACAGGGCTTTCCTGATCATCACAAAAAAAATAAAACAATAAAATAAAATAAATATAATAAAATTGCATTCCTGTCATTTCCTTCTTTATTGTACTTAACAGTTATGGCTTATTTTCCTCCACTAAAATGTAAACTCCGCAAGAGCAAGGGGCTTGTTTAGTTTTTGCTGAAGCCTTGTCATGAGTGACATAGACTATTTGTGTCTTCCCAGAATATCAGAATTTATTGACTGTTAATAAATTCACAAGCCATATCATTTTCAGCAACATTACTTCATGGAGTACTTCTAACTTCAACTGGTAGTAGTGACCACAGAGACTGCAACTTTTTTATTCCATTTCTACTTCTTTATTCCATTACTTTTTCTTTTTCTCTTTTCTTTTCCTCTTCTTTCTTTCTTTCTTTCTTTTTTTTTTTTTAAGTACAAGGCATTAAACTCAGGGCCTTGAACTCTGGGAAAGAGCTCTATCACCTAGCCACATCTCCAGGCTCCATTTCGGTCTTAATTACTAATATCTATGACACTCAAATCACATATCACATTTCAAACGGTACTATTCTGTTACAGAGAGGCTAAGAAAGGGTCAAGGCAGCCATAGGATTTTGGCAGTACAGAGAGCAAAAGTGAAGAGTGACTACAGGTGGTCAGATAAGGGCTTAGTGAACTCAAATGTAGAGCTAGCGAGGTGAAAAAGAATCTGGATGGCTTTTGAAGTGGGCAGCATCAAAGGGTAAGGAAACCTGCAATGAGCTGATTTGCAGAATCAGAGTCAGAAGTTTATCACCACGGCAACCTGCTGGGCAGAGGCTCGATGTGTGGTCTGCGACAGGTCGGTGAGTCAGTGTTGCTATTGTTACTGGCCACTTAAGGTTCATAGCTCAGGTTCATTTGCTCATCGCTGACCAAACCAAGGGAGGCCATATATTTTAGGAAAAAGGATTTATTCAAAGTTAGCTTCAAGGAGTTAGAGGGGCCTATTTGTCTTAAATCATCATCTTGCTGTGTACAGGTGGGCAAGTGTCTTTTATAATGAGGGACAGAGGGGACGGGGAGCACAGAGAGACAATGCAGATCTCTAACTTGCTTTGTCACTTCCTTTGTCCCTTTGGTCTTGTGAAACTGGGCTCCAGGCCTCCTGGTGTCCGTATCTGCATATTCTGTCATTTCTTTGGGGCTGAAGAGAGGAGGGGGTGTTGGTTATGTGCTCAGCATGAGCAAGTTTGGAGAAGTTGCCTATCTGTAAAAGAAAAAAAATCTAACTTTTAAACTTCCATTTTGCAGTGGTTACACTGTTTGCAGTCTTTTAGATGTTTCTGGTGAGAGGGCTGCCTCTTTCCTTGGTCTGTCTGATAACTTCATGTGCCTGGTGTCCCCAATTTGGTCCAATAGGTCCCAGTGTCTATGTGTCCCTGGTTTAATTAAGTTCACAGATGGTAATTTTTAATTAACATGAATGGGATATTTATCCTCCTGTACCTTATAATTGTGCTGTGCAACAGGTGGTTGTTGTTCTCGATAAGTTTTATGTGTCCAACATCTGGTGGTTGTCTACTTGCACCCACAAGATGGGAAGTCATTTGTCATTACCATTGGCACTCACAGTGGAATAACTCAGGACAAACTGCTGCTTTATCAAATGGAGTAACTAAGGGCAGAGCACAGTCTGCTCGCTATAAGCCTCAAGGTCTTCCATAGTGTCTGGCACATTAGAGACACTCAGTGAATACTCACTGAATGACTGAATATGTGAGTTCATGAAAAGTGGCTGTTAG
Organism: Erethizon dorsatum; assembly: GCA_028451465.1. Lineage (NCBI taxonomy): Eukaryota > Metazoa > Chordata > Mammalia > Rodentia > Erethizontidae > Erethizon > Erethizon dorsatum. The sequence goes on along the minus strand of CM051829.1, from coordinate 28,636,161 downwards.
TCCCAGTCTTCCTGTATAAGTGTCCTGCTGACACTGAATAATAAACAGAAGCAAAAACCAAAGGGAGGGGAGAGGCAATGGGAAATGGGTAGGTAGATATCAGAAAATGTGGTTACTAGTAAGTGTATAAGAAAGGGAGAGATGGAGGCAAATCAGGGGAAAAACTATGCTATGAAATAGACTATTCTGATTTGTAAGTTTATGACATCTTAAAAAAAAAGAACAAATTTATTTGAAAGAAGAAAATTATGTGTAACAAATAATGTAAACCTTGAGAAAAGAACAGTTTATCTATGAGTTAAAAGGAACATCAAGCAAGTTAAAAATACAAAAGACCAAAAAAAGGTACACTGACAGTTAAGGAACTAGGGCGGCAGTTTATTAGGGCACGCCCTCCGCATGGGATGGATGTTCCGGGGCAGCACAGGACGGCTGGACACGATCTCCTGGATCTTGTCCAGGTAACTCTGGTTTGCTGCTATCCCTGCTTCAAACTCCCGGCGCTTCTCCTCCTTCTCTGCCTCTCGGGCTTGCTGCTGGTGGGCTATTTGTATCTGAAGTTGCTTCCTGTACTCCTGGGCTAGACCACAGCGTCTAAAGCATTAGAAATGTCCAATATAAAATTATAAAAGTAAGCATGTGGATTTTTTTTTTTTTTGTGGGTACCGGGGGGTCGACCTCAGGACCTCGCGCGCCAACAGGCACCCGTGCCGCTGAGCGATATCACCGGCCCCTTTTTCGTATGTGGGATCCGGGAGTCGAACTCGGGCCCTCGCGCTTGCCAGGCAGGTGCTTATGCCGCTGAGCCATCTCACCGGCCCAAGCATGTGGATTTATTTAGAGCATTACAATTAAGATATAACTTGTGAAACCAAATTAAGATTTCCAGTAAAATCAGAATAAGTGCTTGTATGTCTAAAAATTTTCACAATGAATTGTTTGGAAAGCCAGGCACGGTGGTGCATGTCTGTAATCCCAGCTCCTCACAAGGCTGAGGCAGAAGGATTTTTAAATTCTAGGTCAACACAAGCAATTTAGTGAGAGTCTGTTTTGAAATAAAATTTAAAAAGGGCTGGGGATGTAGCTCATCACTCCCTGGGTTTAATACCCAATACTGGAAAGAAAAAAAAAATCAGGGAGAGTGGCAAATAGATGAAAAACTCAATGATGAGTTTACACAGGCATGCCACTTTAGCTTTTCCTTTGTCCCCCCCAGAAGCGGGCCTGCCTGTTCTCTTTTCTGTTTAGGATCTAAAAAGGGGAGGCCTGCAGTGGTCTGGCACTTCTGAGGACTCGGTGGGTCATTCTACCACTCTGTTCAGTATTAACTAGACAATTTTTTGGCTTAGACAATATAAGCCACATTTTTACTACAAAATGACACACTTAAAAATTTCTGAGATGGTTTTTATCGCAGTATAAAAAACTCATAACGATATTTACCACCTTAACTATTTTAAATGTACAGTATAGTAAATAAGTATATACAGGGCCGGTGAGATGGCTCAGCGGCGTAAGCGACTGCCTTGCAAGCGCGAGGGCCCGAGTTCGACTCCCGGATCCCACATACGAAAAAGGGGCCGGTGATATCGCTCAGCAGCACGGGCGCCTGTTGGTGCGCGAGGTCCTGAGGTCGACCCCCCGGTACCCACAAAAAAAAAAAAAAAAAAAAAAAAAAGTATATACATATTGTTGGAAAAGAGATCTCCAAAATGTTTCCATCTTGCAAATATGAAACTCTATAAACATTAAGCTCCAACTCTCTTTCCTCCTCTTCTCTCAGCCCCTGATAACCACATTCTACTTAATGTTTCTGTGGATTAGATACCTCATAAATGTAGAATCATACAGTATTTGTCTTTTTGTGAGTGGCTTATTTCACTTAGCATAATGTCCCCAAGGTTCATCCATATTGCAGTATGTGATAGGATTTCCTTTCTTTTAAGAATAAATTCTGAGATGTCCCAAATTTACTTACAAGGGCCCAAGGATGGAGGAGGGGAGAGATAAGAAAAGTCAAATAGTTAAAAGCTGTGGACCAAACCAACAAAAGAGTATTCCAAAATTCCCGAGTGATAAAACCTTAAATCCTATCATGACCCTGTAAGTCACACCCAAGACCTGGTCCTTTTTCTGGTTAGCATCTGTAATACCTCAATAACTGCTTTTATTTCAGAGATCTCTTGATCTCTAGAATTTTATATATGCTACATTTTGTTTAGTTTTTCATTTGTTGATGGATATTTGGGTTACTTCTACTTCAATACTGTAAACAGTGCTATTGTGAATATGGATGTGTAAATATCTCTTTGAGACCTTGCTTTCTTTTCTTTTAGAATCCCAGATGTGGGATTTTTTGGCAGTTCTACTTTTAATTTTTTTAAAAAGGAAAGTCCATACTGTTTTCCATAAAGGCTGTACCATTTCACAATTTATAAATCACATTTTTAATATTAGCTGTGGCATAAGAAGAATTTTATTTGGTTTTTGTCCCCAGTTCCTGACACAGAGCTCCTAAAACTCTTGGAATTTCCCAAGGGACAGGAGTTTCTTCTGTTATTCCTAAGGGCACCTTAGTCAAGGGGACTTGGATGAGGCCCCTAGAAAACCTTAGGATCAGGCTGTCAATAATGCATTAATTATGGCACATCGTTCTCTGTGTTAAAAATCTGGTTGTGGTGGTAAAAATGATAAAACCTAATTGTACCTTGCAAAATTCTCCTTCTCTTCACGGTTAAGTTCTTTAAGACCTTCATTTATGCGTTCCTGTTCCATAGCACGTTCTTCCTGTTCTTTGGCTTTTCGTTGTACTGAGAAAGGCAAAAAGAAATTATTTGCCAAATGGCTTTTTCACAAGACCTGGTCATATCTTTCTGAGCACCGATACTGTCTTTGGGAAGGTGGAACTTGGAATCACTGGGCTGGATCTTGGACCAAGACGGAAGAAGTTCTCTCCAGGGAGTAAAGAATAGGCTTAGGGTCACATAGGCATGATCCACACTGACTTCCTATTGACCAATTTTTCTTATTAATAAGAGAGATTATAAAATAAATATTATAACATTATATTATCTATTTATAATATATAATATTATAATATCTATTTATAATAGATAAAGTTCTTGTAAGTTGATAAGAAAAATTTAGGCATCCCAATAGAAAATAAAACAAAGGAAACAAAAGTCATTCACAAAAGGCATTTTCCATAGAGGCTGTACCATTTCACAATTTATAAATCACATTTTTAATAATAGCTGTGGCATAAGAAGAATTTTATTTGGTTTTTGTCCTCAGTTCCTGACACAGAGCTCCTAAAATTCTTTGAATTTCCCAAGGGATAGGAGTTTCTTTTGTTATTCCTTTTTTTTTTTTTTTTTTTGTGGGTATGGGGCGGGGGTCGACCTCAAGACCTCGCACGCCAGCAGGCGCCCGTGCCGCTGAGCGATATCACCGGCCCTTTTTTCGTATGTGGGTTCAGGGAGTCGAACTCAGGCCCTCGCACTTGGCACTTGCCGGGCAGGCGCTTATGTCTGCTGGGCCATCTCACCGGCCCTCTTTTGTTATTCCTAAGGGCACCTTAGTCAAGGGGACTTGGGTGAGGTCACAAAAAAAAAAAAAAATGCAACCAACCACATATTCCTAATCTGTGAGGGAAAATATATACATAGTGGAAATACTCAAAGCTGTGAATAGAGAATTCCTGGGTGGTGGAATTATGTTTGATTTTGTTTCTTTGTTTACAAATGATACCAAATGTTCAAATTTTTTATATTTTCCAATAATTTCAAATTATCATCGATGAATACAAAAATCTTTTCAGTTTGTAAGATCTCTTCTCATTTTCTAAAAATTCCATCTAACACCGCCTAACAATTTTGAATGCTGTGATAATGCCTGCAGTGGAGAATTAATCAATAGAACCAGGATTAGTTTTCTTTTACAAAGACCACTTGGGTGAGAGGTACAGTTACCCTAAAATTAAATGTGTCTATATATGGCATCGCTGGCAAGTGACAGAAATCTGAAGGTGGCAGTTAACTCTCTCAAAAAACATCACTCTGTGGCCAAGCTGAGGCCGAGGGAATAATAGAGCAGTGTATCGTACGAGACATATTGTAAATATGAGATTAAAAGTAACCATAAAGCCCACTTAAGGACCTCACAGGGTTGATACTACCTGTCACTCGGTAGCACGATGCAACCAGGTCCAGTGAGTTCCATGAGACAAGGCCACCTCTGCACAGATGTAACTCTCACAAAACTTAAAACAAAGCTTATCCTTTTAAGAATAATTTAAGCTTATGAAAGAAACACTTAGTAACTGATATGGACTGAATTCAGGCATAAAAAAGGGGAAGAATTCCCAAAATTTCAAGAATGTTCTCCAGATGGAAACCCTCCTGGTCTGCTGGTCAGCTGAGATGTGAGCAAGGCACAGTGAAAACCCTGGCAAGAGCACTCATTTTGAGTGGAGAAACACAAATATTTGAGCTGGCTTTGAATCTCAAGATCAAGATACATATGCAGAAAAAGATTACTAAGCAAAGATACGGAAACAGGGAAATACCACTGGAAAGAAAAAAGGGACAATAAAAGGGATGAGGAGGAGAAGGTATCCCACCTTCCCCTGTGCTATAAAATTATATATTATATATATAATACATATATTATAAAATCACCAAGATACACAGAATTCGAATGACATATTTTTCCTTTAACTTTGAGAATCTCTCCCTGGTGCTGCTCAGAATCTGCTGGAATATGAAATTCTTCATATTCACTTAGATAAAATTTACAAAAGAAAGGATCTTACTTAAATTAATTTTTGCCTCACTCCCGATATATCATACACACCTACTTAAATATTTTGATTGTTACCAAAACCGAAGTAAGGGCAAACAATAAAATAACTGTAATTCAGTTCCTTACGCTTTTCTTGAACTTGGAGTTTTCTTGTACACATGACTTCATTCACGAGTTCTTTCCTTGCCTCCTTTTCAAGTCTCAGCTCCTTGTCCTTCTCAGCCAACTTCTTTTGGTTCTCTTCCTCTACTATTCTGTCCAATTCTTTCTCCTGAGCTTTTTCTTCCTCACGTCGCTGTGCCAAATATTTAAGATATATCTTCTGTTCTCTTACCATATCTTCCTACATAACATAGAAATTTAGAATTTTTAGGTGTGACAGTGATACTAAGGATAAGTTTAAAAATAAAGACACAATTCCAATCTTTTAAAATTATCTACTAAAATATTTGTAGCTGAACTATTATGTCTAGAGTTTACTTCAAAATACTGAAGAGTGCTGGTGGGTATAGATGAAATCAGAAGGACTGGACATGGTGGTGGACACCTATAATCCCAGCATTTGGAGGGCCAAGGCAGGAAGATCACTACGAGTTCAACGGCAGCTTGAACTACACAGTGAGATCCTATACAAAGAAAGGAAAGAAAGAAAGAAAGAAAGAAAGAAAGAAAGAAAGAAAGAAAGAAAGAAAGAAAGAAAGAAAGAAAGAAAGAAAGAAAGAAAGAGAGAGAGAGAGAGAGGGAGAGAGAGAGAAAGAAAGAAAGAAAGAAAGAAAGAGGAAAGAAAGAAAGAAAGAAAAGAGAAAGAAAGAAAGAAAGAAAGAAAGAGAGAGAGAGAGAGAGAGAAAGAAAGAAAGAAAGAAAGAGGAAAGAAAGAAAGAAAGAAAAGAGAAGAAAGAAAGAAAGAAAGAAAGAAAGAAAGAAAGAAAGAAAGAAAGAAAGAAAGAAAGAAGAAAGGCCATTAAATGATTTCTGAAGCTAGGTGATGGATACATAGGGCTCATTATACTGTTTTTTTGTATCTGTTTGAAATGTTTCACAATGCTTTTTTGAATAAATTCATTAAAATACTTTTCCAAAATGTTTCTCAAAGCAGTTGCCAAATCATTTTCAATGATAAAGGTTATTTTCCTTTAGGTTGATGAAATCTTAACCTTATAAAATAAGTCACTACAACTATTATAGCACTGTTTTCCTGAGTGGTAATCACCTAACTGTACAATAATTACACTCTGGAATAACCTAGGGAAACTTTAATAAGTACTGGGGAGGACTGAGGGTGTAGCTTAGCTTTAGAGCACTTGCTTAGCATGCACAAGGTCTTAGGTTTGATCCCCACCACTTAGAGGAGGGAAACAAAAGCACTGAGAGTTTAGTCGCATCCCAGGGCCTTCACTTTAATGGATAAATTTGTTTCCCAGGTAAGTATAATGTGCAGATGGGGTAAACAACTCTTGGCTTAGAATGCAGTTATTTTTAGTTGATTACTGTCAAGTAGCAGCAATGATCTGATAACATGAATTCTCTTTTCTTTCTTTCTTTCTTTCTTTCTTTCTTTCTTTCTTTCTTTCTTTCTTTCTTTTCTTTCCTTCCTTCCTTTCTTCCTTCCTTCCTTCTTTCCTTCCTTCCTTCCTTCCTTCCTTCCTTCCTTCCTTCCTAAATAGTACTGAGGATTGAACCCAGGGCCTTATGCATGCCAGGCAAGTGTTCCCACATTGAGCTACAACCTCAGCCCCATTTATTTTGAGATAGGGTCTCACTAAGTTGTACAAGTTAGGCTCAAATTTGTGATCCTCCTGCCTTATGCTCCTGAAATTATAGATGTGCATTACTGAGCCTGCCATGAGTACATCTAAATAATAAAAGACAATTAGCCAACTAAAAAATGGGCAAAGGCGGTCAATAGACCTCAGAGTTTTCCAAGGAAGATGTACAAATAGCCAATCACACAGGAAAAGAGGTTCAACAGGATTAGTTTTAGGGAAATGTAAATCAAAACCACAATGCGATATTACTTCAGATGTATTAGTATGGCTAAAACAACAACAGCAAAAAGACAATAACAAGTGCTGATGAGCATGTGGAGAAAGCAGAATCCTCATGCTCTGCTGGTAAGAATGTAAAGTTGTATTACCATTTTGGAAAATAGTTTGGCAATTACCAAAAAGTTTAAACATAGTTACCTTATGACCCCCTAATTCTACTTCAGGATATATACCCCAAAGAAATGAAAACACACATCCATGTAAAAAGTGTAAATGAACGTTCACAGCAGCATTATTCATAATAACCCAAAAGTGAAAACAACCCAAATGTCCATCAACTGGCCTGGATAAACAAAATGTGATATAGCCATACAATGGAATAGTAGACAGGCAAATAAGGAATAAATAAAATGATACATGTTATAACATGGATAAACCTTGAAAACACTATGCTAAATAAAAGAAGTCAATGAAAAGGTCACATAACATATGATTTCACTCATATGATAATCCAGGACAAAGAAATCCACAGAGACAGAAAGTAGGTTAGTAGTTGCTTAGAGGTTCGGGGTAGATAAGCAGAAGGATCAATGAAAATGTTCTAAAACAGACCGTGGGGATGGTTGCACATGGCCTATAAATACACTAAATTCCACTGAATTCTGCACTTTAAATGGGTGAGCTGTATATTATGTGAATCATATTTTGATAATTATATTCTCAAAAGATAATGACTCAATTGAAAACAAAAACTTAATAAAAAATAAAACAAGCAAGTCAATTAGTAAATGGGCAAGAGACATGAAGAGACATTTCACTGAAGACTGTGTACAGATGTCAGATAAGCACATGGAAAGTTGTTCAGCATCATTTGCCATTAGAGAAATGCAAATTAAATAAATGTTAATGAGATATCACTACACATGTACCAGAATAAAGATATCACTGCATATCTTTTCCACATGACTGAGAACTCGACAGGAAATCCTGTCCAGCACCTAGTATGCACTAAATAAATGTCTTACTCTTTTTTGCTTCTTTTTATCTGCCTCTTCCTGTAGGTCTTGAAGGGCTCTTTGCACAAGTTTCATGTTCAAATCCTGCTCTTCTCTGTATTCTTGCTGAATAGTTTCCATCTTCTCTTGTAAGGTCTTCTGCAAGACACTCCTAACTTCCTGTTTCATCTTCTGTTTCTTTAACTTTTCTTGTTCATGTTCAAGTTTAACCTGTGCATTGTCCTCTTCCTAAGGTTGAACAATAATAAAGATAATGCATCAATCACTACAGTTAGACAAAACTTGCTATAAGAAATGAGACTAAGGGATTTCTTAGAAATTAGACATATGCATGCATGCGCACACACACACACACACACACACACACACACCTAAATTCAGGGGCACTATAAGAAATAAAACTTGTCTTTTCATGGCAGAGTCAACAATAAAGCTTCTGAAAATTGCTGCATCTGTGATTATTAGATAATAAGTAACTGGATTTTGAAAATGCAAAAAAGTATAAAGAGAAATCACATTTAATCCCAGCACTCATCATCCACCACTACTCTCCGTATTTTGGTGTACTGACCTTCCAGCCTTTGTGCATCTGTGCACATCTGCACATCTACGAGGTGTGACTGAAAAATACGGTGAACGTTTAAATTTTTAAAAATGTGTTACAGTAAAAGACACATAGCCTTTAATCCTCCTCTACATACTTCCCCTCACTTCCAACATACTTATCCCATTGTTCTTGCCACTTTCTGAAGCAGTTCTGGAGGTCCTTTTTCTAGGGTGTCTTTAGTTGCACCATCATGGCTGCTTCAATGTCCTGAACTGATTCAAAATATTTACCTTTCATGGTCATTTTGACTTTGGGGAAGAGCAAAAAGTTTCATGGTGTCAGAGCCAGTGAATAAGATAGATGAGAACTCAGCGTAATGTTTTTATGAGCCAGCCTTTCCCTTGGCTGGCACTGGGCAGCAGCATTCACCATACAGTATTTTTTGTCACAACTCATAAAGACACTCATGAAACAAGATTTTCAGAACTGCTTCAGAAAGTGACGAGAATGATGGGATAAGTGTGTTTGAAGCAAGGAGTATTTTGAGGAGGATTAAAGGCAACGTCTTTTACTGAAATAAAATTTCTAAAATTTAAACATTCACTCTATCTTTCGATCCCACTTCACAGATTTGTACACAATATTAAACAGCAATAAGAGTCCAAAAATGGAAATGTGTTCCCTGTAAACCTGCCCAGGCCCTCAGGCAAACTGTACTGTAATGAGCCTGCAAGTTGTACTCCACCCAAGAGGCCTTCACCCCATCACGGTGCAGGAAAACACCCACCAGCAGGCGTGCCTCCTCTTCCTTCAGCCGCTGTTCCGCCTGCCTTTGCGCCTGGATGCTGGTGACCTGGGCGTTCAGCCCCAGGCGTGTGTTCTCCACCAGCTCCTTCTGTCTCCTCTCCTGTTGGGCTTCTCGCTTTTCTTTGGCTAAGCGGTCTTCCTCCCAGAGCCTTGTGAACATCTGCTCTTCTACCAGTTTTTGCCTCTTCTGCTCCTCATTAAAAGCTATCTGTGCTTTCCACCCCTCACACACCGTCTTCTCATGGATGCAGAACAGTTCATTACGGAGCTCTTCGCAGCGTTCCCTAAAGAACGGTTTTGAAAAAGACAAACAGCCTTTCGTGAGGCACTGCTCTATTTAGGCACATACCTACAGTCATTCACAGCAGTAAGAAAAGTCAAAGACCTGCACATAGGCCATCTGTGCACAGGAAACAAGAGGGAGCAGCAAGGAGGGAGGCGCCAGGAAGCCCCTGCTCAAACCCAGGCACTGTAGTCAGGAAGAGCAGGTTCTGAATCCTAGTTTTGCCATTTCCTGTGTGACTGTGGATCAAAAACTCTGTCTTTTGGAGCTTGTTTCCTCATCTGTAAAATAACTGCCATTCAAAGTTCTGGTACAGATGAGAGAGAACAGATGTAAATACCTGATAGTGGGAGCTCAATAAATGGTGACTATTACCGATTACTATTACTACCACTATTACTATTACTGTAGAGGAAACAGAGGAGTGATGGGTACTGCAGAATTATAAGTGTTACCATGCAATGGGTCAATATAGCCCAGGCTTTTGTGTACAAGGAAAAAATTGCCAAGTGCATATCTAGTAGCAAGTGGCAAGCAGCTATATTTACTGAAGATCACAGGAAGCTGTGCTTAGGGCAAGACTGTGCCCACAAAAGACAAGGTACAGACTGGAAAAGGTGCCAGTGTGACAGACAGTAGAAGCACTGCATACAGGTTATAGCACACAGAAACAGCAATAGCAACATCACACTTAGATAAACCAGGCTTTTGGAACTGAAAGGATTTACATCTCAGCCCAGGTACTGTTGCAGAATTGGTACCGAACCAAAAGGAAGATGCTCCGCACCAAGGAGTTGGAAGGCAACATTTTATTATGCTGGCAGGCTGGTGGGAACCAGTTCCAAATCACCAGCCCCAAGTCAGCTTTGGGGTTAATTTATATAGGTTTTGCAAGCAGGAAGTACAAAAGCTTGAAAGCGTGATAAACTCTCATTGGGTTGGGTTAGTCACCATCTGTTGCTGGGTAGATAGTCCTTGAAATAGGTCAGAAAAACAGAATATAATTTTAGGTGGGAAAACACAGACAGTGCAGCTAGATGTGGTCAGGCTGACCTGGGTCAGACTATCTATGAAAAGCAGCTGGGTGCAGTCAGCCAAAGCTGAAGTGGTTTAGTGGTCTAGCTGTATGGCGGGCAGGATAAGAATATCTTGTGATCTTGTTGCATTAGTCAGGCAGGGGGAGCATAAAGTTTTAAATTTCCATTATATTACCTCCCTCTGAATCTGTAGGTGTGATTGACAGGTTGCTGAGTCATCTTAGGGGCTCTCAACATGCATGCTTGTCCCAGATTTCACTCTGATCTTAATGAATGACATTTATGAGGTGAGAATAGGGTGAAAGTGACTAAGGTCAGGCTAGGAGATTCAACATGCATGTGCTCTCACCTAGAGCATCAGAGTTCTGCTGTGTTTTTGTTATTTTATTTTCTACCTCTCTTAGGACAGTTGAAGCAGGAATGACCATAGGATGCTGCTTAGAATTAAACGGGTGGAAGGGAGTGACTCCCTCAGCTCCATTGTAATAAATGTACTATTTAATGGATTAAGGATTAGTTAAGAGACCCTGCTACCACTTCCAAGGAAAGCGCTAAGGATGGGGTTGGCATGTCATGGTGAAGCTTCTCCATTGCTCCTATAACCCTGGCAGGGCACATGCTCACCAAAGTGGTTCCTGCCCAAGTTGAGGAAATAGCCCTATTGTTGCTGCCCCACTGCCTTTTCACACCCAGCCTGAAGCACCATTCAGGAAGAAATGCTCTTTCAGCAAGTGTTCAGATCCCATCTTTTCCTTCAGTTTAGTAAGTCAAATGTCTTCAAAAGTTCTTCCTTGAGCCTGCTATGGTTTGAATATGCTTTTGGTACACTGTGAGACTTCTTTTTAAATGTCCTATATCTTTGCACCATTAATGATTAGAGTACAAATTATAGCAGGCATTTTGAGGGGTTGTTTTCGGCTGTTTTTATTAAACAAATGCCAAAACTAGTACAGTTCCCTAATATTTACCCCCAGATATTTGGTTTTAGTCATCACTCATCTGTCATGGGAAGAGGAGAGGAAAGAATTTTGAAAATAGCTCTAGGTAATTTTATTATTTTTTTTTATTTATTTTTTTTATTTTTTGTGGGTACCGGGGGGTCGACCTCAGGACCTCGCGCGCCAACAGGCACCCGTGCCGCTGAGCGATATCACCGGCCCCTTTTTCGTATGTGGGATCCGGGAGTCGAACTCGGGCCCTCGTGCTTGCAAGCACGTGCCACTGAGCCATCTCACCAGCCCAGCTCTAGGTAATTTTTTTTTTTTTTTTTTTTTTTTTTGTGGGTACTGGGGGGTCGACCTCAGGACCTCGCGCGCCAGCAGGCACCCGTGCCGCTGAGCGATATCACCGGCCCCTTTTTCGTATGTGGGTTCCGGGAGTCGAACTCGGGCCCTCGCGCTTGCCAGGCAGGCGCTTAAGCCATTGAGCCATCTCACCGGCCCAAGGTAATTTTAAATTGCAGATTGTATTGAGAATCACAGCCCTGAAGTTAAAAACTAAATATACACATATGCTCCAGCAATAGCATATGGCAATTATCCTAAAGTAATAAAAACTTATGTTTACACAAAAACCTACATACAAATATTTCTTTAAAATTCACTTATAATAGCCTCAAACTGAAAACAATCAAAATGTCCTTCAATAAGTGAATGGTTTAAACAAACAAGTACATCCATTTAATGTAACAGTAAAAGACAAACTAGCAACACCTGCAACAACTTGGAAAGACTTCAAAGGCATTATCATATTGAGTGGAAAAGGCCAACCTCAAAAGATCACATATAATGACTCCAATTATATAGCATTTTAAAAGTTGATGAAATTATGGAAGTAGAGATTTAGTGGTTGACAGGGGTTAGGAATGCTGTGGATGACTGGGGTGAAGGAAAAAGGGTAGCAGCAGGGAAACCTCTGTGGTGATGGATGGTTGAGTATTTCCTTTCTTCTTTACTGTTTGTTATGGCTTATATCTAGTTGTACCCCCAAAGCCTCATGCAGTTTGGGGGTAGCGGTTCAGAGGGGGCTGGATTTAGAGTATGTGATGCTGGGATTAAGTGTGTGATGCTGGGATTAAGGATGCCCCACCCTGGATGTGGGGCACTAATCAATAAGATTATAGACTGGATAGAGTGTAAGGGCAACTTCTGCCACTGCCGCTGCTGCTTGCTGTTTTCTGCCTGCCCTGCTATACCATGGACTATTTCTCCTCTCTGGCATGCTGCCTTGCCTTGGAGCCAGCTGATTATGGACTGAAACCTCTACAAACTGTGGGCTGGAATAAATCTTTCCTCCTTTAACTCTGGGTGTTGGGCATTTTGTCTCGGCAATGAGAAAAGTAACTAAGATACCCTCCAAAGCCTCAGGCACTCAAATGGAGCTTTTGGAAGATGACTGGATCATGAGTGTGTGACAGTGGATTAGTCTACTGATGAGTTGATAGCTGGTGTGATACTGGAAGGTTGGAAGGTGAAGTCAGTGGGAAAAGGTGAGTCATTGTGGACATGGCCTGGAACAGTAAATCCTCCTCCCTTGATGGCTTGCTGCTTCCTGCCTCCCATGTCCCTCTGCCACGCCACCATGCCTTGGAGCCACCCATCTGTAGACTGAAACCGCTACAAACTGTGAACTAAAATAAACCTCTTCTTCTTTAAATTGTAGGAGTCAGGTATTGTGTCTCAGCAATGAGAAAAGTAACTAAGACCTTTTTATTTATTTATTTATTTTGGTACTGGGGATGGAACCCAAGGCCTTGTACATACTAGGCAAGTGCTCTGCCACTTAACTATATCCCTCAACCTTCTAAAATTTTGAGAAAGGGTCTTACTAAGTGACCCAGAATGGCCTTGAACTCGTGATCCTCCCATTTTAGCCTTTCAAGTAATGCGGAGTACATGCCTGAGCCACTGCACCAGCAGATAGATGTGCATCTTGAATGTGGTGGTGTTCACAGAAGTGCACATACATACTGCGCCACTGTCAGTTTCCTCTTTCTAATACTCTACTGCAGTTACCCAAGATGCAACCACTGAAGGAAATTGGCTGAAGGGTACCTGGGACCTCTGTATTACCTTTGCACTTTCCATGACTCTACCATTGTTTAAATCTTAAAAACTTAAAAAAATAAAAAGAAATCACTGGTTATCCTTTTTGCCATTATTCATTTCATTTTGTTATTATTACTGAAAATAATTTTGCTGTATAAATGACAAGGATGACTAATAATGATTCACTCCAGGTATCAAATATTTTAGGAATCTCACTGAGTATACATCTAAGGGAAATGAATGTATTTATTTATATCCACCAAAGACAAGAATAGTCACAGCAGCTTTCTTCATAAGAGTCCAAACTGGAAACTAACAAAATGCCTATCACCTAGAGAACAGACAAATATACTGTGTGACAGTCACATAATATAATATAAAATTAAATAGAAAAATTATTTTGTTTTATGTACATATTAAAGCCTCATTTATATTAACCCTCAGTAATGGGACCTAATATAGTATCCTTACTCAAAAATATGTTTGCTGTTCTTTATCAAAGAGTTGGCTGTATTGCATTAAAAAATACTGAAAAGAATTTGCTTTCAGATTAATTATATTACTGAAGAATGAATTTATTTCTTTAAAAATACTGACAATATATCTAACTAGCAAAAACTCAGTTATAGAAGTGAAATCTGTAATACATTGCTAAATTAATTAATTTTTTTTTTTTTAATGTGGGTACCGGGAGCCGGCCTCAGGACCTCAACGCTTGCCAGCAAGCGCTTGTGCCACTGAGCGATATCACCGGCCCTTTTTTCCTTTATGTGGGTTCCAGGAGTTGAACTCAGGACCTTGTGCTTGCCAGGCAGGTGCTTATGCCGCTGAGCTATCTCACCAGCCCGCTAAATTAATTTTTAAGAGCACAAATCCCTTATGAGTATTCCTTTTTTCTTAATATACTGAGAAAAAATTCTAAGGAATAGAAAGAACGAATAAGCCATTGAGAGTTACTTTACTGGTGTCCCCACTACCTTCTCAGCATCTTTTCCCTCACAGCAAGCAGGGAGGACATCCAAGTCCCACTGAGAATAGGGTGTGAGGATGTACTTTACATAGGCTGAAGAATCTAAGTCAAACCCTGGTTTGGCTGCTACAAGCTTAAAGACCTAAGCAGACTCCTGTCTGTGAAACTCCATTTCCTATCTGCAGGGCAGGGCAAGTGGCAAGTCTCTCTGGCCCTATGTATCCCTACTCTGGTTTTTTTTTAATGGGCCTCTTTCAGCAGCTCCCCCTGCAACCTGTACCCACTACTCCCTGCGGTAGCTTACTTCTCCTGCAGGCCTCTTGTAGGAGGGATTAGGACAGTCCGTATTGTCAATAGCAACTTTATGAAGTTGCTGTCAATAACAGAGAGATTTCAAAAGCTTTTCTTTGATCCCTGGTATCTGGTTATCACCTGGTGACCTTTGTATTTCTGACCTACTTAAATTTTTAATACTGTGAAAAATGAACTTTTTTTTTTTTTTGGTACCGGGAATTGAACTCACAACCTCGTGCTTGCCAGGCAGGTACTGTGCTGCTGAGCTATATCCTCAGGGAAAAAAGAACCCTTGCATTTCTTCTGTATTCTGCCAGATTTTTAACCCAGGGCTTACATTACCCCTGGACCATCTGCTCCTGAATCCAGCTTGCCCCACACTCTTGGCGCCACTCATAGTCGGTGACATGATGACCTAAGGGACATTAATTTTTCCTAAGCCAATCAATCTATTTTTCTATTACAGAGTCCAGCAGAAAGGAGGGGCTAAAAAAAATTTACTGAATGGGGCAACCCATTTGGGACCCCTCCTGTATCTCAGAGCTATTCTTATTCCCCATTCTTCCCCCCGCCACCAAATTTTCCTACTCTTAACCTCCATTGTTTCTTAGAATTCATTCTTCAACTTCGGGGAACACGAACTCAGCATATCTGACATCTAGCATTTCCCCTAAATCATCTTGGAGGTCCCACCAAGATATTTGGAAGGAGAGGCTACCAAACTCCAAGTGATCATGCAGATGGAACCAACAACAAAGGTGCCAGACACCTTTTACCAGGATCCACTAGATCGACCTCATAAAGGGAATTCATAACTGCTAAACTGCAACATGACTTCTAACCAAGGCCCATTAGATTAGCTCTCTGGAGGAGACCCCTGACTGCAGTTTCCCCTACATTGACCCTTCTCAGATCAAAGCAGCTAGATAGAAACTACGCCCCTTCTCCCTTAACCACAGTTAGGGATACCTGTTCAGAGAGGGGATTATGACAGATAGCTAAGTTAGGTAGAAATATATAGTAGGCAGTCAGACAGGGCTGGGTCCTCCAGAGAATGAGTCAGTGCAGAAGATGAGAACACATCAAAACTGTGGCTGGAGGTGCATCTGAAGAAGATTAAAGTCACAATGGCCAGATTTACTTCCTTCCCTAAGGGATAAACAAGCTTGAGACTATTGGTACAACCCTTTTGAGATTTCCCATTATCTCATTAGGGGTGGGTCATCCTCTCCCACCCACTAAGACTAAGAATACTAAGGCTAAGACTAAAGACAAGACTAAGATTATAGATTACTGACCAAGGTTAATGATGTCACCCATACGCCCTTGCTACCATTGGATCAATATTACCCAAGTGACTATACTTGCAGTCTTATTGGTTAATCACAATTTTGACCCACATTGCACCTGCCTCATGATTTTGCTCTATAAAACTTCCTTTGAGAAGTGAGCTCATTGGCAACCCATTTGAGACCCCTCCCGCCTCTCCTGGCCCCCATTTCTTTTCCCCAATAAATTTGAAAAAATTAAAAAAATTTTTAAAAAATTACTGAATGAATGCTAATGACTATGTTATAAACCCTTCTGGATAATATTTGAATTTTAAAAATCCTTTCTGAAGATAAAATCTTAATCCGTTACTCTAAAATTAAAAGGCACATGAAGTGGATGATTTGGGACATTCCATGGGTCACATCATGTAATCATCACTGCATTGAAAGGAGCAAAATGAACAAACCAAACAAACCTCAGAAATAAGTCAGCAATTCCATCACCCTTTAAGAAGTATAAGACACTCTAAAAATATGGCTGAAGAATGTAATTAAATTATAAATTAGAAGAATGTTCTAGCTCTAGGGAGGCATTGAGAATTTTTGGAATATCTCTGCAGTAAAGGTAAGGCATCTCTTAGTTTGTGAAGCTAAAAGCATGCAGCAAGCTTTTGATGCTGTGATGCTATAGGTCATCTCAGAAGATAGTCTTTCCTACAGACCTTCCAAGTGTAAGCGCACAGCACTGGGCTGAAATTAGGGTATAGATTCAAGAACCTACATATGTAAAAACAAGGTGACAAGGCAGATGCAGGCAACCACTGGATTACAGTGAGTACATTGAAGACCCAGGACCTAAAAACTGGGGATCATCATGGCTAGGGATCGGAAGTGAAGCAGAAGTCCAGGTGATCAGACCCTGAGGATCAGAACAGAGACATTCAATAAAGAACAGGAAGCCTAATACACATTCAGCACAGGTAGAGACTACAGCAGTAGGGAGGCAAGCCCGACTTTATCGAAGACTTCCTAGGACAGCGCCTTAGAAGAACTTCCTGCCAACAGCAAGAATGAGGGTAATAGCCAAAATCAGGCACAAAATCTCACTTGGTACTTCAGTTTAATTGGAAAACAAGCTCAGAACACTATAGCTGAGCTTTCAGACAAACTCAGTACCTGTGTTCTCAGTTATCTATAAATATAATTAGAAAAGCTTAAAGCTATGATTACTGTGCACACTCCCCTATAATTTACTGTAAATTAGAATTTCTAAATCTTTTTTAACATGCTAAATTCAGAATCTATGTGTTTCACTATTCCATTACCTGAATTGTTGGTCTAACTTTTCAGCCACAAAATCCTGTCTTTCTTTTTCTTTCTTCTCTTTCAATAATTTGGTTTTCTCTCTCATTCTATCTTTTTTCTCCTCAATGGTTTCTTTTTTCCTTTGCATTTCAATAAAATACTCATTTTCTTCTGATGCTAAAAGTTCACGTAGCCTAAAACAAATAGAAAAAAAAATAAATAAAAACTGTCATGCCATTTTATTGATTTTTGCTATATTAAATTTCAAAATTGTCAAATCATAAACTTTGTAGCAGAAAGATCATTGCAGTCCTCCGTAAAATAAGACATTGATCTGTGCTATATTTTATTTGATCATATACAGATTAAATACAAAATATGTATCTTCAACAAAAGAAGTAAAATGGACAGATTTCAATTAAAGAAATAAAATGTAAAACAATATATGCTTTTGTTTTCTATCAAAAGTAAAAATATTTATAAGCAATTGCTACTGATTTAACTATGAATAACTGAGCCACGATCTTGACTGTACTTAAATTCTTGTATATTTGTGTGCATGCGTGTGTGTGTGTGTGTGTGTGTGTGTGTGTGGTACTGGGGAGTGAACCCAGGGCTTTCATACTGAGGTATATCCCCAGGGCTTTTTCTATTTTTCATTTTGAGACAGGGACTTGCTAAGTCATTAAGTTGTTTGCCCAGAGCGGGCTTGAATTTGTGATCCTCTCGTTGCAACATACTGTACCAGAGGGCTGGGATTATAGCTCTGCATTACCATGCTCGCCTTACACTTGATTTTCTGACAGGCCAATATCAAGGTGTGGTTTCAGAAATGCTTCATAGCGTGGGCCAGCAGGTTTGTAGCTTACTTATTTCGCCTCTCTTCAGTGTTGATGATAAACCCTTGCATGGCATCTTTAATTCTTGCTCGCACAAGACTATTAAAAAACTTGCGGTCAATGTGCTGATCCCACTCAACTTTGAGGCGATCCTGCTCAATTGATTTAATGGAAGCCAAAGTAGCATGATACTTCTGGTGGCTGCGCTGGATTCTTTCCAGATGCTGCTCAGCTCCTGGGCCTTTGGGAGGCTTGGCTCTCTTAAAATAAAAAAGCAACTATCACTTATAATAAACCAAATAACAATAGTATATTTTCAATTAATCATGACCTTTACCAATACTCATACTAATACTAAATAAAATTTGGCATAAAAAAACTAATACATCCTGTTAAAACTGAAAACAGCTTAAGCACCTAAGGAGTAACTTGTTTCATTCTGAGTTTATTCTTAAGATGTCATGAAATCAGTCTCAAATACAGGTGCTCCTTGACTTATGATGGGGCTACTTCCTGACGAATTCATTGTGAAATGAAAATCGCATAAGTAAAAACATGTATTTAATACACCTAACCCACTGAACATCACAGGTTAGCAACACAGTACACTGTGGAGAGTATTTCATGTTCACCCTCATGATCATATGGTCACTGAAAGCTATGACTTGATGCTCTCCCCAGCATCTTGAGATTATCACACAATTTATTGATAGCCTTGTGTCTTAGTTACTTTTTCATTGCTGAGACAAAATACCTGACACCCATAAGTTAAAGGAGGAACAAATTTATTTTAGCTCACAAGGCAGGGTGGCATGGCAGAGGAGAAACAGTCCATGGCAGGGCACACATGAGGCAGCAAAGCAGCGAGCCTCCCTTTCCTTTTATATTCCATTCAGGCTACAAACCTATTGGTTGCTGCCACCCACACCCCGGGTGGGCCTTCCATCTTCCATAAATCCATTCAGCCACACCCAGAACCATGCTAAACTAATCAGTAGACTAACCCAGTTATCACACACCCATAGTCAATATTCACATATCCATAGTCAATATTCATACACCCTAGATCCAGCCACCTCTGAAAAGCCCCACTTATGAGGACAGGAAGCTTTGGGTGGGACATTTAGATACAAGATATAACACCTTAGAAAAGACCCAAATTCAAAATTCAAAGTAGAGTTTCTATTGAATGCCTATTGCTTTTGCACCATCATGAAGTTAACAAAAAAAAGGGTCAAATCATAGTGTGTAGATCGTATTTTTAAAATGTTGTTTGAAATTATAAACTTCATATTTTTATAGGACTCTAGAGAGTATTTAATGAAACCCAAGTGCCCAAGGTGCTTCAAATAGTAAAGGTAGACCTGAACAGAACAAGAATTAGAGGTCTTTAGCCCAGTGTGGTGGTGCATGCCTATAATCTCAGCATTTGGGAGATGGAAGCAGGAGGATTGCTGCAAGTTCAAGGCTAGCCCTGGGCTACATAGTGAGTTCAAGGCCAGCCTGAACTATATAGTGAGACCCTACCTCAAAAAAATTAGGGCCGGTGAGATAGCTCAGCAGCATAAGCGCCTGCCTGGCAAGCGCGAGGTCCTGAGTTCGACTCCCGGTACCCACACATGAAAAAAGGGCTGGTGATATCGCTCAGTGGCATGGGCTCCTGCTGGCGCGTGAGGTCTTGAGTTCGACCCCCGGTACCCACAAAAAAAAAAAAAGAGGTTTTTTCATTCCTTACTTTGATCTTGACACCCACTATTACATATTGTTACACCACAGTACCACCATCAAAATATTTTCAATGAGAAGGGGTTATCGCCTAAGTCTATAGGCTATATAAAAGGGGGGGGAGTCAAAAGAGTGAGAGAGAGAGTTGTGACAATGAAGAACTAAGAAGCAATGAAGAAAGGAAGGAGGAGGGAGAGAAAGGAAAAGAAAAATAGAAAAAAAATACTGTGGTAGAACATTATTCATATTTCTATGGTTTCCAGAAGTTTGGATACGAAGGCTTTGTTCCTGACATTTTGGGGTAACATCTATTTCTGTAAATGTATTGTTTTTATACAACACATGGTATAAAAAACATTAGGGCTGGTGAGATAGCTCAGCAGCATAAGCGCCTGCCTGGTAACCACGAGGTCCTGAGTTCAACTCCCGGTACCCACATAAAGGAAAAATGGGCCGGTGATATCGCTTAGTGGCACAAGCAAGGAAGAGCGAGGTCCTGAGGTCAACTCCTGGTACCCACATTAAACAAACAAACAAACAAAAAATTAAATGGCTGGAAATGCATGCACATTTTGAATACACACTAAACAAAATCTTACAGAATACTGTATAGCTTCTCCACTTTTGTATTCCTAGCACTGAGCACAGTTCCTACCTCAGTCAGGTTCTCAATACAAATGGATGAGTGAATATATAAAAGTTTCTGGGTGGATTTGATACTATTTCTGCATCTCCTGGAGCCACCATGGAATTGATATTTTGAGCTTTATGTTTTCTTTTCTTTCTTTATTTATTTATTTAGTCCTGGGGATTGAACCCAAGCACTTTACCACTGAGCTATACTTCCAACCCAAGCCTGGTATTTCCAGCAACAGTTTTATTCAGTCATCCTTAGGTAGATTATGAGCTTTGGGGTGCTGATTCACAGTAAAAAATTCTTGAACTTATGAGGCAAAGAGTCATCCTGATAAGTTATATTTAAAATTTATCAGTGTCAGGATTGCCAGGATATGGGTGCTTGGTATTTGTGATAAAATCGCCTGGGAAAAGAAAGCCAATATTTGAAGATAGCTTTATGAAAAGATTTTGGGCTTGGGGGGGTCACATATAGAGCACCTACATGTAACTGAACAAGATGAGGCCAGTCCGAAGTGGAAGGGAGACAGAAAATGATGCTGGGTGTTACATGAGAAGTAGCTAATCTACATTAGAACTATTTGGAGCCAGTTAACTACTATTCTCTAATATTTTTGGCATTTTATGAATGCAGAATCTGTGGCAGCAAAGCAGAGCAGGGTCACAACAGGAACTCAGGCTCCTGGTATGCATGTGGGCTGAAAATAGGAGCCATGAACTAAGGTCACCTATGAGCAACTGTCCTGAGTTGTCAGGATAGGAACTAGGCTTTGTAATACCTTTCGTCCAAAGAGAGAGATCGGGGTCAGGGGTGGCAGAAAACAGCATGAGCAGTAGCTAGAGGACCAGGAAGCCTTTCAAGGCTGGGGCATTCTAGCAACACTCCATTCTGGGACGACTCAGTCTCCAGATGAATGAAGTATGACCTAGAGTTCTCTAACCAGGTGATGCTAATTGTTGTTGCTCAAAATCTGCACTATTTAGTAGAGATATAAAACATGTATGTAATTTCTAGTAGTGACATTTAAAAAGTGAGAACAAATTAATTTTGATAACATATTTTTATTTAACCAATATATCCAAAATATTATCATGCCAACATGTGACTCTAGGAACATTTCAAGCAGTCAAAAGTCATGTGTGAGTCAGGCATGGTGACGCACACCTGTAATCCCAGCACTCAGGAGGCTAAGGCAGGGATATCGCCATGAGTTCGAGGCCAGCCTGGGATACAAAAAAAAAAAAAAAAAAAGCCACGTGTGGCTGGTGGCTACCTTATTGGACACTGAAGATCTGAAACATGCCAAAGGCAGGGTAACACGGGATTTACTAATGACTTTGCATTTTCAAGGTCATTGAAGGCTTTTGTTACTATTATAGTTTCCAGAAGTACAGTTTACAGTTTAATGTTTTAAGAAGAATAAATGCCTTCATCCTAAATTTGATTCTGGCCTCCATCCATCACAAGCAGTGTTCACCAAGTTATTTAATCTCATTGAGTCTCAGTTTCCCCATTTGTCATATGAGCAAAATAAATGTCCTTCCAGTGGGTATTCACATTACATTTTAAATCGTTTTCTCCTGGAGAATTGTTTAGGGTGCAAGCCTCATCTCTTAGTGGCTTTAATTCTTCCTCTAACATAATTCTGTTACCCTCTACCATCTATATTTCTTATCACACTCAGATACCTGAGGAACATATGCACCAACTCTGGCCTCTCCCTTTTTCTCCTAATTCTTCTATAAGCACAAGTCTTTAATAGTCCTGCTTTTTTGATTTGGGGGTATTTTTTTCTGTTCCTTAGTGGTTTCCAACATAAGTAACAGCCAGAACCCAACAAATGGCCCAGCCCCCAAGCACTGTTTGGATATAGGACCCAAAGAAGACCAGTTTCTGTCCTCCATTAAATCTGTCTAGATTATCACCTTGAACCCTACAGCCCAAAGAAGCTTCCATTCTACTCCTTTCCAGCTCCTTATCTTATAGTCCTTGGACCTAGAGAAGGAGCAGGCCCGTAGATTGCCTGAAATTTGCTATGTGCACAGTGGAGAATAATACAACTGTATCCTTGATTATTGTTGATCTTTTTCCCACAAACTGCCATTACAGAGAATATAGATTATAATTTACTGTTAATCTTTAGTGGTTCATGCATGAGCAAGTTGGTTCTGCAACTAGAGTACAAGCTCTGGGAAGGTAGGGATAATGCTTCTAATGAAGAATAAACTTTCCAGGGTCACTGGACTCACTTCTGCATCTTCTATGTTGCGGTGCACACACAGTAGGGGCTCAAGGAATAACTAATTGCCTGATGATAGAGATAGATTTTCTGGCCTGTAGAAACTCGTTTGTAGGAACAAAGGACTACAGGTGCTTGGACCAGTAGTTTTAAGGGTTCTCAGCAAGATCTATCAAGTTCCGCAGTACACAGCATTTCCATAGCCTACCACTATCACCCCAACCTTGGAGACAACCACCTGGTGTGGTCTGCATGGGTACTTCTGTCTCCCGCCCAGTTACTGGTTTATTTGGCACAGGGAAGTTTCCACAGCCACACATAACCCCTCACAGTTCAATTCCCCTTTCACAGATGATTTCCCTAGGGGTACAGGATCAGCTCAAGATCGTTCTGCTAAATCACCACCAGTCCAGATCCCAGATGTACTTCCCACCCAGTGCCTTTTCTGTGTCTTGGAGACTGAAAATCCCCAAGATCTCAAGTGGTGATTCTCCGAATACAGACTCTTTATGTATTCTGCGTGGCGGTTGGGTGGAAGAGAATGGTAGGGGAAGGGTGGATGAGGGGATAGGTAGGTAAGCCACCTTATGTTTCTTTTAAAATTCAACCCTCCTTATCCAGCACCTGCTGTCCTAGAGAAAACCGCAACTGGGGAATAGGCTGTGCTGTGCTAGTCTGGAGAGCGGGGGTGGGGGGGGGGATGGAGAAAACTGCAGGGTTCTACATCCGTATCTTGCGCTTACCACGATCACCACTTTGGGAGTGGGGCCCTTGACCTCCCGCTGTACGACACCAAACCGCTGGCTGTACATTTTTGACTCCGGTTGGTAGGACGGCAGCGAGGAACTACTGCGACCTGCGGAACCTGCTTCCTCTACCAATACAGAGATCTGGTTGCTATGGTGAGCCTCGAGGTGAAGGCTGTGGAGGTGGGTGGGTCAAGCGGAAGTCGGTCCCGTTGCCATGGAGCCCACAGACGCCAGCACTTGCAACTTCCTCTTGCAGCCCAGGAGTTGGGTCTATGCCAGCGGCTGAGTTCCCGCCCCTGGCTAGACCGCCACCGGCCTGGCTTCTTCTCTAGGGCGCAGAATGGCCGTTAAAACCCCTTTAACCCGAGGAAAGTTGAAGGTCTAATTATAATTCCACTCCACTCTGCTATTTAGAGACTGTGATCGGTCTAAAAGCACAAGGAAGACTAGTGGACATTTTGTGGGAAGGCTGAATTTTGTACCTAGGTTATTCTCGATAATGGCGATAATCATCATCACAGGACAACCTTATATTTGTGTAGTTCTTTACAATTTGCAAGATATTTTCACAGATACAACCTTTCAGCCTGACAAATATCTTACAGGGGTGATGGAACAGCAGGTATTTTTCATTTTACATGTAGATTTAAGGCCCAGGGAGCCAAAGTGCTTTATCAAATCATCCAAACAGTAATAATAAAACTCTTAATAAAGTCATTCTACTGCACTGGGCAGAAACCAGGGCTTAGACGTAGGGTTACCCTAGGAAAGGGAGATCAAATGGGCTGGCGGGGGCACTGGTGTGACCTGGCTGGGCACAATTTTTAAAAAAAGTCTGAATCGAGGGGTCACTGTGGACCAGGGTCAGGACGCCGCTCAGAAGTCCAGGTAAT
Source organism: Erethizon dorsatum (assembly GCA_028451465.1). Taxonomy (NCBI): domain Eukaryota; kingdom Metazoa; phylum Chordata; class Mammalia; order Rodentia; family Erethizontidae; genus Erethizon; species Erethizon dorsatum. Next base: position 28,611,714 of record CM051829.1, on the reverse strand, counting down.
CGGTTCCTGAGCATCACGATACCAGGCAGGAGAACTGGCAACACAGATCAGGAAACTAGACTGGGCTCCCAGCATGGGTGGAAACCATAGCTGTATTTCCCATCAAAAGCAAGATGGTAGTTAGTACCTAAAAGCCAATTAAGAATGACACTTTGGTACTCCCATTCTAAAGTGGGGGCAACACAGAACACTAACTAGAGCACAGGAAAAATATCAGTAACTACGCCAGTCACTGAGGTATACTAATAACCACCTTACGACTAATGTTTACACCCTCTTAAGGCCGCAGTAAATTAGCATTCCTTAATCGTTTGCAATCCACCTGCTTCGGATTTTCTATGTGGTACATTTCTAGATTTGGATTCCATTTCCTGAATTGCTGGTTCAGCTTTTCAGTCACAAAATATGTCTTTCTTCTAATAATTTCTTTTAATTATTCTTTTTTTTTTCCTCCTATAATGCTTCTTCTTTCAATTGCAGTTCGGTAAAATACTCATTTTCATTTACTGTTAAGAGTTTACGTAGCCTGAAACAAACAAAAAAGAAAAAAGTTAGGAAATCTTCTGGGTTCCCCGGACAGTGTCCTCAGGGGCTGTGGCTCCTGGATGTTTGCATTTCAGTCTTTAAGGGTTCTGCCCTTAAAGTGAGCCTGTCCAGTGAGCCTGGACAGACCCTCCACCCACCCCCGCCCGGGAGAAGAAACTGAGAACGGCGCCCGGCGCCCTCCACCCCAGCGGAATTGGGGAAAGGTCACCGATGTTCTGCGATGTTCCCAGCTGCCCATCGGAACGAGTTTTCAGAGGCGACAGGAAAGGGACAGCTGGCTGCCTTCGTAAGTCCCAGCTTCAGTTCTGAGGCTGTCGTGCCGCGCCCTCACCTTGGGCGAGCCTGGCAATTTAACTCTTGTCTAGTGTTGCCTTTTTCTCCGCTATTTGAAGAGGGGGAATCGCTTCCTTCTGACCTCAGCCCACGAACGGGCCTTGCGCGGGGTAGAGGCCCCGCCCCAGGGCACCGGGCAGGCGAGGGTAGTGACCCTCACCTGGTCGGACGACTTCAGTCCAGGACCGCCCCCTGATGGGCCCCTGGGGAGACGGGTGGGCTGGGCCTGGTGTCCAGCACCAGGAGCCTCAGATTTTAGTCACCCCCCTGAAGGCCTACAGAAGTGATACTCCTGGGTCCTTCAACAGAACTGATCTCGATCCTGCCACCCACCACCTTCGTTTCTCCGAGTCAGTCAACACTGTTACCACCATCAAGACACAACCAAAGAAATGCTAAACATACAAATCAATAAATGGGACAATAAAAATCATTTAAAAGTAATTTTAAATAGAACCACTTAGAGTCAGAAACTAAATTTCCAATTCTTTCTATGCCCCAACAAGGTTCTCACAAAGACTGGCTTCCCCATATTTTCGTGAATTTTGTATTTTCAGCATTACATTCTGCGACAAATTTGGAAATCTATTCACCACTTGCAATACACATTGATATATTAAATAAAATGGCATGGACCATAACTTTTTAATTTCTGTATCCCAGTATGAAGTACAGTGCCTACCATGGGCCAGGTTCTCAATACTTGAATAGCACAAAAATAGCCGAGACCAACAAGTTTATTCTGGGCGGGCTGGGTGGAATTTCTGTACTGGCTGTAGTCTTCGACTTCGCATTTCCATTAACATAGTTCTATCAAGTTATCCTCAGGTGAGCAGGAAGACCCTCGGAAGCCGATTCATGGCAGGGTGGCTTTGTAACATGTCACCTTGGCTAAGCTGTTTCCCAGAACTCCGTTCTCAGTGTGCTTCTGGCTAGGTCAGGCCACAAGAGACATTTTGCCTGAGAACTGGAGAGCAGAAGAAGCAGCATATTGTTTTTCCACTTGGAAGATTGGTGAAAGGACACCAGGTGCTGCTGTAGTTCATGCGTGCTGTCACCTATTTGCTGGCTCACCCCACTGGTGTGGGGCAGCAGATAGGCCTGCAACTGCTCCAGCTTCCCTGGGATCTTCCATCAGCCTAATTCTGGGCCAGATGCATTAACTGTGTGAGGAGGGGCACCAGTTTCTTCTGCAGGATACCCACATCATCAAAGCGGGAGATGGCGAGATACTGACATGGGTTCCAGGCCATCCTCATTGGTGCTGACTCTTGCTTGTGAGCTCCAATGTGTCCTCAGTCTCCCACACTTTATATCCATCTTCCCTTCCTGACTGCCTCCCTGCAGACTTCAAGCTCCAGCATTAGATGGACAACAGCCTTACAGAGACTGTTTAATCAGTTAATCAGCTCCCATAATCACATAGGTTCAAATCCCTCTGACAAATCCCTTAAAATACACATGTGTATCATCTGTATTTTGGTGGTTCTGCTCTTCTGATTGTACCCTAATTCATCCATATGGTAATCAGACTCTTCACTCAGGAGTCAGAGTGCCAGTCAAATAAATTTTCCTGAGAACATCACTGTCAGAATTACCAGAGTACTAGGGTAGGGTGTTGGACCCTAGGGGGAAAAATCAGTAACAGATTACCCAGTCTTGGCTGGGGCTGGGCTAAATAAGGCAAGGCAGAGGAACAGGAGAGAGTGGCAGAGAACTGTATCTTGAGTTACAAATGGGAAATGACTAATCCATATCTGAATTAACTACTGCTGCAGGGCTGGGACTAGGTAAGGCAAGGGAGGCACAAGGGAGGATACAAAATTTAAGGAGGCACTGTCAGTCTTGGCCCTATAAAGCTAAGTAACAAATTACATGTCTGATCTTCTTGGCATGTTATAAATGAAGCATGCTGAGTGAGGTAAGGCTGAGCCAAGACTGGCCCTAGAGCAGAACTGGAGGCAGGAATTAGCCTCCTAGTAAACATTTAGGTTGAGGGGCAGGAACCAAGCAGAGCGGTCATGAGAAGGCAGGAGACACCTATTGTCAGGAGAGATGGGCCAGGCCGGCAGCTTTAGTTCCAAAGACTGCTCTCACTGAGGCTGGGGAGTCAGTTTGACAAGCAAAATGGACAGCAGCAATGGAGAAGACACCCTTTAGAGTTTGAAGATTACTATGCAGCATACGGGGCCTGTGGTGAACCCTGTTTCTACAAGAATAGCTGCTCTGAAAACAAGGTGACCCCATCCATACAGCTTTGGCACTCCTTAAACCACGCTAAAGGCAGGAGTATAACGGATTTATACATTATTTACAGTAATCCACTGTCTATTTTCAAAGTCACTGAAAACTATTACTGCAATATTACACATTATTGCACATAGGATTGCAGTTACCGTTTAGTGCCTTAAAGCACAAAGCCTTTATAGCCCGAGTATAATTCTAGCTTTACCAACTCTAGCTATTTGATATGGGATTCATCTCATTTGAATCTCAGTTTTTTCATCTGCAAAACTGCACAGATCAATGCTGCCTAAAAAGACCGCTTTGAGGATTCAAAACATTGGCTCCGCAGAAGCTCAATGAACAGCAGTTACTTTCCTTGCCTCATTTATTCACATTGCATTTTCAATTGTTGTCTCCCTGAGAAAATGTTTAAGAGACACTGCCAGGTCTCATCAGAAGCCACTTAATTTATGCAGATGGCGTGTTTAGGTTGTTTGTGGTGGCTTTAATTGCATCCCCTTCCCTACCCAACCTCCTCAATCCCTCCATCCAATCTCTCCTTTTGGGAGGAGATGCACCAACTTTCTATTCTGACATTTTCTTTCCAGCTGCTTCCCGTAAGTTTGAAGTACTGAGTGGGCCTGCTCCTCAAGTTTGCTGGGAAGTTTTTCTTTCAGGGTTGATACAGCCCTGCAACCAATCTATGGTCCAATCCCTAGGAGATCGGGGTTGTCTTGTGAAGCCGGTCTGCAAATATCACCTTGAGCTCTACAGTCTGCAGAAGCCTCCAGTCTACTGCTTTCTAGCTCCAGGGTTTTTAAGGTCTTTGGACCTAGAGAAGAGGGAGCAGGTCTGTATGTTGAATGAGGTTTGCTATGTACAAATGGAGTATCACAAAACCATTTCCTACTGTTCTGCATCCTCCACCCATTTCCACTTAATTATCCTGTATCTGTTCTCTTTCTTCTTAAATATTATCAGTTCAGACAGCCCAGCACCTTCTCTGTAACATAATTATTCTGCATACAGAGAAATGACAGCTCAAGTAGGAAACCTGTGTCTTCTAAAGGCCAAGCCTTATAGGACTCAATGCTGTCACCAGTAGGCCCCCGAAATTGCTGTGCACCCAGCAGAGCTCAGTCAGTAACTATGTCATAGCCTGGGTGTAGCTCGAGGGGTTCTTGTCTGCTGGAACTGGTTTGTAGGAACAAGGGAATCCTGGCACTTAGCCAATAGTTTCTGCTCCCTGTCTCTGAGGTTCTGTGCAAGGCCTTCTGCAGGAGTCAGCATTCCCGTTTAACTCCCACCATCTCAGGCCTTACAGGCATCTACCCTTCATCCTATTGCCAGGTCTAATGCAAAAGTTCTGCATAGTACCTGAAGCAGTAAACTCAACAGGAAAGGCTCAAGAGACATCACCTAAGGCCCTCCACAGAGGCTGCTCTGGGAGGCATAGCACAAGCCAGAGAGGTCATGCAGCTCTATCCACCCAGAGTCAGCTGGAGACCCACAGTCCCTACCCAGGCCAGCCCAGCACTATCTCTGATATACCCTCTTTCTATTGTCCGGGACACCCAGTCATCTCTCAGAGATTCCAAAGACCTTCAAAACCTCAAATGATAATCCTCTGAGCAAGAGCTTATATACTATTAAGTTTGGCCCTTACAGGATTTTCTTAGGGTGGTAGGGACCAGATTCTCCACATATTTATTTTTCTTTCAAATCTCATCAGAGCATCAGGTCTTTTTCCCCCTCCCCAAAATGAGATCCTGATCTAGAATGCTACTGTACTGAGTCTCAGTAGAAATCTCTTGGGTGCTGCAAACCTCTCTGCACTAGTTGTGAACAGCACAGCAGGTGGGCCTTTACCTCCCTCTGCACCCAGTCAAATTGCTGGCTGTACTTTCAGAATTCAGGGTCCACATCTGGTCAGCACCCACCCCATCCCCACCCTTCACTGTGTGGGGCACACCTTGGCAACCAGGCTGCTGTGTCCCGGAAGCGGGTTCCACCCAGGCTGAAAATCTCCGTGATCTAGAGAAGAATTAACATCATGGGTCAACATGGCTGGAGGGGCTAAGGCAAGATCAGGGCAGGGACGGGTGTCCCCCAGCACTGACCACGGGTGTGCCAGCCCCTCCTGCCTCCTCTGGGGCCGATTCGGAGACACAGCCATCCTTGTTCTCCTCCTTTCCCTCCTCAGGGTCAGGTGGCTCTTGCTTCACAGGTGGCAGGCCCGGGTCTACTGCCTGGGAGAAGTGGGAAAGGGCAGCAATTAGAAGGATAGGGTTGGACTGAGAAAAGTCCCTATCAGCCAACCTGTCATTGTGTTGACAGATCTCACTTCCTTCACAGTTCAGCACAGAAATGCCAGTTTGTGCCTATAATCCTTTACCATTCCTCACTGGTCTCCATTTTCCTGTTGGCTGGGCAGCAAAGTGGGCAAAGCTAGTTGAGTGTGGATAATTGTGCAGAACAGCCACAATCAGCATACCTATCACAGTGCTACCATCACAGCTCACCATCACTCTGCTTACAGACCACCCATTATGGCACCAACAGAACATCTGTCACTGCCCCCACCTTGCTGGGGCAGTCAGGCTGCAATGTGGGAGAAGTCAGGACGGCTGTGCCCGGTGTCCACTCTTCGTGGGCATCTGCCTTCTCTTGCTTCACCTGAGGTAAGGCCACAACCCAACTCAGGCCAGAGCACTGGGCCTCCTGCATGAGGGAGGATGGCAGCAGACATGGTCTCAGCTCCCTGGCAGGAGGCTGGGTGGCACCGGGAAGGGAAGGGTACAGTGGGGCCCTCACCTGCAATGGAGCTTCTGCAGAAGCTGTAGCAGGACCTGGCACCTGCACAGGACTGCTGGCGCCCTCCCGTAAAAACACAAGGTCGGTGCCAGGCGGAGGCAGCACAAAGCCACCACCGGCTTCCTGCTTCAGTGGAGCCTGGGCACGACCTGGTCGGGCTGTGCGCGTAGCCAAAGGGGACTTCAGAGTAGGGCCCAGACGGGGCCGTCGAGCAGAACCTGGCCTCTTTCGACGAGGGTAAAGTGAGGGCGATCCTGCCCACTCCTCTGACCCTGACCCGGTACTGGGCAGCAGCCGCTTCTGTGAGGAGAGATGGGGTACTATGGCCACCTAGTGCCTTGACCAACCACACCCACCCTTTGGTGTCCAGCGTGCCTGCTAACTTCCCATTAGTCCCAGAACAGAATTTCCTTACGTATCAGCCCTCATCATTGAGCCTGCCAGTCTCCCATTAGCAATGCCTGTGTAACCTAGATTCACTCACCCCAGCAGAGTGTCTACTACTAATCCTTGGCTGAAGCCACTGCACCTCCCAACCACCTAACAGGCCTGCCCACCACTCCCAGGCACTGGAGTACCTGGCCCAACCTATCCCATCCACTTGACCCTTCCTGCCCCACCCACCATGGCAAACTGCAGGCATTGGCGCCAACGACACTTCTGGCGCTTCTGGTTGCTGCCCCCGAATTTGGGCTTGTCGCAGCAGAAGTCGCAGCGGCCACAGTCCATCCGCCGTAGGCAGGCTGCACAGGCCCCGCACTTGCGGTTCTGCCGGCGGTTCGTGTAGGGCTGCTGGGGTGGGGGGGGAATGGTGGTGCTGTCACTAGGACTAGGACAGGCTATTCTCAATGCCCATTCCAGTGCTGTTCCTGGTGCTCCTTTAGCCCCAGTGGGGGAGCTAGCGGTACACTAATCTCAGTCTGCTGATTCCCCATTTATCACACTTCAGCATTTGCAAGTTCAACATTAGCCACTATCACTGTGTCAGCTAGCCTTCAATACCATTAGGACTGTGGCTGCTTCATCACGGTATCATCGCAGTATCTGCTGCTCTCTGACCAGCTACCAAGACAGTGTTTTTGATCCCTACTTCCAGCAGGACTTTGTTAATCCTGCATTAGCTCCCATCAATTGCTGGCTGTATCTGCTCATCCTGCATGAACACTACTCACTAAGCTCCCTGCTCCTCTATTGGCTCCACCATTAGGTCTGCTTGCCCTGTGTTAGCCAACAGTGTTGATTCATCTGACGTTAGGCACTGTCAATGTACCTGTTGATCCTATATTATTCCTTCTCCTTTATCACTCATCCTATTCAAGTAGCCATTTCTAAGCCTTATTGCACCCCTATTAGGCCCATTACAGCAACTGCTGTTTGGGGTTAACCAAGCATCTAGAGTGTCTAGACTTATCCAGGTAGGGTGGGGCCACTCACTAGCTCGTCCTCGTCTACCCAGTAATAGATGACTTCGGCAGGTGGTGAGGGCACCAGGGCGCTGGCATGCTGCAGAGGCAAACGGGGAGGGGTCAGGGTAGGTACTGGGTAAGATTAGGGCTGTGCTTTCCCCCTGCCCATCAGGGCCTTACCAATTCTGCAAACTCTGGCGTCTCTGTTGCAGGAGGTGTAGGCAGTGCCTGAGCTTGGGAGTGCTGCTGGGCAACCATCTTGGAATCAGAGCCTCCCCTGCGGCGGCCACGTTTACCCTGGGAGACAGCCAAAAGAACAGTCAGGGCCTGGTGGCACCAGTCAGACATAGGATCCCCTGGGAATACAGAAAGCATGCATGTCAGGCCAGGCATAGTGGCACATGTGTGTAATACCAGCACTTGGGAAGCTAAGGCAGGAGGATCACATGTTCAAGGCCAGCCTTTCCCAAGACATAGTGAGACCCTATCTCAAACAAACAAAAAAGAACAAAAGCATGCATAGGACAGGCAGGGACAGCATGCAGTGGGGCACTCACAGCAGGGGGAGCCACAGCCAGGGGAGGACGTCGCTGACATCGCTGATGATGGCGACTGAGCCGGTGAGCAAGGTGCTGGCAGACAAAGGCAGGTAGGCAGGGTCAGGAAGGTAAGTGTAAGATGGAAGAGAAAAGAAGATATGAGGTGGGCAAGGCCAGGTTGAGAGGAAGCAGCAGTGGCGGTAACTTTTACAGCAGAATGAGCTCTGGCCCAGCCTTGGTCCCGCCAGTGCTGGCCCCTCCAGCCTGACTCACCCGAAGGCAGCGCCGCTGCACACACCTCCACTGGCGCCTAAGACCAGGGCGGGGAGGGCGAAGGCAGACTCGGCAACGGCCACAGTCCTCCTGGGTCTGACAGCCCCGGCACACTCCACACCCTCGGCTCTGTGGGGGGCCGGAGGCGTGATGCAAGGGGTCAGGGCTATGAGGGCCAGAAGCTGGGGTGAGCCTTGGGCCCACCCCACCTGCTGAACTCACCCTCTCCACAATCCGAAGGCAGCGTCTCTGCTCACACTTGCAGAACAGCCCTGAGGCCACATTATGGGGCAGCTGCAAGAGGCAGGTGGAACAGGCCCCGCAGTCCTCGGTTACTCGGCAGGCTGCACACTCTCCACAGCCCACACGCTGCCAGAAATGAGTGGCATGAGTCACAGGCCCAGGCAGGGTAGCTCCGGGACCTTACTCCTCTCTGTCTGCTGGCCCAACATCAGCTCCCATTGCCATGTCTGTTCGTTCCCCATTAACCTCATCAGTGTATCTTATAACTACTGTTTAGCCACCAACACTGAGTTTACAATGTCTAATGGTCCCGTTAACTTCATCCCTGTGTCTACTGATAGACACCATATTAATTCCCCTTACTATGTCTGCTAACCAACCCATGGGTGGATCCCTATAAAAGGACTCACATACCCTGTGGAACTATCACCAATCCTTCAGAACCTCTACCAGCCCCATCACGTCTTGCTCCCATTGCAGGGCTGTGAGGAGAAAGCACACTGTTCTTACCTTAAACATCCTCTGCTCCCGGTTGAAGGCAATTCTCTGTGCTGGGAGAGGAACGGAGAAAAGTGGGAAGGGAAGAATAGATACCTGGCTTCACCCACTGCCTTGGCCCTGACTCCCTTCCACCACTCAACTTCTATCCATACTTCATACTTCCTAAATCCAACATCTAACCATGCCAATAGCCTCTGTCCTAACATCCACCAATCAACCTCCAACCTAGTCTGACACTGGGCCTGTGCCAGCTCCTGTCTCCCAGTGTCCCATCCCTTAGGGGGCCAATCACCTCTGCAGTCCTTGCACAGTGTCTTGAGCCGCTGCCTTCCAGTACCATCCCCTGAGAAGCTGATTCCACAGTTCTCACAGCACCTGAGATGGGAAAGACAGATGTGGGGCCCTAAGAGCACCCCTGGTTTCAACTCTCTCCCACCTGGCTCAACGTAGGCCAACACTCACCCAGGTGCAGGGAGCGAAGCTGGGGCTGTGTCAGTATCAGCCTTGGTTTCATCTTCTCGGGTCTCTTTCCTGACCTTACTCCTCTGGGGTCCAACATGACGTTTCTGAGCCTTGGCTGGCTTTGAAGGCTTCTTTTGTTTCTTGCTGGGGACAGCCACAGAACGGGCCTGGAGATAAGGGTGAGGACAGGAAGAATGTGGGTCAGTGGATGGGTGTTACGAAGCATAGTCACCCCTGCCCTGGGCACCCCACATCGTGAAGTACCTTAGGGGTTGAATAGCACAAGATGCCTTGTTTGAAGTCGAAAAGGCTGAGGTCACACGAAGGGCCCAGGTATCGGGTGAGCTCAACTTTGCTTCGGATCCTGTCTCCTGTGGGGCTGGGGATGGGCCAGGATGAGTTGGTACCCGGGAAGAGCCAATGCCGTTCTACCCATTCAACACTCCCAGTTAAGCACGATACAGGAAGCAACCTGGAATGGACCTGTGAGGCCCACGCAGGTCCCACCCCAACTAATCCTGAGTAATGGGAATACATACAAAATATAACTAAACACCAGCCTGTATACAAACATAGTCACGAGCTGTACCGTGTTTTGGTCAATGACTAACCACATATTTTATGGCAGTCCAATGAGATTATAATAGAGCCAAAAAATTATTATTGTCTAGCAACACTGCGCCACTCTGTCACGGCACAATGCGTTACACTCTGTGGTGAGGCTGGTGTAAACAAACCTGTGCTACTGTCATATAGCAAATATAATCATGCACGGTACATGATACTTCATAAGTGAGTAATAGTGGCTTATATATTCGCTATATGCTTTTTATCACTTGAGTATATTCCCGTCTATAAAAAAAAAGTTTACTGTAAAATAGTATGCCATGTTCAACAGGCAGTAGCCTTATTCATCTCATGTTTACTACAAGTCTTGATTTCATCATTTTCTCTCATGCTTAATTTTGTTTTGTTCATCATAGCATAAGGAGCAAAAGGCAACAGCATATACATACATATTTATATGCCATATGATATTCTGATCAATGGCGAACTGAATATACGAAAGTGGTCCCACAAGGTATTGCCCAGTGACACGGTACTAGCTGTCCTAGTCTGTATAAGTACATTCTATAATGCTCGGGCGGTGAAATTGCCTGCCATGTTCCTCAGAACATATCTCTGTCCTTAAGCAAATGCATGGCTGTATCATCTATATCATCTAGCTTTGTGTAACTATGCTCTATGACGCTGGCACAATGAATTCACCTAACAATGCATTTCTCCAAATGTATTTTCACTGTTAAAAGCAACATATAACTATATAAATGCAAACAGCTAGGCATGGTGGTGCAAGCCTATAATCCTAGCTACTTGAGAGGCTAAGGCAGGAAGAACAAGTTTGAGACCAGCCTGGGCAACACAGTAAGATCTGGTCTCAAAAAATAAAATAAAAAAACGAAAACTCAGGTGCAGTGGCGCACACCTATAATACCAACTACTTGAGAGGCTGAGGCAGAAGGACTGATTAAACACAGGAGTTCAAGGCTGGCCTGAGTTAACAGTGTGACTTATTGTTAAAAAAGAAGAACATTAAGAGACCATAGGGTAGTAGTGATGGCAAACCTTCTAGGGCCAAGTGCCCAAACTACAACCCCAAACCCACTTATCTATCGCAAAGTGCCAACATAACAATTAAACCTGAATACCTCAGATTCAGTTTAGAAAAAACAACTCATACATTAACATCTTTTGTCTTAAAAGAAAAACAAATAACACGCCGTAGGTTTACCACCACTGCCATAGCTGCTGGGGCTGTAGCTCAGTGGCATGGTGCTTGCCTAACATGTGCAAGGCCCTGGGTTTGATTTCCAGCACCACCAAAAAAAAAAAGAAAAAAGACTGTTAAAAACCTTTAAAAAAATGTAGAGCGTGTAGTTCAGTGGAAGAGTGTTTGTCTAGCATGCACAAAGTCCTGAGGTCAATTCCCAATACCAAAAAGAAAAAAAAGACATATCTACAACACAATACTAGTGTTACCGAAAATATTTTATGTAAATAAAAACACAAATGAGAACACATATTAGATAACATGTAAAATATGTAAGCATCACATAATCAAATAAAGAAAATGTGTAAATGTTTAAAAATATACAAAAATGTTACTACATACAATATAAAATGTAAGTATTTGGCAATGGGAAAAAATACTCCCTGGGTCTATTCATTTGTGTAAGGCATTGATTGTCCTCTATAATAAACTATCTTTTCAAGGACATTTGTAAAGCAAACAACCTTGGAAGACAAAAGATGGAGTCTCCTTGCAGAGCAAAAAGAAAGCATATTTACTATCCTAATATTACAAAAGATTTATTTCCATAAGTTCAGTTGTTGCCTTGTAATACAATCCACTCTACATGCAGAACATGTTACTTGACCCTCTTCATGTCACTAGCTGGAAACTGGAATTCAAGGTACTAGCACAAAAATGATGTCACCTTGTATCCTGCTAATGGTGTAATAAACTGTTTTTCATCTCTGACCCAGAAGTCTCATGTTTTCTACCAGCATCCACGAAACTGTAATGAATGTATTTGTCTAAGTAGGATAAAATCTCAGATCCCATAGTTCTTGACAATTACAAGTTCTGAAAGTTTTATAAAAATATGTAAATATGCTTAAAAATTAATAAAATATAAACAAAAGTAACTACGGTTCTACTATATTCCTTTAGGGAAATGACAACTTTGATGCAAAAAGAAAACAAAGAGTGTAGAAAGTTTAATAACTGGATCACTACTATGTCTAAAAACACGTAAATGTTTATAAACATGTTTTCATGTTTATGGTCAATTCATATTATTCATGGTAGTATGTTTTTTAATGCTGCCATGAACCCTGAATTAGTGAATAAGGAATCAACGTTCCTAGGAAAAACACAGGGTTAAGTTCCAACAAACCTTTGGTTACATTTTCTTTAACTCATCAATACATAGTATTGTTCTAGGTATTTGTTTAAAGACACCTTTCTTAATCTATGTATTTTTATAAACGATTGCAAGGTCTCTGAATGATTCAAAGCCAGGGGCTTTGGAGGCTGTTTTTGTCATATAGGTTCATCTGCCAATGTCCTCATCAAACAAGTCAGTCTCACTGGCATTGAAAACCTATTCCATTAAATAACCCTTATCCTGTATAAATGAAGCAAATTTTTTTTGTGCCAGTAATTGAACTCATGACCTCACGCTTGCAAAGCAGGCGCTGTGCCACTGAGCTATATCCCCAGCCGCAAATACTTATTAAGACTTTTCCCCATAGATTCCTGATCTATACCCGCAAAACACGTAAGTTTTAACATTTTTCATGCCATATCACTTTTTGAAATGTGCCAGCCAGCACTAGCTGAGATAGGCTTATATTTTCCTAATACTGGGTAACATCTTTCGCTTTCCTCATAATAATGCTGTCCAAAATGCTTGATTGGTTATTTTATGGCTCCACAAATTAAGCTGCTTTTCCACCTTTTCCATAGCTTGATCAAGTAATATAGATGTTACTTTTTGTACTTCCCGGAGCAGCCTCACATACATACTGGCAAGTTTCCTCTTCTTTTTCCGGATGTACCACGTTTTTGATTCATAACGTTGAACTCACAGATAACAATATTATAACTCACGCTCAAATGAAGCTTATCTGACAGGGATTTTCTCCATAAGGCACAGCATACCCTACTTGCACTAAAAACACTAGATGGCAGGTATTTCAGTACTTTATCTGGGGTCATTTTAAATGGCAGAATCACAAGAAAAACACACAAAAATGAGAAAAACGTGGCACTAAATAGACCACATAAAGGATGCTTATTTACAATATGAAAGCTGACACAAAAAGGCCTTGTTCAGTGTTGGCTGGGAATATGTGATTGGGTGACTCAAATTTTTAACTGCTCTGTGTGTCTGTGAATAACCACGAAAGTACCATATTAACTTTGGTCAAATAAATTTTATTAAGTAGGTGAATTTTCAAATATGAAATTTTTGAATAATGAGGATTGATTATGTGCATAATTTGAAGTCTACCCATAAATTTAACCATACCTGCTTTAACCTGCATCTAACCAGGCTCAACCCCTCCCCTGACTCTGCCCACAACCCACCCAGTACCTCTGGTAATAGGTGTCTGAGCGTCCACAGGTGGCCCCTGACTTGCGATAGACTTCACGTCGCTTCCAGCCAGGGCCCAGGGCTGGGCAGTCCAGCCAGTCCTCAGCCATGGAGGCCTCAGGAAGCAGCAGCAGCCTGCAAGGTGGGGAAGGGTGGGGTATGGGAGAAACTGTGGCTCTAGAGAGGGAGAGGGAGAAACTGAGGCTCTAGAGAGGGGTAAACTGCCCCAATCCACACAAGTCACTGGTATCCTTTCACTCTCTGCCTAAAACCTAGGGCCTGCCGCAAGGAATTAGCTCATGTATGGGAGAGAAAACCCCATTCCTATCCTTATACTTCCCTGTCTTGGACCCAGGAGCTCTTCATTCCTCCTCCTCCTTAATCTGCTAGCCGCCATTGCTTGCCACTCTCAGACTGCGAGTCCATCATTTCTTTCCACCACAAAACCAAGACCCTTTTATTCTTCTTCATTCCTGTCTTTGGCACAGGAGACCCTCCTTGACTTTAAGACAAGGGATCCTATCTTTCCTCTTTGCCACCCTAACACCATCATAGTTCTCATCCTCAGCCTGAGAAGACATTTCTCTGACCTCCTATTCCTTTTTTTGACCCTAGAGTTGCCAATTTCTCTCTTTCGGGATTTTAACTGTCCCACTTCTTCCTCCAGAGTGATATCCTCATAATTATCCTGCTATTTCAGTATTATGACTTCCACTTCCACTGCATCCTCTGTTAATGAGCCCCCTGCTTCTCCATATCATTGCCCTGAACAGCCCCCTCATTCTTCCTCTTCCTCAACCTGGAAACCTCCCACATCTCCTTGTCACAGCCCAAGAGCTCCCCATCTTCAATTTCTGTTCCTTCAGCGTTCTGATCCACAGCTGCCCCAATCTCTGGTCCTAAACCTCTCTGTCCCTCTCCTTTACACCCAGAAAGTTATCCGCTCTTCCCCTCCAATGTTTTCATCCTCCGTTTCTCTTATCCGCCTGAGAAGCCCTGATTTCTCCTTCAGCACTACAAACTGTCCCCACTTTCCTCACCGTTCACGTCCCAGGATCATGACATCTCTGCCGGCTACTCATACTCCATATGAGTCCCCCATTTCTCTGTCATCAGCCTAAGTGCCCGTTATTTTTCCCTTTGAGCATTATGAACCCCCACTTCTCTCTCAACTTGGAAGGCCCGGTGTCTCCCCTTGCACTTTCTAATCTCCCCCATTCCACCCCGTCTTCACTCCGAGATCCTGGTACTCCTATCAGCATTCTGAGCCACACTCCATCCTGTCCTCAGTCTAACTCCCTCTGTTGCTCCCTTTTAATGTGCCGACGCCGCCATTCCTCCACCTCCTCGGCCTGAGGGCCTTTCATTCCTCCCGTCAGCGTTCTGAGCCTCAGTTCCTTCCTATCCTCCGCCTGAGCCTTCTCCACTCCTATGCCTGTCTCACCAGCTTGGCACCAGGCCCGTCGCTTCCGCCGCTCTAGGGCCTCGGACCCATGGTGAGGGTCCCGCCTGCGCGTCCCGCCTAGCTCTACTCTTCCTCTTCCACAGCCGCCTCCTCGGAAACGGTAGCAGTCGTCTCCGCCGCTGTTCGTTGCTCCCGGAACCGGAAATCCGTTGCCTGCCTCTCAGGCTCCGCCCCCGACGTGAAGCCTGCGCGGTGCACTGGCGGCGCGTGCCCTTACTGGAGAGGCTGCGGCGCCCGAGTGCCCAAGCTCCACCAGGGCGCGCGCCCTTCGCGTGCTGCGCCTGCGCACCGACCCCAACCGCAGCGCGTCCTCCCCAAGCTGTCCAGTCTCAACTAAGGGGGTGTGGATGGTATGGTCTGCGCCTATACCATACCGTTTGGTCCTTGTCTGCACGAGTAGTCAGCAGCGGCCGCTAAGCCTGGCGCCGCGCTCACCCGGCCAACACTCCCTGCCAGCCCTCCCAGTGGATCCCCACCCCTCGGTTAGAGTCCCAGTTAGTGTCCCGCCTACTTTCTGCGCGGTCCCAGCTCCTTCTGCGGGAACCGGGTGGGGGCGCGGAAGGCGATGGCACAGTTGGGGAGTGAGGTGGCTGTTCATGCCCCAAAGGCGATGCTGTGCCCCTCAGTGGGAGAGAGGGGGGTGGGGGGCGACTCCCTGCACAAGCCTACTGGGCTCCTGGTGAAAACGCGTCCCCAAAGTAGGGGAAGAGACCGCCCAATGCAACTCCGCCTAGCACAGGGGAGCCAGTCCACCACGAGCGTGTGAGTGCTGACCAACAGTTACCACTACCCCAAGACGAGGTTGCTGGGCTCATCTCCCTTGGCAGGTCAAACCCCACAGCCCAAGGAAGCAGAGTGGGTGCTAACTAGATACAGCCTAGGGCACTGCGGCCCTCCTCAGTAAGGGTGTGCCACCGCCCATCTTATGCAGGGGCTGAGAACACAGTTGCAACTGCAGCCAGCGTGAAGACCATCAGGAGTTATCTTCCTCGGTTCTTCAAAATTTTATTAACAAAATGCATGGCAGGGGAAAGGCAAGGGTGAGTAGACTCCACAGTCCCACCCAGGCACACAGAATAGAGAAACAGGGACAGACACTGAGGAAAATTCTGAGAACCTTTTGTAAGGGCAAATGGACAGTCAAAAGGTGGATGGGTACAGGGAGAGAAGGACCAAAAGGGGAATCAGGGCCACTCTCCCAACTGGAATGCAGGGTGTGCGGGGCTCTGGGCTGGTGAGGCTCAGCGGTCAGCACTGGAGCGCAGGTCGGTAGTGAGTGGGTCATGCTGGATCGTTTGGTGCAGCATTAAGGCCAGTAGCCCTGCCCGGTTTGTCATGGCCGTCCGTACATTGCGCTCCTGCTCAAATAGCTCGTCCAGCTTGTACCACTGCCAAAGGAGTGGAAGGAGCCATGAGAAACAGCTCCTGCTGCTCCCCCTAACCCTTGCCAGCATCAACACCTACCACCCGCACACGCTCCAAGTCCACTTCTGCACGCCGCAGCTTCTCCCAGCAGTAATGGCGATTGCACTGGCGCTTGGGTAGGCGGCAGAAGTCACCTGTGAGCTCAAAGACGTCACGTACAAGGGGACACCCACATACCTCATCGGCTGGCACCTGTAGAGAAACCAAGGGTGGGGATGAATAATGGTGGCGAGGGTGAAGGAAGAACGGGGCAGTGCTCACAGAGAGAAGGAATGGAATTCGAGGACAAGGAAAAGGGGAAGAATAGGAGGGGATTCAGAGAAAGGGAAAGAAATGAAATTTGTCAAGTAGGAAGAAGGAAGGGAAGGAGAATGAGATAGGGAAGGGCAGAATGGGAGGAATTGAGGGAAAAACCTTACTTTGGGGTCCCGTGAGTGTTCAGGGCATAGCACCTGGAGCCGCTTACAGTATGTTTTGCTCTGAGGATTATAGACGTCACAGAAGAGTCGAGTGGCCCTAGGAGTTTAGAGATGGTAATGGAGAGTGAGAAGAGGCCCACCTATCCTTACTCATGCCTATTTCCTGTCTCAGCTCCACGCATATTCCATTCCTGACCCCACTCTTATTCCCTCTCTTTAACTCACTATGGCACCCTCACTCACCCTTCAATGCGTGTGGGGTACATGGACCCAAAGGACGTCTGGCTCTCATACTGGAGGGATGAACACAAATGGAGGGAATTGTGAATGTATGCTGCATGCCCTCCCAAAACACCACCAAAACAACACATCTGTCTCCCGTGGACCCCCTGATATTCCCACACCATTCACCCCCTAGGCTGACACCCTGACCTTGGCATAGCAGCGCTCCATGTGGCGCAAGGCAACACGTGGGTTGATGGGGTGCCCGCAAGAGACACAGAAGATCTGCAAGTCTGTGTCATCACTGTCATTCTCATTGCTCTGCATGGGGTAGAAGGAACGATGAGGCCAGGTGTGACCAGGTATTCGACCCTGCCCTGCTAGGTCCATGCTTCCTAACCTCCTCATCCTCGCGCACAGCCTGCTGCTTGGCACGCAGAATGATGGCCTCAAGCTCATGGAATCTGCGCTCCATTTCCTGAAGGCGGGTACGGGCACTCTGCTGCTCACGGCGAATGCGTTCTAGCAGCTTCTTGCCATGCTCTTCAGCAATGCAAGGGCTCTGCTGCCACTGCTGGATGCGCTGGGGCAGGATCTCATAGATGCGGCTGCAAAGAGGCAGTGGGTAGAGTGCAGGCAAGGAAGGTAGCAATTAACAAAATGGATTATGAAATGGTAAAAGGATAATAGGTGAACAGCCAAATGGTAGGTGGATGGGCAGATGGTGACTGAATGCTGGATGAATGGGCAGATGGATAGACAGGCAGATAGATGGGTCAGTGGCTATTTTGATAGAAGAATGATCATGCAAATGCTGGATAGGTGGCTGACTGGTAGATAACAGAGGGGCTCTAGTGACACCCTACTCTATACTTCCTGACTCCCTTCCTGCCCCCAAGAATGACTCACTTGGCTGCCAGCTTCATGCCACAGTCATCTGAGCAATACTTGGAGCCTGGCTGAGCGGCACGCACACAGCCAGGTCCCAGGCACTGTGGCAGTGATGCAGGGTCCTTGACATCAGCCCTCTCTGGGTGTTTCCATTTATCCTTGTGTTTCTGCTTCTGCCGATGCCGCTTATATCTCTCCTCCTTCTGTGCAACAAGACAGGTGAGGTCACCGTGGACTCAAAAGTCATCCTCAGAACCTATCTCCCTCTCCACTCCAGCATTTCCTGGCTCTTGCCCCACCCAGCCCTTGATCTCTGCATCTCCCTCTCCACCCTGCTCAAGCCTTCTCATACCCATTTTACCCTCTCCATCACCTTCTTCTCAGACTTCTTCTCCCGACGCTTTACATGCTTCACTTTCACTGCCCTCTTCCTAAGTGCAGGGTCCAGGAACGGAGATTCTTCTGTGTCACTCATCCAGGGCTGTAAGCAGGGTGTGCAGTGATCCACATGTCCCACTCTAGACAATCCCACCACCCATTCACTTCCCAAAGCAACCCTGCCTACTCTCTGCCTTCCTCTCTCCCCTTAGGAATCTCTGCTTCTATAACCTTCACCCTTCCACTAAGGGAGGTTCCTGGTGCTTACCAGGCCATGGTCATCAAAGGCCCCTGCACAGAAATCTTGGTACAGGTCAGGATCCAGTGCTAGGTCCTCATCTGAGAGTGGCTCAGGTGTGGCGGTAGCCTCAGGTGGTTCCTTGATGGTGGATGATGCCACTGCCCCCTCATCTTCACGGATGCGGCCCAGCTTCTGTGATGGCTGTGGCTGCTGTTGAGTGGGCGGTGGCCGGCGGGGCCTTGGCAAAGATTCTGAAGGTGTCACCGGCGAGAGCTGCAGGGCAGAATCTCAGGACTGGCCCTGACCGCCCTGCCCGCATGCCCTGCCCCGCCCTGGGGGGCTGGACTCACCGAGGAAGGGAAGTACTTGTACGATTCCTGTGCCGGCAGGAGGAAGGCCTAGGTCAGCCCCAGATAGATGGAGGGTACCCCTGCCCTAGCCCCACCCTCATTTTCCCTTGACACACCTGTCCCCATACCCCTCACCATCAGGATATGTTCATCCCTGCCTGATGTGTCCTGACATGCCCAACCACCTATACACACCTGGGTCTACCCTGCTCATCTAGGGTTCAGGGGTTCTTCTGCCAGCCCAGCATATTTAGTCATGTAGCATTCATCTACACATGCTAGGCCCTTCCCTCCTGCCTGGATAAAATTAGGCTTCATCCCACCTGGGCCCACCATTCCCAGTCTCAAACGGCCCTACCTGGACCTCCCAGCCCTGTACTCCCGCCTGACCCTGACCAGCTCTGTCCATGCTCACCCGGGCTCGCAGCTGGCACTGGCGCAGCCGGCACTTCTGCCGGATCTTGTTGGGGCCCCCGAACTTCTTCATGTCACGGCAGAAGTCACAGTGGCCACAGTCCTCTGTACGCCGGCATGCCTCACACTCACCGCACATGCGGGCTGACCTTTTGATCTGCTGTTGCTGCTGGTGATGCTAAGAGATGTTGCCCAGTATAGAAATCAGGAACTTAGGCATGGCCCAGGATGGGACCACTATACCCACCCCAACCACTGCCACTCACCTGACTAGGTGTGGCCACCAAGGGCTGTGGAGAGGATTTGTGGGGTGAAGCAGAGCCCCGAGCAAGCATGGCCCCAACCCCTGTCCCTGATCCTGCCCGGCGCTGCAGGTCTGGATCTGGGACAGGCCTCTTGCGCCCTCCACCCTCATCCCGGGGCTCACTGCTGTCCCATTCATTGCCATCCCGCTCCCGTGACTTTTTGTGCCGATAGCGAATCTCCAGCTTAGGGTCCTTCTCTGTGGGGTAAAGGGATAGTTGGTCTGGAATGGTAGTTTTTTTTTGAGACAGAGTCTCACTATGTAGTTCAGGCTGGCCTTGGGCTATGTAGTCCAGGCTGGCCTCGAACTCTCCGTGATCCTCCTGCCTCAGCCTCCCGAGTGCTGGGATTACAGGCATGCACCACCACACCTGGTGAAAAGGAATAGTTGGCGTGGTGGGCTTCAATTATCCCAGAACCTTTCTTTCTTTTCTCTCTCTTGCTGTCTGACCCACCTGTTCTGGCCCCCTGTTCCAGGGCAGAATTACTTACATGTCAATAAGCATGTCTGTTTACAATGCAGCCCACATTCTAGCTTACCACAAACCAACAAACAGCCCACAGACATATACCACCTACTACCCATGATCCCTTCTACCATAGCTCTTCCTCCTCCCTGGTAGCCCAACCTGTTCTCCATAAGCATCCCAGCATATGCCCTCACCTCGGCACTCCCGGCAGTACCACTCTCGGATGGCCTTGGCCATCTTCTCAGTGATCCGGATGCAGTCCCCATGGAACCACTCATTACAGCTGTCACACCCACTGCAGAGGATGGGGTGGATGGTAGAGATGTGAAGGGTATGTCCAACTCGCCTCCCCAACCTTGCCAGATGTCAGCCCCACCAGCCTCTTCCTAACTTACATCATGAAGCAGTTGATGTCCGGTTTTCGGCAGATGCAATAAATGGGTGCGTTCTCCCCATTCTCTGACTTGCTGTCCTCCCCAGCGTCTGGGGGCTCTGGGTCTGAACCATCTCCTTCCTGTGGGACACCCCCATTGTGGTTCCTTACACAACCCAACTTGTAGTGGGTCATCTCCCTATTACAGCTCCACCATGGCTTGCCATAGATCCCCATTCTGCCTATGAACTGCCCATCACAGCTCCCCATAAGTCTCTGTCGTGGTTCCCATAGATCCCCATCACTCAGCCAGATACCTCATTACTCTCCTTGTAACTCTCCAAAACTCTGCCAAACACCCTATCCTCACTCTCATAGGTTCATCACAGCCTGTTGTCCCGGTCAAAAATCTTAACCGAATCCCATTAGGGATTCTACACAGTT
Source organism: Erethizon dorsatum (assembly GCA_028451465.1). Classification (NCBI taxonomy): domain Eukaryota; kingdom Metazoa; phylum Chordata; class Mammalia; order Rodentia; family Erethizontidae; genus Erethizon; species Erethizon dorsatum. Next base: position 28,590,813 of record CM051829.1, on the reverse strand, counting down.
AACACCTAAGTTATTCTACACACTTTCCGTCACAGTCCCACAGAGTCCACCCGGATCACGTTCCCCATGTACTAGTAGCCTTGACACACTGTCCAATACGGCTCACCGCAAACCCCTCATCCTTCTTTCCAGAGAACCCCCGTCACAGCTGCCACAGAACCGCCGTCTGAGGTACCCAGAAAACTTCCACTACGGACCCTGTAATGGCTCAGCACAGAACCACAAGAGGTTCACCCCACGCTCCATCATTCTTCCACACACTCCCACCATACGGCCCAGACTCGGGTTTCTGCTCACCAAGGACCCCCGCGCGTCTGCCCAGACCCACCGACCTCTATCGCCAAACCCCTGCCCAGACCCCATACTCACCATATCTCTGCTCCCGACTCACTCTCACACTCCAGCCGGAGTCCCGCGAACCTGCATAAACACCTCGGAGGCGTCCGCGGCGGTTGCAAAAGCGCCCACAACTACTTCCGCTACTGCTCGCACCTCCAGGGCACCGTAGTCCTACTGCGCATGCCCAGTGCGACGGCTCAGTGTCAAACAAATAGGTCGCCCTCCTAATGCCTCTGAATGTCCCTCAGGCGCCACCATCTTGACTAACGAGTCCGTACAGTTGCTGAATTCATACTTTCGCGGGAAACATGGTCGCACCTATAATGTTGCTTTTTTGAGGGCACTGCCATGTTGTAAATCGAGTCCGTACAGTGGCTGCTGGCAATTCCTCTGCGTTACAGGCAATATGGCCGCACCTACTTCGTGACTTCCGCAAGAATGTCGTCATCTTGGAATCTGATTCCGTCAGGGGACCGACTTCCTACGTTGCCAGGCGAAACATGGCGCCGTCCTACTCGTGGATTTTACAAGGTAGCCGCCATCTTGGCAGCCGACTCCGTACACTGGCTGCAACAAGCAGCTGCTCCCGAAATTCTCCTTAGATCAAAAGTCATTCATTCCTCCATTCAATTACTTTCCCCTTCACGTGTAGCAGTGAGACGCCGGCAAAGGAAATCAGTGTCCCTGGTAATCTCCAACATCACCAGCCTCCGCTATTTCCCCGGCTTTCACTCCTTGAGGTTCCTCAGCCAGGCCTGGTGCAGTTCCGCTTCTATTTATTTTAAATATAATCCTGAAAATAATAGAAATTTCCATTTTAGTTCTATAAGATGAACAATAGCCTAAGCATGGCACACTTTACCTTTTTTTGTCGTTGTTCAACGTGTAGGACGGAAGACATACCCAAAAGAAAGGGGTCTGAAAATTCCTGTCAGGGCTGGAGGACAGAGATTGAACAGCAGTCAAGTCCTTCAGGATTCCAGTCTCATGATCTAGTTAATTTTAACTTTCAACAGCTTTATCTTAGTTCTTGACACCATTAGAGTAACAAATAACTTGGAAAATGATATCACCACATCTTTCCGGAAGGTGTCATATAAATACACAAGGACCAATCAATGACCCACGCTGTCTTTTCCTACTAATACAACTGAACAGTTTGCTGCATGCTGCTCTCCCCTCACCCCAAAGGCCTCATGGCTCTATCGAAATGCTTATTCTGGGCGACTAGATTGTTTCCTGGATGGTCATTCTCACTCTTGGCTTAAACTCCTTTTCTTACACATTCTTGTGTGAGATTCTGTTTTAGGTTGACAAAACATTTCCAAATGTTATTCTAAAAGTTGCAGTAAACGTTTTAAATCTAGATCTTCAGGCTTATTCCTGGTTGTCTTCTTAGATGTTGTGGGGAAAAAAAATACCATAAAAGTGAAACCAAGGGAAAACCTGAAAGAAAAAAAAGAAGAAAACAACAATAACAAAAACCCCAAAAATCCCCTTAGCTCCACTTGCTTGTAGTTACTTGCTTTTGTCATCAATTTTAGAGATCATGTAATTATACAATATACTCCAATTATCTTTACTATACAGAACCCCTCTGACTTAGGGGTCATCATAGTAATGGTTGCCTAAGCTTCTTTTTAGGAACTTTAGGAGGTCACTTTTGTGTATCTTAAACTCGTTAAAACCACACTTGGTTCTGCACAATTTCTAATGGGTAACCTCTGAACATTAGATAGCCAAAACCCCCTACCTCAAAGCACCCTATCACTACTGTTTCGAAACACGCGCCTTATGAAGAGTCTCGTTTAAATACTCATGCGCAGACTGGTAACTTTCCCTTACCTGCGATCACCTCTACGTTCTCAGAATACCGTTCCTTTATTTCACAAATAACCTTGAACTCTTTTCCCCACGAAGCATACCTGAGGTTAGCTTTGTGGTCTCCGTATGATTTTATATTGTGAATAAGCTCTGCTTTGTGCAAAACTCCTTATTTTAGATGTTGGCATTCTTTGCAGTGAGCAAAATGGACCTGGATTGCTAACAAAAGCAACACTGAAGGAATTTTTCAAAATGGAGTGTGTAAGCCATTAAGGGAGCAGGATCTATGCAGGTCTCAAGTAGCTGCCTAGAAACGTGAACATGTGTCCCCACCTCTGACACGGAACGTGTGCTCACCGCCAGATGAGAATAGAAGTCAATACCATAGCAAAAAGAAAAGCTTTCTTGCAGCACGATCCATCATTAGACGGGAGGTGGGCTCAAATCTGCCCCACCAATCAGGGAAAAGGATTTTTAAAGGCTTTGGAGAGTTGATAGGTTTAATAATATGTTGAATCCAACATAGTTACAGTATATCTTTTCTGGTTTTTCCTGTTATAGTCCTATGTTATAATTTTATGGTCAGCACACCATCTTGATTTTGGTCTACATAGATTCTTGTCTTGAGTCTAAGTTTCCACTGGCTTGAAGTTTTTAGTTCTGTCTAGCTCAGGGGACATCCTTAGACTTTAAGGTACCTCTCAGTATGTGTGGTGGACTAACTAATCGTCAACTTGTAACACCCAGCTGAACTGAATCAGCATGGTGCTGGGTGTGGAAGGCCCACCTGAGGATTGTTGCCAACAGCATAAAAAGAGAACTGGAGGGGAAGATGGCATGCTGTTGATTCTCCTGGAGAAGCTTGTCACGCTGGCTTTCCTGATATGAACTCGCCTGTTCTCATCATCAGAGGAGCTCAGGACCTCACTGTTGCTGAGGATGGCTGCAGTTCTTTTCCCGGTAGCTCTAGTCCTTACTTTGAGCATCGATTCCTGTCTCCAGTACAGATCCCTCAGCCTGCTGGCACAGACTTTCTAGTTTCCACCATTGACCTTTGGGGCTTCCCAGTGCAGATCCTTGAAACAGACTTGCATGAGACATTGTCTTGGGCTCTAGGCCTCCAGTTGGACTCGTGGGGGGCATTGCCATGGGCTCTAGGTCTTTTTAGCTGGATTTGTGCAGGACATTGCCATGGGATCCAGGCCCTCAGTTGGATTCTTTGGGTCTCTGGTGCGTGGACAGATCTCCCACACTCTTTTACATTTGACTCTTTGGGTGAATATTTAAAAATAATCCTATAAATCATGTGTTCTGTATTAAATCTTTTCCCTTGTAAACCCTGACTACAACAGTATGCCTTCCTCTGAAACATCTTATCCAACAGGTAGGGATAAGGAAATTACCATTTAAAATATCTAGCAGGCCCTGCAGAGGAAGGTCTATTTCATTTCCACCCTTTGACTGCAGGATCTGCAACCATTAGAACAACTAGATAATTATGTTGTGCCCAGAGATTCAAGATGCATAATAAAAGATTATTGCACTCTTCTTTTATAGACATTTTCAGTAAGTATATGCATTCTTTTTCTTTCTTTCTGTCTTTAAAGAGAGTCTCCTATGAGACTTTGAGATAGGAGTCTCCTATGTTGTCCAGGCTGGCCTCAAAATTACAACCATCCTGCCTCAGCCTCCCGAGTGGCTGGGATTATAGGCAGCCCCACCACACTGGGCTAAGTATATGTATTCTCTGTGTTATACTGGTCATGCTGCTCCTATTCTTTCTCAAAGTGATTTCTACCAAATAATTTTTACTGCTTTGTGGTAAATCAACACTGCTTATCCATATACGCTGCCATGTTTTATACCTTCTTTGGAACACTCATTCAGAACTATCTGCCTTGCCTGAATTTCAATTCCTAAGACTGAAAAGGACTCTTAGTTTTATAGCAGGTGGGTCCAACATGCAGCCCAGAGGTCAAAAGCTGCCATGGATAGCTAATAATGTGGCCCCACAAGATGGTGAACTTTTAACATTATTTTACAAATTTTAGAGATTTTTCAAATCTCAATTGCATATTGCTAGAGCATGGGCTGTGTGGGTGGCAGCAGAATGCTGTGTAGGGGAGGGCCCAATGCAGTGCTAACTCCACCTCCTGCATCCGCCACACACAGTCTAATCAAAACTGATGTGTATCAGACCTTACATGCACTTGTGTGACTCGCTGAATAAATGCAGTGATTACTGATAATAGTATTTCCACTACATACGCATGTGTATACATGTAAAGATAGGTGTTTAGGCTGGGCGTGGTGGTGCACACCTGTAATCCCAGCACTTGGGAGGCCGAGGCAGGAGGACTGCCACAAATACAAGACCAGCCTGGACTACACATTGAATTCAAGGCCAGCCTGAGCTCCACAGCAAGACCCTGTCTCAAAAAAAAAAAAAAAAAAAAAAAAAGATAGGTGTTTATAGTTATTAAACAGACATGTAAGTTTCTTATTTAATGATTAAACTTGGGATTGTGTTATTTAGGTTTTTTTGTTTTTGTTCTTGTTTTTTTTTTTGAGAAGAAACAGTTTTTATTTAGTAGCCACGCATGATTCAGAATTTCAACACATTAAGAAGCATACATGCAAACTGATAATGTGAAAGTTTAAAGTTAAAATTAACCACCTGCTCTATTTTGCCAATGAACACTCTTCTAACTTTATGCCATAAATCATGTTGTGTTATTTAGTTTAGTGTCACAATAAAATGCTTTTATTATAAAATAATAAAGGAAGTTTTGTTACTTTTGTACATTAGTTATATTAAATATTCATTTCTGGCCCAAGACAATTTCTCTTCACTCAGTGCAGCATCTTGCTCTCACTGTATTTCCTTAACATCTTGCCATGAGCCTAAAAACCACTCTCCTGCCCTTATCACACTTTCCTGACCCCTAGCAGGAGCTTGAGGAGCAGGTGCCCTAACTGCTTCAGGGTAAGGGAGGGTAAACCCATGGCCATTATATCATTAGCATTGCAGTAAGCCAAATAGTGTTTTACAGTTTCTAAACTTGAATTGATCAACATTACATATTGTCCATCCTGGGATCTGAAGTGACTCATTTCTATCTCCAGTGCTGTTGTGGACATGTGTTATGGTTTAGGTAAAAAAAATCCCTCAAAAGACTTGTGTTCTGAGGTGGTCACTGAGGCGTGATCTGGAAGAGTGTATTCTTTTCCCTGGGTCCTCCTTGCTCTTTCTACTACCTGGCTGCCATGGAATGAGCATCTGTCCTCCGCCATGCTCTTCCACCATGTGTTTCTGCCTTAGAGCCAGGTGAGTTTGGATGGAATCCACTGGAAACTCTGAGTCAAATAAATGTCTCATCCTTTAGATTATGGATGCTGGGTATTCTGTCTCAGTGACAGAAAAGTGGATAATAAAGAAATTGGTACTAGGAGTGAGTTCATTGCTGTGATTGTGAGGCAGGAGATAGACAAAGTAGGAGACATCCTGGCCTTAGGCTCACAATAGACAGGACACCTTCTGGCTCTTGGAGACCAAAAGAGCATCTTGCTCTCACTGTATTTCCTTAACATCTTGCCATGAGCCTAAAAACCACGCTCCTGCCCTTATCACACTTTCCTGACCCCTAGCAGGAGCTTGAGGAGCAGGTGCCCTAACTGCTTCAGGGTAAGGGAGGGTAAACCCATGGCCATTATATCATTAGCATTGCAGTAAGCCAAATAGTGTTTTACAGTTTCTAAACTTGAATTGATCAACATTACATATTGTCCATCCTGGGATCTGAAGTGACTCATTTCTATCTCCAGTGCTGTTGTGGACATGTGTTATGGTTTAGGTAAAAAAAATCCCTCAAAAGACTTGTGTTCTGAGGTGGTCACTGAGGCGTGATCTGGAAGAGTGTATTCTTTTCCCTGGGTCCTCCTTGCTCTTTCTACTACCTGGCTGCCATGGAATGAGCATCTGTCCTCCGCCATGCTCTTCCACCATGTGTTTCTGCCTTAGAGCCAGGTGAGTTTGGATGGAATCCACTGGAAACTCTGAGTCAAATAAATGTCTCATCCTTTAGATTATGGATGCTGGGTATTCTGTCTCAGTGACAGAAAAGTGGATAATAAAGAAATTGGTACTAGGAGTGAGTTCATTGCTGTGATTGTGAGGCAGGAGATAGACAAAGTAGGAGACATCCTGGCCTTAGGCTCACAATAGACAGGACACCTTCTGGCTCTTGGAGACCAAAAGAGCATCTTGCTCTCACTGTATTTCCTTAACATCTTGCCATGAGCCTAAAAACCACGCTCCTGCCCTTATCACACTTTCCTGACCCCTAGCAGGAGCTTGAGGAGCAGGTGCCCTAACTGCTTCAGGGTAAGGGAGGGTAAACCCATGGCCATTATATCATTAGCATTGCAGTCTTGATCCCCTCCCTGAGGGCTTTGGCAGCCTTGCTGCTTCTGTCTAGGGTCATGTAAGTCCATCGATCCCCCCTCCCGATGTGAAGGTGAAGATTCACAGTGGATTGGAAAGAAAGCCAATTACCACTCTGACAACTTCCTAAATTCTAGGAAAACAAAAAAGAAACAAAATTGGAACTAATGGGAGTTCCCATCTCTGGGGATGCTTGCCCTCCCTCCGTGGGGGTTTACTTTCAGTACTGGCAGTTGCCATCTCCGGCTCTGCCTGTCCTCTGTTCTGGAGGATGTACTTTCATTTCTAGCAGTTGCCATCGCTAGGTGCTTCCCACTTTGGACTTCTGCCAAGTGTAATTTTGGGGCCACTGTGAGTCAAACTCATTCTTGCTTTTTCTCATCAGGCTGCTCCTGCTCTGTGGAGTAAACTTTCCTTTAATAAATCTCTGTCTTTCTTATACTTCTGTGTGTCCTACCCAATTCTTTGTTCCGGATTCTATGATAGTGGATATCAGCTGAGACTGACACTAACCTGAAGGGTTAAAATTAAGTTTAGAAAGATCTTCCTTTTTCATAACAGAGTGCTGTGGTCTTGTTCTATGTTGAGGTGCCCTGGTAGAGCACCCTGATATAAGCAGAAACTCCTTGTGATCTTGGCCCACTCTCAAGGATGGTCTGTTTCTTACATATCTAGAAGACACAGATGTTTGTTCCCTTGGCCACTTGGTCAGTTCTTGGAGGCCACATATTCCCTGCATCTGGTCATGCATATAGTTGGAACACTAGCACTTTTTTCTCAACTGCTATTTAAGGGGCCTGACTGGTAGGGGGACTTTGCATGCATGGAGAGGGTGCTCTGCCTGGACCCTTCCCAGCCTGAAAGCCATGTAATAGGACTCCCCACCACTGCAATTGGGATGTCAGGTGTTGAAGCTCTTTTGATCAGTGATGTAAATTTTTTTCTATACTTTCTCTTCTGTGTAAGCATGTATATGTCAATTAACAGTTTATTAAACTTTGCTTTATTGCTTTTACCTTGTCCCAGCAATGGGCAAGTGACTAATACAGCATGAGTAAAAGTACCTACAGGAGTCCTTGAACCACATTATCTACTTGGTGGCTTTGGGCCATGGGAGTAAGGGGCACACAGAAATAGCACCACCACTAACAGCTACTCCTATGGGATAAACTTCCCGGCAAGGGTACTTAGAACTAGAGGCTGGTAAGGTAGGCAGGGGCCAGGATATCGGTGCTTTTGTATGTCATGCTAAGAATCCTGGGCTTTTCTGTGAAGGTGATAGGGAGCTGTGAAGACACTTTCATCAGGGAAGAATTGTGTCCTGCCACATTTACCCTGCACACCTGACCCTCATACCTCTTGTCATTCCTGATCTGGTTTCCATCCCCTCAGCTATAATCCAATTCTGACCCTATTTCTCTAAGTAGTAAATCTAAGCATGATGTCTCATAAGAGGATTTAGTCTATTCTAAACTTCTCAAGAACATCTGTGAGCCTCTCCATTTACCAGGTGGAAGAACAAGATAAGCAACTGGGTAAGACCAAGACAGCACACTAGATAATGGGCCAGACAGCCTAATCTGGAAGGAAAATAATTAGGTAATGGAATTTGCAGGTATAGTGGAGTTTCTAATGTACTCTGGTCCTACTTCATGACTGAATGGTATGTAGCATTGCTAGCAGGATTTTTGGTTGTTAGCCTTATTCTGAATTGCCTAGACTAAAGATAGTTGACTTACCAAGTTGCAGCCCTTTCCTGGACAGTTTACATCTAGTGAGCCTCCCTTTCTTGACTACCCCAACCCAAGGCAACTCTGACAGCTTGTCCCAGTTCAAAGCTATGTTGTAGACTTCACTCAGACTGTGCACAGCGGTTCCATATTTCACTGTGCCCAATCCTGCTTTCTTCCACTGTGTACTTCTTTCTGTTGATGGTGAGTTCATGAACAAAAATAAGAAAATTTCAACCACAAAACAGCTATTTTATTTTTATTCATCTCTTCTTTAAACAGAAATAGTGCTCTACTTCTAGTCACTTTGAAACCTTGAAAAAAAAATTTTTTTTTGTGGGTACCAGGGGTCGACCTCAGGACCTCGCACGCCAGCAGGTGCCTGTGCCGCTGAGGGATATCACCGGCCCTTTCTTCGTATGTGGGTTCCGGGAGTCGAACTTGGGCCCTCATGCTTGCCAGGCAGGTGCCTACACCACTGAGCCATCTCACTGGCCTGAAAAACAATTTTTTTTCACTCTTCTCTGGTTTCTTAAATCAAGCATTTCAATCATCGTTCTCCTGTGTTGTTTTCCTCTGCCTACTTTTATTCTCTTTTCTAAAGGATCATATTACATATTCCAGACTGGCCTTGACCTCACTGTGCACTGTGTGCACCAGGCTGGCCTCAAACTTTCAGCAATCCTCCTGCCTCAGCCTCCTGAGTTCTGGGATTACAGGCCTGCGCCATCTTGACTGGCTTCTTTTGGCTACTTTCTTTTTTTTTTTTTGTGGGTACCGGGGGGACGACCTCAGGACCTCACGCGCCAACAGGCACCCGTGCCACTGAGCGATATCACCGGCCCCTTTTTCGTATGTGGGTTCCGGGAGTCGAACTCGGGCCTTCGCGCTTGCAAGGCAGGCGCTTAAGCCGCTGAGCCATCTCACCGGCCCTTTTGGCTACTTTCAATAATTTTTCTTTCGCCTTGGGTTTGATAGTTTAATTATGATGTTTTTGGGCATGATTTTCTTTGAGGTTGTCTTTGAAACCCTGTTTGGGTTCCCCTTTCCTCTCCTCCTTCTTCAGTGCTGGGATTGAATTCATGGCCTCACACCTGCTAGGCAAGCACTATTCTACTGAGCTACTCTTCAGCCCTCACTGAGCTTCTTGAGTATGTAAATTTATGTCTTTCACTAAATTCAAGAAGTTTCAGTCCTTTTTTTCTTAAAATATTTTTTCTGCACCAATCTCATCCTCTTCTTCTTTTGAGAGTCCAAAGACATGAAAGTTGGACTTTTTATATTATCCGAAAGATTTTCAAGGCTCTTTTCTTTGCTTCTCAAGTGTTCCTCCTTTATTTTTCAGACTGTATAACTTTTGTTGATTTATATTTAAATTCCCTAACTTCTTCCTTTCTCATCTATTTTCTGCTATTGAATGAATCCAATATCTCTATTTTGTATTAATTCAGTTTTTTTTATTTTTCAATTCAGAAATTCTTTCTCATAGCTCCAATTTTCTCTGTGGAGAATTCCTGTTTTTTCATTCACTTAAAAAGTATTTACCCTTATTTCAGAGCAGATAGTTATAAGGGTGGTTTTAAAATCCTGTATGATAATTCTAGTATTTAAATTTTCTTTTTGTAAGCATAGAAAAAGGGTAGCAAAGAGCTTTGTAGGAAAGTCAAACTTGTGTGATTCTATCTATGGTAGAACTTGAATATAATGGTACTAATCATATGAAAAACGTATAACTACATAATCCTTCATAGTTTATAATTATTTACACATATAAATTCTTATTTGATCTTTACAAATGCCTTCTCATGTAGACTTTACACATTTTCAGTTAAAGCAGTTGAGACTCAAGGAGCTTGAGTCATTTAACAGGCTACACAGTCAGAAGTACTAAATCGGATATAAGTAACCAATCTTCCTACTGTGCATGCTGATCCTTTGGCTGAAATTAGGGCAGAGGCACGGGGAATCTCAGGGTGGAAGAAATGAGATAGAAAAGCTAATAGAGGAGCCACAGCACTGACCTGGGCGTGATGAAGGCCCGGGTTCTGAATGCTGAGGATCTCAGTGGACATGGGTGGGAAGGTAACTTTTTTAAATGAAGTTAATAAAACTCCAAGGTTTGATATTTCAGGCATGGGAACCATCAAAGCAGAGCAAGAAACTAAGAATGGCACCCTCAGAACAAGTACTTCTTGCAAAGTTGAAATTAATTTTAAAAATTCAATTACAAAATCATACTTTGGTTCTTCTGTTCTAACTTGGAGTTGAACACAAAACTCTAGAGCACAGAAAAAAATTAATATTGCGTGTGTTTCAGTGATATTCAGCATCTAGTCATAATCATGGCTAATATTTATTACAATGAAAATATACAAAGCAAACCAGCGTGGGTAAATAGAACATGGAACATGGAACAAGTCTGTAGGATACCAGATACAGGATTCAAAGACTTTTTAGTGGAGTTTCACAGGACATATTTAATCCTCTAGTAAGTGTGACAACATGTCTGAAGTGTTTTATCAGGGCATCATTAGGAACTCAGTCCCTGAGGCTTCTACTGGGGGCTGGTCATGTAGGCACTCTCTGCATACTACCTGCCAAAATTCTAGACATCCAGACACAAAATAGATGTTCAGCATAAACCATATTGTTAGCCTAGTGACCCACCCTTATCATTTAGAGAATGCTTTATTTCAGCGAAGGGTCCTGTTTATGAGCTAAGTTACTAGCTGTCAGCAGAGTCAACTTTGCAAGCAGTCCTTTCTAAAGATAGCAATCCCAGGCCTACCAGTTAATTCTTTTCTGCACAGTGTGTCATTTCTTGATGTATATATTCTTACCAATGTAGAAGTACAACTAATATACATCTCCTCTTAAGCCATAGTTTCTATAAATTAGCATTTACAAATTCTTTTTAATATGTCTACTTGTAGATTCTCTTTTTATCTAGATTTTCATTCCATTACCTGAATTGCTTCTTTAGTTGCTCAACTCCAAAACCTTGTCTCTCAGTTGTTTTCTTTTCTTCTAATAATTTGGTTTTTCATCCCTTATTCTATTCCCCCACTGAGTTGGAAAAGAAACTAGGCTAGACCCTTCCTGGAACTCTTACTGACAGGCTGTCACACCCCTCACTTTCACTTGCCTGTGCCTCTTCAAGGATGGCCTAGGGCAATGGTGGTGAATCTATGGCAAGTGTTCCACAGCGGGCTTTGTATCACTGAAAGCTGTAAGGTTCACTATCACTGGCCTAGGGGGTCTAGCCCCCAGGGTCTTACCAACACCCTGGAGTTACTTTGGTGGCTGCCCTTCAGGTCACACTATCAGGAGCTGCAGCTCAGCTGATAACTGCAATGCCCACCCTACCAATCCAGACCTAGAAGTCACATTTGACAGGACGGTGATCAGGAAGTTAAAGGCTTAGTCCCAAACTTAATACTACTGGGAGGTGGTGGAAACTGTTAGAGGTGTGGCCTACGAGGAGGTCTTCTGGTCAGTGGGGGGCCTGCTCTTAAAGGGGATAGTGCCTCTCTCTCTTTTTCTTCCCCACCTCCATGAGATAGGCAGTTTGCTCACCATGTGGTCCTGCCATGATGTGTGGGCCTAAAAACAATGAAGCCAACCAACCATGGACTGAAACCTCCAAAACAGTGAGCCAGAATAAATGATTTCTTTTTCTAAGCTAATTATCTCAGGTATTTGTTCACAAGTGTACATACTGCCAAAAGCAATAACATGACTAAGATGCAATTGTAAAGCAAGGGACTCATCTGGGAAGATAAGTCTTTTAAGAGTCTTGTAAAAAGACAGGACAAAATTTTTCTTTGAGTTGAATTTCTGATTACAACTGTATACATTCCAAAAATTAATAAATAGCTATTTTTTAGTATTAACAATGTTATAAATGTAGTTATAACAATAGCATGAGCAAAAAAAATTTGATACATTTTTGTACTTCTTATACCTCATGGAATAACCTGCAAGTTCTCTGACAACAAAATGATTTCCCTCCAAGCATAACTGTGGTATTTTCAAAACCATGACAAGGCCGCAGAATAAAGGGTTTAATGGGTACTTGGAGTTTTAAGGTCTCAAATAATAGTTTCTAAAACCTAAGTTTACAACTTACAGTTCAGCGGCTTAAAGCACGAGGTTCTTTTTATCTTGGGTTAGGTTTTGGGCTTTACCAATATTAGTGGCTCAACAGTGTAAAACTTCATTATTCAATATCAGTATCCTCAATTGTGAACAATGAGCAAAATCAATATCCTCCTATGAAGGCTCTTGTAAGGGTTAAATAAAGGGAGTTAAGGGAAAAACTCACTAACAAGTGGTGTCTTTTTACTTGGAATGTTACATTTTTAATTATTGGCTCACAGAGACGTTTAGAGTGACTGATAACTGCCATTAATCATTCATTTTCATGGGTGTCCAATCTTTTGACTTGTCTGGTCCTGAGTTAAGAAGAATTGTCATGTGTTGCATATAAAGTATATCATATAGTTAATGTATACAAATAAGAAAACTTTTTAAAATATTTTCTTTTATAGCTTTTTTAAAAAGAGGGCAACATAAATGTAAAACTAGTGGATACTTCCCCCCCCCCTTTTTTTAAACTAATGCATCAATGTCTGGTTCAAAAGAAGTGGTTGTAATTCTTTGTTCTCAAGTCACTCAGAAACATTTGATCTGACTTTACTCTTCATGTGCTTCACCATTGAAATAATTGTTCACAAATGTACTACCAAAAAGTGATGGCATGAGTAAGGGATGATTGTGGAGTGAGGGCTATTTTTCTTTGTGAAGATAAGACTTATAAAAGTGTAGTAGGGAGACATGATCAGCTTTTTCTTTCCACACTGAAGCACTGCACAATAAAGTCATGAAAAATACTGCTAAAATTCACATAGTAGTGTTGAAATTTATGATCTTGTGAGACCTCATTATTAACTATCCAGGGCTGCATGAGACCCTTGAGTCTTGGGCTGGACATACTTACAAATCATTTGTTAGGATAAATAGTTGGGATCTTTGGGTGATTTCAAGTTCTTCCTCCCCCCAAACCCCTTTGTTCATCTCACACCTGCACCCCTACCACACTTCTTAGCACATTCTGACTCCTGGAGAGGAGAAGATCCACCATCTTTCTACTCTTGTCTTTTCTTCTTTGCCTTTATTTCCTTAGTGACCCAAAGTGTTCAGTTGACCTGCACCTCTGATTGGTTGGTAGATTTTTCCTGTTTCTATTGATTCCAACTACCAAGGACTGGAGCCCAATTTCTGAGCAGGGAAGTTGATTCCCAAGTGTGACTATGGAACCTGATCAAACTATATCTCTTGATAAAAAGAGCTATACCCACAAAGAGATAAACCTACACAGCTTATCTGCAAATGCCACCTTCAATTCTGCAATGCACAGGAGGCTGTAGTCTAAGCTGGCTAGCTTCAGATCCTTAGTCCTTGTATCCAGAGAGAAAAGGGAGTGGGTCTCTTCGTTGACTCAGGTGTGCCATGTGTAAGGCATAAAATCCTTTACAACTGCTCTGTCCTTCGTAAAACTGAGTATTGCTCTTTTCTCTTCTCAAAGTTACTATAACAGACAATGTGGCACTTCTTTGTAGCAACAAATAATGCCTTAATTAATGAACCAGCTGTTTTTACTTTAGATTATAAGCTCCTTGAAGACAGGGACTAGCCTTCTAAAAAGTGAAAGGTAAACTTCTCCAAGCTCATTGTATTCACTGTTCTGTCTCCACCGATATCTGCATTCAGTGGTGGCATAATCAATAATTCTGTAATTGTCTAAGCATGGACAGAAGAGTCTGGCCTCTTGAAACTGGTTTGCAGTCACAAGTGAATCCAGGCCCTTGGGCCAGTTGTTTATGTCACTTTTCTGGATGTCAGCATTCTGCAGCATTTTTCTAGTCCTCTGCCACCATAGCCCTTATATGCACCCATCCTTCCTGCCAGCAGGACACGGTTGGAGGTGATAATGTAATAACAGTATAGAAACCAAAATTGCTTATAATCCAATGACCTTGCACAGTTCAGGAAGCATCCTGGGTATCATACTGTACAACAGGGAACTCAGGCCCAGATCTCCTACCTCTCAACCAGATGCTTGTTCTGTGACACCCTTCTCCACATTCAAGGAGATACTTGAGGCAGATTAGGGTGGGGCAAAGCAGCTGGAGAAGCCAGCAAGACCTGTCAATCACAGCTATCCAGGACATACACAGAACAACTTCCAAGCCCTGTACCTGGTACCAGTCAGAGAATACTATCTTCAGTTCTCCTGGCACAAGAATGGTGGTATAAAAGATAGTGACCATTGGCCTTGTGGCCATTGCCTTCTTTCTTTCTCAGTGGCCCACTTGAACTCTTCAGAGCATATTTTTTTTCCTACTTTAATTGGTCCACACTTATGCTGCAAAGCACTTTTCAGAACATTTCTCCTTTCTTTTCTTGCTTTTAATAGCTTTAATAAATGTAAAACCTTGCTATTTTGCTTCCTGTCCAATTCCAGCCTCAAAAGGATCCCTGGAAAGATCACAGAACCCCAGTACCCCATTAATAACCTCTCAGGGAAGTCTTTCAAGCCCCAACTAACCAAATGATGTTTCTCCAAATATGGAGCTGATAGATAAGATGGATCTAAGCCAACTATTGTGGGTAGCAAAACGGTGTTCCTTCAAATATGAAGTCGCACCTTCTCTTAAACAGAGCCCTGGCTTTGGTCCATTGGACTGGGCTGTGCCTACTGTCCCATTGTATCCCCAGTGCCCAGTTTACCATGATAATGATATTGGCAGTGGGTCTTTCACCTGTGGCTGCACCAAGCTAAATGACTGGCTGGATACATTTCTGGTCCTTCTGTGCACATTGGTTTGGTTGTCTTGGCAGCCATGCTCAGAGAAGGGTGACCACTGGGGTGGGGACACTGGTCAGAAATGGGGCCAGTAGGCATGGGAGCCAAAGAGCCTGGAACCTGTGATTTCCTTCCACCCAGGCAGTCCTGGGTGCACCCTCTACCTGAGGTTCTGCACTCCAGGAATAACTTCCAGTGGCTCCCTCTAGATTTCATAATGTGAAGAGGAAACATTCAAGTTCTAATTTCACCCTGAATTTATACAATTTGTATCTTACAATACATACATAATATTGGAAACCTATTCTTCTACTTACCCTGCTTATTGGGCATTGTTGTACATTACCAAGAAACTTTCTCTAAGTATAGAGATAAGTTTTTATTAATAGTTTTACCTCTATGTTTTGCTCAGTTGGGCATTTTAATGACTTTTAGTTCAAAATTTTTATTTTCCCTTGAGACTTCCTTTTTGATCCATGTGTTATGTAGTTTAATTGTATTGTGGTCTGACAGCATACTTGGTAAACTTCCTACTCTACTAAAATGATGAGATTTCTTTTTTTTTTTTTTTTTTGTGGGTACCGGGGGTCGACCTCATGACCTCTCATGCCAGCAGGCGCCCGTGCCGCTGAGCGATATCACCGGCCCTTTTCTCGTATGTGGGTTCTGGGAGTTGAACTCGGGCCCTCGCGCTTGCCAGGCAGGCGCTTACGCTGCAGAGCCATCTCACCAGCCCAGTGAGATTTCTTTATGGCTCAGAATGTAGTTGACATTGTGAAGGTTCTGTATGAGTTTGTGCAGGAGTCGTGTCAGTGAGGAGGTGAGAGGGGACTGGATCTTCACCAAGTGGCGTTGACAGAGAAAGCAAGGAATGGTTCACACAATGACTTTTTTTTTTTTTTTTTTTTTATATGCGAGTACCAGGAGTTGAAATCAGGACCTCGCGCTTGCCAGGCAGGCGCTTATGCCGCTAAGCTATATCACCGGCCCCACACAATGTCATTTTATCCATAGGAGCAGAACTAGAACCCAGTGTGTGTTTCTGATGGGTGGAATAACGAATTTTTAAAATTCTTTTTTTTTTTTTTGTGGGTACCGGGGGGTCGACCTCAGGACCTCGCGCACCAGGAGGCGCCCGTGCCGCTGAGCGGTATCACCGGCCCCTTTTTAGTATGTGGGATCCGGGAGTCGAATTCGGGCCCTCGCGCTTGCCAGGGAGGCGCTTAAGCCGCTGAGCCATCTCACCGGCCCTTAAAATTCTTAATACTTATACTGCTTTTATATTCAGTAAAAGAGTACTCAAAAAAGAAGAAAGTGAAGTTTAGCTTCCTAAATGTTTAGAGCATGTGGCCACAGGTTCCTGACTGCATTTTGTTTTGCTGATACCTTTGAGAGAAATGGTGCTGTTCTGCCATCTTGTGGCCATGTGTCAAAGGCGCCTTCCAGCCATCAGTGCAAGACAGCAAAAAATCTGTTCTAACAAGTTTGAAGATGACAACTGCAATACAGTGTTCTAGGTAAACTTTGATTTGGTTGAAACCTTACTGATACCAAACATAGACAAAGTATTCTGTTTTATAGTACTGTTACTGCATGATGAATTTAGTAGATAAATACCTGGCTTTTTTGGTACGGTGAGAAAAGAATTGCAAGTGCATAGTCCAAATGGCAAGTGAAAAGCAGCTACGCTTATTGACGATCACAGGAAGATGTGTTCAGGGTAAATCTGTGCCAACAAGAATATGGCACGAACAGAAAAGTGGTGCTGGGGTGACAGGAAAGCAAACACACTGCAAACGGTACACAGGAGCCACCAGATAAATCAGGCTTTTGGAATTCAGAGAAAATGCACCTCAGCCCAGGTGCCTCCCCTGAGTCTCTAGGTAAGATTGACAGGAACAGTTGACAGGGTGTCATGTTATTTTAGGAGGCTCTCAACACACATGCTCGTCCCAGAATTCACTCTGATCTTAATTATATGCACGATATGCAGTACATATATATGAATCCTTAATAAGATCTGAGTAGGGCGAAGGTGATGGAACGTCAGACCAGCAGATCGAATGTTAACGTCTGTTGCCTACAGTGCCAGAGATTACCTGTTTTATTTTTTTAATTCGTACATGTTTGTCACACATAATGATCACATTCATCATAGGGAATTTGTACCTGTACATAATATGTCTTAATTCTTTTTTTCCCCTCCTCTCCCTTCAATCCTTCTTCCTATCCCCTTTTTTGATTCTCTTAGGACAATGGAAGGAGGAATGGCCCTAAGGCGATGTTTACATTTAAATGGGTGGAAAGGAGTGATTTCCTCAGATCCATTGTTTTATCTGCACTAGTACTAGCTCATCCTTTGGCACCATGGAGGAGCATGGCTTCTCCACTCAACACTTAACTCTTAAGGAACTACATAAAGATTAAATGGACTTTCTTGCCCATTTCTTTTCCCCTGCTTGTCTGTCTGTCTGTCTTTCTCTTTCTCCCTCTTCTACTTCTTTCTTCTCTTTTTTAGAGGTGGGGAGTCTCATCATGTTGCTTGTAATCCTCCACTCTAAACTTCTCAAGTAGCTAGGATTATAAGAATCCACCACTGCCTTGCCCTCACCTACTTCTTAAACAGCACATATTGAGCACATAACACTTTACTTTAGAGTTCATGGTTTTTTAAAACAATATCTCCTCAATGTGTGGAGAAGTTCCATCCACCAACAGGTACAGCCCAGGCTTTTTAATAGTTAATCAGTAATAAAAGAGAATCTAGGTGATGGTGCAGTATTTTCTTATTGTTGCCCCTGTATTCATTTGCTTGGGCTGCTATACAAAGTACCACAAACCCAGTGGCTTAAACAACAGAAACTTATTGTTTCAAAATTCTGGAAGATGAAGACTGAAATCAAGATTTTGGCAGGGCTGTTCTCTTTTGAGGGCTGTGAGGGAAAGATCTGCTCCAGACTTTTCTCCTTGGCTTGCAGATGGCCATCTTCTCCCTGTGTCTTTTCATATCATCTTTCTTTCAAGCCTCTGTGTACACATTTCCTTTTTATAATGACAACAGTGTCTTAGTTACTTTTCTCATTGCTGAGACAAACTACCCAACACCCAGAGTTAAAAGGAGGAAAGGTTTATTTAGCTCACAGTTTGTACAGATTTCAGTCCCTAATTGGCTGGCCCCAAGGCAGGGTGGCACATGGCAGAGGGGCAACTATTCATGACATCAGAAGACAGCAAAAGCAACAAGGGAGAGAGAGAGTGGACAAGGCTCTTTCTATCCCTTATATTGTATGCAGGCTACCCATCCTAGGGTGAGTATGGCACTCACACCTTAATCCCAGCACTGGACCATGAATCAATCACAAACTCTAGATTCAGCCACTTCTGAAAACTACCCCCCCAAGACTGCACGAGGCTTTGGGGGGACATCTAGACACATACCATAACAAACAGTTATATTGGATTAGATTGGCTTACATGATCAGAGGCTGAATATTGACCATCTGTAGGCTGAAGAGCCAGGGAAACTGTAGCTTCTCAGCCTAAAAAGCTGCAATCTTCCCAACAGGAGATACTAGTGATGAAGCCCCAGTTTGCGACTGAAGGCTTAGAAATCCCCTTGGAGGATCACTGGTGCAAGTCTTATGTTCAAGGGCTGAAGAGTCTGGAGCCCGAGTGCATGGGTGATAGCAGCAGCAAAATAAGCTATCACTCCAGAAGGATCAAGTGTGCACATGTAAGCTTCCTCCTTATTCCAGTTTTCATGCTTTCCAGGCCCATAGCCTATTGGATGGCACTACCTATCTTCGGGACTGGTCTTCTTCACTCAGTTTGCTCACCTTCACACCAGTGTTCTCTGAAAATGCCTTCATGGACATACCCAGAAGTGTGCTTTACCAATTTTCTATGTGTGTCTCAATCCAGTCAAATTGGTAACCAAAATTAACTATTACTCTAACAAGGCATTAAAGAAGACTTCTGGTAGGAAGGGATTAATTACTAAATTTTGAAAAATGAATGGAAATTATTGAGAAAGAGAATAAACAATGGTATAGACAGATCAACGTTAGCAAAGACTTTGAGATATGGAACAATGTGGATGAGCTGACAATGTGGATGAGTTTGTCTCTGTGGGGGTCAGAGGGACACACACACACACACATGACACAAGGAAACCCTACAGATGTTGCTGTAAGATAAACTTCCAAGCAAAAGATACTAGGAGATGAAGCTGATGAAGAAGGTAGGGCCAACTCAAGGGGACACAAAGGTGCCTGGGCTTCTATATCAGCATTTCAGAAAGGGAGCCTTGAGACCTGCCTCAATTACTGTTGCAGAATTTAAGAGATGGAAGAGACCACTGGGGAACAGGAGGATTTTATTAGGTGCACCTGACTGAGTCAGATATCTGTCCAAAAGACTGAGTGTTGAACAAAAGAAAGGCTCCAGGTTTTATACAGGTGCCCAGGGTTTGGCCTGCTCAGTGATGTGAAAGCAGGTGGGGTTACAGACAAAGGCAGTTATTCATGTAGTGAGAGTTTTATAACGTTTTGAATCTAATGGGGACAGGATATCATAAACCTGGGTGTTGTGGATGTCACGGAGTGTTACACACATTCTTATTAGGAACAGAGCAGAGGTCAGCCTTGAAGGAAAACAGATTCCAGTGGGAACCGGATGCCACAGGACTCTGGTTACAGGAACATGGTTGTTAACCTTATCTGTAACCTCACAGAGGTGTGTACTTTCAAGCAGGGGAGTTTGAGGGACGATTAAGCTTGGTTTTCTTCTGAGTTCTGATTTATTACTGAGCTCATTACTGACCATCCTGTCCCACTGGTTTGGTGGTCTGCCTGTTGACTGAGTCACAATACTGATGCTATTTTTATAAATAACAACAAATGCTGGCCATAAGTCAACCAATATGTGGTGGATTGACAACTGGTGGTCAACTTGTAATACCCAGATGAATTGAATCAGCATGGTGCTGGGTGTGGAGGGCCCACCTAAAGACTGTTGCCAACAACATAAAAAGAACTGGAAAGGAAGAGTTGGTGCTGTTGGTTCTCCTGGAGGAGCTTGTTGCGCTGGCTTTCCTGATATGAACTTGGCTGTTCTCATCATCTGAGGAGCTTGGGACTTTGCTGTTGCTGAGGATGGCTGTGGTTCTTTTTGGGGGAGCTCTGGTCCTTACTTTGAGCATTGCCTCCTGGCTCCAGTGCAGATCCCTCAGCCAGCTGGCACAGATCCTTCACCCCACTGGTGCAGACTTTCTAGCTTCCACCACTGACCTTTGGGCCTTCCCAGTGCAGATCCTTGATATGGACTTGCATGAGACATTGTCATGGGCTCTAGGCCTCTGGCTGGACTCGTGGAGGACACTGCCATGGGCTCTAGGTCTTTAGCTGGACTCATGCAGGATGTTGCCATGGGATCCAGGCCCCCAGCTGGATTCTTTGGGTCTCTAGTGTGTGGACAGATTTCCTGCACTCTTTTGCATTTGACTCTTTGGGTGACTATTATAAAATAATCCTGTAAATTTTGTGTCCTGTATTCTGTCTTTTCCCTTGCAAACCCTGACTACAACATGATACACAAAGGGATGCTACTGTCAATTCCCAAGCTGCCAAGGATAGTAGTGAATCAGGCCAGAGTGGAAGGGGCAGGACTAAAAGCTGGACAAGATCAGTGGAGTAGAATGGACAGTAAGGAGTCTGGACCCAGACAAACAATCAGAAGGGCAGGTGGTTAAGAAATGCATTGTGGGGTACGGGCACATGAGGTGGACAGTCAGATGATATGTAATGTGTTAGGGTTCAGACATCGAGGTGAAGTTGCTTTTGTGTCAGAAGGTACACATCATGCTAGGTACAATGGAAAGGGCAAGGGTAAAAATCTGGGTCGGAGAGAGGGAGCCAAGACACCCAGCTGCAGCGGGTGTGCATAACTGCTGCACTGGATGAAGGAGAACTGAGCTTTGCCGCTTTGTACACCATCCTGGCATGGGCTCACATGATCCGGAATGACTGTGCTCCTCTCTTTGTGGGTAGCCAGGCTCTGGGGGTGCTGACCACAGCCCAATCTCTTCCTGGATGGCCGCAGGCTCCTTCAAATTCACTAAGAGTAAATACACTGTACCTGAGCCTGCTATAATAATATTGCGGCATCAGAGAGAGCCCATCAGTTTCTAGATTATCTCGGAAGTTTATTTGAAAGTTTTAGGGTATCCAAATCATGTTTGATAAATCTTTGATGCACACATCTAAAATTTTGTAATGTATTATAGGCATCTTTGAAGTATATGAGTGATTATTTTAGCCTTCTATAAGACTTACATGAAATTTATAAATATATCTACAGAGAGCCCTTCCTGGTCCTTGTTGTGGTCTGGGAAGTTTATATTTGTAATCCCATGGAAAAGTTATTGGAATTCCAATAAGTTAATTCCAATCTACTACTTCCAGTTCAACCCATGGTGAGAATAAAGACACTAAGGCATATTTATAGCTGTGGGGAGCCAAGGGGTCCTAAGTCCAGCTAGGGTGATCATTAACTGGAACAAAGGCCTCGACTCAGGGCCAAACCTGGGTTTTATTAATTCTTAATGAGGGGAGTGGCTTGGGATGAGTGACTGTGAGAGTGGTGGGAAGTATGCAAGTGCTGTGAGCTGGGCTAGGTAGGTGGCCTGAAATCACCTCTGCAATATGCAGGGAGAAAGATATGCAGAAGTAATCTGCATACCAAAATTTGAGGGAGTATATAATGGTTTGGGGTTGTTGCTTCAGCTCTAATGTGTAATTTTTTATGCTGTGGGAAGTTGTAGCCTCTTATCTCAAGGCTCAAGCCCAGCTGACAGCGTCGAGCACGGCTCTCCATCCTGCCCGGCTCACACATGTGTTTTGGGAGCTATGGGGGTGGGGAAACACTGACCTGTCACCTTGGTTCAAAGACTACACATCAGCACCTTGGCTGGACCAATTTGCATTGCTTAAAGCCAATTGAAGGGATAAGGAAAAGTCCTAGTCAGCTCTGTATGTATCAGTACATGGAAACAGGGCCAGGTTTAGCCAAAATGGAGATAATTGCTTTTCTTTCAAGGAGAGTCATCCAGGTGGTCCTCCACAATATCCATTATATGGAATGTGTGCTTTTTTTTTTTTATCCCTATAGACAAGGGTTTTCCAAAACATGGAAATTACCTTATATAGACTTGGACATTATAAGAGTAGTTAAAAAAATGAAATTCTATGTTTTCCTTTTTATTATTAAATTTCCCTTAAAGAAAAGAATTTTCAGTTTTAATGTTTAGATCTTTGATCCATTTTGATTTTTTTTTTTTACTGGGGGTTGACTTCAGGACCTTGCGCACCAGCAGGTGCCCATGCCACTGAGCGATATCACAGGCCCTTTTTTTGTATGTGGGTTCTGGGAGTCGAACTCGGGCCCTCGTGCTTGCCAGGCAGGCGCATACGCCACTGAGTCATCTCACCGGCCCATCCATTTTGATTTTTTAAAACAGAAATATTAAACCTACTGAAAGATAAAATAGGTAAAACACTTGAAGACACACATGTAGGAAAGGATTTTCTAAACAGAACCCCAATTGCATAAGAAATAACAGCAAGAATGAACAAATGAGATTCTATTAGACTAAAAAGTATCTGTACAGCAAAATAATCAGTAAAGTGAAGAGACAACTTACAGAAGGGGAAAATTTTTTGCCAGCTACTCCTCAGACAGAAAACTAATATCTAGAATATACAAAGAACTAAAAAAAAAATTAAACCACCTAAAATTAAAGACTTCAAAAGGTAAGCAAGAAAAATATATCAATTCCAAGAGATTAGAACAAACTTAACAAAATGAAAGCTTTGATGTAGAGAATACAGAAATGCTCTTTCTGGTTTTTCTGTGGCCTAGTATTGGAGATCTGATTGGCAGCTTCTTCCACAATTAATTGATTCTGGAAAGTTTGCCAAGTCTTACTGTTCTGTACTTTAAAAATTGGACAATTCCTCACTTTTCAAATACCAATACAATTATATCTTTTAAAAGTGTTTAAGCCAGGTGTGGTGGTGCATGCCTGTAATCCCAACTCTTGGGAGGCTGAGGCAGGAGGATTACCATGAGTTCAAGGCCAGCTTGGGGCTAGCGAGTTCAAAGCTAGCCTGAACGACATAGCGAGACCCTGTCTCAACAACAACAACAACAAACAAACAAAAAAAGTGTCTTGGGAAAAAATCTCTGTCAAAAGATACAGTTATGACAAAAATTTTGCAAAAGGGGAAGGGAGGAGCAAGGGAGGGGGAAGAAGGGGAGAGGAAGGGGATGAAGAATTAAGAAGTATTATGTGTATGTACCAACTCCCCATGATGACTGTAATCACGTACTGCAAACATACACTAATACAAATTTAAAAAACAAAAGATATAGTTATGAAATATACAATAATTTCAAATATTTGTATATAATCAATGCCTGTTCTGAGAAATATTTATCAAATTCACAAAGTATGTTAGTATGTAAATGCCATAATCTCAGTGTTTGTTTGTTTGTTTGTTTGAGACAGGGTCTTGCTATATAGTTCAGGCTGACCTTGAACTCACTATGTAGCCCAGGCTGGCCTCGAACTCTTGGCAATCCTCCTGCCTCAGCTTCCCAAGTGCTGGGATTATAGGCATGCGCCACCATGCCCAGCTCTAAGTGTTTGAACTGGCTGTCTTCATTTTCCCCTCAAGATCCACACTGCATGGTTCTGAGCCAGCTTCTGGACAGCAGAGGCAGGGGTAGGGATACTAGGGAACTGACCTGATACATACAGAATTGTTCAAGGGTTTCCTTTGTCTTCTGGCTTCAGGTTGAGTCGGCTCAATGGACATGGGGGTTATCAGTAAACGATGCACAGGCAGGAGGAGAATCAAGGGTATTTATTCTCCCAACAGGTATGCTATGAACCTATACCAAAAGTCACAGCTCTGGCCAATTGACACCTTCCAAAGAACTGTCCCCCTCTTATGTGACCCTAATCTATGGATTTAGAGGTAATTGCTACCTTCTGAGATTTCAAACCCCATGGAATTACATCATCACTTGTTACCTTCCATGAACTTTGCCCACACATTTTATTTTATTTATTTATTTATTATTTTTTCTTTTTTTGTGGGTACCAGGGGTCGACCTCAGGACCTTGTGCGCCAGCAGGCGCCCGTGCCACTGAGCGATATCACCGGCCCTTTTTTCGTATGTGGGTTCTGGGAGTCGAACTCGGGCCCTTGCACTTGCCAGGCCAGCGCTTACGCCGCTGAGCCATCTCACCGCCCCACCCACACATTTTAAGTAGCCTTTTTTTTTTTTTTTTTTTTAAATGCGGGTACTGGGAGTGGAACTCAGGACCTTGTGTTTGCCAAGCAGGTGCTTATGCCGCTGAGCTATATCACCAGCCCTTAAGTAGTCGTTTTAAGTTAAATTCTTCTCCAATGACCCAATTTGAGTTTTCCATCTGTTTCTTGCCAGGATGCTGAATTATAACATGTTTACTCTTTTGTGTGAATTAAGTATGTGGCAAGTGGTACTAAAACACCACCTCTGATTATAAAAAAAATTGAGAAATTTTGTAGTGCATAGCTACTATGCCAGGTTGGGCATGGTGGCACATGCCTGTAATCTCAGTACTTGGGAGACTGAGGTAGGAGGACTGCTGTGAGTTTGAGGCCAGCCTGGGGCACAAAGTGAGTTAAAGTCCAGCCTGAACTGCATAGTGAAACCCTGTCTCAAGAAGTTAAAAAAAAAAAAAAAAAAAAAAAAAAAAAAAAAGCTACTATATCAATGCATGTTTCTTCCTTTGAGGATAAACTGATGCTCCAATTTCCAGCCACCTCTCAGTCTCTCTTCAGGTCAGCTCTCCACAGCCTGCCAAGGTTGCAAGGGATTGGTCAGACATTGTTGTTATTTTGGTTGGATGTTTGCCATATGCAGCAACCATCCTCTACAATATGTGAACTAGAACTCAGACAGGTTTTCTTATTACTGGATAACTGTTAAGTAAACTTTGTCGTGTGCCTTTGTCTTTTCCCCTCAGCAGGCAGATGGTCCTCCCGTCTTATTCTGTATGCACAGTCTGTCATATTAAAATGCTGTACTTTAATAGCAGGGGACATAAAAGTTTAGGCTTTCACAGTGTAAAAAATTGTGTGCATATTCCATGGATGGAATTGTGTTTTACCAAAATTCATATGCTGGAGCCCTAACCCCTCAAGTGACTGAATTTGGAGATACTGTGTTTTGGAGGCCATTAAGATTAAATAAGGTGGGCCGGTGATATAGCTCAGTGGCACAAGCACCTGCCTGGCAAGTGCAAGCTCCTGAGTTTGACTCCTGGTACCCACATTAAAAAAAAAAAAAGATTAAATAAGGTAATAGGGTAGCGCCCTAATATGACAAGATCGGCGGCCTTCTAAGAATGACAGGTGATTCCACCATCTGCTCATGTAAGGCCACAGCTTCTGCAAGTTAGTAGTAGGGCCTTCACCAGGAATCAAGTCAAGTGGCACCTTGATCACAGACTTCCAGCCTCCAGAAATATGAGAAGTAAATGTCTGCTGTTTAAGCCACCTAGGTTACAGCTTTTGTTTTGGTTGTTTTGAGACAGGCTCTCACTATGTAGTTCAGGCTGGACTTGAACTCACTGTGTAGCCTAGGCTGGCCTCAAACTCACAGCAATCTTCCTGCCTCAGCTTCCCCAGTGCTGGGATTACAGACATAAGCAACCACACCTCACTGTAGATTCACCTTAAAACAGTCCTGCAGGTGAGGGGTGGAAAGAGAAGGAGCTTAGATGAAACAATCTCTATGATAAGTTAGTAATGTTTCAAGTCAGACTTCATTATACCATTCTTTCTAACTTAACATGTTTGGAAATTTTCATGATAAAATGATTTTGGGGTTTTCCTCCAATTTTTAAATTTTGTTAAAATATGTTGTCACCACCAGGCATGGTGGCAGATGCCAGTAATCCCAGTCCTTGGGAGGCTGAGGGAGAAGGATCACTGTGAGTTCGAGACCAGCGTTGGTGACTACATGGTGAATTCATCCAGCCTGAACTACATAGTGAGACTCTGTCTGAAACAAAACAAAACAAAACAAAACAAAACAAAACAAAACAAAACAAAAAAACCAAGAACAAAAACAACAACAACAAACAAAAAACAAAAAACCTAAACTAAATAAATTTTAAAAAAGAAGTATTGTGACCAAGGGGAAAAGGATCATGTTTGCTTATTCCCAAACTAACAACTGTACTCTTTTCCTGTAAGAGGAGCCTACACAATCAAAATTGCTTGTCCGTACTTTTCCTATATAGGAGACTTACACAATACACTAACCATACTTTCTACAATCTGTATCTGAAATCAGGAACTTGTCCAACTGCCTACTCAGCCCCCAGGAATAACATGAAATGAGACCAGGCCAGGCCAGCTTCAGCTGTAGTGCAAGCCATGTTGAGTGATTTTTCACCTGGCCATCTCATTGTACTACATTTCTCTACTAAAATTCCAGCTCTCTTGTGTCATGAAAGTTGACAATCACTATGACTGGAAAAGACCATAAAAGAGCAAAAGGAGAAGGCATTTGAATCACTGAAAATCTTTGCACATTCTTAGAAACAGCATATATATTCCTCTCCTCCATCAGCTTAACCTATGAGGTATGATTAAAAAAAGAAAACCAGTGAATGTTCAAATATAAAAAAAAATTTACAGGGCTGGTGAGATGGCTCAGTGGTGTAAGCGCCTGCCTGGCAAGCGCAAGGGCCCGAGTTCGACTTCCAGAACCCACATACGAAGAAAGGGCCGGTGATATCGCTCAGCGGCATGAGCGCCTGCTGGCGCGCGAGGTCCTGAGGTCGACCCCCGGTACCCACAAAAAAAAAAAAAAAAAATTACAGTAAAAGACATATTGCCATTGCCATTAATCCCTCTCAAAACATTCCCCCATGCTTCAAACACATTTTCCCCTTCCTCCTCACCACTTTCTGAAGCAGTTCTGGAAGTCATCTTTCATATGTGTCTTAAGTTGGGTTGTAGTGGCTGTAGTATTCTGAGTCAATTCAAAACATTCACCTTTCATTGTCATTTTGACTTTGTGGGAGTCAGAAGTCACACATTGAGAGATCTGGTGATCTCTTGGTGAGTAACTTGGATGAGGATATATCATAAAGTTTTTTTTTTTTTTTTTTTTTTTTGTGGGTACCGGGGGGTCGACCTCAGGACCTCGCGCGCCAACAGGCACCCGTGCCGCTGAGCGATATCACCGGCCCCTTTTTCGTATGTGGGATCCGGGAGTCGAACTCGGGCCCTCGCGCTTGCAAGGCAGGCGCTTATGCCGCTGAGCCATCTCACCGGCCCTATCATAAAGTTTTTATTGGACAAAAATTGCCAAAAATATTTGATCAATGAGGGATGATTAAAACATATGGTGAATGTTTATTTATTTATTTATTTTTTTTTGTTGGTACCGGGGGTTGACCTCAGGACCTCGCATGTCAGCAGGCGCCCGTGCCACTGAGCGATATCACCAGCCCCTTTTTCTGTAGGTGGGTTCCAGGAGTCGAACTCGGGCCCTCGCGCTTGTCAGGCAGGCGTGTACGCCACTGAGCCATCTCACCGGCCCTGTGAATGTTTAAATAAAAAAATTATTAGAGTAAAAGCCATTAACTCCCTCTCCCAAATACTCAAAATACACCTTCTGAATTTGAACACTCTTATCCCATTCTTCTTAGAAATGTGTCTTTTAAAGTAATTTTTAAAAATTTAGATATTCATCACATTTTGGATTACCCCTTATATATCTATAATATTCTCAGCCTGTATTTGGAGAAGTTAATTTTCTAACTTTACTCCCTGGTTTTCCTGTTCTTTGGCCAGCAATAAATCTTCTTTCATTACTCTACTGAAATGGTTTTATTTATTTATTGGCCTTACAATTATGGGAGAGGAAAAGGACTCTATTTGGGTCAAATTGGTAACAATATCACATATAATTTATCATCCTAATCATTTTTAAGCATGTGGTTCAGTAGCACTTAATAATTCATAATGTTGTGCATCCATTATCACTATCTGAGACTTCCGGGAAGATGGCAGAGTGGTAAGCAGCAGAGAAAGAGCCTCACTGAGATTTGGTATCCAGACACTGGAATACAGCAACATGAAGAAGTGGAGCCCCAGGGACCCAGCAAGGATCTGAAGTGAGAATTGAAGCCCATGGGGAGAGAAAAGAGAGAGACTTCAGCAAAGATGGAGGAGGAAGCGGGCAGCACTTTTTCCTTAAGCCCAGACTCATGGCGTGGGAGGGGTGGCTCAAACCTACAAATGCTTGGTGACTACTGGTGACCCCAGAAGCTTCCACAGAAAAATGCATGAGTGGAATGGAGCAGTGGACCCAGCGGATTGCAGTGGCTTGTGAGTTATCTGGGTTCAGACCCCCCCCACACACACAGGAGCAGGCGATTGGCCTGTAGCCATCATGGAGAGGAGCCAACTGAGCTCAGGACTCAGACCAGCTGCTGCCTGGCTCCATCTAGTGGCTCCCAGTGACAGGGTCAGGGAGCTGAGTTCAAGCGGCAGGGAGCCAAGTTCAAATGGACAGGAGGCACATGGACTGCTGCAGGCTGAGCAAATCTGGTTCCAGCCTCACAGCCAGAAAGCAGCCTGAACTTCAGTGGAACTAAAGCTGCAGGCTCACTGGGTAAATTATCCACTACTCTGCCTGTAAAGCTATGTCTGCCTTGCTGGGATTAATCAACTTGGATCTAGATTCTGTCTGCCCACATTGTCTACCAGTGACAGCAGAGATATGCCTTGGACATTTTTTTTTCTTTTTTTTCTCTCTCTCTTTTTTTTTTTTTTTTTTTTGTGGTGTTGTCATTTTCTTGATTGTTTGTTCTTGTTTTTATATGAGTGTAAATATGGTTTCTATTTTTTTGTTGTTGTCATTCTGTTGTTATTGTTTTTATTTCTTCCTTGTTTTTTTCCCTCCTGTCTTCTTCACCAGCTTCCCAAGGTTTGCATGATCTCCCCTTTCCTCCAGCCTTGCATCTAATCTCTTCCTCTTCTATTTCTCTATTTCCCCCCCGCCAACCCCTTTCAAATTTTCTCCCCTGAGAGTAAAATAGCCATGTTGAGGACTTATTTACTGCATACAATTTTCTGGTTCATTTTAGATTTTGTTATAAAACCACAAATCTAGTTCATATGATTAAAGGTTGCAAATTAATAGTTACTTCAGTTTGTCATTTTCTAGGCTGTGTTTGATGCTATTGTTATTTCTGATTGTACCACTTTAGCCAAGGTGACATAATTGTTCTAATAAGTTGTTCTTCCTGGTATACGAAGACTGAGGTTGCTTAAGGGTCATAAAAAATACTATAGGCCAGTGCTAAAGAACCAGAGGCTGGGCCAAGTAGGAAGCAACTTCTCATCCCCAATAAATAAAGAGGTAGGATCTTTTTTTTTTTTTTTTTTTGTGGGTACCAGGGGGGTCGACCTCAGGACCTTGCGCGCCAGGAGGCGCCCGTGCCGCTGAGCGATATCACCGGCCCCTTTTTCGTATGTGGGTTCCGGGAGTCGAACTCGGGCCCTCGCGCTTGCCGGGCAGGCGCTTAAGCCGCTGAGCCATCTCACCGGCCCAAGAGGTAGGAGCTTGCAATAGACTCAAAATCCCAAAACCAGCTACTTCCAGAGGTGAAAGACACCTCTGAGAAGTAGTCATTTCTGAAGGGTTCTCAATACTAGCAATAAAGCTACTTGCCATAGGCAATTTACAACCATCAACCCAGGAATTAAGCTAAAAAAAAAAAAAAAGAAAATGAGAAGACACTTAAGCAAGATGCAACCCCAGATGTCCAGCTCACCAAAGACAAACCAGGGGCAATGAGGTGGAACAATCCAAAAGCCACCCACCTGGACTCTCTGAAGTGGTAACAGAGGAAGTAACAAAGCAGATGAACAAGGCTCTAGAAAAATTCAAACCGGAAATAATTTCTCAGATGGCTACAGAGATTGTGACCATGGTGAAAGACATGCTTAGTGACTTTAGAGCAGATACAGATAAAAAAATACAGGAGCTTAGGAAAATGATGGAAAGTATGAACACCCAATATAGGAAAGAAATGGAATCCGTTAGACAGATTCAAACAGATATCCAGGACATTATCACCATCCATCTCCATTACTCTTTTCATCTTGTAAAACTGAAATTCTATTCCCACTAAACAATAGCTCTTCATTCTTGTCTATCCCACACTACTGGCAATTCTGTTTTCTGTCTTTATGATTTTGACTACTCCAAGTACCTCTTATGAGTATAGTCATAAGGTATTTTTATTTTTGTGACTAATTCCAATTATAATGTCCCCAAGACTCCCCATGTTGTAGCATATGTCAGAAGTTCCTTCCTTTAAAAAAACCCTAATAATATCCAATAGTACGTTTATAACACATTTTGCTTATCCATTCATTTATTGATGGGTACTTGGCTTGCTTCCATATTTAAGCTGTTATGCATATGAGTGTATAAGCATCTCTTCAAGATCCTGTTTGCTCTTCTTTTGGGTATATAACCAGAAGTGGAATTGCTGGATGTATCAGTCAGTGTTTTACTAGAGAAACAAATATAACACAAGATGTACAAATGTTTAAGAAATGTACAAGATTGGGTTACGATGGTCAGCCACAGAGTTGAATGAGAAAGCGTGCAGAGGGCGTCTGCACACAGGAGACAGAAGGCTTCAGCCCAAGGTCTGGAGCTCACTGCAGTGTCCTGTGCAAGTCCGTATCAGGAGGCCGATGAGTCTGTGATGGAAGGCTGAAGAGTCTATGCCAGAAGGCTGAAAGATAGTAGGCAGAAGCTGAAGAGCCTGTGCTAGAAGTCAGTAGATGATGTCCAAGCTGAAGGTGAGAACTGGAGCTCCTCCAAAGAACAAGCAAGTCTGTCCTTCCTCATTTCCTCTTTATACTGTCCAGGTGACGAGCAGCCCTAGGGTGGGTCCTGTACACCCTAGGGTGTAGAATTGCTGAGCCGATTTAATTAAGCTTCTAAACTTCTCAAGTTGATACAGTCAATCATTACACTGGATATATGATAATTCTATTTATAATTTTTTGAGGAAACATATTGTTTTCCACAGTGTCAGTACCATTTTAGATTCCTACCAACAGCACACAAAGGTTCCTATTTCTCTACATCCTTGCCAACACTTGTTCTTTGTTTTTTCTTTAATAATAGCCACCCTCATGGGTGTGACCTGGTCTCATTGTGGTTTTTATTTGCATTTCTCTAATGATGAATGACCCTGAGCATCTTTTAACTTGCTTACTGACCATTTCTGAATCAGGTTGTTTGGTTTTGTTGTGTTTTATGAGTTTTCTATATATTCTGGATGTTACTACTTTATCAGCTATGTATATAGTTTATAAATGTTTCCTCCCATTTTGTGGGCTGCCTTTTATTATGTTAATCCTGTCTTTTAATGCATAAAAATTTTAAATTTTCATAAAGTCCAATTTGTCTTTTTTCTTACGTTGCTTATGCCTTTGGCTTCATATCCAATAAATCACTGGGTTTTTTGTTTGTTTGTTTTCAATAAATAATTGTTAAATTCAATGTTTTAAAGATTTGTCCTGTTTTCTCATAAAAGTTTTATAATTTTATGTCTTAAATTTAGGTCTTTGATCCATTTTCAGTTAATTTTTGTATATAATGTGAAGTAAGACTCACAGAACTCAGGGAAACACTTGCCACTTAATTATAGTTCATTGCAAAGGATACAGATTCACAGCTAGATAGAAGAGACACATACGGCAAGTTATGGGGAAGAAGTATGAAATTTCCCTGCCTACTCTGGGGCCCATAACCATCTTATCACCTCCATATATGCAGCAACTTAGAAACTTAGAAAGAAATTCTCCTAACCCAGAAGTTCAGGGATATTTTATGGGTGCTTAGCTAAGCACGTCTTAGCTTGTTTATTTTTACAAAAAAAATTACCTGTGACTGGGCAATTTGTAAAGAAAAGAGGTTTGTGGAGGTTGGTTCTGGAGGCTGGGAATTCCAAGGGCACGGTGCCAGCAAGACCCTCATCCTATGCTAGAAAGCAGACAGGCAAGCTAGCATGTGCAGAAGAGACAAAACATGAAGGGTAGCTTACCTTTATAACAAGCCACTGTCATGGTAACTTGTGAGAGTGAGAATTAATCCAGTTATGAAGGCTCTGTCCTGATGACCCAAACCTCTCCTGCTAGGCCTCACATTCTATCACTGCTACAGCAAGTAAATCTACTGATAATCTTATTGAGGAATACTTATATATGGTAAGTCACTTCTCTCTTGCTGCTTTCAAGATTTTCTCTTCATCTCGGTCTCTTAATAGTTTGATTATGTGTTTTGGTGTGGGTCTCTGACTTTACCTAACTTAGAATTCATTGAGGTTTTGGATATTTATATTCATGTTTTTCACAAATTTTGGGCAGTTTTCAGCCATTATTTCTTCAACTATTTTTTGTCCCCTTTTCTGTCTCTGTTCTTCTTGGACTCCCATAATTCATGCTGGCCTGCTTGACAGCGTACCACATGCCCCTTAGGCTCTGTTCACTTTTGTTCAATCCTTTTCCTTTCTATCTCTCAGACTCAATAATTTCCATGATCCTGTCTTCAAGGTCCTTCAAGCCCAAGAGGCTTGAACTTCTTCTTTTCAATACCAGAATTTCCCTTTAGTTTATTTTTAGGTTTCCTATAACTTTATTGATATTTTCATTGTGTTCATATATGATTTTCTTGACTTTATCCACATCTCCCTTTAGTTCTTTGAGGATCTTTAAAATAGTTGTTTAAAGTTTTAAGCTGTTTTAAAGCAGCAGTAAATCCTAGATATTTGGTGGACAGGGTCCTTTTTGCCTGCCCTGGCTCTTGTGTGCACAACTGCCTATCATGGACCTGGGCATCGGAAATGGGTAGCTGCTACTGTTATAGAAGCTATATGTAATAAAGTTAATCACAGTTTATCATCGAAGCTCTCCTCTGGAAGTCTCCAGCCTTAGCCTCCAGAATTCCAAAATAGTTTCACCAAACAGATTCTACTAGTGTACTTTTGTCTAGGTTGGGAGAAATATTGTGTTTCCTATTGCACCATATTTCCCAAGTCCTGGTAAGAAATTTTAAAAAATAAGCACAAGTAGCCTAATTTCCTATGTAAGGGAAGTAACATTTTCTTCCACCATCCTAGTGTCTCTGGCTGGGACTAACATAAAACAGATTAACAAGAGAAAAGAATGCACATTTTTATTTTTTAAAATATTCAATTTTACTTGTTTGAAGTTTACTGAGATTTAGTTTGTGGTCTGGTACAGGAACAACTTTTTTCAGACATGCATATGACGTATTTTGATCATATTCACCGCCCCATTACTCTCCCTTGCACTGACCCTTTATTCCCTTCTTTTTATCTAATAGTAGTATCCCTTTTACTTCCACGTCATCTTTTTGTTTTGTTTTGGTTTTTAGATTCCACATATTAGGGAAAATATGCGATTCTTGTCAGAGTCTCGCTTACTTTGTGTGCATACACATTTTAATCTTTTTACATGTAGATGGGAGCCCTTACAGGAAAACAAAGATCCAAAGAAACTGAACTGAATGTCTGTATACTGAATTGGACAATGGGTTGTAAATTGTGACTAAGTAATAAGACAAAGGGTATGAATTAGAGTAGTTAACCATGGAGCAGTAACTAGGAAGAGAAGGACTAGTTTAACAGTTTGTTTATATGTATTTCTCTTACCTTTGACTTTCCATCTCTGGTGATAAGTATCTTTCTTTCTGTCACCAGACAAGGTCCAAGGAGGCCCTCAAAGCAGAAATGGGGAAACCTTCCTTGACTTGCCCATGGGGCAGTTTGCAGGTTCACTTACTTCCATCACAGAAAAAGAATTTTTAGGATGTATCAATAAGAGGCATAAAGAGATTTTACTAGGCAGAATTTTAAAAGTACACACTCAAATTGGAAAGCAGACCCTCCAGAGAGAGAGGTCGTTTTGGCTTTGAGCTGGGTATACTTACGGGGATTTGGGATGGAAATCTGTGGAACTTGTGAATCTATGCAAGATGAGATTCAATTTACAGATGAAAGGTAAAAGAGTGAAGGCAAAAATAAAAACACTGTCAGATAAAGGTAACAACAACAACAACAACAAAAACAGATGAAAGGTTGGGGGGAGGATGATTGGAAGGTGATAGCCATCACTGGTGATGTAGCACAACCATCCATAACAGAAAGCTCATTTTACAGGCAAAAAAATGAATAAATAAATAAATAAAGCCCATTTACAAGTAAAAGAGAATAGACAAGGTTCATTTACAGGCTGAAAGGAATGGCCCAGGCTTATTGTCTTTAAAATTAAAAAAATTTAAAAAATTTTAAAAATAACTGTTTTTGTCCTGAACTTGCAACTTTTATGAAAAGTAAATATTAAAATTATGATTGTATTTGTTTCCTTTTTACCCATCTTTGTTTCTTCTATCCTACCTTACTTTGCTCTTGGCATAGTGAGGTCATCTTTCACATGACAATTTCATTGTTGGTGGGCTTGTTATCAGTTTTTGGGTCCTGAAGATTCTTTTTGGGGATCCTTCCAAGTTCTTGGTGTCCAGAACGAAGAATTAGACGAGACTCATGAAAAAATGTAGTGAGGATTTACATTTATTAAAGGTAGGAAAAGAAGTATGCTCTGCAGAATAAGAGCAGGCTATTGAAAGAAGCTCACAGTGACCAGGAGCTTAATGGTGGGGACTTTGGCCAGCTCTAGGCTGTCCTATCAAAAATCTATTTGATTTTGCACCAGACGTAAATTAAGAATTGCAAATATCACTTTCTGATTGGTTCCAAGTGTTCTGTCCTTGTATTTTGGGCAAACACACTTGCTCAGCCAGTTTGCCCCACTCTAGTTTCCTACCTCATACCTTTCTTGTGTGTGCCATATTTCAAGTAACATTAACCCAAAATAATCAATAGGCCAGAGTGTCATATTTCAGGGTGTCATGTTTTGAACCCCTTCACCTACTCAGTATCTTTGCTCTTATTCTCTCTTACAAATTGACCTCCTGTACTCTTGAGAGTGCAATTTAATTGTCCAGATTAAATATTTTGA
Source organism: Erethizon dorsatum (assembly GCA_028451465.1). NCBI lineage: Eukaryota > Metazoa > Chordata > Mammalia > Rodentia > Erethizontidae > Erethizon > Erethizon dorsatum. The sequence goes on along the minus strand of CM051829.1, from coordinate 28,555,410 downwards.
AGATTTTTAAATTTCCTTTACAGATATGAGTGACCAGTGAAAAGTGGATACAGTCAGGTTCTAGGTCTAGGAAAACTCTAAAGGTGATGGCTAGTAGATAAGCCTATCACCTCTGCCTCTTCCTCTTTTCCACTGCCTGGGACAAATGTGGTATTTACATACAATGGAATAGTACTCTGCTATAAAGAAAGATAAACTTGAATCATTTGTAGGAAAATGGATGCACCTTGAGACCATAATGTTAAATGAAATAAACCAGACACACAAGCTTAAATATTGCATGGTTTCTCTTATATGAGAAACCCAAAATATAAAGAGCAAAATAAAAAATATATAGATAATAGTAAGTAGGGAGATAGATCTTTCTCAAATGGGAGGGGATCAAGAGATAGAGGGAGGGGAGGTTTAAGGGATGAAAAAGGAAAAGATGTGTTCGCACATGTACCAACTCCACACAAGGAATGTAAACATTATGGACTGCAAACCTGAACTAGTAAAAAACTTCAGAACAGCGATTGGGAAGGTCGTCAGGATATTATGGATGATGGAGCTGAGGAAAGAACCTGAAAACTTGACTGTGGAGTTACCACTCCCATGCTGGGATGCCTTTCCTTCTCGGCAGAGAAAATTAAACTCTTGCTTTATAAAATTTTAAATTTGTGTTTGCCCTTACAAAGGCTCTTTTAGCTCACCAATTTGGCTGCTTTTTGGAATTATCTGGGGTATTTCAAAAACAAAGATTTAGGCCTCACCTTTGGATGGTCTGATTTCATTGATTTGTGTCCAGCCACTGAGATGTGCAAAAGTAGCCGTCGGTGACTCTCCCTGGAGCAGATTTTGCACCTTGCCATTTAATCCCTGGAGCACTAGGTCCCTGGTGGGGAACAGGTCAGCGGTGGGTGACTGACTGATATCACACGAGACCGCCAGGGATCAGAGTGGCAGTCGGTCGGTCCCAATCCAGCCAAGTCCGCCCTCCGGCCCCGCCCCGCCCCGCCCCCACCTCCGCCCCGCCCCCACCTCCGCCCCGCCCCCACCTCCGCTCCGCCCCGCCCCACCTCCGCCCCGCCCCGCCCCCACCTCCGCCCCCCGCCCCCATCTCCGCCCCCCCCTACCTCCGCCCCGCCCCGCCCCCTACCTCCGCCCCGCCCAGCTAAGGTCGTAGACGACCCGGAAACTCCCGCGGCCACTGAGCCTGCGCTCTGGGAGGTCGTAAGTGCGCTTGCGCGCGCGGGACCTGGCGGGTAGTTTGAATTTCACTCCCAGAGCTGCGTCCCGCGGTCCCTGGGTTCTGACAGACACTGGAGTTTTCCTAGCTGGCGACTCAGCGGCGAGAGGGCCCTTTGCTGCCCAACCGGCGCGAGGTGGGAGTCTGGGGTTGGGGGTCCCTGGCCTCGCATGCGTCACTTGACAAGGGGGGGCTCGTGGCCCGCCCGGCGGGGAGGACTAAACTTTTTATTCTTTGTCCAGAGTGGAGCAGTCCCTTCCAACTTGCCCTCAGAGTGACAAGGAGCTGAGTTTTTCTCCTTTCTTCTCCTTACGGATCTCACATTTTGAAGCCCCCATTTTCACCCCCCATCCATACCTTAGGAAAAATGTTTCCCTGGGCCCGTTTTGAAATTAAAGTGTTTCTTTAAAATGCGGGTATATTTTGTATTTTTAAAAGAAGTACCAATGTTGTCTTATATATGAATAATACTTTTTTGTCTTCCTGAATCATTAAGGTATCATGTAGGGTCATTCCCTCTACCCTGGCTTTTGGGGTCCATTAACTGCAGAAGACTCTAAGACACACCAGTATTGTATTTTAGTTAGAAAATGAATTTTGTAGATTGAAGTAAATTGTCCTTTTGTACTTTCAAGGAAATGTGATTTACTCAGTGTTTACCATTTTTGAATTTTGAAAATGAACAGAAATTTATCTGGTTTGTCGCCTCTCTTTCCCCTCTTCCTTTCCCCTCCTCCCTTTTCCTTCTCCTTTACAAACATGTTCATATTTTTTCATTCACAGAATTAAAAGATGACCTCGGAGCTGGAGCAGTTATGCTCTCATATTAATGAAAAGATTGGCAATATTAAAAAAACTTTGTCGTTAAGAAATCTTGGTAAGTAAAACAGATTCACTGACTTTAGGTACAATATACATTTTGACTATTATTCCATTTTGAATGATATATCTGGTTAAGTGAATGTATCTTAAAAAGGTAATTTTAGATTTCAAGTAGTTTTTAAAACGTTTCAGTATCATTCTTGACTATTGCAGAGGATACATTGAATGATGAAGTAAATATTCATTAGATTTATTTACTTATATTCTTTTGAGGCATATAGGCCAGTAGTAAGTTTTGAAGGTATGTGGCATCCATAGTTCTAGAGCTTAATGGATACACTAAAAGGCAAAGGGAAGAAAAAAACCTTGAAATGGAAAAGATCCGCAAAGGAGGAAGTAGTTCATAAGCCATGGCACAGCCTGCTTTGGAGTAAGCTTATCCCTATATATCACTGGGGAGCAGCTAATTGAAAATAAAATTAATTTTAAAAGCATTCATAAACTGGAGGTCATCCCCATGTTTGAAAATATTCTGACATCCTGAAAAAGGATGATGTAGTGAAAATTCAAAGAAATAGATGAGCCTTGTCAAGACTAGTGCCATCCAATGGAAAAGCAGGCTTGTAAAAACATTAAGGGAAGGGGGGGTGTTCTTATTCACCAGATCTGGTACTGTGTGACTTCTGGTTCGTCCCCAAAGTCAAAATGACTATGAAAGGTAAACGTTTTGAGACAATTCAGGACACTGAGGCAGCCATGAGATCACAACTGAATACACTAAGGAGGACTTCAAGAACTGCTTCAGAAAGAGGCAAGAACAATGGTGTATGTGTATTTGAAGTGAGGGAGAGTATTTTGAGGGGGATTAGTGGCAGTGTGTCTTTTACCATAATAAATTTACACATTCACTTTAATTTTGGATCATACCTCATATGCAGTGGTACCTCGGTTCAAGAACTTAAATTTGTTCCACAATTTTGGAAAAGGTGGCCATGTTTGTGTTTGTGCGGGAAAGATGGCCACTGTCGTTTGTTACCCAATGTAGAGTTTATGCGCAAAAACAAAATTTTACCAAATGCTTTTGTTTGTGAACCAAATTGTTCACAAAAAAAAAGTGTTTGTGAACTGAGGTGCCACTGTAATTTGGAGATCTGTAATATTAGATTCAAATGACCCCTCCAAAACAGAGGCCTAGCTGAAACTACACTGGACAATTATTTTGTAGATGGGGGGAACAGTTTGTTTCCGTAGCCTACTTAATAAAGCTTGGAGTTTGCACTTTCACTGCTGTAATTTACTAGATGAATCCTATCAAGAGGAGTTATTATATTGTTCAATTGATTATATTACTATAAATCAGTAATGAACACCCTAAAATTTAGGTGACTAAATAACTATTGGTTTTCTCTTGTTATTTGGTTATGAAAATTTATTTATTTTTGATAAAATAAAAATAAAAACAAGTTATTTTAGATACCCGTGTATAAGGAAGAGTTACTATATCCATCTAGTTATTAAACCCTCTGAAATTGCTTTCAGCAGGAACATCAGAATTCTTGCTTTAGTGGTTATGAGCTCCATGTCAAAGGCAATTCACGTTGCTCCGTTAGATAAAATAATACACTCCTCATTATAATGAATAGTAGTTAGCATTTGCTATGTACTTTCATTTATCTTTGCAGTAGCCTTAAGCAGGTACTGGTGTCTCTGACTTCAGGCTGAGATCGTGTTGCTTCTACTGCCTCTGTAATCTACAGAAATGGCCAAAGTATGCTTTTATTTATATGCATCTCATTGTTTGGTTGCTGGAAATGCAGAGGGAAAGATTTAATTGTAAGGATAATTTTTCTTTGGTGCTTCTATTCTCTTAAATTATTACATTACTTTTTGTATTTCTAGGGAAGAAGGGACTCTGGTTTTCTTGTCAAATTTATGAAGCTAGGGAGAGGTGTTGGAGATGGGGCTGGGACGATGAAAACATGCTGCTTTGTATATGTCTCTTGATTTAGTGTCCAGATAACCCAGAGTTATCACTAGCCTGTGACTTTGTATGTTATTCTCTTCTGGTTAGCAACTTTGAGTAGTGTAGATAGTATAAATATGAATCCCAAACCTATATTCCAAATTTCCAAAGAGAACTCAACCTTGCCCTCACTCCCTCCACACGCACACCTGAGGGCCAGTCCAAAACATAAGCTTATTTCCCCAGCCTGTTTAGATTTTTCAGGACCTACTTTGCATGAAGAGAGATCCTGACCCCATTTGAGATACCCATTTCTAACACCCTGTGTTTTGAGGCCTCAAAGCCTTGGATCTTGTCCTCCTTAAAGTGAAATGTACCCCGTTGCTGAGGCTGACAGCCTTCTCTTCAGCCTCCCTCCATACTCCGTAGGATAGAGCTACTGCAGCATCAGCTCACAAATGGTATTTCATCTGTGGATCCCTCTTCATATTGGATCCCTTGGAGATTTAACTATTTCTCAGGAAAGCTCAGCTAAGCATGTAGAAAGGTGTTTCCTTTATTCAGTATTTCTAGGTGTTTTATTATAGTGGAAGAATTTGCCAGAAACAAAAGCCTCAGGGACATTTTGTAAATGCCTCTCCCCCCTTTCTTTTCCATATTACTTTGAAGTGAGGTTTTCAGATTATCCATGGAAACAGTTCCTAGGACTGACGCTACAGTTCTTTCTCTACCCTCTGTGTCTCTAAGGCTCGGCTGTCTGTTCCAAGAGTTTTCATGGGTATTTTTACATTATTTCCTATGTATGGTATATCCTTTGTTTTCTGCTTTATCTTTGCTTATAATAGGCCAAGAACCTACCTTGAAGACTATATTAAATAAAATAGGAGATGAGATCATTATAGTAAATGAACTTCTAAATAAATTTGAATTGGAAATTCAGTATCAAGAACAAACCAACATTTCACTCAAGGTAATGTTTTTCTCATGAAGAAAACAAAAAGGCAACAAATAAAACTCTAATCGGCAGGTAATTTGTAAGATCTTTAAGTTTATAATGTTCTTAGCTTTGTAAATTCCTAATGGTGTAGAGTGCCATTTGTGTTTTATGTTCCCAGTATAATGCAGTCTGGGACTCCAGAGCTATTTCTTCATGCTGATGGCCAGAGGAATTGTACTTTATGCAAAAAAAAAGTTGATTTTCTAAATAATTCTTGGTGGGTTTAATATAAACAAATGGTACATTAAGTGATGCATAAAGAACACCAGCCTTGGATGAGATGCGGATTCTCATTTTGGCTGTTTTTATACCCTGAATCATCCTGAGAAAACCACCTCACCTCTTGGAGTCCGAGGATCTTCATTTGAACTGAACTGTTTGCTAGCTCTTTTTCTGCATTCCCCTATTTTTATAAAATATAAACATTCTTCAATAAAGAAAACCTTGAACCTCACATGCACATTTTGTTCTAAATAATACTTCTAATTAATTTCAACTAATACAAGTTTTGTCTACTTCCTAATGAGAAAATATTCAGTCTGCACTGTAATTACCTCATGTTGTTGTTAGAACTATTGAAGCGTTCAACAGAATTGAACAACATAGCCTCTGGCCCCATTCAGCTTTGTAATCCTTCAGCTCTGTAAATATTTTCGGCTATAGCAATGAGCATGCTTGTGCCTATCCTACTATTAGTCAAAATGAAATTAGTGTCTATGAATATCACTTAGCTCTTCAAAAGGAAGATGTCATAAATTCAAAACCAATATCGATATTTCAGTTCTAACCTATCCAAGAACACCCAGGGTTTGGTGTGGCCCTAGAGAATATTCAAGGGAAAACTGAAAGTCAGATGACAAGAATCCAAAGGCACAGAATATTTTTCTTATTAAATTTTGTACAAGTTCAATGCCTCAAGTTCTAGTGGCAGTTAAAGGAAAAAAAAATTATGATCAAGAAGAAATTTAAAAAAATTTTTTTATTAAGCTGGAATATACAAATAATGATGTGGAAGTCATTCCAGGCAGCATCTCATGCTTGTCATCTGTGTGGACATTCTCACTCTTGTGCTGTCATACAGGTAACATGTAGAATGTGAGCTAAGTCAACAAAAGCAATTTGCCAGAATGAAAAACATCAATCTTTTCATCTGTTTCTTAGTTGCCTCTCAAGGTTAAAGTATTTGGGAGAGGCTTATACCTTTAAAACTCAACCTTGCTTTGTAGTTGTAATGTGATTACAGAGATTGTTCTCTGAAAAATCCAACAGAGAAAAATATATCACAATCCAAAAAACAGCTCTAGGAGTCAACCCCTCCCCCCATTGTTCATAGCCTTCCCTGTCTTTATAATGTCTTACGACACTCACAGGGAGGAAAGGGGTTTATTCATGATTGTTTTTAAAAAATTTTAGGAACTCTGTGAATCTCTCGAAGAAGATTATAAAGATGTGGAACATCTGAACGAAAACGTTCCTCCCCATTTGCCTCAAGTAACAACACAGAACTTGTAAGTATATTTATAATTATTCTTACTGTCTGGATTTACAAGCCCATGAAAACAAACACCTCAAAGCCTTTTGCTTCATCACGTACCTGCAGTTTTGTTAATTACTCAGTTTTTTGTCACTTGCACCAGAAACAGTATGAGCCCCTATCTTTTTTTTTCTTTTTCTTTTATTTTATTTTTATTTTTATTTTTATTTTTTTTGTGGGTACCGGGGGGTCGACCTCAGGACCTCATGCGCCAGCAGGCGCCCGTGCTGCTGAGCGATACCACCGGCCCCTTTTTCGTATGTGGGTTCCGGGAGTCAAACTCGGGCCCTCGTGCTTGCCGGGCAGGCGCTTAAGCTGCTGAGCCATCTCACCAGCCTTTTTTTTTTTTTTTTTTTTTGTGGGTACCGGGGGGTCGACCTCAGGACCTCGCGCGCCAGCAGGCGCCCGTGCCGCTGAGCGATATCACCGGCCCCTTTTTCGTATGTGGGTTCCGGGAGTCGAACTCGGGCCCTCGCGCTTGCCAGGCAGGCGCTTAAGCCGCTGAGCCATCTCACCGGCCCATTTTTTTTTATTTTTAAAGAGAAGAAAAAAACAAAACAAAAAAGAACAAATTTTCAAAACAACATAATAGGAGGGTAACAATGGTTAATGCATTACGTATTATTATCTTTAAGTTAGTTATTCAGGATACCAGATATTAGCATTCAATTGTCCAAACATTATTGGCACAAACCTTACTCTTCAATGAACTAAGTAAAATTGGTAGTGTATCTATCTTAACCATCTTATATATATATACAATTTTTTTTTCCTTTCCCTTCTTTCTTTTCCCTATTCCCCTGTTCCAGTCTCTCTTTCCTTTTGACCAGTTTCTTTTTGATTCACCATGTCTATTGTACATTTTGGATCTTATTTAATGAGCCCCTATCTTGACCAATTTTCTTATCCTACATCTCTGAGGGAAATGACCCCCTTCCTGAGAGCGGGGCTTCCGTAGGCTCTCTTCCTACTCATTCTTTCCCTTACAGCAGTTTCTCAACCTCAGCTTCATTGCCTTTTGAGCTCAGTTCTTTGTTGTAACAATGAAGAAGGTCTTCAGACATTGCCGAATGTCTTTTATGGGCAAAATCTCCCTGACCCTTGAGAACTACTGCCTTAGGGTAGAATAAGCTTGATGAACTTCTCTTCTGAAAAATAGCCCAAGGACTAATAAACCTGCTCTTCTGTCCCTCACTTCCATCCTGGTTCTGTCTTTCTCTTTCAATGGCAGTGTACGTTTGTGCTTGCCTTTCTTTGGGAGGCCCTAATGTCTGGCTTTGGCTGTCATTACCACCACGCTTGTGAAACTGGTTGCTTGCAGTTCACAAAGAAGCCAGAAGTCCTTCCGTAGGCCTGATTCTGTTTTCCTGATCTCACTTTGGTTACCCCTTTTGTTTTGAGATTGTGTTGTGCACTGCTGCTGTGCTTTCTTACCCATCAGCCCACATCCCTGAGGTGGCTGCCTCTGCTTCTCTTCCCTCTCTTAAATTAGAGGTATCACCTAAAGCTGCTTCACTTCTGCTTACCTGACCCCACTGTCAATGCTCTCAAAAGTCCAGCTCCAGCCTTGACGTGATACCTATTTCTGGTGATTTCATGGCTTTCTGGGAATTTGTTGAAGGAATTATTTCTCTTCAAACTTTGCAAGTTTGAACTCACTGACTGTCTTGTTTCCTGTCCATCCAAACTGCTGCTCTCATCTTCCCATCACCTGGGCAGGGCCTTGGCATCTTCATCCTGTCATACTGTCCTAGCCATTACCTATCCATTCTGCCTCTCTCTTGTTCTCATTGCCTGGCTCTGAATAGGATCCACCATCTTTTGTCTTTATGATTTGAGAAGTCCTGTGTTTTGTCTTTCCAGAGCAGTATTTTTCCACTTCCGTCTCTCCAGTCCTCTGCCACCAAAATTTTAGTTCTTTTTTTTTTTTTAATTTCACAAGAGTTTATTGACTGCTTTCTGTTCTTTTTTTAATTAGCTTATATTAGTACATTAGATATAAATAACAATCACATTCTTCAAAGAGAATTTGTATCTGTACATGATACAACTTTTTTAAAAAATTTTAGTTCTTAAAAAGTGCTTTGTATAGATAAAAACATTTCATGGCTAAGTTAATTTTTGAAATGTGCCTTATATACAGGAAAGTGATTAAAATATTATTTATACAAATTAAAGAATGATAAAAGAAACATCTATGTATCTACCAGTCAGGTTAAGAAACAGGACATTACCAATAGCTTAATACACTTTTTCTAGTGCACCCTCCTTTTGTCACAGAGGTAATCACTCTCCTGGCCTTTATGATAATCTTTTCTTTCCATAAGAGAATATTGATTAAATTTGAAAAGTTGAAAGGCAAACACAAGCCTTGGAACACAGGGAAAGAGTTACAGTAGTGTTCATGGTTGAAGGTCTCCAGGAGGAGCTCATCAGTGTCCCTAGGTGTGATCAGGGTGCTTTGAATTTTCCTGCAAGAAGAGGCAACTGCTGGACAAGGTCATGAGTGAATATTAGGAAGCAGGGGTCATCAGAGGGTATCTGTCAGGGTAGATATTGGCTATCCAGCAGGAGTGTGGCTAGGAGAACGGGAGCTCAATATGGCCTACCTTCAGCTCTCAGTGCTGGGTCAAAACAAAACCTTTCTGTAGACTGAAATGGCGTTTTCCACTGATACACATGGCAGGGCCTGCAGAAACAACTGGGAAGTTCCTCAGCACATAAGATAAACAAGTACAGAAAAATTTGCTTTCTCCATGGAGTCTGACATTAGCATTCGTGTTAGGGTGATGGCACCTTCTCATTGGACATTTTTGTCTTGACAGTCCACAACAACCAGTCAGGCCTGGCTATGCTCTGTCTGGTTCTCTGCTGACATCTTGGGTTCTCATTTTTCATGTTTCTGGGGATCCTTTTGGATCCTTCTGTGTTGGATCTACCGTTTGCTGTATCCAGTGTCTTTTTTCCTGAAAGCAGTCAAGCCACTATGGCAACAGAAGTCTGTTCCTTCCCTGGCACTTAAACAATGTAGAACAGTGGTGGTGAACCTACGGTACGTGTGCTGCAGGGGGCTGTTTGTGCCATCATCGACCTTTAGAAGCTACAGCCTGTTTATAGACTTCATTACTAGCGGGACAGAGGTCATATTAGGCTTCTCGTTAAATAAAATTGAGCAGGTTGAATCCAAGGGTGACCCATGCTTATTACTAGCAATTAAAATGAGTGTGCAATAGGCAGTGATTGACAGCAACCAACAAGATAAATTAGAATAAAAGAAGATAACTGATGTTTGTACATTCAGGTCTATGGAAGTCAGGAAGAGGTGCTGTTTGGGAGCTAAGATAGTCCATCTTTATCTATATTGACTTTGAGGAGCCAGTGGGACTCTCGATGAAGATGTCTAGCGTAAGCCAGGCATGGTTGTGCATACGTAAAATCCCAACTACTCGGGAGGCTCAGCCTGGAACATAGGAAGTTCAAAGCCAGACTGCACAATTTAGTAAGACGCTTTCTTAAAATTAAAAACAAGTCTGGGCATGTAGCTCAGTGGTGGGACATTTGGCTACTTACCTAGCATGTATGAGGACCTAGGTTCTATCCCCAGTACTGGGAAAAACAATATAGCATGTATCCTACATATACCATGTTTTGGGTATGTGAGTAAATATAGCTATTTATTGAAGATTTAGGGAAATTTTCAATATTCTTTTCACTATTTAGTTCTTTATAGTGAAGGTGCAGGGTTAGAAAAACGGTTGGGTAAAAAATTACTATAACTGAATGGGTTATGTGTTGAAAATTGATTATTTTTAGTTGAGAAAAATTTCCAGTTTGCTGCTTCACTCTGACAATTACCTGTACCTACTCTACTCTGTAGGGTTAATGGATCAGAGCTTGACTCTGAAGAACCAGTCAAAGCTGAGGAACCTGAACCCACAAAGAAGCCTCCAAAAGAACAAAAAATTATTAAAGAGATGCTATTTATATCTACTGATGAATTCAATGGAATTCCTTCGTAAGTATTTAAGATAAACTTTAATGTTGAATTCTAGAACACTTAACATAATGATTGTTTAAATTATAAAGCTTGATCATATTAATTGTAATACACTGTGTTCAAATATCGATCTTGCCTAAAATAGTTTTACATTGTACTGTGAAAAGGCAGGTTATTTTTCTGTTGGAAATGCTTAAAATCATGTTTTTCCTTTAGTTGTAAATGCTCTTGGACAACAGATGGATCCGTTTGTTACTTATTACTCTCTGGGACCATTCTATGATACAGATTTACAGCTCAGAAGTAACTTCGGTTTTGCTGTACATTTAAGGAAATTGAGTGTGATTTATAGCTGAGAATTAGAATGAAGAGTGTGTTTGGTTTTCCTTTGTTTCTTGTACCACACAGTTGATTGCTGTTTTCTAAGCACTGTGACACTGAGGAGAATACAGGAATGAATGAAGCAAGATGTCTCCCCCAGAAGGAGGTTTCCTTTGCTTTTTACAGATGCAACAATGGGGAACCTTTATGAAAATCCATGTTCTTAAACTCATAATTTTGGGGCTTTCCTTAACTTCTAAATTTTACCTTATGTTACATTTTTTGTTAACTCTTGTTGCAAATAATCTTTGTTAGAATGTAGTTATTGTCTGAGCTGTTTTACAGAACAGAATTGCTGTAGTAGTAATTCACATTGGTTACCTGCCCTCTCTCAAAATGATATATTTTCTTTCTTGTTGCTAAAGCTCAAGAGAATTTTTCTCTGGACTTAACCATGAAAAAACCTGAGGTTGGGGGATGTCTTAGAGGCAAAATTCATAGGAGTATGGAGGCTTGGTAAAGTGAGTCCCTAGGAGTTTTCAAGTTTCAAGCTAGTCCAAAATGAGCCTCAGCAAATTGTCAGCTGCTGTATATTTCTGGAGTTACTAGTTCCAGTGGCTTCTGCTCCTAATATTACCAATTTTCTCCTCCCTCGGGGCTCTTGTCCTGAGAATGACGAAGAATGAAGTCCACAGACAACAGCAGTGGGGGATGGACCAGGTGTAGTTTAGTAGAACAGAAACACTTTCGCTAGCCGAGAGGGGCTCCAAGAGAGGACACTGAGGAGGTACCCAAGTTCAGGGGTTTTTATGCAGACTTTGGTGAGCTATTTTGGTGGGTGGGTGAAAGTGAAATAATGTAGTTGCCATTTTCACCTAGTCCTCTGGTCAGAACCGACTTCCCTTGCACCCCAACTTCCCAGGGCGTATCTCAGTTTACCCAGTCTCTTGCCCTTTGAAACATTGTGGGTGCAGTTTTTAGCTAGGCCTCTGACGTCAGGAGAACAGACTTACCCTGCACCCCAACTTCCCTGGGCCGACTTCAGTGAGCCTCTTTCTCCTGTGTTCGGATTTTCCCAGAGCTTATCTCAGTTTACTCAGGTCCTTGTCTTAACTGCCCATTGTTTCTCTGTCTCCGTTTCTCAGTAGGAAGCTGTGATTTTTTGTATTTGCTTGTTTCTCCAGTTTTGGGACAGTACTTTGGTCTGTAACCTTAATTCTGTGATGGCTTTAGGAAGAATTATTGTACTTATTTTCAGTTTGTTTTTGTGAGGGCTGGAATGTTGGCTTCTCAGCTCTTTGCACGTCAGAGCTCTACACACTGGTTTTTATTTCTGTCAGTGGTATGTAAGAATACCCTTCTCATCTCACCTTTGCCAGCATTACCTGCTGTTTTAAAAATTGTTGCCAGTTGGTCCCTTGAAAGGTATCTGGCTATTTTATAATTCTGACTAGTGATTGACATTTCTCTTTAATCTTTTTTTATTTTATTTTTTGTCATTTCCCTTATTGATAGCTTTATTTTCATGAAAATGGTTTCACATTTTGATGCTGTTCAGATTTGCTTATTGTGGTTGCTGGTTATCAGCTGAGTTAAAGGGAAGAGCAAAGGGCAACAAGGAACAGTGAAGTAAAAGAGAGTTCAGAAAATGCTTTTGTGAAGTGTTGAAGGAAATTAGAATAGCTATGGTATAATATTCATTTTTTAAACTAAGGTGTTATATAATAAATGAGATTAGGATAAACATCTATTTATTTATTTAAATACTGAGGATGGAATTAAGTGGGAAATGTTGGCAGGGATAGAAGATGAGTATTGAGGAAATAAAGGGTATAATCAAGAAGACTTGGGGAAATCCTCAGCACATCGTGGAAAGGAATAGTATCTAGAGTTTGGAAATTGTAGTTAGAAAAAGCAGATCTGCAAAATGGAATTTTGAAAAGAAAAATAATGAAAATGAATACTTTTGGAAAGATGAACATTCTCCCTTAAATTCCTTTATTGCTTTGCATTAAAGCATTTTTGATTCAAAACTGCTGCTTTGAATAGAAACTCTTGGACAGAGTTTAAGATAATGAACTCACAATTTGTATTGAGGCAGATCACTGAGTACTGGTCTTAGTGTGTCCAAACCCCTCACATTGAGAGTTTCCTATTTTTATTCTAAGTCTAGATCTGTGGTGACAATGAAGACAGACAAGAATGAGATCCAAGCTGAAAGGTAGACCTTAGAGTTGAAGAGAAGATATTTTGAAAGAATTTGAGCTAGCTTATAAAAAGCGTGCTACTCACTGGTTCTCTACCTTTGTGCTTAAATTTAGAAGCCTCTCGTGCTTTATATCTCTTGCCCTGTCAGTTCTGTGTTTCAGTTGTCATTTTCTTTTTTCTGGTTTTCTTTGACTACTTTTGTCTTCCCGTCCTTCTCTTTCTTTTTCTTTCTTTATTTTTTTACCCTCTCTATATACATAACAGTTTTTCCAGAAAACAGTGGTGTGAGTTGTATATTTTCTCAACATTTGAAATTTTCTTTCTTTTGCACACTTTAAAAATGTTTGAATAAAGTTACATCTTTCAGTCATTCAGTCTATTTGAATTAGAACTCGAGACCTTATTTTAAGTTGTATTATTAATACCGTGTAGGTGGAAAATAGAGATTAATGAACTCAGATATAAAATTAGGGAAGCTGGACATTAATATGTTGTTATCTCTATTTAATTTTTAGATGGTAAGGTATGTCTGGACTACTCAGAAGTTGATATAATTGTTTTTATAAAGGATACTTTATAAAGTATACTTTGATACGGTACAAAGTTATAGTATTTATGTTTTCCAAAGAGAGTAATTTATGTAATGATTTAAAAAAACTATATACTATTTTTACAGGTACATGAAATCCCGCTTAACCTATTGTCAAATCAATGATGTTATTAAAGAAATCAATAAAGCAGTAGTTAGCAAATACAAGATTGTTCATCAACCAAAGAAGTCTATGAATTCTGTAAACAGAAATCTCTATCAAAGATTTATTAATGAAGAAACAAAGGATACTAAAGGTAAAATGATACTTCATATTTGTGCATATGTCAACTGTTTGGAGTATAATTTATCATGAGAAACAAAGCTCATTCTAGAAAATTCTAATGCAAGAAGTTAATCCTCAACCAAGAGTAGTTTTCCAACTGGGGAAATTTGTCATGCTGGAGATATTTTGGTGGTTATAGCTGGGATAGGGACAGAGAGATACTATCCTACAATCACAGGACAACCCCGAGAATGTCTGCAGTGCTGAAGCTGAGAAACACTGCCTTAGAGTCTATTATGAAACTATACCCAATATTTTGAGAAGTAGAGTAGTAGTGGTAACAGCTGATCATGCTTATATAGCACATACTGGTGCCAGTTAGTGTGCTAAGAGGTTTAGTCCTCATAGTATTTTTATCTCCCCTACCAGCCCCCTTTTTGAGAGAGGGCATTGCTATTTAGTCCAGGCTAGCAGTGAACTCGCTAAGTCTCCCGGACTGGCCTCGAATTCGTGACTCTCTTGCCTCAGTCTCCTGAGTGCTGGGATTATAGGCAGGGGCCACTGTACCCAGCTTCCCTTATTCCATTTTGTAGTCTATGCCAATATTGCTTAACTTATGCAAGTCATCCAGTTGAATGATAGAGCTGCTATGAGTTTGTTTTTGTTAATGTCTACTGCATAATGCCTCTGGAAAAGTGAGCTTTTTCAGGAGATACCAACAGGTAGCTAAGGAGCTAATAAGCAGGGCTACAATGCTAAAATGCTACAGTAGTATCATGCGACTTCAGTTGATAGAACAATTATTATTTTAGCGAGAATACAATTTCTTATTTTAATTGGATAATGACAGTGAGAATGACTAATTTCATTCATATTCACAATTTAGTACCTTAAAGACTCATCTTAAAAGTTGACCTCAAAAAAGTTAGCATTCATATTTTTATTTTCAGGTCATTATTTTATAGTGGAAGCTGACATAAAGGAGTTCACAACTCTGAAGGCTGACAAGAGGTTTCATGTGATCCTGAATATTTTGCGACACTGCCGGAGGCTGTCAGAGGTCCGAGGGGGAGGACTTACCCGTTATGTCATAACCTGAGGCCTTAGCTTGGAACTGACAGGCAGTAAGGCATTGATACTAGCCCTGTAATTATCTTACATATAATCTTTGGCTTTTAAATTTTTTATTCCTGTTTTTCACAGAAATAAAACCTTTTTGAATAATATATTTTTAAAATTTACTTCCCTTTGGCAAACATTTATCTACTTGCCACATAAGGCTCTGTAGTGGGCATATAATGGAATTAAAAAATGCTCATGTCTAGATTTGTGTTTAGTGGACAATGCTGCAGACCCCAATAAGGTGGGCATAGATATGATATTGGAAGTAAAAGGCCAAGAAGATAAGGTCAGTGATACTTAGGCCCTTTGGAATTAAAGGTCATTAGTGTCTAAATTCCAGCCAGTTTAAAGGTAGACTTCCTTGAAGTGGCTGTGGAGGTGGTTTATCCATCTGATTATTATACTTTTCCATATGTCCTGAGGGAGCAGCTTACCACTCATCAGTTAAGCCAGTCTGTAGATCTCAACCTGTAATGAAAGTATATTGAGATGCTGTGATATTGTGATTTAATAAGAAATATATATTAGATCATCATCCCCAGTTTCTTGTTCAGAGCTCCTCAAACCTCATAATATCCTGCTTCTTAGGGTTAATTCTTTTGTTCTGCTGGTCTTTGACTCCAATTCCTGACATGACACAGAGCTCTTCAAATCGCCTCTTGATAGGAATGCTTTTTGTTTGAATGAGCTGATTCTTGGTGGGCTCCTATATAGTTTCAGGATGGGGTCTTGTCACAAAGACCACGCCATGACTAGAAACTTCTAATTGTTGCCGCGCCCCCACCACCACACACACCCCGGGGACAGGGGCTGAGACTGAGTTAATAATCAATCATCTGATGTGATGAAGCCATAAAAATCCCTAAACTGTGGGGTTCAGAGAGCTTCTAGACTGTGGACACAGGGATGTGCCAGGAGAATGGTGTGCCTTCCTTTATGAGGACAGAAGCGCCTGTGCTCAGGACCCTGCTGGACCTCACCCTATTGTACATCTTCACTGGCTGCTCATCTGTCTCCTTTCTATTACCCCCTATAATAAACTGGTAATCATAAGAAAGGTGTTTCTCTGAGTTCTGTGAGTCTTTCTAGCAAATTATCAAACTCATAATAGTGTTGTCGGGACCCTGATTTGTAGCTAGGTTGGACAGATGTGTGGATGACCTGGGGAACCACTAGTTGTGATTGGAGTCTGAGGTGAGCACAGTCGTGTGGGGCTGAGCCCAAAACCCATGGTATCAGAATTAAATTGTAGCACACTCAGTTGGTATCCAGAGTTAGAGAATTGGTCAATGTGGGAGACACACACACACACACACACACACACACACTTGGAGTCAGAATTATTACATGAATGTAATAGAGAAAAAACAGGGATTTTCCATGGTAACATGAAAATGATGACAAAATAATGTGTAGGCAGGTTGATAGGGGTCGTGGAAAAACGGGTAATTGGACTAAGAAGTGAACCGTGTTCTGCATGTGGGGAGACTGTCTGCTTTATTCAGGGCTGTGCCGTATGCTTGGCGAGTACATCCCTGTCATAGAGGAAGAACATGTCTCCAGCCCTGGGTGTAGTTAAAACCATCACTGTGATGACCACACAGTGCGTTATGGGCCCTGCATACTTATCCTTCTTTTCGTCTTAATTTATATGCAGGCAAACTTACTTTTTAATGCCCTGATTGAAATAGGAATAATGCATTGTCTTTTGTTTTTAAGTCTTGCTTGATTTTTTTTCTCTGAATCATTTTTCCCTCTGAAAAATATTTTTTCTGTTTAAAGTATGAATGGTGCCATCAAGTTTGTTTCATTTTTGCTAAATGCATACTGAGTGAACAGTTAATCTCTATTTTGATTGTTAGTGCATGATCAATTTATTACATTAATTTGGGTATGTAGTTGATAAAATATTCCTCAAAGAATAACGAAAGTTTTAAAACAAACTAAGCTCTGTTGCTTGAATTTTATTTTCAAGCAAAATGACACACTCGTTCTATTTAATTAATTAATTAATTTAGGTACGGGGAATCGAACTCAGGACCTTGCACTTGCCAGGCAGGCGTTGTGCCACTGAGCTATGTCCCTGGCCCTATTTAATTAATTTCCAAACAGCATTTTAGTGTAATTTTGAGAGAAGTTTGGAGTCCTGGTCTCTGCCCTCAGTTCCATTCTTTGCCCTTGTTTGCTGTTCCTCTGCTCATGGGAATAGAACCTGGCAAGCTGATTCCAGCTGGACCCTGCAGAGCCTGAGGCCTGGTTTGCCACCTTCTGTTCTCACTAGCCTGAGGCCCTAGGCAGAAGAATTGGCAGTGGGCACCGGGAACTTCCTGCAGGCTACTATGTACGAGGGGTACTAAGAAGGTACCAATAGCAAGTGGGAATATCACTGGACCCAATATAACTGCTTGCCACACAACAGGCCAATTAAGTTGAGAGACAAGGTGTTGAGGCAAGGATGGTAACTCTTCAAAAAGCTGGCTGGTAGAGGACATGGAGAACTCTTGTTCCAAGTCCATCTTTCCAGGAATCTGATTTGGAAGCAATTTATGTCGGTGGACAATCAGTGTTCACAGACTGGTATGTACCTTCTCACAGTGGCTCTGGGAATTTGCAGATTGGTGAGTAAAATTTGATGCACATTTCATCTTGATGGCTTAGTTACATGACATTTTCCAGGTCTGCAGGTCTCAAGAACAGTGATTATTTTTCTTTGCCGATTAGTTTGCCTTCATGCAGTTGCTGACATCACACAGTGGGCCAGGATAGAAAGGGTGGCTGCCCAGAGAAGAAATACGAATGTCAAGTGAAGGTAAATATGGAGTCCTTGATGCTCAGCTTCAGGGACTTCACTGAATATGAACACAAAGAGTTTATTCGGCCACCTGGGAAACATATTTTAGTTGCCCAGACTAAGTACTCCAAAATGGCCACCTGGCCACAGGTCTGGTTTTATAGATTGAAAAAACAAGGTGGTACAGAAGTGGCTTATTACGATTACATTGGCTAACAGAAGTAGCGCAGATTGTTGATTGGTCATTGCTCATTTATATTATATATTACAGGAAAGAATTGTGGTAGGTGGGAAAAGGCTTTTCACAGGGGTTTATTATCTCTGTGGTGCCAGGGAGTTTGTGACAGCTTGCCACGCAATGTCAGAATGACCTAGGTGACTTGTCTCGTGCCTGTGTATCCCTTGGCTAAAGAATTTTGTGGCCTTGTTCTTGTGACGCTTGAAACCCTTTCCCGTGATAAAACCTTCCATTATAGATTTTTTGGAAAATCTATGTTTTCTATAGTGTTTTCTTGGCCAGTTGGTTATTTATGCACAAAGCTTTTTTTTCTAGGAAACATGGGCTAGTTAAAAATAATCGGGAGATTACCACCTTTGTCCCACCTTACCCCTTCTAGGTACATTCTGTCCCCTTGTACCTCTTGCAGTGCTCTGTCCCCACATCCCTCTCCTAGGTATGCTCTGTCCCTCATTTCTCTCCAAGGTACACTCTGTCCCCTGTACCTCTCCTGAGCACATTCTGTTCTCATACCTCTCCTGGGCATGTTCTCTCAAAGCTACATTCTCTCCCCTTTTGCACTTCCAGACTGTATGGGTGTCCCCTCAGACTGTTTAGGCTTCATCCGTGTCTCAATCCCTGGGCTGCTTTCTCATCTCTTCCAGGTATGAGGCTCTGGCCTGGATGGCACCTGCTATAGGTGCAACCTCTGCAGCGCCAGTTTCCAGAGTAACCCAGCTGGATCCCTGGCAGTTCTGGCTCCCCTTACTCAGGGAATGAAGCATCTGACAACAGGTGTGGGCTTTGGCTTCCCAGAAGCTGCCTAAAAGAGCCAGGTGACAACTCAACTGTGTGACAGTTTGCTTGCAGAATGTACATTTCCCAGTGAGAAATAGGAAATGGAGCTGGCAGATAAAGTCCTTGCTTTTCTTTCTTGAGGGACTGTTCTGGGGCAGTTTTCTAATCTGCCTGTCCAGGGACATCCTCTGTAGCTGAATAATTTGCTGTGTTGCTTCCATGGTTCATGGAGCTGTGATTAACTCAGATGTGTTATCACTTGGTATTTATTTCCCAGTCTTATTTCTCTCTTCCCTTACTCTTCCTGCTCTGAGCATATAACTCTCAAAAAAGCATTAGCCTTGCCTCTGGGGAACTGGTACCATGATAAAGTTTGCAGATCTTTAGCTCAGCGTTTCCTAAACTGTGTGTCTTAAACAGCAGGGTCTCTCAATATAGTAGATGGTTTTGTGTTTGTACCACCTCTCAGGTCCTTGAGACAGTGTCTCGCTATGGAGTTCAGGCTGGCCTTGAACTCACTTTGTAGCCCACACTGGCCTTGAACTCACAGCAATCCTCCTGCCTCAGCCTCCTGAGCCATCTCACCGGCCTGACTTCTCTGTTTTTAACTAGGCATTTTATGATTCCATTTTCTCTCCTTGCTATATAAATTATACTTCCTTTTAATATTGGTTCCCTGGAGTGCAATATACATAGAATACTGATTTAAGTCTGCTTTCAAATAATATTATAGTAGTTCATCTGTAGTGTAGGCATCTTATATGAAAATATTCTTAATTCCTGTTTATCACCCAAATCTCTTAAGATTCCTGTCATTTATTTATTTAACTTATCCATAATCATCCAGTACTTTTGTTGTGATTATTTTGAATAGTTTTATTGGATCAATTAAGACAAGGAGTTTATTTTAACCTTCATTTATTCTTTCTCTTAATATTCTTCCTTTATACAGATCTGGGTTCCTGACATAGACAAGAGGTGACTGAAAGATGTGGTGAATATTTAAATTTTTAAAAAACTTACTATAGTGGTACCTTGATTGCAGAATTCGTGGAAAGAATTAAGTTCACAAACTAAGGTACCACAATACTGTAAAAGATAGAATGCCAAGATCAATGGGATAAGTGTATTCGAAGCAAGGGAGAGTATTTCGGTTACTCTGAGAGGAATTAATGACAATGTGTCTTTTACTGTAATAAATGTTTTAATCTAAACATTCACTAAATTTTGTGATCATCCCCAATTAATGAAATGTTTCTGGCAATTTCTGTCAATTAAAAACATTACAGTGTGCCCTCATCCACCTTGTTCACCAGATCTGGCACCATGCAACTTCTGATTCTTTTCTAAAGTCAAGATGATCATGGAAGGTAAATGTTTTGAATCAATTCAGGAGATTGAGGCAGCCATAATAGTACAACTAAAAACACTTATGAGAGAGGACTTCCAAACTGCTTCAGAAAGTGGCAAAAACAACAGGATAAGTGTGCTTGAAACAAGAGGGAATATTTTGATAGGGATTAATGGTGATATCTCTTTTACTGTAATAATTTTTTTTTTAAAAAGTTAAACATTCATTGTTTTTTGATCACATATCACATCATGTTCCTTCCACCTGAAGAACTTCTTTTAATTTCTTGCAAGGCAGGTCTACTGGCAACAGATTTCTTTAGTTTTGTTTGTATTAAAAAGTATTTACTGTATTTTCTTTCACCCTAGATAGAAATTTTTATTTTTATTGTTGCTGTTTTCTTTTCTTTCAATGCCTTAAATGTAACATCCCACTCTCTGCATGGTTTCTGATGAGAAATCTGATGTAATTCTTATCCTTGTCCCTCTATAGGTGAGACATTCACACACACCCCCAACTTCAAGATTTTCTCTTTTTCTTTGGTTCTTTGCAATTTGAATAGAATATGCTTGGGTATAAGATTTTCTTGGTATTTATCCTGCTTGGTGTTTTTGAGATTCTTGGATGTATTGTTTGTATTGGTCATTAATTTTTGAAATTTCTTAAGTATTATGATTTCCAAAATTCCATTACTTTTCTCTCTTTTCTCCTTCTGATATTCCCATTGCATGTATGTTTCCCATCTGTCCATTCATAATCCTGGCACATAGGTCTTCCTGGTGCTTTAATGAAAAGCCAAAGGTATTTATTAAGTTCCTCTAACTGAGCAGGATTCAATATTCCAGTTTTGTCTTTGCTTTTGTGGGCAGCAGCTGCTATATATACTCAACTTTTCATCCTTCCGGGTATTGTTTCCCGTGTGCTCCTTGGAGACTCCTTCCCTTGTGCACAGCAAATATCTGAGTAGAATGCTTAAATAGATTTGGGGGTTTCTTCTGTAGCCCTGCCTTTTCCAGCATTTTGTCCCTCTGTTTCCAGCCATTCTGATGTTCCCAATATCCTTCCTCCGACGCTTCAGATCAGAAATGCTGCAGCTCGTGACTTGAGTGTTAGTTGTCTGGCATGCAGACTGCAGAATGCCTTCAGGGAAAATCTGTCTAAATGCGTATCTTACCCCATGCCGTTTCCTTATTTCAAGGGACATATCCCCTCCAGTTCTGCCTGCTTATGCTCATTTTACAGAGTCTTCAAATAGTTGGTCTAAAAATGTTTTTGCAGAGAGTTTACAATTCTTATCTATAGTAGAGTTAGTCCATTTTAAGCTACTCCTCCATCTGAAACCTGAGTTTAGGAAGCTATCTCTTGACCTTTGGATGACAGCAGCAAGATAAGCCTTTGAAATATAGACATTACCTTTTATCTCCCCAGGTCAACGGTAATTAAAAATGCCATGTGCTTGTCATAAAAATGAAAGGGAGCTGATTCCTTCCATGTCTTTTGTAGCATGAATATTTTCCTACTGAGAGTGAAGGAGAGCCATAATTTTCTGCCTTGAACAGTTGTATTTTGGATTTAAGATTTTCTTCCCACAGGACTCAGAGACACATATACTTAATTCTTGCCTGTTTCCACAGTTTGAAAGAATATTGAGAAAATGTGTTTCTATCTATATTTTCATTTTCAGTGCTAGTACCTCTGCCAGTGGTCTCTTCTCTGGTCCTTTGTATTATCAGAAGCAGGTTTTGGTATTAGTAAGCTAGAGATAGATGACTCACTCTGGTAACCATTTCCAAGTCAGAGACCATGAGAAGTCACAATGATCATTGTTTCCCTGAATTGGAACACCCAAGCCTCCGCTGTTCCATGTGGGCAGGGCATGGAGGTGGGTGGTTCTCTTCTATTCTGAGGCCTCCTTGGGGGTGGGGTTGGAATCGGAGATGTGTAGTCACAAACACCTGTGCCATTTATGAGTGTGAGCTGACTTCTGTCTTGGGGGAGAAGTGAGAAGGGAATATTTGCTCTTTTCTTTCTCCTTGGCCTGCTCTGAGTCAGACTCCTGATACTGGTCAAGATTTAGAGCAGCCCAGTCATACAAATGGCCTTATTTCCAGGTTCTAGAGCCCGGATTGTCCTTTCACGACTGGCCAGCAGCAATGTTCTAAACTTGCGGGCTGGGACTTCATGTTTCAGATGTGATTTGTTGTTATCAACAACAGAGTCACAATGATTAAAAACAATTTTGTTTTAAAAATATTTGTTTGCAGCATTAAAAAATTGGGCTCCAAGAACTTTGGTGGGCTATACTGTAATGTCTAATTTTATGAATTAAATCTCACGTTATGTTGACAGATGTCCTCTAGGTGGCAGTAATCTCAGATGTTGACATGTCTACGTCAAGCCTGAAGGAGACTTGTGGCTTATTTGTAAGGATGGAGAGTGAACATCTCGGCTTCCTTACCTACTATTTCCCCTTCCTGAGTAGATCTTCTAGTTTAATCATTTCTGAGTCATCTTTTCTGTCTATCCTTTGGGACATCCTGTGTCTGTTGCTAAGCCCAATCCTGTCCTCAGCCTCTCCTGACTGCAATGTGGCCTCCTGATAGGCTCCCATGTGCCTCCTGAGCTAGTATGAAGAACCCGGAAGAAACTTTCTCACAGTCGTTTCCATCTCTTTTCCCTACTCTGGTAGACAAGATGGATCTGTTTATTCATTTGATAAGTACATACTGAGCATCCGTGTTGACTCTTAGTCACTGTGTTAGGGGTTGATATCCAGAAAAATGAGTTTTTACTTTCATGAAAGTTATATTCTGGGAAGAATTACAGCTAAGCTAATAAAAAATAGTAGTGTGATACACGCTTTGATGCGGATATGCAGGATATTATGGGGGCACCTGGAAACATCTGCAATAAGTACATAGAGATCAAGGAAGGCTTCATGGGAGAAACCAAAGTTCTGAAGGTAGTTAGGAGGAAAGGGGCTCCAAGCAGAAGGAGCAGCCTCTACCACTCCCATGAATGGCATGTTCCATCTATGTCCTGTACCCCCTTTTTCTATCCTGCTTAAGAGAGAGCATAGAGTGCAAAGTGAGGGGTAAACTCATCATGGGGTAAATATGAATCTTCTCTAATTTTTGAAAAGATAATCATAAGTTGTCTTTTAACTAAGAGTCTTGTTAACCAGTATGACTCAAAGAAATGTACTCCCAAAAGGAGTGGATGTACCAGACATACGTAGAAATTAATATGGAAAAGAAGAAAAGCTATTTAAAAATGTGTTAACTTCCTACAGATAATCACCATTAGGATTGTGAATACATCTTCCAGTCTTTTTTCTTTCCAAGTATGTATTTTTAAATTTATAAAAGGGCCTTATGCAATATAACTAGTTCCTTTTCTTAACTTAATAAACCATAAACATCTTCCCATGTCATCAAATACTATCCTATAACATCATTTAAATAACTACATAGTTTTTCAAATGATATAATTAATAAGTTTCTTTGTTGTTAAGCATTTGGGTACTTCCAGATTTTTATAAACCACATATATCTCAAAAAAGTCTGGCCAGGTGTGGTGGTGCATCTGGGGAGGCTGAGGCAGGAGGATCACTGTGAGTTTGAGGCTAGCCTGGGCTACGTAGTGAATTCAAGGCCAGCCTGAACTACACAGTGAGACTGTCTCAAAAAGAGAAAAAAAGGGGGCCGGTGAGATGGCTCAGCGGCATAAGCGCCTGCCTGGCAAGCGTGAGGGCCCGAGTTCGACTCCCGGAACCCACATACGAAAAAGGGGCCGGTGATATCGCTCAGCGGCACGGGTGCCTGTTGGCGCGTGAGGTCCTGAGGTCGTCCCCCCGGTACCCACAAAAAAAAAAAAAAAGAGAAAAAAAAAAAATCTGCATACCATTTCGCTAAATGTTCCTAGCTTAGGATATTCTATAAACTACTTTTTTACTCTTTTAAAGTTGAATTTGAAACTCACTTATCCATTTGTTAGATGGTACAATAAAGGAGAAGTTCCCCTAGTTGTTTGAAATAAAGTTGGTTGTGAAAAGAGGAAGAAGCATTATGAATTTCTTTTTTTATAAATCTAGGTAAGATTTTTGATTTAAATTTCCATGATAACTTTATTATTTGTTGATATTTATTTATTGGAGACAGACTCTGTAGCCCAGGCTGGCCTCAAACTCACAGCGATGCCTCAGCCTCCTGAATGCTGGAATCACAGGCGTGCGCCACCACACCCAGCTTGTTGATATTTATTTACCAAAGTTATAGAGAATTTGAAAAAATAATACAGAAAACAATGGATATTGATGAAACGTACAGTTAAAATCGTACTGCTTTTAAATTTTTGCCATTGTAACAGGGTAACTAAAACAAAATTGCTTTCATCATTTGTGATCAAACTTGGTAGAAAAATAATATGTCATAAAAATTAAGGGGAACTGATTCCTTCCATGTTTAGGTTATTTAAGGCATTACCTGTTAGTAATAATTAGAATGGCAAACTGTTAGGGATAATTAAAATCAACATGAATGAGATGATCCGTGGTCTCATGATACCGATTTTAGTTTAGAGCATCATAAACAATCAGTTTAAATTTACTGTATCTGAATTGGCTTGTTGGATTAGAATGCTTAAACTGCTTAGAAACATATGTTGCCCTCAAGAGATTTTAATATATTTGACAAGTATTTAAAAATTAAAATAACCTGCCAAGACTATTTAATATTAGAGTATTTAGATTTTTTTCCTATTGCCTTCTACTATGGCTTGGATAGGGTTTGTCCCCCAAAAGTTTCGTGTTCTAGAAGCTTGGTCTCCGATGTAACAGTACTGAGAGGTGGCGGTGGATCTTTAGGAGGTGGGGCCTGGTAGGGGTCATTAGGTCACTGGGGCTCCACCCTCAGAAGGGATTAGTGGAATTCTTGAAAGCTCAGGTTGGGTCTCAACAGAGCAAGTTATAAATGGAATTCAACCCACCTGCCTCCCCCCTTCTGCATGTGCCCTGTTCCCTCTCACTTCTCTGCCATGTTGTGATGCAGCCAGGGGTCCCTTTCCAGAATGCGGTGCCGTGCTGTTTGGATCTTCCAGCCACCAGAATCATGAGGCAAATAAACCTCTTTACTTTATACCAGCCCCAGGCATTTTGTTATAGCAACACAAAATGGACTAAGACTTCTAAGTTGAAGTCAGTCATCAACTGGTTTTTCTTCTCAGTGTTTGTTTATCACCTTAAAGTGATAAAAGTTATTATTGCTTTTCTTTTTATAGTACTATCAGTGGTAACGTGAGTATATGGGCCCTGGAGAATTCACATTTGGTTCACAAAATTTTGTGGATCCTTTAAATTTTTCATAAAAACTGTATATTATTGATGTCTATCTGATTTTTGAATTTCTTAATCTCTAGTACCCCAAGAACTGTTATAATTTATGCCACTTTGCAGTCACTAGATGTTAGCTCAAAGATAATTCCTTGCACACACATCTTAATCATCTGGAAGCATCCTTTAAGAAGCCATGTTCTGGGCCGGTGAGATGGCTCAGCGGCGTATGCGCCTGCCTGGCAAGCGCGAGGGCCCGAGTTCGACTCCCGGAACCCACATACGAAAAAAGGACCAGTGATATCGCTCAGCGGCACGGGTGCCCGCTGGCGCATGAGGTCCTGAGGTCGACCCCTGGTACCCACAAAAAAAAAAAAAAAAGAAGAAGAAGAAGAAGAAGAAGCCATGTTCTACAAACATACATAATATTGAATGAAGTACCAAGGCTTTCTTAATCCCACCTGCACCCATAGTTTTTCTTGCTAGATTAATAGTACTATTTGGGCATCATAGCCAGCTTAGAAAAAAATGGTTCCCCATGGGTCCCCTGCTTACCTCCCTGACTTCTTTGTCCTGGACTCTTCACTCTAGTTTTCGCTTCTGGTCACATTGAGCCTCACCTGTGTGTGGACAATTCAGTTTGGAGGCGGCCCCCATCTCCTGAAACTGGAGCAGTTATGGTCCAAGAGGACAGCTTTCTGGCCATTATCCCACTGTTGCCGTTGCCCCAGAATGCCAGGGGCTAGGGAACAGGTGGTAAGGACCTATCCTGAGGATAAAG
The DNA here is from genome assembly GCA_028451465.1 of Erethizon dorsatum. Taxonomy (NCBI): domain Eukaryota; kingdom Metazoa; phylum Chordata; class Mammalia; order Rodentia; family Erethizontidae; genus Erethizon; species Erethizon dorsatum. Next base: position 28,529,136 of record CM051829.1, on the reverse strand, counting down.
TGGAAAGCAGGACGATGTGCGAGCTGACTCTTCAAGTCCCCAACACATGCCCATTGTTCCGTCAGATCTCGCAAAACACAAATTCGAAGATAAAATTACGAAGAATTTCAGGACAGTGACCAGAGAGCACTAAACTTTAGGAGAGACACCCTTGGGGGAAGGGGAAAGGGGCTTGTGATTCTACACTGGTCACATATGTGTGAAGCTGGCCTTGTATATATGGATTCATTTAATTCTCCCAACACCCGCCTTGTACAGCTATGGGAAACATCACACTGCATGTAAGCAGCCATACATCCCATATCAAGTGAACAGCGCAGCTGGGACCTGAACGCTAGTATACCCCAGTACTTTCAGCTTCCCCCCTTTCTGCTAGCCCATCTGTGCATGTGGTATGTGCTTGGATGCCAGAATTCCTGGCGTGAGGAAGTTGGAAGCACAGAGAAGGGAGCCATTTCTTTGTGTTTTTCCTCTACAAGTAACAACTGATAAGGTGGTGAGTCTGTTACTCTGGTATTCTATTCTTTACATTTGATGTTAGTAAAAATGGCCTGTCACATAGCATTGTCTTCAGCAACATCAAAAGTCTCTCCATATGTGTGTATGTGAGCATATAAATATTTACATAATTCATTTATTATGAACATATTTTTAAAAATATGAACTGCGATTTTAAAAATCGGATCCGTAATGCTCTCTAGTGGCCATGAAATTTTTGAAAAGAGCAACCTTTCATAGCAGATGTTTTAACATCAACCATGCTACTACCACTTACTGCTAGGGCACAAACACATGCCCACAGTGGCCAGCTAGATGATGTCACAGGGCAGGGCAACTTGGAAACTGTCCAATACTTGGCCTTTCTAAAAAGGGAGGCCTCTACTGCATCCTAGCTGAGGGTTGTCCTGGGAGAGGGCAGCCTAATTCTGTTAAAGAGAAGCCCCAGACCCAGATATTTATGTCAAAGTGCCCAGTGTTTAAAAGGAGGCAATAACCTAAATTTTCCTCCAATCTTTGTGTGAGCCATTCACATTTCTGTGGACTGGGTATGAACTGCAAATCTAGCCACTTGCTCACTTGTGACCTTTGGCTTATTGCTGCTTGCTGTCCAATGGGCACTGTGCCAAGGGCTTCACCTACAGTGTCTCATTTTAGCCCACGAAACAACCCTAGGACAAGGGAGCCTTCTTTTGTGATGAATAAAAGAGGCAGAGAGGTGTTACATAAATTGCCTGGGACCACATAGCTTGTAAAATCCAGAGCTGGAATTTGAACCCAGTCCTTGATCATTCCAAAACCATGACTTTAACTCCTGCCTTTACTGCCCACCATGTGGAGTAGATTTATTACTTTAAGTTATATTTCTTAACATATGCCAGTGATTATTCTGGGTGACAAAAATACAGCAGCTCATAAAGCAGATTCTGCCCTGATTCTAGTGCGATTGGAGAGTTTTCTGAGGCAGGGCTTGGTAGAGGTGATAAAGCAATACATGCCAATGTTGGGTAGTGATAAGTGTGGCGAGAAACATCAAGCAGAGGCACATGCCTGTGATCCCAGCTACTTCAAAGGGTGAGGTAGGAGGATCTGAAGTTGAAGGCCAGCCCGGCCAATTTAGACTCTTTCCCAAAATAAATAGCGGCGGGGTGTAGTTTGGTGGTGGAGCACCCTGGGCTCAATCTCCAGTACAGAAAAGAAAACCAAACAAAAAACATTAAAACAGTGAAGATGTAGAATTATGGTGGCTTGTTTGAGACACAGTGATCAGGGAAGACCAGAGTGAAGTGAGGAGGAAGGTCAGGTGAGTCTCAGTGGGGCAGGGCAAAATGGAGATCAGAAGGAACAGCAGCTACCTAGGTCTCCAGAGCATGACAGCCTGATGTTTCCAGGAGAGTCCAGGGGCTGATGTGGCTGGAGTGAACCAACACATGTGGGAAGAGGGAGTCGGTCTGAGAAGGCTAGGTCTTGGTAGGCACAGCAGGACCTATGCATTTCGTTCTAAGTGTGATGGAAAGCCTTGTGAGAGTGTGCAAAGGTGGAGTCAAGCATCTGATAATATCCTCCCCAGTTGCCTTACAGCCTTACCTTACAAAATGTCATCTGGACATGTGTGCTTCCAGATGTGTGCTGCCTCTTCTAGCACTGATAAATATCTTGCAGCTTGTTTGCTGAAAGTGACATGTTCTCCTGTCCTTCTGCTTCTACATGTGTATGTGGTTCCCTCAGATGGGTGTGACCAGACATGCTTCATCTGTTCACCTACAAAACTATTTACTCATCTTACTATGCTCAGCCCAGATGCTAAGAGTCAATTTGAGCTTTTCTTACTTTCCTGACCAGAGTTAGCAAATTCTTTCATCTGAGCTTTTACATACCATAATAACTATCATGAAAAAATAGAATTACTTGCTTTTTTCTCTAATTATAAAAAGTATTCATAATACTAAAATTTGAGAAATACAGCAACATATGGAAAAATAGAACAAATTGTCCATAATTCTATCAAAATTATGCCACCCAGAGGCAACCACATGTTGTCCTACTGCCTTCTAATCTTTTTCCTATCTGTACATTATACACCTTATTCTACTGATTTTAACATATTGCCACAAACATTTTCCTGTTGTTGAAAGCTTTTTAATCTTGGAAGGTTTTCAACACATGAAAACTACAGAGAATAATGAACAATGAATTCCTGTGTACCCATCGCGAAGTTCCAACATTGTTAACCAGGGCTGACCTTGTTTTCTGTGTAGCCCTAGCCCCTTCTTAGGATTATTTTGAGACAAATTTCTAAGATATCATTTCAATTGTCAGTTTTCCAACATGCATGTCTGCAACAGTGGCTCTCAACTAGGGGCGATATGCTTTTCAGTGACATAAGTCAGTATCTGGAGATATTTTTGGTGAAGACTCTGAAGAGGCCATTGCTACCGGCGTCTAGTGGGTAGAGGCCAGAGACACTGTGACCAGGTGTAGAACAGTCACTCACAGTAGAGCGAGCAAGCCCAAATAACCAGTAGTGCCAGGGTTGAGAAATACTTCTCTAAAAGACAAGACTTCTTTTTAAAAGCTTTTATTGTGGTATTACAATACATACAGAATATGTGGAGATCAGAAATGAGCAACTCCATTAGCATTTATGAATTAATGCACACATTCAGATCGAGACAGAATATTGTCAACACCCCTGAATTACCTCTGCTGTCCCATGCCAGGTCCTCGCTGGCCCTGAGGGTAACCATTATGGTTTACGCCAACATATTGTGCATAGAGGATTAGCCCAGAAGATTGATTTAGACCCTGCATTTGATCATCTAGTGGGAGACTTCTAATATTTAGAGATTTTCCATTTCAATTCAAATTTGCAAAATTGGAACTACCAATTCAGAGCCCACGCACTTTCCTTTTCTAAGGAGAAATTCTTTGTATGCCCCTTCCTCCAAAAGAGAGAAAAGTGTGTTTGTGTTCCTGGAAGAGAGACTGATTAAATTCCTGGCTTCAGGTCTCAGTTCCGTGAAGTCCTGGTTTGGCCTACAACAGCAAATAAATATTGCAGGTGAGCAGCTATAAAAAGGAAAGGCCCAGGCACATCATAAACTTCAGTCGACCATTGCAGAGAAGGCTGATACCAGCAATGTAGGATGCTGCCGCTGGGGTGTGTCCTCAATCAAATACCAGAGGCTCCCCCACATGGAAGGGGCCTGGTGACCTGGGATAAAGTCACTGAAATAGGGTTAGTCTAAGAGAGCCTTATGCCAATGCTGCTAGAATGCTCTTTACTGCAAGAACAACTTCTTTATTATATTTTCCTCCTACACTGGTAGGAAGAATAATTTACAGAACATTATATGTCTTGGTTTTGTAACAGAAAAATGGGTGACTGCTCTAACTTCCATGGGTTAAGGGGGAAAGTCTTAGGAGCCATTCACTGGGGCAAGCCAGCTGGGTTCCTTAGTGAGCATTTTTGCAGTCTAATTAGGATGAGCTCCATAAAATGTAGTTTGGGCTGGGCTGCCTTCTTGCAAAGTTAACTCAGAATTTCTGCCTTTTAGCCTTTAAAATGGGGTGCAGGGGCTTTCACCATTTCTGCAATAACAGACCATTAAGTGAATGAATATCAGCCCTTCACATCCTCTGAAAGGAAAGTGCCTCCCTCTGATGTCTTTGAAGAACCACATACTCTGGGGGCTCTGTGCTAGGCGAGGCCCAAAGTGAATAACGAAGTAGCTAAGGGCCTTGTCGTGGGCCTGACATTTAAACAGACTTTGCAGGTGCTGGGAACTCTAGAAGAACAATGGCATTCAGGCAGGCATCTTGCTAATTGTTGAAGTAATGTCATGGCAACATCTCTGTGAAGACTGCGTGGGCGGATGGGCTGTGCCGACACCCAAGTTCATGCTGTGTGTGCTCGTGTGTTTGGTGTACATCACCTAGTGTGTAAATCCTCGTGTACCACTATGTATTTAGTCACACATCCTTCATCAGCTACCTGAGAGTGGCTCCTAATTGTACTTTAAGCTAAGAGCAAGGAGCAAAACCAAATAAATTCATCAGTGAGGGGGGCAGAAAACAAGGCGATTCCTAGCTTACACAGCTCTACCAACACGCAGTTTATGTGCAGGTAGCAAGAACAGTAATCATTTTCACAGGCTGGAACTTTGAGAGAGATTTGGATTCTTTCTGCAGATAGAACAAAATTTTAAAAGTCTTTCTTTTTTCTTTCTTTCTTTCTCTTTCTTTCTTTCTTTCTCTTTTTTTGAGACAGTGTCCCACTTTGTAGTGTAGGCTGGCCTCGAACTCACAGCAATCCTTCTGCCTCAGTCTCCTGAGTGCTGGGATTACAGGCATGTGCCACCACACCCAGCTACCTAAGAGTCTTTTTTCAATTTAATAATTGGTTTTTAATTAAAGAAGATTGAAAGTAACTATGTTTTTCAAAATGTCGTGGCTTTAGTATGTGCCATGAACTATGTTTTCAGGATTTATAAAATAACCTTTATGTGTTTAGATAAAACATCCTTAGGCCAAGTGTGATGGTGTACATCTGTAATCCCAGCATTTAGGTGGCTGAGGCAGGAGTATAAGAAGTTTGAGTTCAGCCTGGACTACATAGCAAAATCAAGGCCAGCCTGGACTACATGGAAAGACTCTATCTCAAAAAAAAATCTTTACCTTTACCTTTCTATCTGAAAACCAAGAAAGGGTTAGAGATAAGTTGGGGGAATGAGAGAAGAAAAACTAAGAGAAATGGAATAAACATTTACTAGTCTGCTTCTCTATATGAGAAAATCTGATGTCTGCTTTTTATATATGCTCATTTTATTCCTTATGACAATTCCTTGAATAGTTGTACAAACTACTTCAGTTTCTTTCATATATTCATTCTACAAATGTTTACTGTGGGCTTATGATCTGGGCACAGAACTAGTCCCTGGAAACCCTCACTTTCAGGGAGCTTATATGCTAGAGGGATCATCTATAGCGATCAAATAAGTACACAAAGATGATAAGAAATGAGAAAGAGAGGTAAATGGTACCATGGGAAATGTCAATGGTAGATGAGAGAATCCTTCCTTTAAAAAGTTAAATGGAGCTGAGATCCTAAGAATGAATGGGAAATAATTATAAATAAAGTGAGAAAAAAGTATGTTCCAGGCAGATGGAAAGAATGGACATGAGCAAAGGCTCTGTGACAGAAAGAAGTATGACTGATATGAGGAAACTGATCTTAGCCAATCTGTTTCTCTGTGTTCTTAACGGAAAATAACAGAAAAACCTAGCCCATTTTTGCTGAAGAGGAATTTATTAAAAGATAGGGTAGCTTACAGTGTACCCTGAACTATTGCAGTAGTAAATCCAGTAACTATGTTGAAAATAATTTTGTGGAACTTGTGCCATGAAGATACCACTGATCCTAATATCACTAGTAACATCAGTACTGGGCACTGGACACTGCTGTAATCACTGGACACAGTCATTACCCTCATAAGTAGGGATTCCCACTTCATTGGCATTAGTTGCTTAATCGATAACTGCCCGGCTATGTCTAACTGGCTGAGCTAGCTTGCACATTGGCCCCCTAGCCACAAGGCAGGCTTGGGAAACACAGTGGACATGAGAAACATGGCTTCAAAGTGTGCCTATCAGGAAGAGTTCCCTATGTATTGCCCTAAAGACCCATTGTGTCATTCCACTGGTGCCTGTGACACATGCAAAGTGTTCTGGAAACTCAGACGGGCTAGGAAACCCCCTTTAGTGAAGAAAGGATGATACTATGATAGGTAACACTTGTGACACTTGTGTAAGACTTAAGAACCATTCTTACACACTACTACAGTCAGCCCTCCTTATCCACAGATTTGCCCAGATGCCAGTGGAAAATGTTCAGAAAAAAAGTTGTGTCTCTACTGAACATACAGACTTTTCTCCTTGTCATTAACTGAAGAATACATGAAAAGCACTCTTTACACAGCATTTACATTGTAGTGGGTGTTATAAACAATCTAGAGATATTTTAAGCCATACAAGAGGATGAGCTTAGGTTATACACAAACATGCCAGTTTATTTAAGGGACTTGAGCATCCGAGGATTTGGGAATCTGAGGAGGTTCTGGAGCCAATCCCCCATGGATATTGAGAGCTGACTGTACAGTGTATTAGTTTCTATTGCTGTATAATAAACTACCTTAAAACATAGCATCTTTTTTTGTGTGTGTGTGGGTACTGGGGGTCGACCTCAGGACCTGGCGCGCCAGCAGGCGCCCATGCCGCTGAGCGATATCACCGGCCCCTTTTTCGTATGTGGGATCTGGGAGTCGAACTCGGGTCCTCGCGTTTGCCAGGCAGGTGTGTACACCGCTGAGCCAAAACATAGCATCTTAAAGCAACAAAAATCTATTCTATCACATAGATTTTGGAGGTGAGGAATCTGAGAATGGCTTAACTAGTTGGTTACAGCTCAGGGTTTCTCACAAAGCAGTGATCAGGGTGTCACTTGAGGGTATAATCATCTGAAGGCTAGACAGGGCTGGAGGGGCCACTTCCAAGGTGATTGGCTCATAGGTGTTGGTGCGATGCCTCAGTTGCCCCTTGGATATGTGCCTCTCCTCAGGCTGCTTTAGCATCTTCATGACAGAGCAACTGGCTCGTCTTAGAGCAGTGATCCAAGAAAGAAATCAAGGCAGTAACCACAGCATTGTTTTATAACCTAGCTTCAGAAGCTGCCTATTGCCACTTCTGCTATGTTTCACTGGTCACCCGCACATACGGCGTGGGAGGGGACCACGCAAGGCATGCATTGGGGCAGGTAGAAATCACTGGGAACCATCCTGGACACTTCCTAACCTGTGATGTTTCTTCTTGCTGATGGAGTGCAACTGGGCACATCTGGCTTTATTGCTTGGTATATTGGAAAATGAAGATAAACTCACGTGTTTTGTCACTTGGTGACTAGAAACTCTGTTTCTACTCATGTCTAGTAGCAACCTAGGAACTGTTTCTTAAAAAGACAATGGTTACTTTTGAAAGAGGATTTTCTACTTGGAGTTTGCTGTGGCTTCTTCTAGTTGGCCGAAAGGTTCAAATGCCAAAGTTGACTGTACTGAAGCTTGGCCAGCTGAAGACACTGACAAAGCTAGAGCATATAAATGAAACAGAACAACACAGCTACAAGAAAACAGACAATAAGAACAATCCAAAATGTGAACATGCTATAAAATTGTGAAGGTATACTGAGCACCCAGTAGGAGAAACAATTTTCTTCCGCTTTTGTATTGTTTTGTCTTTTTAGGATAGATTTAAATTTTTTTTTTTATAAAGCACCCATTACAGCAAAAGCTGCATACAAGGTCCCAGAAACAGTGCTAATCTGTTTTTACAGAGACAGCTTTGGGAGCACAGTGGCTCTGTCACTTGATTGAGTTAGTGTCTTTTCTAAGATGTAGCTGTCTTTTATACTAACCAAGCATAATTCAAAAGGTGATACAATAGGAGTCAACTTTCCTTCATCTTTCAGTAGATTTCTCTAGTTCTCTCAGGGATGCAGCATTGCTTTTGGCTTCTGGTTTTTGTAGGAAGAGGTAGCTCTAGGATCTTGTTTTTTCCTATCACAGTAGCCCTTCTTCCTCAGGTCAGAAAGCTCATGCAGAATTTCTGCCCATTGTACAGTGCATGTATTTCCAAGTCTACATCCAGGAGTAAGGAAATAATCTTGAGTCATTGTTGGAATCTCACCAAACCATCACAAGATGGATTCAGGCCAAACTTCACTCATCACTCGATCATTAGTTTCCTCTCTGATGATCCACGGTGGTATTCTGGGACCCTTGGAATTGGTGGTAGTTCATAACCTGTATCTTATAATCCCCAAGAAGTCTGAATAATTGCCATTCCCCAGTGTCCATTTGCCCCATAAGTGGACATATTCCCTCTGGACAAGACTGAAAGGAATACTTTAATATGTTCTTGGTGACCCACAGGGTCTTCCACTTGCAATACCTCATCATGTACTCTAAGTCTCTGAATTAACTAAGTCCGAGATGGGGTGTCATTGCAGGAGCTCTGCATCCCTTTTAACCCTGTATGTGTACCTCTCTCTGGTTTCTAGATTCTTTTTTTGTTTTAATTATTTGATCAGATACCATATCTTTTTGATTAAAAATGAGACAAATCCTTTGTTGCATTTTGAGGTTTCTTTTTAAAATTCATGCCTATGTTATCTATTTAAAAAATAAATATGGACAAGCCATAAATCTGCACCAACTGGCCCCTAGTTCCTCTTTCCCCAAGGGCAGCTAGGTTCTTTTGCTTCTAATGTCCCATACCCGGAATGTTCTTCAGAGCTCTGACCTTGGGCTATTGGAGCTGAGTTGATTACATGCAAAGAGAGCTGGAAGTATCTTTGGATTTCTCTTGGGGTACATAGAAGATGGATTAGTAGGATGCCCCTGATAAATCCACTTCGACATTCCTATATCCTCAAGGCACTGTATTCTTTCTTATATCTTCACTGCTCAAAGTGTAGAGGACCAGGAGTACTGGTGTCACTTGGGAACTTGTTAGAAATTCAGAATCTTGGACTGTACCCCAGATCTTGCTAAATCAGAATTTTAATCAGACTCCCATGCTATTCATATGCACATTAAAGTTTTAGAAATACTAACCTAAAATTGGTATGCCAGCAAATTTCTGGCATCTCAGCATCTTATAGTTAGGCCACCCCTGAGCACAGGTATCAGTCAACTAATTGAAAACATAACTAAAATCACTTCCAGCTGCTCGACATAGCATTTTGAGCATGGAGTCCCAGTCTACACAAATGCCAACAAGTTCAGACTGATCTAAAACTATGTTTTTCCCTCGTTGGTCTAGACCCACATTCTGCAAAGTTTTGAAGATAAATATGAGCAGTGTCTTCATATCCTTTGTTGTGTTCCTCTCTTCTCATTACACCCCAGTCATAAGCCTGGGAATGATGAGGAGTGGGAAGAATAACTCATAAGAACTGATTCACTGGCAAGGGACCTGCCTCAACCATAACCCTCAAGGGTCCTTAAGCAAAGTAAGGATAGTGTCACGAAAAGATTCCTACTGCGATTGGGATGCTTGGGATGTGCTATGGTTTCAGTGTGTTCCCCCAAGTTCACGTGTCAGAAACTTAATCACTGATGCAGTTTGCAGTAGTGCTGAAAGGTGGGATCTTGAAGAGGGGTTTCGCATGTGAGGGTTTTGCCCTTGTGAATGGATTAATACCATTATCACAGGAGTGGGGTAGTTGTCACAGGAATGGGTTCCTGATAAAAGAATAAGTTCAGCCCCACTCCCTACTCTTTTCTCACTCTTGTGTGTTATGCAAGATAGAGCTCTGCTGGGATGACACAGCAGAAGGCCCTTCCTAGATGCAGCTCCTCAATCTTGGACTAAATAATTGTCTGTTCATTATAAATTACAGAGCCTGTGATAATCTGTTATAGCAGTACAAAACAGAATAGGTCAAGAAGCATTTGAAACCTCCTGTTATATCCCATTTCATCCCAATCCACTACTTCCTGACTGGTACAAAGAATGAAAGAATGAGGCTATGAGTTAACCTAATGTTATATTTTAGCAACTCATAGGATCAAATTTTGAGTTCAGTTTTTGCATATTTCAGCCTTGTAGCCTTAAAAGGTGACAAATTATTTCAGTAGCCATTATTTCTGTTTCTATCTTGAGCTGAGTACTTAGACCTAGAGTTTGTCATTCTTATTTCTCTAAGCTCTTTATAGTCATAAATAAATAATTACCTTATTGCCTAGTCCTCGAGCACTTGTGCTTTTGATGACCTTTCTATATCATATACTATTTAATCCCCCGAGTCCTACTTTAAAAGGACACTGTATTACAGATAATACAGATAATAATTTAACTAACAGTTTGATCACTGGATATAAAAATGTTTTAATATGCTGGATTTTACTGATTTTATCTCCAATCACAGTAAATAATCAAGTTCATATTCCCCCCATCATTATAAGGTTCACTTTCTGCAACCACTCCTAGAATGAATTATAAATCAGAGTTTGTTTTTTTTTTAATCTCAGGCAAAACAGTTCTACTCTGGCTAACTTAAGCATAAAAAGCATTTATTAGAGGACATTGAGCAGCTCCCAAACTTTCCAGGAAGGCAGAAGAATCAGAAGGATCACTCAGAATCTTGCATTTAGAACTGGTCTTGGGAGCCCCTAGAACTGCTTTCAGGGGCACAGCCTCTCCTGGCTCTGCTGCTGTTGTCACTAATTGTCAATGGCTTTTCTTTTGCTACTATGTCTCCTTCCCCTGCTGTCTCTGGAGACTGGTTATGAGAATAACCACGACTTGCATCCTCATCCAGACAGATTGTACCACATTGTATTCCTCTGTGTCGCAAGCTCCAGAGTCTGGTGTGCAGGAAACTCATGGCTGGGAAGACACATACCTATGCTTAGCTGCAAGGGATGCTGTGGAAAAAAGTTTTCAGCTTCAGTAGTGGCAGGAAGTCTCTGCTGCCCTCAAAAATTAATAAGTTGGGAAATTCCCCAATCAAAGGAAGGGATTCAGCTACTGGTTCCATTACAGTTCATGTGGTTGAGTAGAGACATCAAGAGTGAGTGTGGGCAAGATGAGGCTGGAGATGTAATCAGGGACCAGATTATTAGAGTTCAAAAGCTTATTTAAGGGTTGGTTTCTTCTAAAAGCAGCAGAAGATTTTAAAGGTCTTAAACTGAGAATGAGTTGTCATATGAACAATCTTCACATTATAATATAGAATGAGAGAGACTGTGAGCACACCTGTCAGGCTATTTCATGTATTCAGATGAGAGACAATGGTACCATGACCAGCGTTGGTGACAAACAGGAAGAGTTGAATTCAGTAGAGTTGATGATGGTTGGCCATAGGGGAGTGAGGGAGACAAAAGTATCATAAGTAACTTCTGGGTCTTGGCTTGTGTCCTAGATGAATGGCGGTGCCATTCACTGAGGTAGTACATGTGATCCAGGTTGGGACAGGTATATAAGTTGTGCAGGGTGAGTGGTATTGAAAATCTTCTGATTGCTTTTAAATAAGCTGAACTTGATTGAAATGCCTTAGAGATATCCAAAGGATGATTTCAGGCAGATAGTTTTATATATAGATCAAGATCTCAGAAGAAATATCTGGGGTGAAAATATGCACATATATGCCACCATATCAGTGTGAATGAGGTAATTTCATGGTTGTGTCTAGGGCAGGGCAAAATGGTTCCAGAAGTGAGTCTGTAGGGCTGGGATATTTCAGTGGTTAGGTCTTGTGGGTTGCTTTTTTACTACCAGTGTCCTTCTTTCCTAACAGAATACCAGTTTTGTTAAGATATTTCCCTTTCTTATGCATCTCTGTGCTTCTGGAGAATCTTCAATTCTACATGGAGCCTGATTAGCACAAGGGTAATCCTACTCTTTTTTTGCAATAATGGTTCAAGAAGGGCCATGTGACTCAATGCCTGCCAGTGAGCAATGAGAGAAAACCAGTTCTTGGGCTTTGGGAAAGTTGTTCTTGCTTCCAAGTGAGAACCAAAGAGAAAGATGGTTTCTTTTATGTATTCCTCTGGTACAAGAGGATATTTAGATCTAAAATGGCCCCAGAATCTCATATGTCTGGAAGGTGATTGGATTTGGAGGGATTTGGACGAGCTGCTAGGAGGTAAGATCTCTTCAGAGGAGCAGGTTACTGTGGGCGTGACCTGGAAGGATTTATCTCTCTTCTGGGCTCTTCCATTGATTCTCTGCTTCCTGGCTGCTACAGTGTGACCAGTTTTCAGTGGCCCAGGTCCTTCCACCATGCTTTCCTGCATTGGAGCCGGCCAGCTATGGACTAACAAATGTTACTCAAAATAAGCCTCTCCTCCTTTAAGTTGTGGATGTTGGGGATTTTGTCCCAGTGATGAGGAAAGTGACTAGTATATGTGATATCATCTTTGAGTTTAATTTTTATCTGGATGTGTTGCTTAGCACTGCTGCTGCTCTCCTGCTATAAGCTTGAGTATGGAGAGGGAGAGAAAGAGAAAGAGAGAGAGAGAGAGAGGGAAAAGACAGAGAGAGAGAAAAGACAGAGAGAGAGAGAGAGAAACAGAGAGAGAGAGAGCAACTAGATAATACATCGGACCTTAAAGTCTTTGAATCCACTGTCCCTGAAAACCTGTTGAATTTCTGTATTTCCTTTTACAAACTTGTTATCTGGTTTGAGTTGAGATAGCTGTTGATTGCAGTAGAGGAGGAGAAGATTGCGTATTTATATCAGATTCCAGCGTTAGTAAGACACTTGGTATTTGCATTCCAGTCTGTCCAAAAGCAAAGTCCATATTCTAGAACTATTGCCCTGCATGTGGGCTTTCGTTAGCTGTCTCTTGGTAGTTCTAGGGCAGGGATGGTGAGGCACAGACAGTAGTATAAGCTTTGCAGGCTTTGTCTCTGTCTCAGTGCTCCAACCCTGTCCTAGTGAAAGTGGCAAAGTAGCAGTAGACAATATGTCAGCAAGTGGGTGTGACCACGCCCCATAAAACCTTATTTACAAAAGCAGGTGGTGGCCTATAGAGTTTCACAACCTCTGTTCTAGAGTAAAAGATTGAGAAAAAAAATTCTGGATGAAGAACCTGTGTTTTAATTACAAGTATCACTAGTGACTAAATCTAATTTAAGAGCTTGGTATAACTTGAACTTTCAACACACAGCAAGTCCCATGTTATATATATATATATATATATATATATATATATATATATATATATTTTTTTTTTTTTTTTTTTTTTTTGTGTGTGTGTGTGTACTGGGGGTCAAACTCAGGACCTCATGCGCCAGCAGGCGCCCATGCCACTGAGTGATATCACCGGCCCTTTTTTCGTATGTGGGTACCGGGAGTTGAACTCAGGACCTCGTGATTGCCAGGCAGGTGCTTATGCCACTGAGCCATCTCACTGGCCCCCCATGTTATATTTTTAGAATTCATTTTAAAATCTATATCCACCATTAGTAGGATTTGGACCAGCATGATATGAATTGATTTCTAAATACTGAGCAAATGAGGATGATTCATGGAGAAAGGGCTTTATCCAATGCACTAGGGTTATTTGCAGAGCCAAGTAGGAGGCCGAGTGGATAATGGTGGTTGCCTGAGGATTCTGGTAGATGAAATTGTCTTTCCTAATCTGACTCCACCTTTGCTTCATCTCTATAAATCCCTAAGGAAGCGAGGGCTGAAAGGAATGCTCTCATAGGGACTGGGAGTGCCTATTCCACAGGACCCTGTAGGTGTGGTTTAGGATCCCTTTTCCCCAGTGAATGTTTGTATGGCCCTAGACAATCAGAATTTTTGTCTCGTTCTGCAGCAGTTTTCAGGGAATTGGTTGCTCTTTGTTGAGGCACAATGTAATGTGGTTTGGTTTTGGTGTAGGTTTTTTGTTTTTATTTTGTTTTTATTTTGAGACAGGGTTTCACTATGTTGCCCCAGCTGATCTGGATTCAGGAGATCCTCCTGCTGCAGCCTCCCATGACTACAAGTGTGCACTACAGTACCTAGCTACTTGTAGTTTTTTGACCTGTGGGACTGGAAACATTTATTCTCCCATTTATTTTGTTTCTACCCCAGAGTTTATAACCATAATGAAAGTGTGAGTGAATGAGCATCTGGGTCAGCAGAGTGTTAGCCAGAACTGGGGAAAGAAAGGTGAGACAGGAAACCATCTGAAGCAACGAAGAACAGATTTTAATGATGTTGTAGTAGCTGAGGAGAGTGAAAAATGCTTCCTTTTTGGTGGTCGTTTTCGGGGAAGGGACATGTTAAAATTGGTTCTCCATAGATGGGAATATTTAACATTTCAACTCAGCAAGAATACAGTCTAGAGCAGTCAGTAACAAACACCAAGTTTCCATTTGCCTCGAGGAAGGCGAGCTCCGGACTCAGTTCTGTCAGTGCGTTTCCGCCAGGCCCCCATTCTCGCTCCAGCCTGGCTCCCGAGCACCCACTGTTGGTTTGGCTCATTAGTTTATCACTGCTGGAGAGGAGCCCTCAGAGGCTTCAGGCCTGGGCAGAGAAGACCTAAGGAACAATGAATCTACTTCACACTCCACTATCTCCACGTGTCGGATCAGGTACCCATAGGACAGGTTAATTCTAGCCAGGGTGACTTGAGCAAGTGGGTCAGGAGGGAGGGTCACAAGTTGAATGTGACAAGCATTTAATTTCCCATATGCTTTCTGAAGCCTGAGCTAGAAATAGAAGAAATTTCAAGTGAAAACAATTAGCTCCTCCTCACAGGTGTGCACCAAGCAGAGCCACAGCTGGGAGCAGCCTGGCTTTGTGAGTTGTGGTGCAAAGCTGGGGCCTGGCTGGGAGCACTGAGAGGCCCTTCTCAAAGGAGATTCTTCAGCACAGAGTCATAACTTGTTCATGCTTCATGAACACACACAGATACTCAAGTCCCTCAAACACAGCATGCCGAATTGCTTCAATTAACAGCAAACTAGAACCATCGCAGACCAAATTCTGTTAGCTGCTGGTGGTAGGGAGCACTCCAGAGCCAGTGAGTGGCCAAGCCCAAAGCCAAAGCACATGGTGTGAATACAGTGAACAGTGACCTCTTCAGCCACAGAAAGACCTTGTGGCCATTTCCGTATTTTGCTCAATCTGTAGTAGTCAACCAGAAAGTCTTAGTATCTGAGCTTGACTTGAGAGATAAAAGGTACCATAATCCCAGAATTCAGGAGGCTGAGGCAGGAGGATCAACTTGAGTTCAAGGCCAGCCTGGGCTATAGAGTGAAACCTATCTCAAAACAATAAATAAGGGCCGGTGAGATGGCTCAGCGGCGTAAGCGCCTGCCTTGCAAGAGCGAGGGCCCGAGTTCGACTCCCGGATCCCACATACGAAAAAGGGGCCGGTGATATCGCTCAGCGGCACGGGTGCCTGTTGGCACGCGAGGTCCTGAGGTCGACCCCCCGGTACCCACACACACACACACACACACACACACATACACAAATAATAAATAAATAAATAAAAAGAGGTACCAATTAGAAAGAGCAAACCTGTTAGAGAAGGTGAATGAGTATTCTGTCTGGTTGGAACAATGAGCTGGAACATTCTAGTGGGACCTAAAGTCTTTGCCAATGCCCCTCACAACTACAGGCATTCAAATGGAAAAGAACAACACTGAAACTCAGAATATTCCAGCACACAAGATAGCCAAGTAGAGCTTTATTGATAAAATTTTTTGCAAGTCATTGTAGACACAAATCACATATTTTGGGAAAGTAGCCTGGAAATACCATTTATCCCCATATTTATCAACTAGAGTCCTATGGCTCAAGGCCCTTCTAAGATCACTTAGCTCAGTGACTCTCAGCATACTGCCTGGCATGTTATAAATCCTAAGTAAATGTTGTCTGTCATCAACATCAACATCCCCAGAGCCTTCCTAAATTAAGCCTACTCTTGCAATTGGGGTTTCATAGGATGTAAATTGACAGCATCAACCACAGTTTCTAATTAAAACAGGAAGATGGTCAGAAAAATACAGGAGTTAGTGCACTGAAACTTGACATTTGGAAGCAGTTAATTCTGAACACAATGTGTTGGCCTGAAAGGCCACACTCAGGGCAAAAGACCATACGGTGTCTTGGTTGGTAGCATCCGGCAGAGTGCTGGAGGAATTATTTTCTGGCTCAACTGTTTTCACCTTAAATGATCTGGAAAAGAGAATACACCTTATGTATCCCCAGAGGTAAATCAAGAGTTAAAAACAACTTGGATATAACTAGGAGTTGAAAAATATTTTTCTCCACAATGGAAAACAAAGTATAATTTTATGGAGAATGTTGAGAATGGCAGTCCATGTTAATTAGCATAGGCTTCTGTGTCCTTGACTTGGTAGAAATAATTTGGAAGCAGGCTAGGATTTTAATTTAAATTAAATAAAAAGAGGATTTGCTGTATTCTCTTGTGTTATCACAACCAACAAGGTACACATAAGGTTAGAAGCTGGTGACAAATTTGCAGGTGGTTGGAATAACTTCATGTGCAACTCTTACGATTTTAAGAGTCCTTAGAAATTAGTTTAAAACATTACTTTACAAAAAAAAGAAACTGAAGTCTAGGGAGGGGATGTGACTTGTCCACATCCTACACAGTCAGTGACATAATTTAGCTCTGCCAACCTCCACCCCATACTCCTCTCACTTATACCATTTAAAGAAACCATGTATAAATGTGTGTCAGCTCCTCCCATCTCTTAGCTTTTTTCTGTTTCCAGCCTGAAAAGAGATTTTTCACATGTATAAAAATTTTGATATGCTCATTATGTTTCCTGAGATATTTTAGCCTTTGAGCATTTATACATAATAGAATAATCTTCCACCATAGAAAACATGCCATTTTTCTCCTTCCAGAGTCTTATCTACACAACATTTGTTTTTGTCCAGTATGGGGGGTTAAACCCAGGTTTACTCTATTGCAGAACTAGATCCCCAGACCATGTTATTTATTTATTTATTTATTTATTTTTGAGACAGGATATCACTAAGTTGTCCAGGGGGGACTCAAACTTGTAATCCTCCTGCCTCAGCCTCTTTAAGTGCTGGGATTACAGATGTGATCCACTGCACCCAGCTCTAGGCAATATTCTTCATGGACATTTACCTATAAAAGTAGGTATTTTCACTATTAAAGGAGACCTTAGGGCACTGTGTCCTGTCAAACTCCACAGGAGACTCCAAACAAAGGCCTGGCTCTCAGGAGACACAGGTTTGGGGGCGTGGCATCAAATGTGCTCTGCTCCTCTGCGATGCTGGGTAGTTCATGTTATCCCCTCTGGGGTGCAGTTTCTCCCTCTGTGAAGAGGGGGTTGAGGATTCTGAAGTCCAAGGTCCAAACTTGTAGCTATTGTCCCACAATTATTTTGTTTAGAGTCAGGCTCTGTTCTTGCAAACGTACTGAACCGGCTTGCGTCAAATAGACTGCACAGCAGAACAAAATGTAAAATTAATATTTTGCCATTAATAAATTATATAAAATTCCAAGTCATCTTTCCCCTATGGGCCTTTACTGTAGTGGTGATTTCTCCCATTTTATTTAATATATCAGAAATTAATCTGGAAAGAAGTCATGTGGACTCATATTTTGGTGAAGAAAAAAATTCATTCAGGAAAACTGAAATGAGAAAAACTTGAAACAAATCAGTTGTCTGTTATTGCTTGCTATGCAGAAAGGAAAACATAATAACACCCATGTATTAGAGGTAGAAAAAAGAGCACAGTAAGATTTGCTGGGGAAAATGCTCCAGGTCTTTTTGTGTTCCCAACTGTAAGCTCTGAATTCATTTAATGTGATATTATTTTTTTGGTTTTTAAAATTTTATTTAAAAGAGGAAAGAAAAGCAAAATTTCAAAAAAAGATAATAGGCGAGTAACAATGGTTAATATTGTTAACTATATTGTTATCTTTAAATAAATTAGTTACTCAGAGTACAAGATATAGGCATTTAATTGTCCAAACAATATTAGCACAAATCTTTCTTTTCGGTGAACTAAGAGAAATTAGTAGTGTATCTATCTTTATATACATATATATATATATATATTTTTTTTTTTTTTTTGCTTTTCCCTTCCTTCTTTTCTCCTTTCCCCCATCCCAGTTTCTTTCCTTTTGTACTGTGATATTATTAATAATAATGATAATGGTTTGGATTTCCACCATTAGATAGGTCCAAATGTTTTTCTTCCAAATGTCAAGCTTTTTTACTGCCACCATCATCGCCATCATCACCACCATCATGGGTGGTGACAACACTGTGCTTTTTACCCTGAACTTCAGTTTGAGGCAGTATGAGCTACTTGTGGCAGTGAGAGGGAATCCTTGTGTGAAAATCCAAGTACAGAAAGGCATGTGGAAGACCTTCCTTCACTCCCTAAGCTTTGCCAACTACCCAAGGTGGACACAGCTGACGGTACTGCATACGGTCAGACCCATGGCAAGCTTAGAACGACTTCAGTTCCCTCAGGACTATGCTGTCTCCATCCACCAAGCTGGAGTCTCCTTTCCCGGGAATCCCATGGATAAGCCTCTAGATCCACACTGAGTTCTGTTTTGCTGCTCCCAGTGATCTGAGACTTAAGCACACTCCAAAATGGATAGGGGGAGCCCCTAGGGCCTGTGAGTAGGGATTGACACCAGGGATCCTCCTTTTTGAACAAGTCTTTGGCAAGAAGTTCCCAGGATCCTATTTGTTGGACTGTGGGACTGTTTACTAATATGTTCAGCATTCTGAAAGCTTTCAAAATGGGGTGGGCAGTTAGATCCAAGAGAAAAGTAATCGAAACAGCAACAGTACCATAGAAGCCATTTATGGAATGTTTGCTAAGTGCTTGAGACTGTGCTAAGTGCTCATGGTCATTCTTATTTCTTGTAATCACTCAGAGAGTGATGTTACCCCCATTTTACGGGTAAAGGATTTGAAACTCCAAGAGATGAAACAATTTTCTTAGGTCATTCAGCATACAAGAAGTAAGATCAGATGCCAGACTGACCCTAAAACTTGTTGGCTACACTTTGTGTTGCTTCCAAGTGTTCCAGTTCAGAGGGTCAAATCTCAGCCTGAGAAGGGGCTTAGAAGACCTAAGAGGTGACAACTGTCTTAACCTGGTCAGTTAGTTGAGACTGAGAGTCTCAGGCAGGCCCCTTGCTAATCTGTGGGAGGCCTTGGACAAGGTGGTAGTGAAGGTCCATGTGACCATATATACAAATATTTTAAAGTTATAAATTCAGATAACAGACTATTAAGTAAAATGTGTCCAGTCCTTCTACCTTGACAAATATACTTCTGTAACTCCAAAACTGAATAATATGCATAAAATTAGGTTTTGAAAATGACTGTAAGTTGGGTGACTGAGATACAATGTTGGTTGTGGATTTGTGACCTGTGGGCCCTCAAAAGTACAGGTCCAATAGCTGGGTGTGGTGGCACATGCCTGTAATCCCAGCACTTGGGAGGCAGAGGCAGGAGGATTGTCACAAATTCGAGGCCAGCCTGGACTATATAGTGAGACCCTGTCTCAAAAGACCAAAAAAAAAAAAAAAAAAAAAAAAAAAAAAATACAGATCCAAGTACCATCTTACCCAGGTCTAATAGTAGTAGTCTCAGGGGACAGTAGGACAGTCAGCACAAATCTCACCCTACCACCAGGAAATGTGACTCTGACAATATCATTTTTATGAAGACAACTCACTGTGATCTGGGGTGATAAATTTAGATGAAGTAAGGCTTCAAGTTGAACTCTCTAGTCTGACCTCATTCTACTGTAATAATTCAATTTTTAAATTACCAGTTAGAATGCAATTACTTATCCCTAAACTCATGTATTTAAATATTAGGCAATGTAGATTTGAGTTTTAAGGCTTAATGGAAATAGTTTTACATTTGGGTAATGTGTTAGTAACTTTCCATCCATGCAGAAACATCCTGTTGTCATCTGAAAAGAACACTTCTGCAAATGAAAGCATAGTTTCTGATTTTAAACAACTCAGGTCAAAACTGGAAGATTAATTTCCCCTATATAATATGTAGGGTTTTGCTAGTAAGATATTGAAAATGCAGAAGAAATACAGAAAAAGGGCAAGAATAAAAATTCACCAAAAAAACTTAAACATAAGGTGAAAGGATACTCAAACTTACTAAAATTTTAAAATTGGAAATCAAAATAATAGGTGTTCATGGGAGGGTGAGGAAGTGGGGAGAGAGAGAAGAGAAGAGGAGAAGAGAGGAGAGAAGAGAAGAGAGGCATGGTAACATGAAAGACAGACTTTCTCAAATGGCATGAAGTATCAATTGGGTTGACTATTTTGGGGCATAAGGACGGTGCGGTGTTTGTTATCTATCATAATTGAAAATGTTCAAGAACTTTGACTCAGCAGCAACTTCT
The DNA here is from genome assembly GCA_028451465.1 of Erethizon dorsatum. Lineage (NCBI taxonomy): Eukaryota > Metazoa > Chordata > Mammalia > Rodentia > Erethizontidae > Erethizon > Erethizon dorsatum. The sequence goes on along the minus strand of CM051829.1, from coordinate 28,508,672 downwards.
AGGAACATACCCTAAAGAAACATATCCTTCGTACCAACTTATATGAATAAGGCTGTTCCGCGCCACAGTGAGAGCACAAAATTGCAAAGTGCAGGAGTCTTCAAGTTTACCATCAGTTCTGACATCAACTACAAATTCAGAGATCCCCCAAATTGTGCTCAATTTCAATAATTTTCTAGAAGGATTCGCAGAACTCAGCAAAGCTGTCGTACTCACAGCTGTGTTTGTGTATTACTGCAGAAGAATACAAGTTAAACGCAGCCAAGGGCCGGTGAGACGGCTCAGCGGCTTGAGCGCCTGCCTTGCAAGTGCGAAGGCCCGAGTTCGACTCCCGGAACCCACATACGAAAAAAGGGCCGGTGATATCGCTCAGCGGCACGGGCGCCTGCTGGCGCGTGAGGTCCTGAGGTCGTCCCCCCGGTACCCACAAAAAAAAAAAAAAAAAAAAAAAAAAAAAACGCAGCCAAAAAGAGACTCGCACAAGGCAAGGATTTGAAGACAACCACTGTGGATTATCCCGCTGCCCCCCACAGTAGGGTCCTGCAGACTGCGCCCCTTCCTCCCAGCGACGATGTGCTGCAGTGTGTGAGGAGTACTGCCAGTCAGGAAAGCTCACCCGAGCCGTTCAGAGGTTTGATTGGTGCATGTTCACGTAGATATGGCTGACCACCTGCAAGTCTCTTGCCTCTCCAGACGCTGAAGATACTGTGTGACCGAAGGGCCTCCGCCATCAATCACACTGTTAAGGAAGCCTGGCATGGGCAAGACCACTATTTTCAGGCAGAACATTTCAAGAGCTTAGAAGTTAGTCTCCCAGGAGTCAGGGGCAAAGGGCCAAACACTTTCTTGGTTAAAGCTAATTCTTTACACAAAAATAGGAAACAACTAAAATGCTTATCAGGAGTAGATAGAATAGGTAAATTATATACATCCAGCAGTGGAACACCATTTACCCATTAAAAGGAATGAAGCAGATCTAAATGTACTGGCAAAGAGGACAGTGTGAACCACAAAGAGCAAGTTACAAAATATTATATATATGGTAGCATTTTTGTTAAAAACGAATAAATCTCCATGTTAGGATATGCATAGAAAACAATTTTGAAGAATATATACAAAAATATTTAACAGTAATTACTTCTATGGGGTTGAAATTGTGGAAGACATTAGCTTTCCCTTTTCTATATTTCCATTTTTTTTAGTAACAAATACATTTTAAATTTGTAATTGGAAAACTAAGGTTTAAAAAAAGACTTTCTTAGAAAAACAATTTTCTCCTCTTAGTTATCACAAGATACACTTTCCTGATTCATACAATTACTTAAAATTTACCAGGAATAGGAATAAGTGACAGGTATGTAGGGTTTAGTATATTTTTTTTGTATTTTTGTGCTGCTTGAAATATCTGTAAGCTCCTATGCACGTGCATACACACACACATACACCCACACACACACTGAATGAAAATGGTGGCAGATGCTGCAGGCATTCCTAACCCTTATGTTACAGGAGATGTCTATAATTCTTCTGAACACAAGAGGCATAAAAAGAGATTTTAAATTCAAATATAACTGGTGATTATGAGAATTCCTCATTGTGTTGGTCTATTTGGGCTGCTATAACAAAATACCATATTGGGTGGCTTGTAAACAACAATTTATTTTTCACAGTTCTATTGGTTGAGAAATCTAACATCAAGTCACTGGCAGATTTGGTATCTGGAGAGAGCCTGATTTCTCAGACATGGTGACTTCTCCATCCTCACATGACAGAAGAGACACAAGGTAGCTCAGGTCTCCTTTATAAGATCACTGATCACATTCACAGGGCTTTTGCCCTCGGGATCTAACTCCCCAAAGGCCCCACCTCTTTAACATCACCTTAGTAGTTAGGATTTCAATAAATGAATTTTGGAGGGATATAAACCATAGCTTATTAATCTATGCCCCCATAAAAACTGACAATAGTGTATTTTAATCTGGCTTATATGTAGTGTAGATATAAATACGTAGCTACATATAGATGTTGAATTTTCTTTTGAAATGAGATTATGCCACAAAAAAATCAAATATCTCTTGAGATTAGTGGTTGTTTAGGGCTGGCGAGGGGTGCTGAGGTGTTATGAACTGAATGTTTAGTCCCCCTAAATTCATAGATTGAAATCCTAACCCATAAAATAGTAATGTTAGGAGGAATTAGGAGAAATGGTGAATCACAGGACCAGAGATGTAGAAAGATCGCGTACATCTGGAGGACCCACCATGCTGTATTTGGGAGCTTGGATTTTATTCTGACTGAAGGAGATGCACTAAAGAACCTTAAAAAGGGTCTGTCATGATGAGAAGTACGCTTTGGACAGAACATTCTGGCAGCGTTAGTAATGATGAATTGGAGTGGAACAAACCAGGAGGCTGGGAGGCCATTGTGCTTATCTGGGTTAAAGATGGTACAAATGGGATCCCAGCGCTTGTTAAATTCTGCTTCCCAGGAGTCACTGAGGCCCAGCCTCACTTACGAGTACAGAACAGGGCTGCCATTGTATCCAGATGCTTGGCTCTACTAATGAGTGGGGTCTGGACTTAGTCAGTTTTCTAAGAGCAGCATCTCTGAGAGTGTGAGAGGTGAACTCAAATAATTCAGGCTTTCCTCTGATCACATCTCCTTTTGCTTTGTCGCCATCATTGTGAGTACCTCCTCGAAGAGGACAGAAGGAGAGCTGTCCTGAGCTGTCCACTGTGAGAGCAACTGCCTGAGCTGCACAAGCCCACTCTTTAGGGAAGGTGAGACAGACCACTCTTTCTTACCTTCACTTCTAAACAGAGTTCTGCTCTTCTCAGAAGGAGAACCATAGAACCATGGATTCTGCCATTCGCCTAACTCCAAACTCCCAGCACTGATCAGAGGAAAGTCAACAGTGACAGGGAGCCTGGTGATCTTTTCCACTGAGCATGGGCATAGCCTCAGGGTCCTCTTCTTTATAGGACAGTCACTGTTATAGATGATGGTTGACCATCAGAATGAAAGCCATTCACGACTAGAGGCTCTTCCACATTGGATGCCAATACTATCCAAGACAATGTCCATCTCACCACAATTTTTAGTTTGGGTTGTCGGCATGTCTGGGGCCTCATTTGGCCTTGGGCTCACTTGCTTCTGGTTTCTCTTTTCTGTCTCTAACTTAGCTGTCTTGAGGTCAAACCCACCTGAGCTACAACAAATCCAGGATATGAATTATCGAGACAGTTAATACTCTGGGAATTCAAGCCTTTGGTCAGCCAACATGAAGTAAAGTCCTGCTCTCCTCCTAGCACTTGAGTGCAGCCATCTGCAGGCAAAAATGACCTAGGTGACATTGGCTTGGTCCCCCAGGAGTTCACTAGTTAAAGAGAGCTGACCTGGTGCCATGAAATGTACCTAATAAGGCAGGCATCATAGGAAAAATGCTAAATGAGCAGAAAGGATGACGAATGCCAGAGTAATTAAAAAATACACAGGAGCAGATATTTTTAGAGAGAGCAAACAGGGTTCTATCCCGACTCATTACCCAGTCACTGGCTCTAATCCTACAAGGACCAGATGATGGGAGGCAAAGCCAGATGCCATAGAATGAGCAGGCAGGAGGAGGAGGCACCTCGCTGGCCTGGATGGGCCTGAGAAGCTTTGGCCAGGCCTCCTGGTACTGGCTAAGGCTGCAGGAGGCAGGCAGGAGTGGGCGAGCAGCAGGTGTACCCACTACCAGGAACATCCACGTGGGTCCCTTGTCATCATCTGAACTTCAACTCGTCTACTCCCACAGCCCCCAAATTCCTGCAGAGGCAGAAGGCAGGGTAGTCATTTCCAGGCTGAGGAGGCTGGTGCGTGCTCTGCAACATTCCTCCTGGTGCCTTCACAGCAGCCAATGCATGAGGACTGGAAATATGGAGAAAGATGGGAGGCTAAGATGCAAGAGTCCCAGATGCCCACACACAAGGCCCCAACTGCAGACTGTTCTGGGGACGTGGGGGACTGAGCAGAGACACATCATTCCCTTACCACTTATGCTAACTGCTAAGGGGCTCTGTGGGGACCCGTGATGGCAGAGGACCTGAGTTTAGTGGACTTCAAGAGCCCAGAGGACTTGCTACTGACAAGTCTAGGCAAGGACATTATGAGGTGATAGAGCAAGTTGTAAAGAGCCTTTGGTGATTCACATCATGTGTAATTCCATCTCCCCACAGTTCTGTATATAGTGGTTAACTGGGCTAATATAAGGAGGAGGACAGATGAGCTGAGAAGACGAAAAGGCAACTGGAGGATGCTTAGAAACAGAAAGAGGCAATGTCACCCCGATGCCTTGGGGATCTCTCTTCTTCCCCGGAGAGAGCTCCATGGTGCATGGCTTGGAGAAGACTTAAAGAAAGTACAGACTATCCTCAGAAGCTAACTTCAGAATACCAAACAAGCCATACCAAGAAAGGCTTCTGTTCTTGGACTTCTTCCCTTATCTCTCATTGCAGTCACCTCCATAGCTCCTGGTCAGACACTGGGGGAGGGGGTCTGTCTGGGGCACCATCTGAGCATCTCTCAAATCAGCTCCTCTTTCTCCACCTAAATCAAAGCCATGGCCATTTCTCCCCTGAACTGCTAAAATTGCCCCCTTGGTTAGCATTCCTTGATTCCAATATTGCCCCATAAATGAATAACATAGGTTTTACATTTCTTTTCTGCAAAGACAATCTATTAAAACTCCAAAGCTGGGTGGGTGAGATGGCTCAGCGGCATAAGCACCTGCCCGGCAAGCGCGAGGTCCTGAGGTCGACTCCTGGTACCCACATAAAGGAAAAAAAAGGGCCGGTGATATCGCTCAGTGGCACAAGCACTTGCTGGCAAGCGTGAGGTCCTGAGGTCGACTCCCAGTACCCATAAAAAAAAAAAAATTCCATAGCTGATTGTGACACTCTACTGTTTAAATCCAAACTCCTGACCACAGCTTTCAAAGATCTGAATGATTTGAATGATTGATCTATACACACTTTAAGGGATTCCTGGGGTCTTTCTCCTCACTCTAGCCACACTGGTTTCCACTCAGTTCCTCCAGGGATTTTTGCTTTTTACTTCATTGCAATTTTGCATCTGATGATCCCATTGTCTGAAATGTTCTTTCCTCTGCTTTTGGAATAGCTGGCATCTTCTCAGCCTTCAGGATTTGGTTTAAATGAACAAAGGTCAGACTTGACTGACTTATCTACTTTATATAGTTAAATTTAAGATACCATCAGTTGGTGAGCTGCACTATTATTTTATGTACCACTCAGAAAGCAAAATGCCACTCATATCTCAAGCCTCATCTATTATAAGTTGCATTTTAATATCAGGAATATTACAGTGTTTTTAAATTTGCATGACCAGAATCAATGAAATATGGCAAATAGGGTTTTTCTATCATTGTACCTTGTTCACGTCTATCAAAGCACTTATCACAGTTGTTAATAATATAATGAAATATGGAAAGTAGGATTTCTCTATTATTGTACCTTGTTCTCTTCTAGCAAAGAACTTATCATGGGTTGTTAAATATATACTATCCATCTCAGACCTGGCCATTAACTGAAAGACCCAGGATATCAGTAGTATGTATTGTTCATGGCTCTATGACCAACCGGCAGCCAGTGCAATTCCTGGTCCTTGGCAAATGCCTCATAAATGGCTGGTGACTAGAAGAATGAGTGGAGGAAGCAGTGGCCTAGAAAGTGAGAGACTTGGAGTCAAGAATGGCTCTGTCACAGCTGGGCTTGGTGTTGTACGCCTGTAATCCTAGCACTTGGGAGGCTGAGGCAGGAAGATTGCTGGGAGTTCGAGGCCAGCCTGGACTACTGTAGTGAGACCCTGTCTCAGACCAAAAAAGAAGGAGGAGGAGGAGAAGGAGGAGGGGGGAGGAGGAGGAGGAAGGAGGAGGAGGGGGAGGAGGAGGGGGAGGAAGAAGAAGAATAAAGAGGAGGAGGAGGAGAGGAAGCCTTTGTTTTTAAACAACTGGGTGTCCCTGAGCCAATTACTATGCTTCTCTGGGGTGTTTCCTTGTCTATTTAGTGAGAGGATTGAACCTGGGTATGTCCCAGAGCACCTTCCAGCTCTAACATGTTAGAACTAAGTGAAGAATCTTTTCTAATTGTTCAGGTTCCATTCATCAGAAAGTGTTGTATTTCCACAGATGCAAGAGGATTTGCACAATTACTGCCCTTCAGCCACATCATTACATTACTGGATTTCTTCAAATCCCAATAAATCAGATAGGCAGGAATTCAGAGTGGCAGAGAAGACTACTGCAGCACTGGCTGGAGCTGCCCAAGCTACTTCCATCTCTACTCCATCTATGCTGTGCAGTAGCATCAATAATAAATGAGGGGGCCAGTGAGATAGCTCAGTGGCATAAGCGCCTGCCTGGCAAGCGCGAGATCCTGAGTTCAACTCCCAGTACCTACATATGAAAAAAAGGGCCGGTGATATCACTCAGTGGCACGGGCGCCTGCTGGCGCTTGAGGTCCTGTGTTTGACCTCTGGTACCCACACACACACACACAAATAATAATAATAATAAATGAGGACCACTCAGCATTGCAGGCAGGCACCTACTCTGCTCTGTGAGGCTGAGAGAAGTCCGGTTTCTGAAGAAAGATGCTCCTTGTCTCCTTACTGTGAGAAGGGGCTCTCATGACATGGCATCCTACTACAAAAACATTTGATGATTCCTTACTCTCTCTTGCACTCCAGGTTTTATAAGAAAGCTGCATGCGGGGACCAGGAGGCTGAATGAGGGTATGCCAACTTCTTTCTAGAAGAAAAGGGTGAGGTAGTAAGTATTGCTAGCTTTGTGGGCCACATGGTCTCTGTAGTAACTACTCAACTCTGCCATTTTAGCATGACGTCATATCTAACCCAATAGGAGAGGAGTGGCTGTCTTCCAATAAAACTTTATTTTATAGGTAAATGGATGCAACTTAAGACCATACTCATAAGTGAAATAAATCAGACTCACATGTGTAAACATTGTATTGTCTTCCTGGTGTGAGAAACTGAAAGAGTAAATAAGGTCTAAAATGCACAATAGATATTGTGAAATGGGAAGAAATTGTTCAAAAGGAAAAAGGAGCTAGGATGGGTGAAAGAGGAAAGGATGGAAGGGAAAAGGGGGAAAAATGCAAGTCAGTTATGCTATTAGTGTTTCTTGGTTCATTGAAAAGGAAGGTTTGTGCTAATATCAATTGGAGAAATTTTTACGCCCATATCTTGTATTCTGAACAACTACTTTAAAGATAACAGCATGCAATGTATTAACTATTGTCATTCTCCTATTTTTTTGTTATGAAATTCTGTTTTACCTTTTTTCCATAAGATAAAAAAATAAATAAAACTTTATTGGCAGAAATAGATGATGGGGGGTAGATTTGGCCTGTGGGCTATAGTTGCCATCTCTAGGATTCTAGGATTCCACATTCAGAGTTCTTCAGGATCGGGAGTTGACTTCTTGGACTATACCTTAGATTTCCGAATATTAAATGTGATGCTCTCTTGCCTGGGCTGAGGACCACTCTTCCTTCATCTCCAAAGCATGGTAGCACATCAGCATTCCTCAGGAAAAGTCTGCACCATCCATGTCAAAGTCCACCTTTCCTGGCAGCAACACTTTTTGCTCTGGTTAGTCTAGCTATTGCCCTAATCAGAGCAGAGCAAACAAAAAGATCGTGTTTGGGAGATTAACTTTAATTTGCCATGTGTTGCTTATTTCTCTCCACTTGTTCAAACAGAAGTGCAGGAGTTTGACCCTAATCTTGCTCTCAAGGGTTCCTACAATCTAGTTGGAGAGACAAAACATAACTCTGTGAGAAGTTAAATAAAACGCAAGACCTGGAAAACATTTCAATGAAATATGAAAAATTTTCTGTCTCTTTTCCAGTCAGCAAACAGTAATAATCACATACTGTGTGTAGTATTAAGCTATCCTGAGAATGAGAAACTTAATACTTCTTGAATATAATATAATCCATCCCAGCTCCACTTTCCCCCAATGCCCTGCTATTACTTTGCAGACTAGTTTCACTGTTTTCTTTCCTGCTGCAGACAAGGCGCACAAGTCCAGTGGGGTCTAAGAAACAAGACACGTCAGTACCTTGCCAGACAGAACCATTTGTCAGATGCCATTAGTTATCTAAAACACAGAAAAGGGGCTGTGGATCTAGCTTAGGGGCACAGTGCCTGCCTGGCAAGGGCAAGGTCCTGAGTTTGATTCCCAGTACCAAAAAAAAAAAAAACAAAAAACAAAATACAAAACAACAACAACAACAAAAACCAAGAACACACAGGAAAGGATTGGAGGGGGAGAAAAGGTGGCGGATTTGTAAGAAGCAGGCAGCAAAACTCTCTAAAAGTTACCGTTGGACCACAGGAATACAATGACCGGGAGAGCTCAGGAGGGAGGGAGGCGCCTCCCCTGGACCCAGGAAAGTCCTGAAGCTCAGTTCGGGACTCAGAGAGCCAGTGAAGGGTACTTTCAACACAGACGAAGGAGGAGACCACGGTGCCTTCTCCCTGTCCCAGGAACCTCTGTGTCACAGAAGCTCAAATCTGCGGACACACAGTGACAGCCGGCGCCCCAGGGGCCCCGCGGAGGATCGCGAGACAGCGGCAGTGCAGGGGAGCACCGAAAGACTGCACTGGCCAGCCGTGAGTGCCTCGGAGGCACAGCCCTCCCGCGCCAGAGAGCGACTGGCCGGGCGCCATTGTGGGCAGTGTGGCGAAACTCAGCGTGGTGCGAGAACACAGCACTCGGGACTCAGTGAGGCGGGGCGGCTCTCAGGCCAGTGGAAAGTGCGCTAACAGTGGCAGGCGAATGAGACTGGTGTCTGCCTGAGAGTACAGGCTACTGCTCACTGCCCCGCCAAAGGGCTGCTCCTGGCTTGCTGGGACAGACCTGCATGGAAGAGGACTCTGTCATCACACGGTGCCTGCCTACAGCAGAGTCAAAACCTGGAACTTATTCTTTTTCCTTTTTTTTTTTTTCTCTCATTTGTTTTTTGTTCTGGTGAAGGGGTTTTTTCTTGTTTTGTTTTGTGTTTTTTTGTGGGGTTCTATTTTTGTTTTGTTTGTTTGTTTTGTTGTTTTTGTCTTCATTTTTGTTTCTGTCTGTCTGTTTGCTCTTTCCTTCATTATTCTATCTGGTTTTATATGAGTGTAAACAGAGCCTCTAACCTCTTTGTGATTGTGGTTCTGATCTGTTCTTCCTTTTATCCCTTCCTTCTCTTTTTCCCACCAGTCCTCTGCACCAGTTTCCTAATGTTAGCGGGATCCCTCTTGGTCCTCCAAACTTACATCTAATTCCTTCCTCTTCTCCCAATACTCTATTTCCTCCTTAACTCATTTTAAATTTAAACTCATGAGGGCAAATTTGACATATTAAGGACTTGTATACTGCTTATAATTTTTCTGGTGTGTTTTAGATTTTGTTATATAACCGCAACCCTACTTTATATAGTTAAAAGTGGCGAATAACTGGTTAGCTCAGTCTGTCATTTTCTGGGCTGTGTTTGATGCTTTAGGTACCATTATAGCCAAAAGTGAAATAATTGTTCTAAACAGCTTTCCTTCCTGATGTTCCATGACTGAGATTGACTAAGGGTCACAGAAAATATAGTGGCACAGTACCAAAGAACCAAGGACTGGGCCAAACAGGTAGCAACTTCTCATATCCAACAAGTTGAAGAGGTAGGATCTGGCAGCAAGCTCAAAACCCAAAAATAAGCTACGCTTGGAAGATACTGCAGAGAAATAGTCATCTCCTAAGGATCTTAAACACTAGCAATAAAGTAACCTACCATAGGTAACTTACAAACATCACCCCAGGAATTAAACTAAAGAAAGAAAAGAAAATGAGACAACACTTAAACAAGATGCAACCCCACACATCCAATTCACCAAAGGCAAACCTAGGGGGCAATGAGGTGGGACAATCCGAAAGCCACCCCCCTGGCATATTTGAAGTGGTAACAACAAAGCAAATGAATGAGGCTCTGGAAAAAATTAACTCAGAAATAATTTCAAAGATAACTGCAGAGATAATGTCCACAATGAAGACTATGCTTAAGGACACTATAGCTGATACAGACAAAAATATAGACGAGCTTAAGAAAATTATAGAAACCATGAATGCTCAGCATAGGAAAGAAATGGAATCCATAAGGCAGATTCAAGCAGATATCCAGGAGAAAAAAAATTCCACTGAAAGTATTTGTAGCAGATTAAGCCAATGTGAGGACAGGATCTCAGATATAGAAGACAGGCTTGCAATTAGTGATCATGAAAAGAAAGAATTCTTAAAAATAGCAAGGGACCATGAAAAATCAATTCAGCAGCTGCTAGATGAGGCAAAGATAAATAACTTAAGACTAATTGGAATAAATGAAAAGGCAGAAGGTAGCATAAATGACATCAGGACCCTTTTCACAGACATTACCACAGAGAATTTCCCTGGTAAAGAAAAAGAATTTGACCTTCATATAAATGAAGCTTATAGAACTCCAACTAGCCATGATCAAAAAAAATCTTCAGCCAGACATATCATAGTCAAGATCCCAGAAATTCAACAGAAGGGCAGAATCTTAAAAGCTGTTAGGGACAAGAGACAAATCACCTATAAAGGAAAGTGCATCAGAATCACAGCTGACTTTTCAGCACAAACCCTCAAGTCAAGAAGAGCTTGGAATGACATATTTCAAGCTCTAAAGGAAAATAACTTTTCCTTAGGGATGGTTCAACATACCTAAATCAAAAGGATGTACCCCGCAAAACTATCTTTCAAAATTGATGGAGAAATAAAATACTTTCATGACAAAGAACATCTGAGAAAATTTATGACAACCAAACCAGCACTCCAAAATGTTCTGAAGGACATTCTAGAAAGAGATAACAAGGACTACAACTCCAGGAACTCCAACAGAAGGAATCCACCAGGCAGGGCAGATAATTAAATGGGGGAGGTAAGAGGGGAAACCAACAACAGGAAAATAACATGACAAGTATAGCTCAATACATATCAGTTTTAACCATCAATGTTAATGGTCTCAATTCACCAATCAGAAGGCACAGACTGGCAAAATGGATCAAGAAGCAAGATCCAACAATATGCTGTATACAAGAAACACATTTAATTCAGAAAGAAATTCATAAACTGAAAGTCAAAGGATGGAAAACAATACTCCATGCGACAGGAACCCAGAAAAAAGCAAGGGTAGCTATTCTTTTTGCAGACAAAGTGAATTTCAAGCCAAGAATGATTCAGAGAGATAAAGATGGTCATTACATCCTTGTAAAGGGAACAATCCAAGAGGAAGAGATAATAATCATAAATACATATGCATCAAATACCAGTACACCCAACTATATAAAACAAGTATTAAAGGAAATGAAGAATCAAATAAGCACTAATAAAATTATATTGGGGGATCCCAATACTCCACTGTCACAAAAAGACAGATCAACTAGACAAAAGATCAATAATGAAATATTAGAACTGAACCAAACTTTTCAACAAATGGACTTAGTAGATGTCTACAGAGTGTTCCACCCCACAACATCAGAATGCACATTCTTCTTAGCTGCACACAGGACATTCTCCAAAATAGACCACATACTAGCTCATTAAACATGCTTAAGTAAATGCAAAGGAATTGAAATTATCCCATGCATATTATCAGACCATAGTGCAATGAAATTGGAAATCAACGGCAAAAGAAATCACAAAAACTCCCTAAACACATGGAAATTAAACAGCACCCTCCTGAACAACCAATGGGTCACAGATGAAATTAAAGAAGAAATTAGACACTTTCTATGACTGAATGATAATGACAGTACGACATACCGGAACTTATGGGATACAATGAAAGCAGTCCTAAGAGGGAAATTTATAGCATTAAATACCTATATCAGGAAAATAGAGCAAGCGCAAATAAACAACTTAATGGTGAACCTCGAACTTCTAGAAAAAGAAGAGCAGGCTAAGCCAAAAGCTCATACAAGGGAGGAAATTATAAAGATCAGAGCAGAAATTAATGTATTGGAGACTAAAAAACAATACAAAGAATCAATGAAGCAAAGAGTTGGTTCTTTGAAAGAATAAATAAGATTGACAAACCCTTATCCAACCTTATTAAAAAAAGAAAAGAAAAGACTCAAATCCATGCAATTGAAAATGAAAAGGGTGATATCACGACGGACCCTGCAGAAATCCAGATCATCTATACCTATTTTGAAAATTTATATTCTACTAAGATGGAAAATGCAGAAGAAATGGACAGATTCCTAGACACGTATGAATTACCAAAGCTGAATCAAGAAGATTTAAAAATCCTAAATAAACCAATATCAACTAATGAAATCGAAGATGTAATTAAAAACCTCCCAACAAAGAAAAGCCCAGGCCCTGATTGATTCACTGCCGAATTCTACAAGAAATTTAGAGAAGACCTAACACCACTACTTCTCAAACTTTTCAATGAAATTGAAAGGGAAGCAATACTCCCAAATTCATTCCTGGAAGCAAGCATTACCCTGATACCAAAACCAGAGAAGGATCCAACTAAGAAAGGAACTACAGGCCAATTTCCCTAATGAACATAGATGCAAAAATCCTCAACAAGATACTGGCAAACAGAATCCAGCAAATCATCAAAAAGATTATACACCATGACCAAGTTGGACTCATCCCAGGGATGCAGGGATGGTTCAACATACCTAAATCAATAAATGTAATACACCATATTAACAGAACCAAAGACAAAAATCACATGATCATCTCAATAGATGCAGAAAAAGCTTTTGACAAAGTCCAGCACCCATTCATGATAAAAACCCTACAGAAAATTGGAATAGATGGTCTTTATCTCAATCTGATAAAAGCTATCTATGACAAACCAACAGCCAATATTATACTAAATGGACAAAAACTGAAAGCTTTCTCTCTAAAATCAAGAACAAGACAAGGATGTCCACTGTCCCCACTCTTATTCAACATAGTCCTGGAAACTTTAGCCAGAGCAATTAGACAAGAGAAAGAAATAAAAGGAATAATGATTGGAAAGGAAGAAGTTAAATTATCATTATTTGCAGATGACATGATACTCTACACAGAAGACCCCAAAAACTCCACTAAAAAACTGCTAGATTTAATAAGCAAATTCAGTAGTGTAGCTGGATACAAAGTCAATACTCAAAAGTCAATAGCCTTTCTGTACACAAATAACAAACTTACTGAAAGAGAAATTAGGGAAACAATACCTTTCACAATAACATCCAAAAAAATGAAATACCTAGGAATCAACCTCACAAAGGATGTAAAAGACCTATACACTGAAAACTACAGTACTCTGAAAAAGGAGATTGAAGAGGATATAAGAAAATGGAAAGATATCCCTTGCTCCTGGATAGGAAGAATCAATATAGTGAAAATGGCCATACTTCCAAAATTGTTATACAGATTTAACGTAATTCCAATCAAAATTCCAACAGCATATCTCACAGAATTAGAGAAAACAATCCTAAAATTCATTTGGAATCAGAAGAGACCTAGAATAGCAAAGGCAATTCTGGGCAACAAAGGCAAGGCAGGGGGCATCACAATCCCCGACTTGAAATTATACTATAAAGCTACTGTGATAAAAACAGTGTGGTACTGGCAAAAAAACAGACCTGAAGATCAATGGAACAGATTAGAAGATGCTGAAACAACCCTAGACATACTAAGCCACTTTATCTTTGACAAAGGTGCCAAACACATTCACTGGAAGAAAGATAGCCTCTTTAATAAATGGTGCTGGAAAAACTGGCTCTGCACATGCCAAGGATTAAAACTAGACCCATATCTTTCACCGTGCACTAAACTAAATTCAAAATGGATCAGAGATCTAAATATTAAAACAGAAACATTAAATCTACTGGAAGGTAGGATAGGTAAAACCCTTGAAGACACTGGTATAGGCAAAGACTTTATGACTAAAACCTCAACCGCACAGGAACTATCACAAAGAATCAACAACTGCGATCTCATCTTATCAAAAAGCTTTTGCACAGCAAGAGAAACTACCAACAGAGTGAAGAGACAACCCACAACGTGGGAAAAAATGTTTGCCAGCTGTTCCTCAGATGAAGGATTACTATCAAGAACAAAGAACTCAAAAAAATCAGACCTCCCAAATTTAAAGACCCACTCCAAAAATGGGCATCTGAGATGAATACACATTTCTCAGATGAAGAAATACAATGGCAAACAAATATACAAAAAATGTGCAACATCACTAGTCATTCGAGAGATGCAAATTAAAACAACACTGAGATACCATCTCACCCCAGAAAGAATGGCTACTATAAAGAAATCAACTAATAACAAATGCTGGAGGGGCTGTGGGGAAAAAGAAAAACTTCTCCACTGTTGGTGGGAGTGTTGACTGGTACAGCCACTGTGGAAATCAATGTGGAGATTCCTCAAAAAACTAGGGTTGGAGGTCCCATTTGACCCAGCTATTCCCCTTCTGGGCATCGTCCCAGAAGAATTAAAAACATCATACCACAGCGATATATGTGCACCCATGTTTATAGCAGCAATATTTGTAATAACCAGATCTTGGAAACAACCCAAATGCCCATCAACTGAGGAATGGATAAGAAAGATGTGGTATTTTTATACAATGGAGTACCACTGAGCCATAAAAAAGGATAAACTGGAGACTTTTATAGGTAAATGGATGCAACTCGAGAAAATACTCATAAGTGAAATAAACCGGACGCACATGTGTAAGCATCGTATTGTCTCCCTAGTATGAGAAACTGAAAGTGTAAATAAGATCCAAAATGTACAATAGATATGGTGAATCAAAAAGAAACTGGTCAAAAGGAAAGAGAGACTGGGATGGGGGAATGGGGAAAAGAAAGAAGGAAAAAGAAAAAAATTGTATTTATATAATTTATGTATATATATAAGATGTTTAAGATAGATACCCTACTAATTTTACTTAGTTCATTGAAGAGTAAGGTTTGTGCCAGTAATGTCTGGACAATTGAATGTTGATATCTTGTACCCTGAATAACTAACTTAAAGATAACAATATGTAATGTATTAACCATTGTTGTCCTCCTATTAAGTTGTTTTGAAATTTTGTTCTTTTTTGATTTATTTTGTTTTGTTTTTTCTTCTATTTAAAATTTAAAAAAAAGGAAAGGATTGGAAATCAGTCCTTCTCTTTCTCTTGAGATCAAATTCTATCTTGTAGTCAAGGGCAGTTAATTAGGCAGGTGTCCTCCCTTACTGAAGAGGGGCAGCCTGAAATGTATAATCTGCCTGGCCACATTAAGGGGAAGGGCAAATTCTTGTCCTCAGTTGAAATGAAACATTTGTTCATTCAACAAAACAGGAGCCAAGTGTTTACTCTGTGGCAGGTACTTGTGTTCCCAGATGGGTTTTGGTCTGAGATGTGCTTCTTCTATAGCAAAGACATTAGTCAAATGCCTCCAAGAGCAGGGTAACAGTGAACATAGACATATTCAATGCTCTCGTATAACAAAAACACAAAACTAAAACCACAAAGAGAGCAATTCAGGACTTCTTTAGCTTCCACCTGACATTTTACATTTTTTCGGTTAACCCTGCAATTGAAATCACAGCCTTCCACTAAGGAAGAGGCAGACCAGAAAGTACAGTACCCTTGATTGCTCCAGAGCACTTCCTTAGCCAACTGGGTATGGCAGGTGTGCTCTGGTTCAGAGAGCAGCAGCTGCCAGGACTCTGCCATGCTCCCCAGCCTTCTGCCTGGTGGTGCTCCTCAGGCCTTCCACACTGCCTGTGGAGACAGACTCTGTGACAAAGCCACCAAAGGGCAAATGGGACCGCTGAATGGGCTTCAACAAATTATCTGGTCTCATCTGTTTCTGAACTGCCATGCAAGACCAGGAGCTCCTGGAGCCGGCTCTGCCAGAAGAGGGGTAACTGTGAGGACCAGAGGACCGGGCCAGAGCCCAGAATGGCACCCGTGGTGTGGAGCAGGCTGCTTCTTACCGTGCTGGCTCTGCCTGGGACAAAGAAAGACCCTGAATTAATGGGAGAAATCCTGGGTTGTCCTTCTGCCTCTGATTAATTGTCACTTATTTCAAAGACATAATTAATGAAGATGATGTTAGACCCATGGTCTGCATAGACCTGGTTATTCCTGGATTTGTACCATAGACTCAGGCTTCCCAAATGGCAAACTGGAGTTTTGCATGGACTCAGCCATTCCTGTCTTTGGCACAGCAACCAGCAAATATATGTCTGCTCCCAGCTTCCTGGTTATCTCCCATTTCCACATTTCTGATGGATGTCCAACCTCTTTTCTCTGGTTTGCTTCTGGATCTTATTAATCTGTGGTCCCAAGTATGAATTAATCTTGAGATTTACTCCAGACTGTGACCCCATCCAGTTATTTTTTATGAATAGCTCTGTAGTCTTTGATGCATTCTCAGTGAAATGAATTCAAATAATACAAAAAGGTACTTAGAGAAAAATTTTAAGATTACTTGCCCTTCTACCACCTAGAACAAACCACTATTAATGTTAGCTCTGCTGCCCGCAGAATGTGATGCAAACCCCCTGTGCACAGCATCCATCTAAACCGGCAGCATTGCCCCTGTGCTAGCTGAGCCACACATGCTGATACACACGCTGCTGTGATGTCATAGGAGAAAAGCCCTTTTTATTTGATCCAGGAATCTTATTCTTTTTTCAACATCTATGAAACTGTAACAGAGACCATGGGGTAACTTATAATTAAAGTAAAACCAAATTATATGCAATACTCATCTTCGTCTTTCTACGTACAATATAGGTGCTATGGTTTAGATCTAAAACACCCCCCAAAGTCTCGTGTGTGCAGAGGGTAGCTTTTGGAAGGTGATTGGGTCATGAGGGTGCTATACTCATCAGTGGATTCATCCATTGATGAGTTCGTAGCTGAACATTCTGTTAGAAAGTGGGTCCTGGTTGGGGGTGGGTCCCTGGGGCTTGACCTGGAAGGGTTGGATAGGTTCTCTTGCCCGAGTCCCTCCCTTCTTTCTCTGCTTTTTGGCTGCCATGGTTGAGTAGCTTTCCTCAGTAATGCGCTTCCACCCTGCTCTTCCTGCCTTGGAGCCAGCCGACCGTGAGTAGACTGAACCCTCTGAACCAAAAGAACCCGCTCCTCTTTTAAATTGTGAGTGTTGGGTATTTTGTCCCAGAGTCAGGAAAGTAATTAATACAAGATTTAAATAATTTTTCATAGCTGCATAGTATATATGTGTGTGTGTGTGTTAGTATATGTAACTAGTCCCCTATTTTTGGACATCTCCCAGTTTACCCCTGCTTCTTTTCCTGTCTCCCTTCCTCCTTTCCCTTTTCTCCCTCGCTTCCTTCCTTTTATATATTTTTTTATATTTTATGCAGTGCTGGAATAAATATTATCTTGCAACTATTCTTGTACACTCACACAGTAAATTTCTCCTGAGGGTAAATTCTAGAAATAGAATTGCTTGATGGAGGAGTATGCTCATTTCTATATGTACTGCTATCAGAAACTACGGTAGCATATTTTCCTAACTGTTCCTAAAGGAACCTGTCCTTAGTATAGTGCAAATTTCACAACTCTTTTTTTTAACATTCCTCAAATTTTATTTTAAAAAGATGTAATTTACAACTGTCTCAAAAATGTGAAGGATTTAAGAATAAGTATTTTGTAGCAAAGGTACAAATTCTTTTTTGACATTATTTTTTTGAGACAGGGTCTCACTACATAGTTCAGGCTGGCCTTGAACTCACTATGTAGTCCAGGCTGACCTCAAACTTGCAGCAATACTCCTGCCTCAGCCTCCTGAGTGCTGGGATTATAGGCGTGTGCCACCACTCCTGGTGCAAAGGTACACATTCTATGTAGAAAATTATAAAACTTTTATTAAAGGCTACTGAAGACAATCATGGGATTCTCTTAGGTAAGACTTGGATGAGACATCACCAGCCTGGGATTTTGCCAGCAGGTCTCTCAGCTGTGGTTTGGGGGGCAGGGTCTTCATTTGTGAGCTAAGTCTGGGAGATAAGTCTGAAGTCTGAAGACTGAGGTGGCAGGTCACCCTGCAAGGGGGGCTGTGTCTTTGGCGGTGGGGGGAAGTTCTCCAGGCTTAGGTGGCAAATCTCCAATTTGGGCTTTGGGGGCCAGTTCTGTGTGCTTTGGGGGCAAGTCTCCAGGTGGTGGCTTTGTGGTAATTTTGCCAGTTGTGATTTCTTGGGTGAGATGTTGGCTTTGTCTAGGGAGAGGTGGTGGCTCATTTCTGCTTCCCTTAATGCTACTTTATGAGGGAGTTTAGGAAGAACTCTTGGGCCAAGGGCAGTCTTTGCAGAACTGGTGCTTGATTGTTGCAGTAGCCACTCAAGCTTGTGAGAGGTCTGTCTTGAAGATGATGACCCACATCCTTACCCCAAGTAACTGTGCCTTTGGGCGCCATGAGGTAGTGGGCTGAATGGGTTGGATCAGGTTCTCTGGTGTCTGGGTGGTGGGGGTGGAGTTGCCACCAGAGGTCTGGGTGCTCAGAGGGAGTGGTGAAGATAGCCCCGTTGGACCTTTCCTGGTGTTCTCAAGGGGCAGGAGGGAGCGTCTGAAGTTGGTGACATGTGTGAGTCTTGCTCTGGGAGACAGACATCTGGTTGGTGAAGGCTCTGTGGGAGAGCTGTCGCTTGTCCCACAGAGTGCTGAATCCTGGCAGTGCAAGTTTGTCCTGGGGGCAGATGCTGGAGGAGTACCGGAAGCTCTGGGGTCTGGCTGAGTGCTCTTTCTTGACTAGGCTTGGTTGGTCATCCAGATCATCATCACTTTCATCCATCTCCTACTGTCAAAAGTTCTACTCACTCAACGTGGATGGGAGGGTTGAACTTACCAGATTTAGTGTGGGAAAGTAGATCTTTACACCTGGTAGCTTTTAGTCCCTGCTATGTCCAAGGCAGTTTCTTCAGCTTGTTCACAATGTCCACAGTGGGTTTGCTTCTGAGAAGCTTCAGACACTTGGATTTGCTGCACATGCTACCATAGTGGGAACTACATTTCCCATGGATGCCTTCTTATCCAGGTTCCTACAGTTTTGTACAAGGAAGTCAACCAAAGGGAGAGATGTCTGGTTTGCAGTCCGTGTACTAAGATCAAGGGCCATCTCCGTGAGCTCCTCTCCAAATTCCAGCAATGGTTCCATTAGTTCTGCCCCATTTGCATAGACTTGAATTAGTACAATTCTCTTCTTAGCTATTTGTCAATACTGATATCCATGCTACATAATCCTGCTCTAAATCCCTGGATTTGATGCCTTTAGGCAATTTATTCAACTTTGCTGATAAGGATGAACAGACCTTCTTTGAGAATCCATGGTCTACATGCTTTGCAGTGACATACTCATTTCGTATAGTTTTATCACTTGAGGAAGCGGGTTTTAGTGAGGGGCTGGAAAATTTGCTTCCATAATTTCATTAAAACTATTGTTTCCTACATTCTTGGTCAGCAAGAGCTCAGAAGTTTCTGATTTGTTTAGTGCTAAAGACCAAATGTGAGAAATATGGATCCCCCCATTTTCCTGTGGGTGCCAGAACATTCTATACAGGTCAAAATACCCAAGTTGGTTGAAAGCAATGTGGGTTCTGACAAGCTACAGTTGCAGCAAACATTGTTCCAAGAAAGCTGCTTGACATCCTCAAAGATGAATTTCATCAACTTTTCCAAGCTGTTCTCCCCTGTACTCTGCTTACCTCGGAAGGCCATGGTTAGGGTCTCTTCTTTGCTATTTGTCAATACTGATACTCATGCTACATAATCCCGCTCATTTTCTGCCTGAAAATGATACATCCTGCTGTGTGATGTCAGCTCAAAGGACTTCTTGTCCTCAGCATTTGGCTTTGCCTGGCAGGTAAGGAGGTTCAGCTTGACTGGCTGCCTGTTAGAAGCCACATGTGAGATAGTCAGAACCCCATCCTTGATAGCACTCTTCCTTCTCTGCCACGTTTCCAGGAGCCCATCAGTTTGTTTGTTTGTTTGTTTGTTTGTTTTTAGTCGGTGCCCCTTCTTTTCACTGCTGCATTCCTTATCACCCTGGAGCTGATGCATGCTGTACCCTCCTTGCCAGCTCTGGGAATCTTCTTTCTGATCCAGCTGAAGAGAGGATTTTACTGAGTCTCAGAGTGTAGTTAGCTGTTGCTTCTCTTCATCCTGGGTCTGGTTTATGTTATATAAGTCAGCAGCCAGTTTTTCAACGTATTGTTTCAAGTTATTAACTGTTTTCAAACCATCTTGAAAGAAATTGCACTGTGTGTGACAGTACTTTATAAAATTCTCTAGCTGGACTTCCAGGAAGATGGCAAGAGTCATAAGCACCAACAAATCAGCTTCTTCAGGATTCAGAATCCAGACACTGGAAAATAACAAGTTGGGGAAGAAAAGGAGGATAAAGTTGGATCTCTGGGACCCAGGAAGGATCTGAAGAGAAAATTGGAGTCCACAGAAAAATTAAAGAGACAGGCCACAATGCAGAAAAAGTAAGGGACAATCTATGCTTTCTCTCTGGCTCCTGACTTGTGGCATGAGAAAGGAAGATTTAATTTACAGAGATGCAATGTAACCTGGTGACTCCAGAAGCCTTCAGAGAGAAAACCACCAACAGAACAGAGCAGAGGATGTACACTACCACAGCAGGTGAGCGACTCCAGTCCAAGTGACTGCCACACTCTCTGGAGAAAGGGCTTGGTTGGACATCATTCTAGGGAGGGGTTACCTGAACCTTGGACTCAGCAGCTGTGGGTTGACTTTGTTTCAGGGTCCCCTGTATTAAAACCCCACAGTGACTGACTGGGTGAGGGACAACCATAGCAGACATACATGGTCAGGGAGCTGTGATCAGGCTGTTAAGAGATACCCAAAGTGTTAAAAACTAAACAAATCAAGCCCCACCTTCATTAACAGAGGCCAGGATCAACTTGAATTTCTGTGGATTTGAAAGTCCCAGAACCATCACCCTGCCCTAATCGTACTGCCAGTTGCTGAGATTATCCAGTACAAATCTGGGCTCCAACTGCACCCCCACCCCATCTACCAACAAGAGCAGAGCACACTGCCGTAAAACTGTAGACCGCAGAAGATAACCACAAGCTTGAAGTCACAGAGAAAGTTCTTTTTTTTTCCTTTGTTTGGGTTTTTCATGTTTTGCTTGCTTGTTGTTTATTTTTTTTGTGAGTATGAACATTGTTTCTAGTTTTTTTGCTTTGTTTTGCTACTGTTTTTGTTTTCTCCTTCTTTCCTTCCCTCCTGTCTTCTTCACCATTTCCTGAGGCTTAGGTAATCTTCCTTTGCCCTTCAGCTTTGTTTCTAATCTTTTTCTTCTATCATTTCTTTATTTTTTCCTCTACTCCCTGTTAAATTTTCTTCCTCTAGGGTAAAACTGCCCTATTGAGTGGATTTTTACTGTATATAATTTTCTGATTTATCTTAGATTTTGTCATATACTTATAAATCTTGCATTAGGGTTAAAGGTGGCAAATTATTACTTATCACAGTTTGTCATTTTTTTAGTCTGTAATGTTATTGTTATTACTGATTGTACTACTTTAGCCATGGTGACACAGTTGTGATCAACTGATCTTTCTTGTATGCCAATACCTAAGAGTGTCTGGGGGTCGTAAAAAAGATACTACAGAGATGATGACCATAATGAAGGAAATGGTTAGTGAATCTAGAGTAGATATAGACTAAAAAATAGAGTACCTTTGGAAAGACGTGAGAACCATGACTACCCAACATAGAAAAGACATGAATTCCATAAAACGTACTCAAATAGACATCCAGGAGATTAAAAATTCTGTTGAAAGTATAGGCAGCAGAGTCAACCAATGTGAAGACAGAATATCAGATCTAGAAGACAGGGTTGTGGTTAGCAATCATCAAATGAAAGACTTCTTAAAAATAGCAAGGCAAAAATACCAAAATGAAACAAAGCAAAAATAGCAAGGGACCATGAAAAATCAAAACAACAGCTACAAGGTAATGCAAAGAAGACTAATATAAGATTAATTGGAACCAATTAATTGACTCAGTTAATTAATTAATTGGAAAATCAGAAGATAGCACAAAGGCCATAAAAAACCTATTCACAGAAGTAATAGCAGAAAATTTTCCAAGCAGGGAAAAAGAATTTGATATACAAATAAATGAGGCATATAGAACTCCAAATAGTCATGATCAGAAAAAAACCTACACCAGGCCATATAATAGTCAAGATTCCAGAAATTCAACATAAGAACAGAATATTTAAAGCTGTTAGAGAAAAGAAATAATTCACCTATAAAGGAAAATCCATCAGAATCACAGCAGATTTGTCACCACGAACACTTAAGTCAAGGAGAGCTTGGAGTGAAGTATTTCAAGTCCTAAAAGAAAACAATCTCCAACCCAGACTTATGTACCCCACAAAGTTCTCTTTCAAAATTGATAGAGAAATAAGATACTTCCATGATAAAGAACACCCAAAGAAATTCGTGACCACCAAACCAGCATTGCAAAAGTTCTGAAGGATATTCTAGGAAAAGACAACAATGACAACAATTCCAAGAATCCCAATAGAATGAATCCATCAAGCAAGGCAAGCAATTAAATAGAAGGGAAAGAAAGGGAACCAACAAAAGGAAAATTATGTAATGACAAGGGTGAGTTAATACTTATCAGTTATAACCATCAATGTGAATAGTCTCAGTTCACCAATCAAAAGTAACAGATTTTATGCCGCATAAAAGAAACACATTTAGTTCAAAAAGAAATTCATAGAGTGAAAGTGAAAGGGTGGAAAATAATATCCATGCAACAGGAACCTAGAAAAAAGCAGAGGTAGCTATTTTATTTGCAAAGTGGAATTCAAGCCAACATTTAGAAGAGATAAAGAAGGTTACTACATACTTGTTAAGGGAACAATCCAGGAGGAAGAGATAACAATCATAAAGATATATGCATCAAATACCAGTGCACCCAACTATATAAAATGAACACTAATGGACATGAAAAATCAGATAAGCACTAATACAATTGTAACGGAGGACCTCAATACTGCACTGTCACAAATAGGAAGATAAACTAGAAATCACAGATGAAATTAAAGAAGAAATTAAACAGTTTATACAATTAAATGATAATGTTGATATGACATACTGGAACTTATGGGACACAATGGAAGCACTCCTGTGAGGGAAATTTATAGCTGTGAATTCCCACATTAGAAAAACAGAGCAAGCTCAGGTAAATAACCTAATGTTGAACTACAAGGATCTAAAAAAAAAGAAGAGCAGCTTAAACCCAAAGCTCATACAAGGGAGGAAATTATGGAGATTAAAGCAGAAATTAATGTAATTGAGACTAAGAAAACAATACAAAGAATCAATGAATTGAAGAGTTGGTTTTTTGAAAGACTAAATAAAATAGAGGGCCAGTGAGATGGCTCAGCAGCATAAGCGCCTGCCTGGCAAGTGTGAGGTCCTGAGTTCAACTCCGGGTACCCACATAAAAAAAAGAAATAGACAAACCTTTAGCCAACCTTATCAAAACAAGGAAAGAAAATAAATACTCAAATCCTTGCAAATAGGAATGAAAAGGGTGAAATTACACAGGTCCTGCAGAAATCCAGAAGATCATCACTACCTATTTTGAGAACCTGTACTCCACAGATGGAAAACTCAGAAGAAATGGGCAGATTCCTAGATACATGTGAATTAGCAAAGTTGAATAGAGAAGTTATAAAAATTCTACATATTCCAATGTCAGTCAATGAAATTGAAGAAGTAATTTTAAAATTACCAACAAAGAAAAGCCTTGGTCCAGAAAGATTCACTGCTGAATTCTACAAGAACTTTAGAGAAGTTTTAACACCAATACTTTTCAAACTCTTTAATGAAATTGTAAGGGAAAGAATACTCCCAAAGTTATTCCTGGAAACAAGCATTACCCTGATATTAAAACCTGAAAAGGATCCAAGAGAACTGTAGGCCAATCTTCTTTTTTTTTAAAACTAGGAATCGAACTCAGGACCTTGTGCTTGTCAGGCAGGTGCCAAGGCCAATCTTATTAATGAACTATGGGCCACTCTCCTTAATGAACATCCTCAGTAAGATACTGGCAAACAGAATGCAGCAAATCATCAAGAAGATTGTACACCATGACTAAGTAATATTCATGCCAGGGATGCAGGGATGGTTCAACATACACAAATCAATAAATGTAATACACCACATTAACAGAACCAAGGGAGAAAACCATGTGATCATCTCAATAGATGCAGAAAAAGCATTTGACAAAGTCCAACATTCATTCATGATAAAAAAAAAAAGAAAATTGGAATAGAAGGTATGTATCTCAACCTGACAAAAGCCATCTATGACAAATCTACAGCCAACCTCATACTAAATGGTCAAAAACTGAAATCTTTCATTCTAAAATTAGGAATAAGACAATGATGCCTACTATCACCATTTCTATTCCATATAGTTCTGGAAACATTATCCAGAGAAATTAGACAAGAGAAAAAAATAAAAGGAATGTAAATGGGAAAGGAAGATGTTAAATTACGATTATTTGCTGTTGACATGATACTCTAAATAGAAGTCCCCAAAAACTCCACCAAAAGACTCTTGGAATTGATAACCAAATTTGGCAGCACAGCAGGATACAAAGTTAACACTCAAAAATCAATAGCATTACTGTACGTGAATAACAAACTCACTGAGAGAGAAATTAGGGGAATGACATCTTTCACAATAGCATCAAGAAAAATGAAATACAGTTATACCTCAGTTCACAAATGCTTCTGTTCACAAACAATTTGCTTCCCAAACAGAAGAATTCAACAAAATTTTGCTTCTGTTCACAAACTCTACATTGAAATACAAATGCAACCATGGCCTTCTTCCCCATACAAACACAAAGGCCATCTTCCCCAAAATCGTAAAGCAAATTAAGTTCATGAACTGAGGTACCACTGTACTTAGGTACTTAGGAATCAATCTAATAAAGGGAGTAAAAGACCTTTATATTGAACACTATAGTATTCTGAAAAAGGAGATTGAAGATATCAGAAAATGGAAAGATATCCCTTGCTCATGGATAGGAAGTACCAACATTGTGAAAATGGCCATACTGCTGAAACTGTTATACAGATTTAATGCAATCCCAATCAAAATACCAATAACATACCTTGAAGAACTAGAGAAAACAATCCTAAAATTCACATGGAACCAGAAGAGACCTAGAATAGCAAAAGCAATTCTGGTCAACAAGGGCAAGGCAGGGAACAACACAATCTTTGATTTGAAGTTATACAACAAAGCTACTCTGATAAAAACAGCATGGTACTGGCAAAGATACTGACCCAAGGATCATTGGAACAGCATAAAAAATGCAGAAACAACTCCAAGCACACTTAGCTACCTTATTTTTGACAAAGGGGCCAAACACCTTCACTGGAAGAAAGACAGCCTCTTTACTAAAAGGTGCTCGGAAAACTGTTTTCCACATGCTAAAGGTTGAACCTAGACTCTCACCATGCTCTAAACTAAAATTGAAAAGAGTCAAAGATCTAAAATAAAAACAGAAACATTTAATCTGATGGAAGATAAAATAGGTAAAACTCTTGAAGACATAGGTGTAGGCAAAGACTTTATGAATAAAAACCTGATTGGACAGGGAGTACTACAAAGAATAAACAACTGGAATCACAACTGGGATCAAAAGGTTTAACCCAGCAAAAGAAACCACCAGTAGAGTGAAGAGACAACTCACAGATTGTGAAAAATTTTTACCAGCCACCCCTTAGACAAAGGACTAATATCTAAAATATACAAAGAACTTAAAAAACAGAACTCCCAAATTTAAAGATGCAATCTAAAAATAGCCATCTGAAATGAATAGGCACTTCTCAGATGAAGAAATACAAACAGCGGGCCGGTGAGATAGCTCAGCGGCGTAAGCGCCTGCCTGGCAAGCGCGAGGGCCCGAGTTCGACTCCCGGAACCCACATACGAAAAAAGGGCCGGTGACATCTCTCAGCAGCACAGGCGCCTGCTGGTGCGCGAGGTCCTGAGGTCGACCCCCGGTACCCACAAAAAAAAAAAAAAAAGAAAGAAATACAGACAGCAACTAAATATATGAAAAAATGTTCAACATCACTGGTCATTCGAGAAATGCAAATTAAAAAAATAGTGATTCCATCTCACTCAAGAAACAATAGCTATTATCAAGAAATCAACCAATAACATATGGTGGTGGGGAAGTGGGGAAAAAAGAATCCTTCTCCATTGCTAGTGGGAGTGCAGACTGGTGTAACCACTGTGAAAATCAGTGTGGAGATTCCTCAAAAAACTAAAACTAGAGGCTCCATTTGGCCCAGGTATTGCCCTTCTTTGTATTCCTGAAATAATTAAAAGCATCATACTACAGTGATATATGCACACCCATGTTTGTAGCAACACAGTTTATAATAACTAAATCTTGGAAACAGACCATATGCCCATCAACGGAGAAACAGATAAAGAAAATATGGTATTTATACACAATGGAATACTACTGTGCCATAATGAAGGATAAACTTGAGACATTTTTAGGTAAATGGATGTATCTTGAGACTATTATTTTAAGTGAAATAAATCAGACACACAAGTTTAAATACCATATTGTTTCTCTTGTGTGAGAAACCCAAAGGGTAAATAAGGATCAAAATGAAGTAC
The DNA here is from genome assembly GCA_028451465.1 of Erethizon dorsatum. Classification (NCBI taxonomy): domain Eukaryota; kingdom Metazoa; phylum Chordata; class Mammalia; order Rodentia; family Erethizontidae; genus Erethizon; species Erethizon dorsatum. The sequence goes on along the minus strand of CM051829.1, from coordinate 28,481,860 downwards.
AGATGTTGGGAAGTGGGAAGAACATGTTCAAATGAGAAGGAAAATAAGGGGATTTTAAAAAAAGAATGGAAGGGATAAATGGGAACAAAGGTTTTGTAAATGGGGAGGGGAAAATGGGTTGAAGGGAGGTGAGGGGAATGGGAAAAAAAGAAGAATTAATATATATTATGTACAGGTACAAATTCCCTACAATGAATGTGATCATTACGTATGGCAAATATATACTAATAAAAAATTTTAAAAAGAAGAAAGAAGAGAAATATTCTGCCCCTTTTTGGTTTTGATTTCATTAACTTTAATGAGATACTCAAACATCTGGAGCTGAAAGAGGTGCCTTTCCTTCTCCATTTCTTCTGCAATCTTGGCTCGTTCCACGCGGTTTTGCGTGCTCTCTTTTCTCCTTCTCAATTTTTGTAAACTTTGTCTCCTAACTTTCCAGGCTTTGTCAAACGGCTTCTTGAGATCTCCTTCGAGTCCCTCTAGGTCTCTGTTAACGAGGAATCCAAGGCGAAGGTCACACTGTTTCTCAGACCCCGGAGCAGATTTTGCAGCGGTGTGGACAACTCCTGTGTCAGAGTAGAAAACTTGACGGAAGCAGTGCCGGGATCGGGGTTGTCTCGACTTCAAAAATTACTCCCCAACTTATCAAGAACGTGTGTATAGTTTTCATTTGGTACGTGGCCTTGGCCAGAATTACAAGTTGCTTTCACAGATCCCTTCACAGGGCCTCTTCCGGCAGCGTGACGGTTGTAGTCCTCGATGATCTCCGAGATGAACTCAGAGATGGAGATCTGGTGGGCATCCTGGCACTAGGCTCTTTGGGGGCCTTTATCCTGGATAAGATAAAGGTGCTGGTGTTTTCATTTTCTTCTTCCGTACCCAGGGCAGGCAGTACCATCTCTGAGGACTTACCCGGCTGAGGCCATCTAGGGGGACCCCAGGGCCCGCCATCCTCTGGGTTGGGGGAGGAGACCCCCCATCCAGGGCTGCACCCTGGAGGATGGACGCGTCGGCAGGTGGAGAGCGCCTGTGGGTCGCTGGGCCAGGCTCAGACGCTAAGAGCCTGGGTTCTGGGGTCACTGGGAGCAGCAGTGAGTGGAGAAAGAGGTGCAGGACAGCTGAGCCCTGAATGTCAGCAGTGTTCCGCTCCCTGTGGCCAGGAGAGGAGGCCATAGAGCGCGTAGGGCAAAAGGGGACGGGCCAGGTGCTCTGTCCAACTCTTTGCTTTTGTCTGCTGATCATTGTTTACACTGTAATGCCTGAATTCTGAACTGATCTCTTAAAATATATTAAAATATTAATATATTTTCCAAGGACTATAACAGGTTGGTTATTTTAACAGCATATGGAGGAATTGAGGCCCAAAATTAAAATGCCTTGATCCAAATCGTACACAATAACAACATTTGAGCCACAGGCCTGATTCTATTCCTGGGCAGGGTCCACTGAGTCAGTGTATGCAGAAGGATTGTGGCCAATGATGGTGGCCATTGCTAGTGTTAATGTAACTGTAATCATGTTTCTGAACACTAAAAAGATACAGCTAAAAGGATCCTTTTTTTTTCTTTTATTTTTTTGCGGTATTGGGGCTTGAACCAAGGTCTTCACGTATACTAGGTATACAGGGGCTCTCCCACTAGGCTGCAGCCCCAGCAAGAATCCTTAATAAAATCAACATAAAGACAACTTTTCATTCCTTAAATATAAAAAGTAATAAAATTTAATTAAAACCATTCTGTATTTTAACAAACTCATTGACCCAGAAATTTCAATTTTAAGAATGTAGTCTATAGAAACATGCATAAGTGTGACGATACACTGTGTAAATACAGCTATGCATGCAATACTGTATGAAATGGCAAATGACTAGAAACAACTAATAAGAAACTAGCTCAATAAATTATGGTATATTCGTGTAACATTTTATGATGGAGAATAAGGCCTATCTACATGTGCTGTATAGAATGATTTCCAAATTATATTGAGTAGGGCTGGTGAGATGGCTCAGCGGTGTAAGCACCTGCCTTGCAAGCGTGAGGGCCCGAGTTCGACTCCCAGATCCCACATACGAAAAAGGGGCCAGTGATATCGCTCAGCGGCATGGGTGTCTGTTGGCGCACGAGGTCCTGAGGTCGACCCCCCGGTACCCACAAAAAAAAAAAAAATTATATTGAGTAGATTAGCTCTCTTTTAAACAAAAAAAGAGAACACAGGTATATAGACTATTTCAAGAAGGTTAATAAATTGATGATAATGTTGATGTCTGTGAAAAAAGGGAAAAGACAGCTTTTTCTTTATATTCTACTTATTATTATTATTATTATTATTATTATTTTGGTTTTTGGAGATCTTACTGTGTAGTTCAGGATGGCCTTCAACTCGCTATGCAGCCCAGGCTGGCTTTGAACTTACAGTGATCATCCTGCCTCAGCCTCCCAAGCCTGGGTTATAGGCATGCACCACCACACCCAGCTGTATTTTATTTTTAAAATACTGTGTATGTGTATAAATTCACTTCAATGTCAAAAGCAGTAATACTGTAGATAGAGAGGTAGACCTTGAAGCAGAGTTTCACAAGGTGGGCTCTATGTCAGAACGTTATGAAAGGGGCCTGGGTATCCTAGTCCGCCCCCCTTGATTGCATGCAGATGGCCTACAGATGGGTGCTTGCTATCACTGGTTTATAGCAACTTAGACATGTGGCCAAGTCCTACAGCACACACTGGAACTTTTCCCAGTTGTTCTTCACTTACCCTTCACCAGCTGATTTAGGCCCTAACTTGACCCACAGATGCTGCTTACTCATTATGGAGCCCATGTCTTCCTTAGGCTACACTCACCACCATGTTATTTTGCTTATTCCTATTGCCAGTTGCCTGCCTCTTCCCACTTTCTGCTCTTCTGAACTACTCCAGGGGGAGGTGCCCCTGAACACAAACAAAGAGGACCTCTCTGCTTCCAGTTCCATTTCCTCTCCCACATTTCAGAAGAAGTATTAACTTTGACTTTGTCTCCACCCAGTTGAAACCTTTCCGTTTTCTTTTTTTTGTTTTTGTTTTTGTGGGTACCGGGGGTCGACCTCAGGACCTCGCGCGCCAGCAGGCGCCCCTGTCGCTGAGCGATATCACCGGCCCCTTTTTCGTATGTGGGTTCCGGGAGTCGAACTCGGGTCCTTGCACTTGCCAGGCAGGTGCGTACACCGCTGAGCCATCTCACCGGCCCTCCCTTTTCTAAACCATGAGGGAACTATCTATTTTACTCCTCCTTCTTCCTTTCAAGTACTAATTTTCGTACATAGTGCCTAGGAGCATTGCTGTAGTGCCTTGTTCCAGCGAAACCCGGTTTCAGTGTAAGAGAACTGGCCACTGGTTGCTATGAGGTCAAAGAAAGATGCAGACATATCCAGAATCACCCAGTGCATTTTACTGGGGACTTACAAACACAAGTGTGTCTTGGCTGGTGGAACACAGGTGGATTAGAGGAGGGGCTTATAGAGTGGCCAGGACAAAAAGAACTTTCATGTAAGGCAAAGTATGGCTGGTTTATCCTAAGCCAATGTCAATGATGTCAGGCACATTCTTGGCACTACTGGTGCCAGGGTCTGGTTGTAAAGTCCGACAAACCACTTTAATGGTTTTGTGTATTTATAGTATGTTGAGAAACTATGTGGGAAAAACAGACCAGGGTTACTCAGGGCCAGTTATGGTGATTATGACTTAAAGTGGCTGCATTCAGGTGAAGCAAAATCTCTACACCTGTCCTAGCCATCCAAGTGTTATAAAAAAATTGCCTCAATAAGAGAATTCCTTTGACACTGTCTTTTAAAAGAAATAGTGTCAGCCAAAATTAAACAGAACATTGTGATCCTAAGTATGATTCTGAAAAAGAGCTTACCTGGTGTTTATGATGCAACAATTCCAGCCATCTTTCTGCACACTTCTGCCCTGGCCATGTTCACTTACCCACACAGATCCCAATAAGCCTTTGCCCTCCGTTCTCCAATGATACTATCCCCTTTCTCCAACATGAAGGGTGTCCTTTATTTTAAGCCAAACAGATATTTATTTTAAAGACAATAGTTATGAAAAATGAAAGAAAGAAGAAATCTAAGGGCTATTTCCTGTAAAAAAAGATTATTCTCTGAATAATATTCCATCATGGGGGTTCTTTAAAATCATGGCTGAGTTGCAATTTTTGATGTGGTTTAATTTACAATAGTTTTCTGTTATGTAAACCTATTACTTCACTGATGTTACATCCTAACTATATAGGAAGGAAAGGAAAATTCAAAATTCAGCTCAGACTTGGAAATTAAATTAGCACCAATACAGTAAGTTACAGCCCATTCAGTGCTTGGTATAAGGGTAAAAAACCACTTTCTAGCCCCAGCTCGCTCTCTCTCTCTTTTTTTTTTTTCTATTTTCTTTTTCTTTTTCTCTCTCCTTTTTTGAGGAGGTATCTCATTCCTGTTTTTTTAAACAGGAATTAAAGTTATAGTTATAGTACAGCAAACTCTTAAATGCACTGCTTGATGAATATATGTGTATATTGACCCACTTAATCAAATACTCAGATTGAGATGCAAAAAATTTCCTGAAGTTCAGAATACTTCCTTCCACCCATTTTTTGTCAGTCTTCACCCTTGAGAAGTGACCACCATTCTGATCCATGTTAATACGGACTGGCTGGCCAAGTTCCCTAAAAATAGAAGCAGTAGTTCATAGTGTTTGGTGGTGTTTGCCTAGTATTAGATGTATGAGATTTATCTACACTGTGTGTAGCACGAGTTCACTCAGTATTATTACTGTGTGATATTTCCTTGAATACATATACCAACATTTATTTGTCCTTATTTCTATAGAGCAATTGGGGTTGTTCCTAGTTTGGGCAATTATAAATAAAACTGTTATACCTATTTTTATAACAGGTCTTTTGTGGCTATAGGCACTGATTTCTGTTGAATAAATAGCAGTAAATTCTATTGTTCAGTCATAGCTTTAGGGATAAGGCACAACAGGTTTTTTATTTTCAAGTTGCTGACCCAATGTACATTCTCAGAGACAATGAATGAGAGTTCCAGGTGCCCTACATCTTTGTCAATATTTGTCAGTTCTTTCTTCTTTATTTTTTATGTGGGCACCAGGAGTCAACCTCAGGACCTCGCGCTTGCCAGCAGGTGCTTGTACCACTGAGCGATATTGCCAGCCCTTTTTTTTCCCTTTATGTGGGTACCAGGAGTTGAACTCAGGACCTCGTGCTTGCCAGGCAGGTCCTTATGCCGCTGAGCTATCTCACTGGCCCATCAGTACTTTAAATTTAGCTATTTTGGTGGGAGTTTCCCAGTTCTCTTTTAGCTTTACTCAGTCTCTCCAGCTCAGCATCTGTTACACAATATTGTTCATTATCAAGTTTATTGGGAATTTTGCTTGGGAGAATAAAAATGAAAGTATCGTTAAAAGCTAGAAGCCATGTAAATGTTAGGTATCACATTAAGAGAAGAAAGTGGTTATACATGGAATTCAGGTTCTTTGTATTTTAGCCTGGTTCAGATGCAGACTTAATAGATCACCTCTCCAACACTGTTATTTCCCCAGTGAAATGGGAAAGTGGGGCTCAGGGAGGAATTGCCTTGTTGAAGTCTATGTAGCTAATAGCAGAGGCAGAATTAAAGCCAGAATCTCCTGACTCCCAGCCTAGTTGTTTTTCCTGTCTATGCTGCCTTCTAAAAGCCCAAAGAGGTGGCTAGATTTCCTCAACTGCTGTCCTAGGGCCAACGTGGTTAAGAACAGTCCAGACATTGTTTCTAGTACACAACCATCCATGTATTGCACATTTAGGTCCCTGTGGTAGGTGAGTGGGTCAGAGGTCCCTGCTGAGCCCATTGTACTTCTGACCTTCAAAAACTGGGGGGTGATAGATTTGTGCTGTTTAAAGCTGTTAAAGTTGAAGTAATTTGTTTCAGTGGCAATAGAAAATGAACATGCCAAGAGTCCATTATTGAAATTGGGAACACCAATTTCTGCCCTATTCTGGGAAAACGAAAGGTTCTTACATATATCTGCCTCAGTGACTGTGACAGAATTAAGCGGACTGGTGAGCTTATAAAACTGACAAGTACATAGTAGAGAACAGATGTAGTCCTACAGAAAGAACATGAGATCTGAAATAGAAAAGTCTTTAGTTTCAAATGGGTGTGGTAGCTCGGCCCATAGGGTCAGCTACGCAGGAGATTGAGGTGAAAAGATTGCCTGAATCCAGGAGTTCAAGACCAGCCTGGAAAAAATCAGTGACAAAACAAAAGCTTTTCACTTCATATTTCAGTTCCATATGAATTATTTAATCTTTCTGACCACAATTTTCTCATCTGTAGAAAGAGATAATTTTTATTGCTCAGGTTGCTGTGAACTCTCTGGGCTACTACTATTATTGTTATTATTATGAACAGTTTGGCTTCTACAAAGCCTGAGTTGCAGGTGTGGGAAGCCAGCTCTTTCCTGGCCCACTTTAACACAAACTGCAATGCCTGAGCTCCTTTTGAAAAAGGCTCCCTGAAGGAATCAAACCCCCACCACCTCTGAAACCCAGGCAGGCCTCCTCCTTTTCCCTTTTTTGCTAAGAGTTCTCCCCTTTCTTGGCAACCCTCCCTCCCAAATAACTCTTCCCTCACATCTAATCCCCTCTTTGTTTAGGCCTGAGTCATTTCTCATCTGAGCCAGTGCCATGGTTTGGATATGGCTTGAGTGCGGCCCCCTAAGGGTTCATGTGTTGGAAGCTTAGTCCTCAGTGTTGCTCTTTTGGTTGCTGGTTAAGTGGTGTGGCCTAGTGGAAGGTGGTTAGGTCACTGGAAGCTCCACTCTCAGAAGGAATTAATGTAGTTGTCATGGGACCCTGGTTAGTTCTCAAGAGAAAGGGTTGCTATGAAAAGAGCAAGGCTGGCCCTTCAATCCCCGTGGCTTCTTGTCTCACCATGTAATCTCTCCTGAACGTGTTCCCGTCATTGTGCACCATCTGCCCTGGAGCCCTCACCAGAGGCCAAACAGATGGGGCTGTAGGATCATGGACTTTCAGCCTCCAAAATGGTGAGTTCAATAAACCTCTTTTCTTTATAAAGTATGCATCCTCAGGTATTCTGTTTTTTACAGCATTAGCAAACAAAGATGGCAGCCATGGTAGTTTCTAACCATTCTCTTCCTTCAACCACAGAACCTCCCCAAAAGTCAGTTTTCTTATTTGTAAATGTAAGCTACTACTCTCCTCAGGTTGCAGAATGAAATGACAATTGTGAATATATTTAGTGAGCCTTAAAATACTGAGAAAATGTAGTGTAACAGGAGGTAGTCCACAGAGAGCCACTTACCCTCTGTTAAAGGAGGCTAACATGGAACCGAAGCCCACCGGACTCTCTTGTTGCTTCTCTGTCTTCACTTCTCTCCTGCCCCCTCGTGCCCTCTCCCTCTTTGCCTTTCTTTCTCTCATCTTCTTCCTTTGTTTGCTGGCTCACAGGGCAGAATCTGGCCACCCACGAAAGTTTCCCATTTATTTGCTTCCCCTCCATCTTAAGAATCTAGACACTCTTTATCGGATTATATGTTTTTAAAAGTTCTACTTAAACCTCTTATTATTTTCGAAAGTTCCAGTGCCCTTGCAGGGTTTAGAAGCTAACACCAGACCCTTTGTCCTGTGCACAGGGCCTCTGTGATTCAGCTCCCGTCTCCCCTCAGCCCCGGCCTCCGCTCTGCTGCCCTCGTTCACTGAAACCTCTTTTAGTCTCCACCACAGTAGCTGCTGCTCCCTCTTTCTGGAACCCCTGCTCCTGACCCCCTCTGCCTGGTAATCTTCCACCTCCCTGAGATTAGGCTCGCATGTTACTTCCTCCATTTGTACTCTCTGAGCCCCAAAACACATAACTATAGTGTACACATGCATGCACGTGTATTGAAGTGTATACATACCGAATGAGAGAATGTGTATATGTCAAGAAAGCTAAAATCATGACCCCCATAAACATATTGTAAAGGAGATTGTAAATGTAAAGGAAATCTTCAAACTTTTAAAACTTATAAATCTGCCAATATACTCAAAGACAAAAGACAGGCACAGACTGCTCCCATAATTAGAAAGAGGCAAAGCCCGGCTGGCCTTGGCATTCCAATGCCAGCAGCAGCATGTAAGATAAAGTGCACCTCAAACAAAGTGCATCTTGTTGTGTTAACCTGTTCCAAGGTTTCACGGAGTTATCACTCCAGGACAGCTCGGCTCAGTCTAAAACAGTGACTGATTCTTCCTGCTCACCCTGGCCTTGACCTCCCTTTTATAGGATAGGAAGCCCCCAATTAACTTGCCTGAACCAAACCTGCCTAGCAATGTATGACAAGACAATATGGAGCCAACTATAGAGTATCCTGGTATCAGCCTTTTGTATTTACTGCTGACAACCTATATAAGTGAGTGTTTAACCCCAAGACGGGGGCTGGGATTTGGACTTTTGGGTCTCCCAGCCCACCGGCATTAATAAAGCTAATTGTCTTCCAAGTTCCTCGGTGCTAAGTGTCTTCCATCTGGCTTGGTCCTGTTTTTCCCCCAACAATATAAAATAAATGTGTGCTAACGATTTTATTGATTGATGAATCAATGAGGGAACCAGATGTCATAAGCAGTTCAAAGGAGATTTTTAAAAGCACAAATTTATAGAAGGGAAGGAATGCTGCAATGAATGTGCACATGGAGGTGGACCTACTTTCTTCCCAAGATGGAGGAGTCTGAGAAACTTCCGCCAGACAGGGATGAGTTTGCATGTCTAAAGACGAGTTATTTTCCGTTGCTATCAGTCATCTCAGAATTAGATACACCAGAGTGTCCTTCAGCGTCTAGATAACACGCAGCTTTCCACGGAAGCACATTTTCTTCCTACAGCCTCTAGTACATGCTTAACAAATCCCAGGTGCCTCTCTCAGAGGGCAGATGCTAGCGCGGGGCAAAAAGATGATGGGTCCATGAAGAAGAGAGCTGCCTTCATTTGTCGTGACGGTGTTGACGTCAGGGCTGGGGGAGAAAAGGTGGCTGGGGCTCCGGGAGCAGAGAGGAGAGGAGGAGTTTCTACAAACACTGTTTTGGTGCATGGCTGCCATAGATTCTCATGAAAACCTACTTGAATTTTATGAAGACAAATCTGATGTCCTGTCAGATTTATTAAAAGTGAGTTTTAACCAATAAATGAAAACTAAAAGTGGGGCAAAACCTAAAAGAGATACAGAATTATGGGAAAGGGAAAGAGGAATAGTTAGATTCTCCTTTATTATGTCTCACAGTTTTACTTCCAGACACACTTTTTCTCTGCGGAAGTGCCCAGCAGGACTGAGACCTGCTATGACCCTCTTTTCACCCTGGGGGTGGGGCAGTTGTTTTCCTCAGAGTGGCCTGGAAGGGCCTTCCATCCCCTCCAGGGTGGACGCTTTCTCTTTCTGCCAGCTGCATTTTAATGAGGCCCTAAGGGACAGCCTCGGGGGATGCAGGCAGCCAGCACTTCAGCTTAATTTAAGAGCCTGGCTGCTCTTAGGTTAGTTTTCCCTTCTGGATCTTGGTAGCTCTGCCAGCTCCTGCTGAGGAACTTAGCACCTGGAACTCTCTGGGTGCTCACCATCAGAAGTGCCAACCTGCGGCTGTGGTGTTGGGGTACTGAGGGTACTCAGGGTCAGGAGAATGGTGCGTCCAGTGGCCAAACAAGTACAACTTGCCAATGAGGAAAATTCCACCTCGGCCACTTGCTCTCCATCAACTTCAAGGCCCGATTTAAGTACTTCCCCAGCATTCATGCGGCAGCATTTGTTAAGCACCTGTTGTATGTTCCAGGACTTCAGAATTGAGCAAACAGAGTTGCCTTCTAGTGGGGCTCAAGCACATGATCCGAGCAAAACAGACCATGTAACAGCCTGGAGGTGGCAGAGGCACTCTCGTGCCCCTACTTTGCATCACTACACCTAAGCCTGTCCCACTCACCCCCTACTGTATCCTTAAAAGACCCAGCTCAGTAAACTGGACTGGTACTCTTCTTTGGAGTTATTCCACGAGGTCTCACCTGGAACCCCCAAATTCAGGCTGGCTGTGTTCTTTACTGGGTCATCATTGTTTACCTAACACTTCTGCTAACAGAGCCCAGGGTTTTCTCAGTCATATAGTGAAAGCCCTTTGACCTCACTGAAGGTAGACCCATCCACCACCCCCAGAGGATGGCTCATGCCTGGTCAACACAGACAAGGTGATCCTGTCCCTCTTTCTAGGTCTTTTCCAGCTTTCCTATAGCTAGAGTTGAGCTTCATGACTCGATGAGATGCAAAGGGGGTTTCTGTTACAAGAGAAAGTATTGAAGCGTTGTTCTATGGTACCAAGTTCTCTCTTCTTTCATGGTTGGAACTTTGAAGTGACAACGTCAAGCTTGAAGCTGTAGAAGCATCATGTGACTGACTGAGGCTACAAGTTCAGAGACCAAAAGCAGACATTCTCATGGCCAAGCAGGATGGATTCTTGATGATTTTGTAGAGCTGTGGTGCACAGTCTGGAGCTAGAATGCAAGGTGTCTTAGTCATTTTCTCACCACTGAAACACAACACTGCACACTCACAACTCAAAGGAGGAGAGGTTAATTTTGGCTCACGGTTTCAGTCCACAGTCAGCTGGCTCCAAGGGAGAAACAGGATGGCAGAGGGGCATGGTGGAGAAAGAGGTGCTCAACTCATCATAGCCAGGAAGCAGACAGAGAAGAGAGGAGCCAGGGACAAGAATACATCCTTCCAGGTCACCCTCCCCACCCTCTTCCAAGCAGGCCCCATCTCTTAATGATACTGTGTATGATGACTCTGAGAGATTAACTCCAGATTCTTGTGTACCTTTAGCAAAAAATTGCAAGAATCACCCCATGGTAAAAGAAAAAGAAGCTACCGTTATCAAAGTTAATAGGATGATGTGCTCAGAGAGTGTGGGCTGATGCCAGCAGAAACAAAAAGGTGGCATGAATGGGAATAGAGGTACCAGGACCATAGAACAATAGGAAGAGAAAGATAAATCAGACTTTCAGATTTAAAAAATGTACACCCTGTCCTGGGTGTTTCTCATTGGATCTCTCTGGGTATGATTGACGGAGATGATTGACAGCGTGTCGAGCCATTTCCAGGGATCCAGTACTCCTGGCTCTCCCTCAATTCACTGTGTTTTAATCACATACATGAAATGCAGTCCCTGTAAATGAACCATTAATGAAGTTTGAGTGGGGAAGATGTTACTGTAGCTCAAGGTACATGCATATGCTCTGAGCTGGAACTGTAGAGATTTCTTGGGTCTTTGTTATTTTTATTTCTGCTTCTCTTAGAACAATGGAAGCAGGATTGGCCTTTGGAGTGTTGCCCAAATTCAGGTGGGTGGCGGGGTAGCGGCCTTACGACCGCAGATGTGGTACCCTAACAGCACCTTTAACTATTAAATTCATCAATGGATGAATTCAACGACGAGTATAGCGCCCCACACAGCCCAATCACCTTCCACACACACGAGAATTTTGGGAGACATTTTAGATCTAAACCATTACACAGAGAAATTAAAACTAGTATCTGGGGCCAGTGAGATAGCTCAGTGGCATAAGCACCTGCCCGGCAAGCATGAGGTCCTGAGTTTGACTCCCGGTACCCACATAAAGGAAAAAAAAGGGCCGGTGATATTGCTTAGTGACACAAGCACCTGCTGGCAAGCGCAAGGTCCTGAGGTCGACCCCCAGTACCCACAAAAAAAAAAAAAAGACGAAAAAAACTAGTGTCTGCTGTTTAAATAAATGTTATCCTAGTATTCTTTTACTTTCAATCAAAACCGTACTTTCCTAACTAGTACATTCAGTAAATGTTGCATCAAATGAAATAAACTAACTTTAGCTTAGCTCTGCGCTTAAACTTGGGTAACCTGAGACAAATCTCTTCACCTCTCAGATACCAGTATTTTCTCCTCAAAATGGGATGGGAATGACAACCAGCTCATAAGGTATTTTCTGAGAAATAAACAAGATAATACACATAAACACATTTCGTGAATTCCAAAGCACAGTGCAATTTATAATGTTAAATGTATAATGTTAAAAAAATGTATAATGTTAAATGTATAATTTAAAAAAAACTGTTCTCTGCTGAACTTCTTAAGTGCAGATAGTTATTAATATTTTAGTAACTGAAAGCTGAACCAATTTTCTTATTGACATTCTTCTATTCAGTAAAGTATGTAATATAAATTGCATGCACACACATTTTTATCCCTTCAAAATTCAATAAAGCCATTTTTAGCTTGCTTGGTGAAAATAAAATGTGGTAAACAGGCTAATTTTTCCTAAATTAACTCTCCTGCCAAGAAGAAAAAGAAGGTTACTTAGCACTGATGTATGAGAACTAAAATGTTTTTTGAAATCAAAAAGACTCATATTTGAGTGTTGAAAACTTACTAGTTTTGGACCATGGGTCTAATTGAGTTAATCTCTGTATAGTGTGTGGGGATGATAATGCCTCCCTGATCAAAATGATTCAGGGTGCTCCAGCTTTCCTCACAGTCCTGGTCCTCACCATTTCCCACCTGACTGACATAGTCAGAGACAACTATGGGGCAAAGAACAGACAAATTTCTGGATTTTTAACCCGTTATTCATTAAAAATATAATTTAAAATATTTTTGTGCTAAAAACCAAGATTCTTCATTTGGGTCTTCAGAAAGCCAAAAGATAACTAAACACAGAACAAAGCTTGACCTTCATTGTGTAAAACTTTGGGTCAAATTCTTCTTAGCTCTGCATGTAGGCATATTTGTCATTTAGGGAGTATCTGTCTAAAAGTTGTCACAACAAAGTTGATTAGCTCCAAATTTACCTACCTTATCTCATCCTCCTTCAAGATGGAGGACACCAAGATAAAAATAACTAAAGTAATTTTCAAGATTCGCAGGGACATCTGATAACATTCACTTCCAGACCCTTCTTCCTTAGAGTGAGGCCTAAAACTCTCCAGCCATTGTCCTGAACCAGTAGTCACCTGAGCCCCGGGAAAAGCAGAGCCCAATGTGACTGAAAACTGTCAAAGACACAATCATTTCCCAGGGATGGTACCACTCTTAAAGCCATGACGATTTCTCTGGAGCTGTAAAGCCAAGACTGAGATAACGATTGACTGGACTCAGCCCACTGTATCCCCAAAAATGTCTCTTCTTTTATGAATAGGCTAATCTGATCCTCTTCTTCACAGTGTGGCCCCTACAGCTACTACTCAAGCTAGAATCCTGTTCCTATCCTCTTTCTTGCTTCCCATTTGAAGCTTTTGGCTGTAATCTCCGTTTCTGCTAAAGCAAGGACCCATGCTCTCCTACGACCTGTCTATTTAATCACAACCTCCTCTTTTTTTCCTCTGTGTTGCTGGGGATCAGACCCAGGGCCTCATGCATGCTCAGAAAATGTTCTACCACTGAGCTACATCCCAAGCTCTTTACCTCTTCTTAGCTAACTGGTCCCTTGAAGGAAAAGTTGCTAAACCAGATCAGAGAATTTGGTTGATCAGAACTCAGGTTATCACTGGCCCCATTTCTTTAGTGGATAGAGACACTACCCACCGCAATTTCAGTGCCTCTCGTGGTAACTCTGCTCTTCCGCACCCATGAAAAGCAGGCTCTCCTCTACCCCTTCTTTTTCATTCATGTGGCTGGTAGAAATCTAAGATGATCCCTAACAATCTCTTTCTTATAACATCCATGCCTGCACGTAATCTTAACCCCTTGAGTGTGGGCTGAGCCTTGTGATTTGCTTTTTTTAAAAAAAACAGCTCTATTGAGATATAATCCACATACAATTTATCATTTAAAATGTGCAATTTCATGGTTTTATTCAATCATATTCAATAGTACACTCAAATATATATGTACTATCATCAAGGTCAATATTTGAAAATATTTATTACCTCCAAAGAAAACTGTACACTTTAGCTATCAACTTCATATTCTCCAATCCCCAAGCAAGCATTAATGTACTCTCTGAATCTGTATGTCTCTAGTCATTTCCACATAAGTGGAATCATATAATGTGTGGTGTTTTGAGACTGGCTTCTTTCATTTAGCATCATCCAATAATATAGCATACATCAATACCTCATTCCTTTTTATGACTCAGTAATATTCCATTTAGTGGATATACCATATCTGCTTTGTCCATTCACTGGTTGATGCACATTTGAGATGTTTTTACCTTTTGGCTTTCATGAATTCCACTTTCACCAACATTCATGTCCAAGTTTTTGTGTGGACATATGTTTTCATTTCTCTTGGGTCGAGGAGTGGAATTGTTGGGTCATTTAGAAACAATACGTTTGATTATTTGAAGAACTTCCAGACTGTTTTCCAAAGCAGTGGCAACATTTTACATTCCTTCTCACAGTTATGAATGTTTAGATTTCTACACATCCCCATTCATGGTAGTTATTTTCTTCATTTTGAATTTTGGCTCTCAGTGGGTGTGAAGTGGTAATTCACTGCGGTTTTAATATGTGTTCCCTTAATGATTAGTGACATTGAGCATCTTTTCATGTCTCCTCAAGTCCTTTAAACTGGGTTTACTTTAAAAATTGGGTTATTTGTCTTTTTGTCGTTGAGTCATGAGATTTTTATATGTCCTAGGTACAAGTCCCTCATCAGATGTACAATTTAGAAATATTTTCTTCCATTCTGTGGGTTATCTTTTTATCCTCTTGATGGTGTCTTTTTTCTTTTTCTTTTTTTCTTTTTTTTTTTTATATGCGGGTACCGGGAGTCGAACTCAGGACCTCGAGCTTGCCAGGCAGGCACTTATGCCGCTGAGCTATATCACCAGCCCTTGATGGTGTCTTTTGAAACACAAAAGTTTTCAATCCTGATGAAATCCAATCTATTTTTTCTTTTGCTGCTTATGTGTTTGGTGTCGTCGCCAAAATTCCATTGCCAAATCTATAATCATGAAGATTTACCTCTGTTTTCTTCTAAGTGTTTTATAGTTTTAGTTCTTGTATTTTGAATTTTGATCCACGTTCAATTAATTTTTTGCAAATGGTATGAGGTAAAGGCCCAAATTAATTATTTTCCATGTGACTATCTAGCCATTCCTACACTTTCATTGAAAAGACTTTTTCTCCGTTGGTCTTGGCAACCTTATTGAAAATCAAACGACAATAGGCACATGTGTTTATCTCTGAAATTCTCTTCTATTAATCTATATGTCTACCCATATGCCTGTATCACACTATTTTGTTTATTCTTGCTTAGTAAATTTTGAAATCTGGAGGTATAAGTCCTCCTACTTTGTTTTTCGTTTTCAAGTTTCTTTTGGCTATTCTGGGTCCCTTGCAATATGAATTTTATAATCAGTTTGTCAATTTTTACAAAAGCAGTCACCTGGTTTTCTGATAGGAATCACGCTGAATCTGCAGATCCATTTGGGGAATATTACCACAAAAACCATATTAAGGTCAACCAATTCATGACATGGAAATTTTTTCTAATTTATTAAGATTTCCTTTAAACAATGATTTGTAGTCTTCAGAGTAAAAATTTCACTTGTTTTCTGTTACAGTTCTTTTTATATATTACCAGGATCTGTTAGTTTTTGTTGACAATTTTTTTATACATATCCATGAGCGATTTGAGTATGTAGTGTTTTTGTGGTGTATTTTTCCTGATAACAGACTAATCCTAGTCTCATGGAATGAGCTAGAAAATGATCCCTCCTCTTCTGTATTTAGAAGTAGAATGTGTGAAGAATTGATATTAATTATTCTTTAGATATTTGGTAGAACTCAGCAGTGAAGCTTTTTTTCCTTTGCTTTTTGGGATAGTATATGTTTTATTACTATGTCAATTTGTCTCCTTCTTATAGGTCTATTCATAGTTCTTATTTCTTTTTCAGTCCCTTTTGATAGCTTATGTTTTTCTATAAATTTGTCAGTTTCATTCAGGTTATCTAGAGCTTTTATTTTTTTAAATTTTATTTTATTAGTACATATTTGGAATGCATGAAACTTATATTCATCTTAGGAACTAGGTACATGGAAATAACATGTTTTGATTCTTTTTATTCCCCTTCTCTTCTGCACCCACCTCCCTACCTCTATCTTTAGATCCCCTTTTCCCATTTTCATTGTTATTGTTATTATTATTATTAGTTAGCAACACACAATGTTTACATTCATTGTAGGTGTTTGGTAAATGTACATGACACACCTTAAATCTTTTAACTTCCTCTCCTCCTCCCCACCTCCCCTGGTCCTTGGTCTCTTGGGCCCCTTCCCCTTTGCAGAAGAGCTATCTTCCTGTTTCCTTCTATCAATCCCTTATTTTGTTCTTTATTTGCACTTAGCCTTATTCAGATGAGAGATACCATATGATATTTAAGCCTGTGTGTTTGATTTATCTCACTTAACATTATATTTTCCAGGTGCATCCATTTTCCTACAAATGGCATGAATCTATCCTTCTTCATAGCTGAATAGTATTCCATTATGCATAGATAGCACATTTGCTTTATCCATTCATCTGTTGATGGACATACAGGCTGTTTCCAGGATTTAGCTATTATGAATTGTGCTACTACAAACATCAATATACTGTACACACATCACTGTAATATGATGTCTGTAGCTTTCTGGGGAAGATACATAGAAGAGCAACAGCTCAGTCAAATGAAATTTTGATTTTTAGTTCTTTGGGAAATCTCCATACTGATTTTAATAATGGTTGTACTAGTTTGCATTCCCACCAACAATGCAGAAGTGTTCCTTTTTCACTGCAGCCACACCAGCACTTGTCATTATTTGATTTCTTGGTAACTGCCATTCTTTCTGGTATAAGATGAAATCTCAAGTGTTGCTTTAACTTGCATTTCTTTAATGGCCGGTGATATTGAACATTTTTTTATGTATTTATTGGCCTTTTTTTACATCTTACTCTGAGAAGTGTCAATTCACTTCACTTGCCCATTTTTTGATTGGGTCTTTTAATTTATGTGGTCTAATTTTTTTTTTTTAATTCTTTATGTATTCTAGATATTAGTCTTCTGTCTGAGGGATAGCTGCCAAATTTTTTTCCCATTCTGTATGTTGTCTCTTCACTTTGTTGGTTGTTTCCTTTGCTGTGTAGAAGCTTTTTAATTTGATGTAATACCATTTATTGCTTCTTGCTATGTCTTATGCAATTGAACTTCTGTTCAGAAAATCCTTGCCTACACCTATGACTTCAAAGGTTTTAACTATTTTATCTTCCAGTAGGCTCATTGTTTCTGTTTCAATGTTGTTAGATATTTGATCCATTTTCATTTCAGTTTAGATCATGGTGAGAGATATGGGTCCAGCTTTGATCTTTAGCATATAGCGAGTTTCTCAGCACTATTTGTTAAAAAGGCTGTCTTTCCTCCAGTGCATGTTTTTGGCCCGTTTGTTGAAGATTAAATAGCTGAATATCTGGAGACATTTCTTCATCCTCTATTCTGTTCTACTGATCCACATGTCAGTTTTTATGTCAATACCATGCCATTTTTATCACTGTTGCTTTGTACTATAGCTGGAAATCAGGTATTATGATGCTTCCTTCTTTGTTCTTGTTATCCAGGATTACTTTAGCTATTCTGGATCTCTTCTGATTCCATATAAATTTTAGGATTGTTTTCTCTAGTTCTGTGAAGAATGCTGTTGATATTTTGATTGGGACTTTGTTGAATCTATATAACAGTTGTGGTAGTATGGCCATTTTGCCAATATTGGTTCTGCTTATCCAGGAGAGGGGACATCTTTCCATTTTCTGATGTCCTCTTTGATCTCCTTTTTCAGAGTACTGTAGTTTTCTTTGTAGATATCTTTCACTTCCTTGGTTAGGTTAATTCCTAGTTATTTAATTTTTGTTGATGCTATTATGGATGGTGTTGTTTTCCTAATTTCTTTTTCAGTCAGTTCATTATGGTATACATGATTGCTGTTGATTTCTGTGTGTTGATTTTTATATCCTGCTACATTCGTGAAATTGGTTACTAATTCTAAGAGATTTTTGGTGAAATTCTTTGGGTCTTTTATATAGAACCATGTCATCTGAAATGATAATTTGATTTCTTCCCTTCCTATATGTATCCCTTTTATTTATTTATTTCTCTAGCCTGATTGCTCTGGCTAATGTTTCAAGTATTATGTTAAACAGAAGTGGTGATGGTGGACATCCTTGTCTTGTTTCTGATTTTAGAAGGAAAACTTTCAGTTTTTGTCCATTTAGTATGATGTTGGCCAGGACTCTAAAGCAGCTAAGGGGAGTCCTAGGAATTATAGGCTTTTGTCACCTTTGGATAGCAGGATACAGGGAGATCGCAAGACCCCTCTATCAGCTTATAAAAAGCCCAAAAGGCAGATACTCATATTTTAACCTGAGAACCTGATTTCTAAACTGCATTCCAGAAGCTTAAACAAGTGCTTCTAAGGGCTCCACCACCACCAAAAATGCCCCAGCACTGAGCCTACCGACAGGACACTGTTTCAATTTGTATGTTAATGAAAGATGGGGCATGGCTTTGGGAGTGCTTATGTAGGATCAAGGACCTGCTCAACAGCCTGTAGGGTATCTGAGTCATGAATTAGACATTGTAGTAAAGGAATGGCCCACATGCCTGAGAGGTGTGGCTGCTATAGCTCTCCTAGTACCAGAGGCATCCAAGCTGACTTTAGGCAAAGATCTCAATATATATATATATATACCTCACAGTGTGGCAGGACTTCTTTCTTCTGAAGGGAGCCTTTGGCTGTCAGACAACTGAGTTCTTAAATACCAGGCTCTACTTCTAGAAGGACCAGCCATTCAAATAAAGACATGTTCTGCTGCATCCAGCACTTCCTTGTGTGTGGGGGTGGGGCAGATGGTGAAGGATGAAGAAATGAAGACAAGAGTCAGAATACAGAAAGCTGAGGTCAGGTGGAGCTCTCTCTCCAGATGGGAGAAAAGAACTGCTCAACGACTGCAGCGTGTTTATTTATACACTCTGGAGGCTATTGTTAGTTGAAACCCCTCTGCCTAGCAACTTTTTTGCTTGGCTTGCCTCGGACTTTCCATGTTCTCGGAGCTAGAACAGCTTGTTCATGTGGCTCGTCTCTGGCACTCCACACATGTGATCGATCTCCAGCTTCAGCTGCTCCCCACAATGTTCCTCCTTAAACTCTGCCTCCTTTCTACCAGAAAAGGAGGATATTGAGGCTGACTGTGAACAAGTAATTCTCCATATAGACACAGCCAGAGAAGACTTATTAGACACACCCCTTACTGACCCTGATGTGACCCTCTTCTGTGATGGCAGTTCCTTCATGGAAAATGGGACAAGAAAGGCAGCGTATGCAGTAATGACTCTATATCAGACACTTGAAAATTGGTCACTTGCCCCTGTGACTAGTGTCCAGCTAGCAGAACTCATAGCTCTGACAAGGGCTTTACAACTCAGTGAAGGACAAAAAGTCAATATTTACACTGATGCAAAGTGTGCTTTCCTAGTGCTACACGCCCATGCAGCCATATGGAAAGACAGGAATTATCTGACAGCCAGCGGATCCCCCATGAAGTATCATAAGGAGATAGATGAACTTTTGTCATCTTTCTATATGCTCTCCAAAGTGGCAGTATTTCACTGTAGAGGGTACTAAAAAGGAGTTGACAAAGTATCTCAAAGTAATCAACTGGCTGATGCAGCTGCAAAAGAAGCTGCTCGAGGGCATCCTCTTCTGGTCCCCCTGATCAGTCTGAAAAAAAGGGAACTTCCATATTACAACCTGGAGATTTAGTACTGGTGAAGTCTCTTCCAGCATCATCCCCTTCCCTTGGGAACAACCGTACACTGTGATCCTGTCGCTCCCTCAGCTGTTGAGGTAGCAGGCCTGGACTGATGGATACACCACACCTGACTGAAGCCCTGGGAACCAGAGACTGTCGCTAAATGCAAACAACCATCCGAATACTCCTGTGATCCCATAGAAGACTTAAAATTCTTGTTCAAAGAGAAAACAAAGTCTTCAGATAAGGGATCTAAAATGTTACTCTTAGCCCTTTTACTAATTACTTTACCACTTAAAGGAGAGTGCAATTCCTTACTAGTATGGGCACAGGAATTTGCAGTCATTACAAGAAACATCTTGCTGGATATGTGGCCTGACCCCCTTGTCAAGTACATCAGGACTTCCTTGGTGGGTATCCCCACTTCAAGGGGATGATTGGAGTAAGTTACAAGACTACCTTGATGAGATATGAAAAGTTCAGTGGTTCATGGTTTGGCCCACTGTTACAAGGTAACTATGTGGCTTATAAACTCCACCCTTAATGATCCTGGACATAATTGAAGCCCCTCTACAGGCACTAGTAGAACCCCTACTAAGTAAGAGTAAGGATCCTATCATGAGAGCCAATAATCATAGATATAAAGATGGCTACTTTCAAATATGGGACTATTATATGTGGTTAACTCCAACTATAGGACAACTGAGTAGAAAGGCCCCCTTATGTTGGGAACAAAGAAATCACTCTTATTCTCATTGGTCTAACTCTGTGAAATACTTGGGATGGACACCCCCCATACACTGTATACACACTATAACTTTTCAGGTCAAACATTGGTTTGCAACAGACTTGTTTATTTGCCCTGGAATTAGATGGGAAGCCCCCAGTGACACTCACTTGTCCTTTGGAATCAATTTGTGGCCCTGGCTACCTCCTGGATAGATGAAGAGATACATGCTGGGATTTGCATGATTACAAGGCAGGAGTGTCAAAAATATCTACAAGCCTGCAAACTTACCTCATCTATGACATCGATGGTCTAGAATTGTGTTTCACTGGTATGATCACTTGGCTTGTATCTTTGTCTCTTCCCTAGGATTAGAGGATGTCATGTGACATATCAAAGCCTTGTCTAACTATAATCAGTGAGCCTTAAATGACACCTTGACTGGTCTCTCTCTCCTAAAGGAAGAAGTAAAATTAATGAGGCAAGCTGTCCTCCAAAAACAGATAGTGTTAGACATTCTAACAGGAGCACAAGGGGGGTACTTGTGCAATTTAAAAGCTAAATCCTGTGTGTACATTCCTGATCCTTCTGCTAATATCTTGATGGCTGTTCAACATATTAAATTACAGGTTAATCCCATGTCAGATTCTGAAATTCCCTGGAACCTTCTTATCCTCTTTGTGAGAGGTTATTACTGGCTCTTCCTGGTGAAAACATTTTTGGTTGCATTCATAATAGTCTTGTTGATCTTATTATTTGGCCTGTGCATACTTACCTGTTTCTTTGGCCTTGTCTCCTCCAGACTTAAAGCTATACGCCTACCCAAGATGAGAGAATGCTTGAGGTCTATCAAGGGCCTTTAGATAGATTCTCTGGAGAGTATCTCTGACTGCCAGTCACAACTACAACCCCCTTCAGCCAGAATTAGCCAAAACAGTCATTTCCCCTTGCCCCCTCACAGCAGTTAGGGGTACCTCTTCAGAGGGGGGAATATTATAGACAGCTAAATTAGGTAAAAATATTATAGGCAGTCAGACAGGGTTAGGCCCTCAAGAAAGTCAATACAAAAGATGAAAACACATTACAACTGTGGCTAGAGGTGCATTGGTTGGAGGCCAGGTCTCAAGAAAAAAAAAAAAAAAAACAGAATGACTAGGCCTACATGTCCCCTGAAGGGATAAGATGAGTCGTAACACCTGGTCCAATAAAGTCTACATAGACATCAGTCACCTTGGTGGGTGAGCAAGATCCCCAGACCCATCCCTTCTTGAAAAGTTCTTTGTTCTTTCCATGTACACTTGCCATGTGACCTCCTTCCCCATTGGATCAATATTACCTAAGTGGCTATATTGTAATCTTATTGGTTGGTCATAGCTTTAGCCCATGTTGTACTCACCTTGTGATCTTGCTCTATAAAACTTCCTCTGTTAAGTAGGGTCCATAGCAACCCACTCTAGTCCCCTCCTGTCTCTCTCAGGAGCTATCTCTCAATAAAATTTCCTATTCTTAACTTCTGTTGCTCCTTAGAATTCATTTTTCAATTTTGGGGAACATGAACTTGGCATATTGGACATCTAGCAAGTCATGAGTTACATTTATTTCCCCTATATAATCTGAAAGTCCAGTATCACTTATAACTATATTATTCTGGAAGGGTGGTAGTAATATTCCCTCTATCATTTTTGATTCTAGAAATTTAAATCTTTTTTCCCCTTTGGTCAGTCTAGCTAAAGGTCTGCCAATTTTATTGACTTTTTCAAATAATCTACTTTTGCTTTTATTGATTTTATCTATTGTGTTTCTATTTCTTATTTCATATTTCTACTCTAATATTTATTATGTCATGCCTTCACTTTCTTTAGGGTTTTTTCCCCCATTGTATTAAGGTGGAAGGTTTGATTAATTTGAAATCTTGCTTCTTTTTAATATAGGTTTTTATAGCTATACATTTCCCTGTGTATACTGCTTTAGCTGCATCCCATAATCATTTTTTTGACATAATCTTTTTTTTTCATTCATCTCAAAGTATTTCTTGGTGTTCCTTTTTTCTTTTTTTAGCCATGATTATTGTGGAGTATGTTGTTTTCCCATATTTTTTGATATTCTTGAGTGATTTTCACATTCTAATGGATAGTATGGCAAAAGTGAGGACACATCATTTCTGGGATTAGATTTCAAAAGACTGTGACTTCCATCTTATTTACACATTCCCTCCCTGGCTCTCCCCACTTGCTTTCTCTGGTGAAGCAAGCTGTCACATTATGTGCCACCATATAGAGAACCTCTGGCCACTTAGCCAGGCAATGACTGAGGCTCTCAGTCCAACAGATCATAAGGAGCTAAATCCTACAACAGTCACATGAGTGAGCTTGGAAATGGATGCTCCCTAAGCATATATTTGTTGATACCTTGATTGCTACTGTGTGAGACAACATGGGCCAGTGGGCCCAGCCAAGGCATGTTCAGATTTCTGACTCACAGAATCTGTGAGATAATAAATGTTGCTTTAAAGTCACTAAATTTTGGTGGGGATGTAGCTCAGTGATAGAGTGCTTACCTTGCATACATGAAGTCCTGGGTTTAATTCCTAGCACTGGAAAAAAGTCACTAAGTTTTGAGATAATTTGTTACACAGCAGTTGATAACTAATACAATGTGATTGGTTCAGGAGGAGGACCAAGGTCCATTGGATGGGACAGCCACTTCTCTTTTTATTTCCTGTCTCCATGAGGTAAGAGGACTAGAAAGAACCTGTTAGACTAAAATTCTTGAGACCAAGGGATCTCAGAAAGAACTTGTTAGACTAAAATTCTTGAGACCAAAAGAGCTCAAAAAAGAAAAATTTTATTTATCTATAAAGATGCTAGCCCCCGTAAAATGACCAGGTTTTGGGACAAGTTCTCACAACTTCCAGCAGCAAGGTTAGGTAGCAATTGGGAAATACCTGCTGGACCTGAACTAACAGCATTTTTAATAATAAAAATTTGGGATAAGAAGCCATAAGTTGTTTACATCGAGTCTACACTGGTTATAGATAAGAAGGGTGCTTTGGAAGTAGTCCATAAGGAAACTGTGTTGCTTCTGGATTGGCTGGAGTTGCAGGTAGGACAGGGTGGTACCTAGGGGGTCATGATGGGATTTGAATTAAGGTTTTAACATACATTCAGGAATGTGCAATTGTCTTTTGTTTGCTTAGGCCTACAGTTTGTTAACTGATTAATCTAGCCATATCTCTTCCCTTCCATCCTCTGACCCTTGTAAATAAATTTAAGACACTGCAGATTTTTCCTTTTCAAACCCTTCCTCATATATTCTCCCTGTGCTTCACATCCCTACTTGAAACCGAATGACGAGTCAGGTTGGGTCTTCTCTGGGGAACTGACCATCTTAGATACAGGAGAAGAACCAGGCATCCTCTCTGTGAATTCAGTTGTCCATCTCAGAACTGGTAGTAGGATAGAATGGAGGCTACTACTTTTGAAATGTTCTTTAGTTCCCTCTAGGCTATTGTCTCTTGTGGTTAAATTTGCTTGTTTATAACCCTGAGGGAGGAAAGGCAAGGAGATAATAAAACAAGCAACCTGTACACCAAATCCTCACTGGTGATGATAAAAGCGGAGCATTTAGTATATGGTAGGTGCTCAACAAATGTTAATTTTTCTTCCTGTAATGTTTCTCTATCTCACTCAGTCTTCTAACCCACTCAAGCTGTGACATAGGGGAAAGATTCAAATTGCTTGTGTTATACCCTAGAACCATCTTCTAATTAGTAAAGCTCCTATTTTATCAGGTATTGATGCGCTTATTGATAAGATTTATTGAAGGAGGAGCTCAACAAAATTCAACTCAACAAAATTCAACTCAACAAATACCTAGTCGATGGGCATTATGTTGAGATTGCACAGAGGTAGTTAGAACACAATTTCTTCCCTCAGAGCGGTCAGCCTAGAGCCTGTCTCCAGATAGGAGTAGTTTGTCTTTCTAGATGGTCTCATAATTTGAAGGTCAATTACTAAAGATCTACTCACCATCCCCCCACTTTCCCTAACCCATACTACTCAGGAATAATGACAGGAAGTCTAAGACTCCTGTTACTGGGTTCTGGGGTGATGAGGTTTCCACCCGGAGGTAATTTCTAGGTCCTTTCTGTCTCAAACACAGAATTGAGTGAAACAAGCAGAATGGTGGTACAGGGTTTATTAAAGATAGGAAAAGAAACAGATTCTGCAGGGTGAGTTTGGGCTAAGTAAAAGTAGGAAAAGAAGTGCACCCTACAGCATGAAGGCAGACTGCCATGTAAGAGAAAGCACAGTGACCACAACTCGATGTGAACTGTCCTTTCTGTATCACCCACTCCTCAGGCTGATGTCAGGTCTGGGCCATGCTACTGAAAACCTGCTCAAGTTCTCGTAAGAAGTCCACGTTCAGGGCTTTGGGAACCGCTCTGTGCACCCGTCCTGGGATTTTGTAATTAGCAGGTCACACCTACTTCTCCAGCCAGTTTTGGCAAACCCTAATCTCCTGTCTCACTTCCTTCATTTTAACTTTAGTCCTTGTGATTGGTCTTCTCTGAGGCCATCTATGTAGTATCTTTTCTGGGCTTCTGCACCTGGACAGAGGGCTCTCCAAACAAGCTGTGGGGAAGTTTCTCCATTAGTTAATATACAACTCTGCAAATTAGGAAAAAGTCCCTGAGCCTCAAGTCACTTCATAGCCATTTGTCACCAAATAGTCACAATATCAGTACAACTCTACAATGTCTATGAAATGAATGATTCCAGCACCTGTGTGACACACCCTTGTACAACTGTCACTGACTAGTGTGGATCCTTGATTTTAGTAATAATGAAATTAAAACTAAAGCTCAAATTTAAAAGAAAAAATCTTAATTAGAAATTAAGAAAAAACATGGTAAGGGGCTTTAACTTGAGGAGCTGACAAAGATCGGACCACCTGTCAGCAAAGGAGAGTAAGAAAAATAGGAAAGGACCCAGCTTAGGTAGACAGAGGAGGCACACTCTGATATTGGGGATCACACTGGCCCACCCACAAAGGCAGGAGTCCAGCTTTCAAGGGTTAGCTGCTGGGCCAGGGTCTCGATCATTATCTCAGTCCTGGTGTCACAGTTCTAGAATCTTTATGGCTGAGGGATGGTTTCATTTCTAGGAAAGGATCATCTCTATGGTCATCTCAGTCACGTACAGCTCTCCTTTTCCCAGAATCCAGGTGATCACAATGGCGGGAGACTTCTGGATATAACAGAATGTTCCCGTAAACCTCATATCTTGAAGTCCTCAGTGTTGTAGGACCATGTGATCATGAAAATTCAGAGCTATTGAATGCTGGAGCCAGCTTCTAGACAGATATTCTCTAAATGATCAACTTATCCCTATGCAGAGGAGAAGATTTATAATAATGAAGAATATGGTGTAAAGGTCAACATTTGTTCTGCCTGTTGGGCATGTGTAGGTCTAAGTGAAGTCATGCTTCATAACAAAAATTGCTCTTATGTCCCTGACTGTCCCAGAAGAAAACACAAATCATGCTTTTAATAAGTAGCATGTAAGGGCCCAGGATTTTGTCAGTTCCCCATCCCGTGGTGGTCCCTGACTGTGTCGTGACTATGTCACAACCGTCAGGGAACAGGAGTGCTGTGGGGATGTGATCTGTGAAGCTGGAATCCAGGGATCCTGGAGAAAGAGGGAGCTGGGGTGTAGGAGGAAGAATGAGAGGATGGACTCTTCCCAGGCCTCCCCACCACATGAACACCATACCAACATTAGCACGTGAATCTGCTAGCTCACAGGTACCATCTATATGACTCCAGGATTTCCAGTGTCCCCCAATTAATTCTCTCTCTCTCTCTTTTGAGACAAAGTCTCACTATGTAGTTTAGGCTGGCTTTGAACTCACTACGTAGCTCAGGCTGGCCTCAAACTTACGGTGATCCTCCTGCCTCAGTCTCCTGAGTGCTGGCAGTACAGGCGTGTGTCATCATTCCCTGCCCAATTAATTCTCTTCTGTCTCTGGCATGTGAGCCATGGAGGTCCCCAGCCCGCAAGCCACTTGGGGGCAGTGTCTCACTAATGCAGCAGCTATTCAGCTGCTGTTTCCTGAGACTCCGAAAGCTGCAAGCGCTTCTGATGCTAGCACTGGTGTCTGGTATTCCTTTTTTTTTTTTTTGTGGTGCTGGGGATTGAACCCAGGGCCTTGTGCATGCAAGGTAAGAGCATCCCCAGGCTTCCATTTTGTTTTTGTCCATGCAGTCAGAATCACACTGCGTTCTGGGTGGAAATACCCAACATGGATCTTCCCTGTTTTGTCTGGCTCTTAGAAACTTCAACAGCAACACTTGTGCCCCAGGATGAGCCCCACTAGTTTGTTAGATTCTAAATATCTGTCATCGGATTTCAGAGATGTAAGAATCTGTAATAGTAATTCTGGGGAGTAGACATTTTCTTTAGGGCAGGAAGGAATCTCCAATTTTTATTTATTTATTTTTTTGAGACGGGGTCTCACTATGTAGTGCAGGCTGGCCTTGTACTTGCTTATGTAGCCCAGGCTGGCCTCAAACTCATGGCAATTCTCCTGCCTCAGCCTCCCAAGTGCTGGGATTGCAGGCGCGTGCCACCACGCCCGGCTGGAATCTCCAAATTTTTAGTGAGTTGGAATAACTTTTTCTTTCCTGTAGCCATATTGTTATTGTTACAAAAGCTTGGTGTGTATAAAGCAGACTGAAATTCGTGAGCGGCTTGTGTTTTAGGTGTCTGCCTGTGTGTGATGTTGACCCACATGTACATTAGTTCCAGGTTAGAAGATTAGAAAGGAAGCCCCTGCCTGCTTTAATCTTTCCTTTGTGGGAATCCTAATACACTTAAGGAAAGGAGAGCTAAGGACATTAGCCAGTTTCCAAAGCACCTGAAGGGACCTTCAGAACTTGGCCTGAAGGAGTTCCTGTACTGAACACCGAAAGAAAAGTCAGCATTCAGTTTTCAGGTAGGCAAATAACTATGTTTGGACAAGGAACTATGCCCAGTGCTTAACTAAAAATATCCCGCGTTTCTTCTTAGTCTTCCAAATGCACCGTACCTTTCTCTTGAGCTTTTCTAGAGGCAGTTATTTCTATTCTCACCCAACCCAATTTAAAAATTAATGCATGTTAAAAGAAATTAATGCATGAGCCTGCATGGGTGAGAGGAGTAGAGGGAAAGAAAATTGCACATGGGTTAGGAGACCGTGACTAGAGGCTTTTTCATTAACTATTGTGTGCTGCCAAGCAAGCCAGGTTCTCTGTGACTCGATGTGTACCATGGATGTCCGTCCAACCTTTTAGATTGTCTGGGCTGCATTGAATGAAGATGAATTATCTTTGGGCTACATATAAAATAGGTAATACAGTTAATGTATATAAATAACAAAACTTCCCCTATTTAAAAATTTTTTTTATTGTAACATTGAAAGAAGAAGGCAAGTTGCTTGTGGGAGGCAGGCTGGACACACTGGCTAGGGTTAAATTAAGTTAGACCATCTTTAACGTAAGGTCCCCTGTGAATGCTCTCTTAACTAGAGATACTCTCTCCCACCTCTTTTTCCCTCCTCCTCCATTTACTCCTCTTTGTCCTTCCTTTTTTCTTTCACTCCTTTTCTGTATGTCTGTTGTTTTTATTCCCAAACCTCTACACAGACTCTTTTATTTTCATCACCAAGCAATCTGTGCCAGCAAATGTGATGCAAATAAAGTCAGACGGGAGTTTGGTCCTGACTGAATAAGAATTCCTCCACTTGAATTTACAACAAAACAACCACCCAGTCCTCTAAACTGATTCTATTCAAAGTTTCTTGGCTTCTGAATTTAAAGAACAAACTGTTCTGGTGGGAGGTTAATTATAAAACGTTTGGTCCACCTCCTTTCCCATTAGTGATCAACACGAAATGTATCCCCAGAAAAATGTGCAAAGTCAGAACTACCCTTCAAAATGAGGACTTTCCCCTCTCCTGTTAGGTCAGGGAACCCACGTTTAAATTTTAAAAGTTATCTATGAAGCCAGGCCTACCTAAGGACGTGAGTTAAAAATTCTCAAAAACTGTTAGTATTTTCTGTCACACATATACCTCCGGCTTTGATAGTTCTGTCAAAATAGGCTGGCACAGCTTCCGCATCTCGGACTTTCCAAATGTTCTCTCTTGCTTCTGGAAAAGGGTGGCAGTGGTGGGCTGGAGAATTTGGGAGGAAAAAGAAAAGCTACAAAAATAAGGAGCAGCTTGAACTTCCTACTATCAGTGGGAGAAGAGGATTCAACTACTCGAGGTGGATGATGTAATATGAACAAATGACGAAAATAAAAAATAACTCTTTTCACCATTTTCATCAAGGACACTGAAAAATCAAATAAGAACAAATGGAATAAGAAATACTTTGGTGCTTGAAGTCCAACATAGGTGAGACATTAAGAGCTCCTAGTAGCTCTGCTGAGTGACTGCTGGGCAATTATTGTCATACCACAGTGGACATGGCAAAAGTCATAACTGTGTTATTCTAGTACAGGGAAGGAGGAAATTAGGGACAAAAACATCCAATCTACCACAAGGAGTCAGTGCTGGAAAGTATAGGTGAGTAAGCTTTATGCTGATCCCTAGTAAGTTCCAAAAGCGATTACTTAATTGATGGTACATGGGTACTTAGAAAACAGTGGTTGTAAGAAGCTAGCACAATTTCATTAAAAACAGATCAGGTCCATGTGATGTCAGGTCTTCCCTCTCCCCTAAATTTACTTAACAACAAAGTAAGGGAATCTGGTAGTTATATTTTGTTTGGATTTTAGAAGAGAACTTTAAATTTTTTCCATGATACTTTCTTGTTCCGTTTTGCTTTTTGAGACAGGGCCTCGCTGTGCAGTTCAGGCTGGCCTTTAACTTGTGTCCCTCCTCCCTTAGCCTCATGAGCACTGGGACTACAATTGTATGCCACAACACCAGGCCCATAAATTTTTCTTACGATATTATCCAAGACAAGAGAAATACAGACCCTATAATAATGTGGTTAAAGTCACAGGTTTTTATGAAACTATTCTTAAACACTTTTGGTTGACAGGCCATGTGTCCATGTAGAGGGACTCTGTCCAGCACGCTAGGGAGCACTGCTTTTAGCTCCGTCCCAGCCACAACTTATACAAGTGACTTGTGTGAAGCAAGCACTGCCTGAAATTACAGATAGAAACAAAGCTTGAAATTCAACAGGGATAAATGCCAACCGCCCTACTTAGACATTTAAAAAATATCAAACAGAAATCAAGCACAGGATGAAGAACCCAGGGGGAACGATGTGGGAGAATGAAGAAAACTTTAAAACTTTATTGGAAATCATAAGAGAAGATCTGATTAAAAAGAAAATGATATTTCTTCTTACACAGGGAGACTCAGTATTACAAAGATGTCAAGTGTCCCTCAACTGATAGATATTTTAATAAATGAGTTCAATTCATTCGTACTTCGGGGATTACTGATATGCTTGGAATTCTTTCTACAGACTCACTTAAGCAAGAAGGCGCAAGCACGGGCTTCCCAGGCACTGGCAATGTTGTGTGTGGTTGTGGATGGTGGTGCCAGGGCATTTGCTTTATAAAGATGCATTTTGCTTTTTAAAATACCTTTCCTTTTCTCCCCAGAGGTAATTACGACACAACTCTGTGGTAATTCCTAGCCCTTAGTTTGAATATTAGAATAAATTATGCTTTTTTTGCATTTTTAAAAGTTACTATAAATAGAATTAAGACTGTGCAAGGCCCTGGGTTCAATCCCCAGGGCTGGACCACAGAATATGAGAATCTTCAATTTTAGTTGCTAAAACTGTTTGGCAAAATAATTGTAGTAATATGTGCGCCCCTGCCAAAGTGTGTGAACATTCTTGCTCTTCCACATCAATGCCAGCTATTGACATTGTCAGATTTTTAAGTTTTAACAAATAAAATAGTTGTAAGTATCTTCAAAGTTGTTACATATATACTTAAATTTATGTTTCCAAAGGTCTAAAACAAATCCTTCCCACCCCGGGACATATTAAGAACATTAGTACCCTTTTATTTTCCCTTGCTCCCCTGCTACCTCTGAAACCTTACACACTTTCACGTATATTGTTATCACCCAGAATTCGGGACCTCATTTTTAAAAATAATGTTGTTATAAACAACACTTATCATGTATTTTACTTTTAGTTTTGAATCATTGTATCTTCCATGTCTACTTCTTTCTGGGTTCATTTTTCATCTTGGAGAACTTTGTCTGGTAGTCTTCATGAAAGGATCTGTGGGTGTAAACTTTCTCAGTCTGGCAATGTGTTCATTTGATGAAAATGGTACATAATAAGTATCATTTCATATCACTGGAGAATTTAACCGATAATTGTTTGACATTAGATCCCTTCTGTACTCACAGTACAGTAAAATCAGATGGACCCAAGTTTTAAGAGTAAACAATAAAACTGTAATAGAATAAAATGTAAGTGATTGTTTCTATGTAATCTTGGAGTAGGGAATTCCTCTACAATAGGACATAAAACCTCAAACTTTACTTTTGGAAAAAAAATATCATGAAGTTCAACTATAACTGTGACGAATTGCAACACATGAAAAGCAAATAATTTTTTCCTTTATATACAAATAAGTTTAAAAGTCAATAAGTAAAAGAAACAAACCTGTGGAAAAGGAGTTGAAGAATATGAATATAAAATTTACATGTAAAGAAATATAAATAATCAGCTTTATTTAGAGATAAGATAATGCAAAATAAAGCAAGTCATTTTCACCTACAGATTGACAAAGGTTAAATGATTTTTAATTTCCAGTGTTAGCATGAGTATGAAGTAAACATGGTGTAAAGATAAATTTTTGTGAACTTTTTGATTAATATTTTGGTAATCTCTATCAAGATCTAAACCAATTTACACATGAACTTTTAATTCATGTGTAACTACACTTTCAGGAATTTATCCTAAGGGTGTGCTTACACAACTGGACAAAGACATATGACAAGTGAATCAATACGACACTGGCTCAGTAAAAAATTAAGAAACATCTTTATAGGTAGAGATCCTCCGCAGCCATTGAGAATATTGCAGAAGTTCGATACATCCCAACATGAAAAGATGTCTAGATATTTTATTGAGTATAAAAGAAAAAGTGCATAAAAATACACACTTTATGATCCCATTTGTTAAAAAGATATTATATATACTTATGAACACAGACAATTTCCAGAAAGATAAAAAGGAACTTCTAACAATGGCAACTTTTGAAAAGTAGGCCTGGCAATGGAAGGAAGAACCTGACATTTCTTTTGATATTCTAGCCTACTTCTTGAAGTAGTTCATCATGGACACACACTTCTAAAGGAGGTCTAAGTTAATCAAAAGCTTGGTTTGTTCCCACTGTGTGACTTGATTTCCCCAACCTATATTATTATAGCATCCACAGAAAGTAAAACGATCATACCCCTTCACACGGGAGTCTGGAGTGGATTGACTGCTCCGTGAAGAACGTCCTGACAACCGAACCATCTCTTTGCTGGCAGGCCTGCCTCATGAATGTGCAGTTTCTACTATTCCCACAGGATCCCAGCCCTTAATAAGGAAATAACTCTGTTTGGATGGGAAAGTAAACAATTCTGAAAACTTTTTCAACTCTATAATGCTATGATTTTAAAATTTACCAAAATCTGATTAACAAAATCTATGATGTTGGGCCGGTGAGATGGCTCAGCGGTGTAAGCGCCTGCCTTGCAAGCGCGAGGGCCCGAGTTCGACTCCCGGAACCCACATACGAAAAAGGGGCCGGTGATATCGCTCAGCAGCACGGGTGCCTGTTGGTGCACGAGGTCCTGAGGTCGACCCCCCGGTACCCACAAAAAAAAAAAAAAAAAAAAAAATCTATGATGTTTATGACATGTCAAAATGACACAGGACCCAATTCAAAGGCTATCACTGGCCAAAACTGGGGCATTTTGAGATCAATAAGAAAAATATGTGTGCCAGATTCAAACACATAAACCATATAAAATTTCAGAAGTTTATAAAAAAAACCACTGGTCGTTTTTGGAGGTTGCTAGGGTACCGATTCCTTGTATTGAAAGTTGATAAATATAAGACGATAGAATCAAGCATTTATTCTGCCTTTGAGGATTTAGTCTACTTTTTAGGGAACCCAAGGAATTTATGACGCAAATTCCCCTACATAGATGACTCATAGCTAATTATTGTTGGAACAATGAAAGAATTAGAAAAATCACAAATTTAAGGTATAATACATACACACACACACACACACACACACACACACAAGCATTGCTCATCAGTGATTGCTAAAAGTGTTTAGAGGAAAGCAGATAAGGAATCACAGAATGGATAAGATTAGGCTTCACCTGAACTCACCATGTTGACATCAGTAGGTGGGATATCCACTCATTAAGTGCACCCTTATATGGTGTACTAAGAAATACAGAACATTTTCCCTGGAATATTCTTGCCTGTCCCCCAAATTTAGTCTAAATCCAATAAAGTGTAAGACCCACCAGAAAAATACAGGGTATAGTGGTACATGTTTAGGAACACCACAAAGATATGAATGGTCAAGGCCTTAAAGAGGTAAATTCTAAATTGTAAAAATCACCTACTTTGTGAAGTGCACCCTTCTATAGTGTACTAGGAAATACAGAATACTTTCCATGGAATATTCTTTCCTTTCCCCCAAATATGCACAGGGTATAGCTGTGCATTAAATGAGACAACATGTAGTGGCAAAATTCAATCTATAGATCTTATTTGGGTCCTGAGTTGAGCATAACAACTATGACAGACATTTTTGGACAATCAGAAAGACTCGAACTATTAGATGAACTATTAGATGATGATGACGAATTATTCTACATTTTATGACATAGTTTTGTGGTTGAATATTTTTAAAGTTCTCATCACTTACAAATACACATGGAAGTATTTATAGATGAAATGTGATGTCTGAGATCTTCTTTAAAATAATTCATTAGAAATGTGTGGAATGCATAAACAAAGAATAACAGAGAACTAATGTTTTGTACCGGGGATAGAGATGAGGGGTTCTATTTTTGTGTGTACTTGAAATTTTCCATAATGAAAGGATTATTAAAAAGTGTATGTAAAGCATACACCATTGTTTCTAGGAAGTACTCAAATATGTAAATATGTTAGCTATAACCGTACTAGTTGTAAGCACAGAAAAATATTCTAGTTTTTCTGACGAAGTTAATCAAACACATTATAATTGACAACATAATATGATTTTGTTTAGTGTATACCTTAACAGGGAGAAACAGATGGGATTAGGTAAGGGCTGTGTCTCTCAATTTCACATATTTAGTTAATGTCTCAGACATTGCATGTAAATAAATTCTTGGATTGTGAAAAAGAAAATTTTAAAAACCCTTAAATTTTCAAGCCAGGAATTTAAGTTTCTTTGGCTTAATGTTTGTAGATGACAGTTTATTTTTGGCATTCTTTGCTTAAATAATTTCTTTTTCTAGTTAATATCTGCACACTTTCAGAGCTCAGCTATAAAGAAAAATTAAATTAACTGGAATTTTTAAATCACCATTAGGAGATAAAGAATGAAGTATTTCATGTGATAGGTATGAAATCTAATTTTTTCACTCTTTTGGACTCATTTTGCATATTCTCTGTCACCATACAATTAACCCAATTAACTTCTGATTGGTCCCTAATAGGTTAGAAGGGTTCATTACATCTTGAGGACAATTTACCTCAAGAAAATAGAAACCTCCCTG
Source organism: Erethizon dorsatum (assembly GCA_028451465.1). NCBI lineage: Eukaryota > Metazoa > Chordata > Mammalia > Rodentia > Erethizontidae > Erethizon > Erethizon dorsatum. Next base: position 28,447,500 of record CM051829.1, on the reverse strand, counting down.
TCATTTCCTCCTGTGCTGGTATGGTCATATTGCCAGAGCAGTTCCCAAAGCCCTGCTCATGGAACCAATCACAGAGTGCTGTCTTCAACTTTTCTCGCCAGAACTCAAGCAGGTTTTTGATAGGATAGCATAGGCCTTGACATCAACCTGAGGAGCAGAAGATACAAAAAGATGGCTGCCACTGAGCATTTGGCCACTGTACTCTCTCCTTCACAGTGGTCCACTCTGTAGCATGGACTTCTTTTCCTACTTTTTGGCCTATACACGCTCTGCAGAGCATGTTTCTTTTCTTTGCATACCTTTAATAAATGTGCCTTTTGTGATTATTTTGACCAGTGCTTTTTCAGGATGGAAAGAACCTAGACACCAGCTCTAGAAGACTCCAGGACCCCCAAAGCTGATAACATAAGGAATAAAGTTCATAAACTCAAGTCATCCATCAGAAGAAAGAAATTAGAGCCAGGGTGACTATGAGCATATAGGCCTTTAGTCTTGTGCAGAAATTGGGGGTCAGAGATTAGGCTTTCTACAAGTTGTGGAGAGGGAGTTTGAACCAATCTTGTCTAGCAGGGTTACCTGGTTGATAATGAATTGCAGGAATCTGCTATTTGTGTTTGTTTTAAAACATTGCCCAGCCTACAAGGAGGTGATGTCTAGTTTCTTTTCCTTATTTTTTCAGACAAGGGTCTCACTATCTTGCCCAGGTGGGTCTTGAATTCCTGAGCTCAAATGATCCTCCTGCCTCAGCTGCACTACAGGTGCACATCTCCGCACCCAGCTATGATGTGAAGCGTCTACTGTTGAAATAAAATCTCCCTTCATACTGTTCTCTTTTAGTCCAAATAGTTATAATCAGCTCAGTATCTCTTCATATGAAAGTGGTTTAATTTAAATGGGCTTTTCAGCTGAACTTCTCTGACTCATTTCTAGTAATAATTGAATAAATCTGTGTTTAAAATAAATATTAACCATATTTCGTGCCTCTGGCCCTTACATCAAGGGAGTTGAGTGCACCCTCAATTTTGGTCATCTTAGGTGATGTAGGAGGGCCCCAGGAAATCCCAGATTTCAGTTGTGGCTCTTTCACTTAACTCACAGGGTGACCTTGAGCCTTCAAATTCCTTATCTGAAAAATAGAACAACAGAGTGTAGCTCAGTGGTAGAGCACTTGTCTAGCATGAGCAGACCCTGGGCTCCATCCCAGGTACATCCCCTCTCAAATAGGATAAAAAACCTGCGTCTGCCACCTCATAAGACAGTTGAAAAGATTGAAATAGATAGCATATCAACAATTTTATTCAAAACACATTAAGAAAAGTTAAAAATTGGCCAATGATACTTAGACAAATAGTCCTATTTGTTTACTTCAGGAGTATTTCATCTAGCAGTGTACCTGAGGAAAGAGTTACTGAACCCAGAATGTTCTTTATTTCCCAGAGGGTGATCTGGCAATAGTCTAAACAAACACAAAATTGGGAACCCCGTTAAACTTCCTTTTAGTTAATTTTCCTTCAAGCATTCAAGTTGGCCAGCAACCCAACTAACTTCCAGTTTCTCTCCAATGAACAAACTCTGCAGAGAGAACTTCAACCAAACCCACTTCAGCAGTGACTACCTGAGGCTCTTGATGGTTCAGAAAGTACTTCCACAGGCCAAGAAGCAGGTCCCCGGAGAGGGTCAAACTCAGTGAGATAGCTGAGGAGGAGAGACACCCAAGGGCGTCCTCCAGCTCTCCTGCTGGTTCCAACAACTTGATTGCCTTTCTTTTCCATCACTCTTTTTAAATTCTCTTCCTTGTTCCAGGAAATAAGGTTGAAGAACCTCCAGGGCTAAACCCATGCAAATGTTTATCAGACTTAAATAACTGGGGCTGAGCTTTTTATGACAGGGTGGAGTCACTATGGTGACACAGTAGAACACAAAGCAATTTCAGAGCAAGCCCCTCCCAGCAAATTTATTGATTCCTGGAAACTGACTTCCCTGACCTTGGTTTCCAGTCTCTCCTTCCTGACAGCTACAGCAGGACAGTTATAGTCACATACTTAATGAGAACACAGTCCCGCTCTTTGTTCCTCTATTTTTCTCCTATACATATTCCTTCCCCAGGCTTACCCTTTCTCTCCTCTTTTTTCCCTTCCTAACAAGACCAAGTGTGCCTACTTTTCCTGTGTGTGTGTGTGTGTGTGTGTGTGTGTGTGTGTGTGTGTGTGTGTGTGTGTGTTGGAGGGGGATACAGATTAAACCTAGGGCTTTTGAGCTAGGTTACATCCTCACCGCCTTTTCTTTTTTATACTTTGTATTTTTTGAGACCAGGTCTTGCTAAGTCACTGAATTGCCCAGGCTGGGTTTAATCTTTTCATCCTCAGCCTCCCAGAGTGCTGGGATTACAGAATTTGCAACCACACCTAGCTTACATTTCTTTACTTTTTATTGTCCAAGACCCATTAGCTCAATTATTAGTCATGGGCCCAGTTATTACACAAACCAAGTCAGTCAGAGAACAAGGAATGGATTGCATTTCTAACAATGTATATTTGGGAAAAATGAACACTTGAGAGTAATTACAAGGTTTTCTAAAAGAATCGCTCATTTTATAAAATAATAAATGTTCATTATATCACCTGGCAAAAAACATGAATAGCTTTGAAATCCTTTGTCAGACATGTGTGATTGTTCGTTTGGCTGTGAGACCAGATGTTGACAAACAGTGCCCTACCCCAGAGCTTCTTCCTCTCCACATGGTACTCACAAGACAAAGGTACCCAAAGGAAGCAAGGCAAGGAAAAGTACCTCCTCACCAAGAAGAGAAGTTTGGCTCCAAAGCCAAGATCAACTCCATTTCCTGCACTGGATCACCAATGGAGTGCTCCTTTTTTTCTGAAAATGATTGGGCCTAGAGAGCCTTAAGCCAATGCCTGTAAGCTACTGCATCTGGGACCTCCAGTCCCGACCCAAGAGGAGTGACAGCTGACTCAGCTGGAGTCAAGAAGAGTCAGAAGGGGCTCCCTAGGCCAGTGTTCCAGACCTCTGGGCTGTAGCCTAGGAGAAAGAGAGGGAATTGGGTCAGCCTAGCATTTCTCCCCACCACATGGGCTGGCCTGGAAACCAAGCCCCTTGCTGACCCAGCACTTGACAGGTGCAGCTCTCTCTTGTCCTCCTTGCAGTATGATAAGGGAAGCATGGGGGTGTTGGGAAGTAAGGAGGGAGGTATTTTCCCAGAAGCCTTCAGCGTTGACCCTACAATTTCACTTTTAGGAATTCTCTCTGTGGAAATAATTAGGTTCACGAGGAAAGCTTCGGCTATAGGAACGACCAATACAACATCATTCGTGATATCTAAAGTGTCACATAAATTATGACAGCTAAGTTATGAGGCTTTAAAGGGCAGACACTATTAGATCAAAGTTAGGGTCCATCAGTCTATCAAAGTCATTTTCTATGTCAAATCTATTTTCAAGGAGTTCAGCTGACAGCTCAATAATATTTATTTTTAAAATTTCATACCATCAATCCATTTTTCCCGCAAGTAAAAAAGCAGAAAAAAGAACAGGGAAATAAATTCCTTTCACAGATCCAAAGAGAGTGAAAAAGCCAAAAATAATACTAACAGACATTTGGAGCTGAAAAGATTCTTCAAGATAGTTTAGTCCAATACTTACTTCATTGTACAGATTGTAAAAATGGGTCCCAGTAAGGGGAAGTGACTTAGCTAAGATTAGGTCAGAACTAGACTCCTGTTTCCTTCACCCCCAACCCCCCAACTCAAGACTCCCTCTACTGTCCCTCCCTGGCACTGCAGTGCCCTTTGCATTTTCACAGAGATTGGATTGATTAAAATCGGCATTCAAAAAGAGATGCTCAGTTCGACAAGTATAAGACATGTCAATAAAATTTGAATGTCAGGTAACAATTTTTAGTATGTCCTATGTGAATTTATTTATACAGGTATATACACTAAAATTATTTGTGGTTTACTTGAAATTTGTGTCTATATATATATATATATATATATATTTATGTGCATATTTTTATTTTCCAAATCTGACAAACCAGTATTTAAAAAGTCAAAGATTATTAGAATAAGAAGTTCAAACAATTCCATTCCAATTTCCTATTTTTTTAAAAAGCAGTATTGCGGATTGAACCTAAGGCCTCACACCGTGGGAGATAAGCGCTCTACCACTGAACTACACCCCCAGGCTTTTTTATTCTTTTATTTTGAGACAGGGTTTCACTGAGGCTGAGCTCTAACCTGCGATCCTCTTGCCTCAGCCTCCTGTTTAGCTGGGATTATAGGTGAGCACCACAGTACCTGTCCAATTTCTTGATTTTTTTTTACAGATGAGAAAACTGGTAAGCAAAGCAAGCTGTGACTTGCCTAAGATTCAGTAGTTGATTGGTGACCAAGTTGAGACAAGAGTGGATGACTCCCAGGGCTCTTCTGACACAGTAGCACCATGCATGCACCTTCCCTCACAATCTTACAAAATAAAAAAAAAAATCCAACTTGTTGGGCTGAGAATATAGCTCAGTGGAAAAGAACTTGCTTAGCATGTGCAAGGCCCTGGGTTTCATTCCTAGTGCAGGAAAAAGAAAAAGAAATAAATAAAAACAATAACAAAAATCCAACCTGTAAATCTTTTAGCAATAAAGCTGTGCAATTTCCTTGCCACACCCCTCTTGACTACAACAATCAGAGTTTTTGTTCTTTGCCAAAACAACACAAAGCAGCAAAGGATTCTTGGAAGATCTTTTTTTTTTTTTTTTTTTTTTTGGTGGGTACCGGGGGGTCGACCTCAGGACCTCGCGCGCCAGTAGGCGCACGTGCCGCTGAGCGATATCACCGGCCCCTTTTTTGTATGTGGGATCCGGGAGTCGAACTCGGGCCCTCGCGCTTGCAAGGCAGGCACTTAAGCCGCTGAGCCATCTCACCGGCCCACTTGGAAGATCTTTGAAACAGGTGGATCTCAGACTCTAGGTTGCATCAGAGTCACACCCACAGGGCTTATTAAAGCTTGAGTGGCTGTGTCTCAGGTTTCTTTTTCTTTTTTTCAATGTGGGTACCGGGAGTCGACCTCAGGACCTCACACTTCCCAGGCAAGCGCTTGTGCCGCTGAGTGATCTCACCGGCCCATGTATCTCAGGTTTCCGAGGCAAGCAGTCCGGGGTAGGGCTTACAATTTCATTTCATTTCTAACCAGCTCCCAGTGATGCTGCTGCTGCGAGAACCACAACGGAGAAGATGTAAGATGCTACATCTGGGACCCAAAAGGGAACCACTCGTTCTAGTTGGTGCCCTCAGGTCTACTGCCTGTGAGTTCCCAAACAGGGAAAAAACAAAAATCCTGTGTTTGCTAATACTGCGTTTCAGTTACTAAAAAATCATATTCTCTCTGTTATTACCGGCATTTTTTAGAGACAAAATTGGTATTCTAAATAAATTTGCTGAGCTAAGGCCAATGATACTGGACTACGGCAATGAATTAAATGATTATGACACAAATTTAACTAAAAAGGGAAAGAGAATGGGAACAATAATTAGTTTCAGGAACGAAGAATCATGTGAATGATTTGAAAATACACTGCAGCCACAATGTTCCACGATGATTTCATACCTTTTCTTCCCCCCTCAAACCTAGCTATCCAATTATGTGGCTAATTGCAGCTGAATGAGACAGTCTGTTGAGATTATTAGAGCCAGAACATCTAGTGTTGAGGCTTTTGTTCAATCACTTTTGTGGGAACTCAGCACCCTATCTCCACCATCAGAGCAAGAAGCCTGGTGGTCAGCTTCCCACGCTCCACCTCCTCTTCTGTGCAGTGGCTGCCTCCGTTACTGGCTCTTAAACAATGACCAGACTGTTACACCACTCTTGGCTACTGAAGGAAACCCCAAACTTTTTTTTACAGTACCATGTTTGCAGTGAGGTACATTTAGCTCTTTGTTGTTGTTTATTTTCAGACAGGGTTTCACTAAGTCACTAAATTGCCCAGGCTGAGCTTGAACCTGCAGTCCTCCTGCTTCAGCTTACCAGAATACTGGGAACACAGGCATGTGCCACCATGTACAGCCCACACTGAAGTTTTCAAATCCACCCTTCTCATCCTAGTCATCCTTCAGTTGGCCCCTCTGCAGGTCTGAGTAACAGGCCTGAGAAATCATATCATTTGAGGGCATCCCGTGCTTTGCATGTAGCAGTGAACATATGTGATGATTATTTGATTGGTCACTCAGTAGCATAACTCAGTCCTAAAATCACTGGGAAAATGCTATCAAAAAATCAAATTACATCTTCAAATTGAGAAGTCTGAGAGAGATGCATTCTCAAGGAAAGAGCTCTCTTTTCTGGGAAACTCAGGTGGCCATAGTGTAGCTCCATGGATGAAGCTTAATTGGAAAATACCCATGGCAGTAAATAAAGAGCAGAGGGGAAAAAAATATCCACCAGCCAGCAGCAGAGGTGGAGAATGAACCCTGCTCAACACTATGGATCCCCAGGAGCCCATTTCCAGCTTGCCTGAAGGCAGAGTCACTGGCTCCATGAAGTCAGGAGATAAAAACAAAGGAAAATGTTGCCCTAAAAGTAATTCACAGCCTAGCAGCCCTCTCAGGAAACAAGAATGGCACCTCACCACCGTGGAAAGTGCAGTAAAAGCAGATTTCAAATGTCAGCTGGGAATTCAGGAGATGGAAACTGATTAACTCCTTCAAGGATGCCAGTGTGGTAGAAAATTTAATACAGGGTTCTGATTTCCTCTCTGCCTCTCAAACACCATGCCTGTGATTCTCTGCAGAGAAGGCCCAAGCCCAGTGGAGGCTAGGAATAAGGAACTGAGGTGGATTCCTAATAAAAGAGGCCAGGGGAGATGAGCATTGACATGAAAGATGAGAGTAGTGGGCGCAAAGGTAGACTTGGTCCTCAGACTCTCTCCTGCCACTTTCTCAGAGCCTTCAAGGGGCAGACAGATACTTTCTTGGAGAGGGGTTGTACATTATTCAGGAGGCCTTGATTAACTGCTGGTCAAACTGATCGGCAAGAATGAGCTGTCATGGGGCAGAGAGGCCGAGCAAGCCATCAAATGTGGCCTGAAGGGACATTTCAAGGCACAAGTGCCCTGCTTCAAACCTAGACCCCAGGGACCAGCCACCAAAGGGTTGGAAGGACCTTGTGGTGACTTTTGAGGTTGAGATGGCTTTACCAGTGGGCTAGGAGTCAGCTGGGAGCAATGCTTGATTTGGGAGCCCTATGAAGATTTCTGTTGCCAAATTCTCTTTTATTTCATCTTGAAATTAAGCTATAAAGTCCTTAAAATATAAACTTGTTGGAGGATGGTGGCTCATTCTCTCTAGTGGGCATGGTATCACACGAGGGGAGCATGGAGGGGATCTTATCCCCACCCCTCCTGTCTGGTGTCTCAAGACCAAAATCCCACATTGAGGGCAGACCCTCACTCTTTCCACTCTAGCAGAGTTGGGGACTGGATTCCTGACCTAAGCACAGCCTGGGGCTGCCTTCTTCTAGGACCCTGGACCTTGCACGAGTAGTTCTCAGCTGCAAAGTCTGGTTTTTCCTCACAACAGCAACAAGCGGATTCTACCTTCTTTGTGTCAGTTCCTACAACCCATCTTCCACGCTGGAGCCTCTGACCTCTTGTGACTTCTCTGAGTCTTGGTAAATGCTTTCTGGTTAAGTTAACCAAAATTGGTTTCTGATGCCAGTGGCCAGACCCTCAACTGATGGAGTCCCTAATTCCTGCCAGTGCTTGTTGGCTGCTTGCATCTCTTAGTAGAGAGGCGGGTTCACTAGGATATACACAAGAGGGGTAGATACCCCAAAAATGAAAAGGCACGTATTTGGGAGTTGGGGCCTCACCATGAACTTTGCCAACTCCAGTGAATTTTCTCAGATAGTAGTAAGGAAGTAATTGTCTTTGTTACTTTTCTGGTTGCTGAGACAAAATACCTGACACAAGTTAAAGGAGGAAAGGTTTATTTAGCTCACTGTAGGGGTTGCAGTACATAATCAGCTGGCTCCAAGGCAGGATGGCATGGCAGAGGGGCATCATAGAAGAGAAACAACAGTTCATGTCATGGAAGGCAGGAGGCATCAGCAGAAGCAGCGGAAGCAGCAGTAGCAGAGGAGGCAGCAAGCCGGCCTTTCCTCTATCCTTTTGTGTTCCATTCAGGCTGTAAACCTGTTGATTGGTTCCACTCATACCCAGAGTGGGGCCTCCATTTTCTACACCCTTAATCCCAGTATCACACTCTTAATCCTCATTCACACCCCCTAATCCAGCCGTCTTCTAATCTTCCCACCCATGACTGCCTGAGGCTTTCGGGAGACATCTAGATACAACCCATAACAGTGACGACGTATGCTTCAGAACACAGAGAACATCTTCACATTCATCTTCTCATTTAATCCCCAAAATTACCCTGCAGGTTTCACACAAGGAGAATTATTTCTATCTTTAGGATGAGTAATTTTTAGGAGGCCTAGGAGTTACATGTATACCAAGATCCAGCAGCTCTAAGTGGCAGAGCTCAGATCTCAATTGAGGTTTTGTCTTCCCAGCTCATCTGTGGTCCACGCCAGCTGACTGTCATGTAGCAAAGAGTATTTTCATACAGAAAGAAACAGGCAAGATAAAGGAGTTAGTCTCTGGATTTAGGATTAATGAAAAGGATCAGAATAAGGTCTTCTGAGAGTAATTGAGCTGAAGGCACTTTTGTCAGAGCAGATAAATGAGAAAGCAGAAGAAGGAAATGGAGTAGCCTAGAACAGAAGAGGATAGAAGGTTTGAAGGCAAGAGTGAGAAATGATGAATAAAAATAGTAACAGGCACGTGTTTGCTATGTGATAGACACCCTTTTAAGTGCTTTACCTAAATAGGGCACTTACACTTCATAATCCTGCAAGATTGGTGGGAATTAGCATCATGACACTTAGATTTTATTTCTATTGTCATTTTATAAACATAGAAACCAAAGTACAGAGAAGGCAATAAGCTTGCCCAAGGGTACATTGCTTGACCAAACTGCTAGTGAGTAGTAAAGCCTAGATTAGAACCTAGGGAGTGTGGTTACTTTTCTGCACACTTGACATCTATGATACCCTGGCTCTTTTGATGAGTAAGCCAGCTCTGAGGTTACCACCAAAGTAGGACATGAGGCTTATAAGGTACAGATGAAGATTGTCTAGGTGGGACTGGCTATCAAAGAGTAGCAATAAAGGGTGAGGTCAGCAGGTCGAAGGGCAGAGTGACATTTCCCTCAACTTAGCCTTAGAGCGAGCATGTTCAAGTAGAGGAAAGGGAGGAGTGTGATTTGGACCGTGCTCTGCCTCACATGATCTGGGTCACCTCGGACAAATAACATCTTCTTTAGTCTTGGATTCTTCATCTAAGTAACAGAGTCAGCGATGCCTCTTTGTGAGGAATCCAGGACAATCTTTATAATAAGGGCAAGTAGTAAGTAAACAATATTGGCCTATATCTCCCCCAGGATGTTTAGTGGTATTTCACAGAAAGTGTCAAGGAACTGAGTAATGGGGAGTCACCTTTGGATCCCTAGGAAATTATTCTTCTCCCAAGAGAGATCTAAAATACTCATCTGTTTGCCACCATATGCAGAGAATTCCTGGTCCTGCACAGAGAAAGCAGCCAAACAAGAACACAGAGACACACAAAATCCACATTAGACCAGAAAGGCACCACTTTGTTTATTCCTGGAGCAGGCAGCCAGCACCTCCTAGACGTATGATAGGAACAGACTTTATAGAAGCCTCTAGAGAGAGGCTTTACTGGTCAGAGTTCTCCAGAAAGACAGAATCAGTGGATAGGCAGATAGATATGAGAGAGGAATCATTAAGGGAATGGTCTATGAGATTACAGAGGCTGAGAAGTTCTGCAATAGGCTGTCCACAAACTGAGGGTCATGGAGTTTGGTACCATGGCTCTGTCCAAGTCCACAGGCCTCAGAAGCAGAGAAATTGATGGTGTAATTCTCAATTTGAGGCTGAAGGCCTGAGACATAAGGGCTGCTGGTACAGGTCCCAGGGCCCAAAGGTCAGAGAACTTGTGGGTCTGAAGACCAAAAATGGAAGAAGAAGGGTACTCCAGCCCCTAGAGGGTGAGCGAATTTGCCTCTCCTCTGCCTTTGTTCAGTCAGGACTCCCAGGTGATACGATAGTGCCCACACTGAGGGCGAGTCTTCCCCACTTGGTCTCTCCACCCACAGACCTCTCTCCTCTGGAAACATCCTCACAGACACACTTGAAGCAATGCTTTACTCATTGTCTAGTTTCCCCTTAACCCAGCCAAGTGGACAGCTGAAATGGGCTACCACACAGGCTGAGTCTAGCGGGAAGTCTGCTCACATTTTGGTGAGAAGTTTACTGCGGAGGGCTCGGTCTAAAGCCTGAAATCAGCATCTCAATAAAGCAGAGGGGCAAGACACACTGAGTGTGAGGTGCACTGGCTAGAGCTGGAAGAGCATGGTCTTGCTATGTTGTCCACGGCTTACCCCCAGTTCCTTGTGAGAAAGAGCTGGAGGGTGGTGTCAGAACTCATGGTTGCTTTGTACATAGTTATATGAAAATCTATCTCTTCATCAATATACAGTCTTGAGAGCATGAGCTCAGTCCTTTTGATGTCAAGCCTGAAAGACCAGCCAGGAAGGCTTTGAGTAGCTGTCTAGACTTGGTGAGCTCTATTATTCATAATTCTGCGCATCTGGTAAAGAAAACAGGCAAGTGGAGCCTCTTAAATCTGTATTAGCTCAGTGTGGTGGTGCATGCCTATAATCCCAGCCACTAGGACACTGAGGAAGGCAGATTGCAAGTTTGAGGCCAGCCTGGGCAACTTAGTGAGAACATGTCTCAAAATAAAATTTAAAAGGGCCAGAATTATATAGCAAGATTTCCAACTCAGCGCCCCTGGGCTCAGTCTCCAATACCATGAAACAAACAACTCTGAGTTAGTAAGATTTATTAATGAACGTTATATATAACATTAATATATTATGTGCAAAGCACTTACAATAGTGTTTTGCCTAGAACAGTTTCCCTGAAAGGAAATCTCTCCAGCAGCATCATTTCCCAAGTGTCCCAGGCCTCCAAGTGACTGTATTTGACGTGATGGAGATTACAAAGAAAGCTTATGCACGTGAACCACTGCTGATGTCTCACACAATTATCAGTGGCTCGCTAGGATGAGCCGAAAGGGAGAGAAGATGTTTTGTCAATGAAGTACAGGCAGAAATTTATAAACCATTGGAAAAAGGAGACGCTTCAGGTTAAGAGAAAGGAATACGAATACGTAGATGCCTGAATTCCGGTAGAAGCAGGAGACAGACTAGAGCGTTAATGCAGGGTAAGCCAGGTGAGCAAGGGACATCATTGGAGAAGCTGCTCAAGGGTGCGGTGCAGGCATGTGGTCAGATAGTGTCTGAGAGACCGCCATAAGGATCAGGAAGACACGGGGCAGGAAGATGTGCTGCTTGCCAAGGCTGTGAGGAGCAGGAGAATGGCAAACACTTCCCTTGGGGAAAGAGGACAAGTCAGGGGGCACAGAGCAAGATGCCCCACCCCATGGACTGTGCAGGAGGACAGGAATAGAATTAGGGAGCAGATGGTGATCTCCAGCTACAGCTATGGGAAGGCACAGCATGCATTTGAGATCAGGTGACATCAAAGGACAAGAGAACCACGTGTGTGTGTGTGTGTGTGTGTGTGTGTTTGTGTGTGTGTGATGTCCTGGGAGCAAGGGTAGGCACTGGGCTTTTCCCTGGGAACTCCAGGTCCCAGGCAGGTTTGGCCTTAAAAGCAACATAGACAAACACACATAAAGGGAAGAAAAGTGACACAGACTGGGATAGACTCCAGTGGTGCAGGGAGATGAGGCTGGATGAAGTGGCAGGACAAGCAGGCGGCCTGGGGCCTGGCTTTTAAAGGAGGAGCAGGAAATCAGTAAAAACAAAACAAAACAAAACAAAACAAAAACGCCATTCTGCTATGAGTTCCAATTCTCCAAACCAGTGACAACCACAATCACCCGAAGGACTAGTTAAGCACAGATTTCTGGGCTCTAACTCCAGAATTTTGGTAAATAGGATCTGATTCTGATTCAGGGGATAGGACCTGAGGATGTATATTTCTTGCATATTCCCAGATAAAAATTAAATTGCCGGCCTGGGGATTGCACTTTGAGAGCCTCTGATCTAAAAACAATGATGGGGAGAAAAAGGTTAAATTTTGTTTTATAAACTTGGCACATTAGTGTCCTTTAAAAAGACCAGAATTTTACTTGGTTAGGGACAGGGATAAGAAAAACATCACAAACCAGGGGGGATGTTGAGGTACGAAGACGCCAAGAGAGTCAACTCTCAAACTAACTCAAAAAGCAGAGTAATCCCAGCACATGGGAGGCAGAGGCAGGAGGATCACTGTGAATTCGAGATCAGCCTGGGCTACATAGTGGGTTTGAGGCCAGCCTGAACTACATAGTGAGACCCAGTCTCAGCAAAACAAAACAAAACAAAAACACGAAACAAGAAGAAGCACAGAGAGGACCAGAGAGACCTGCTTCTGGGTCAGCCAGGAAGGCCAGTCAGACATGGACTGTCGCTTCTGCATTTGGAATTGAGGGCCACTTAATTAAAGGTCATTTAAAATAACAACAGAAACAAAACCTCTGGGCACTTTTCTCTGAACTTATAAATAATCCAACCGAGCACAGTGTAAAGTTTTGTCCAAATACAATCCTATCTTGGACTGGCGGTTCTGCCCTTTAGCTCATGTCATCAGTTTTGCATTTTCTGGTATTATCTGAGCTCTTGATTTATGCATGAGGGCTTTGAGGCTGAGAAGACTTCTTGCCCCACCTTTGAGTTCCTGTGAGAGCAGAGATTTACACATAAGAGCTTTTACATACTTAAATGTTTGTAAATATTAGTAGTTTAATTAAACCAATACATGTAGAAACGCTCTTCATAAGACAATCTGATTTTAAACTATATGTTTTATGCATATATCCATGGAGGGTAGTTTTACGTATAGGCAGCTGAACTTCAAATTGCAATTTGAGGTGGACATGGTAGCACGTGCCTGTAATCCCAGCACTCTGGGAGGCTGAAGCAGGAGGATTGCAAGTTTGAGCCCAGCCTGGGCAATTTAGCAACTTGGTAGGACCCTGTCTCAAAATAGAAAGAAGACAGAGAGAGAGAGATAGGGAGAGAGAGAGAGAGATACCATGACAGGCAGGATAGCAGGCTAGGAATGGAGCTCAGCGGGAAAGCCCTGGGTTCATTCCCCAGTACTGAGAGAAAAAAGAGTTGCAACTTGGCTTCTAGGCCGAGCTCCAACACTGAGAAGCCGGGGAGCCTTTGCATCTCTCAGGTTATCTGATTCCCCCATCTGTGAACTAGAGGCACCTGCCCAGCTTATCTCATAGGCTTGTGTAGAAAGGAATCCACTGAGATGAGCGAAAGTGCTTTTAAACTCTTGGGAATGCTACAAATCCGGGGGCCCCTTTATATGTCACCTCTTGCCATTGTTCCCTTTGGTGTACAGTCTTGGCTGTTTAACTTTGACCCAGTCTTTGGATGACAAATGTGTAAGATAGAGATAGTCCTGTGCTGTCCTTGAGAGAGGAAATTAACTTCCTTTAAAGCTCTGCAGGGAAATGCTTAGTCTGTGAGTTGAGATCAAATCACAGAGTGCTTGATATCTGATAATAAAATTAATAGACTTATATGAAAGAGGAGCAGAGGTCACACAACACTGCCATCATCATCCAGATGTAGACCTTGTTACTCGGATCCTTTCAGAGCAAGACAAATACTTTCTTAAAAGGTTCAAAGTGTCGCTCTAAGCCAAACCATACCTTTCTTATATTATAGATGTGCAGCTAATTTTTGGACCAAAGTACAGGGTCTTATCTTTATCACTGTTTCGACTTTACTAAGTCATGCGCTTTAGGAAAAAAGTATGGGCTAGATGCAAGGACAGCTAAATTTAGTGGCGACAGTTTTGGGGCAGGAGCAGGCCAAAGCCAGAGACTGAGAAATGTCTCTGGGACTCATATAGCTAGGTGGTGACAGTGCCATTAATCAGGTGTTCTTGCATGGATACTCTTAGGTGTTCATGATGGCCAGCACGCGCCGCCCTCTGTATAATCCTATTTTCCAGCCCCTAAACCACACTGAGGACAGAAATGAGTTTAGGGTTTGCACACGGCACCTGCCATCACTTCTTCCCTTATACTCAATGCCCACAAAATATGACTTTGGTCTTCTGAGTTGACATGAAGCTCAGGCTGTTTCTGGTCTTCTGCCACATCCTCCTTCTCCAAGGTCCTTAGCGTGGTGTGGGCTGATCCATCTCCTTCACGGTCCACTCATTTCACCGCGATGCAGCCTGTCCAGGCTGGGAGGTTCGAGACACTTGCACCAGCTCAACCCTGTCAGACGCACGCATCCTCCCTGCCTGGCCTCACTCATGTTTGTTCTGCCACCTGTAGTCCGTGGTGTGTCCTACTTAATGGAGAAAAAGAAAGCTCAGAAGCTAGGTGCTGAGAAGTTTGCTCACTTAATGTCATTCCTAACGCATCATTTTTAGCTTCAAACATCCTATGGAACTAACTCTGCATCCCCCTCACTGACACTTGTTTTCTGTAAGAAATTCAAAGTTATGTCAAGCACTCAGAAAGCCTAGGAGGCTAAGAGATCCCTTTAGCTTTCTTCCATCACCTATATCAGGACAGTGACACTCTTGGGAAGGATTTCTATCCCACCTTTGGGTGTCCTGCTAAAATTAGAGAGGGACCTTTGGTAATAAAACCAGAGGCAGGGTAGGAAACAGCATCCTCTCTGACATGCTAATGTCTAAGAAATAAGTTAGCAGGGGCTTCACTGTGGCAGGATGAAAGGTCTGATGATTTGCCACCTCTCATGCCAAGGGTAGATCATGACAAGGCTGTGTCACCTTTCCCCTCCGCATTCATGCGAACGTTCTTCTGAGATCCTGAGTGTGCTTGACTGGCAGAATAGGGCTCCTCGTTGAGGATGCACTAGGCCTGCTCCCTTCCTCTCACCCTGCTTCTGAGATAAGGAACAGTGCTAGCAACTCACTGGGGCCACATTCTTTCTCTGGCAGGCTGCCCACTCACTTTTACTAAGGTGTCAACTAATTATTATGGTGTAATCTGTGAGGCCTGATTGTATTCCATAATATCAAGCCCACAAAACTATATTAACTGCCAGCAATCTACATGGCACTGTGATTGGCACTGGGGCTCCAGCATGGAGCAACCCAGTATCTACCCTTAGGGGTCTCACATTTTAGAGGTGGAATTAGACACTGAGCAATTGTCACATAAAATTTAAATTATAAGAGCAATATGTACCATAAAAGAGGAGCCCTAGGCACTTAGAAAGTCCATGCAAGGGAACCCAGCAGAGTGACATTCAGGAAGCAAGATTCCATCCACTCTGAAAATGAGTGAGGCTTAGGTAAGCACAGAAAGGAGAAGAGCGTGTTCCACAAAGAGATGAGCACATTTATGACCGCACAGAGGCAGAGAGAAACAGAATCCTCCATGACTAGAGTTGTGCTAGGTCATCTTAATTGTCAATTTGACTGGATTAAGAGACTTCTGGACAGGTGATTGGGTCATGGGGTGCTATATTCATCCGTGGACTAATCCACTAATGTCCATATCTGAACGTGCTCTTAGGAGTTGGGCTCGCTTGGAGGAGGCGGATCACTGGGGGTGCGCCTTTGGAGGGTGTATCTCTTTTTTTAATTTTTATTTTTATTAGTACATGTTTGCACTACATAATGATTACATTCCTCATGGGGACTTGGTACATGTACATAACACATCTTAATTCTTTTTATGTCCCCTTTACCTCCTCTCCCTCCTTCCTCCCTCCATCTCTTGGTTCCCTTCCCATTTGCAAAAGACCAATCTCCCTGTTTCCTGGAGGGCGTATCTCTTGCAGGTGTTCTTCCTCAGTGCTCTATTTCTGGGCCACCTTAAAGTGAGCAGCTTTGCTCCACCACATCCTTCTGCCGTGATGTTTCTGCCTTGGAGCCAGCTGACCTTAGATGGACTGAAACCTCTGAAACCATGAGCCAAATAAACTTCTCCTCCTTTAAGTCGTGGATGCCCGGTGTTGTGCCCAAGCAACTGAAAGCTGACCTATACAGGAGTGGAGTGACTTGATGGGGAGGCTGGAGAGGTGAGCAGGAGCCAAGTCACACAGAGCCTTGTAGATTATTCTGTACTTAAGGATTTTATTCTAAAATCAATGGGAAGTCAGTCTAAAGAATTAGATTTGCATTCTGAAACTGCAAGTAGATAGAATATGGAAAACAAACTGAAAAGGATTAAGAGAACATGCAGTAGGGCCAGTCTTTTACAAATAAAGAACAACGGCACATTGAAATAAGGTGGTGGCCATGGCAATGAGGCAAAGTATAGATTTCAAAGCCACTTAGGAGGTCAAATATCCAGACATGGGCATGAATTGCGTATATGGTGTGAGGGAAATATTTAACATGGTAAGGATGGTGGAGGGAGACCAAATGTGTGCATTGGAAGGAGTTAGTGTTGTGTTTTGGAAATATTGTGTTTGGGGGATGTTAGAAACCACCACGTACTTCATGTGACAATCTGAACCTGCCACAGGACCATGACAAATGTCACCCAGAAATAGGCATCCAATTACAGACCAGCCTATATGTTATGATTCTGGCATCTGGAACTACTGAAGTGCGTGTCCAAAGACAAAAAAGGAATTGCTGGGAAAAGTTGCAAAATGACTACATTAAACTATGTCAAAGCAAAGCACCAGCATACTGCTTAAAAATCCATCTGCAGTGCATCATTTGTTAGATGAGTCACATAAAATAAAATTCACCATTTTAACAATGTGTACAATGCAGTGGTTTCCGGTACATACACAATATTGGACAGCCACCACCACTATCTAGTTCCAGAACATTTTTAGTGCCCCTCCACCCCACTGAAAAACCCTCTGTCCATTAATCAGTCTTTTCTCAACCTTCCTCCCTTCCATCCTCTGGCAGCTGGTAATCTGCTTTCTGTCTCTATGGATTTGCCTTTTCCACGCATTTTACATGCGTGGAGTCATGCAACATGTGGTTTGATGGTTTCAAAGAGCGTAATGTTTTCAAGTTCATCCATGCATGTGCCTGTATTTCATTCCTTTTTAAAGTTGGAGGATAATCCATTGTATGGTTATACCACACACTGTTTATTCATTTATCGGTGGAGGAACATTAGGTTTGTTTTTACCTTTTAGCTAATGTAAATAATACTAATCATACACAAGTGTTTGAGTATCTGTTTTCAATTCTTTTGGGAATATACCTAGGGGTGGAACTGCTGGGTCACATGGTAATGCTATGTTTAACTTTTTGAAGAACTGCCAATTTTTCCCCCCTGGTGATCTATGCCAATTTGCATTCCCATCAGCAGTGTACTCACATTCTGATTTCTCTATATCTTCACTGCTATGGTTTGAATATGCCCACTAAAGTCCATGTGTTGGAAACTTAATCCCCAGTGTAACTGTGCTGAGAAGTGGAGTCTTTAAGAAGTGATTAGGTTATGAAGGCTCTGCCCACATGAATGGATTAATGCTGTTATCACAAGAATGGGTTCCTGGTAAAAGGGTGGGTTCTGCTCGCTCTCCTGCTGCTTGTGTAAAGCGATGGTCTTTTTTAGTTCCCTATGATGCCATTTGCAGTGTGTTTTTGCCTAAAAGAACCACAGACTTTGATTATTGGCAGAGTTTGCAATGGTTGATGTGAAACACAGAAGCAGAGAAGCTAAGTACTGCCATTAGCTTGCCTAAAGATGGACAATGTTGTGACCAAGGA
Source organism: Erethizon dorsatum (assembly GCA_028451465.1). Classification (NCBI taxonomy): domain Eukaryota; kingdom Metazoa; phylum Chordata; class Mammalia; order Rodentia; family Erethizontidae; genus Erethizon; species Erethizon dorsatum. The sequence goes on along the minus strand of CM051829.1, from coordinate 28,429,591 downwards.
CCAGGGAAGAGGAAGCTCCATTGCATAGGTGGTATATGGATGAGGGGTGGAAGGTGCACTCCCTCGGCACATTTGGAGTATCAGACAACCTTGCCAACAGGAGCTTGTCAAACATTTGGATATCTGTCATATCAGTAGGTGAGAAATGGTGTCCTGGCATCAGCCACTCAAGAGTCACATGGACCGCGGATCCTCAACTGCAGATGAAAAGGCGTCCTTTGGAGGGAGCCTCCAACACTGCCTGAGCTGGGGGTATCTATCATTCTAGTTGCCATCCAAGTAGGACTCTCTTGGCAGTAGCCAGCACACATCTCTGGCCATCCAGGAGAAATGCTCTGATGGAGCCCTGACACTCTGCTCAGTCCCAATTTACCTTAACCTCACGCTATCACCTGGCCCCCTTTCCAGCCAATCGCCATGACGGAGGTGCTGTGGAGTGTCAGGGAAAACCGTCCGCTCCTGCACTTCTCCTGTACCTGTGTGAGTCTGAGTAGAACCAGCTCGAAATCTCCCTTTGGCTCAGGAGAGTGACAGAACACCCCTGTTATTGCCAGAAGGTGGGCCAATGGAGAGGTAAACAGAGAATCAAGGACCTGTTTCAAACACAGGCATACGAAATTTTCTCTGGAAAAGTAAGAGTCAATGCCACTTAAGTCAACATCTCTCCATGCTGAGCATGCCCACCTACCCACTGGGGGCTTTGGGGTAGGACTTCCAGGGAAAAGAGGACATAGAAATTTGCCACTGCTTCTTTCAGCTCACAATTATTTTCTGATCTGCTGAGCTTGCAGAGACCATAAGGGAATTTCCTCAAATTTCTTATTTCAATGCCCCTCTTCCAAACCTCTCTCAGAAAGCACTGCTTAGGTGTTTTATAAGTCCCTTACCTCATAACTTCTGTGGGTTCCTGGCTGCTCGTTCCACTGTCTTTAGCCACACAACACACCCCCTGATGCTCTGGGGTTGTCTCAGCAGCTGCTGTGCATATAAAATCTGCAGAGCTGATGTGCTACTTTATATCCTGCATATCCTGTGAACGCACAGGATTAGCCTCAGTGGCATTTCAAACCCTTTGCAGGATGCAGTCAAGACCTAAATTATTTCTTCCACCTTGATTGCTAAATTTTATTACAGTACGGCTACCCCTTTCGTCCTACACCGTGTTTGCCTCTTGTGTTTGCTCATGCACTCCCTCACCCCCACCCAAGTTCACTCATTCCTAGATGTCCCCCAAAGCCTCATGCACCAAGGCAGGGCTTCTGAAAGGTGACTGTAGAATGGGGGCAGCATAGCTGAGGTGTTGTTAGGAGGTGGGGCTTGATCAGAAGCGGTGTATCTTCTGGGGAGGTGTGTCTCCCTCCCGGGCTCCTCCATTCTCTCTCTGCTTCCTAGCCACCGTGAAGTGAGCAGCTGTCCCTCTTCCTTCCACCGTGTCTTCCTGCCTTGGAGCCAGCCAACTGTGGACTAAAAATGTGAGCCAAAATAAGTCTCTCCTCTTTTAAATTGTGGGTGTTGAGACTTGTGTCCCTGCAACGAGAAAAATGACTAAGACATTCCTCTTTTGACCATTAAGGTTTTGTGCATTCTTCAAAGTCGAGGTCAGCTTCCTTTTCACTTATGAAAGATTCCCTGAGCCTCTAGCCCAAAATCACCTCTCCCCTTTCAACTTCAGCACTTTTCTTGGGATCCTCACCTGTCACTTGTCTCCTACTGCACTGTGGCATTGTTGTTCTGGTATGCCAAATGATTTAATTTCTCTCTCTTACTGATTTTTAAATGATTTCTGAGAGAAAATCATAGATGATAGATTGGTTTACTATTCTCACCCCATGTCTAAAATTACTGCATACGTAACAAATATTTAGAAAACACATGCTGAATGTATGAGCAACTAACACTTGCTCTGCCCAAGATGTTGGAACCATTGTAGTGAACAGACATTGATCTGCACTGGTTTTTGCCCCAAGCAAGGCTTTCTTTGGGCGGGGTGCTGAGACATGGTTTTGCCCAGGTGATATGTTGTTTGGGCTATCCTTGAACTCATTATGTAGTCCAGTTTGGCCTCAAACTTGGTACTATCCTCCTGCCTCAGCCTCCTGAATGCTAGGATTACAGGCACACACCCAGGAGGGCTTGGAATATGCTTGATTCATTAGTGATCCACCAGCACCTGGGGCCCATTTGTTGTTTCTCTGTAACCCACCAACTTAGTGCCCTTTGGCAATGGGAGCTCCAGGACTGTGAACCTCTGGAGGCCACCTGTTCTCAGCAGCCACCTTCCATGGCCCAGGCTCCCTCTCCCCGGCTTCTCCTCTGAGAGGTGCTGAATATCAAGGTGCCTAATGGAGCAGCCTCTCTCCACAGACACAATTGCCCTTCTCGGATGAGACGTGCTGCCCCATCGGACTCTGGAGGTTCATGGCCTTTAAGTAGCTATTTGAACAAGTATTTTCTGAGCTGTATTTCCCAGTATCCAGAGAGGTTTCCCTTGAATGCTCCCATTTGCCTTCTCTCTTTCCTTTGTACAGAAACCATCCCTTTTCTTTCTTTGGATTTACTGTGGGGATTTTCAGGAATGAAGTAAGGGATTTCCATTCTTAATTACAACCTGCAGGTAAGCCATGTGCTGAAATAAATGGAAAGCAATACCCAAGTTCTGGGATGAATTCTTTACTTGAAGATTTTCTTGCTGGATCAGATTCAAGAAAAGTAAACCGGAGTATCCATTTTAGACTTTGGTACTCCCATCGAGTATTAGTAAAAACACTGACTTTTCATGGTTTACCAGGTGTTCATATATTAATTATTTCACTTGACTCTTATAATCACTTTGTAACATACCTGCAGAAGATTTGTCACGGAAGCAGGTGGGCACCTCCAGGCTTGAGCACTGTCTCCCTCCCTCTTGGAAGCTTTTCCCTGCATGGGATATCACAACACAGTGCATGAGCACCTGTACATGAACCAGATGTAAACACTGGGTGACTGGCAGCCTGATAACTGTGTTCCTCACTGTTCTTTTTTTTTTTTGTGGGTACCGGGGGTCGAACTCAGGACCTCGTGCTTGTGAGCAGGTGCTTACGCCGCTGAGCTATCTCTCCAGCCCTCCTCACTGTTCTTAAGGAAAGCCAGAGGATGTTCTAGAATGAAACCTATCCAGAAGAAAATGATTATTATCTATTACTGGCCTTGAGTCTTGCAAGACACAGATAACCTAAGCTGGGGTGTAAGAGCCTGAAGCTGTGGGGCAGCGTGGGCAGGTGGAGAGACACGTTGGTGAAGCAGTGTCCCTGGTTTTGTCAGCAGTGCTGCATCCTGCCTGTCTGCTCTGAAGACTGGCCTTTCTTTGCCAGGTGGACGTGACACTCCCACAGACGCAACAGCTTCCTGCCTCTCCTCTTTCCATGCAATGTACTCTCAGTAGATGGGGGTTAACTGTCAATCTTTTTTTTTTTTGGTACCAGGAATCGAACTCACGACCTCGTGTTTCCAGGCAGACGCTGTGCCACTGAGCTACATCCCCAGCCCCTGTCAATCATTTTATATATATATATATGGATTTCAGTCCACTTGAAGCCTCTGACTTGAATTTTGCTATAAGGGGTACTTGCTGATTTTTTCCTGTGTCACTTGGCTAAAGTTGCTTTGGGCTACAGGGGAAGACCCTGACACTTCCCACAACCTAAATTATTCAATGTTGCTCTTTCTTAATCTTTGCAGAGGAGGAAACTGGGGCCCAAGAAAAGTGGTAACACAAATATACAATGAAAAGACAATAATTCACTTATAGCTAAAAATCAAATTTCCTTGCAAGATTCCTGGCAGCTTGAGATCAAAAGGAAACATGATGGGTTATATATAGAACTCTGTTATAGGTTGGATCTTAAATGTCCCCAAAAGGCCTTGTGTTGAAGGCTTGGTTGCCAGCCTGTGGCTCTGTTGGGAGGGGAGTAACTTTTAGGAGGTGTGGCCCAATGGAATGAAGTCAGGTAATTGAGGGTATACCATTGAAGGGGGTATTGGAACCCCAGCCCCTCTTCCTTGTCCTGTCCCATCCTGTCCCTTTTCTTCCTTCCCTTTCTTCTCCCATCCCCTCTCTCCCTTCCTCTCCTGTTTTCTCCTCTCCTTTCTTCTTCTCCCTTCTCTTCCTTTTATCCTCCTCTTCCTTCTCTTCTTCATTTTCCCTTCCCTCTTCTTCTTCCTCTTTATTCCTCCTCCTCCTCTTTCTCCTCCCCTTCTCCCTCCCTCCCTTCTTCCTGGACACCATAAGGTGAGCAACTTCCTCCCCACACACTCTCTGCCAGGACGTCCTGTCTTACCCCAGACCCAAAGCATGGGCTAAGATCTCTAAAACTGTGAGACAAAATAAACATTTTTCTCCCTTTAAGTTGTTTATCTCAGATATTTTGTCACTGCCACGGAAAGCTGACTAACACAACCTCGCTTTTGGAGATTAAAAACACTTGCTAGTTTTTCAGGTATATATACTTCTAGTACCAACCCCTTTACTCACTATTTTATTTCCTTGCTTTCACAGAAAATTTTACTGTTTACAAATTATAAATTTATGAAATTATTATAAAATAATAAATGCTAACTTTAAAATACAGAAAAATGTAACATTTAAGAAGCACCCCTGCAGAACGGATCAAGAAACAAGATCCAACAATATGCTGTATCCGAGAACCACATTTAACTCAAAAAAGAAATTCATAGACTAAAAGTCAAAGGATGGAACACAACACTCCATGCAACAGGAACCCAGGAAAAGGCAGGGAGCTATTCTGTTTGCAGACAATGGGAACTTCAAACCAAGAATGATCAAAAGAGATAAAGAAGGTCACTACATACTGGTTAGGGGAAAAATTCAAGAGGAAGAGATAACAATCATAAATATATATGCACCAAATATAGGAGCACCTAACTACATAAGACAAGTATTAATAGACATGAAAAATCAAATAAGCAATAACACAATTGTGTGGGACCTCAATACAACATTGTCATAAAGAGATAGATCAACTAGACAAAAAAAAAATCAGCAAACAAATAACAGAACTGAACCAAACATGTGAATAAATGGACTTTGTAGATGTTTACAGAGTGTTCCACCCAGCAACATCAGAATACACATTCTTCTTAGCTGCACATGGGACGTTCTCTAAAATAGACCATATAGTAGCCCATAGAACATGCTTAAGTAAATGCAAAGGAATTGAAATTATCCCATGTATATTATCTGACCAAAATGCAATAAAATTGGAAATTAATGACAAAAGAAACTTCAGAAACTCCATAAACACATGGAAATTAAATAACACCCTACTGAACAATCAATGGGTCACAGATGAAATTAAAGAAGAAATTAAACAATATCTACAATCAAACAAAAATACAAATACAGCTTACCAGAACCTGTGGGGTGCAATGAAAGCAGTCCTAAGAGGGAAATTCATAGCTTAGAATTGTCACATCAGGAAAACAGAACGAGCACAAATAACCTGATGCTGCACCTCAAGCTTCTAGAAAAAGAAGAGCAAGTCAATCTCAAAGCCCATACAAAGGAGGAAATTACAAAGATCAGAGCAGAAATTAACACAATTGAGGCTAAGAAAACAATACAAAGAATTAATGAATCGAAGCATTGGTTCTTTGAAAGAATAAATAAAATTGATAAACCCCTAGCCAACCTTATCAAAAAAAGGAAAGAAAAAACTCCAATTCATGCAATAAGGAATGAAAAGGGTGAAATCACTACACACCCTGTGGAAATTCAGAAGATCATCTATACCTACTTCTAAAATCTTTACTCACATAGAATGGAAAACACAGAAGAAATGGATAGATTCCTAAAAACGTATGAATTACCAAAGCCAAATCAAGAAGATATAAAAATTCTGAATAACCCAATATCAGTTAATGAAATTGAAAATGTAATTAAAAACTTATCAACAAAGAAAAACCCAGGTCCTGATGGATTCACAGCTGAATTCTGCAAGAAATTTAGAGAAGATTTAATGCCAATACTCCTCAAACTCTTTAATGAAATTGAAAGGGAAGCAATACTCCCTAACTCATTCCTGGAGGCAAGTATTACTCTGATACCAAAACCAGAGAAAGACTAACCAAAAAAGAGAACTACAGGCCAAGCTCCCTAATGAACATAGATGCAAAACTCCTCAATAAGATACTAGCAAACAGAATGCAGCAAATCATCAAGAAGATTATACACCATGACCAAGTGGGATTCATCGCAGGAATGCGGGAATGGTTCAACATATGAAAATCAATAAATGTAATACGCCATATCAACAGAGCCAAAGACAAAAATCACATGATCATCTCAATAGATGCAGCAAAAGCTTTTCATAAAGTCCAACACTCATTCATGATAAAAACCCTACAGAAAATTTGAATAGATGGTCTTTACCTCAATCTGATAAAAGCCAACTATGACAAATCAACAATCAATATCATACTAAATGGACAAAAACTAAAAGCTTTCAATCTAAAATCAGGATTAAGACAAGGATGTCCACTGTCACCACCCTTATTTGATACAGTTCTGGAAACACTAGCCAGAACAATTAGTCAAGAGAGAGAGAAATAAAAGGAATAGTGACAGGAAAGGAAGAAGTTAAATTATCATTATTTGCAGATGACATGATACTCTACATAGAAGGCCCCAAAAGCTCCACCAAAAGACTTCTAGATTTAATAACCAAATTCAGTAGCATAGCAGGATACAAAGTCAACACTCAAAAATCAATAGCCTTCCTGTACACAAAAAACAAACTCACCGAGAGAGAAATTAGGGAAACCACACCCTTCACGATAGCATCCAAAAAAGAAAAAAAAATACTTAAGAATCAATCTAGGGGCCAGTGAGATGGCTCAGTGGCATAAGCGCCTGCCTGGCAAGTGCGAGGGCCCGAGTTCGACTCCCGGAACCCACATGCGAAAAAGGGGCCGGTGATATCGCTCAGCGGCACGGGCGCCTGCTGGTGCACGAGGTCCTGAGGTCGACCCCTGGTACTCCCCCCACACACAAAAAAGAATCAATCTAACAAAGGAAATAAAAGAACTATACATTGAAAATTACAGCACTCTGAAAAAAGAGATCAAAGAGGATATCAGAAAATGGAAAGATATCCCTTGCTCATGGATAGGAAGTACCGACATTGTGAAAATGGCCATACTGCCGAAACTGTTATACAGATTTAATGCAATCTCAATCAAAACACCATTAGCATACCTCACAAATCTAGATAAAACATTCCTAAAATTCATTTGGAAACAGAAGAGACCTAGAATAGCAAAGGCATTCCTGGGCAACAAAGGCAAGGCAGGAGGCATCACAATCCCTGACTTGAAATTATACTACAGAGCTACTGTGATAAAATCAACATGATAATGGTGAAAAAACAGACCCGAGGATCAATGGAACAGATTAGAAGATACGGACACAACTACAAACACACTCAGCCACCTTATCTTTGAAAAAAGAGCCAAACATGTTCACTAGAAGAAAGATGGCTTCTTCAATAAATGGTGCTGCAAAACTAGTTTTCCACATGTCAAAGACTAAAACTAGACCCATGCCCATTACCATGCAGTAAACTAAAGACAAAATGGATCAAAGATCTAAATATTAAAACAGAAACACTAAATCTACTGGAAGAGAAAGTAGGCAGACATCTTGAAGATGTAGGGGAAGGCAGAGAGTTCATGAACAAAAACCAGACTGTACGGGAAGTACTTCAAAGTATCGACAACTGGGTTCTCATCTTATTAAAAAGTTTCTGCACATCAAAAGAAATCACCAACAGAGTGAAAAGAAAACCCACGGAGTGGTAAAAAATTTTAGCGAAAAGTGCCTCAGACAGTTATATCTAGAACATATAAAGAATTGAAAAAATCAGGCCCCTCCAAATTCAAAGACCCAATCCAAAAATGGGTGAATATGCCCTTCTCAGATGAAGAAATACAGATAGCAAATAAATACATGAAAAAAGGTTCAACATCACTGGTCATCCAAGAGGTGCAAATTAAAATAACACTGAGATTCCATCTCATCCCAGAAAGAATGGCTATTATCAAGAAATCAATCAATAACAATTGCTGGAGGGGCTGTGGGGAAAAGGAACCCTCTCCACTGGTAAGGTGGGAGTGTAGACTGGTACAACCACTGTGGAAATCAGTGTGGAGATTCCTCAAAAACCTAGGATTAGAGGTCCCATTCCACCCAACTATTCCCCTTCTGGGTATCTTCCCAGAAGAATTAAAAACATCGTACCACAGCGACATATGTGCACCCATGTTTATAGCGGCACAATTTGTAATAGCTAGATCTTGGAAACAACCCAAATGCCCATCAACCAAGGAATAGATAAAAAAGATGTGGTATTTTATATAATGGAGTACTACTGAGCCATAAAGAAGGATAAACTTGAGGTTTTTATAGGTAAATAGTGCAACTTGAGACCATACTCATAAGTGAAATAAATCAGTCTCGCATGTGTAAACATCATATTGTCTCCCTAGTGTAAGAAACTGAAAGAGTAGATAAGATCCAAAATCTACAATAGATATTGTAAAAGGGAAAGAATCTGTTCAAAAGGAAAGAACAACTGGGATGGGGGATAGGAGAAAAGGGAAAAGAAAATATGTATATATATGTATACACAAGATAGCTAAGATAATTATACTACTAATTTGTTTTAATTCACTGAATATATGTGCTTATATTGTTTGATCAATTTTGTATGCCTATATCTTGTAATCTGAGTAACTACTTTGAAGAATATATGTAATATATTAACCATTGTTAATTTCCTATTATCTTGTTTTGAAATTCTGTATCATTGTTTCTATTGTTTTTTCTCTTTAAAATAAAAAGAAAGAAGTGCCCCTGTAACTTTTGATATTTTATGCATTTTTTCTGCCTTTGTCTTTGTATATAAATGATATATTTTATACATCACTAATTTATAAGCATTTTTATAGCCTGCTTTTTAACTTGATGCATTGTAAGCTTTACTCCATGTCATTAAAAATTCTTTCAAATATCATGTATATTTGCTGGAACACTATTCCATCATGAAGAAATACCACATTTTATTTAACAATTCTGTTCTGTTTGATATTTACATTGTTGCCAATGTTTATTATAAATAAAGCAGCAATTATCATCCATATACCTAAATCTTTGTAAGTATCTCTAATTATTTCCTTTTAGTAGAGCCCTGGAAGTAAAAAATCTAGATCAAAGCTCAGAACATTTTAACACACTTGTATGACGCACACCCCATCAAAACTTCTTGAAAGATTGGTCTGTACTGGATGTCTCAGTTTTCTTCTCCTTTTTCTCCTCAACCCAGCCGAGGGCTCAGTTCATGGTCACTTGGGCTCCATTGTCTCTAGGCCTGTGTGATGCAGAAACATCATGGTGGAGAGCTGCGGCAGAGGAAGATGCTCACCTTGCAGTGACTGGGAAGCAGAGAGAATGAGAAAGCTCACATTTGACCTCTTCACAATTCCCATGCATACTTTCCAGTCTCACCATACTTGACTTCCTCATCAAATTTATTCTTTCAGCATCTCTCACTTCCTTAAATTCTATTTCTTTGACTTTTGAATCTTTGTGTCTCAAATTCCTCTTCTTGGATCTTTGCCACATCCTTCTAGGCTCAGGAATGAATTTGGCTGCCTACTAACAGTGACAAGTGAATGAGGAATTACTTTTCTTACACACTGGAAAATGGCACACATCTGGCAGAATTTGTTTAGTAACTCAATGATGGTAGGCCCAGCATTTCTGAGATGTTTTGTGCCTTCCTGGCATGCTTACTGCCTGAAGATTACAATGTAGCTGCTGTAGCACCAGTCATCATATCTATATTCAAGAAATAAATAACATGGCAACTTCTCCTTTTTTGCATACTTTTTTATTTTTTAAATCTAGGGAGGGAGTTCTCACTGTATACTTTCTGCCTCCATCAGAAACTCCCTCTCTCTTCTGGGATGACTTCTCCCAAACTCGTCCCAGTATCACGTACTCCAGGAGCTTCCAAACATGTTCTAATGTCAGAACTTTTCATTTTAAATGAAGCTTCCCTGGAAAGGTGTTACATAAAACAGAGACCTTGATGTCTGCCTGTGGTCCTCCCCTTCCTTCATAGGAGGGTGGGAGCGGGACCTGAGCATTTCCAGGATTCCTTCAGGCACTGAGAAACACACTTGATCTTGGAGTCCTGGCCTGGACCTCACAGGGCAGATTCTAAGACAAAGGCGTATCTGTTGTTGCTCCTTTCTGAGGAAGTCAGCACCACAGAAGCAGGAATGAGGGGATAGGGGACCGGGGCCGGGGAGGGGTGGGGAACAATTGCAGGTACATTAAGGAGCATCAAGTTCTCTTGCTCACTCATCTTGCTAGAGCCTCTTCTGAGCGGCCACATGAGCTGTTGCAGCTCAGGACGCTCTGTCTCTGGAGCGAAGGAGAGAAGAATGTGCTGACTCCCAGAAACAATCGCTCCAAATTTTACCCAATATGTATTCACTCCCCTGCACAGTTGGTCTGTTACGTGCAAGGTGCCCACTGAGTCCTGTGCCATGTCCTGCTTGAGGGACGACAAGTGAGCCCCAGGGCGGGTGGTTAGACATGCACAGCTGGGATAGGAAATGAGCTTTTGGGGGTACCTGATGAAGGACAGTTCCAGGTAGCCTCAGGACCTGAGGTGCCACACAAGTCTGATATAGTGGGTGAGGGCCCCCAGTGCACGGACAGAAAAACCATAACCCAGAGAGCGGAAATGCCTCGCCCACTGCTAACCAGCCAGTTAGCAGCAGAACGCTGCGCCTCACTCTGCATCTCGTGTTCCTCCTCATACTAAGCTGTCACTGTATGACTTTTGTCCCATCTTCCTCTTGAGTTGTCAAGAAATCATCACCAACACCTTGGCCATTCTCAGTGGAATTTACTAAGTGGCTTTGGCACCGATGTCATCCATCACAAGAATGTCCTAACTGGAACATTATTGTTGTTGTCGTTGTTGGTCGGGTTCCTTTGGAGTTAGGGAAAGCAACTCTCTGACAGCGGAGTGGAAGCTGTCACTATCTGCCATACCTGCCAATGTTAGGTAGAGGATTTCTTCATCTCCGGCAGGATCAAAGGGCAGTTGTCCTTATTTAATAAGATGCTGAGGATTACGCTGAGCCAGACCGATACACCCAAACCTCCACGAGTACTTCACAGCTTATATGTTTTTTGAATATTGTAAATTGCCTCACATCCCTTCCTGTAATCAACAGAGTATAAATCAGGCACAACTATAATAACCATAAATAATTTTCCTCCAGAAAATAAAACCAAACTGGGGAATAGGCATTAACAATTCACAAATAAGTTCTGTTTGTAGCTGTGCAGAGGAAGATGGCCGGGAGTTACCTTGATTTAGATGCTGGATCCTCCTGAGATCAGTTACGCTCTGAAATGATTCCTTGAGGCAGGTGGCCTCCTAGGAAAGGACACTTAAGTAATTCACACTTTCTTGGACAGTTCAAGCACAAGCCTACTAAGTATCAGACACACTAAAGCATTGTGTAAAAACAAACAAATGACGGTGACCAGCATGCAAGTTCACGTTTCGAATCACAGTCCTTGCTTTCCTTCCTGGTACACACATTTCCTGGCCATGAGATGTCTTCGTGTGCACTCGGGTTTGTGCAAATTCAAAGTCATGGCATTTCCTAAAAGCTTTTAGGTTGTCATATTCTTGAGTCGGTTCAGTAAAATACGTGTTCTGACCTTTGATAGTTGACTGATTGCCCTCATGAAATAACTGGGACTCATTAGCCTTTTCCCTGGAGACTTTTATGTGTGTGTTATTTATATTGAAGTATTAAAACATATTCATATTTAATCTACTCAGCCATAATTTTTTTCCATGAAAATTACTCACACAAGCTGGCCTGATCATAAGAAATCTCATTACTAGTAACTTCCCGATACTTAGACACAGGCTGCTTGGCTTGTGCTGGGGTCACAAAAGCTACAGCTCGTTTCTGACTCTACAGTGATTTTAAGATGATGGTCTCCAGGGCCGGTGAGATGGCTCAGCGGCGTAAGCGCCTGCCTTGCAAGCGCGAGGGCCCGAGTTCGACTCCCGGAACCCACATATGAAAAAGGGACCGGTGATATCGCTCAGAGGCACGGGTGCCTGTTGGCGCGCGAGGTCCTGAGGTCGACCCCCCGGTACCCACAAAAAAAAAAAAAAAAAAAAAAGATGATGGTCTCCATAGAGCCAGAAACAATCTTTTTTCAACTTTTGAAGCAAACATTATTTCAGTGCTTAGGAAAAACTTCTGAAATGTTCCTTGATATTTTTTAGTTCATGTAAACAATAATAACAAAACTGTGTGGTGCTCTGGTACAATTATAGCAGTATATTTCTCATTTGGCTTTGAGAGAGTGAGGAGTTGGAAGTGGGGATCCAATTCTGTATTTATCAAACATTTACTAAGATGGGAAGTGAACTGTCTTCCACATTTGTCAAATCCACCACAATGTTTAGAAAAGCAGGGGTCACAACAATGCTAACTTTGGAGTAAAAGAGGAGGCAGGAAAGAGGAAAAAAAAAGAGACCAAGCTTTAAAAGTTAGGCTACTGACAGTCTTTGTCCAGTGGGTAACTGGCTATAAATACAGAACACTATTCTAACCATGTAGTAAGCATTCAATAATTCATTGATGGGGACAAGTATTAGATCAATTGTCTTTTAGGCCTCTGGTTGCTAGGAAACACACTAGCATAAAGCTTGTTTAGGAATCTAGAACAATAACGTGTACTAAATGAAGGCTTTAGAACTGAAGAATGAATTTCATGCACCACTCTCACTCTGGTTAGTTCAATTAGGTACCACGAAGGCACAGGCAATGAGTCGTTTGTTACGGGTATGAGCTACTCAACAAGCCATGGGCACTTTTTAAAGTGTGAGCCATTGTTGGTGATGAGAAGAAAAATTCAACTACCAAGATTAGATGAAAAACTCAAATATATTCTAACAGTGATTTGTTTATATGAGAGGAATAGGACATTTTAATAGGTCAGAAGATAAATAAAAATGATCTGGAAAAATGAAAACTAAAATTTAGATCTCACTAAGTTTGCATTTCTACATGGAGAAGGGTAGTGAAAGTAGGGTAGTGAATCTCAAACTTTTTTATATCATGACCTATAATTAAGAAAATCATTTAATGTTGTCACCTATAGTGTGTGCACACAAACACACACATATTTGATATTAAAATACCTTAAAATGAGTCTTATTTCAATGAACTCTGATATTTTCTATTCTATTCTATTTCATTGTTTCAAGAAGGCTGCCATGATCTGTCTCATTGATTTCACAGCCCATGATGAGGGGTCTGAAACACATAGGGCTGTACCCAGGTAAGGACATAGAGTAGGCGACATGGCGTTAGAATTTTGGTGGGTTCTTACTCATTACCGCCTGAATGAAGAAAATGCTGGGTGGTTCAAAACAGTCAGGAAACTTCTGGGAAGTTAGCAGGCTGAGAAGTCTGCCCTACACATGAGAATCAGGTGAAAGTAAAGATTTGTCCCAAACTACTGGAGACCGGACAGCTGACTGACTTACCTTGAAGTTGTGGTAGAATTTCCACTGGACCTATCAGATTTTGAGAACTTGGTGGGGTGTGGTTATAGTCAGGGACTGGTGGATGGTGTCATTGAATAATGCTGGGGACAAAGGACCTTGGAAAATGCTACCTTGCTGCCTGGTTACAATCTTTGCATACCTTACAGAGGAAGTATTTTCTAAGGTGGGAACTTAGCTCTTCCTTGCTCAGAATGCTGAAAGGGCTTCCTATGACACTGAGGATGAAGGCCAAAATCCTTGTCATGGGCCACAAGCGTCTGCCCAGTGTGTCCCCTGCCTCTCTCTGGCTGTTCTCCTGCCATCTTCCCTGCCCTTCTAGCCTGTGGGACACTTTCTAACACTCTAACCCAGTGATGGTGAACCTTTGAGAGACCAGGTGCCAAGATTGCAACCCAAAACCCACTGCAATGAAACCTAAGGTTTTAGCTTAGAAAATGAAACTGAGGTTTTAGCTTAGAAAAATAACTGTTATCAGTGTCATAGGTTCGCCACCACTGCTAACCTTTTCTCGGGGTTCCCTCATACTTTTCCTTCTTCCACACCCAACTTATTATTTACTCCCTCACAAAGCCCTTCCTGACCTCCAGATGAGACTAGCCCAGTTAGACCCTTCATATAAAGCAAACCAATCATTTGTCAAGCATGTCCCTAGTACACCTCCCCCACTATATAATGTGCCTAGTATACCTCCCCCCTGTATAATGAGTCCTGCAAAAGCAGGGACCACGTCTGATAAAAGAATAGCCCGGTGTGGTGCTGTGCACCTGTAGTCCAAACTACTCAGGAGGCTGAGGCAAGATCACTCGTGTCCGGAAATTTAAAGCCAGCCTGGGCAACAGGAGACCCTGTCTCTAAATCAATTAATCAATCAATCAATCAGCTCTACAGTTTTACCAGGGCTTTACACTCAATTTACTTTGATAATTTTTAGAATATTTCTTAAACCTGTGCTCATATCACCTTTTTCACTGATCATATTGTTATAATTGCTTTCTCTCCCTTCCTTAAGCTTCTGATGAGTGTATGTACTTCATGGTTTTTTCTTTCAAAGAATCAGCTTTTGGTTTTAGTTATTCCTGCTACTATTTCTAGCAAGACTGCCACATCCTGATTAAATCCAATAGTATTTTTTTAAAGAACTAGTGTCTTAAGGTTTTTAGTTGTACAATTATCTTATCTATAAAGACTTTTTGTCTCTTCCTTTTTAGTATTCATATCTGCTATTTCATTTCCATGCCTTGTTGCTTCATTTTAGCCTCTACAAATGTTAACAGTAGTGGTGATAAGCCTCTCTGTCTGGTTCCTGAGTTTGATGGAAATGGCTTTAGTACTTTTCCATTTTGTATACTCTTTGCTGCGGTTTTTTTTTTTTTTTTAATACGTGGGTACCGGGAGTGAACTCAGGACCTTGCGTTTACCAGGCAGGCGCTTATGCTGCTAAGCTATATCACCGGCCCTGCTGCATTGGTTTGAGTAGCCAGCATATACTGTTCCCTGAAGAGCCAGTAAGTTTGTGTATTAGCTTTCTGATGCTTTGACAAAGTACCTGAGAAAACAACTTAAAAGGAGAAAAGGTTTATTTTGGATCAATGTGTCAGAAGTTTCAATCCATGGTCACTTGGTCCCATTTTTTTGGGAAGACTGAACGTCAAGGTGAGGAGCACTGTGGTGGGAAAGAGCTGCTGACATCTTGGCTGCAGGAGGTGAAAGCAGAGAGAGAGGGACAGAGGCAGAGGCAGAGAGCAGGGTGCGAGGATAGCCTTCAAGGACACACCCCAGTTTCCTGATTCCTCCAACTAGGTTCCCTAAAGTTCCCACCACCTCCAATGGTGCCTCAGGCTGATGACTCAGCCTTTACCACATGGCCTTTGAGGGACATCTCAGATCCAAACCCTAACAAATTGGATACAAAAGAGAAGTGTGCTGGGAGCCAACTGGAAAAAGAGCCTTTCAAGAAGGAGTGAATATATGTGTAAAATATCAATGGGTCAATTAAGAGAAAGCCTGAGAACAGATCATTAGATTTAAAAACGTGGTGGTCTAGTCACCTTGAGAAGAGCAGTCTCCATGAAGTTGAGGTTGGAATGGGTTAAAGAGAGAATGGGAGGAGAGGAAGTGGAGACAGGGAGAGGAGGCACATTTTTTTTGCCAGGTTTTGTTAAGTGGAGAAGAAAAGGGTCAAAGGTATGTTTTAGATTTATTTTTTGTAAAGATGGAAGGCATTAAACAAGTTTTGAAAGCTGCTGCTAACCCAGAGCCTTGGACACACTACATATTCTTACTCTACCACTGAGCTACACCCCTAGCGCCAAGGAGGGACAGTTTATTTACAGTAAGAGGAGGGAAGTCAGAATGTGATAAACGGGGACAGCTATTGGTAAGTGGGCCACTGTGGTCATCTATTGCTCTTTTTCTCAGTGTACCTGAAGATTTCCTAGGAGATTCTAGTGAGGATGCAGGTTTAAAATAACCAGCCTATAGCTAGAACCATGCAACCCAAAGAGCACGTTCGTTCCTTCCCCAAAGTCTCTGTGTGCACCATGGACCTCATCTACTTGCTGCAGAGGAAAGGCAGTTCCAGAGCAGCCTGAAATGACAGTGAAGAGAGAGTGACCTGTGCCTTCTAGGCCTTAAGCCCAGGCTGTGAGGATACCCTAGACCTGGCTCATCTTCCTGGTGGGACAGGCAAGGAAGGGAGTGAGGGAAGAAGGAGGAGAGGGAGAAAGGGAGGGAGGGGGGAGAGAAAGAGGGAAGAAGGAGAGAGAGACAGAGAGAGAGAGACAGAGAGACAGAGAGAGAGAGAGAGAGAGAGAGAGAGAGAGAGAGAGAGAGAGAGAGAGAGAGAGAGAGAAAGTGAGTATAAATGAGAATCAGACTGCTCCCAAAAGGGAGAAGGACTGATTTCTGTGGCCTTGCTGGCTCCATCATCTAGAAGTCAAGGTCAGTTTTTTCCTCAAACACGACCAGTCCCCAGCCCTGGAGAGAGGTGACGTGCCCTCAGTGATGCCAACTATTCCTTGGAGTAGAAGGAGTGGAGTAGGGGAACAGTGCTTAATAATCTAGGTTGCTTTCCCTCCACCTCCCGGACCTGAGTCAAAACTGGGTGTCATGAGAGATGACTTTGGCAGGCATGGTACTTTTCTGCTTCGTGCATCATCTTCTCTACGGCGGCCCCCATACTCTCCAGGGCCACCACAGATGTCGGCGCCCCCCTAGTCCACCAAAGTACGGCTTGTGGTGTGAAGTTATGAGCAGTGGGGAAATGTTGGCATATTTTTCAGAAAGAAAGGAAGGAAGGAAGGAAGAAAGGAAGGAAGGAAAAAAGAAAGAAAGAAAAACAAAAAGAAAGAGAAAGGAAGGAAGGAAGAAAGAAAGAAAAAAAGAAAGAAAGAAAGAAAGAAAGAAAGAAAGAAAGAAAGAAGAAAGAGAGAGAGAGAGAGGGAGGAATCGATATTGTGAACCTCCCACCTCCTGAATTCTGTGCAGTTATTTTCTACCTACTGACACCCACCTCAGCGAGCTTCTTTAGCATTCTTCCCTGTGGAGTAAAAACAAGAATTAGCTTGTTTTCCGAGAGCAGCACCCACAGGAGAAGGAGCCCAGGTATAAGAGCGTGACGGAGAATGCCTAGATAAATACCCTGTTCCTATTCAGTCCCCCGGCATTGTGTGGTAATGGACTCCGATATTAAAATGCATATTTCATCGGCTGTCGTCCCACAATTTGGAGGCGCGCCATTCCCTATGTATGAGCCACTCACTCACGCTCATCACATGGAGAAAATTACATTTCCCCCGCTGCCAAATGGAAGAGAGAGATTATCCCACGTGGACAAGCACAATGCTCCCAAGAGCAGTTTCCACACCCCAGACACCGAGCTAAAACACCCAGAAGGGAGCCTGAGCTTTCCCGGTCTTGGCCCAGGACAGCCTCTTCATTTAGACGCCCCAGACCCTCGTCTGACGCTGGTACGCCGACTGTGATGGGACGCGTGCCTGTCTGTGTTTTTTGGATAAAAGGAACATCTTAGGAACTCTTATTATTCCTTCCTAGAAGGGATGTTATAAAATTGAATAAATCAACACAGAATATTTTATATTTATGCATTCTTGCTGAATTGATAACACTTATTTGTAATGAAAATTAAGCAAGCGAAATGTTAAAGAGTTCTCCTTGGAGAAGGCACATCGAAATGTCTTACCACCGATGTACACCCATTTGCTTGTTACACACTCTGTCCTCATCCCTACCTATTCTTTTAGGTTAATAAAGGTCCAGACAGCTGCTACCTCCGAGCGTATAATCCTAAATCTCTTATGTACCCAAATGCATATGATTAATGGCAACCGTGTCTGCATAATAATTATAGGTAACATCTATTACACCTCGTATGACCATTATTGGGCTAACCACTTAATACATTTTCCAATATGATTCTACACTTTTTAATTTTTATGGTTTTGTCCATGTTACAATTAGCACAGTTATACGACCCACAGATTGATTCTTTCAACAATTTCTGAGCACCCATTAAGCGCCAGAAATTGTAAGAGGCTCTGGTGGGGGATGAAGCAGAAATAACTACAGTTCATAGCGCATCCCATGAAGTGTGCACATGTGGTTCTCACTCTGCTTTGGTTGGGATAAGGGCAGGGATTTACAGGCAGCGAAAGCCATTAGTGACCTCATTATACAACATTTAGGTTATAATATTTTTCTCTGCCTAGAAAAGCAGTTCCCCGCCCATTCCAATAGGATGCACGCGTCTATTTGGTGTGGACCTCTTTGGGCTTGCTGGAGAGCGGCACATAAACACCAATTACTGAAGTTACAGGTCTGGTGGCTTCTCCGATTCCTTTTCTCTGGCTCCCAGAGTGTTGGCTCCCTTCTGTTAGTTTTATTTGGCGTTGCAATAAGAGCATGAAATCCCAGCCCAGGCACCCCGCTGTGAATCCAAGGGCGGTTCCAGCCCCGCGCACCTGCGCTTGGCGCCCCCTGGACCCTCGGCCCGGGCCACCTCGAGTCCACGCGAGTCTCCCCTGGCCTGGAGCCGCCCGGTTCCTGCCGGCTCCTTCTCCCCGCCCTCTCCCGGGCCGCTACCGCAGCGCCGTCTGACCCCATCCCCTGCTCCTCTTCCTCCGCTGCCCAGGTGGAGCTTGAGGGAACCTCCTCGCGGGTAGAGTGAGGACAGGCTTCTAAGGTGACTGCGGACCCTGGGGAGCGTGTGCCCAGGCGGGAAGGCCAGGCGGGCTCGACGCAGGTGAAGCAGCCTTGGAGGGGCAGGATCGCGCCAGGCCGGTGTCCGCGGTGCGCGCTCTGCCCGAGCCGCGCGGAGGCCGCGGAGGGAGGAGCGGGGCGCGCGCGGGACGCGGCCGCCCTGGGGAGCCGGGGGCCTGGCTCTCCCGCGCGGCCGCCGTCGCAGCAGGTGGGGGCCCGGCGGGCCGGGGGCGGGGCCCGGCTCGGGGCGGAGCCGCGGCGGCGGCCTCCGGGGTGGCAGACCGGCTGATCCCGAGCCCGAGCGGAGCGCGCCGCGGGCCGGGCTGTCGGGGCGCCCGCGGGAGCCTGCCGCGCGCTGGGGCTGGGACCGGCCTGGCCGAGCGCGCCGGCGCCGCGGCCGCAGACAAAGGCGCCACTTGCGCCGGGCGCCGCGCTCGGCGCTCTGCCTCGGTAAGTGGCTCCCCCTTCGCTGGCTTCCTCCTCCCGCCGCCTGCGCCTCTCGGAGTTCCGCGGGCTCCGAAGAAGATGGGGAGAAGGAAGAGATGAGACGTCCCCGATCTCCCTGCACCCCCGCCTCGCCCTCGCGGAAACACCAAACTAGCGAGTTTCCGAGCGGTGGGCTGTCTCCGCGGGACCCCCGGCCGCCCGCGGTGCCCTCTTCGCGCGCCTGGGCTGTCCCTTGGTCTCCATCCTGGCCGAGAGGGCTGCCACTGGGTTTCCCCGGGTGTGTTTAGGGGAGGGGGGCGCAGGGGTCAGGCGCAAGGAGGAGACCCCACCCCTGGGGACAGTCCCACGCGTCCGGGGTCGCCGAGGGGCGGTTCGCTCTGCGAATTCAAATTTCGGTCTTGGTTGTGGGGTCTGCCTCAGTCCCCTATTATGCTCCTTTCCAGCCCCCTTCTACCCCGGCTCAAGGGTTAGGACAGCGCCCTCTCCCTGCCACACCCGACGGAGGCGCCCGCTCTCGGGGTCCTGGCCACGGGACAGAAGGATCCCCGCTGATTTCCCGGGCTCGAGCCCCGAAACTGCTGGGGGCGGGCGATGCGGACAGCGGCTGGGGACTGACATCACTGCCGTGTCCCGGGCCGGCTCCTCCTGCCTCTTCCCCGGTTTTTCCCCATCAGAAAAGCAGTAGGGAGCCCGGCTAGCTTTTGCTTTTGTTCTGCCCGCTACTCTCCGGAATCTGCGAAGCCGGGTGGGCGGATGCCCGGGAGGGGGCTGTGGTGGGAGTTCCAGGTGCGGCCCGAAGTGACAGTTGGAGGAGGCGGTGGCTTCCTAGCCCTCGGTTTCGGATGGATTCCGATAGCTAATCAACACCTGGGGGCCGGGGGCTGCTCGGCCGCGTCCCGACTGAGCGCGGTGCCGCCGCCGCCCCCGCTGCCGCGCACTGTCACGCGCCTCTCGGCGCTCTCGGAGGCGCTTCCTTCGAGAAGCGCATTTTCATTCATGGATCTGTGCCTGGGATTTGATTAATGTCACCTCTGCCGGGGTTCTCTAAAGAGGGTGTCTTTTACTTTTCTATATCATAGCCTTTTACTGAGGACCTACTATGTGCAAGGCAGTGTCCTAAGTTCAGTTTAATTTAAAAAAATTACTGACTACCTACTAAGTGCAACCTGATGTGCTATGGCGTTCTCAACTGGGTACTTATTGAGTACCTATTATGCTCGAGGTAGCTGTGCTGTAATATTTACCGAACAGCTACTAAGTGCAAAGGGCTGTTCCTCCGCCTTCTCCTCCTCTTTCCTCTACTTCCTCTCCTCCTTCTCCTCCTCCTTCTCCTTCTCCTTCTCCTCCTCCTTCTTCTTCCTATCCCTCTTCCCCTTCCCCTCCTCTTCCTTCCTTCCTTCCTTTTTTTTTTTTTTTTTTTCGCTGAGGGGTTGCCCTGTGTACTTTGGGGTGCCTATAGGGACCAAGAGGGAGAGAATATAATGTCTCCTGACCCTCAAGTCCTCAGCTTTCTGAGTAAACTGCATTTTAACCTTCCGGGCTGCTTAGGTGTGGCTGAGCTGGTCTTCTGCACTTGAGGGTAACTTCTATGCCTAAGGGTTTGTTAGACATCAGCAGAGCAAAGTAATGAAAAACTACTGCTCTGGAACCTCTTTCCAAATCAGTTTCCTTAAATGATAATGATAATAATAATAGCATAAAAGAAGTTCCTTTTCACAAAGCACTATGCTAGTTATCAGAGGGAGTGAACAAAGGTTAATAAGCCAAATCTCTAATGCTCAAAGGGATGGGGAATGTGTGGTGAGGACAGAAAGACATACAATGAACCTAAAAAGAAGAGTGAACCAGAAGGGTAGGGGAGAGGGAAGCATAAAAATGGGGCCAGGTGGACCTTCGGCTCCTAGCTCCGTACTGGCACCAGTGGCTGGGGTGAGAATGTCTTTAAAACCCCATGGTTGCATGTGGCTGGGGCCATATCAAATGGTCTGAGAGTCCTTCTGCTAAGACATCTGATGAATCCTTTCCTCCGATTGTCCTGGGATCTCAAGACACAGTAGAATAATCAGACTGGCAAGAAAACTGGATCCTCAATCTATTAGCAAATATTTGAGCACTTGCAATGTTATATAGGCCATTATGAGGGAAATATAGTCTAAGCCATAAGGTTTGTCCTAAAAGATCTAGCAGAGTTCTTGATAAACTCATAAAATGACGGCATGGGCAGCATATATGAAAAGCCAGGAGCAAATGCCTCCCAAAGTTTAACATCAGAAAAAACTTCTGACCTCACGGAATTGCTGCTTTTCTTTTATCAGACATCGAGACTGCTGTCTGTGCCTTGTATGTTTATCTTCTTACGTTGGCCTGCAGCAATCTCTGGTAAGAACTTTATCCTAGCTTCTTGGTACAGTGAGTTTTTTCTTCCTAAATTACTTCTGATTTCCTTTTAAAATTCTTTTAAAACTACATTATATTATTTTTGTTGGAAAGCCCCCCCATGTCTTTTCTGGAAATAGGCCCATTATGAAAGATGTCTAGAAAATACAGTAAACGCCACATAAATATACTTGAGATCATGTATTTGCCAATGAGAGAAAAACCAAAGGAGAAAAACACAAGGAGTTTACAGAGAAAACATAAACTGGTCTTGCAAGATGAAATAGGATTCCAGTGGCAAAGGAGACTAACAAAGACTTCCATCCTGAACGGAGGAGGATGGCTTTAGCAAAGGTGTCAAGGAAAACCAACCATCTTTACAGCCTTTAGAATCTGCTAGGTCTTCACCTGGAGTGGTTTCCATGCATTCAACAAAGAAGCCTGCTGGAGCGGTTTACTGTGTTTCAAGGACTGTACTAAGTGGCAGGTGGGGGCATCACCGAGCAGTCTGAGGTCCCCTAGCAGTGAGTGAGGACCCTTGACTCCTCTTTCAGCAGCCGTAGTAGCCCCGCTTCCCTCCCATTCTTTGGATCATTCTTGCAGTGTTTTCACCTGAGCTGAACTTGACCGTAATACCCGCGGCCCGGAATGTGAGTTCTTTTTCTCTCTGCGTCTGTCCCTCCTTGCAGGCTCTTGCAGGAAGAGTCTGAGAGTAGGTGTGTCCTAATGCCTGCTTTTTCACTCCTGAGGGCCTGCTGTCCTCTTGTCCTCTTCACCATTTTCAGCTGATCTGAGCCTTTCACTATATAAAAACTAGTCTCGGGGGAAAAGCAATCTGTCATCTGTCACTGTCTCTTGAATATGAATGTAGGTCACTGTTCTCTCTTCCAGGGGTCTTTGCTTGTTAAGCCTCAACATGGCGTGAAAGGTTGTGTCTGCTGTGAGAGAAGTCAACACAGACAGACGAGAGCGGAGGTGAATGGGGGAGCCAGGTGCCTTTCCTGGCAGTCCTGAAATGTTTTTTTTTTTTTCATGAAAAAGACAAAGCGATTGTGAGTTGGAAGGGTCCTGTGAGGACTGAATGAAAGGCTCTGAGTAAGCTTCATTAGCTTCATGGTGAAGCTGTCTCTGAGAAAGTTTTTGAGAAACGATTGGACAGAGGTATCTGCAAGAAAGGGATACTAGAAACTTTCTTCCATCAAAAAACTGGCAGGGGCTGGTGATATAGTTCAGTGGCATAAGCGCCTGCCTGGCAAGCGCGAGGTCCTGAGTTCAACTCCCGGTACACGCATATTAAAAAAAAAAAAGCTGGCAGGATCTCAGAGAAGCTTCTCAGAGTGTTGGCTTAAATCAAGAGCATGAATCAAAATGAAATTGTTAACTACAGGGTGATCTGTACTTTTGTTAATATCTGCCCCCAAAAGTAAGGATTTCCATATCTTCAGCAATACCAGGTCAGCACCAGCAGCATCTTCGTAGGATGGAAAGAGAACAAGGTTAGTTCAAGGTCAGCATGTGGCTTTGAGTTCCACTCATGGATAGAAGTAACTTGTTGCACTTTGTAAGTGAAGTTGGGCCATGCCCAAGTTAATGCTTCACAAACTGAATGAACCTTGTTATCAGATCACTTGAATGGTAGTTGAAATTTCACCGATTCAAACTTCTCTTTTGGAATATACAAGCCCGGGATGAGACTTTACCTTGCATCAGAATAGGCCAGGCAGGAAATATTTGTTCTCCCTGCTTGGAGAGGCAAGTGATTGAAGTACTTAAAAACTAAAATAATACACATTTAAAGGAACTCTATGATTCAGACTTTTTGTTCATTCATTCATTAGTTAACTAATCGTTTTCCTTAGTGTAGATCAACGTGGCTTCACAGAGGAATGTTTTTGAATTGTTGTTTTGGTATATAAGTGCACCTGGCTCTGTGTGAGGCCTATCTATCAATATATTAATGTCTAGGTTAACAAAAATAAAAAGAATTTATATGAAAATTTGCTGTAGGTATTTTTTAATAGCCAGTATTCCTTTTATATTTAAACTGATTTGATTTGTGTAAAAATTTTCAAGAATTAAGATCTGATTGGAGATTTTTGAGTCAAATCTGCACACATTCAGAAAGAGTAGACCTGAAGGAGATTTTAGGGGTCCTTGCCCAGGCCTCCTTGTCCATTGTATAAATGGAGAAACTGAGGCTGAGAGATTAGATGGTTTGCCAAGGCTACACAAAGTTTAGTGACGAGGCTGGAGCTAGGAACCAGAACTTTGCCCACCCCAACCACTCAGTGCTGCTGGATGCCACTCTTCTGTCTTCTTGGTTGCCAGAGTTTGTAACTGAAGGGGTTCAGGCAGGAAAAGGGCTTAACTTTCATCCTTTGCTGGGCACCCGAGACAACTACTTGAATCAGGCTGATCAGACCTATGCGAAAGGCTTGGGTACACACGGGTAGTACTGAGAAGAACCACAGAAAAATGGGAACAAGTTGGATTGGTGAACTGAAGTTATTTTTTAAACTTTCTTTATAAACTTTTAAACTTTTATAAACTTATGTTTTTTATCATCTTTACAGTAAACAATTAGAATGAAAGCATTTATTTTCCTACTTAGAAAAGTAATACGCATTCATTATGGAAAGTAGCAAGAAGAATAAATAAATCTTACCTGTGATATTTAGAGCCCATTTAGATTTTGCTACGTTTATTTTTAGTGGTTTTCTCAGCTTATTTTAAAACACAGTTGAATAATTGAGACTATATTGTACATATAATTTTAATTTATATCTTGCTTTTTCTTTTTGCATTTTTTTTTTTTTTGAGACAGAGTCTCACTGCATAGTTCAGGCTGGCCTTGAATTCACTGTGTAGCCCAGGCTGGCCTCAAACTCACAGCAATCCTCCTGCCTCAGCCTCTCAAGTGCTGGGATTACAAGTGTGGGCCACTATGCCTGGCCTGCCTTACATTTTTTTCTATTCACATTAGAACAAGCTATATTATAAACTCTTTGTAGACATAATTTTTAATGGCTACATTATTCAGCTCTTGAAAGCACCTTAATTTAGCACATTTTGTTACTAGTGGACATTAAGTTTGCGCCCAGTTGCTCCCTGCTGTGTCATTGCATAAGCAAGTTATGTCCATGCTTTTTCTACAGTTGCATTGTTTTCTTGGTTTACATTCCCAGATAGTGCAGTTGCCCCACCAGGAGTGTGAGGGCATTGTGTTAAATGGCTTTACAAAAATCGTGTACCAGTGTATCCTACATTGATAGCGTGCTATCAGTGATGGAATTTTACCACATCATCGAGAGCATACAGTACTTAATTATTGTAATTACAGTACTTAAGTGGAAAAAGTAAAAGAGGGAGCAAGAGAGCAAGGATGTCTTTGTTGCTTTCATTTGCATTTTGGTTAGGAAATAGCTGAACATTTTTATATAGGACCGATTCCTAGTTGTATTTGTGTGTGTGTGTATGTGCTATCTATTTGGATTTAGTGGCTTAAAAATTAATCTGTACTATATATGGAAAGCCATTTTTCAAAAGGGAAAACAAAATCTGATATCAAAGGTATAATGGGCATTTTGTGAAAAATTCCATCCAACCCTAAGGTCCTGGGATTTCAACACCTTGAGTGTCATGCTTCAGGCTGTTAATTCTCATTCCTTACAAAAGTCTGTGGAATGAGTGCTGCTATCATCTCCTTTCACATATAAGGAAAATGATGCATAGAAAATGTAAAGTGACTTAGCCACACTCACGTACACTTTAACCACTGCCAACGCCCTCTTGGTCTTGGCCAACGTGGCTTGCCTCCATTGTGTAGTTGGTCTTTGAGGGACTTGGGTTAGCAACTTCCTCTGATTTCTGTTGTCTAGTTTTGGAAACACTTTGTGGTACTATATGGCCCCTTTTTCTATCTTTAATTTCCTTATTATATCTTCTTTATCTCTTTTCCTCTCCTGTGTTTTCATCCTTTTTTTTTTTTTAATCGATTCAGGCATATTCTGAATAGTTTCTTCTGTCTTCCAAATTACGATATGTTTCTTCAGCTGTATCTGATCTGTAGTTAAATCCATCTGTTCATTCTCAGTGTTAATCACTGAGTTTCCATTGTAGAATTCTAATCATTTTTCCAATATACTGTTCCTTTACATAATTCCTAGTTTCTTGTTGCAATTTTAAAGTCCAGGTTTTATCTCTATGAGTATGCTAAATATAGATGCTTTACATTCTATGTCTGGAAAATTTTCTTTTCTTTTCTTTTTGTGAGTACTGGGGGTCGAACCCAGCACCTCGCGCACCAGCAGGTGCCTGTGCCGCTGAACAATATCACCAGCCCTTTTTTTGTATGTGGGTTCCGGGAGTCGAACTCAGGACCTCATGCTTGCCAGGCAGGCGCTTATGCCGCTGAGCTATCTCACCAGCCCCTGGAAAATTTTCATCTGGACTACCTAAGTATCTTTTTTTCTGTTTATTCTGATTCTCTTGTGGGTTTATATTTATGTTGTCATGTTTCTTTGCATGCTTGGTTATCTTTGAATGTGTGCCGGATATTATTTTGAAAGGAATATATGGATAGATATGTTTCCTCCGTTTTAAAATATGCACTTTTTTACATTTTAAGCTCTGAAATCAGGATGTGTTTTACAATTAATAAAATTTTATGGTTATAGTTGGTAGCATTTTCTTCTTTTTAGCTTGTACATAAGATAATAATGCATCATATAAATCATAATATTTCACATTTGATGGCAGGTGATAATTTGAGGCTTTGGATGATGGTGATAAAGATGACAAGCACTCTAGAGAGAATTGTAATTAGCTTCTGTAGGCTTTTCTGTTATACTGACCAGCAGTACTAGGACAGTTTAGAGGCTTGAGATTCTCTAGGCCACACGGATGACATGAAGCCAGACTAGTTAATTTTTTGTTTTCTTTTACTCCTAGAGTCCAGCTCTTTGGGTCCTACCCTAAGTGTAAAGTGGTCCACCAGGTCTTACCTTAGGGATGTTCTGGCCTCTTGATCCCATGAGGCTGTCAGTATGCTGCTCTGCTTCAGCTTCCTCTTTTGGATTGGTGAGTCTCTAGCTGGGTAAAAATCGGAACTAATGCAGAGCTACATGCCTAGGTCTCCTTTTTTTTCCACATCTTAAACCTGAAATCCTTCCCTATCTTGTTAGGTCTTTGATACTTTTAGCAAGTTTTGTTTTGTTTAAATTTCATCTAGTTTCCTTTCTGTGTTCACTGGGAAGGTTGGTTCTAGTACCCAGTTCATTGCTGCTGACAAGAGGTGGGACCAAGGCCAGTCCATTTTAGAGACCGATCAGAGAGAACCACCAGTCACTATCTGCTCTTTACCTACCATCACTAGGCCTCCACTCATCCTAGTGGCAGCTGGGAAGCAAAAGTTGGGATGAATAAATTTCCACTAACTAGACATAGCTAGATGTAGATCTGTTTCCCTACGTAGATGAGACTAATTCCTCAGGCTAATTTCCAATAAGGTAGGTGACCTTGCAGAAAGAGTAGCAGAGGAGTGATATTTGGAGCCCCTAAATCCTCACTCCCTACCCATCTGGATTCTTCCTTCTCTTCCATACTGTCCTGTGAGAAGACGGGAAGTTAGGACCCAGGGAAGTGTCAAGTAAGAGCTTCTCTCTTCTGGCAACTGTTAAGAAGTTTAAAAAGTAGGCTACATCTTAGCTGGGTAAGGTTTCTTCCATTCAACATGGCTCCCCAACATTTTCATATAGAACACAAAAATTCCCCTCCATAACCAAGATTTTTCCTTGTAGAGGCCAAACACTCATGTCCCGGTCCAGGACTCAGAGTAACCTTCCTAGGTGACTTCTTGATTTGAGTGTCTCAAAAACAGCTTTAGATCTTTTCTGGCATTTAGAAGCAACACAGCCAACCTTATGTTCTCTAGATCAGCAGCTAAATGTATCTGCCCTCTATCTTGTTCCAATCGCATAGACATGTCTTCCCCAGCCAGAGAAACTTCCTTTGAGAAAAATGTATTTGCTGAGTTTGAAAAGGTTGGGGAAAGGGCCACTGAGAGGTGGTAAGTCCTCCCCTACCACTTCATTAGAGCCTCCAGTGGCTTTTAGGGAGGGAAGAGGATGCTTTAATTTTTATTTTTGAGTTCATTTTTCCTTGGAAACCTTAGTACTAAGAGACCTTCAGTGCTCACTAGAGAAACGGATTTAATATAAGATGTATAAATATATAAGGATTTACAAGGTAGGTTTATGAGGGCCACCTGCAGAGTTTGGCGCGGAAGAGTGCAAAAGGGCTGTCTGCGCGCTGGAGATCCAAAGGATGCAGTCAAAGCTCAAAGGCCTGGAGCTGACTGCAGAGTCCTGTGTGAATCTGTATCAGGAGGCTGAAAGGTCTGCACTGGAAGGCTGAAGAGTCTGTGCTGGAAGCCCAGGAGACAGACTCCAAAGAGAAGGCGGAGACTGGAGCTGCTCCAAAGAAACAGCGTCCAGACTTCCTTCTGTCCCCTTTTTATTCCATTCAGGCTACAAGCCCATTGGCTGGTGCCGCTCACACCCAGGGTGGGTCTTCTGTTTTCAGCCACACCCAGAACTATGCTAACCCAGTCACTCGGTCTTTTTACTCAAGTTGACACAACAGTTAACTGTGACACACTCCTATTTGTACTGCTTTCTGCCCAAGGAAGCCCAGATCCCCTCTTACCTTTCAGATGTGCAACCGCTGGGTAAAGAGGAGGAGAGTGTGAGCAGGAGTCAGCTCCTCTGGGAAGAGCCTGTGTTCAGTGGTGGGTTTCCCAACTAACTTTTTGGAGACCACTGCACACCATGGAGCCCTTTGTATATTCCATGGTGATTTATCCAGCTGATTTTCATTTTCATTTTACAATATTTCATGTATATATGTATATTCCACCATATTGCTAGAAATAGAAATCCTCCAATTAGGTTTTAATAACTGTCCAGAAAGAAACGGATCTGTCATTCCACTCCCATGGAGTTCTAAATTGTGACTGATCCCTCTGGAAGAAATGCTAATTACTTAATTAATTTTGAAGAGACAAATTTTCTATTTTTTGGGAAAATGTTCCCTTCTATGACATTTTTTTTTTTTTGTGGGTACCGGGGGGTCGACCTCAGGACCTCGCGCGCCAACAGGCACCCGTGCCGCTGAGCGATATCACTGGCCCCTTTTTCGTATGTGGGATCCGGGAGTCGGACTCGGGCCCTCACGCTTGCAAGGCAGGCGCTTATGCCGCTGAGCCATCTCACCGGCCCTCTATGATTATTTTTGAAGGCAAAATCACTAGAAAGTCCTACCAGCGTAAGAACTTCTGAACCATGTCTGAAAAGTCCTCATCTTTTTTTTTTTTAATGTGGGTACCGGGAGTCAACCTTAGGAACTCATGCTTGCCAGCAAGTGCTTGTGTCGCTGAGCAATATCACTGGCCCTTTTTTTCCTTTATGTGGGTACCAGAAGTCGAACTCAGGACCTTGCGCTTGCCAGGCAGGCACTTATGCCGCTGAGCTATCTCACCGGCCTGAAAAGTCTTCATCTTGAAATGAAGTAATTCCTCAAATATATTTCACTTTACATATAAGCCCAAATTTCTTTTTATTTATCAGTAACCTGAGCTCCTCAGCTGATTTTTTTGTTTTGTTTTAGTTGAGATAAGGTCTCGCTATATAGTTCAGGCTGGCATTGAACTCACTATTTAGCCCAGGCTGGCCTTGAATTTGCATTGATCCTCCTGCCTCAGCCTCCTGAGTGCTAGGATTACATGTGGCACCATGCCTGGCTCTGAACTGTTTTTTCTAAAAAGGTATAGTTATTTGAGATTCATCAGAGTAGCTTTCTATATTTCTTTTGGCAAAATTTTCTATTTATTTGGATTTGAGTTTTTTTCCAGCCATTTTAAGACCATCTTGTCTGCTAATGAGAGATAATAGTTTGCGATTTGAGTAACATATGTGAAAGCCATGGGGAGATTAGAGTTAGCTGAGCAAACTCCTGGCCTTGTTGGAGACCAAGACATTGGCTTCTGTGTGTGGTGAGTTTTTACTGAGTGTCCTGAATTTTTTCAAAGACTCAGAACAGTGAAATATTATAGTACTTTCAACAGAAAAAAAGGGACAGAGATGTTCAGAAATCTGAAATTATCTTTTTCGTAAGAGAAGAATAAGATGATTGCAGCAAATCACTTTGGAAGAAGAGGTGAGAAATATGTAACAATGCAGTCACTGTGGTGGACTGCTTTGAGCTTTCCAGATCAGAGGAGAGAGAATGAAAAATTCCTTATAAATGATTATACAATTCCAATACCTGCAGTGTCAGACTCAGAGAGGATTTTAACAACCCCTCTGTCTGCTGTATAATAAAACCCTCAGAATGTGTGCCATGCAAATGGGAGAGAGAGTGTTAGGATGTCAGAGGAGGAAGAGAGCTCTGTATACCGAGTGAGATCATGTCTGGTAAACAGTCCTGGGCATGTTGTGTTCTCAACGTCTATCTGTTTTTCTGTATTTTACCATTTTCTTGAGATGAATGGTGTTTAAAGATGAAAGAAAAAAATTACTTAGATCTATACTAATTCTGATAGGTCTCTTGATGGAGGAAGATAGGCACACAAATCCAAAGTGGAGATGCTCTTAGTTCATCCAAGTACTTTAACTAAAAGCTCAAAGCACTATGCGTGCTTTCATTCTGCAGAAGTTCTTCAGCGAATTTGTTCATCCTAAAAACCTCCTTTTCTTATGAGCAGTCTTTGAACCTGAACCTGAGATGGATTTATGGAACAAGTGGTAGGAACAACATCCTTTGGCTGTTTCCTGATTTATCCAGGAGCAGATCCCCAGAGCCAAAACGCAGTTCTGACTTTTTGGTCTTATTTAACTGACAAACGATATGGTATTTGCTCCACACTCCCAAGTTCAGGATTTGGCTTCTGGAATATAATGAAATAACCCTCTGGCTTTCCATTCTATCTCTCCTATGGGTGAGAAATAATAATAGCATTATTATTCAGTTATACCATTAAAAGCAATGTGAGATTTCAGTTTTCTAAAACTGTATTGCCTTCAAGTTAGATTATTTGAAATAAGGCGTTTCCTCTCCTGTAATGGACACCTAGAAAGAAGGGTGTGTAGCTGTGGACTCAGGTAGCAGACCCAGCCACGTGTACATCTATATAAACTTTTTCTTTTTTCTAGAAGGACGCATAAGACATTGTTAGTAGTGGTTAAGTAAGATTCAGGCGAGGGAAAGGATTTTTTATTTTATATTTTATACTTTTCTATACTGTTTTACTTTTCATTAAAAAATGTTTTTGCAGTGCCTGGGGATTGAACCTAGGGCCTTGCACATGCTAGACAAGTACTGTACCGCTGAGTGTCTCCAGGCCTTACGCTATTTGATTTTCAAAATAAGATAATATTTTTATTAAATAAGAAAAAAAGGGGAAAGATTAAGAAGATGGAAAAAAAGGGTTCTGTCCTGAGTTTAACATCTAGACTTTCTCATTGGAAATTGTGGTTTTTAGAACTCATCAGTCCCGTATCTGTGGGAAACACGATGAATGTCCATCTTGTGTATCCCCCATGGTTTTGTGTAGTTTTTATTACATACCCTTTCATAAAGCCCTCTTATGACAGTGTCTTCTTTGGGCCTCCCACTGGCACTGTCCAGGCTAGTATTAATGGTTCCCATTTTACAAACGGGAAAACTTAAACTTGGGGAAGATGGATGGCTTGTTGTAGAGGACATAGTCACTATGTGTAATTCCAGGACTGGAAGGCAAGTTTTATTCCATGTTCAGTGTTCATTTATCCTAGATAGAAATAAATTATTTATTCTGGACATTCTTTTTTAAATAATCCAAGCTGTCTTTTCTCTGGTTTTGTGCCATTGCATCTATTTCATTCTGTGTTGAATCATATATGTATAATTGTCCTTTTCATTAATCTCATTAGCATAAATCCTCTCTTTCTCTCCCTTCCTCCCTTCCTCCCTCCCCCTTTTTTTCATTTTTTGAGACAGGGTCTCACTATGTAGTTCAAGCTGGCCTTGAGTTCACTGGCTAGCCCAGGATGGCCTAGAACTTGCAGTGATCCTCCTGCCTCAGCCTCCTGAGTGCTGGAACTACGGCCATGCACCACCACACCTGAGTTCTCCCTTCCTTTTCTAGCCTTACTGTGTCTATTATGTGCATAAACTACTTACTTAATCATTATTTTATGGAATTGGGTACTCAGGGTGCTTTCCTCCAAATAATTGCTCATTTTTAGGAAAACCATAGTAATAAGCCAAGCCATTTCCACAAGACTAATGTCATGTGCACAAGAGAATTAGAACCACATAATGTTTGAGTTGGAGGGAAACCATCTTGGAGAGTACTCTCTTGCTTTGTAAATGAGGAAACTGAAGATCACATAACTTGCCCAGGGTCCCACAGGGAAGTAGAGGTGACATGGTATGCGGAGCCTGAGACGTCTAACTTCAGCCCAGCTCCCCTCCTGCTGCAGCAAGAGTGACAGAGAACAATTGTCCCGGCCATCAGGTTTTAGATGAATGGTCAATGCAGGCAAAAAAAAAAAAAAAAAAAAAAAAAAAAAAAGGTCACCCACAGTGAAAACTCCAACTGTGAAGAGATCATCTGAAAAAGAAAGAGCTATACCAAACATATTTTTCCAAGTTTTAATGCATGATTTTGCAGGCATACCTCCTTTTAAAGCAAACTTCCTATATAAATGTTAGCATTTCAACAAAAAGATTGATTCACTGTAAGAATCCTTTAGATGGTAAGTAGTATCCCTACCACTGTGTACATTAGAGTAAGATCTCGCTTACTTGTTGGGTAAAACGCAGGCGCATGACATCGAAGTTGTGAACTGAGTAATCAATGGCACTGTCTTACTTGTAGGCCTCTTAAAATGCAAGCTGTTACCTGAAATGTTAAGTGGGATAAGCCAGGTACAGCATGACAGATGCCTTCTGTTCTCACTCATATGTGGCAGCTAGAGGAGTTGATCTCACAGAAGTAGAAAGTAGAACAGTGGTTACCACAGGCTGAAAAAGATCGCGGGGAGAGAGGATGGGGAGAGGTTGGTTAAGTGGTACCGAGTTCCAGTTTCAGAGGAGGACTGAGTTCCCATGTCCTATAGCACAGAACTATAATGAGGGACTGTAGTTAACAATGACTTACTGCATATTTCTAAATAGCTAAGACAGAGGGTTATGAATGTTCCCAACACAAAAAATAAGTGTTTGATGTGATAGATATGCTAATTACCCTAATTTGATCACTTTGCATTGTATAAATCCATCAAATTAACACACCCTACCCTCCCTCACAAAAAAGACATCACTTGGAGAATATATCTGTGTACATATATGCATATGTTTGTGTGGGACACACAATTATATATACATGCCCAGGCTCCAAACCTAGAGACTCTCATCTACACGGTCTGGGAAGGGGTCCGGATGTCAGTATTTCAAACTGTAGCTTGGCCGATATGGGAATTTTGTGGAATTTTTAAAAATACTGATGCCTGGGTCCCATTCTAGCAGTTCTGATCTACTTGGCCTGGCATCTGTCTGGGCGTCAGAATTTTGTCAAAGCTCCTCTTACAATTCTGATAGGCAGCCAAGACTGCAGTCCTCCAGCTTAGTGAGACCAGGTTTATTTGTGCATAGTAGGTGCTCAAAAAATGACTATAACGAAAGACAGAAGGATTTATAAGAAATGCTAGTGCTAAGAAGGTGTACATTTCCGGTTCTTGGGTTATTTCCTGGGCTTGACTATGCTGGCATTTGGAGTTCAGGTGGGCAGCAAAGCCTGATAAATTCAGCTCACAGGCATAGTCTTCGCTGTGGCCACCCATGGAACTTTGAGCTGAAACTGATAGCTGAGATCTTGCTAATTGCTGATCCATTGTTTCTGCTATGATAGGCGGGGCACATCTGCCTATCACACTCTGGGCCTAACATCGTTCTTGGGCGAGAAATAGCAGGGAACTGGCATCTGGGACACTAAGGTGCTTCAGCCCTGGCTTTAGCTAGGTGAACTCTGTCCAGTTCAGTGTCTGCCAGGGCCTCCCCACTGCCAGGACTTAGCTTGAGAGCTTCCTGAAGCACGGACCGCCTCTGTTGCCTAGTTTCCTTTGTTCCCCGGATGATTCTTGTTTAGTCCAGGGGATAAGGGAGGGGAAGTATTTCCAAATCTGGGTGAATGCAAGTGCTTTCTACTATGGAGAGGCTTAGCTATCCTGGAAAAGGGGTAATCACCAGGCCATTGGAAGCGTCTCAGATCACACACAGCGAGGAGTAGCTCACTGGTCTTTGTATCAGAATCCCTTGGAAGCCTTGTTAAACTATAGTGCTGGGGGACCCCCAAAGTTTCTGATTCAGTAGGTTGTAAGGTGGGACCCAAGAATGTGCATTTTGTATACTTTCCCTGGTGATGCTGATGTTACCAGTCTAGGGACAACTACTCCAGGAAGGACACAGCGATGGGACTGTGCTGTGATATGTTGTTTAGGAAATGGTTAAAAGGTCACAAAATATGCAATTGAGGGCTGGGCATGGTGGCA
Source organism: Erethizon dorsatum (assembly GCA_028451465.1). Taxonomy (NCBI): domain Eukaryota; kingdom Metazoa; phylum Chordata; class Mammalia; order Rodentia; family Erethizontidae; genus Erethizon; species Erethizon dorsatum. The sequence goes on along the minus strand of CM051829.1, from coordinate 28,395,282 downwards.
CATGCCTGTACTTCTAGCATTCTGAGAGACTGAGACAGGAGGATTGCAATTTTGAACCCAGCCTGGGCAACTTAGCAACTTAGGGAGACACTGTCTCAAAATGAAAAATAAGAAAAAGCTTGGGATGTAGCTTAGTGCAAAGGTCCTGGATTCAGTCCTAGCACCACACAGACACACACTCACACACACAAAAGGAGAAGAAAAAGAAGAAAGAAAGCAATTGAAATGACCAATAAGATTGACAAATATAAAGACGTAGGAAACACCAACTATGTGCTACTTGTTATATAAGCTTTGCTGCTATAAGGAAGAGGAAAATGTGGTTACTACAGGAAGCAGCTAGCGTGGGGTACATGTGGGGTGTGCGATGGACCAGGAAAGGAGCAGCCACAGTGCTCTGTGGAGGGAGCACCCAGGCACCATTGGGACACACATGGGCAGAGGGGTGTGGCTCAGAGGAGGCTTCCGGAAGCAGGTGATGGCTGCATGGAATTTGAAGAGGGCCAGGAATATCCCAGAAGTAGCACAGGCCAAGTTGAGAGAGAACACAAGCAAGCTTCACAAGGGAGCCACACATGGCTTTGGAGGGAGGAAAGGGCTGGATGTGCAGGGGACTCAGTCTGGGTGGGCCAGGGGAAGCTGGTCCCAGGAGTCTGTCCTCATTTGAGGAGCCTGGGCCAACCTGAAGAGAAGTGAAGTTGTCAGGGGTGTAAGCAGATGAGGAGGATGAGCAGACTTGCTGCCCACTGACTGCATTTGGAAAATGAACTGGAAGGAATATGTGCCAGCAAGAGACATAGGAGCCTGTCAGGGAGTCCCTGTGGGAAGTGATGTGGCCACAGGGGACACGGCCTTTACATCATCTTGTCCTTGCATCACCCTCTGCCTCTGCTCAGCGTTTTAAACTTCTCATTGACTGTGTGTGCTGTGAGGGTGCTGCTGTGCAGTCATCCCGTGCTCCCCTGTACAGATGGCGTTTTTAAAGGAAAATGAAGTTAAAGTGAATGGCAGCCTTGGAGCAGGTGAACCACAAAAACGCAACCACAGAGCTGGCCGTGGTGGCGTATGCCTGTGATCCCAGCATGGAGGCAGGAAGATCACAGGTTCAAGTTCCCCTTGGGCAATTTAGTGAGACCTGTCTGAAAATAAAAATAGCTGGAGGTGTAGCTCGGTGGTAGAGCACACCTGAGTTTGAGCCCCAGTTCCACAGGGGGGGAAAAAAATCCACATGAGGGGTGTGTGTGGAAGGCAGTGGGCGAGTCCCACCTTCTGAGCCTAGGCGAGGTCAGAAGAGACTGCTCATTTTGTATCTGAGGGGAGCTCCAGGTTTTCCGTATCTTGCACTAGCTGTAAGTCATGCTTTCCTCTTCTGCGCCCACCTGGAGACTTCTTGCAGCATTACAGCATGCTTGGCCCCAAACTGAGGCCACTCTGGCCAGTTTCCTAGGTTCACAGTGCCCTCAGGATGGCCCTGATGCAGGGCACTATGAAGGGAAGAGGCTGTCCAGAACAAATAAGAGTCCCTTCATGCCCACCACAGCTGCAAACCAGCTATGCATGAAGGCAATGGAGAAGAGGGCTGCAGTGCGCTAATTGCTGGGCAGGCCCAGTGCAAAAGGAGCTGAGAAGGGGTCAGTTCTCATCTGTCTCTGGCCCCTCTGAAAAGAAATCAACAGTGATGGATTTCACTTGTGGTGATTCTGGCTTCAGCCTGGTAATGAAAATTTGATTTGTGGTTTCCTCTCACAGGCTCTTCATCGCACAGTAATTGATACATCTCCAACAAGTGGCTCTCAAGGAAATCAATTCTGACAGGTCCCGTCAGCACCCGGATTGTCTAACAAGGATCTATTCAGGCTTCTCCTCTCCTGTGTGCCCCTTCCTCCTTCAGGCCATGGGGTCATCCCATGGCTGAGTTAGGGGCTCCCTTGGAGCCCCACATGGGCTGCTGGGGAAGGAGGAAGTGGCAGTGGCCACATGGAATAGATTGATCAGCAGGCAGAGCCCGCACTCGGAGGTAATGATGTCAAGATTTATAGGTCACCTTTGTCCAGGTGGCTTTGCTGCTTCACACCAACAAAGTAGCTGTGGTTGAGGTTGCAGGATGGGGAGCTGGCGACCTGCCGCAGACTGAAAGGGTGGTAAGTGGAAAGTACCAGGCAGATCTGCTGTCCCTGTTCACCCTGCTTTGGAAGGAGAGACAGGACCTGAATGCCTCTCCCAGGGTAGGCCTGGACATTATGCCTATGACACAGTCACCTGGTGTGCTCTCACTAGCAGGTTGCTAAAAATGTTTGGCCAAATGTCTGAGGGGACTTTTGTCCACCTTTTGCTGAGGCAGAGTTGCTTTTTCCTGACTCCATCTGCTGTTTGGCTCTGAATGAAGCTCAGCGTACAGTGTGCGTCATCGTAGTGTGCTCTTGGGTCATTTGAAGGAGTTCCATCTTTTCCCTCTCTCATGGTGTTCACTGCCAGCCCTGCTCAGTGAAACAGCACCAGAATGTCTTCTGCCTTCTTGAATAATGTTGATTGCGTGAATCTTGTCTCCTCAGACACTCAGCATACTTCAGGGCAGGAACTCAGACCTAATACAGAACCTCCTTTACACTACTCCCTCGCTCCCCACAGTAGCTGTTGTGTAATTGAATGCTTCACTGAGATGCTCAGATCTTCCTCATCTCACTGTCTGAACACACCTGCCTTTCCAGCGTCTATCCAGTGCTGCTCACGGCCTTCCCCTTAGACTCCCCCGGAAGGACTGCTTGGTGCACATTTTCATCCTTCACTCTGTGAGCGGTGTGGGAGCCATAGTTTGCATATTCATTCTAGGTCCCCTTTGTATCCTCAAATGCACTTAAAACATGAGGAAGCACTGGGCACACGGCATCTACTTGGAATCCCCTCTACTTGGGAGGCTGAAGGTGGAGGATTGTGAATTTGAAGCCATCCAGGGCAACATTAAAAGACCCTGTCTCTAAAAAACCTGTTTTTTAAAGCAAGGAAGCAAGATATATTAGTTATCTATTGCTGTATAACAAATGACCCCATAATTTGGAAGCTTAAACCAGCAAATAGTTATTATCTTATGGTTCCTATGGGGTAGAGATTTGCAAGAAGCTTAGCTGGGTGCTTCTTGCCCAGGGTCTCTCATGAGGTTGCAATCAAGATGTTGGCAGGGCTGCAGACATCTGAAGACTTGTCTTGGGCTGGGGACTGTGCTTCCAAGGTCACTCAATGGCTGTTGGCTGGAGGCCTCAGTTCCTCTCTGTAGATCTTACCACAGGCAGCTGGCTTCCCCCAGAGCAGGTGATATAAGAGAGAGCAAGGGGGAAGTGGTGATGCCTTTTATTACCTAGACTCTGAACTTGGATACTGTCGTTCCCATTTTCTTTCTGTTCGTTACACGTGAGTCACCGAGTCCAGCCCACACTCAAAAGGAAGGGGAATCATGCTTAACCTTTTGAAGGGCGTATCAAACGCATTTTAAACCACCACAAAAGGTGTGGCTCCTGGTTCTGACCAAATGAGTATGCAGCCAGAGTTTATCACTTCCCATGTGAGTGGTTTGTGGCCTGCTCTGGGAACCCCATGTGCCTATGGGTGGAGAGTGGAATGGGATTGGAATCCACAGGTACTCAGAGTTAGTCTGACAACAGTTATTGGGAGGCTGTGTTACATGTTCCGTGAGTTTGCATACCCAGGAAAGTTCCGTGTGACCTCTTCTTCACAGGGCTCACAGGTCAATGGCACCTTTCAGAAGCCCTGTACAGTTACCTCGTCCTTTTGAAGGCCTAACGTATTGACTAGACTTCCAGTCTGTCTAGAAAGATGAAGAACGGGCAACTTAAAGAACAGTTGGGGGCCGGTGAGATGGCTCAGCGGCGTAAGCGCCTGCCTGGCAAGCGTGAGGTCCTGAGTTCGACTCCCGGAACTCACATATGAAAAAAGGGCCAGCGATATCGCTCAGCGGCACAGGCGCCTGCTGGCATGTGAGGTCCTGAGGTCGCCCCCTGGTACCCACAAAAAAAACAGTTGGAGGATTTGGAATCTTTTCCAGAATTTGGGTCTCAAGTTTCTCATCTCTACAGTGAAAGGGATGGAGGAGGCCAGTGGGCCTCTGCCCTGGATGCTTGTTGGAGTCGCCTGGGAAACTTCCAAAGAAACTGCTCCCAGAAATTCTGATTCATCCAGTCTAGGGGGGGAGTCTGGCATAGTAGCTCCTTAGATGAGACCCACTAGGCTATCAATGACAATCCCATAGGTTATGACATTCGATGACTTTGAGTGGTAAGCTCTGTGGTCATGTGGCCTTGTTGAGAAGCCTGAATCCTGAATTTACCACCTACCCCCAGCTCTGGTCACCCACAGTGGTCTAAGAAAGTTCTGATCTGCCTTGTGTGTTAATGAACTCGCTGCTGCCAGAATAGCTGAACCTGTAACCATAGGAGGAATTACTGCATCGGGCAGGTGGGTAAACCAGGCCAGTGGTTCTCCGAGTGCAGTCTGCAGTTCAGCAACAACAACTGGAAATGTTTTTAGCAATGCTCATTCTTTCTGCTCCTTACTCTTAATCAGAGTTTCTGGATCTCTGGGGTGGAGCCTTTGCATGTGATCCTGATCCATATAAAGCTAGAAAAGCCCTGGATCAGAGGACTGACCTCAAGCTTTCCTCTGAGCAGCAGTGAATTAGGAGAGGGATATAAATGTCTGTCTTGGAAACATCTGTCTTTCAGAAGATGTATTGGGGATGGAGTGACTTCACATGGCTGTAACTTCTGCTAAAGGGTACCCAAAGTCCTCTTGCTTCTTGGGGACTGATGCTGGACGTTCAGCTAGGAGAGATTCCTTCATAAAAAAACCAAACAGACATTATCACCCTTAAGCATCTAAGTACTATTTCCTATTTTACAATATCCCTGGGCTATTGTTTTCTGTAGTCCAGAGAGTCTGTCCAAGCTCTTTGTGTCTTTTCTTCTCTTCAAGAAGAATTGCATGCATCTATGGTAGTGCTCTGGGGATATGGTGGAGATATGAAATCAGAGCGTGCAAATCCTAATTCCCCATCCACTTTGTGTGCCCCTAGCAGTGACAGGATATGAAGCTAGATGAATGGAACTGAGCCTCTATGGCAAGTCTTATATTCATTAAAAAATACAACCTCCCTTCAAAAACAAACAAACAAACAAACAGGTAGTGTGGTTGCAATCCCAGTATTATGGGAGGGAGGGTGAGGGAGGAGGATCACAAGTTTAACCCCAGCCTGGGTAACTTAATGACTCACCAAGACCCTGTCTCAAAATAAATAAAAAAGACTGGGATTGTAGCTCAGTGCAAGGGCCCAGGTTCAAATCCCCAGCCACCCCCCCCAAACACCAACAACAAAACCCTCTTTTTTAATTTGAGAGAGTAAAAATGTAAGTGTTTTGAACTCTACTTGGGTTATTATTTTTATGTTGTCTCCTAACCACAAACTGTATCCCCAGCTCTTGGCAGTCACCCTGTGCCCTTGTGGCATGTATGGCAAATCCAGCCAGCAACAAGCCTTAGTCAAGGGCTGTCCTCTAAGTTCACTCTACACTTCCATGCCAGAAGATCTTGACCGCACTTGTCATTGGGAACTGTCCAGCTCCAGTTTTTATCTTTAATAATTACTGAAGGAGTTCATTTCATTCAGGAGGCTACAAGGATAACAAAAGAACTGGATGACAATGGCTGAGTGAAACTGGAAGATTGACTTGCACATCAAATGCTAAATAGTCAACATAAAGCACAAAGCATTGATCCCAAACTGCAAACATCAATAGCACTCACTCCAGACTCCCCTCTCCAAGGAGCTGCTGGTGGTATCCACAGGCTCACACAACTGAAGGGGAATGTCTTTGTTTTAGTCCTGTAGAAATATATCTGTGTCTATCATCTTCATTTTGTGTTATGATGGTCATTTTCCTAGTAGGAAAAAAAAAGAAAAAAGAAAAAACAAACAGAAGGAGGAGAAGAAATTGTATTATCCCAAATTATGCTCCCCCTCTATCTGGTACGTTTAGTTTTCTTAAGTTACGGAATCACCTAGAATGCTTTAAAAAGAATACAGATGCTTGGGAGCCAGTCCAGTGGTTGAGATTTGACTAGATAGGGATATGGTCCATAGGCTCCCTGGACTGGTATTTTAAAAAGTTCCCTGGATGATTCTAGTGTATAGTTTGGGCTGTGGACACCTGGCTGAGAGCATCATGCATTGCATTCTCTGGCTCTTGATGTGATTTTTCCCTAATTTGTTACTGTACAGATTAATCCAGTGCTGACCCTTAAAGACATTCCCTGTCTTCCAGTGTGGGCTGTGTTGGGATGAGTAGCATCTCTCTCTCTCTCTCTCTCCCCTTCTCTCCCTCTCTGCCTTGATCTGTCTTTGAGATCGGATGTTTGGTGACAGTGGTATGAGCTATATACTACACAGTCTGGCTTTTCTGTAGAGAAAATTGAATCCTGCCTAAAAGTTGTCCACAGTGTGTACTTGTTAGCTTTCCATTGCTGTGACAGAATGCCTGAGAATGACAAAGGAGGAAAGATTTACTTCGGCTCACAGTTTCAGAGGTTTCAGGCCCAGGTCAGCGGGCTCCACTGCTTTTTTAGGCCTGTGGCAAGACAGCAACATCTTTGTGGAGGAAAGCTACTCACCTCATAGCAGCTGGCAAGCAGAGGGGGAGAGAGAGGAAGAGCCCAAGAAGGAGCCAGAGACAAGATGTGGTCCTCAAGGTCATGTCCCCATGACCCACTTCCTTCAACTAGGCCTCACCTCTTAAGCTTCCATTACCTCCTCTGTCAGCCACTTTCCTTTGCTGGGACAAAATACCTGATACCTGAAACTTAAAGGAGAAGAGGTTTTTTTTTGGCTCATAATTTCAGAGAGTTCAGTCCATGGGTGGCTGGCTCCAAGGCAGAAATGGCATAGCAAAAGGGACTGGCAGAGGAAAACTTCTCAATGCATGGCAGCCAAAAAATGTGTGCATATGGGGTGGGGTTTGTGGAGGCAGGGACAAAATTACACCCTTCCAGGTCATGTCCCAGTGACCCACCTGAAACCAGACCCCACCTCCTAACAGCATGTTTAGCTATGAACTCATCAATGGATTAATCTACTGAGTATAGTGCCCCATGATCCAGTCACCTACAAAAAGCCATACCTCTGAACATGGGAGATTTTTGGAGAACACTGTAGAACAAAACCACAACACCACCTGATAATGCCATCAAGTTTTGAATTCATCAATGGGTTAATCCACTGATGAAGTTAGAGCCCTCCTGATTACCTTCTAAAAGCTTCCCTCTAAACACATGAGCCTTTTCGGGGGACATTTTAGATCTAGACTATAATAATGTAGAAATATGACTGACTTACCTGTGTGTCTACCTCAGCCAGTGCCCTGGGGGCTGCTCTGCCTCGGTGTCCGCTTGTGCACAGCCACCCTTGGTCAGCAAGGAGCCCAGTGAGTGCGTGTGGCTGGCTCAGTAATGACTTGTTACCATTAGTGGAAAAACAAGTAGAGGATCCTTGGACTGTAGTAGCGGGGATACCTATATCCATTCAGAAGGACTTGTATGGAATCACTTATACAATATTTGTGTCCAAGAAGCTTTTTAAAATTTAATTCATGACAGTTTTTTTTTTTTTTTTTCTGTTTTGGAAAGCGATTTCTGAGCCACATTCTAATTGGCACTGGTTTGTCAAAGCTGCCAGATTTGGCTCGATCGGTTTAGCTGAGAGACCTTTTGCCAGTTGTCATATTTTAAGCAAATTACTCTTATAAGAGATGCTAATTGTAAGAAGAAGGTTTGCTTGAAAATTAAACTGGGAAATCACCCCCTTATGCTTGAGGAAAGCAGACCTAAGACACTGGAGCTCCTGGTGCCAAAGTGGTGAAAACTGCTACACCTAGAATCAGCTGGCTGTGAATCCCAGCTGTGGAATTACTAGTGTGTGTAGTATTTTTTTTTTTTGTGGGTACCGGGGGTCGACCTCAGGACCTCGCGCACCAGCAGGCACCTGTGTCGCTGAGCGATATCACCGGCCCTAGTGTGTGTAGTTTTAATGTATTTGGGTCTCAGAATTCTCCTCTGTAAATATGTGTCAATAAAGTAGAAGTTGTGTGAGGAGGAAATAAGATAATTGGAACAATGTGGCTCATGGTAAGCTCAATGTAGGTTAGCCATTTTTATGGATGTGTTTTTTTTTTTTTTTTTTCTTTCTCCTTATTGTGTTAGAAAAGAAAAGGGATTTCTTTCCCACTGAGCTAGAGCAGAGCCTCAAAATGTTCTCGGTACAATTACTCTAGGCAAGTACTTCCATATATTTGAAAATCTTTATTTTGTATTTCATCTTTATCTGGGATTTTGGAGACTCTGATTCATATACCATTGCCATGTGGTGGCGACACCCTCAAATTGCAGGGTTTATGGGAAGGATGAATAAGTAATTTCAGTCTGACAAAATAAAATTATGAATTTTTTATGGCTGGTAAAACAGTTGCCTCATATTTTACAAAGCTCATTGATTTATTCTGCTTAATTTGGCTACTACATTAAATCCATAGAAGCGGCTGTCTAATGTATACAAAACCCTAGGTTTGATCCCCAATACTATAAAAACAAAAGAAAACCCTATAAAGTCATCCAATCTTTTTTTTTTTTTGTGGGTACTGGGGGTCGAACTCAGGACCTCGTGCGCCAGCAAGCACCCGTGCCGCTGAGCAATATCATCGGCCCTTTTTTCGTATGTGGGTTCCGGGAGTCGAACTCAGGACCTTGCACTTTCCAGGCAGGTGCTTATGCTGCTGAGCTATCTCACCAGCCCAGTTATCCAATCTTATAAATGAGAAACAAGCAGAAAAGATTCTTAAGATCTGAATGTTTGTGTCCCCTCAAAGTTTATATGTTGAAATTTAATCCTTAATGTGATAGTATTAATAGTTGGGCTCTTTGGAAGCTGAATAGGTTTTGAGGGCTCTGTACTCATGAATGAAATTAATGCTCTTACGAAAGAGACCTGAGAGAGCTTTTTCATCCCTTCTGCTACATGAGGTCACATGGAGAAGGGGTACCATCTGTGATGAAGAGGGCCCTCACTAGACACCAAATTTGCTCCATCTCCAGAACGGTGAGAAATAAATTTCTGTTGTTTGTAAGCCACTGAATACTTTGTTTTGTTTTGCAGTGCTGGACATTGAACCTAGGACCTTGAGCCTGCCAGAAAAGCACTGCACTACTGGCTACATTCCTAGCTCTGTTACTTTGTTCTGGCAGCTTGAATGGATTAATACTAAGACAGTGATTAAATGCTATGTTAATCATCTTCCCATCACTATAACAAATACCTAAGATAGTTAACTTATAATGGAGAAAGGTGAGTTTGGCTCACAGTTTTGGCAGTTCTTGTACATGACTAATCAGATCAGTTGTTTTGGACCTGTGTTGAGGCAGTAGTTTGCAAGGTGGAGCAAAACTACTCACCTTGTGGCAGGATAACAGAGAGGAGGAGAAAGAGGCCCATATCCTATAACCCCTTCGAGGATGCACAGACCTCCCAGTAGGCCCCACGTCTTAAAGTTTCTGTCACCTTCCAGTCGTGCTGGGCCAGGACCAAGCCTTCAACAGAGGGGCCTTTGGAGAACATTCAGGATCCAAACTACAGTAAATGCCTTCCCGAAGTTTGGAGAGAGACAAAAAGACAAGAGTCGGAGCTGGAGCTTCGAATCTTGGCTCTCTCCTACCCCTCTCACTCAGCTGACTTCCCATTAGGTTAAGCCCGTATGAGAGACCCGGTACATGCTTCCAGAGTGTTTAGTCCACGAAACAGGAAGTGGGAGCGCATTAAAGATAAGCACTCTGCTTCCCAAGACCACAAATGGATGATTTTAGCTACTTACTGCACAGAAGGGTTTGGGATTCTCTGTCTAGATGGTTGATAGTGTCATTTATGTCAGCATTTCCGAGTGTACTTTCTGTGGTGGAATGAAGACACTGCTCTTTCAGTTATTTACTCTTACATAACCATTCCAAAGCCTGGTATCTTAAAATAACAGTGATTTATTACTTCTCATGATTTTGTAAATGGGCAGTGCTTGGCTGGGTGATTTATCTCCCTATTGCATCAAATACGATTGCTCATTTCTCTACTCTCAGCCGCTGGCTGGATTGGGCTGTGCCGGAAGGCCCACATCTGCATGCTCTTTCTTGGAATCATGTCTGGCTTGACCTTTCCCCCAGCATAGTGGTCTCGGGGCAGCTGGTTTCTGAAAAAGGAAGGACAGGCACTAATTCTCTTAAGACCCACCCAGGCTCAAAGTCCAGAATGTACATCATTTCCACCAACTTTTGTTGATCAAAGCAAGTCACAAGACCAGACCTACTGCACAGGAAGGAGAAATAAACTCCACCTCTTGATGGGCGAGGGGGCATGGTCATTCAATGATTGGAGGAATTGACAGCAGCTGTGTTAGGACTCTACCTACCCCAGTAACATCCATGTGTCCACTTGGTAAAAGAAACAGACATTTTTATTAGCACATACCACCCATAGGTACAAAGAAGATTCTTCATTTAATCCACCAAGTGTGCATTGACACTTCATATATATATTTTTTTTTTTGATTGATTGATTTTTTAAATTCAGGAATAGCACATTCAATCCTAGGTGAAAATATGTTGAAGAACAATCCCGGAACACATGTTATCTGGCTGTTTATAGTCCAAGTCAGCATTTGGGGTCCTGTCAGGGACTGCCCATAGCTTCAGGAATCATAGTCTTGGGCTTAAAGATTACTTAATGCCTTTAACCCAACCTCAATTTAGACAGGCATTTCATGGACAGAGGAAAAAATTGTAGAAATAAGTGTCCAAACAATTAGCCTAGTAGAAAAGTTTAATTCTAAATGCACGATAATGATATGTTCAGAGTCTTTTAGAACCAAGTTACAGTTCAACTCTAAATAGTCTGGTCAAATATGCACTTGTCCAGTTCCTGTGTCTGGAACACGCTTCCTTCTGTAAGTCTCAGTCCATCCATCCTGCCACATTTTTATTTCCTGAATAAGCTCTTGTTAGCTCCTAATTGCCTTGAGAGAATTGGGTACAAGAGTTCAAATTGCAATTAAAAGAGAATTCACAGCTGGAGCTTCTATTGTTCTTTCCAAAGAACTTTTAGATTCATTATTATATTTAGTTTACACAACAACTCTATAAGGTAACACTTAAGTTAGGTTGTCCCTTGAAGGAATAACCTTGCAATAAGGAAGCAGAAATCCAGGCACATATTTTTAACTTGAATTTCAATTAGTGGTGTGAAAACTATTTGCAGCCAAGAAATTATGTTTTTACCCAACCCTAATTGTGACTTCCCCCTTGGAGAAGGATTTGAGCTCATTCACTCCTGAGCATCATGTAGGAGACGGATGAAGGCAGCACTAGCTCAGCTGCTGAAGCATTTGCAGGTCTGCGCATGTGGATCTGAGCTGGGTGGGAGGGTACAGCTCTAGGCTCTTTTAGCAGCTCTGTGGATTCCTGAGTCCAGCTCAGAATGCTTCACGCAAGTTAATGAGGGAACTTTCTCAGTAGCAACTAATGGGCTTTCCTGCTGGGCTGAAATTAGAGCTGAAAGGTAAACACAGATATATCATTGGAGTGGAATAATAATATTATACCACACAGGCGACGAGAGTGTGGATTAATGATTCTTTCACCCTTGCTGTTCATCGAAGCTCTGCTGTGAGCTGTGCAGAGATGGACAATGCATTCTGCTTTGCCGGGGATGATCTCAGCACAGCTTTCTATGTCCCCTTTCACTCTTAAATGCTCAGGCTTGTAAGGTTACGTTATCTGGTTTCTCCAAACATGGAGCTCAGCACATCACAGGCATTCAGGAAAGGTGAGTTCTCTTCTTTTACCACCCAGGAACATGCGCAGCGAAGGAGCCGTACAGAGTGTATATTTTGTGCTTTTAAAGAAGCTATTCTTCTCAACACTAAAGGTTGAAATCAAGGCCTTTTCTTGATTAAGGTCTTTTTTTCAATGTGATAATGCGTATTCAAATCCTTATTGCCACAGTAATCAGCCTGACTCCTGCTGGCTTTCCGTTCTATTAAGCACGTAGGAAAAGGAGTCTGTTTTTTGTGTATGGCTTAGAAAAATCATAATATTTGCCCACTGTATTTATAACTTAGCAAATTATTTCTTCTTGTGTATGACTTTCCTCTCAGCCTATTCAGTGAATGACTCTCAGGAACTAGAAATGCAGATAGGTGTAGCATAGGGTTTAGAATCTCACCACTAATAAAGACTCTCATGAAACTAGATCTGACCCTTTTATCTTTCAACTCTATATCCTTCCCTTAATCCTGTCTTTTGTAGATGTTCCCAAGAACAGCATCTGACAATAGCCATGTTGATTTAAGATGTTTCTTTTAGCACGGAGTAAAATTTAGAAACCAGTGAAATTGATGAAGATGTAGCCTGCAGACCTAGTGACAATGCAGAACTTGGTTACTGTAGCATGTGGATTGTTACCAGTTTATTTATCCGATGCGGCCAAAGAACAGCCTTAATTTGTTCAGTGTTTATGATTTACAAAACATCGTATTTGCAGGGTCTTTTTGTGACATCTGTTTGATGCATCAGAAATGTAAAGTACAGGTAGAGGTCTTGCTGTCACTGTTCTTTTACCATTTTTCCTTTCAGAGGAGGAAAGAGGCTCAGAAAGATTAAGGGAATTACTCAAGGTCACATACCTTGTAAATGGCTGCATGTGGCGAAGGCCAGTACTTTTGATCTCTTGGGCCCCCATGGGCTCCTTACTCCTGACCTCAAGGGGCTTCTCTGCCATGTTAGCAAACTCGATTGCAGGGCCAGCAGGGCCCATAATGAGCACTTCTTGAAATGCCGAGATGTTTCTCTGTGAAGGGGGACAGATATGGTCTATGACTGCTGCAGTAATTAGAAATACAGCAGCTTTGTATGTGGCATGGATGATTTTAATGGCCAGAAAGACCAAAAAGTCCTGGGAAGTTAATCAGACAGCTCATTTTCAAATAGAGCCAAGCAGGCAGAAGTCAGTTAGAAAAGGGGAAAGACTTGGGAACAAAAGTGTCTTGAAGGCTTGCAGAGCCTACCTGTCACAAGTAAGAAATGGGGTTGGGGACCTCTAGAAACCCACGAGGGTAGAGAAATTAAAGGCCCAGTAAAGGATTCAAGGATGTACCACATGACTCCTATTGGGAAACTGCATTTGGTTCCTTATTTGGGGTGAGAAATATTTGAGGGGCATGAAGTTTTAGACAAATGGAAATATATGAAGAATGGAGCTAGTGAAGAAATACTTACCGGTGAAGAAATACTTATTGAGGTAGGTTGATGACATTGCCACTCATTGTGGTCTTTGATAGATCTCAGTCAGAGAATCAAAGCTACTGGCCCAGTGGAAGCAACCAACTCATGTTGTGGGCAGATTAGTCACAAGTCCTCTGCTTGGCCTCTGTCTTCTTTCTGTTTTACATTATATTACCTTATGCAGGCACAAACTGCACTGGATTTCCTTATACTGATTAGAGACTTTTGTTTTCAAACAGTATAGGGATTTGATGATTGAATAAAGTGAAGATATTGATTGATGGAGGGGAGAAGATCAGCATGTCTATTACTTTGTTCATTAAGTTTTGAAGAATGAACTTAGAATCATTGGATCTTAGAACCGAAGAAAAGGAATTGTAGAGACTATATAGTCCAATTGTTTTAGCTAATGAGGGAATCTTTTCTGCAGCTACCTGAATAGATGGCACTTCCAACATTTTTTAGAATACTTAGAGTTAAAACTTGTTGTTTCACAAGATTGTCCACCATATTTCTAAACTTTTTTTTTTATATATGCGGGTACCGGGAGTTGAACTCAGGACCTCGTGCTTGCCAGGCAGGCACTTATGCCGCTGAGCTATATCACCAGCCCTCTAAACTTTTTACCTATTAATCTGTATATAGCATCTCCTATGTACCAGACACTGGTATGAGTCCTTTACAATTATTGTCATTGATCCAATACTTTTATCTTTATTTTGCAGGTGAAGAAATGGAGACACAGAGGGGTTAAGTGACTTGCCTATGCACACACAGCTAGTGACAGATGGCATTAGAAAAAGGTGACCAGCTGCATGGTCTATGCACTTAACCACCAGCTCCAAAATCCATGCACCTAACTTCTAACAAGAGATTTCAGGTCCCCCCACTTTATTTTGCATCATTAAATTAGCTTCTTGCAGTTTCTGCTCCAGAGGCTTTCACAGCATGATGTTTCAGGTATTTTCAGACAAACCGTCACATCTTCCCATCACTGCCATTTCTGTAGCATGGCAAAGCTTAGCTCGTTCAACAGTCTCTCGTGTGGCATGATTTCCAACCTACTAGCACTTCCTGTGGCCACATGCGAGCTTTGGATAGCCCAGTGAAAAATACCTGAGATTTATGGTCAGACTCACCTGACTGGAATTCTGACTTCTCTACTCATGGGCCGTGGCAGGTACTGCTCAGACTTTCCAAGTGGAGGGTCCCCCATCTGTGACGTGTAAATAATTCTAAGCTCCCTGGGTCTCTGTCACGATACCCAAAGGGCAGGACTCATAGTGTGAGCTGCATGAAGAGTGACTGTTACCGTTGTTATAAGTAATGACAGCTATATCTGTTTCCTCCAAATGGATCTGGACATTCCTGATGTTCAGTCAAAACCCTGGAAGGCTAATCTGAAAAAATTGACTAGTTGGTTCTAAAATTTTTATGTAAATGTAAAGGATCTAAAATATAAAATAGCAAAACAATTTTAAGCAAGAAGAAAGTTGGCAGACTCATACTACCTGATGTCAAGATTTACTAAAAAGCTACAGAACTAAGACAGTATGAAGCTGGCATAAAGAAAGACACATGGATCAATGAAACAGAACAAAGAGCTCAGAAATTGACCCATACATAGACACTCAATTGATTTTTGACAAAGATGTGAAGTTGATTCAACAGGAAAGGCTTTTTAGCAGATGGTGCTGGAAATAATTTGATATCTTTTAAATAAAGCAAAGCTTTATCCCTACCTAACCTTATATATCAAAAGCTAATCTGAGATGCATCATAGACTTAATCTCTATGCAAAACAAAACACTTCAAGAAAACATAGGCCACTATGTTTAAGAATTTGGATTACATAAGAGATTAAGGGCACAAAAAGTATTAACCATAAAAGAAAAAAAAGAGGAAAGGAGAAATTCGTCAAAACCAGACATTACTTTTCATGAAGAGATGTTATTAAGAAAATGAATAGGCATTAAAAAGATGGGAGAGAAATATTGGCAATGCATATAAATAAAGCTTAAAAAATGATGTATTTACAGAACTTCTAAAAAGCAATAATAAAAGATGAGCAACCCAATGAAAACATGAGCAAAAGACTTGAACAGACATTCGGTAGACAAATGGCCAGTCAGGAGGTTGACATTATTTGTTGTAAGAGAAATATAATTAAAACCACAATGAGACATCCTTCAGAAGCACTAAAATAGCCAAAATCATAAATATTGGCAATATGAAATGTTGGCAATGAGGTGAAGCAACTGGAAAACTCTTGCCACACTGGGGGAGTGGAAAGTGATACAACCATGAAGAACCATTGGCAGTTCTTGTAAAGTTAAATATACACCTATCCTTGCCCCTGCTAGTTTACTTTTAGATACACAAGAGAAATGAAAGCACAGGCTTCTGAAAAGACTAATATGAAAATGTTCATAGCAGTTTGTTTGTAATGTCCTGTATCAGAATCACCCAAGGGTTCATCAACAGGGAATGGATGAACAAACTGTGGAATGATCATAGAAAATGGAATAATACTTGGCAATAAAAAGTAGCAAAATGCCATGCATGCAACAGAACTCCCCCCTGCCAAACATAACAGTGAAAAAAGCCAGGAGAAAGAGTCAAGAAATCAAATAATAACAAATGCTGGGCAGGCTGAGGTCAAAAACAACCCTTCTACACTGTTAGTGGGAATGAAAACTAGTACAACCACTATGGAGATTCCTCAAAAGACTAAAAATAGAAATTCCATTTGACCCAGCTATTCCTCTTTTAGGTATCTTCTGGAAAGAGTAAAATACATCATATTCCAGTGATACATGCATACTCATGTTTATAGCAGCATAATTTATATTAGCTAAATCTTGGGAGCAGTCTATATCTCATCAACAGATGAGTGGATAAAGAAAAGGTGTGTATTTATACCCAGTGCAGCATTATTCCATTGTAAAGAAGGGTAAACTTGAGGCATTTGTAGGTAAATAGCTGTACCTTGAAACCATAATGTTAGGTGAAATAAATCAGACACACAAGTTTCAATATTGCGTGGTTTCTCATATGAGAAACCCGAAACATAAATAAAGGGCAAAATAAAAGGTAATAGGAAGTAGGGAGATCTTTTTCAAATGAGAAGGAGATCAAGAAATGGAGGGGTAGGGAGGGAAAAAAAAGGGATTAAAAAAGAAATGAAAAATTGAAAATAGAGCTTTTGCAGATGGGAAGGGGAATATGAGTTGGAAGGAGTAGGGAGGGATGGGAGGGGGAGGAGATGAAAAAGAATTAGGATGTATTGTATACAGGTACAAATTCCCCCAAGATAAATGTAATCATTATATACTGCAAACATGCACTAATAAAAATAAATTAATTAAAAAAGAGTACCTCCTAAATGATTCTATTTGCATGTAGTTCAAGAACAGACAAAACTAATACAGTATATGGTGACTAAAATCAGAACTGTCCAAGCCAGGTGCACATGCTTATAACCCCAGCTACTCAGGAGGCTGAGGCGGGAGGATTGCAAGTTGGAGGCCTGCCTGGGTAACTTAGTGAGATCCTGCATCAAATACAAAGTAAAAAAGGCTGGGGGTGTTGCTTGGTAGTAGAGCACCTTTCAGTGGTTAAATCCGCAGTACCACAAAAACCAAAAAGAAAAAAAAACCCCAAAAAACAAATAAAAATGACCTGTGTTTGCTTTTGGTGGGAGTAGATAGGGATTCACTGAAAGAGGGCATCAGAAAGCCTTCTGGAGTAGCAGAAATGTTCTATTTCTTGATTACGGTGATGGTCACATGGGTGGACATAGTCACCAAATTAAACTGAACACTTAAGATCTAGGCCCTCTAGGTGTGGTCCATGCCTGTAATTCCAGTGCTCTGGGAGGCTGAGGCAGGAGGATAGAAAGTTCAAGTCCAGCTGCAGCAATTCAGTAAGATCCTGTCTCAAAAAATGGCGGTGGTATCGGTAATGTAGCTCAGGGCAGAGACCCCAGGCTTAATCCCCAGTACTGGAAAAAAAATCTAGGCAAGTTCTACCTAAATATGTTGAAAAATAATAATGATAACATCTGAAATTGAAGATATTATGACTTATTCTAAACAGCAAGTGCAGTGGGATTGTTATTCCCGTGATTTGAGCTTTCTGCTTCTGTCAGTGTGGCCTGAGATGTGTTAGTTTTTTTTTAAGCAGTTTCCTCACACTCTTGCCATTTATTAAATTTAGGGCTAATGATAACTGCCACGTCTCTTTGTGCCTGTGAATTGCTACCAAACAGAATTCCTTCCTACAACATCTGCTTTGTCTGTCTAAGCTGGTCTCTATGTAACCCTTGGGGTAGTGAATGGAACTTAGATACGAGATGTGATTAAAAAAAATTATGGTGTGCATTTAAGTAAAAGCTGTATTACAGTAAAAGACACAAGGCCACTAATCTCCCTCAGAATACTCCTCCTCACTTTGAACACACTTATCCTATCTTTCTTGCCACTTTCTGAAGCAGTTCTGGAAGTCCTTTTTCTTCAGGGTCTTTAGTTTCACTGTCGTGGCTACCTCGATGTCCTGAATTGATTCAAAATATTTACCTTTCATGGTCATTTTGACTTTGGAGATGAGCCAGAAATCACATGGTACCAGATCCAGTGAATAAGGTGGGTAAGGACACACAGCCATGTCTTTATGAGCCCACCTTTCCATTGGATGCCACCCAGCAGCAGGATTAACCGTATTTTTTTTAATCATACCTCATAAAGATACTCACTAAAGAGGACTTTCAGAACTGCTTCAGAAGGTGGCAAGAATGATGGAATAAGTGATATGAGGAGGACTATTTTGAGGGGATGAATCTCAAGGTGAGGGTTAAGGCTAAATGAGATATTAAGTAGGTAGAGCTTTGGAAAGGGATAAAGTGGTGTTGCATTAGGGGCAGTGCCTGTTAAAGCCTTCACTACAGTTCCTTTGAGAAGCTGAGTTGGGTAGGGGTGGGAAGCTAAATACATAATGGGGCTTGGAACTAAAAAACCAATTTTTAAGTTCCCCTGTGTTTGAAAGTTCACCCTTACACACCCATCCTTTTGTGTTTTAAGGGCTTCCAGGACTTCAAGTCCCCCTCCAATTATCACCACCTTAACATTCTCCCCCTTACTGCTAAAACCTTCTAAGAAATGTTAGACCTTGAAACTTGATATTCTAAATGGACTCAACAGACTGTAATATTAAACACGTCCTGCATGCCAAACACTGTGGAGGTTATGAGTAAGAAACTGTTCTTGCCCCCCAGGAATTTAGAACTTGATCCCCTCACTTACAGCAGGAGAAGGCTCCTGAATCCTGCCCTCCTGCTTCATTCACTAACTACATGGCTGGGCTTCTCTGCAACCCATGTTGCAGTTAGTTCTATCTTGGTCCTTTCTTCCCATGTTAAGTAAGCCATTTCCGAGTTTCCTCCCTACAGTGAGCCTGGTGTAGCTAAGAATAAAAGACCTTTCATGAACTCTAAGACAAGACATAAACACAGATAATTACTGTACCTTTTGAAGGCATCATAAATAAAACTGATGTTATTGTACTTTCAGGTCATGAATGACTTTTAAAATTTTCCACATACCTTTAACTTCATAATTCATACCTTAGGGTGACTTTATATACTTGTACCAACTCCCCCATAATGAATGTAATCATTATATACTGCAAACATGTATTAATAAAAATAAATATATTTTAACCCCTAAACTCCAAACTTGGATTTCACCAGATTTTTCATTAACATCTTTGTGTTCCAAGATTCAGCCTGTACTCGGCGTCTCACTTTGTTGTCCTGTCTCCCTGGGCTCCTCTGGTCTGTAACAATTTCTTAGTCTGCTTTGTTTTTTCATGACCTTGACAGTCTTGAGGAGTACTGGCTCGATATCCCTGGATCTGGGCTTGTCTCATATTTTTCTCATGATTAGACTGGGATTAGTGGGTTTTGGGAAGAAACCCTAGAGAGCTGAAGTGCCCCTGTCGTATTGTATCAGGGGGTACATGATATCCACATGACCAGTGATGTTAACCCTGATCACTTGGTTAAGGGTGTAGTGTTTGCCAGGTTTCATTACTTACAAGGACTATTTTTCTTTCCCTACTCTGTTCTTTGGAGGTGAGTCCCAAAGTCTAGTGCACCCTGAGCTTCACCTTCTGGAGCAGAGTATCTGCTTATATTATTCAGATCTGTGTGTTTTGAACAGAATTCACATTCAGCCTCTCTACTGCAATACAAGTCACCCTCACAGTACCATGCACTGTCCTTCTAATAGCATTAGCTAATTAATCCTAATTAGAAATTATAGCAGAATCTCACTGATTCTCACTTAACTGGTCTGTAAATAGAACACATTTTCTAAAAACCCATCAGTCTTTACTCCTAAGCTGAGATTTATGTAGCTAAAAGTGGAAGTACATGGCTAATAACAAAGTCTGTGTCTATGAGTGTATTTCTAAAGAGCTCATCAGCAAAGCCTCCGCATGAGTGACTCCGCAAACATTTTACTTTGTGTTTTCTGCTTTCCCATGGAGCATTATCCTAATCGTTCAAAGAGAATATATTTGTGAAAATGACCTTGGGTTTTAATCTATTTATTATATTACAGCCTCTAAATGGAGTGTTTTTCTCTAAGGAGTATAAAGCCGATTATTATATATAATTAAGTTAATATCTGGATTCTGAAAAAAAAACTCCAGTCTCCTTATGAGCGGGTTTCCAGCAGAGCCAAGTTTGGTTTTGGACGAGTTTATCTTGGATTCTGCCTGGCAGAGCCCATTATATTTTATACAATTTGTGTATCATAAATGTTTCCTGCAGCCACACTTGAGTGATCTGAGAAGAGTCTGACTTACACCTTTGTCTCACACAGTGACTAGCATGTGGCGTTTGCAGTAGATGTTTCTGGTTGTCTATCCAACTTCCACGTGTACCTTTCCTCCTCACTAGCCAGGCATTTAAGGGGACCCTGACCCACCCTGAGCTCCAGAGCTGGGTCTGATTGGTTAAGGATGCTGATCCTTCCTTGCTTATGATGAACTTAGGAAGCACACGTGACCTCAAATAGGCCAGGAGAAGGGCTTGCTGGGAGTTTCTAATAAAAGTTTCCTGCATTTTAAGAAAAAGCTACAGAGAAAGGCAAGGTTGTTCCTCCGCCTGTGGCATGTCATGGTCAGAGCTCCAGGAGTTGCCCACCTCCACCAGGAGAACCTCAGGAAGACGCAGAGGGCTGTGCCACACTGTGGCTTATAGATTGGTAAACAAGAAATGTACTAGTTTAAGTTTCTTGTCACTTGTAGCCCAAGGCATCCTGAATGATGCAGAATTATCAATAAATATTTTTATTTGAGTCATTTCGATGCTAAAGGATCTCTTTAGAAGAGAAGATTAAACTAACAAGCAAAACGCTAGCCCACTTTGGTCGGGGAAGGAATTTCATCCCAATTAGAAAAATTTTAAAGACTATGTGGTTTTTATTCCTGCTTATCCCATATTCATAAACTTGCTCATTTTGTAATGTTTTAAAAGGTATTATTCATAGTTTGAGGATATAAAACAAAAAAGTTAGAGCTCATAGATTGGTCTGTGATAGTGTGATAGTAGTGTGGGGTCTGGTGTAACAAAGTGGAACACATGATGGTAGGTTCCTCTGAAACACACACATCCCTCTCCTCCCAAAATGGTATTACCTCGATCTTGGCCATCTTTCCTTCTCCTGCTGCATCATTTTGCTTTTTCTTCTTTTGAATGTCTTCCCCTGGGCAGGTGTCCATCCACTGCTGTGTGTCTTCCTGAGATTTTGGTGGGGGAGTGGATTGGCAGGACTTTGAAGTAGCAGCTCAAGAGAAAAACAAGCAGGCAGCTGCAACTTTTGGTGATAACACCAGTCTGTTAGTGAAGAGAGTGAGCTGCTATATTCCTTGAAATAAAAAAGGGGTGCACAGGCAAACTGGACAAGAGCACCAGCAGAGATGGTGACTGAGAGCTGGCTCTAGACTTCCAATATCACATCCGTGCAGTAACTAAACTCCACTCCATCCAGGGATCCCACTCTTTGAGAAAAACCATGAGTAATTAATGACATTCCTTTGAGACCCCATAAAAGTGAAATGAAATGCCTCTTAGGTTCAGGACAGCTCTGCCTGTGGAGTAGCCCCCTCTGCTGTCATTTCCCTGGACTTCTCTGACCAGGGAGGAACCTGATTTGCTTCTTAACTCACCTATTCTGCCTGTGTGGTATCCTGTTGTACTTCCTTTTTGTGATAAGCTTTCACTTTACTCACACCTGGTCTGATTATGATTTCTATCTTATATGCAGCTAAAGACCCACTCCAGCTGGTGACATTTTCAGATGCATGGTGTACCTTTCCTGGTCTTTTAAATAGGATGTGTCTCTTTAGTGCTGGAGTTGACCTTGAATGATCCCCCAACTTATGACTATTTTATTTCTTCTGGGACCTCTGCATGCTGATGCCCATAGGTATTGCAGCCCAGGAATGTCGTTTCTCATCATTTTCCATCTTGCTTAATGTGGTTCCCGAAGCACATTCCACATGCTTACTCCTTTTCCTTCATCATACCAGCTGCCTGCCACCGTAACTCACTGTGGGGGGTTTAGGGGGAAGGTCCCTTTGACCTTTGTTTTCCCTCTAACCTAGAGCTACAGTACCCATTATTTTGGTATCTTAAATCTTAGTGCAGGAAGTTTCTTTTTTCTCTCCAGTCCATACCCTGATATTTCCTTGTTAGTATTACCCAGTTTAATCGCCCATTTCTTTAACAGTATATTTCTTGGAATATAGCACCTTAAGGTGTACTGAAGAAAAAAAAATGATTCTATAGACAGAATAACTTGAGAAATGCTGCAGACTCCTTCAGAGTTCCCACGCATGTTAGTACTGCATGGGTCTGGATAAGCTCCGTACAAAGACAACTGTTTAACTTATTTGACCATGACTCCTTCCACCTCTGCTACCCTGCCCGTTGAGGTCTATTCAGTAATCTATGGAGAATAATCTATTCTCCTCTCAGGAGAATTTACACCCTTCCCTACCTGTTTGAACTTTGCCTTTCCTTGGGGGTGGAGAGGGTGTTCTCTTGCCTGGAACTTCTTCGGTAGCACTTCGTGTTTATCGCATGGCCAGCCCTGCTCTTTGAACAAAGGTCAGTGATGTGACCATGGGGTAGTTACTTTAAAATATGTCCATATAAAAATGCAGCAGCAGGGCCGGTGAGATGGCTCAGCGGCATAAGCGCCTGCCTTGCAAGCGTGAGGGCCCGAGTTCGACTCCCGGATCCCACATATGAAAAAGGGGCCGGTGATATCGCTCAGCGGCACGGGTGCCTGTTGGCGCGCGAGGTCCTGAGGTCGTCCCCCCGGTACCCACAAAAAAAAAAAAAAAAAAAAAAATGCAGCAGCAGTGTGTGCACAACCTAAATCCCATCGCATTCCCTTCTGGTAAGTGGTTAGCATGTGAAATATCCTAATCAGGGATCAGCATCCCAGGATAGTTATTCAGTATTCAAGTATGCTTGAAGTCTACACCAGAGGGTTTGTTAATTAGCTTAAGGTGTATGGGAAATGAATTTTTATTGGTGTAATAAATGATGAGGTCAGTGATTGGTTAGAAAGATTGTCTAGCCTGGACACCTGCAGGACTGAGATACAAGAATCCAAAGCCCACACATTTGGTACAGTGCTCTAGGTTGAGTGCGCCAGTGTCTGGAGGAATTTGCTTCACAGCGGACCCCTGGAGCCTGAGTTCATTACAGGCCTGGCATATTATTGCACTTCCTCAGATGACGGGTGTTGGCTCCAGTGTTAGAGGGTGATGATGGGGACTTTCCTGAGGTATGAGAATGCTGGTAAATATTAAACAACTTATGGTTTATATCTGGGTGTTTCTCCCAAAGCCTCATGTGCTCAGATGCAAAGTCTTGTAAAAGACAATTAGATTGTAGGGGCACTACAGCTGGCTTGGTAGTCACTGGAAGTGAGGCACTGGGCATGACTGGGAAGGGTTTATCTCCCTCCCTGGCAACTTCCTTTGCGCTCTCTGCTTCCTGTCTGCCATGAGGTGAGCAACTTTTCCTCTGCCAGCCCCTTCCACCACGTCTTTCTGCTTTGAAGCCAGTGGACTGTGGACTGAAACCTCTAGAAAATGGGTCCAGATAAACCTCTTATCCTTTAAGTTGTGGGTGTTGGGTATTGTGTCTCAGTGACAAGATAGTGACTAAGGCAAAAACTGACTGAATTTTATGTAAGTTGTGCTTGAATCATGTTGTACCTCTCGGCTCTCAGCTGAGCCAAAGCTGCAATTACCAGAAGACCCTGGCAGGAAGGGTTGGTTATGAGTAGCCTGGTCAGTCCCTGCCAGTAGGTTGCTGACTGTACAGGAAATCATTAACCACCCCAGAACTCAGCCAGCTCAATGGGTTCCCTTTCCCCGGTGGTCTTCTGTTCCGCAGAGTAAAAAGCAGCAGCATTAGGGACTTCTGGGCCACTGAGGCACAATGTTAAGGGACTTCTACTTCTTTCCCTCTGCAACTACCCCTAAGAGGGGACCCTTGTGCTAGGCAACCACATGCCAGTTTCCTGGCTATATTCTGTTCCTCCCATATACACAGAAATTCTTGGGGATCCTGCAAGAGCCATGCCTGTACTAGCAAATGCTGTGCACTGTCCCTCCTCTGGAGCCTGTTTTCCATGCCAGCCCATATCATCCATCTTGGCTTCTCTGTATCTCAGAGTCTTCTCCTTTGTGACCCGTTGTGGGGGACTAGTTTGTACATGCAAAGCCTAGATCACTGCCAGGAATCTTGCCAACACTAGTGAAGTGTTTGTTATTCCTTTTACCTTTCTTTTAAGTTAGCAAAGTTTTATCTTTGTAATAAGCAGGCTTATTACACTGATGTGAAATGGACAAATTCAGGACATTGTAAAAGCCCTCGTGGTACAATGACCTATATATAATGTCCACCTGTTAGTATTTTGGGTCCCTTAGAGAGTGTTTGCTGTTGGTTTGCATGGAGTTCTAACAAGCTCGACTTGCTTCCTACTACACTAAAAATTAGAAACAACAAATTAGAAGGAATGTGAGGCAGGCATACTCCAAGTAGCAAGAAGTAGACTGCTAATAAAGAGTCACAAAAGTATATAAATCAGACAAAAGAACTTCTAAGTTCTGGGATCATTAGTAGTAAAAAGACAAAATAGTCCCATACTTCTGTAGTTCTCAAATAATGTCATTGTTCTAATATTCAGTGTAATCGTTGATATTTTTAGTGATGACCCTGAGTTATCAAGGAATTGATTAAACATTTTGTTTAATGGGGCAGAGTCATAGTTACTTTTTTTCTCATTACTGAGACAAAATACCCAACACCCAAAATAAAAGGGGGGAAAGGTTTATTTAGCTCATGGTTTGTAGAGGTTTCAGTCCATAGTTGGCTGGCTCCAAGGCAGGGTGGCATGGCAGACAGGCATCACAGAAGAGAAACAATTCATGGCGAGCCGAAGGTAGCAAAACAACAAGGGACAATCATGGATCTTTCTATCCCTTATAGCTTATCCAGGCTACTTCGGGTGGGTAGCACTCACACCATTAATCCTAGTGCCCTTGATCCTAGCATTGCACCGTGAATTGATCCCAGCATCACACATTCTAGATCCAGCCACCTCTGAAAAAGCGCCCCCCATGACTGTATGAGGCTTTGTGGTGGTGGGGGGGGACATCTAGACACAAGCCATAACAGGCAGGAAAGCATGAGAAATGCTTTAGAATTTCCAGCAAGCTGGCAAATTAAAGTTTTGATGCTGAAAGTTATCAATCACTATCCTATTATTTGTTAAAGCAATTTATTCTAACATACCCAGTTCCCAGATCATATTGGATAAATGAGGCATTGCTTTACATGGTTACAGCAGTTAATATATATAAAATACCCACTAATGCATGAGGCACAAGCGCCCTTACTCTTAGAAAAACAACTTCCAAGTCTGACTCTAGTGAAGTCTTAAGGTATTTCAAGACATGTATGAGGATAGAGTGTTGGAAAATGGGTCTGAGGAAGAGACTGATAACTAAAACAGCCCCTTTGGTAAATTCTGTTTTTAACTTCTACTTTTCTTCTTGCCCCAGAAGGTCTTATCCTCTGTTATGTTTTGCTAGGTTGGGAGAAGATATAGTTTAGTACCAGGGAAAGGCCTTGAAATATTTCTCTTTAGACCGTAGAGATTATCACTTGGTCATGGTGCTCAAGTTTACCTTGGTTGATCAGGAGTGGCCCATCCTGTGGGTAGAGTGGCCCGGAGTGGGGAATCTGTCCCACAAGTGACTATGATGTAACTCGGTTTGGATTCTGACTTCTGTAGTGATACATAAATTGGTTAATAGGTAAGAGGTTTGAAAGTTTGTAAAACAAATGATAAAGCAAGAAACAGATCCATCCGTTACTAGACATATTTCCCTCGCAAGGGTGGGGAAATGAGGAGAGGGTGCAGGAGGATGGTAATCACAGCCTGACATTATTACCATGGCTGCTGCTGCTTACTGAGCTCTCTCTGTGCACACAGCAACACTTTACTCAGATGCCGTCAACTCTACAAGGTAGGTAATTGAGGCTCAGAGAGGTTAAGTGATTTATGCAAAGTCACACAACCAACTAGAGAGGGAGCTGAGGTGGAAGCCCAGATCTGTCTGTCTCTAAGGATTATGCTTTTAACCTTTTGATGGGTGCTGGGGAAACATCTCTTCCCTCCAGGATCAGGTCAACCTAGGTCTTTGTGTGTAGGAAGGAGCGGGGTAGGGGTGTCTCAAGAGTATGCGGGTACTGCTCTAAAGGAGAAATGCTAGGGACAGTGGTACGGATCCATTTGGATGGGTCTTTGATGAAACACTGGTAATTACACTTGTCCTGGAGGTCACCATCTGCTCTGGGGCCCAGAACAAAGCCAGGCAGCTGCAAGAGCATCCTGTTGCAAGGGAAACATGTTTGCTTCTGCTCCTAGGGCCAGTGGATCCTTACTCATGGGCTTTATCAGTGTCACTTCTAGCTGGGCAGTTTGCTGATGTCCTTGGGTATTCTGCTCAGGCTCGAGTTGTTCCCATTTGGATGTTTCTGGGGGCAGTGTAGTTGCTGCTTCTCCCAGGGCACAAGCAGCAGGGGGTGGAGATGAGGAGGGCCAATATCTGAGCTTCCTTCCAGCGGGAGGCTTCCTAACAAGGCCTGCTCTCCCGGGAGGCTGTGGCTCTCCTTTCTCTGTCCTGCTGACCTGGTTGCCACTCTCCTGCCTCAAGGAGCGTGGCAGCCTGTGTCCACTGCCTCAGCCATGTCCCGGTATCTTTTAGGTAAGTGGCAGTGAGAGGGAAAGATTGGAAGGCAGATTAGGGCCATGAGCTCCAAGGGGAAGAAAAGAGAGGACAGAATGTGGGTTAGTCCAGATGCTCTGCTGGGCTTCTGAACCCCAGGAAATTCTGAGCCACACCAGGGAATGGGAGCTTATGTTCCTCTTCTTTTTTCTTTTTAAGTTTTTGAGACTGGGTTTCACTAAGTTGCTCAGGCACGCTCAAAGATACTATCCACCTGCTTCAGCCTCTGGAGCTGGGATTACAGACAGGGACCACTGTGCCCAGTGAAGGGGTAGGAGATTTATGTTTCTAATGAGGTTAAAAAAAAAAATCAACAATGGGAGAAGTAATAGGTATTGTGGTTAAAAGGGACCAGGATTTTGAGGGTCAAGCAGAGGGTCCAAGATTTTGTCTTTTTAATACAGTAGGAATCCATTGGGAGTTATTGAGCAGGGATCAAAGCAGTGCTGGAGTGAAATTAACCTAACAGTTAAATGCCGATTAAATTCATGCCCATGCCAGGAAAAAGAACTTTCAGAAATGCTCCCCTGTTGACGGCTTGGTGTGAGTAGCTGTGGTGCTTCTCAGTGCTGTCCACCAAATCCGCCCAACCCTCTGCCTTCTGGGAACACAGGAAAAGTGGAATTTCTTGTCTGCTTCAAAGTGCGACCTGTTAGACCAAACCAAGGTTGGTGAACTTTGTCCTAAAGGACTAAAGAGTAAATATTTTCTGCTTATAGGGCATTCAGTCTCTGCAGCAACTGCTCAGCCTGGCCACTGAGGAAGGAGAGAGCCACAGTCGTTATGCACAGGGTAGGTGTAGCGGAGGTCCAGTAACACTTTTGTGGACTGTTGTTTGCTGGGTGCTGGGTCAGTGGGTGTGAATGGAAGTGATTATCTGGCACAGATGCTTCAAGACCTGGGGCCTGATTGGGTACCTTTGTGGTGATCCTGGAGGCTCATGTGGAAATAGAACCTCATCGGCCTGGGACCCTGAGTGACCACAGGAACTAAGCCCCTAACAATGCTTGCTGTTCATGTAGTGTGCGTAATAAAGCATCCTGGCAGTGTTCAGGCAGTGAGGCACGGGGATTGTTTCTTACTGTAGTACCACTTCTCTCTGCTGAGTGATCAGTGTCAGCTTTGCAGACCTAATGTCACTGTGATCATTCAAGTCCTCATTATCCAGACTGCCTAGGGGAGCCTACCAACATCGTGTAATGATTTCTTCCCATAACCGTAGGACGTGGGTACTGGTGAAAAGAAAATGGAATTTTTGAGAGTTGAATTAACTTGCCCAGGATCTCACAATGATTAAGTTGATGAACTGAGGTCCACTTCTTCTAATTCTCCTGAATTCTTAATCTCTATGCATCCTGCCTTGGATCTAGACCTTTGGATTTTTTTTTTTTTTTTTTAAATCCGCTTGCTGCTGTGGTCACAGCTCTTGGCTCTACATGCTGTGTTGATACAATCCACAGTAGCCTGTTACAGGGCAAGAATGAAGAATCCACTTCCAGAAAAGTGCTTACCTGAGCAGTGGAGGAGGCAGATGGAAATGCTAGAAGGATGAGTGAGGTTGGCAGGTACAAGGCACAGCAAGATGACTATTTCAGAGGCTGCCAGATCCTTAAGAATTGCTTTCAGTCATGTACCTGTGTATTTCTATCAATCATCTCCGAGACCTATTGTCATCTTTCCACTCTGAGCCATATTCTTGTCTTTCTTTGAAAGGAAAAAAAAATAATTTCTGTTCTGAACTGTTTTGAGAAGCAGTGTTATGCCCCTTCCTGGTCTGGCAAAGTATCAAAAGCTGTGACTGCCATCTGTGATGGGTTTCCCGGTAATTTTCCAATCTTGGGTTTCAGTAGCCTAACTCCATGGGGCCGTGTAATAAGAAGCCACATAATGGGGTTTTGTAACTTTTCAAGAGCTTCCATTGAACATAATACTATCCATTATACTATTCAATATTCCTTATTTAATGTCCTAGATAGTTAATTTTTCTATGTAGTATCAGTGAAAATTTTCTTTCAAAAAATGATACTTTTCCCTAATCAAAAATGAGAATTACTAAGTGATTATATTTCTCTTTTTACCTTGCTTGTTGGGAAATAAGATTTAATATCTGAAGATAATAACCATTGCAACTCAGGATCATGGCAGATTATCTTTACTCATTTCTCCTTCTCCACTTTCACCTCTGTGGGTTCAGATCTTTGTTTCTGATTTCCAGTTTTAAACTGTGTAATGCTTTTTTGTAGACTACTTGAAATCCTTCTGGGAGTACATGTCAGTTGTAATTTGTAACTTCACTTGGCTGTGAGATGCCAAGTCAGCAAGAGATGCAGAGTTAACATTTGGAGCTATGCTTGCCTCACCCTGGTTGGAAGGTTTTGTTGTGTATCTTTGAAGATCATGGTGTGGTGGTATTTGGGATACCTTGAAAGTGCAGATTCACTTCCTTTTGCATGATGGCAATTCAAGGTATCCTAGTGACTTTTTGATTTATCATATTTGATAAAATTGACAACAGCAGCATATCTCTTTTATTGAACACGTGGTTGCCAGATACAACCCTGAGCATTTTGTGTGATTTATCGCATATGGTCCTGTGCTATGTGAGATAATTTACGGGGCTAGGGAAAATGAGGCTTATCTCGGTAAACTCATGCACAGTGAGTGAGAGGCAGCACTAAGATTTCAGCAAAGACAATTGTGACTGAGAACTGCCCTCTTTCTACATTGCCATAATTGCTTCTTGATAGTAGTCATGATAATGATAACAATAATGCCTGCTCTTATTCTATCTGCCAGATACTAATCTGAGTGCTTGATATGTGTTAATGCAGCACAATGCCCTATGATTATGTAGGGGAAAATAATTCCCATAAGTTCTCAGTTGAAATGGAGCCCTTTTACAAAAGAAAGATTATAAGAGAAAAAAAAAGCAAGTTTATTAACATGAATATTTCATATGTACATGGGAGACATTCATGTATCTATGAAAGTTCTCACAGAGGTGGCTTTGGATTCAGTTTTGGCAAAGAGCAATAAATTTTCAGAAAAGTAACAAGACAAAAGAAAAGGAACTTGAGTCTCTATGGACAAAGACTAAACTAAAGGTTAGTAAACAAAGTTGTTAATATAGAGTGCTCTACTATTATCTCCAGGCCAAGAAGGGTCCAAAGTTGTCTTCAGTAGTTAACATTTGTTCACCCTGGTAGAGGGGTCAAGATACTTTTTGTTGGAAAATTTGTGATCTGCTTTCAGGCAAATAGAGGGCAGGGGATTCTCCTGCATCTGCTTCTTAATTGTCTTCAGCTCCATGGTCCTTTATGTTCAGGAAAAGTATATTCTGATCTCCCACAGTAGATTCTGTTACCACCTCTGCATTTTACCAATGGGGAAACTGAAGCAAAGAGATTAAATGACCTGCCTTACATCACCTAGCTTATAAATGCTGGGGCAGGATTTGAATGTAGACAGTTTGGCTTTAAAGCCCACTAGATCATGGTGCTATCTTTCGTCATATTGTACTATAGAGGTGGTGAATGTAGTGGATAGGAAATTAGGATTTGGGTCATAAAGCCTAGATTCTGGTCCCAGACCTGTAACTGAATAGCTGATACATTACTTTCCTTTTGTACCAACCAGGATCATGGTTAGAAGAACAGAACCAAACCAGTTATTTTAACAGAGAGAGTTTAAGAGAGGTAATTGGTCAAATAGGTGTGGTAGGCCGGCAAAGACAAAAGGGGAACTGGAGGTGATATACCAACATAGCAGCAGGAAGCAGCTGCCACCACCAAGACTGAGGGAACAAAGAAAAGAAAGCTTGGAGAAGAGGAATTGTGGGTCTGTGGCTCAGACTTCAGTGAAGGGGTAGTCACTTACCCGTGTGACTATCACAGGTCTTTGGGGGAGGGCCTCTCCTAGCAGAGACTTGGACCTTGGAGAGGTGGGCCTTGCTCAGATGCTGGTGGTGTCTGGAAGGGTACAGTGAGACTGGTGCTGGAAATGTGGGAAATGGGAGCTAGACCCAAATCCAGTGCTGGGTGAAGAGCGTTGCTGGGATGAAGCTGCAGGAACCGACCTTTTCCTGCCTTGTAGTCTTCTTCTACTGCCTCCTGTTGGCACAATGAACAGGGATCCAGCTGTCAAAGGAACTATGCAGTTTTCATCTTGACTGATTTCCGGTCTTGCATCAGTAAACAGAAAATAGAAGAGGTGATTCAGAGCTGAGAGGTAAAGGCTTCCTAACTGGAATGGTAACCTTACTTCTTCTGTACCATTTCTTTAATTCATAAAGTTGAACAGATAGTGTGCAGGGATGAATGGTACTCTATCCCCTCTCTGAGGTGTCTATCACAGCAAAAGATTTAGCCTATCAAATTTGTCCTCTTTCCTAACCCTCTTCCCACTTGGCAGTGGGCATCTTGAGAGCTAATACGTCCTTCCCTCCATCTTGTCCATTCAAGGATAGTTCTTGGTGGGTTCTGCTTATCGTATAGTTGAATTACATCACTATCAGATTTTGACATGCATACAAGTCACTAAGCACTCAATGACCATGGACAGTGTGCCCAGCCCTGGATCACGGGAAGCAGGATGTGAGGCATGGCCTGCCTGTGAATGAACTGACAGTCTTGTTCTAGAGGTGTGATAAACCCAACAGGGTGCAATTGCTTACTTACATGAAGAAGTATCTCAAACTTGGGAAGGTTTAAATGGAGTTCAAGTTCAAGGAATGGAGAGTGATCACAGCACTTGCAGTGGGATATTTTTGAAGGTTATTTTTTAGCAACCTCCAATGTATTGACTTGGAGACATAGTTTCTCTAAAAGTACATGTGTTTGGAGACATTATTTTGCCATTCTAGAAGCTTTTGATGTTGTGCTCTTCCTCAGCATTACCTTCCCATCACGAGCCAAATAATGTACAACTTCCTTCATTTTTTCCAAATGGATGTTGAGACATCAGGAAAACAAACAGCAGTTACTTGCTTATGGCTGCAGGAAATCTGTAACAGAGGAGCCCCTTGGGAGCAGCTCTAGGTACTTCTTCACACACCTCCATCGAATTGCTAGAAGGTACCACTGAGCTCCTTCTCCAGGCCTGGACCACAGTGTAACCTTGCAGAAGTCACCCCGAGGAGTGCTGCCTCTCTCTGAAAGCTGAGACCTTGTTCCTGAGCCACAAGGAAGGCTTCGGGAGTCATTTAATGACACAGCATCTGATCTTCAAGGTCTAGGGAGAAAGATAAAGTGGCCCATAGGAAATGGTAGCACCCTCTGGAGGCCCCTGCCCACGTCAGCAACACCGGGGAACCCTGGATTAAACAACTAAGGGTACTGTGCTGCCGGACTCCTCAGGGCGCTCACACTGTTGACTCCTTATGCAGGAATGGGGCTGTACTCTTCATACACAGCCCCCAAGTACACTTCCTTTACCCTAAATTAAAGTGTCACTCACATAAGGAAAATCTCATGAATCTTACATGTAGTTTGATGAACTTTTTACATGTGTGTATACTACATAACCAGATAAGATTGAGGTCTTATCTAGAAGTCTTTTTGTCCCTTGCTATGACATTCTCATCACCCTTCTATTGAGACCATAGATTAGTTTTGCTGGGTTTTGAGCAGTTTTGTCTGGGTTTGAACTTCATGTAATGGAATCACAGAAATATATTCATTTATGTTTGATTCTTTTGCAGAATGTTGTACAATCCATTTTTTACTAATGAGAAAATTGGAAACAAGTTCAGAGGAGTGGCATAGCTTGAGCACTGTTTCCCATTCCATGGTCCATTTGGTATAGTCCATCCATCCAAACAAACATTGAGAAATGGCTTTGGATAATTCTAGATCCTAGACATACAGATATGAGTAAATCTTCCCAACCCTCAAGGAGCTCCCAGTATAATAGGAGAGAAAGTCTTCAGGTGGGTAATCAAACAGGACCCGGGAGAATTCCGTACAAGGGCTGTGTATTTCTGAGGATACCCAGAGAAGGAGGCTGTAGCCCAATGGATCAGGGAGGAAGAAATGACATTAGGACAGAATTGCCTCCCCCAGCCCCAGTACCGGGGATTGAACCCAGGGCCTTTTCACTGAGCTACACCCTCAGACCTTTTGTACTTTTTATTTGAGACCGTCTCTCTAAGTCACTAAGCTGCCCAGGCTGGGCTCGAATTTGTGATCCTTTTCCCTCAGCTTTACAGCATTTGTGGACTTTCTTCTTTTTTGTTCTTGCCAACAGGGTGGCAAACTCTAAAAAGACAGCTAGAATTGGTATCATCTCCTACATGTAGTCTGTAGTATGGTGTGGTAGTGGAACTAATAGGAGATTGTTGCTGAATTCATGGCCCGCAACCTCCAAATATTACAAAATGTTTTCTCTAAGAACATCAGTGGTACACTTAGAACTTTCGAAGTAACTAACAAGTTCCCATCTTGATCGATTTGATGAGACACTTAAAAAAACCATGAGTATCTATGTGAAGCAACCATTCCAGTTTCAGCAAAGTTCCTGTGTAGAAACCTCTAGTGAGAATAAACCCAGAGTGTTGAGTAAATTTCTGATATTTGTGAATTTCTGATGTAAGTGGAAACTTTTTCAAAATCTCTTCATTTTTCTGGAAAGAAGAATATACACTGTGGCGTACAAGTGACTCCCAATTACTGTAACTGCTTGATATCCCGTTCTTCACAATGCCCTCCCCTTGATCCAACAGGAACCACGACTTGTTTCTAACTAATAGAATATGGCAAGCGTGACGGTCTGTCCCTCGCATGACTGTGCTGTGTTGTATAAGGCTCTGTCTTAGCAGACTGGAGAGAGTCTCTTGTTGGCTTTGAAAAAGCACAGCCAGTGTGAGAGAGCCCCATGGTAGGAAACGGAGTGGCCACCAGGCCTGCACTCAGCCCATAGCCGTTAAGAACCTGGGCCCTAAGTCCTGTAGCTGCCAGGACATGAATTCTGCCAACAGCCTGAATGAGCTTGATTCTAACCCAGTCACCTGTCCTGATGAGAACATGGCCCGTTCCACAGCGAGCAGACGACCCTGCTAAACTGTGTCTGGATTCCTGACCCACAGCAACCACAATAGCATAAATGTCATTGTTTTAAACTGTAATTTGTTACACAGCAAAAGATAGCTGATGCTCATACTTAACCACAAACGCTGATTATTTCAGAACAACCTCTGCACGACAGATGTCTCTGCAGGCCCTCATACCATACAGAGGTGTAGAATAACAGCCCGAGGTTCTTTATTTCTTTTTTTTAATGATTGCAATTTACAATTTTTCTTTCACATTGTTCCAAGCTCTGACTTATCTAAGAGGTTAAAAAGGGCATTGCATTTAGGACATAAGTTTAATTGATTTAAGAGACATAAGTTTAATTGATTTAAAAGCATCCCTTTTCTAACATTGGTAGGTTCCAGGACAAGAATACGAATGGATGAAATGTCATGTCTAGTGATATATAATTAAAAGTTATATAATCATCATTTAATCGATTCTATTCTATGCTGGCAATATACCTTCATAATAACGGAACATAGGAGAGCCATGATCGTGCTATCAGTGAAAGCTGGCAAACTATTAGAGATAAGGAAATTTAGTTATTACTATGTGTGTTGGATATTCTGCTGATGGGCAGCATTTGGATAGAGTAATAAAGTAGACCATAAATTACTACATATTCCATAAAATATTCTCTTGCTTTCATTTCAGTATAATCACTAATTATACTGGTTAACATAATTGGAATTCAGTTGATTAAAAATTAGAAGCGTGACAAATTTGAATATATTATGATGAAAATGTAAAGTTTTAAGTAAAGAAATTAACATTTTATTATTATTATTTTTGGTTTTTTGAGACAGGGTCTCATTATGTAGTCCAGGCTGGCCTTGAACTCTTGGCAATCTTCCTGCTTCAGCCTCCCAAGTCCTGGAATTATAGGCATGCACCACCACACCCTGCAAAAATTAACTTATTTTAAATGAATATTTTAAAGGTTTTTCTAAAATGTTCCAGATATTTTAAAATTAAAAACCAAATTACAAATTATGAATAATAAATGTCAAATTTTAAGTTGAATAAGGCTAAAACTATGTAATTTCTTGAACATTTAATTGACTCTTATTAAACATTTTTATAAAAAAGAAAGCTCCTTGGACTCTGAGGGTCCGCTTAGTTGCCAGTGTAAAGAATCAGTTTCACACATCCCACTTATTACCTCCAGACCTGCACAGATGTGTTGTGACGTTCAAAGTTACGTGAATTGCTCAGTATTGCAAGCAATCCCTCCAGCTCCCTCTGCAAGTCCTGTGAATTCCACACTACCTCAGGCTACTGGCTGAACAAGCGTGAGAGGGTGTATGGAAGCAAGAACATGGATATTCCACTGTCGTGGGAGATGGGAGTCTTCATTCTGCAGGAATCAGTTACATCAGTGGTGTCCGAGAGGGAGGCTTTGGTAGTTAGTACCTGAGGGCTGGCGCCCCTCACCTTCTCCTGCCCAGTGAAGCTGTGCCTATCCCTGGTGCTGGCGGTGGCAGAAACCCAACCTGTCACAACACTTGGACACAGTAGCCTTTTGTTTCGTGGAAGAGATGTGGAGACACATTTCCCAGAGGCCTGAATGACGTTAGTCATGCAAGTGGACATTCCGGTTCTGTTCGTGCTGTGTCGGTGCTGAGCACCGGGTCCGGAGTGAGTGGGGATCCTGCGTGCTCTTTAATAGTTACGTGGGCTGGAGGGATGGCGCTGTCCAGGCCGTCTGATGGGTGGGGTCCAGTGCACAGTCCACGCTTGTGTCTACATTGGGAGGAAGGCTGCTGCTCCAAATGTTATTTCCTTCCCGTTTGACATTGCGAGATAAGCAGTCCACCACAGTATGGTAACTCCACAGCCTCGGGAGCCATGCTCCTTCTCTCCTGTTGCTCACCTTTCCCTAAGATGTGGGCCTCTGTCGCATGGCTCCAGACAGTTCCCACCATGCTTGCAATTTAGCCAGAAGGGAGGAAAAGACTGACAGGCAGGGCATGGCCCTGGGTTTAAGGTCATGCCCCTGAAATTGCCCACATCAATTCGACACATCTCACTGGCCACGAAGAGGTGAGAGGTGGAGTCTTCACACGGTGTCCTGGTGCCAGTTAGAAGTTGTTCTTATGGAAGAAGGGAGAACATAGTTTGAGTGACAACTTGCAATCTCTGCCACAAGTGTCTTTTAATATAATTCTGGAAGGGGGGGATGATATTTTAAATCAAAGGACGTAAGTTTATCCAAGTTCAGTCATATTTTGTCCAAACAAGAGACACAGAGGAAAGAACTTTGGATGGTTTTAAACACGGTGCTGGCCAGATACCCCCGGAAATGTTAAGATTAGGTTCCTAACTTGTTCAAGACAAGTGGGGAGGATGAGGGAGAACGAGTCACAAACTGCGTTTAGATCCACAACCGTAAAGAACAGTTCCGTTCTTGCCCTTAGCCTCAGTTCAGTTCTCTTTTTAGTAAAATGAGAGTTTCGGACCAGACTCATAGTTTACAAACTGGGTTCCAAGGAACTTGAGGATCCCTAGTGTCTCTTCAGCCTCCCGGGGCTGACTTTGAATTCTTCTTTCTTATGTTTCAGCCATAGGGATTCCATTTGGATGCATTGTATATCTGTATGAGTCTTCTTTTGGAAAAAAGGAGTGGGGAGGAGAAAGGAGTTCTTCTGCTAAAAAGATAGTTTAAAAATGCCCAGACTGGGCCAGGGATATAGCTCAGCGGCACAGCGCCTGCCTGGCAAGCGCAAGGCCCTGAGTTCGATTCCCGGTACCAAAAAAAAAAAAGCTCCCGGACAAGGAGATACCTGGTGGAAGAAGCATGGTGTGGAGTCAGAGTGCCAGGATATAAATCCCAGCTCTGCCACCTACTTCCTGTGGCACTTCAGACAGAGGTGCTCAACTTTGTGAAGGCTTAGCCCTGAAATATTGTTTCCTCACCTGTAAAATATCGTCACTGTTATCCACCTCTCAGGATTCTCTTGAGGCTTAAATGAGGTAATGCAGGTAAGAGGGCTTAGCACAAGGTCTGGTATGAAGCACATGGTTTAATAAAATGGTAATGATGTTTATTATTGCCCAACCATCAACTTTGTCAGTAGAGTTTCAGCTTTGGGGTGTAAGACTGTATTTCTGTGAATTACTGTGCAACTCAGACTCTTTCACGAAGTGAATAATTACTGGTGGATTTTTGCATGTATTCTCAAAGTGAGTCATGCGTGGTTTAGACCATCGTGGATAGAGCAGTTTGAACATAAGTAAGATGAACAGTTCTGTCATTTCAAAGACATTATTGAAATAATCACGTTTTTCAGGATTGGGATGGAATGTAGGGGTGCTCTGCCACTGAGCTACACGCCCAGCCTTTTTTGATTTTTTTCTTATTTTGTGACAGAATCTCACTAAATTATCCAGGCTGGTCTCCAACTTGCAATCCTCCTGTTTCAGCCTCCAGAGTAGCTGGATTACAGACAGGCAACACCGTCCCCAGCCAAAATAATATTTTATAACAGAGAAGACAATTTTTATCTTTTATGTCAAGGAAGAAGATGATTCCATTTAAATGCTTTCCATGGCAGGAAAATAAAGGGCAGAGTTTAAGGCATAGTTAAAGAGAACGTGCAGGAAAGGCTAGGATATCACTTTTTGTCAAACATGCTTATCCAGAGGTCAAGCCTGACTTCAATTTTAGACCCCTGCTTGTTCCAGTTTGTTAAACCCTTAACAAACTCCAGTCTGGCTTGGTCGTTCCTCAGAATAGGGTCACACTGGTCACCCTTACAGACCCCTGGCAGCTCTATTACCAACCCTTGGGACCCTGGAGCTGAAAACACTCCCAGGTCGCGGATGGCCACTCTCCCTGTGGGCCATTTGTGTGTCATAAGAATCAAAAGGAGGAAAGGTGACAGGTCTTCTGATCCTCCCGCCCATCTTGTGATTTAAAATCCTTGCTAGAACATTCCTGTTACACCTTTCCTCTGACTTATAATCATAAGACCTTAAATCACCCGCATTCATCTTTCTGTCACTCTTCTTGTTTACAGAATCTTGAAA
Source organism: Erethizon dorsatum (assembly GCA_028451465.1). NCBI lineage: Eukaryota > Metazoa > Chordata > Mammalia > Rodentia > Erethizontidae > Erethizon > Erethizon dorsatum. Next base: position 28,357,426 of record CM051829.1, on the reverse strand, counting down.
TCTTAGTGCTGAATTGATGCTTTGAGTTTATCCGGTGCCAAAAATCTTCTCCGTATCATTCTTGACAGATTATCCCTGCTCCTTCTTGAATATTTCCCGTGTCAGGGCGCTCACTGCTTTATTCGAAGTCAGCCTGTCCTTTGGAAGAGAGCTCCAACTTATTTGAGAATTTTCTTCTTTGCCCCAAAACTTGGTTTTCTGATATATTGATTATATAGCAACTCTACATAAATTTGGCTCCTCTTTCACAGGCTGTCCTGTAAATATTCAAAATTAATTCACCTATATCTTCAGGCTGACCATGCTGAGTACTGTCCTCATCGCTGGTATCTCATGATGACGTTCACCTGCCTGGTAATTGACCTCTGGGCTTGCTTGGTGTTTTTAAAGTTGTGTTTGTGAAAGTGAATTCACCCAAATCAGTTATCATTCCCTGTACTACTTTCGTTTTTGTTTTTCCATTTCTCCCTCTTTCACTTTTAAAGCTTTTCATGATACCTCAAATAATAAATAGTTCAATCAATGCTGGGAAAAGTATGAGAACTCTATACAGGCTCTTAAGTCCTGTTTCTCTCCACACCTTTCTGTAGTCAGGATGGCTTGATCCAGGATGGCTTCTACCTCAAACATTGTTTTACTGTAACAACTTAGATATAAATTTGGGGCCCTGCAAGACCTTCATGCCTTTCCCAGTGACTATTCCTTTATTTCAGATAAAACTAGGGGTAAATGCTGCATTTTAGTTTGTCCCTGTTAAATTTCTCTTAGCTTTGAGGATGTCTGTGTGCTGGAGCTAGCTCTAAAATGTATCGAGGTAATGTTCAAATCTGTTTCTATGTTTAGAAGAGTTAGAGATCATAAACAGGCGCTAGCTTTATGGGAAAGCAGTAGCTCCCTTGGTAAGAGCGTGATCCTCATAATAGCAGGGGACTAGGAGTTTCAAGCAATGATCAAGACTAATGAGACCACCACAAACCTAGAGAGAAGAGGCAAAGGATGTGCCTTGCAGAATACTGTGTGGAAGTCAGTGTGCAGGACGCTCAACCCCTTCGGTCTGCTGGTGTCTGGCCTGGGAAGCTGGCCTTGTATAGCACGTCTCTCTATGAGCCAAGCTGGTCAAAGTCATTACATGTTACTTATGCAAGAAGGTGCATGTAGGCTAAGTGGCAAATGTATCATTTTAATTAGGTTATCTCCCTGCAAAAAGAAAGAACTATTTGAAGGATCTCTTGTAAAGACTCAAATTTCTATAAGCCTGAATGTACATGACCCAGCCAGAGATTCTTAGCCTAAGGTAAACAAGACCCTGATATTATATATACTAACTAGTCTGCGATTGTGAGGCCCTTCATCAGGAAAAACGAAGTGATCAGCCAAGATTTGTTTTTCTATGAGTCATTATGATGTTTACCCAGCACATCAGAATTCAGTTTAAGAGCCTTGAATCCTTGACTCATCTAACGTAACAAGCAAACTCAGTGATCATTAATGACTGCCCCTTTCTGCCTGTCTTTTCAGTAACCCTTTCCTAATCCACTCCATTGAAACCCACTCATAATGCTGAACTTCCTTTTATATATTATTTGCTTTTGTTTTCTGTGGGGTTTTTTTTGTTGTGTTTTGTTTTGTTTTGCTTTGTACTGTATTGTTTTAGACAGTCTTTCTATGTAGCCCAGATTGGCCTTGAACTTGAAATCCTCCTGCTTCAGCCTCCTGAGTACTGGGATTACTGTGTACCACCGCACCCAGCTAGGCATTTTTGATCATTTCATCCTTTTATCAAAGCTAAGCCAAACTGATTGATACCCACCCCACCCCCATAGTCCTTTCTCTTTGCAGTGCTGGTAAGAGAGGAGCCACAACCTCAGGCCAGTCCATAGGGAGGCTGGCCTGAGTGGGGACCCTGGATTGTGTTGCAGAGCTACTGGCCATGAAACACAAATAGGGTAGTGGCTCTGCCATGGAAATGCCAGCAGTGCAACTTCTTTATTTGGGTTGGCAACAATAGGCATGCACTTTGCTTTTGCTGAGGCCTGATAGCTTGCTGAATATTTATTTGTTCCAAAGATTATTTAGCTATCCTCAGGAATCCAGGCACTCAGGCCAACTTTTCTGTTTGGCATGGTCTCCCAGTGGGGAATGTGACTGACCCCTTCTCACTTCAGAAGGGGCCTTCCTGATCATCAAGTTGCAAGTATTATAGTACAAAAGTATGATGGGACCCAAAAGGACATTCACTAAGACAGCAGCAAGCCTAGAACTTGGGCCTTTTGACACCAAACCTGGTGTTCTTTTCAACAGAAGAATCTCTCAAACTTTGGGGAACATTTCATTATTTGAGGAACTTACTTCATATAATGCAAATTCTTAAGACCCGCCTCAGAAATTTTGATGGGGAACTTGCCACATGAATGTGCCCCTCCAAGAGGTATCATCTGCGTGCATAAGATCACTCTGCTTTACCAGTGTTCACGTTCTGCTTATATTCATATGAAAAATATCTTATACGCTTACAGATTTTTAGAAAGTTATAGCACAAAGAACATTACGGTAACATTAATTTTACAGAAAGAAAAAAATTCATTCATAAACCAGTCAAGCTATCTTTTGACTTTCCCATCTGTCTTTGGAGAAGTTATCCATGTATTTAGGTAGCTATCAATCTAATAATTATTTTATCTTATTTTTACTTCTTTTGAGCTAAGTGGTCTCTTTGTTATTTGACTTGCTAGAAAACAGGGCCCTGGAAAGCTGTTACAGAAAAGTAGTATATAGTTTTATTAAACATTTGCTACATTACTGGGCACTGTACCCAGTTGTAAAGCTGAGGTTCAAACCTTCTGACTCCAAAGCTTATGCGCTTCCTCCCATACTGCCTTCTAGTCCCACAGACAAAAGATGGAAGAGACCTGACCTTCAGGTCCTCACTCCCATGAATAAAGGAGACCCAAACAGGAAACAACCGGGGAACAAAGATAGCAAGCGTACTTAAGTATTAAAACCTACATTAAAGATTCACACTGCTGTGAGGAGTAAGAGTAGAGAAGTAGCTTTGTGAGCTGGAAGCCCTAAATACAAGGGAGAAAAATGGCGCTTCATCCTAATGGCAAAGGCTGCTATTATAGTTTTGGGGACAGAAGAATGACTCGGTGAAGTGAAAAGTCACAGAGAGCCCTGGTCTACAGTGCAGCCATCAATTTTGGTTGAAGTCCCGAACAGACTGTGTGCCAGAGCCACTAAAGATATGAGATTTAACTTATTTTTTCTCTTCAGAGCTGTTAATCAGCACAGATAAGACCCCAAATGGTGGGAAAGAGGGGTGACAAGCTGAAGAATCAAGTGCTTAATAAGAGTATAGGTGCAAAGGAGCAAAATTTTTCCCAGAAATGAATCTCCATGGCCACCAGACAGAGGGCTGCTGAAGTTTTTCTTATGACTTTCCTGTCTTTCCCTTCTCCAAGTGTCCGTGATATTTTCTGTCCGTACCATTTATTTGCACCGACCGCTAGTGAGTGCTATTGTTTAACACATCCACTGATGTTTACTCTGTGCCCTGCACTGTGCGAGGCAGGAGGATAAGTGGCTGCCGTCGGGTGCTTGCTGCCTGCCTGGAGGGACGGGCCTCATCCATCCTGCCAGCAGGAACCTTTTGAAGTCACTGTGATCTTGGTGGACTTTATTAGACGTTAGGCAGGATGTAGGCCAGCAATTGAGAAGACAGAGCAAAAGTAGGCCAGACAGAGGAGGAGAATCCTTGAGGCCTGGAGAAGGCAGCCTAGCGAGGAGGCCACGGAAGGGCTAGAGTAGAGCGAGAGGCAAGAGCAAAGGGGATCCTAGGTTGGTCTCCTGGCCTGAATCACTGCTCTGGGATGGAAGAAATCACCATAGCTCAGTGACATCTCCCTGGGGCCTCTCAGGCATTCCGCTCAGAGGCGATCATGGGAGTGGAGGTGGGGGTTACCTGGAGAGCAGGTTTTGCCGCAAAGTTTGTGGAAAGGCCATTTGTGAGGGGGTATTCTTGAGATTAAGGTTCAGGAAAGGGGGAAGGGAGGGAAGCAGGGTGGAGGGGAGGTTGAGCAGGCTGTAGTCCCAAAGAGAGCCTCACTTGACACTCTGGGGATTTCTGCAGCCAACATGGCCTTTCAGAATTACGAACTTGGGGTCAGCTTGTGCTTGCATGTGTCCCTGGGAAGGGAGTGCAATCTCTGTCTAGGTGGCCGTACTCTGCCCAGGCACACCTGGGTGGAGGCTGACCTTGGGGGCTGTCTGCAGGTGGCACCCCTGCCCCTGGGGCAGTAGGGCCTCATTGCTGAGGGGAACCCGGCAGGCATAGTAGTGAACATGAGCCTCATTCATAGTGTGAGGGCCACCAGTGTTCTCAAGCTAAGCAGTTAGGGCAGAATTGGTGACCTGTATGGTCAGATAAATGACATCATCTCAGACAGTGTCCCTAAAAAACTTTCATTTTTCAGGAACAGAGAGCACTTGGAGCAAGATAATTACCTCCTGTGGACACATGTGGACACAACTGTTAAGTAATTCAGCAGACAGCTAAAGAAACAAACATATTAGGCCTACTTCCCAAGACTGGAGCACCATTCGTCAGCCTTAGAGAGAGCTGTGGGAGTTCAGCATGTGTTTATTCCATCATTCTGTCAGAAATGGGGGAGCCCCATGGCGTGAAGTAAGACTTACTGTGGAGTCTCGGGCCAATCTGGAGTCAGAACCTGAGTAAGCCAGGGCTCAGTGCTCGAAGCATCAAGCTCCTTGGAGCCAGAAGGAGGCTGGGGCATAACAGTTATTAACACCGTACAGCAGTGTAGATTTACACTATGGTTTGGATCTAAAATGTCCCCCCAAAGTCTCATGTGTGTGGAAGGTGATTGGCTAAGGGATGCTGTACTCATCAGTGGATTCATCCATTAATGAGTTCAGTAGCCAAATGTGCTGTTAGGAGTTGGGGTCTGGGTGGAGGTGGTCACTACAGGCGTGACCTGCAAGGGTGTATTCTTCTCCCTGTCTCTCTCTTTTTTGTGTGTGTGGGTACCTGGGGTCGACCTCAGGACTTCGTGTGCCAGCAGGCGCCCGTGCTGCTGAGCGATATCACCGGCCCTTTCTTCATATGTGGGTTCCAGGAGTTGAATTCAGGACCTCGCGCTTGCCAGGCAGGCGCTTATGCCGCTGAGCCATCTCACCGGCCCTTGTCCCTGTCTCTTGCCTTCTCCCTCTGCTTCTTGGCTGCCACAGGTTGAGCACCTTTCCCCTGCCATGCCCCTCTCACATGCAGTGTCTGCCTTGGAACCAGCCGAACGTGGACTGAAACCTTGTGCCAAAATAAACTCTCCTTTAAGTTGAGGATGTTGGGTATTTTGTCCCAGCAATGGGAAAGTGACTAATACAATTTGTCTACAAAGTCATTTAGACTCAGCCCACATTGTCTTGTCCTCCGTCTCCCCTATGTGGGTAAACAGTGTCGTCAACACCCAGTCAAGCAACATAATGAGGAATCTGTCTTCACTCCTCTCTGTCTTTACTCCTCTCTGTCTTCACTCTTTACAGCAACACCACCACAAAATCCCATCAGTTCCACTTCTAGAACACACCTCATCTCTCCGCACTCCTCTATCACCCTGACCCTGAAGTCCAAACCACCACCATCACCTGTCTGGACGACCTTAGTGGCCTTCTGAATAATCTCCCTATTTCCATTCTTGCTTCCACCTAGTGCATTTGTCACATTTCAGGAATTAGCCAGAGGGAACCTGTATACATACAAATCAGATTTACACTCTTGCTTGGAAGATTTCATGGCTTCCCAGCATTCGGTGAAAGAATACATAAACAGTGTTACCTCAGTACTTGTCATTAATTGGTTCCTGGAGGCATGACCAAAACCAACAAATACCAAACAAATTGTTTAGGCTGGAAAGGGTAGCAAGTCATGAGGCAATTAATACCAACGAGTTCTAGCTTGCACCTTGAGTACCAAGTATACAATGAGTACTGGGACAGAATTTTCATGTCAAAATGTGTTGAGTACCAAATTTGATGGCATTTAAAGCAGTCCAGTTTTCAGGTATGACTGTATAAGTAAGTATACTGTCTTTGTAGGGCCTGTTATACAAATGGAAGCAGAATAAAAAATCACCTGCCAAATCATGATTTCCCAATTACATTCCTAGAGATTTTTACAGTATCTTATCATTTATAAATATTTAAGGTTCTAGAAGAGTTCTCTATTTAAAAGGGATCCAGGGCCGGTGAGATGGCTGAGCGGCGTAAGCACCTGTCTGGCAAGCACGAGGGCCTGAGTTTGACTCCCGGAACCCACATAAGAAAAAAGGGCTGGTGATATTGCTCAGCGGCATGGGCACCTGCTGGCACGCGAGGTCCTGAGGTTGACCCCTGGTACCCACACAAAAAAAAATAAAAATAAAAATAAAAATAAAAGGGATCCATGTAGAAGGGTTCCTTTTCTCCCCACAGCCTTGACAGCACTTATTATTTGATTTCTTGATGATTGTCATTCTTTCTGTAGTAAAATGACATACCCATGTTTATAGCAGCACAATTCATAATAGCTAAATTATGGAAGTGGCTTATGTAGAAAATATGGTATTTTACACAATGGAGTACTACTCTGCCACAAAGAAGGATAAATTTGAGTCATTTGTAGGAAAATGGATGCACCTTGAGACCATAATGTTAAGTGAAATAAGACACCTGAGCTTAAAAATCATATAGTTTCTCTTGTATGAGAAACTCAAAGTATAAATAAATCAAAGAGAAAAATAAAATATAGTCCACAAGAAATAGGGACATATATCTTTGGCAGATGATAAGAGGACTAAGAGATGGGAGGAGAGGGGGAGAGGGAAAAGAGATGTAAAAAAAAAAAAAGATGTGTTATGCATGTGCTTGTACCAACTATCCACAATGAATGTATCCATGATGTACCTCAAGGACGCACTAATAAAATTTTAAAACTAAAGGGAATCCACACATGACTAAATTGTAGTATTCTTCATGGTGACACTGATGTAGTGGTCTTGTTCACAGAATATTTTATAGTATATCAATTATAAAACAGCATATACTAAAGCATCATATTTTGTTTTAAAAATGTTTTTATATATGCAGAAAAGACTGGAAGAGTATTTCCAAAGTGTTAGTTGGGGTTATCTTTGGTGTCAGGGTTTTTCTTTTTGGTTTGTTTCTCTTATTTTATTATCTGGTTTGTTTTTTATAATAAACTCATAACTTTAAAAAAACCAGCAATTGTTTTTGTTGTTTTTATTTTATTTTACATTATTCTATTCCAGTGGTAGTGAACCTATGGCATGTGCCGCAGCAGACTGTTTGTATCATCAAAAGCTCTTAAAGGTTTGCTATCACTGTTCTATTCCATTGTGTTCCATTCCATTCCATTCCATTCTATTCTGCAGTACTGGGGATCAAACCAGAGCCTTTCCACTGAGCTACATTCCCAGACCTTTTAATTTTCTTATTTTGACACAAGTTCTCTCTAATTTGTCTAGGCTAGGCTTTAACTTGCAATACTAACAGCAAATCCTTTTCACAGAATTATATAATCCTCATTGTATTTGTCTTTCGCCTAAATCTAAATTTGGTAAACTTTGGTCTGTGCGATTTTTGTAAATGAGTTCTGAGTCCGTTCTGTGGCGGTAAGGCGTGGTGGTCATGGTGCAAATCCCTTCTAAGATGCACAGGTGCCCACATTGGAGGGCACCACCTGCTCTGCTTTCCTGGTGTAGTCACCTGGGAGGTCTTGGCTGCCTCGGGGTCTTTAGAACTTGATGTGTTCAGAATAGGACACTTGAGGCCACCCAGTGGCATTCTTAAAGACTGTTGAGTCAGCTGTAAGCTTTGTCAAAGCACAGGACCTAGACAGAGCCTGTTTTCTCCCTCAGCCTGTGGCAATGAATGATGAAAAATACATAGAAAAGAAAATCTTATCCTGGCTGGCAAGTGGTTCCCTTACCGTGCCAGCGTGGAGAGGCTGAAGCCCAGGATGCCTAAAACTCCAGCCAGTTCCGTGCTTTTCTGAACTGACTTGGGGCACAGGGGGAGGTGCCAGAGAGGGTGCAAGTCAAGAGGAACCAGAATGGCCCTAGAATATGCACCCTCTGCCTCAGAGGTGGCTGCCCTCCGTGAGTCCGGGAGACGCAGCCTCGGGGGACAGCAGAGGCGCAGGGCATGAATTGTGGTAAAGTTTGTCTTCTTCCTCATTTCACCTTTGCATTCCATCTTTCTCCTTTCCCGGCCATCAGCATCCGTCTTTGAGGGCCTCTTCCTAGCTTCCTTCCTCCTAAGACCCACAGGAGTCAAGAACAATGTTCTGGGAACAAACACATGTGCTGGGCTTTTAGCGCATGCAAGGGCTCGGCACAGACTGCAGCGGAGACCAAGTTGTAGTCACGGTCCTTCCTTCACAGGGATTCCAGTTGCACTAGAAAGGGCGGGCATGCTTTTGCGGACAAGGAACGTATAAGGCATGAGTGCCCATGTGGACTCAAGGCAGTAAATGCCCATATCAAAAGCCAGGCTGGATCTAGGGTTGGGGAGGCATAACTTATACAATGTTAGGGGGCATCTCTTAAAAAAAGAAGAGGGCCAGTGAGATGGCTCAGTGGCGTAAGCGCCTGCCTGGCAAGCGCGAGGGCCCGAGTTCGACTCCCGGATCCCACGTATGAAAAAGGGGCCGGTGATATCGCTCAGCAGCATGGGTGCCTGTTGGCACGCGAGGTCCTGAGGTCGACCCCCCGGTACCCACAAAAAAAAAAAAAAAAAAAAAAAGAAGAGATATGAACGGTTAGGGCCCTTCTGCAAGAGTCTCTTGCAAAGGAGGACCTCTCAGCTTATGCTTCATTAGTTCCTGGTGTATTTGTCAGGGTTCTCCAGAGAAATATATTTTTTTTTCATATATATATGATGTTATATAGTGAATTTATTTTAGGGATTTTGGCTCACATGATTATGGGGCCTGGCGAGTCCAAAATCTGCAGGGAGGACCAGCAGGCTCGAGAGCCAGGAAGAGCTGGTGCTGTAGTTGAAGTCTGAGAACCCCCCTGCTGTAGAGTCCTCTTGCCCAAGGCAGACCATTCTCTTCTGTTCAGTCCTTTAGTAGATTAAATGAAACCACCCACATTATGGAGGGTAATCTCTTCTACTCAAGATCTACCAATTTCAGTATAAATCTCACCCAAAAACACCCTTACAGAAACATCCAGAATAACCTAGCCAACATGACACACAAAATTAACTCTCCCACCTGGGAAATCCACCTGTAGGTACAAGGACAGCAGAGGGAAGGAGTGCTGTGGACCAAAGGGTCAGAGAAGGCTGTTTGGGAGAGGTGGACTCGAATAAGCCTTGATGGATGGATTGGGTTTCATGGCACCTGCTGTCCTTGTGTATTGAGCAATGAGATAGACTGGTGGGGTGGGGGGTGTCTGTGTCCCATGGTCCTCACAGGTTAGAAGATTCTGGAAGAGTTAAAGTCTACAGCCTTTGGCCCAAGTGGTCATCAAGATTATTACTGGGTCCCACTTGCCCCACCCTGTCCTCCCATGGGAATCTGCTTTTCTTCTTTCTTGTCCCCTCTCTGTTCCATTTCTTCTTCACCCTGTCTCCCTGTCTTTAAGCTCCTGTCTTGGGTTAAAGTGACAAGGTTCGAAGAAAGTCGCAAGAGGCCCCAGCAAATGAACTTCATTCCACGTCTTCAGAATGAGCACAGCTAGGGTCACGCACCTCGATCTCCCCATGTTCAGAAGTGGGCTTCGTCATGTCTTCCCAGCCCTGTGCCCAGTGGCTCTGTGCTAATGTTAATGGTGCACAGTGTCATCCATCACATGGGTGTAATTTATTAAAGGAACCCTCTGTGCTTGCTGCATGGGGAAACCAGCCTCCTGACTGTGCCCAGTCCCCATCAATCTGTAAGACAAATGGATGTTTTCATTAGCTTTGTGACTAAGGAGAGAGGGAAGCAGTCACCATTCTACCTCTGCACATCGCTTCTCTCTCTTCTGAGCCAAGTGGCCTCCATTTCAGCCCCTGCTGTGTTTCCTCAACTGGATCCTGCTGGGAACTCCCTGTGAGGGCAGGCTCTGAAAGCTGACAGAAGTCATCTGAGGAGGGTGCAGTGAATGGCAATGACCCAATGAGGCCACAGACTCTCTCCCTTCTAGAACATTCCTTCCTGCCCAAAGTTGTCCTGGGCTCTGCAGGAAGGAGAGACCTGAGCCACGTTTTCTACCCAATGCCAGAATCTATCCTTGAGATCCTTCCGATTTGAAAGCAGGGCCCAACACTCTGCCACAAGGCCGTCTTCAAACCAAGTTGTCTGGTGTGCTGTTTCCTTGCCTACATTAGCGCTCAGTGTTCAACACTTCTCCTCACAGTAACCTGGCAAGGAGGGTGGAGCATATGTCATCAGGCTGTGTAGAGAGGTAGAGAGAGGCCCAGGATCCTGTGTTTATTCAGAGTCAGCACCAGGGCTTGATGCAGACCCCTGGCCTGGCACTGCCTGCTCTGGAGTCAACACTCAGCGCGGGGTCTCATTAGGCCATGAGTTTAGAAGGTATTTTCAAGCCACTCCAGAGAACTGATTGCATAGAGTCCTCTTCTAATTTCTTGGGGCATGATTGGAAAATCTTCATGGAGTTAGTGGATAAGTCGGGCAATGGCAGCCTTCTCCCTGGTGTGTTAGGGTCTGAGGTAAGCCTGCAAGGCCTGAATGTCAGCTTTAGACACATTGTGCAAGCTGACCCAGGACCTTCTCTCAAAGCAGAGGAAGCAGAGATGCAGTCACAGGGAATAAGCTCCCACTAGGCCACCCCGCAATCTGTCCCATGTGGTGACTTCTGGTGCTCCCCCTGAGGTAATGCTCCCAAGCAGTGGGGGGTGGGGCTGAGGGAGGCTTGGTTCCCACTGTAAATCTCCCCAGATTCAAGTTGCAGCTAGCTCAGCTAATTGGCAAGAAAAAGAGAAGCAAAAATAGTGAAAATCTGTGAATTAATAAAACAGCCTTGAAGCAATGGCCAAAGTGTGTACAAATCGTGAAGTAATTAGAAGTGTGAATAATTCTATCGGGTAGGCTGCTTCCAAATCCAGCATCTGATCGCTTTAGGAGGCCAAGGCCTGGCAGGCTCTGGGGAGCAGAAATTCTTTCCATTGCATTCTGATCTCGCCTCCCTGGGGGATGGGTTCCCTTGAAATCTTTTCAGGGTCCTGGCAGTTTCTGTGGGACCCGCTAGAATCCAATGTGGACTTTTGGGGGGTGGTCTCATAAGCACACATGACATCTTGTCCCACTAGCATCCTACATTTTAGAATAAAGTTGTAAGATTTCACAAAGTGTTTTTTGGATCCGTGGTCTTATTTAATCACACTATCACTAAATATTTTTGTCAGTGTTTGTCAGAGGAGGAAACTAAGACCCAGAGAGTGAAATGGTATAAACACAACTTTAAGAGCTGTCAGTAACAGAAGTAGGGCTGGAACCGGGGTCTCCTAACAACCTCTCCAATATCCTCTCCCGCCCCCATTCTTCCTTCGGCCCCTGCTGTATCTCTCAGCAGCTCTAGACATTTGTGTATCACAATTCTCTCAACTAACAGGCCTCAACTGCAGTTTTGTTTGGCCATGATGTTAAATTTAGATAAGTTGTTCAACATGTTTGTTTGATTGATAAACTAAGGCTCAGGCGCCCTTGGGTCTTCGTTGATTTTCATTTTATTTTATATCCAGATGGGTCTCAGGAAAAGCATATCCATTTTCCTTATCCTTCTGGATATATGATACAGAAAGTGGTTTCAGGACTCAAGTCTCTTCATATATCTGGAGGGGACAGATGAGAACGATATGTGCATGGAGTTTCATTATTTTGGCTTTGTTCTTTCTGACCCACAGGGGCTTTCTCGAGGGTAAGAGCAGAGTTCCCTAACCCGTGAAAGGGCCTCGCTCAGGGCCCAAATCCAGTGAACCCAGGGTTAGAACTTCTGAGAGCAGAACCCTGAGAGACTCAAGTAACGAGCCTGACCTGTGCTGCTAATTCCCCAGCGGGTGGTGGAAAGCTCCTGGGAGGACGGAGTTTACATGGTTTACAGCCAGATTGAGCAAACAACAGTGTGATTAAGTTACACGCATTGGTTGGCTCCATAACCAGAATAGAAATGTATGTGTTCGTTTGGGATGGAAAGTTTTCAACAAAGCAGTTGCTACTTGCATAGACTTGTCCCTGGTTCTCAAGTATGACCAACAGCAAAACCTCAGAGAAGACTAGGGAGTCTGAGGGGGCCAGCTACATAATTTGTGGGGCTCATGTACAAAATGAAATTCAGGCCTCTTGTTTAAAATGTATTAAGAATTTTAGGACAGCGACAGCAGCACATGAAACAAGGTGTTTGGTCTTTCTGAGTGTGGTGGGGTGTGTGTGACTGCTTGGGTCAGACACCCTGAAGCCAGCCCAGGTTGGAAGCCTTGAAGAAGTGAGGGTCGGAGCCTGGGGCTGAGTGGTCCTGAAGGACCTGAATGCTGCTCAGCTGGACAGTCAGAGATAGAGAGCGTTTAACTGATATTTATGGAAACACTGGGATGCCCAGCCTCTGTTGCAGAGTATTTAGCAAGTAAGGGCTGCAGGCAGTGGCTAAAGCTGAGGGCTCTGGCGTCAGCTCCCAGAGTTTTAAGAGCTCTGCCTAACCTCGTTTGTTCCTTATCTATAAATGAGCTTCATAATGATGCCCACCGCAGTTGTGAGGACTAAGCATATTATTAGGCCTGTGCAAGTGTCTGGACACGTTGAGGGATTTACTGAGCATCGGCAAAGCAGACAGACAGTAAAACACCGTGAGTGTGCAACAGGGAGCTGGACCTCATGTGTTGGAAGATGGGGTGGGGCAGGCCTAACCCTTAGAGGTGTTGAGCCTGCTTCAGTCCCTTTTGGATAGATGTGGAGGCTTGGGGGTCTTCACACCACCTCTCCCAGCCTCCCATATTTATCCTTTGGACCTGGGGGCACCAAGTTGTGGGTGCAGGCCTGACCAGCCCCTCCTTCCTTCTGACCTTTCCTTCAAGGTCCTGAAATTTTTCTCTCTTCTGGTCCTGCACATGCCCAGTTCTGAGTGTCTTCCGAGCACCCTAACATTCATAGTTCTCCTTAGTCTGCCCACGCTGCCTTTCTGGCTATGCCCTGCCATCTGTCTATTATGCAGAGCCAGCTTCTCATTCACCCTTCAGCAGACTCCATGGGAGACTCCAGGGAGCCTCACCTGGCTTTGCAGCTTCAGTGCAATCACACAGACGGATACTGAATGCCTCTCCTTCCATCCCTTCTCCAGCAAGGTGCAGTCCTCATAATTTATGCATTCTGCATATGCCAGTTTGCTTACTCACTGAAATTGTCTTATGTCCCCCAGATCAGTACTCCTGGCACCTTCACAGTTATTCACAGGCAGGCACAGAATGGGGAGATGTGACTGGCCTGACAGGCACATTCCCAGCCGAGGACAGACAAGGTGACACTGCCTGCTCATTTCTCTTACTAGAAACAAGTGTCCTTTTGGTGGTCTATTTAATGGCACCTTTTCTGCTTTTGTTGATGACTTTGCAGCTTACGATGGCCCCTTAGCACAGAGCTCAAGTGCAGTCTAGTATTTCTAAGTGCAAGAAGGCTGTGATGTGCCTTACGGAGGAAATGTGTGTTATATAAGCTTGATCAGACATGAAAACAGAACTTTAGGCTGGGAGTTCCCTATTAATAGATTAACAGTATGGTGTACCCAAAAAAGAGGAAGAGGAAATTCCTCGAAGTGTCTGTGAGGGTACTGCACTGGTGCTACCAGAGGCTCGAGGAACCTAGCCCGTATTTCCTTAGGAACAGTGGCTTGATGTTCACTAATTCAGTGTTCCCGAAGCTTTACAGAGCATAACTGCCATGAATGACAAAGGTCAACCGTATAAATGAATTTTCTTTTTAAAAATAGTTTTTGAACTTCTACTAAGCGCCACACATCATTCAAGCCCTTTTTGTACCTTGAGGCTTCCAACTTGGAGCAGGCCCCTTCTGCTTTCTCTGGCCTGTGAACTCATTTTACATCACTGTCTGCCCGTTTTATTTTATACTCACTCAGCTTCTGCCTTCTGATGCTCCTCAAATTGTTTCGTTGTTGTTATTGTAGTTTTTAGACAGGGTTTTGCTTTCTAGCTCAGGATGGTCTCCAACTTGTGATCCTCCTGCCTCAGCCTCCCGAGTGCTGGGATTGTAAGCATGCACCACCATGCTTGGCTCCCCTCAAATTGCCTTTTGACTCTCCTAGTGTGGTCCACGGCTGGACAGTGAGTCCTTTAAAGGGAAGAAAACCATGGGCTGTTGCAGTGATTTTCCTGGGGAAGTGAACAGTAAAGATATGCTGAAGCCAAACAGAGAAACTGAATAGAATGTGCTTGCTGATGGATACCAAGCACAGTAGGAAATAATACAGCTGAAATTTTATCAGCAAGAAAAACTTCCTCTCACCCCCTCTGGGTGAGTTGAGAATCAGAGATGTTTGGAAAAGCACAACCAACGTGAACTTGGAAAGTGCTATGTGAGTGTTAGATGTTCACTGCCGTTGGCATCTGAGAAAGGCATCACCAGCAAAGGGGCTGCCGGTAGATCTGCAGCCATGATGGCTTTTTGAGGCTTCCGGTAGGGCCTCAGAGAGTGAAGCCTGCCAAGTATTTCATGTCGCTGAGGGATGGGAGCAGATTTCAGGTGGCCCCGGGTTAGATGCCCTTGGGCAGCTACCTTCCTGTTGTAGAACCCAGGTGCTTTCCTATCACCGTCACGTGGCTGGGAGTGATGTGGACTGGGGGCTCCGTGGCCCAGGGACTGCAGACCTTCCTGGGAGCCAGAGGGCTGCGTGTGGGCTCCAGGGCACAGGTGCCTGTGTTTCTTCTCCTCTTCAACAGGGAAAAGCCAATTTTCTTCTTCCTGTTTGTTTTCCAAATAATTAGATTTGCAAGGTTTTTTTGTGTTTTGTCGAATCTATCCTTCTGGGGTGACTCGAATGTCGCTTCTGTCTAGACACTGTTGCCCATCTTTCCCTTCCGTATGAGTCATTTTGGCATCCCTTCTGCCCAGAGGATTTCCCTCAGCCTTTCCCCTTGCGTCCTCCCATGCTCTGTCCTGTTCTGTCTCTCACCGTGGGTGTTTCTGAATTGCATGAAACATCTCTGGACTTTAACCCTTCCTTAAGGACAGAGACTGGGTCTGGCTGATGATTTGATAAGCACCACTGTGCCCGGCACAATACATAGAATGTCACAGCTGTTTATGAGTGTTGCTATTATTATCTATTGGACTGATGGGAGTAATCTAACAAAAGCCTTTGCAAAGGTTACAGTTCTGCGTGCGGGTCCTCGGAGCAATAAGGACATGAATGCGCCCCAAATCACGCTGGGTCCCAGACGTCTCTGGGCAGGGAGCAATGGGGTCAGCTCTTCCTCCTCTACTGTGGGTAGAAAAGAGGCTGCTGGTTCATGGCATGGGAGAGCTGAGACAGAAACAAGACATCCTTCTGAAACCTTGACATTCCTCAAAGGCACCAGGAGATCTTTCCCTGGAAATCTTTAGGAAAAAGTGAAAACCACCATTCTGGAAAGTTTGCCTAAAACAGTGGCTGATTGGGCAGGGACAGCTGTTCTCATCACCTGGCATCGCCGGGCCCAGTGAGAACAGTGTGGTCCCTGGACTGTGATGGCAGAAGGGTGTGAGGAGGTCCCGTGTCTTGTAACAGTGACCGCTCACTTCGGTTGACTTAAATATCATGGCGAGTACTGCCTCAGAGAATGTTCTGGTGCTCTCTAGTACATTTGATAACACAGCAGGCTTTGAGGGCTTGATTCACGTCAGCAGCCTTCATTTGCTTAGAAGCTTCCAGCCAAGCCACTTGGGCACACTGCTGCTGAACTAATCTCACTAAGACACCTTGATCTTATGGCGCAGAGCCTTAAGTGGTTTCACACCAATCTAAACTCTTTAAGTCTTTTTCCAGAGTCAGGAGGGTGCAGACTCTGTCTGATACTCCTTCGTAATCTCCTCAGAAGGGTCAAGATGGCCAGGGGTGAAATCCTGTGTGGGGTGGATTTTATCTATCGATACTTCTGGGAAGTGTGAGACTGTAGAAAGCACAGGTCACCAGGGTTTCACTGTGGTGTGTGGCTTCACTTATAATTAGGTACAGGCATTAGGAAGAATTCCAGAACATTGTGCAGCTAGTTTGAATTTGCAGGTGGTAGGAGGAGCTTAGTTTTATTGGAAATTGAAATTCAGGGCTTGTTTTATTCCCGTTCCCTGCTGTTCTCAGGCAGATGTGCCTTTTTATATCTCTCAGGTGCACCAGTTCTGTCCTTTTGAAATAACAAGCACCTCTCTTTCTGTCAGCCTGCAGCAAAGATGAGCCAGGGTGTTCTGAGCAGTGATTGGCTCTGTTCCTGAGGAGGGCAGAATGCGAACACCTGGCGCAATAGTTTCCAGTGTCATTTGCTTGGCATGTGTGACTTTTCTTCAGTATGGCAGCTATCAGATTTGTTTTGTTTTTGCTCTCTAGGAAAATCGAGGAATGTGTCTGAAAGACGGGGTCATGGTCAAGGTGAGCTCAGTTCTATGACTGAGAAAGCTGAGTAGGCCATCGCAGTGAGTTGGAAAGGATAACCACACAGGTAATATCTAAAATTCCTTGCCGTGTATTTTGTTCCTGGATCACTGGCACAGATCACACCCTGCCTTATGCCATATTTGACTTATATCTTTTATTAGAACAGGGATAATCTGTCATCTACTTTTTAATTCCCCCCGAGGCCTAAGAGGTGTTTCTATATATTGTGGAAGAAATTCTGTCAGGCTACATTCTTAATTAGGAAGCCAGGGAACACCCAGGGACCAGGAATTACTAAGGATGAAAATATATCGGTTTAATATCCAAATAATATTATTCCCATTATACCCATGTGCTCTGTTATTTCAGCTCTAAATTTTTAAGACTTAAGACCATGAGTCATTCTGCCACCTCCCCTTTCTGTGCAATTAGACGCAAGCCACACTAGGTCTTCCATGCTCCAAAGTGGTGGCTCTCAGCCCTGACTGCACATTACAGTCACCAGGGGAGCTCTTCAACATCCTGATGCTTGGTTCTCCAAGCCAATTAACTGAGCCCCTCTGGGGTGGGATATGGGCATAAGTATTTACCAAACTCCCCAGGCGATTCCAATGTGCAGCAAGACTAAGCATGAGCTATTTGAGGGCAGGGAATCTGCTTTATTAATCACTTTCTCTCCAGAGCCTCGTGTAGTGCTTGGCACAGAGTGGGTTCTCAGGAGCTGTCAGTGCTTTCTATCAGCATCTACTCTTGGATGTCATGAGTCTAAAGCCCACAGCCTGTCCCTCGCTAGGGTTCCCTGTCTCAGTGTCTGCATCCCCATCCATTTAGCAGTATGAGCCAAAAACTTAGGGTTCACCCATGATCCACCTTCCTCTCTCCCCAACATTATAGTCCTTCACTATACTTAGTGATCTTACATGCTAAATCTCTCTCCTGTATATCTGGGCATTTATTTATATACCTCCCTGCACCATCCAACTCCAAGGTACTATCCTCAATCCCGCAAACTGTATAGCCTAGGGCATAGCCTAGTCCAGCCAACCTGTTCTCCACACTGCAGTCAGAACTATTCCTTCAGAATGCAAATGTAATCTTGCGGTCCACTGATTAAAATTCCTCAATGGGTTTTGTTATTTTTAGGAAACCTAGATTCCTTAATCTGACCCACAGGATTCCATAGTTTGCCCCACAATGCCCCCAGGGCCTGGCCTACAGGGGTTCGTGTGGCCTGGTCTGTAAAACGCTTGTGGTCTGGTCCAATGGGCCCCATGGTCTGGTCTGCCTGCCACTGTGGTCTGGTCGATAGGCCCCTGTGGTGTGCTGTACATGCCCTCATGGTCTGGTCCACAAGGCCTTATGTTCTAGCCCACAGGCCCCCATAACTTGGTCCAGAAGACCATGTGGCCTGGTCCCTAAGACCCCCTGGTCTGGACCACGGGTCCCTGTGGTCTGGTACACAGGCCCCACAGTCACGTCTACATCCCTGGCGGTCTTGTCCACACGACCGTGGATCACAGTCTCAGTCCACTTCACTCTGCTGTATTCTTTGCATTTCATCCACTTCAGCTTTCTCATACTTCCTGAATTCTGTCACCCTTTGTCCTTGGAGCTTTTGCACATCTGTTTCCCCTGGCCTGGAATACTCTCCCCATCTTCTTCTTCTTTGCCTAGTTAACTTCTGCTAAACTTTCAATTCTCAGTTTAAGGACCCCTAATTTGGTGAAGCATTCTCAAGCCCCAGCCACCAGTTTCTGTCATGTTCTTGTACACATCAGGCTCCCTTCTCTCCGTGCACTTCTCCCAGTCTGTAGCTCCCTTCTCTGTGTGATTGTTGCATCCATGTCTCTCTGCTTCATCTGACTGAAGCCCTGTGAAGGCAGGAGCCATGTCTGACTTTGCTCATTTTAACCCCAGTGCTGAGCAAAGGTCAGGGCTGGTAAGAATGTCCTCTGCAAGTATTTGTCAATTGCAAAACTGAATGTTTTTACATAACAGCTCCAGACCTCACTGGTCTTGTCACTCTGTGATCAGGTAGCTTCTTCTGTCCTGCTTCTTGGGCAGAGGCTACCTCTCCTGCCGGAGACCCATGTGGTTCTTAACAGCCCAGTTACAAAAACCATTCCACATGACATGTCTGCTTTGCCCTATTTTCAGCAGCCTCCTAAAGATCTATTAATATCCACATCCATCCAATGCTTTTCTGTGGGAACCTTCTGATGTTTCTTCATCTCTCCGGAACTTCCCTACAGCTGAATTCTTAAGGCTTTAGTGTGCGTCCTCTGTTCTGCCCCATTGCCCCACCAGTGTTGTTAGCAGTTGTTCTTTTTAGTTTCGAGTCTCACATCATAGGGCCTTGTGTCACACAAGTGTTTACACATTTTAGTGTCTGTAGCCTCCCTGTAATCCTGGAGGCCAGGTAGGGTCTGAGGGATGATGTCTGTCACAGTTGAGAACACGAGGCCCAGGGTGAGGCTCCTGACACCTGTCTCAGCCTCCTGGTTACCTCTATTCATCTGCAAACCTTTCTAATCTGAAACCTGCAAAACCCTGCATCCCAACATTTGTTTCTTTCTTTCTTCCTTTTCAATTTTTATTTTTATTAGTATGTGTTTGCAGTACAAGTGATTACATTCATTTTGGGGAGTTGGAACATGTACATAACATACCTTAATTCTTTATACATCCCCTTCCTGTTCTCTCCTTCTTGCCTCCCTATGGCTCTTGGTCCCATTCCCATTTGCACCAACATTTGGTTCCTTGAACCTTCCCACAACAACGGAGAGAAATTAGGAATAGATCTCAGTTACCCAGTTTTGTGATATTTGAAGATATTTCCCATTCCTGGACCTCATTTTACTGATTGTGTAAAATGAGAAGGTTGGACCAGATTAATGAGAATCCCTTAGTAATAAAAGTGATAATAGCAACAATAATGTCATATTAATATTAGCTAGCATATATTGAGCCCATACTATCTCTCAAGGACTATTTTACATATACTCTGTTAGTTCATTTTAAAATTACTTATCCCCCTCCGTAAGCAAACAAAATAGAGATGTTTTTGTGGCCCACTTTACAGATGTTGAATCTCAGGCACAGTGAGGTTCAGCAATTTGCCCAAAGCCACAGAGTCAGGAATTGAATACAGGAACATTTTCTTCAAAGCCTCCCCTCTTAATCACCTCACCTAGATGACAGAAAGTAGGTTTTGGAGTCAAACAGATCTGGTTGGAGGATCAAAGCTGGTACTTAGCTGTGTGGACCCAGCTAGGCTACATCTGTGCACCTGTTTCCCAGGTGTAAAATGGGAATAAGACCTACATCAGGGCGGTATGAGTCAGCTAGAATCACTGTATCAAAATGCCACAGACAATGACATTTATTTTCCCAAAGCTCTTGGAGGCTGGAAGGTGAGATCAAGGAGCCAGCAAGGGCTGTTTCTGCTAAGGCCACTCCTTGGCTTGCAGGTAGCTGTCTTCTCTCCGTGTCTTAATGCCCTTCAGCCTGGGTCTCTTCAATGCCCTAAAGTTCATTTTCATTTCTCTCTCTCTCCCTCTGGCTCTCCCTCTCCTCTCCTTCTCCCCCTCCCTCTTTTCCTCCCTCTCCCTCTCCTTCTCCCCCTCCCTCCCCTCTTTACCTCCCTTTCCCACTTCCTGTCCTGCTCCCTCCTCCCTGCCTCAGTACTGGGGATAGGACTCGGGGTGCTTTCCCAGTGAGCTACATCCCTACCCCTTTTTCTCTTTATTTTGAGATACAGTTGAGTTGCCCATTCTGGCTTCAAACTTGTAGTCCTCCTGCTTCAGTCTCCCAAGTACTCGAGATTACAGGTTTGTGTCACTGTGTGTGGCTTTAATCACCTCTTTTTATAAAAATACCCATTATATTAAATTAGGGTCCACTCTAATGACTTTATTTTACATTAATTACCTCTTTAAAGGCCCTATATCCAAATACAGTCATATTCTGAGGTACTGGGTGTTAAGGTGTCAACATATGAACTTGGGGGTCACAATTCAGTCCATAACAGGTAGATTTCTTTGCACCTTCAAGGACATTGTGTGTCAAGTACCACCTCGGCTAATGCTGGTCCTTCCCCTTTCTCTGCCTGCCCTCATTTTACATCTACCCTTCTTTTCCTGTGTAGGGATGGGATGGGATGCCCTGTTGGCAACATGCAAGTGAGCAATGGGTAGAATATGTCTGTTTGGCAACTTTTTCTAGAGTCCAAAAAATCTGTCCCTCATTTCAGATTGCATATGGCACGGTTTACAATCCTCTGAGTTACCACTGGAGGCTTGAAGTCTTAGAAAGATAGTATTATGGTAAATCACAGTCCTTCAATCTTGCATGGCATCATATTTACCCAAGAACTTTAGCCTGCCTTTCAAAGTGAATATACAGGGTGGGGATATACTCAGTGGTAGAGCATTTTCCTAGCATGCATGAGGCCCTGGGTTCAATCCACAGCACTGCAAAAAAAAAAAAAAAAAAAAAAGTGAATTTATCTTTCCTCCAGAGTAAGGCAGCCTCTCTTTCCTGTTACATCTGACTAGTGGAGGCATCAGCATTACTAATAAAACAGCAACAGCATCTCAGAAGTGCCCAGTGCTGCTTTCCCCTGCAGTTTTCCCAGGGCTTCACTTTCTCTCCTGGGAGACGCAGCAGGTTGGAAGTGAACCACCCAAGAGGGGCTGGGAGAGTGGAAATGGAAGTCAGCACTGCTGCGTTAATGAAGATATTCTATAGCAAGGTGAGGTGAGTGTGAAAAGAAACATGGGCAACTTTTTTACAGAAAGATTGAGTTCTGGGAGAAAGAACTGAGAAGCAGCACAGAGGTATCCTAACCCTAAAGCATCTGCTGTTGCCTGGGTGCCTCTTACCTGCCAGGCCCTAAGCCCAGTCCTTTCGGGGCATTATCTCCAACCTCTACACTGCGTGGGAAGTGAATTTAATGATCACCATTCTTCAGAGGAGAAACTGAGGTTCAGCAGTGCTAAAGAGTTTGTCCCAGGTCCCATGCTAGCAAACAGCAGAGCCAGGGTTCTGAGCCTATCTGTGGACCTCCCATGGGAGGAAGGCCTCTGTGGCACAACCTGGGGACGTCATGAGGCGGCCAGGTGCTTAACAGAGAACAGCCGCCTCCTAAATTGGGAGGGAGTGCCCTCATGCCCAGACCTAAGATGACCTTGCTGCTTCAGAATCTGAGGAATGGAGAAAAGCATAGCTCAACCCCTGCCTGTGGGTGGAAGTGAGTAGCCTCGGAGAAATGGGAGTAATTCCCTACAGGCTGGTGCCAAGCACGACCACCGGAAATCGGAGTGAACCAGGAAAGCAAAATCTTTAAACCTGAGCCACAGTGCTTAAGATCTAAAACACGAATCTGTCATCTGCCTTTTCTGTGTGTAGTTTGCACCTCCAGGTCTCTTTTCCATGGTCATTCATTGAGTGAGGTCTGAGAGCTGGATGTTTTATTAAGGGGCTTTGGGAGAAATAAAATATAAACCCAGGGAAGCGTAAGTAGAAACACTTTTTGAGATTGGTATGCTGTTTTTCCTTCCTCTTTTTTTTTAATTTTTAGTATTGCTGACGGTAGAACCCAGGGTCTCAAGCATCCTAGCAAGTGCTCTACCACTGAGCTACACCCAGCTCTGACTTTATGTTCTTTATTAGGAAAGGGGATATCTGCTCCAGTCCCTGTACCAGCAATGTTATCACCCCTGGGAACTTCCTGGGAATGCAGGTTCTCAGGCTGCACCCCAGGCCCCCTGAACCAGGACCCACTGAGCCATCTGGGGAGTAACAAGTCCTCCAGGGGAGGCCAACACTTGCTGAAGTTGGAGACCCAGTGCTCTAGGTAATGGCTCAGGTGGGCAGGGTTCTTATTCAGGGGCCGCATCTGGGTCCTTCTCATTCATGTCACTCTGACTGAACTGTGAGGAAGCTTGGGCCTAGGAGGACCCTAACTCATGTGGCTCTGGTTTCAGACAGTCTCTTCTTGCTTACAAAATGTGCTATGGACGATGTTGATAGGAAGCAGGAATGGGGGCTCCTTTCATGCCTTCCACTGGCCTTAACACACATGCACACGCACACACACAGACACACACACAGGTACTCCTACCAGAGCACTCCATGATTATCTAAGGTAGTGAAAAAAATCACTCGCTCTGAGCAGAGCACTCTTTGTGAGGGTCACTGCCCTGCAAGCTCGCCGTCACCTTCTTGCTGTGACCCTCAAACTTGGCTGCACATTTAAGTCACTGCGGAAACCACCTTCCAAAAATTCCAATTTACTAATCCTGGGAACAGTCCAGGTGCTGGAAGTTATAGGAAATTCTCTATGCGTGCATCTCAGTTTGAGAATCACTGGATTAACAGGTGAAGGGCAGCTAAGGAGGAGAGGATGAGGAAGAGGATGGGCTGGGCTATGAGGGAAAAGTGGCTGACCAGGGGTATAGCACGCTATTCAAATTTTCATCGTTGCAATGGGTACCTGAGAAAACAAAGCAGGAAAGGTTTATTTTGGCTCACAGTTCCAGAGCCAAAATGGACCTATGGTTGGCTGGCCACATTGGTTTTAGGCTGATGGCCAGGCAGAGACATCATGGTGGAGGGTATGGCAGAGAAAAGCTGCTCACCTCATGGCACTCAGGAAGCACAGAGGAGGGAAAGAACCAGAAAGAATGTGAGCTGGCCACCTTCCTTCTTTCGCTTTGGTTCCATTTAAGCCTCCGCTCTATAGGATGGTGCTGCTCATCTTCAGGGTGGGTTTCTCCCATCAGTTTGTGGTCCCCTGTGACAATTATCTTTGGAAACACCCTTGCAGACCCACCCAGACGTATACTTTACTGTTTTCTTAGGTGTTTCTTAATCCAGTCAAGTTGACATTCAAGATTAACCATTCCAGGTAGTTTTCCAAAAGCTAGGCCCCTCTCGACGACATCTTTACCCACTGACCAGAAAGAGCCTTCCATCTTAGGAGCATCCTTCCTGTTTTTCCCTGATGACCACCAGGACCATAGTAAGTGGGTGACTTCTAGAGCTAACTTTAATCTACCCAAGCCATATTTTTTTAAATGAGGCCAAGGGCTTGGGATATAGCTCAGGGTTACTGCACTTGCCTAAAAGGCATGAAGCCCTGGGTGCAGTCCTCAGTGCTTCTAAAAAAAGCCCTCTTTTAAAAAGCTTGAAGGTGGCCTATAATGAAAAGCTGCCTCCCACTGTCCCATCCTGGCCCCAAACTTTCAAGCATTTCTTAATTTCATTATTTTGCTGATTATTTCCATATCTCTACATAATAAACTTTATCTGCCTTTTTTGTTTGTTTTTATTTTTTTTATTTAAGAAAAAGAACAAGACAGAAAGAAGAATAATTTAAGTGGGAGAGGGTTCTGCTTGCTTCCACATTAACCTGATTTTATGTCGTGGGTTTATTTTCTGGCGAATCCTTATTACTTCTCTCCCTAGAAAGGAAGCACTATGGTCGGCATCTTTGGTTTTGATAATAATTATCACTTTTGAAGGGTTTATATTTATTATCCTTTAGTTTTAAGTACCAACATTCATTTTTTTAAACTTTCATGTGCCCTTCCATTTCTTCATCAATTTTTAGCAGTAATTCTCAACTCACATAAGAATATTATTTCTTTCCCTTCTCTCCTTCTTCCCTTCTATTTCCTCAACATGTTTCCTGCAGAGTCTGTTTCTTTGCATTGTCAAAGTTGATAACATTTACATTTTGTGACCCACTTAACCATAGATTGATTCTAAAAGTTGAAAACCAGGGGGCCGGTGAGATAGCTCAGAGGCACGAGCTGGCAAGCGCGAGGTCCTGAGTTCGACTTGCGGTACCCACATTTTAAAAAAAAGGAAAAAAGGGCCGGTGATATCGCTCAGTGCCACAAGCGCTTGCTGGCAAGCGCGAGGTCCTGAGGTCGACTCCCGGTACCCACATAAAAAATAAAATAAAATAAAAGTTGGAAACCAGTAAGTAGCA
Source organism: Erethizon dorsatum (assembly GCA_028451465.1). Classification (NCBI taxonomy): domain Eukaryota; kingdom Metazoa; phylum Chordata; class Mammalia; order Rodentia; family Erethizontidae; genus Erethizon; species Erethizon dorsatum. Next base: position 28,332,769 of record CM051829.1, on the reverse strand, counting down.
TTTACATTATGAATTTTTAAATGAAAGGGGAAAAGAGTCCTTTTCTAACTCACATCCCACCCCTTGTTGTCCACTGCACCTCTGAACATTGTCCTCTAGACCTGCCACTCAGGGTTTAAAGAAGAGGATGAGCTGGGAGAGAAGTAATTGCCTGCTTTTCTATATGCAGAGGATGGGCTGGGGGAGAGGAGTGGCTGGGTGAGGGAGGGAGGGCAATCCAGTGGTTTTGTTCCCAAACTGCAAGTAATCCCAGTCTTAGCCCCTGTGGCCTGCTGTCCTTTGCTCCTGCTGACCTCAGGCTGGGGGATTTCCATGTGTCAAGGGGCCTGCAGCATCCTCAGCTGCCCCTGGCACCTACCCCCACCTCACCGTGCATTCTGAGCTGAGACCACTGCAGTCTTCAGCTTTCTGAAGTGTGTTGACATCGCTTGTTCCCTGATCATTTCCCCTGTTCTCTTCAGTGTCACAGGTTTATATTGACTTATAGACCCACTGGGAAGGGGAGACAAATACCTGCTTGGTGCACATCTCAGTACAACACCTGAGCTGCTTCCCAGTAGGATTTGAGCCCAAGAAGGTTTCTTGGGATTTCTGCATTGGAGAAGGAGACCTGGCCTAGATAACTTCATCGGGCAGGGAAAGGGAAGAGGAGAAGAGTATGTGATAGTGTAAAATAACGTCCATTTTGGCTTGCTGGGGCAACAGTCTCCCTCTGGAAGCAACACCTGGGGAGGTTCGGGGAGACAGGAGAGCTGCTCTCAGCTGGCCTGGCAGGGGCTGAATAGGGGTGGGAGGAGGGAAGGTAGACACCAGTTTGGAATTGCTGAGTGGCAAGGAAGGAATGATGGCAGGTGGGAGATGGCAAAAGACAAAAGGCTCTGGGAAACAGAGAGATTTTTGCTGGACATTTAAAGCTATGAGATTAAAGATGAGCAATGAATGTAAACGTGATGTCAAAATGGCCTTAGAAATTGGCAGAGCACCACAAGCTCTCCAAATTGGCGGAGATGATTTTTCTATGCTGGGATCTGAGGAGGGATTCCAAATGGAGGAGAATCCACACACAGTCATATATGATTATTAAATGCCACATATAGACATTTGCTACTGGCAGTGTTATCTTTCTGATCCACAGTTATCTTTCTGGTTTTTAATCTGATTGCTGTCCCTACCTCACAAAATGAAACCGATCAGGAGGGCAGTCTCTTTTTAAAGGTACGGGCACCTGGAAAGCTGATGGCAAATTACTTGTGGCACTTAGCACACGGCCCCGTAGTCTGATTGCCGGGACAGCTCTTAGGAAGGTGAATTTAATTCACTCAGACAGCAGGGCCTAGTGGCTAAAGGCCTGGAGGCAGAATGCTGGGATTTGAAGCCTAGCGCTGCCACTTTCCAGCTGTATAGACTTGAGCAAGTTGTTTAACCAATCCATGCCTCAGTTTCCCCATTTGTAAAGTGGAGTTGGAACTGCAGGGGATGTATTTGTGCAAGTACCGTCAGCAGGACCTGCAATGGTCTCTCCCGCAGTTGTTCAGGTGCATCAGACCAGGAAGCCTCACCTCCTCCTCATCGTCCTCCCCCTCTTCTTCCTCCTCCTCCTCCTCCTCCTTTTCCTCTTTGACCCTCCACTATCAGACTTCTTAAGGTCATGTGCTGACCTCCTGCCCAAAGTGTGCTCCCTCTTAGTCTCAACTCACTCTTCAAATCTTAATTTAAATGTCGCTTCCTCAGAGGGCCTACCATTTTCTCCCAAAAGCTTGATTTTGTCTTCTCAAACTTTAGCATCTTGTACATTTCCGCCAGGCGTTTATCACATTTGTAGTCATCTGCAGCTACTTCATGCATTATTCTTGTCACATCAGCCCCTCCACCCCAGACTGGAAGTTCCATGGTGCCAGGGCCTAGGTCTGTTTTATTTGTTCCTGGATTCCCACTGCTTGGAACATAATGATGCTCAATAAATATTATATGAAAGCATTAAATATTAAATAATACTACAGGCAAGTGCTTTGGACAGTGGAAAGTTGCTCTGCAAATGCGTTTTCATTTTAATTTTATTGCTATCCGTAGGACTACCAAACCATAAAAGAGCTGTCTACAGCAGCTGAGGCTTCCAGAAGAATCAGGCAAAACAATTTGGAAAGAGGACTTACCCAAAATTGTTCATAAGCCACATGGTATCTTGCTATGTGGCTGCTCCTAAAGAAGCAAAGTAGAAGGGTGAGCTGGAGGGTGTAGCTTGTACTCAGTCTCAGTAAACAACCTGCACTTAGCATCCTGGGCTGGTCAGAGTGATGCTCTGAAAGCCAAAAAGAAAACAGTGGCCAAGGGAATGGTGTGCAATGGCTTCCTAGGCTTGATTTTGCTCGAGCTAGGTTGCTACTGGGTTGTTGATACTCTGCCTGCATGTGACGCCCAAGAGAATGTCCAGAAGCCAGGATTCTACTGGTCAAGTCCCTCCTCTGATCACAGTCTCATTCCAAGCTCCAGATCTCTCCCTCCCAACCCTACACTGTACTGTCTTCCCCACCTCTGTTCTGCTAAGCTACCTGACCTCACTGTGGGCTGCTCTTTGCCTCAGTTTCTAGATGCCATCCCATTACAGTCTCTACACCCAGGCATCAATCACTCCCTCACATTGCTCTCCTTAGACTTCCTGCTCTCATCCTATAGAATGGACACAGTTCCCCTAGAAGTTATCCCTCCAGGGGAATGGACCTTTAGGAATCACTTCTGGAAACACTTCTTCCATTTTTCTACTCTCAAGTCCCCAGCCCCATTCCCACCCCTTCTCCCTGCCTTCATTTAGTCATCACATTTTACTGAATATTTACTACATGCCAGGATCTATGTATGGCTGAAGGAAAAAAAAGTGAGCCAGCCACCATGCTTTTGCTCTCGGGATTCCCAGTCTAGTGGGAAGAAAGACTCCCCTGGGAAGACAGAATCCCATGGGCTGACTCCAGGTGTGTGCCTTGTGTATAGTGAGCTGGAAGGAAGAGTTTACTCTGAAGATATCCTTTCCCTAGGAAGGACATTTGGGCACACCACAAACAGAGTTGCTCCAAGCACAAAGAAAATACTGTCACATGCAGAGGGACCTGCATGTGCTGGGAATGTGGTGAATCAGGGAAGATCACTCCAACCTGTGTGGCTGCTGTGTGGGGTGCAGCTCAAGGAGAGGTGGGAAGACAGACGCAGGTCTAGGCTGAATGTGGGGGCTGTGGGAGGAGCGCGGGCATGGAGCTCTGGGCAGCAGGGAGCTATTCAAAACATGTTTAAATAGAATGGAACCAGGCATGGTGGCACAAACCTATAATCCCAGCTCTTGGGAGGCTGAGGCAGGAGAATCACCATGAGTTCAAGGCCAGCTTGAATTACAGAGTAAGACCCTGTCTCAAAAATAAATAAATAATAAATAAATGGAATGAATAGATATGATTTAGAGATAATTACAGCAGAAAGGAGGATGGATTGGAGCGGTCCAGGAGGTGGCAGGAGGAACCTTTGGAGGTTTATTCTAAACATGTTTCCTGAGGGCTGCCTCGATTCTGCAGTGCTCTTGCTGCAGAAGAACAAAAGCAAAAGGTTTTGGCACCCTGCTACTGCGGTGGGGATAAGAGGTTAGCACAATGTGGACTCTGGATGTTGACAAATACCCACAACCTAACCTGCAGCAGTGCGGATGGAGAGGGGACAGAGTGCCCTATCTCCAAGAGAGGGTTTACCGTCCCTTAACCCCGGGAGGGGCCTGACAGAGGAGGTGGCACCAAGATTTCCCCAGGCCTTATTCCTAGTCTTTTTTTTCCTTTCTGACAACTCAAAGGAGGAATGTGGGAGCGAAGCTGGGACACTATCTCTTTCTGCAGTCGTGTCCGATTCAGAACCGAATGATTCACGGGGTGAAGAGATCTCAATCAAGTCAGTGTCCTGTTTCACCTTTTGTTCGTTGTGGAAGAAACAATGGCCTTAGAAAACAGAACAAAGGAATGAGGGCGAGCCAGGTCGCAAACCTCCATGGAGGTTCCGGTTGGCCAGACCTTTCCAGGAACACTGGGCTCAGTGCTGCACAAGGCCACACTGGATCCGTTTCCTGGCTCTCCTGGGCCAGGCCTCTTGGGTGCCCCGCCAACTCCATGTCTGCCCACACTTGGGACTCTAATTTGCAGTTTGGGTGGGTGGAATAGATTCAGAACTAAAAACAACTGCGATCACTACTTGCAGACAGAAAAGGATTTTGTCATTGGTGACATAGAGATTAGGTCTAAAAGCAACTTTTCCCACCCAGAATGTTGCCCTGAATGGTGGGGTTGCCCGAATGTGTCCTCTCCTGCCTCGCCTGGGGAGCAGTCATTTCACCAGCTTGCTCCAGACAGGAAATGATGGATGCTGAGAGAGCCATTGCTCCATCCCAGCCTGCCTGGACCCACCCCTTCCTCCTCTCTGGCCTTCGCCCCTTCCCTCATATTCCAGAGAGGCTGTGGCCTTGCTGCTCCATCCAGCCCCAAGTTGCCGTGGCCCAGTGGCACAGGGGTGAGGGTGACTTGGAGGCGAGGTCTGTGAGTGAGCCTGGGCATGGCTGAGATCTCCCCCCAGCAGTCCCTGGCCCTGGGGACATCTTTTGTGCCTGGTTGTCCTCAGACTAGAAAGAGTGAGTTTACCTCACCCAGAAAACACTAGCTTGGCCCCAGAGACCCACCCAATACCTTCTTTCTTATTTGCATCACATGACAACTCCAGGTCATAACCACTCCAGACCTGGCTTGGGTGGGTTTTTCAGGACTCAATGCTGAGGTTCATTTATCCGCAGTGTGGAAAGAGGGAGAGGCAGAGGAATGCTTTCCTGCATCACGGGCCAGCCCAGTGCGAGCCAAACATTTGACTGCATTGGTAGGGGCACCAGCCCTGCCCTGGGGTCCTAGCTATCTGCCTACCTTGTGTGGGTGAAATCCAGTTCCCGCCCCAGGACTCCCTGTGCCTGGGAGAGCTGTGTAGATCTCGGCTGCCTGCAGCCAGGCCCGCATTTGTCAGGCCAGCACACAGTGCTGTGTAGTTCTGCTGCAGCTGTGCTAAGGCTCCCGCGCTTTCTGCAGTGAGGATTTGATCAGTGTGTGTCTGAGCCTCCTAGGCAGTGAGGATAGCCAGTGTGTGCCAAGTGCTAATGATACCCAGGCAACTCAAGAAGACAGGTGGCTGCCTCTGGGGATAGAGGTGAGGCCCCCGCCATCCTCTCTCCCACTTCCTTTCTTCCCATCACTCCTGCATCCCCTTCCCCTTCTCCTTTTCTCCCTCCTCATTGTCCCTCCCTGATCTCAATGCCTCTTGCTAGCTCCACATCATCAGTGCTGGGCCCCGCCCTGGCTTGTGTCAGGATTCTGAATGTCTAGCTTCCCATGGATACGTGTGAACATAAGGTCATCTGCACACTGTGATCATTCATCATGACGGTTACACCTGAGGAGACATCTTCTGTGCCTGGTTGTCCTCAGACTAAAAAGAGTGAGCTTACCTTACCCAGAAAACACTAGCTTGGCCCCAGAGACCCAGCACAGTGCTCCACCCTGCAGACTGTCCACGGGGACAGGGTCATTTTGCAGTGCCCTCCTTCCCCACTCCCTGGGGCAGGACTGGCTTCTAGCTCTGCTCTCCATGGAAGGAGAGGACTCCAGTTGGAATGATGGTAGCTGCTGCCATTAACTATTTGGGAGGAAGAACTTCTCCTTGGCGCTAGCTAGGCCTTGCCATGCATAGCTCTTTGCCTGCTGGGTCAGGATCCCCTTCCTTGCTTAGGGATCCCAGGGGTTATCCTGAGGCCCAGAAAATCCCTGGAGGGGCTGCTCTAAACACAGGCAGCTCTGCAGAGCCTGGCCCCACCACCCTAGGAACCCAGGAAGATTCCTTTCCCTCGCCTGGCTCTCACTTTCCTCACCTCCCAGTCAAGGGGGCCTCCGTTCCTGCTCTCTTTAGTATGAACTGACCTGCACCAGTCTAACACCTGAGGGTCAGGACAGTCACCCTTCTCCAAATGGAACCAAAACTCCTAAGAGAACACATACCCACCGGAGGGAAATGCGACATCACATCCAGCTCCTGTTCTTTCCCTCATTTGCCCAGGAACCTAGGGTAGGTTCATCAGGCCACTGCCCACCCCCTGCTTGCTCTGTTGCTTTTTCTTCTGTCCTCTTTGTCTTCCCTTTCCAGGCAGCAGAGCCACCTGTGCCTGTCTTGTTGTCTCCATGTATGATAGAGTCCAGTGGCCTCTCATGGGGGCCCCACCAAGTCTCAGAACCGTGTGTGTGTGTGTGTGAGATTTTGTGTGTGTGTGTGTGTGAGTGTGGGGGTGTGTGTGTGTGCATAATGTCTTTCGGGCTGGCAGGGACAGGAGACCAATGGTTTCTATACCTCATTTCTATCCTGCTAGAGCTAGGAACAAAATGAAAAGCAAGCACAGGACCACATGGCTCTGGCCAGCAGGTCCCATCCCGTGATGTGCTTTCTGTGGCATGTGGATCTGACTCTCTGGGTTTAGTAACCTCTCTGTGAAGTGGGCACTCGCAGAGGAGTCAAAGCGTGTGGTAGGTGGGAGCAGAACGAGTGGCATTGCCAGCATGGTCCTGCTTAGCCAGAGGAGACTCCTGGTAGATTCCGTCCTAGGTGCCTCATCCCAGGCTGGGTGTCTCAGGATGTACTGGAAGAAAAGATAGAGATAATTTAGCCTGAAATTCCATCTATTCAGACTCCCCTCAAAAAGAGGCTCAGAAAGCAAGGACAGTGACTGATGGGCTAGTACGCACCTCTTGCCATGTGACGACCACTTGCTATTGGAGGAATGTCAAAATGTGCCCAAGACACAAAAAAGCATAACACTTTCACCCCATTTCCACCCCGGGCCACGCATACCACAGTGGAAGTTGTTCATTTTAGCATAGTTGCGTTGCGGTCGTGACTGTTACCCCGACTTGTGCATTGTACTTTGGGAAGTACTTTCCTACTGTCGGCTTATTTATTCTCCTCCCCGAGAGTAAGGGGGCAGTGTAGTTATTCCTGCTTCACAGAGATGAAACCCTTGCTGGAGAGCTCATGGATAGCGTGGGACTAGAACCCAGGCCTCCTGGCCTCAGCTCCGTGCTGTGACAGCCCCATGAGGCCCAGGAATTGTTGCTGTCCTCCAAGCTATCAAAATGCCACTTCTGCTTGTGAACGGGAGATGCCATCGCAAGAGGAGAGTGCACCTTTTTTTCTGCTCTAAGCATGGTTCTTTTGGCCTCTGAACTCAACCTCTATAAATGATTCACCTCCGTGGGAATAACAGGAGGTCTCTCTGCGCGTATGTTACCCAGATAACGGGCCAGCGTGACGGTGGCAAGTCAAGAACTCCACGAAATTTAAAGGGACTGAACCCAGGATTTGAATCAGATAGGACTTGTGAAATTTGCCTGTTCCCTTGCAACCCTGGTGGGGAGAAAAGAAGTGAGTATTACACATTTGAATTGGTCAGCGATGGTGTGGCGCATGGCGCTTCTCAGAATGTTCTGCTCAAATATTATTTATTATTGAGTTGGTTAGGGACCGGGAATGAATGAGGTACACAATAAAGGTGTCCTTGCCTTCCCTCACTGAGCTTCCTGCAACACTAAGTATTAGCAATTAAAGTTGAAACATGGGGCCAGTGAGATAGCTCAGCGGCACAAGCGCCTGCTGGCAAGTGCGAGGTCCTGAGTTTGACTCCCGGTACCCACACACACAAAAAAAAAGTTGAAACATAAAGGAAGAAAGGTGAGGAGGGGACCTGGGAGGCAGAGCCTGAACAGATAAGCCAGTCTGGGGAAGAAAAGGAGTCATCAGGGATGGCTTCCTGGAAGAAGGGACATTTAACTTAAACCTAAGGGAAGAGTAAGAAGCAGTCAGTGAAAAGAAGGTGAAATTTTCCCAGTATAAGGAGCAGCATGTGCAAAGGCCCAGAGGCAGGAGAGAGCAGGACATTGTTAATGGGCTTTGTGTGACTGGTGAGCAGAGTTAGGAGGCTGGAGACATTTAAGAAGGATGTCAGTCCCCAAAGTGACTTGAGGAAACAGGATAAATCCTTCTTTAAGGAGGTAGGAAAATTGGAAAAATGAAAACAAGTACTCAGGTGTGTCAGAGATAGAGGGGCACTGCAGTGACCGGGTAACTTCGCGGTGTGTGACCTGGAGTAAGTCACTTTGACTCTCTGCCAAGTGGAAGGCAGAGGAGGGAGTGGTATTTGCAGTTCGCCTGCTATGCATGACACTGTGCTGTGTCTGCTCAAGGAGCGGGACAGTGACACTGCCTTACTGTGTCCTTTTGGAATATCAAGTCAGGCGTCATTGAGTGCCTGTGACCATGCCCAGTGAGTAGGCAGCGTTGGACTGTGCGCCGGGGAGCTGGGCAGGTGTGGCCCAGGAGCAAGAGCCCCGGTGCAGCAAGGGGAGGCTCGGCTCCGTGAAGGCGGTGGGCTCCGAGCGCCCGCCTGGGGCCGCGTGAGAGTGTTCTCTCCAGAGTGCTGTGTGAGAAGTCTGACTTTCCTGCCTCCTCGGGAAAGAGCGTGAAGACTGATTTTCAATGTCTGTCACAGGCACAAAATGGCATAGCAATAGCACGTATGATATTTTCCATATGACACTAGACTTTTGCCATTTCTGGTCTAAATGGAAAGTGATGGTGACTCCTTGCTACAAAACTGGATTTAGTGTCCCTGTCATGGGCTCCCTCTGCAGGTCAGAAGGAGTGGTGCCACTGTTTGGCAGGAAATGTTTGGGAGAAAGATCTGCCCTGGGCTCCCCTAGTGCCAAAGACTTTTTGCTTTCCTATGGTGGCTCATAACATGCAGGCTCCCAGAGTCACCTCTTAATTCAGAGAAGGCGTTGGGCCGTTCAGTCAGTTCTGGAGCAAGGGCCAGAGAACTAAAGGTGCAGGCTCTGCCTTTGAGAAGCTCATTCCCCGGCTGGGACAGCTTCCCTTCAGAACACAGCCCAACCAAGCCAGCCCCAACCAGGGCTTCGCCTTGCTAGCTGTAAGAGTCTTAACTGCACTCAGTTGGATTTTGAAAGGAACTGCCATCTTCTACTATCTCTGGATCCCTTCCTTTAAAGAGAGAGAATGAGAAGTTTCACCTTGAATCTACAAAGGTCAAATGCAGGAATCATCAAAAATCAGGACTGAGGCACTGTCACGCAGTCCACCTCCCTCACCCCTTGTGCACTTGTAGTTCAGAAGCGGGGTTCCCAGCCTCAAGCTTGGTAGGCGCCTCTGTGCAGCGGGCTCTGTTCCCACGGCGACCAGCACCCAAGCTTCACGCACAGGGGTCCAGACCGCTCAGCCTTCCCCACTTTGCCTGTGCGGGGGCCTGGGTCTCTGATGAGGCAGCCGGAATTTCTCTGCTATTTTAGTGTTGTCGGGAGCCCTGGGAAGCCTTTGTTCTCCCTGGCTGGTTACATAATATTGAAAAGAAAAAGCAGCGCAGGAGGAGCTAATCCCCCACCTCAGGGTCTAATGTTCCTCCTGAGAACGTTTTCTTCTGGGCCTCTGTTGCTTTCTTCTTACCCCCGCTTAGGGAGCTAAAAACAACAGGGAAACCCTCCTGTTCCTTTCCTGGTGGCAACCCTATATGGGGATGTTCTCCAAGAAATTGTATAAGGGAATGCAACCCAGAGTGGGTAGCATTGCTGCCTGGCGAGGACATTAAGTATTTACAGTCGCTTAGACTCCCACGGTCTTGATGATCTCTGTTGGCATGATAGTTGAAGGTAGATAGTTGCTGGCATGGCTCAGCTACTTGAAATTGTCAGCAAGGTCCCCTGTTTATCTGCCAACTCTAGTGTGCTAGCTTGGGTCTAGCATGCTAGCTTTCCCCACCTGGTCTCAGGATGGGGACTTCCAACATCACATCCTCTATAACTGCACACGAAGACAGGAAGTGGGGTTTGTTCTTCCTTGGGGAGGAAAATTTTTCCTTCGGCCACCCCCCCCCACCTTTCTCATAAGGCTAGGTCTCACGATCAACATTAAGCCAATCCCTACCAAAGGGACATTGGATTATCACAAGTGGTTTAGACTCAAGGTTCTTAATGGGGACGAGTTTGAGAGACGCCATCACCCACAAGGGCTTTCGGAAATGTGTGAGGCTGCTGCAGGACTGGGAGTGCAGGTGATATGCAGTGGTTCAGGACCAAGGCTGTTAATAGTAGTGTACTCTACAGAACAAGGAAGGACCTGCCAGCCCCAAGCCACAATCATTGTGCCATCACATACATGAACTTAGAAGAGACTTTTCCCCAATTAACCACGAAGTGACCACAGCCCTATCCTGTAATTCGACTGAAGTCTCAGAGACGCCTCTACCCTGCTCATTTAGATCAGTGGTTCTCAGCTGGCGCGGACTTGATGCCCGCCCTGTAGGTGATAAATGTCAGTGTCTGCGGATATTTTTGGTTTTTACAACTGGGGGGCATTACTGGCATCTAGTGGGTAGAGGCAAGGGATGCTGCTAGATATCCTTCCGGACACCAGACGGACCCAGCTGAGAATTATCTGGCTCGGTGTCAACAGTGCTAAGACTGAGAGGCCCTGGAATAGACCAGTTGTGAGTCGTCTCTACTTGGCAGCTGAACCAGACCTGTTTGTGTGTGCGTGGAGGAAGCAGGAATAGTCCAGGGCGGTGGTGGCGAGCTTCGGGCACATGCACCGCAGTGGGCTGTTTGTGTCATTGAAACTCTAAAAGGTTCACCATCACTGGTCCAGGTGGATCGCCGCAGTGTCAGCTACAGTGGTGCCAAGCAGGGCCTCTGCGAGGCAGCAGCTCATCTCAGGACAGCCACTCCCTGCTGTCACAAGCTGCAGCGCGTCTGAGACTCACATTTTGAGGAGAGGGCAGGAACCAGGTGGAAGGTGGGAAGGTTATGGCTGGTTGACCTCGAGTGTGGGTTGTTTTTTTTTTTTTTTTCATCAACTCTAAATCTCATTTCCACATTCTATTCTCAGTTTTTCTTTCCAGAACTGGGCTTATTAACTGTGGCCGCCACAATGGGTTTGAATGCAGGCTGGAAAGGTGGCTGGCTCTTATTTTAAGAAGTTCCACAAGGTGTACCTGCCCAAATTTTCCTTTTTCTAGGCCTGAGAAGTCACATTTGCCTAGATGGTTCTTGCTTCTCTTGGATTAATATGATGTGATCAGAAAGTGTTGAGAATGTGGACTTTGGAATCAGGCTGACCTGGATTTCCATCCCAGATCCTTCACCTGCCAAAGGGTGACTGTGCAAATCACTTCCCTCTGGGTGCTTTGAGGGCAAAAGATATTAACCTTAGGGTTGTTGTGAGACCCACATGAAATAATCAGGTGAAACTCTTGGCCCACTGCAACCCCACCATATCCTCACCTGGACACTGTTAAATAGGCAACTAGACACCTTCCTCTTCTTCACCATGCTTCTCACCGTCACTCCCAAGGCCTCTATTAGATCACAGATGGGTTTAGGCGTGAAGCACATCAACAGAGCCATAGGATCAGAATGAGATGGACCTTTAGGCCAAATAGAGAAGCTTCTGGGAACCAGAGGGCTGGGCCTAAGGACATAACAGACAAGGAGCTTAACTAAACTGGGGTATGTTCTGGTGCAGGGTCCCCCCAGCAGGGCAGCCCTGGCATCACATACCATGCTGGGCAGTAGGGAGACTAAGCTCAAGAAGGAGAGTGTAGGAAGAGCCAGGAAGGAGTCCGATTCCAATACTCCTTGTGAACAAACTAGAGGACATTCCCATAGAATCTAGAGCAGGGGTTGACACACTATAGCCCTCAGGCCAAAGCCGGCCCACCACTTATTTTTATAAAAGTTTTATTGACATACAATTTTCTGTGACTGCTTTTGTGCCACAAAGGCAGTAGTGAGTAGCTGTGTTGAGTAGTTGCAACCCAGACTCTGTCTTACAAAGTGAAAAATATTTATTCTTTGACCTTTTATAGAAAAAGTGTACTGATCTCTGATCTAGAGGACTTCATTCACATAGACTCTGGTGATAAGGACCATCAATCCTGGAGTTAGTCAGACCCAACTGTGATATGAATGGCACCATCTGAGTTGTGCAGTGCACAAGCTAATCAACTGTATCAGTCCTGCCTGAGAATTGACTGCAGGATTTGAGGGTTCACAAGAGGAAAGAAAGCAGTATCTGTGAAATGTCAGCACCTCACAGGGGGACCATATTTCCTGCTGAAAGTCAAAAGCATGAGGTTTGGGAGGATCTGAGCATCCGGGGAGGTGAGTCTAAATTTAGATTTTCCAAAGCTGATTTGTAAAACATACCCCCAGGAATCCCAGAAAGGGATAGTTGGCACACACCATCTTGTCTCTGCTTTGCCTCCATGTGTTAAAAAGCCGGATGAGTGAAAGAATAATTAATTGGCTTCAAATAAACTGTTGCTGGAGTGAGTGACAAATCGGTGGCGAGCTAAAGCTCCATTGTCATGAGTCCTGTGTTTTAGTACAAGGCTTGCCACAGAGTCATGGGAGCCCGGGCAGCCCTTGAAGGAGCTACATGCACTCCTCTTGCTAGCTGTCATTCTAGTACAGCTGAATAGGTGAACTTTCTGTGTCACACAGTGAATGCCAGCTCCCTAGGTTTGAAATCACACCTGGGATTCCAAGCAGCTCTGAGGCACTGCCTGCAAGTGGGGAATAGCCAGGCTTTGTCCTGAGCAGCTGCTTCACCCCAAGAGCTGCTGAACCCTCTCCATCCCCCAGGGAGGCCACATCCAGATACCAGTCTGTCCCTCTCTGGGGGTGATGTACCATGCTCCTCAGTATATCATGTCCCAAATGAACCACTAATCTAAGATTTCACAGGGATGCGATGTTTTGTAAGTCAATCCACTTGTGGAAAATGGCAGAGGATTTACAATAAATATTGCAAGGGAATCAGAGAAGGAAATTTAGAAAATGAAGAGGTTTGAGAAGAGGGACAGAGAATTAGGCAGACAAGGGCTGCCTGGATAGAGTGTTGAAGTTCTGAGAGAGGCAGATGAGGCCAAGAGGGTGAAGTTCAGGAGCATGGGCTTGTCTGACTCGTTGGGCTTGCTGTGAGAAGAGCAGCAGGAGTCGGGAAACACAGCTGACCATGTAGGAAGTGTGGGAGGCACAGTTCTGCAGGCAGAGCACATGGTACTTGGGGTCCTCCCATCCACAGTTGCTTCCCCTGCACTTTGCCCACTGTACTTGTGCAGCCTAAAGTCAAGCTGGAGGACAGACAGTTAAAAAGCTAAACAACAGCCCAGGTTAGCGTATCATACATGCCAGATACAGTAAACAGGTGAGCACTGCAGGGTGTTAGAAAAGGAAGAGAAGTCGCTGAGAACTGAAACAGCCACTTCAGAGAGGAAGGGAGACCTCCTCTGGATTCTGAGTGATGGACAAGATTTCAGCAAGTGGGAAGGAAGCTGGAGAACATTTCAGGAACCAGGAAGGCTCAAGCACAGAAGTGAGACAGGAATTAAAGAGTATATTTAGAGGTCCAAGAGGAAGGAAGGTGGTGTGGCTGGAGTTGAGCCCCCTTGAGGTAACATGGTACCTGCCCACTCCGGCTGACACCCTGTCGGGAAGCCCACTGAGAAAGAGATACACACACGCAGTCCCTCCCACATGTGAGAGGAAAAGGAAGAGTTTAAAAATAAGTGAAGCACCTCTTAATTATTCACATTATCTGCATTGCAGCAATTTCCACCAAATCCTTTCAGCTTGCTGTGATGTCATAGGGGTCCATTCCTGTCTGTCTGCAACCAGCAGGAGCTGGAAAGGGAAGGAGGCAACATATGCGATTGTCTCTCTCGGCTATGCCCTTGGGAACCAGATCACCCGCATGGGTAGAAGTGCAAGCTTACCTGGCTTGGTTGCAGGAGTCAAAGGACAGACAGAATGGGGATGCAGGGCTCTTTGGTTCTCCTGAGTTTGGCATCCAGAAGGATTTCATTAGCGCAGGCCAGAGACTGGCTCGGAGGGTGGCCCCAGCACCATCTCTAAGTGGCCAGGCATCCACAAACAGAGAGAACAGCATTTACTTATCCATGCATGGAGTGTCTGTTAGCCCTGGAAGCACTGGGCCAGTGCTCACAAAGCCCCATTGTCCTCATCTGCAGTGAGAACTTGGACCAGAGTCTCTAGGTAGAGATGTTCTCAGTATCCAGAGATGGAAGGATGAATGTCAGTTATTCACTAATGGGGTTGCTTGGTAGGATGGGTAATAAACCCGGCCCTTCTGAATAAAGGTTGGTAGTCACTCTTAGTCAGAGAAGCCAACAAGGCCAATACCATCCCCAGTTAAGCACCATGGGACTTGTTCATTAAGATTGCTTCCCAATATGAAGTTCTGTAAATCTATGATGGTTTTGCTGCTGGACCCAATAGAAACTGTGGAGTTGACAAGTCATCAGCAGAGTTAGTAACATCTTATTCAGATGTGAGGGGATGTTTGACAACAGCAGCAACAGGTGACAACTATCGAAAACTTGCTATGTGCCAGACCCTTGGCAAATGTCCTCCATTAGTTCTCAAGAGAAGTCTGATTATTTACCATTTCTGATCATCTATATTCTGTAATTTGCCTCCTTAATTTTAGAGTGCTGGGTTCATGGTTGCTTTTGCTTCATTTAACATTTGCAGACTTGTGCAGAGTTCAGATGGGAAAGTGTCCCTACAGGGGGCCCTGCAGCATGATGAGAATTAAGAAGCCTGGCCCGGTTCCCTCCGGTGTACTGGATACAGTGTTCTTTCTCTATGTATCATGGGCTGTATGAGTTTAGAAAACCTGCCACTTTCTTGGAAGCTACGGTTCAGAGTTCTGAATCATCGACATTGCTAGTTTTGCAGGGTTTTCCTCCGGTTAGGTCCTATGCCTGTAATTTGAGTCCATAGCCACCAGAGGGCGGCAGTCAAGTTTGGATTGGACCCATCACTTTAAAGAGCCACATAGCTCCTTCCAAAAGAGTACAGCCCATGTTGCCAGCCCTGGTATAGCACTGGGAAGTCTGCACCCTCGTTTCTGGGCGAAGAGATCTTTTTTATGGGTAGGAGTATAGTTTCCTTGTAATTCTATACGTGTGCTTTTGCCACCTACGTGGAAAGCAAGCAACACAAATGTCACTAAATCTCAGTCCACACAAATTCTCTCTTAAAATATTGAAGGACATTTGCAAAAGAAGAAATAAAAGAGGCCCACATGGAAAAACAAGACTATTGATCTTTTATTTTCTGTCTGCAACTGGTTCCTTTTGACTCTCACCCTTCCTAGCTAGTGCTGATGTATGTGTTTGGAAAGCACAACAATTTAATTCTGCGAAGGTCAGAAGGGATGACTCCCACCCACAGTCCGCACATGCTAACCTTGGGGGAGCGGGCACTGACATAAAAAGCACACCATGTGATAGCCTTATCAAATCGACTCATCTTCCCTCTCTACCCAGGGAGCTCTGCACGTAGCAGGGAGGGTGGCAAGCTGTGCAAAGCTGGAATCCCCTGAGCAAGCAGTGTTTCAGCTGGCTGGACAGATCAAATAACACTTGGGCTGGTTAACAAAAGACGCAGTGGGAAGGTGTTGGAAGCCAGAGTGTGGAAATTTACCCAGCGTTGTTTCTTTGACAGGGAAGGAGACTCTGCCTGAAAGATGCCACATTCCTGCGGGCCCTTTGCAGACAGCAGAGCAGTCTCAGTCAAGGTGGTGTGGATACGTGGGTGAAAGAAAATGCTACCCACATCCAAAGGCTCTGGAGGATCCTGGCCTGGGAGCTGAGATCATTTTGGACTTGGGACATCAGGTGTAACTTGGTGTAAAGCTCATGAGAGGCACTTTGCTTTCTCTAGCTTTTTTCCCTAATACTCACCAGACTGGTTTGGTTTTTGAACTCTGAGGTAAGCTGTTGAAAAAAAAAAAGCTGACAGAAACCCTTAGAAGTCTCCAGAACCATCTAACAGGATTCCTTCATACTACTCAGAACATAGAAGGGCGCTCTGATACAGCTGAGCTTTGGACCCTTTTAAGCGAAGGAACACAGCTCAGCAAACAGCTTCTGCACTTCAGCCAGAAACCGCCTCTCACAATAAGGAACTCAAAGGGGAGAGTTGCTGCATATTGTACTGTGAGATCCATGGTGACAGAAAACGTCACCTTCCCCCAGATAATGATCCTGGCTTTTCCTTCTATAATGCTAGATTTGCAGGAAGGATGACCTGTTCTAAGCATCAAGGAGGATTCAGGGAGCAGAAGAGTTAGTGGACAGCTGTCCCTACCCAAGTGAGGAAAACAACCTGAACCTCCAGTATCGCTGCTCAGCCAACAGGGACCTACGCCAGGAGCAAAAGCATACCTCGGCTGCAGAACTTTGCAAAATGAGGTGTGCTGGAGAAGCCACCAGCCAGGACTTGGCCTTTCTTGCCTACCCCTTCATCACATGGGCAGCCCTAGACCATTGAGCCAACAATGGCCGAGAAGGGTGACTGCTTTGCCAGTGTCTACGGGTACGACCTTGGTGGGCGCTTCGTTGACTTCCAACCCTTGGGCTTTGGTGTCAACGGGCTTGTGCTGTCGGCCGTGGACAGCCGGACCTGCCGGAAGGTGGCTGTGAAGAAGATCGCCCTGAGCGACGCCCGCAGCATGAAGCACGCGCTCCGGGAGATCAAGATCATCCGGCGCCTGGACCACGACAACATCGTGAAGGTGTATGAGGTGCTGGGGCCCAAGGGCAGCGACCTGCAGGGTGAGCTGTTCAAGTACAGTGTGGCCTACATCGTCCAGGAATACATGGAGACTGACCTGGCGCGCCTGCTGGAGCAGGGCACGCTGACGGAGGAGCACGCCAAGCTGTTCATGTACCAGCTGCTCCGAGGGCTCAAGTACATCCACTCCGCCAACGTGCTGCACAGGGACCTGAAGCCTGCCAACATCTTCATCAGCACAGAGGACCTTGTGCTCAAGATTGGGGATTTTGGGTTGGCGAGGATCGTTGATCAGCATTATTCGCACAAGGTATGTCTGGCTGGAGGGGCTGCGGCCAGCAGCCCGTAGAATCCCGAAGAATGCACACTTTCCAGATGGTGTCCCTCGATCCATGGTAATCAGGAGAGTGCAATCAATATTTGGGGGAAGCTAGAAGGTGCTAGAAAGGTCCCTGGCCTGAAAGCTTTTGTTGGGAGTGGTACAGGGACCTGGTTCCTAGTCTTGGTTCTGTCATGTGGCCATGACCAGTAACTCCAGGCTGGATAAGAAGAAGGTTGGACTAGACAATCTGTAAAACTTCTTCCAGCTCTATGGGTTTAGGATTGTGTGGTTGGTGAATTTGCTTCTCGTGTCCTCTTATCCCT
Source organism: Erethizon dorsatum (assembly GCA_028451465.1). NCBI lineage: Eukaryota > Metazoa > Chordata > Mammalia > Rodentia > Erethizontidae > Erethizon > Erethizon dorsatum. The sequence continues at coordinate 28,315,409 of CM051829.1, read as the reverse complement.
GCTGTCCTCATAACCACGTCATCTCCCTACTGTCTGCTCAGGATACCTGGTGAGGCTTCCTATCCTACGAGGCTATGCTCTGGTTCGTCCCACCTGTACCTCCCACCAAAGCAGATCCATTCTGTGTCCCTTCCTCCAAGTCAGTGGAGAGTGGGAAGGGACGGCTAATCTGATAAACTAATGTTCACTGTGCATAATCTAGCTAACGACTCAGTTCAGGGACCCATGGTACCCTCACCCCTCAGTGTGGTAGGAAAGCCGTGGGTGTCAGGATGCATGTTAAGATCCCCCATGGTGGGTAACTAAATCCTCCACCAGCTATACGGGTCGGAGCTGAACTGGACATGCTGGTGGAAACCAAGGTCACACTGACATTTTTTCCCTTAAGGCCTAGACTTCCACCTCCTTGACCCCCGTCCTTTCAGGAGCTGTGAGTTCTCAGACATTCTATCCCTTCCCTTGCCTAGGTTCGTGCCATTCTGGGGGTGAGCATATCACCAGGGGATCCTCAGCAGATCTTAGCAAAGTGGTTTCCAGTCTCCTACCAAAAACTTTGTACTTTGAAATTCTTTATTAGAGTTAAGCATTCCCTAGGAAGCAGGTGTACCGTGGACTGCTAACAGTCAAGAGTTGGGGGGGGGGGTCATGAAAATGGGGGTAGCTCTGACCTTGCATTTGCTTCAGCTGTTACTCTGAGGCCCCATTCCTCTGCTCTGTCTTCCCACTGATCAGCCTGGCACAGCTGCACGGGACAGCATCACAGCCAAGACAGGCCTGGCTCCCTGTCCCACCCTCACTGGCTGGAATTGGGGCTTAAGCCCAGGTCCCACATCAGTCCAGCTGCCCCTGTGTCATTGGTGCCACAAATACTTTTCCACCTTAACTATGAGCTTGGGCCGGGGATTTAGTTCAGTGGTGCAGCACCTGCCTGGCAAGTGTGAGGTCCTGAGTTCAATTCCTGGTACCCAAAAACAAAAACCATGAGCTCGCCCTTTGCCCCTATTTCTGCAGCCAGGCCGTCTTTCAAAACTGACAGGCAACTCTGTAGGCAGAAATGTGTCTGATGAAAAAACAACAAAGAAATAGGACTCTTTTCTGTGTTCCTAATGCCCTGGGCTGTTTCTTCCTTTCCTTTCTACAGAGCAATGACTCCAAACAATTGAACCAAAGGTTTTAACCCAAATCAGTTTTTATTTGGCAAAAGACCCAGAGAATCCATAAAAACCACTTTAAAATTGGAACAAACCAGTACACTGGAGAATCACCATATGATGAACAGGCTATTTTTGTTTTATTTTGTTTTGGTTTTGGTTTGATTTGGATTTTTGTGACTGAGTCCTTCTACGTAGTTCAGGCTAGCCTCAAACTCATGGTGATCCTCCTGCCTCAGCCTCCTTAATACTGGGATTCTAGGTGTGCGCCACCATGGCTGTCTGAAAGGGGCTGATTAAGTGAAGTGTCAGGGAAATAATTTAGAACAGCATGTGTAGCCTTTAGTGTAGTCGGGAAGAGAGTTTGGTGTGGTGATGATTGGTTGCAGTAATAATTCCAAGGGGATGGCATGTTGTGAACAAGCACCACAGTGTGGAGAGTTAGGGCCTGGGGTCCCTTCTGATGGTTGCTAGCTTGGACGTGAATGGTCCTTGGAGCGTCAGTTTCCCCATCTTTGACAGGAATAATAATCCATTCCCTGCTTGTCCCTCTGGCTTGTGGTTAAAAATCAAAATGGACATGAATGCAGAATTCCTTGGAAAGCAGTAAGGACTCCATCCATTCATTTCATGGCTGTTTGTTTAGCACCCACTGAGCCCAGGTCCATGGGAGAACTGGGGCTCCTGGGAGGAGCATGGGGCTGTGGTCCATGGTGTTACCTTGTCGTGCATTTCCCATGTTGGGACTTCCATTTTTCCAATGCAGAAGAATTTAGATGTTCTGACTTACTTTGGCTGGGCTCGCTTCAATAAATTATCTGTGGGAGGTTAAAAAATATAATTGGAGCTGGTTACTAACCTGGTAATGCCCACATCGTCCCCATGCTCCTGGGTTTAGCAGGTGCCACTCGCCCCCAGCCTGCCTCCTCCCTCCTGAGCTTTCTGCTTTTAGCTTCCCGCCCTTTTTCCCCCCAGTGATGATGAAAAGGCTTTATATTTGGTGCTTTTATTTATCCAATATGCATTTAAATCAGTTCTCATTTAATCCTTATAATGCAGCAAGGCACTTAGGGCAAATGGTCCATTTGAAAATGGAGAGAAATGGCTTTCTCACACTTACACACTGCTATAGCAGGAGGGGCCCTACAACCGGGCTCTCATATCCTGCTGGGGGGACAATTGGTGCACCATCTTCTTGAGGAAGTCTGCCTGCACCGTGGGTTGGATTAACCTGTCCTTCATGTGAACATCCCTGGCACCTTTTCCTGTTCCATAGCCTGCATTTTCTTTTCTTTTTTTTTTTTTTTTTTCTTTTGTGGGTACCAGGAGTCGACCTCAGGACCCTGCCCCTGAGAGCAGGGGCTTGTGCCGCTGAGCGATATCACTGGCCCCTTTTTTCCTTTATGTGGGTTCTGGGAGTCTAACTCAGGGCCTTGCGCTTGCCAGGCAGGCACTTATGCCACTGAGCCATCTCACTGACCCTAGCCTGCATTTTCTAACACTCACTGTTCTCTACTCTTTTGTGTATTTGTGTCTGCATCTGTTCTCTCCCAGGTGGAGCATCCCTTGATCTTGTTCCTCTTGATTTCTCCTTTGGAGTCTGACCACTGCGCCTGAGACATGACCCTCGAATAATTTTGACTGTACTGAGCAGATAGAAGAACAGTCATCTGCCAGTTCACTGCAGATAGGAAGCTGCTGGGTTCACTGACTCCATGTGACTCCATGTGGCAAGAAGCCTTGAGTCTCAGAAAAAGAGCTCACCATTCTTCCAGATGGTGGACTTGTTAGGGTCAGACATATGCATCTGCTCTCTGCAGTGTGCTTGGAGAATGATGTCCACAAGCCAAGTCCTCTAAACTTAACCTTAGACTGAGGGCATAGCTCAGGAGTACAGTGCTTGCCTAGCACACACCAGGCCCTCGGTTTAATCCCCAGTACCACTAAAAATAAATAAATAGACTTAACTTCTCCTGAAGTTTGATGGGTCCTAGTTTTCTTTGAAGAAGACTGGGTTCACCTGGGCTGCAGCGAGCACCTTTCTGTGCTCTTATTTTCCGGACGGTTACAACCCAGGGTCAGGGATGGGCTAAATGGTCCAGCTAGGGACTGGATTGAGCCTTGGAGTTAAGTATGACCCACCCAGCACTATGGAGCAGCGTGGCTCTCACTTACTCAATCTTTCTCATTGGTGGACAGCATGTCTTATCGCTTTCACATCCCTTTACGTGGCACAGGCTCTGCCATGGGGCAGGGGCCCATTATGTTAGTTTAGAGAAGGAGATGCCAGAGCAAATGGACTTCTCTGCAGCAATGAGCAGCTGGCCACATTGGGCTCCAAGCCACAGTCAGGGAGCCTTCTGTGTCCTTCCACAATACCACCTCTGTGGTCTTTGCAAGGTCCAGAGGGCAGCTAAGGGCTCTGTAGCCAAGAAGTGGGGAGAGGGTTTTGGGTGGCAATCGGGAGGATGCTCTGATGGCTTCCTCAGCAGAGGCAGCCTGGAAACACAGCTGCCCATGTTATTACTCATGTGACTAATATGTCACCTTGAACAAGTCCTTTTTCTTACACAGCTGATTCCTAGAACAAGAGACCTGTAAAAAGACCTCATAATTGCCTTGTCTATCCCTTTCATTTCACAGACGATAAAACCAAAAAGGGACGAGCCCTGCTGGTCAGACACAGCGAGCCTGAGCATTGTTTTGATTCTGTGTCCACTACTTTTGCTAAGCCTCACATTGCAGTTATATTACCCACCAAATGGGGATGGTCATTCGCATTCCTCTTTTTTCCTAGGGTTCTCGTTAGCGTCAAATGAAAGTGTGGATGTCAGAGTGCTTCCAGATGTACAAAGGGCTAAATCACTAACAACTCTTTGCCCCAGTAGATGCCATGGTAAAAAGTGGTAGACACCTAGACATCAGTTCCCTCCCATGAGATGAGCACCCAACTTGACATCGTGGCCCAGGTGTGAGTCACAAGCCCCTACCTAAGCCTGGCTTCCCTGCCTGAGGTCCTATTTAACTTCCTTTCTGCCTACCTCCTCAGCAGGCCTGCTAATTAGTTCCTTGTTATTTGTGTCAAGAAGAGGTGGCTGAATGATTGGAGCATGTTTTCCTTTGAATCTATCCTATTAGGAAGTAGATGATCTCAAAAGGAAAAAGAAATGTTGTTAAAGACTTCACTGAGCCCGATGTAAACTAAGAAATGTCAGGACTCCCTTGGAGAGCGCACAGAGCGGCCAAGCTGCGTGATGACAGCCTGGTTAGTGGTGTGAATGCTTCCCTTCAGGAAAAGCCACCTATGGCCTGGAGAAAGAACCCCCCTTCGTTCTGCCACAGGGCCCCTGCTGGGGCTCCCTGGAGACTGCCAGACATCTGGCCTCTGTGGGAGGCATGGGTGGAAAACCTAGGAAAGAAAGGAAGAAGAAAGGGCTCATCTCAGTCCGGGCAACTGGAGGGCTTGTATTTTGGGTGGATCATTCGAGCAGATCTACATCTTCCATTAGACTGGCCTGTCTTTGAGCTCTAACCCCTTTCTATTCCATAGCCTGTGTCTTCTTACTTCATTCACAGTTGTAATGCTTCTGCGTGTTGCCTCCACGTCTCATTAGGATTCCTTAAAAAAAGCAAGTAGCTCAGGGGTTCTCAAAGTGTGAGCTCAGACCAGCAGCATGAGCTCTACCCGGGAACCGCTTAGAGACACAGATTGTCAGGTCTCATCTCAGACCTCCTGAATCAGAAGTGGTGAGAGGGACGCTCAGCCATGTATGTGTCTCCCAGCCTCCAGGGGATTCTCGCGCTCCTGACCTCTTAGGGCCCCTGATCCCAGCCACTGCCGCCTGTGACAGAAGTGGGTCCTCCTGGTGTGATTGCTTATGCTCCGTGCTGTGGTTCTCACATTTCACCACAAAGATGGCAGAGATAACTGGGTGAATTTGAAGCAAGGACCATAACTAGGACTGACAGCTAATGGTGGGGTTGTGAGGCACAGGATGTCTGCGTCGTATCTCTGTCAGCATGGCCTGTTCCACCGTGGCACAGTTTGGTGGAAAGCTGCACAAACCAGGGACCGACACCAAAAGGAGTCTGGTTCTGCTTAGGCATGATTTCAACTGTTAATCAGAGTGATTTTGGAAAACGTGTACTACCTTAGTGAAATAGTAATTGTTTCTATTTCACTAAGATGTTATTTTAAAACAAAAACATTGGTTTCACAATTCAGTAAGAATGAGTGTTTGAGGGCTCAAAAAATTACTGTAGTTTGTTAAGGCGATGGTTTGATTCAAGGCCCCAGAGGAGGCAAAGAGGTACTTGAGGTTGAACACAGACAGCCTGCTTACAAAGCCTTGTGCAGGGCTCTGGCCAGCAGGTCAACCTTGCTTCCCCCCTCTTCTGGCTGCTTGGCCAGCCTTGGATGGCTCCTTACGCCAGGATAACCTGCCCCATCTGCCTGAGAAGACACACAGAATACACCCTTAAATCACAAATCCCTATGAAATTAAAGCGAGGACAAAGAATGACCAAGAAAGTGCCTTTTTGGTGTCTGTGGTCTGGATAGCTGGATGCTTTCCACATGGCAGATGGTAAGTAAAGCTTAGGTGCAGGGAGCAGGGACAGACTTGCCTAGAACCGCAGAATAGGACTGTATTCCATAGTTCTGGCATTGTGAGGGGCCCATTCACCCACAGAGGCCTTGAGAAAATGGGCTTATGGAAGGGCACCTTGCCAAGGGACCAACTAGCAAGGAAGGTCACTTTCTTCTTAAGCTGCTAAACATGTTATTCCAAATCAGTGGAGCTGAAGAGATTTATTTAAAATACTATGAAATATCCCCTTTTAAAAGGGAAAAATATGGCCTAAGGGATTAGAACAGAGGTTGTACTTGAGAGAAAAGTGTCCCTGAACATTTGGGCAGACTTGGAAAGCTAATTTTGTGGGCTTTCAGTGCCTCTCTGCCCCTTTCTCAGTGCAGAAGAGGTCGCAGGCGCAGGCATGCCCCTCTGTCCCCAAGCTTCTTGGTGTTGTCTTTCCACCCTCAGAAGAACACCACAGCTGGGAAGCAACCCCACTGGGCTGCAGGGGCGATGTGATACATCTTTAACAGCTGGCATGGTCTAGGGTACGAACCAATCAGAGCAGAACTCAGGCAGAGTCCTGAGGCAGGGTCCTGGAGATACCCTGCTTGCCAGGAATTGATCCTTTCTTGCCAAGTCAAAGTGATAAACGAAGGAGTAGGGACTTGGAGTAGTAGCTTTTTTACCAACCAGTCTGAAGGTATTTCATTATCCTGCCAGCAGGCCTCGCTGTGCATACCAGCCATGCCACGCTACTGCCTCTTCCAATCAAAGCGCACCCTTTGGAACATGCCTGTGGGTCTGGTTCTCCCCTGGGGGTGGGCCGCTGATTCAGCGGCCCAGAGGGATCAATGGCTCCCTCCAGAGAGTGCCAGTCTACTCACCCACCTGGTACTCACCTCTCACTCAGAGCTTACACCTCCTGTGGCCAGCACCGAAGGTCCAGAAGAATTTAAGCAGCACTCAGCTGCCGGGGTTGCCGGCAGGGAGCCAGTGTTTCACGGAGTGCTGATGTGCTGTGACAAATCCTTTGTTATCTGGAAAGTATTTTCATTTTACCCTTACTTTTAAAGTTTATCTTCCTTGGATATAAAATTCTGAATTTATGAGATTTCTTCTTCCTTTTCAGTATTTAAAAAAATGTCATTGCTTTATTTCCTATCCCTTTTACTTCAGAAGTCTGTTTTCTCTCGTATCAAAATTCCCCTCTATGTAATACGTCTTTTCATTTAGGCTGCTTTCAAGATTTTCTCTTCATCTTTAACTTTCAGCAGCTTGACGCTGATGTACCCAGAGGTGGTTCGACTTCTATTTATGCTATTTGGGGTTCAGCAAACTTCTTAAATCTGTAAGTTGATTTTTTCTCACCAAATTTGGGACATTTTCAACTTGTTTTTCTGTCTCACATTTTCCGTTTACCTTACGAACCTGATCGTAGGGTATTATCTTCATGGTATTCATCTTCATGGTATTATCACAAAACACGGCCCAGTCTCTCCCCCCGCCTTTTTTTTTCCAGAATGAATTTTTATGGCTCTGCCTTCAACATTGCTGACATTTTCTTCTTCCGTCTCTTATTCACCCAGTGAACTTTAGGATAATGTTCTTTCCTGTTCTAAAATTTGGTTCTTTTTTATAGGTATAATTTATGTGCTGAGATTCCCCCTCTCTGTACTTATTGATACCATATTTTTCTTCAAGTCCTTGAACATATTTATAATGCTGTAAAATCTGCTCATCCCACTTCGTGGGCATTTCAGGTTCTTGTTTTCTGTTGACTATCTTTTTTTTCTTGAATGTGGTTCACATTTTCCTGCTCCTCCAGATTCCTGGTAACTTTTGGTTGTTGCAGGCTTTGAAGTTGATGCTCCGAAAGGAATCTGAATTGTGTTGTTCTTCCTTTGATGAATGGAACTTTGTTCTGATATGCAGTTAACTTACTGATACTTCTCTTGTCCTATCAAGGAATGGTTTTAAGCTTTGATAGGGCCGACCTAAAGTCATCCTTACTTAAGAGCCTGATCCTTAATCCTGTGGTAGGGCTTTCTGTTGTCTACTTTGATGCTGCAGTATTAATAAGGTTTTCCCCTCTGGCTGGACTGGAACTCCAGTGTCTCCCAACACTCTGTGACCTCTAATATCCTGTACTCTCAGTTCCAAGTATCTGCTTTCTGTTAGACCTTGCCAGAGTTTCACCATGTGTATGTTTGGCCCAGCCTTCATCCAGAGATCCATGGATCAAACTTGAGGACCGCCTAGCAAATGCCTTCCTCTCTGGTACACCAAAGGAGAGTGGCAGGGTGGAAAAACAGCTCATTTTTGGTGTTTCCTTCCTTTCTCTTGGAGATCCTTCACAGCCTATTGTCCATTAGCTGACAACATCTGCTATTGTGTTTTGTCCAGGTTTATATTTTCTCTTATAACAGGAGGACACATCTAATCCAGTTATTCCACTATGATCAGAGGTGGTAGTCCTAGCATGTAAGGATGGTAATGGTGAAAATAATTGATTGCTTTTGAATGTTAGATTGTAAGCACCTTGAAGGAAGTGTTGATGGCTTGCTATCTCTGTATCTTCTATAGAATTCTTTATGAATATTATTAAATGGAATTAAATGGGAGGCCCTGGGGATTGAGTGTTGAATAATGTGCTCCTCTTTCCCTTTGTTCCTTTTGTACCTGAGATCTGCCAGTGCTATGGTTTGGATATGATTTGTCCCCAAAGATTCATATGTTAGAGGTTTTGTCCCCAGTGTGGTGATATTAAGAAGTGGTGGGACCTTTAAGAGCTGAGACCTGGTGTGAGGTCATTAGGTCATCGAAGACCCTGGTCAATTCTTGTAAGAAGGTTATTATGCAAGACTAAGCCTGGCTCCTCCTTTTCTCTGGCTTCCTGTCTTACAATGTGTTCTCTCCCTATTGCACACATTCTCATCACGATGTCATCCACCATGAGGTGAGAAAACCAGGGGGACCCTCACCAGAGCCAGCACCATGCTATTTTAAATGTCAGCCTCCAAACTGTGAGTTAAGTAAATTTCTTTCCTTCATAAGTTACCCAGCCTCAGAAGCTTTATCATAGTAATGGAAGATGGACTAATACAGGTGGTAAGAGGACTCCTTTCAGAGAGTGTCATCAATCTTGGTGGGAAGGATCCCAACCTTCCTGTCTTTGCTCCAGGCTCTGCACATGGGTACTTCCAAGTTGCAGATGACACTGCCCCATTCTATAGGCATATTTCCCTTTGATTATACTGAAAAAAGGTGAACACAAAATTCAATCAAATCCTTCCTTGTTTCCCTAAAATACAGTTATTTAGCCTTTGCTATGCTGGACTATTGAGAACACAGTAGGAGAGAGAGAAAGTTCAGGGGATGAGGATCATATTGCTGTGATTTTCATGATTTTTGTAGCCATCTTCTAGATCAGAATCATATATATTTGCTGGGCATGGTGGTGCATGCCTGCAATCCCAGCACTTGGGAGGCTGAGGCAGGAGGATCCCCATGAGTTCGAGGCCAGCCTGGGCTACATAGTGAGTTCAAAGCCAGCCTGAACTATATAGCAAAAAAAAAAAAAAAAATCATATATCTTTGAGTTAGAAAAGATGTACCCTTATCTTATCTCTAGCTTCATTTGTGGCCACCCCACTCACCTTGTGTTATAATATCACCAACTTGTCACCACCGCCTAGAAAATTCCATACCCAGTGACAGCTCAGCTCCCATACCGTTCCCTCTTCTCCCACATAAGCTCCTACTCATCCGTGTAGATCCTGCTGAAATGCCCCACGTCTGCTAATGCATCGTGCTGTTCCCCAGGAGAAAGTTAATCACCCCTTCCCCTGGTTACCCAAAGCAGTCGTCCCACATCGTTGTGGTAATCTATGTACACTCCTCTTCCTACATGGACCCTGTGGGCCCTGGACTAGCACCCTCATTTACTTTAATATTCCTGCATCTAGCACATAAGTGCTCCTTAGTGAACAAGCCACACCTCTACCTTTCTATTAAACAAAGCATGGTTCTCAAGAGCCTCCAGAATAAAGCATAACTTCTTATCCCCAGGACAGCTTGCAGATCTTTGCTGCCCTCTGTCATGTCCCTCTCAGAGTTCTGAAGGCTAGAACTCTTTTAGCCCTCTTAACAACCTAATGAATAGGTGCTATTTTTGTCCCCATTTGACAGATGGAGGCACCGAGAGTAACTTGTCCAAGGTCCCTGAGCTGAATGGCAGTTGGATTTTGGAGCCCAGCAGAGGCTGGCTTTAGAGGCCAGCCGTGTGCCACACTGCTTTGGTAGTGGTGAGGCAACAGCATTTCCAGAGCTCACACTAGGCTGACTGCCCTTTCAGTGACCTCCTCTTACTTTTCAGATCTTTTGCTAAAATGTGTCTCCCCGAGCAGATCTATATGACTTCATCAGCACAGAGTCGGTGGGAGCGTGACATCTCTGCTCTGTCAATGACACACTACTGCTGCTGAGGTTTCTTTTTGCGGTGTGTCACACTACGGGCTCATACTAAGCCTGTAGCCAACCAACTTCTTTTAACTCCGTATTCTTTGTTTTACATTTGTATGGTGGATTTTTTTAGCCTAAGTACAAGACTTTCTTTACCCTTGTCTCTTCAACTTCTTGGTCTCAAATTTTCCAATCTGAGGAGATCTTTTTGGATCTTTTTTTCTATCACATAATCTTGCCCTTTACGACTTTATAATTTATAAATCTGTATTCTAGGATTTCACCCATATAGCTAATTAAAATATGTGTAAAGCAATTAGGCTAAAGACGTAGCCTCATGGCCATGAGACACTTCTCTCCAGGTCAACACTGACCCTTAAACTAGTATTCTTTGGGTTTAGTTGTCCAACCAGTTATTGATTACATAACCACATAAGTATGTGGTTATCTAACCCATTTTTTCATTGTCCATGGAGAGCTCCTAAGAGATTTAACTGAGTACTTTATGAAGATTCAGGGACACTGTCTATAGAATTCTCTTATTCTACTTTATTACAATTTTAAACTCATCCTCAAGTATTTTTAAAAAGCCAAATTCATACCACATGACCAGCTATAACACTTTAATTCCTGGGTACGCAGAGCATAGATGTTGGTAAACATTATCAATTTACTTACTGAGAACCTGATACTTGAAAATCTAAACTTACAAAATGGTGTTCAAGGTTAGGGTATGGATATGGTTAAATAAACTAAATAGAATGTTACAAAAGTATTTTCTTTGATGTTTTTGAAGAGTTTTGCAATCACATGGAAAATTTTTATGTAATAACAATGAGTTTAAAAAGCATGATACAGAACAGTATGGATAATATGATTGTAACAGTGTAAACAAGGAGAAAAGAGCTACACATAAAAAATAAGCTAGAAATAAAAGGAGCTAAAAAAAAAAAAGAAAAAAAAAAGATTCAGGAGCTGGGAATGGTGGTGCATACCTGTCATCCCAGCACACAGGAGGCTGAGGCAGGAGGGTCAATGTAAATTTAAGGCGAGTCTGGGCTACATAGTGAGTAGTGAGTTCAAGCCCAGCCTGGAATAGTGAAACCCTGTTCAAAAAAATAAATAAATAAATAAATAAGCTAGAAATAAAACCCCCAAAATGTTAACAATAGTCAGACAATGCATCTCTTTTTTCTTCTTGTTGTTTTTCTATAATTCTCCCAAATGTGCAAAACGAACACGTAGTTTCATCACAGTAACTTTTCAAGTGAGAGTTAGGGAAGGGTACTGCAAAATAAGTTTGCCAAGAATACACTTATTGCACAGAGAATGGTAAATGTGAATTATTCAGTTACCCAGAGAAAAGGCCCCAGAGTACACGTGCACTGATCCTGTGCTGTGTTCTGCGCTCAGGTGGGGTACGTGTGTGTGTGTGTGTGTGTGTGTGTGTGTGTGTGTGTGTGTGTTTCTTACCTCACTGCCCCAAGTGGCAGCAGCTGAGGCAGGGCTCTGAGGGGACTCTGGAGCAGGCTTGTCTGGGTGAGTGACCCACACTGATGGAAGCAGGGTGGACCGTCCTCCCCTAAGGTAGAGTGGCCAGCTGCTGACTGCTACCGTGGGAACCTGAGCAAGCTACGTATCCTGCCCCCGGCTGGCTCCATCCCCTCATAATAACAGATTCTGCTCGTGGGGCTGTGGGAGACATAAATAATACGTGAAGTGCTTAGCCTTATGTCAGGCATCTGGAAAGCACTCAGTAAATAGTAGCTATTTTTTTCCCCATGATTCTTAATAGGTTCTCGGATATCTAAAGTTCCACCACTAGCAGTATACTTTGGGATGGTTGACCATGTTTCACTTTCTCTTCTAAGGTACAAATTAAGTGCATGAAGAAGAGTGGGAACGAGTAGGAAAACCCTTGCTTGGACAAACTTGTCAAAATTGGTGGATGAAGAAGCCCTGGGTTTGTGGTGTGGAGTCAGGAGGGAATTTAAGCCAAAAAGAGATCAGAATAGGGAGCCTCTTAAATTTTGACACTTGCAATTTGACCAAAGTCTTGTTTTAGTACTGAGGTTATGCCCTAGGGAGGACATTCAAAATATTTAAAGATTAGTGAGGTTTGGGACCAACCAGTCAGAACAGACATTGGCAAAAACCAATCCTAACAGAGAGCAGCTGCAGGCGCCCATCACCCCATGAAGGCTGGAGAGCAGGACCTGCCTCCCTGGAGCTGCACCTCCAGAGGTCCACCGGTGACTTCCATGCCCAGCCACGCAGAGCAGTAGCTAAGAGGCGTGTCCTGGCAGTCAGTTTGGGAAGGGGCAGGCCTTGCTCCCTCAGCTGCCTGAACACTCTTATTCTGGCCTCCTTCTCTTTCAAGACATCCTGTTTGCCTCCTAGTGTCCATCACGTCCTCCTGTTTTCTGGATGAAGGCCACAGGAAAGGGGAAGCTGTTCCTTGCTTTCTCTCCTGTGCCCTGCTGGCCCCTCTTCTGGTTCTCAGAAGACATGGCTAGAACACTTTCTGTGACCTGGGAGACTTTAGGGTATGGTTATGAAGACTTTTGATTTTGCAATATTTTCTACTCAGAACTACTACCATCTGTAGAAAGCACACATTCTCCAGCAGTGATCTTAGTAAAGTTGTGATCTGCAGGTCTCCTCGGGGATGAATTTTTCAATTTCATTTTCAATCCCTGTGCCTTTTATTATGGAATGATAATCTGAGTTCCCTCTGAAGAAGAGCCAGCTGAGAGCACAGAGTGACCTGCCTGGCCTGGCTTCACAGACCTGAGGAATCTGTGTATAAAGGTGGTTTTCAGTAGCTCAAAAGTAGCTCTGAATGCAGAGGAGCCAAAGCCAAAAGGACTGAGGTGTGGGTCTGTTTCTGTGTGACCTGCTGTCCTGCCTCTCTTTTCCAGTCACCAGCAGCCCTCCCAACCTTGGCCCTGCTAAACTGCACACCCCGCACGGGTCAGAAGTTAGTAAGAGGATGTGCACGACCAATGCTGCTGTCGCTGGGGGAGCAGCATCTCATATTCATGTGAAAGATTTCCAATAATTCACAACACTGCTCCCTGGGGGTTCTTCTCCACCTGTGATAACTCTGGATCCTCCTTCCAAACCTCCGGGGGAGGCAAGTCAGGTTAATCATCGTTCTTCCTGGATAGAGGGAGACGGAGATTTGGGAGCTCATCTATGGCCCCACTGCAGACAGGCTGAGCCAAGACAGGCCTACGTCGGGCAAGGCCAGGGGAGCTGAGAGAACTGATGGCTGGCTGGCTGCAGAACTTGAGCAGTCCTCTCTTGGCTCCCTGTGTGAGGAAAGGGGAAGGGAGAGTCATGCTATGCAGCGCTAGCAGCTGCTTTTCTCATGAGGGAGCTTGGGGAACAGGGCAGCTCTCTGACCTTCGTGGGCCCCACAGTCAGAAGAGATAGAGCCAGGACAGGAAATGATCACCCCTGTATCCTGGGCCCCCTTCTCCCCATGGTCTCTGCCCTCTACTTAGTCTCCAGCCTCCCCTTGCCCGTTGCATCCCTCCTGCTGGCCTCCCCAGCACCCCCACACTGCTCTCTCCTTTATTCTCACCCCATGGGAAACTTATCATCGAGGCCCAGGCTTTAGGAGCACAGATTCCCACCAAGGGATCCAGCGCCGCTGACCCAGCACGCAGAGTGGCAAAAGGCCACCAGCCAGAGTGGAAAAATGCTGTTTATTTGCCTTTAAACTCTTTTTTTCTTACAAATAACTTTATTAAGATCTAATTAACATGCCGTACAATTCTCTAAAGTGTATAATTCAATAGCTTTTAGTACAGAGTTGCATATTCATCACCAGAATGGATTTTAGAACATTTTCATACTTTACAAAGTAACACTGCTCCCCTAATTGTCAACTGCTCACCAAAGCTCCTCAGCCATGCCTCCCATCTTAGGCAAGCGCTGATCTACTTTCTGTGTCTATAGATTTGCCTACTCTTTCATGCAGGATGCTTTCAAGGTTTATCCAAGTGGCAGAAGCAAGTGTGAGTGCTACTCTTTATCACCAAATAATATTCCATAACATGGATAGATTGTATTTTGTTTACCTGTTTATCAGCTGATGACATTTGGATTCTTTCTACTTTGGGATTATTATTAATAATGTTGTTGTGAACATTTATGTATGATTTTTTACGTGGACATTCATTTATATTTCTCTTGGGGAAAATACGAATGGCATAAACAGTCGTATGGCACTATTTGGAGAGCTACCAGATTGAATTTCCAAGTGGCCATACTGTGTTACATTCCCTTCGGTAATGTATGAGGGTTCAACTTGTCCATATCCTGACACTTGTTTGTTTAATTCTAGTTACCCTAGTGAGTGCGAAGTGGTATTTCATTGTGGTTTTGATTTACATTTTCCTGATGGTTAATGACGGTAAGCATCTTTTCTTGTGCTTATTGGCCATTTACATTTCTTTGGGGAACTGTCTTTTCAGATTCTTTGCCCATTTTTAATTGAGTCATTTGTTTTTTATTATTAAATTATAAAAGCCTTTCACATAGTCTAAATACAAGTCCCTTATTAGATAAATGACTTGTAAAAACAATTTCAACCTAAGTTCTGTGGGTTTTCCTTTTACTTTTTTGTGTGTGTGTGTGTGTGGGTACCGGGGGGTCGACCTCAGGACCTCGCACGCCAACAGGCACCCGTGCCGCTGAGCGATATCACCGGCCCCTTTTTCGTATGTGGGATCTGGGAGTCGAACTCGGGCCCTCGCGCTTGCAAGGCAGGCGCTTACACCGCTGAGCCATCTCACTGGCCCCTCCTTTTACTTTTTGATGTTGTCCTTTGAAACAAAAGTTTTTCATTTTGACGATTTCGATTTTTTCATTCGTTGCTTTTGTTTGTTGAATCATATCTAAGAAGCTATTGTTTAATCCATGGTTCATAAAGATGCATGCCTCTAATTTCTTAAAAAAAATTTTTTTGGTACAAGGGATTGAATCCAGAGTGTCATGTATGTGACACGAATGCTCTACCACTGAGCTATATCCCCAGCCATGGTTTCTTAAATTTTTATAGTTTTAGCCCCTACATTTAGGTCTGTGATTTATTTTTAGTTGACTTTTTCATATGGTGTGTGATAGGGATTCCACTGCATTCTTTTGCATATAGAGATCAAATTGTCTTAACACTATTTGTTGAAAACACTATTTTTGTCGTTAAATTGTCTTAGAATCTTTGAAAATATAAATACTGCAAATGTGAAGGATACTTTTTCTGTATCTCAACTTTATTCTATTGATCTATATGTTTCTCTTATGCTAATATTAAACAATCTTGATTATACAGTTTTGTAGCAAGTTTTGAAATCAAGAAGTATGCATCTGGGGCCAGTGATATGGCTCAGCGGTGTAAGCACCTGCCTGGCAAGCGCGAGGTCCTGAGTTTGACTCCTGGTACCCACATACAAAGGAAAAAAGGGCCGGTGATATCGCTCAGCGGTACAAGCGCCTGCTGGCAAGCGCGAAGTCTTGAGTTCAACCCCTGGTACCCACACACACAAAAAAAAAAGTAGTATGAATCTTCCAACTTTGTTCTTTTTCAAGATTTTTTTAGATATTCAGGCCATAAAAAGTAAGGGAGTGCTGACAATTGCTATAACATGGATGAATCTTGACCATTACACTAACTGAAAGAAACCCAATACAAAAGATCATGTACTGTGTGATTCCATGTATTTGATATGTACAGAATTAGTAAATCCATAGTGACAGAAAATACATCAGCAATGCCCAGAGCTGGGGGATGGGAGAAAATGAGACACGACTGCTAATGGGTATGAGATTTCTTTCTAAGGTGATGAAAATGTTCTAGATTTAGCTAGTTCATTTGTACAACCATAAGACTATACCAAGAACACTAAATAATAACTTGAAAGTGATGAATTTTGTGACATGCTAACTGCATCTCAAAAAATAATTCTAGGGGCCGGTGAGATGGCTCAGCGGCATAAGCGCCTGCCTTGCAAGTGCGAGGGCCCGAGTTCGACTCCCGGATCCCACATACGAAAAAGGGGCCAGTGATATCGCTCAGTGGCACGGGTGCCTGTTGGTGCGCGAGGTCCTGAGGTCGACCCCCCGGTACCCACAAAAAAAAAAAATCAAAAAATAATTCTAATTTTAATCTGAACATACTTACATCTATTAAAGAAATTGTATATGTGATTTAAAATCTCCCACAAGGGTGGGGAGAATTCAGGCCCAATAGCTAATTAGTTTCACAGGTAAATTCTAGCAAATATTTAAGAAGAAATAATACCAAACTCTTTCAACAAATTGAAAGGAATACTTCCCAAATCATTCTAAGTATCACTGATTGTTGACAAAAACCTGTATAAGAAAAGAAAGCAACAGATTAACATTTCCCATTAATATAGGTGTGAAAATTCCAAACAAAATTTTAGCAAATTGAAATCAACAATAAGTAAAACAATAATACATATTGACCAATTGTATTTTTCCCAGAAATGCAAGTTTGGTTTCATATTTGAAGATCAATGTAATCACTATTTTGGAAAATGGTTAAACAATTTCTTTAAAAGCTAAACTTACATCTGCCATATGATCCAGACATTTTACCTCAATATATTTACTCAGAGAAATGAAAGCATATGGCCATACGAAGACTTGTATACAGGTGTTCATAGCAGCGTTCTTTCTCATAACCAAAGACTACAAGCTATTTGAATGCCATCAATGTCCAAATGAACAAACTGGTATACCCAGATAATGGAATTACTACTACTCAGCAATGAAAGGGAATGAACCATTCATAACAATAGGGAGGGTCTCAAGATAATTGTGTGAGGGGCTGGGGATATAGCTCAGCAGCACAAGCGCCTGCCTGGCAAGCGCAAGGTCCTGAGTTCGACTCCTGGTACCAAGAAAAAGATAATTGTGTGAGTGAAAGAAGCCAGCCAGACATAAATACCGTAAGTGTCCATTTTGGATACAATTTTAGAAAATGCAAACTAATCTGTAGTGACAGAATACAAATTAGCAGTTGCCTAGGATGGGGAAAGGTCACCAAGGGGCATGTGGAAACTTTTTGGGGGAGATGCATTTGTTCATTATTTTGATTAGTTGTGGTTTCACAGATGTTTGTATATGTGAGAACATCAAAATTATATACTCTGAAATATGTGCAATTTCTTATATTTGGGTTATACCTCAATAAAGCTGTTTTACAATAAAATTTATTCAATCAACAAACATTTGAGTTCCAATTGTGGTCTAGGTGCTTGTGATGCAAGGCTGAAATACAGACTATAAACAAGTTCCTACCTTCGCGGAGTTGATATTGAAGTAGGAAGCTTACATAGACCAGGAATGTTTAACAACCGCAGTTTGCCCACACGCCCCAGTTGGAGAAGTTTCCTCCCTCTCAGAAGTGCAAGAGGACCGGCACCCAAGCCAGAACCCAGCAAAGAATGGATTTGCTGGCTTCTCCTTGATGTCCCCGTTAGGCATCTGATCACCATCCATGCTCCACCCCGACCAGCAGGCAGGCGCCGGAGCCTGGCGGTCCCCTTGTCTGAGAACACACACAGAGACCTGCTGAACAGAGAGGGCCACTCCCGTTGTGCAGATGGAAGGGGCCGAGTGGAGAAGGAAAGTCAGGGATTGGAGAGGCTCAGAGTGAGAGCGCTTTCTGGTTAATGTTTCCAGTCCTTTGGAGGTTTGACGCTGTCCTCACCCCAAATCTCCAGTAACCACCCTGGATGAAGACCCTTTTTGCTTTAGCTATTTTGAGTGGTTTCTATTATTTCAACCAAGAAGAGCATTGACTTCTGCCGTTCTTTTGGATAGGGGAAGATCAGAGTCAAAAGACAACAACACGGGGAGAGGTGTGAACGTACTGTGCATGTGTGGGCTGCACTGTGACCATGAAGCCAGCTGGGAGGTGATGACCAGGCCAGTCGAGGACTTGTGTTCCAGAATTCTGCCTGGAGACCCGGTCCGCAGATTCCAGATGAGAGGCTCTATGAGCCTGCATCCCCCACCTCCTCGATGGAGGACAGTTCTGTTTACTGCATACCTTCAGATTGTGTTTAGGGGAAGATGCCAGGCTTAAGCCTGTCACTTCTTGAGAATGGTTGTGAGTAATGACACTCAGCTGCCTGTTCTGCTGGAGCACCATGGTCTCCGTGACATGTGTGTCCTGCCTTCACAGCGAGTCCTGCTGGGGAAGCCAGCAGAGCAGGGCTTCACGGGAATAAGAAAGTGGCTTCAGCACATAGCAAAATACCAATTAACTAGAGCCACCCGGGTCTCGGACATAAGGCTATGGCTGCCAGGGAAGAAGTCCGAACTCGACCCGTTTAAGTATCCAGAGACCTCCCAAAAAGGAGGCTCAGAAGAGGAGAGAGGAAGACATGAGAGGAGAAAAGAAAGAAGACAGGGAGGTGGGGGAGAGGCAGGAGAGCAAATTCCAGGGCCTGGAGGTCCCCCACCCCCACCCCGCAGCACCTCTCAGCCCTCCAAAGAAGGGCCTTGCCTGAGAAGGTGGTAAAGTCTGAATTTGGCTTGGCAGAGAAGAGCAGAAGACAGCAAAACAAAAACATCATCAGGAATTCCACTGCTTTTTGATTTTTTAACTTCAAATTAGTTTCTAGTCTGAACATCCTATAGAGCAAATGTAATTCAAGTTTTCCACTCTTCCACCTGTATCCTTGTACCTTAATAAACTAAAGTCCAGAAAGACCCAGAAGCTAAGGAAGTCATTCATTCATTGAAAATTAAATTCTGTTCCCTGGGTGCTGTGTATCAAGGCAGGAAATTGAATGGGGACATTTTAGGGATGTTTCCAGCAACAGGAGTTGAAACAAAAAGTCTTTTCTGCTGAACTTTCAGGTGGCCAGAACACCACACCACTCAGTAAATAGCACCAAAAACTCTGTCCCCATTATATTTTTAGCAACATTCTGCTTCCCTTTTTTTTTTTTTTTTTTTTTTTTTGTGGGTACCAAGGGTCGACCTCAGGACCTCGCGTGCCAGGAGGCGCCCGTGCCGCTGAGCGATATCACTGGCCCTTTTTTCGTATGTGGGTACCGGGAGTTGAACTCAGGACCTCGCGCTTGCCTGGCAGGCGCTTATGCCGCTGAGCCATCTCACCAGCCCTCTGCTTCCTTTTTGAACAATGGATTTTCTGCTAAGATGTGGCTCCTGCTTTAAGCAAATCATATCTTCCCTACTTTGTACTTACTGAATCCCTAAATAGGGGATATTTGTTCACTTTGCAAATCTGCTTCTCAGGCTGCAAGTGGATGGTGGCTCCCTTCCAGCTGGTGTTTTTGAAGTACATGGAGATTTTTCCTCCATCCAGCATGGGCCCAGTGAACACATCTGGAATCTGAAGTGAGACAGCCTTGAAATCTCTGAACAAGATGCCAGTCAGGGCCGTCCGAGAAAAGTGGGTTGGTTCCTTCAGCTCAGCTTGGCTGACGGGGAACAGGAGAGCAAAGCTTGGACAGAGGCTGCTGATTCTGAACAGTGAGACCAAGGATCAAAACCAGACAGACCTAAATCCCTAGCAAATTCTCTGCCTCAGACTCTGCCACTGGTGTTTTCCACAAAGCCGGTTGAGGAGAGCCAAGCAGCTACATACATACACATAAATACAACAGCTTTACTGAGATGTCAACCACACGACTTACCATTCACACGCATAAACTGCAACCAGTATTCTAACGTCTTTATCACTCCAAAAAAGAACACCCACATCCATTAACCATCACTGTATTCACCCTACTCTACCCTACTTTCAGCCCTAAGCAACACTAATCTACTTTCCCCCTAAATGTGCCTACTCTGGACATTTCATTGAAATGGAATCATATAATATTGGCCCCTTGGGGACTGGCTTCCTTGAGGCAGCATAATGATTTGAAGATTCATCTACATCACAGCTGGGTATGGTAGCATGCACCTGTAATACCAGCTAACTTGGGAGGCTTAGGCAGGAGGACCTCAAGTTTGAGGCTAGCCTGCATAACACAGTGAGACTTCGTCTCAAAAACAAACAAAATGAAATGAAACAGAATCATCCATGTTATAGCATGTACAAGTATTTCATTTTTTGTGGCTAAATAATATTCCATTTGGTGGACATAATACATTTTGTTCAGCCCCTTCATCTGTTGATGGGTATTTGGACTATTTCCAGTTTTTGGCTATGAGTAATGCTATGAATACTCATAGACAGGATTTTGTGTGACATGTATTTTCACTTATCTTGTATATATACCTAGGAGTTGATAGAACTGCACAGATTTCCTGACTTTTCCCTCAAAAGCTTGTTGGTTAAAAAGGGAGCATTCTTTCTTAGAGACTTTCAAGTACATGAACTAAATAAAGGCTCCAATGAGTCCTGTAATGAAAACTTATTTATTTCAGAGTTATTCAAATTTATTTGACATGAAACCTGGTCAGCAGGCACCATCTAACAATGATGAATAACGTTTGGGAAGACCGAACTAGTCCAAGCCTTATTGTTAAAGGTGTCTTAGGAATTAACATCATGGGCCCTGGACTCTGGTCATTCTTATTAGAAAGGTATCCTTGAGGCCCTAAATTAGGGCTCCAGGTTTTCATCTGGACAGTGCAGCCACGAGGGCCAGGAGAGGGGCAGGAAGAGGGGAAGGCCCCGGGTCTTCTCAGCCTCACCGGCCTCGGCTGTGTGCGATCATGGGCGCAACCGCCCCAGCCAGCGGCTCTGACCTCGCTCCTCTCCAGGCCATTTCTCTTCACATAGTAGAAAGGGGAGATGGCAGCTTGCCCGCTGTCCTCAAGCAGCACTTTCGAGTTGAGCGTCTGTGTTTCTAACCGGCTCCCACGCTGACTCTCGTGGCTCCAGGTGAGCTTTCTGGGCAGAATCCCCTGGTCTCCTCCACTGCAGAGCTCGGTGCAGTGAGTTAACGCAGGCAGGAAGACGTTCGGAGACCCAGACTTATGTGGAGAAAATGCAATTAGGACAAAAATTTAAAGAACTCTGAACAGAGATTTTCAATAACAAAGGGATTCTGTACTGTGCAGTTGTGTTGAAAGCTCTTCTTACACGGACAGAAGTCATCTGTAATAGATGAAGCGAACAAAGGAAAAGGTCAAGTGCTATGGGAGCGTTTCATTTTGGGGAAAGTGCTTGTGCGTGTGTGTGTGTGTGTATGTACGTGTGTACAGAGAGAGGGAAAGAGAAACAGGAATCACACTTAGTCGTGATTCCCCTGAAGGAACGGGGTTGAGAGAATGTTGAAAATTGAAGAAAGGCATTCACTCTAAACTTTCCTTCTTTAATGACGAAATCTTTAAAAAGGAAACTGCACCACTTTTGTGCCTAAAAACTTCAAATCTGAATACAAGTCTGCCCCGTCAAACGAGGGTTTGACTCACTGGCTGCATAAAGGAAGGACCCATGATCAATCGAAGTGTGACACTTTATGATAGAAATTACGTCTGAGGGTTTACTTTTGGTTGTGAAAGGGAAGGCTAAAGCCCAGAGAAAGGACTCATCCACATCGGTCTGCAGGTGAAAGCAGTATTTCTCAAGCTACCTTTTTGTTGCCTCAGGGGTCACAGCACCTGGCTGTTGTGTGCCCATAGGTCCTGGGCGTCCTCACCAGCAGCCTCCCTGCAGGGCCTCGTTCAGTCCTGTTGGGCCCCTCTGCAACTCTGGAAGGAATCACCCTTGTTCTCCCTGAACCAGTTGATGGATGCAAGATCTCCAGGGCAGGCCGCCCCTCTCAGTAGGAGAGAATTCTGACAGCCCAGATTGAGTAGAAACCACTGTTGAGAGTCTGGGAGAAATAATGTGGGAGAGTAGCAGAGGATGGCCAGGCCCTCATTCAGTTTCTTAAGAATTGCATGATCTTTGGAAACTTATGTACCCTCTCTAAACTCAGGACCTATAAAAGGGTAACAACTGCTAAGTATAGTGGCACATGCCTATAATTTCAGCACTCTGGGAGGCTGAGGCAGGAAGATCACAAATTCAAGCCCAACCTGGGTAACTGAGTGACTAAGCAAGACCCTGTCTCAAAATAAAAAATTTTAAAAGAGGCTGAGGATGTAGCTCAGTGGAAAGGTCCTGTGTGCATTCCCCAGTATAGAAAAAGAAAGGAAGAAAGGAAGAAAGAAAGAGAGAAAGAAAGAAAGAAAGAAAGAAAGAAAGAAAGAAAGAAAGAAAGAAAGAAAGAAAGAATATCAAGATTATAGAATTTTATAGGGTTGATTTAAAGACTAAATGAAACATAGAATGCAGAATGTTTAGCAGGGAGCTTGGTAGGGAAGGCGCCTTCAGTACACAGGAGCTCTTTAGAATGGTTATTAGGTGGGATGGACCAGGGGCAGGTGGAGGAAGGAAAGCAGACAGACCAAAGCAGGCTTGAAGCTGGGCATGGTGGACTTCGAACAAAGACATCTGTTTCTATCAGCTTTGATCCAGTGCCCTCCTCCAGGGTCCCCAGAGGGGAGGGCACTGGGTAGGGACAGCTGGCAGGCTCCCATGTGGAGCCTCAGTTTTGAACTCATGCGTAGGGACAGCAGCTCCTCTGTTTTGCAGCCTCATCCATCTGAACCACAGGCAAGAGGGAAGGTAGAACTGTCCTAAGCAGCTAAACAGATGGAGCATGGTCCACACACGCAGGGAATACATTGAACCTCAACTCAGCATGCTCGCTCCCCACACGCACGTAATAAACTTCATTATCTGATTGTCAAATCCACAGTAGGTTAGAGGCAGCACGGGCAAACTTTGAGCAGAGAAGTGACAGCTGAGTGTCTGACAAGTAAGGAGACAGAAAATACATAAAAGAAGACGTAAGAATTAGCATTCTCAGCGCTCAGGCTCAGCCAAGGAGTCTCTGAAATCTGCGCTCTGGTGACTCACACCACAACTGATGCTTGACTCTGGACCTTGTGGAAAGATGGGCAGTTACGTCCAGGTACCTTAGGAAGCCACTGGGTGTGTACTGCTGGTGCCAGCAGACCTTTGAGTGGGTTGTACCTTCCAGTGGGCACAAACTTCCCTGGCATTGATTTCCACATGTTTGGTTATCATTTGATTGTTGTGATAATACTGTGATACAAGAAGGGCCCATGTTATTGTCTCCTATTTTATAGATGTGGAAACTAAGGCCTTGAATGGTGAAGAGACTCGTCCAGGCTTATAACATGAGAGCATGGAAGATCTGGTCATGACACCAGGGCTTCTGACTTGAAGTCCAAAGCTCCTTCCCCTGCAGACATTTCCAAGCCACATTCCTTGGAGCACCAGGGTCTGCCTAGGGTTACAGGAGCCACAGCAAGATGCAGAGGAGGCCTGGGAGCGGGCGGCAGCTTCCTGCCTCAGACACAGTGAGGATGCTCGGTGTTCATCAGAAAAAGACTGCAGTGGGGAAATCATGAGAAGGTCTTGAGGCCCAGAAATCATAAGTAAGGCAGGGAGGGAAGAGAAGAAGGAAGGATAGGGAAGAACTTTTGAAGCTACTAAAAATGGTACCCTTACTATTTCAGGAGCATCTCTTTCCAAAAGATTAAAATCCAGAGAAAGTTGTGGATTTTCTGCTTTCTGGAAAACTGGATTCAGGTTCTTTAAGGACCGACGCAAGCAGACTCGGCCTTCATTCTCCACCGCCAGCCCATGTGCACAGGATCCTCAGGCCACCCAGGGCCACTGGTGTCATTTATAATCCTGGTCTCATGGGCCGACTGTGTTCCTCCCCCTCCCATCGAAACTTCTCCCAGCTGGTGTCCTGTTCCTTCAGAGTTCTGCTGAGAGATAGCTGGCAAAGTCCTAAATGACACTGTATAATTGAGCCCCCTTCTGTCACATCCCGTCTTCTCCATCCAGCACAGCCCGTGTTACGCTCTTTAAGGTGGGCTTGTGGCTGAATCTCCCCTGCTGTGGGCAGTCAATATTTACTGAATGAATGGCCAGTGTCATTCTGCTTTTCAACAGTGACCTCTTGTGCACCCAGAATATTACCCCAGATACGGTCAGATCTCTGGATCTAGGCATTCCTTACCCATGGATTCAACCAATTTGCAGATCAAAAACATTAAGGAAATGAAGTGTGTCTCTTCTGAGCGAGTATGAACTTTTTATTCTGGTCATTATTTCCTAAACAATACAATACCACAACTATTTACATAGCATCTACATTGCATTGAGCACGATAAGTAATGTAGAGGTAGTTTAAAGTCCACAGAAGGTTGCATGCAAATACTGTGCCATCCTATAAAAGAGACTTGCGCATCTGCAGATTTCGGTGTTCGTGGACATCCTGGAACCAATCCACCAGAGATACTGAGGGGTGACTGGAGGTTATTCTTAATGTGGGGATATCAAGCCCCACCACAGACCCCTAGGAAGTGTCATTGGATAGTGGTCATATAGGTGGTCACTAATCCATTCAGGAGAATCTGGCCTGCTCGCTTTTTGCCAACCTCCTGTCTTTCTGGCTCTTTACTCAACAACCATACCACCCTCGTGGGGTTACAGTGAAAGAGTAAATGTATCCAGATGTCAGCCATTGACATGTCTTCACTGTCATCATCTACACACTTAAGTAAAAAGCTGAGCTGAGCATTGTAAGATGGAAGCTGTACTTCTGTGTCTTCACCTGGCCACTCTAAGAATTAAACACATCCAGCTGTAAGTGCTTGATCAATGTCAGTGCTTTTCACTGTTCCTGCTGTTCCTCGCCTGTCAGGCGCCAATGAGCTCACTGGGTTAACAACATAGACTAAAATCCTAGCAGATCAGACAAGGCAACACAGCCAGCCAGTGTGGAGCGCGCGACGCAGATTGGGTCTTCACGGAGAACTTCCCTTTTCCTGTCCACCTTTCTAACCCCACTTTTCCTCTGGATAAGAAGTCATGTGGAGCCGGAGGACCCTTGAGGACAACTGTCAGGCAAAGGGAAGTGTAGTGACATCTCACAGAGGGAGAAGGGACAGCTGGGGAGAAGAGAGGGTGAGCACTGCAGGGGTTGGAGATGGGTGCAGGTCGGGAAGAACCTGAGAAGACTGAACACGATGTAACAAACAGAAGGGAACTGTAAGGGCTCTGTTCAGATGGAGATCAGAAAAGGGAGCACAGCGTGGCATCTGTACAGAGCTGGGTGCTGCACAGATGTCTTCTCATTCGTCCTGACAGCAACCCTATGAAGTGGACAATGTCTCCATTATGCAGCTGAGGAGCCTGAGGCTCAGAGAGGTTGAGAAAGTTGCTTTAAGTCACCAGCAAATAAGTTTCTGGCACAAGATTTGAACCTACATCCAAAGCTCATGTTCTTATGACAGATGTGCAGCATCCAAGGAATCTGTCTGGCAGGGGAGTGCAGGATGGACTGGGTGAGATGAGAGCTGGGTTCTCCTGCTAAAATAAACAAACAAAAAAACCTAAAGATGTTTACCATGCACTGTACCCTCAACCCTGCACTGGACCACAAAAGAGTCAGGGCTGCCGCAGAACAGCAAAACCCAGAAAGGATTTGTAAAGAATTTGATTTTTGCCATTAAAATAAAAATCAAGAAAGCTGGGCACAGTGGCAAATGCCTGTGATCCTAGCTACTAGGGAGGCCGAGGTGAGGAGGGTCACCAGTCTGAGGCCAATGTGGGCAACTCAGTAAGACTCTGTCTCAAACTAAAATAGGACTAGGGATGTAGCTCAGTAGTGGAGCGTTGCCTAACATGTGCTAGGTCCTGGGTTCAGATTCCATTACCACCAGAAAAAAAAAAAAAAGACATTGTGGGAAGAAAATTGAACCTTTGTTGGAGTTCTGAACACTTATTTTATGGTTTGTGCTAGTTTTACTTGAGTTGCATACAAGAAGGGGCACTGTCACAGTGTCAGTCCTAAGGGCCCCTAAAGAGGCCAGTTTGCCCCACGCACCAACTTAGCTGAGGTGGACTGAAGCTGTCACACTTGACACACAGGGAACAGTGTGAAACGAATCTGCCCTGACCTTGAATCCTGCAGTCCAAATCACAGGGATTGCCTGGAGAACAAATAGCACAAGCTTGCTTGGAAGGATGCAAGTGGAAACGCAGCAGAACCTGCAGATCTGAGAGGAGGCAGCACTCGCTGGAGGGAATCCAAAGAACTTCCTGATCTCCCGGCCGAGAGCCAAAGCATCAGCTGGTGCGATGCCCGTCCTACAGCCTGAGGAATCAGGTGCAGAGACAGCTCTTTTTAGCAGCATAGCTTGTTTACTTGAATTGTAAGTGAGAACCTGTTTAATGAGGGTAATTATGCACAGAGACAGATGGCGACACAGCAAACACCAATGCTAGCTGCCACCTGTGGGGCTGAGGTCCCAGGGACATGCAGGGACTCTGTATGGAGGAGAGGAGAGGCACTGCCCCTGAGCAGAGAAGGAAGTGCAGTGTGAAGAAAGCTGGAAGAAAGGCTCAGAACCAAGGGGTTCTGTAGTGCAGGGCAGCGGTTCTAAGTGTGGTCCCACACCAACGGAAGCATCACCTGGGAAATTGTTAGACATGGATATTCTCTGTCCCCACCTGCAGCCTACTGAATCAGAAGCTCTGGGGCTGGGGCCAGCCAGCTGGGTTTTAAGCCCTCCAGGTGCTTCTAATGCTGGCTTAAGTTGGAGAATTGCTGACATAGAGGGCACATAGCTGTTCAAAACATGACCTGGGTTTAGTCATAGCTTTCACACAACTAACTGTGTGACTTTGTCTTTTTGAAGCCTTACTTTATCCATTTGTAAAATAGGAATAAAAATACCTGAGCTATCTGGGTACCATGTGGATGCCATCGAGTAAGAATTTATCTGTCCATGATCACTGTCCATCAGTGGTCCTGGCTGTTATCCATAGATAATTTTATTGTCTAAATGAAACCTCAAACTACAGGTAAATTAATGACTTAATAAAAAGCCTTTAGCAATGTTGCTGAATATAAGAGCAATCTACAAAAATCAATTTCATTTCTGCATAATGGCTAGAAGTAGAAAGCATCAGTAATATACCACTTAAAATATCATCAATAATATACCATTTGCTTTTCTAGTTGTGGAACTAAATATTTGATAATTTGGCAGTGCAATTCTGACCCAGAGTTAGGGCAAACTTTGCAGGTTAAAGACCATTTCATTCCAATAACTAACTGCAGACTCAGGAGTTCCCTGGTCACCTGCACATCTAACTGGCTACAAATTTGGGAGTTCTCATTCGTGTTCAAGTTTGATAATCCATCTGACTGATGCACAGAACTCAAGAAAGCCCTATACTTATGCTTACAGATTTATTCTAAAAGATACAAATCAGGACAAGTTAAAAGAATAGACGAGAACAGGGCATGGTCTGGGAAACTCCAAAATGCAGAACTTCTGTGTTCTCAGGATGCATAACACCTCTTGCCACTTTGATATATTTCACAAGCCAAGAAAGCACCCTTGAACTTCAGTGCCCAGAGGTTTTTTTTGTATGTGCTTGTGAGGGGGTGCTCATCACCTAGATATATGATTGGGTAAATCATGGCCAACTCCTTGAACTCAATATCCAGCTCCATTCTGTTCTCTGTAGGTCTGGCAGAAACCATGTGGCTCACAGCCTCAACCCTCTAGTCACGTGGTTGGTCTTTCCACCATGATCGGTCCTATCCTGAAATTATCTAGGGACCAACTGTAACTCCTCCATTACCAGCACCCCAAATATGGTCCCAGGAGCCCATCATGAATAACAGTCACTTCTGTCACCTGGGAAATTCCAAGAGTTTTAGGCTTTCTCTCAGGAACCTGATATAAAGACCAGTCGTAATCTTTACAATGCAACAGGCAGCTGGAAAGATTTCTAGCAAAATAAATACATAGTCCCTGCTTTCAAACTCTCTGTATCAATATGCTGGAATACCATATGGCTGTGAAAATGTGTAAGCTACACATCAACTGTGTTATGGTAACCTGACTCACAAGCAGTGCTGTGTGAATAACAGTGAAGCAGAGATCACCACTGTTTGGTGGAACCACCTGCTGCGGGTGGGCAGAACCCACTGAGCGGAGCTGTAGAAAATGCTGCAGAAGCACATCCATTCCTGGGCCTTTCTGTCCTCAAAGCCCACCTCCCTCTGAGTGTCCAGGGCTCCTCCCTTCTCCTAGCTTCCTTCCTTTTCCAGACCTGGCAGATGCATTACTCGGTGTGGAGAATAAAATTCCTGCATATTCTCTTCGGGGAAGCAGAGAATTACTTTTTTTTGTGGGTACCAGGGGTTGACCTCAGGACCTCACACACCAGGAGGCGCCCATGTCGCTGAACACTATCACCGGCCCTTTTTTCGTATGTGGGTTCTGGGAGTCGAACTCAGGGCCTCGCGCTTGCCAGGCAGGCGCTTATGCCGCTCAGCCATCTCACCGGCCCTTACTTTTCTATGTGTGACTAAAAGTGAAAGCAAGAGTTTAGGCCCTTGGTAAAGGACTCTAAGAGAGCAAGGGAAGGAAATCAGAGAGACCTTTTCTAGTGGCCAAAAATCTTGCCAGCTTGTTTGTGTGACAGAGGAAAACAGCATCTTTCCAAACCACACTGGCTTCCTCCACAGTCCTTCCACACACACATACACGCTTATCCCCTCTCCTGGGCCTCCTCACAACCCTCTGGGGTGACAATCTCTAGAGGATTTGCGTCTGGCGGTGAGAACATGGGACCTGTCATTGCTGACTTCAAGTAAGTTTCCAAGAATGTATTCTTGCTTTTATTCTTAGCTTGGAAATCCTGACAAGATACCTACCTGTCCTCCTCCATCACTGTCCTCTTGCCATATTTACTATGGAGTTCATGATGCTCAACCTCAAGGCCTTTCACCTGCACAGCTTAGCCCAAGGCCCTGCGAAGGACCCTAATAATGTGTTGTATATATATATATACATATATATTTTTTTTCGGTACCGGGGGTCAAACTCAGGACTTTGCGCTTGCAAGCAGGCACTTGTGCTGCTGAGCGTTATTGCCAGCCCGTTTTTCCTTTGTATGTGGGTACTGGGAGTCAAACTCAGGACCTCGCGCTTGCCAGGCAGGTTCTTATGCCGCTGAGCTATCTCACCAGCCCCTGTGTTGTGTATTTTTGTAATATTTGCAAAGAAAAGTTATTTTGGGAGCAGCTTGTTAGAACACGGTCTATCGCTACTCAGCGATCCCTCCACCCCACCTCTTCATGTTGAATAGTGCTCATGTGGACAGGCATTTTGGAGGATCTGACCAGGGGGGTGGGGATCAGGTTAAACTAGGATACACTTAGCTTGAGATTAGTGGGATGTATTTATGTGATTTGCAGTTACTCCTCTACACAGTGCTAAATTAGCAGCAGCCATCTTGGGTTAGGAGTAACTTTCAGGACTCTTTCTGTGGCCCACTGAACCAACTCATGTGGCACACAGCTCAAAGAAACAGGGCATATGACTCTACAACTAGGACATCACCAACAATCTGGTCAATGGGTGTCATTGAAGAGAAGCTTAGTCAGTACATATGAAAACTGGAAATGCCCCCCCAAATCTTGTGGCTTATATACAAAAGAATGCTTGACAAAAATTCCCCCACACTTAGTAGTAATAAAATAATAATAATACTGTAAATGTATAAGATTGCCAATACTAATTAGTTTTAAACATGAAATTTCTAAAATATCAACCATACCAGAGGAAAGGCTGTTAATCTTTTTAAATTATCTTTCAAACACTGAGCTATCTTTAAATTCCCTCTATAGAAATTTATATTACAAAATCATCATAGAAGAGATGACTTAAAATTGTGCAGTACATGCACATGTTTGCTACCTGCAGATTGCCAAGCAGCTAATTAGTAAAAATGTTATTTTTATGAATTCTGTTATGTTTATAGCATCTGCCACCTTCTTATGATTTTTAATTTGCTGCCATTACCTTTTCGATTCAAAATAAATATTCACATTCATACCTAAAGATATGTTTCTAATTTGGTATTTTTAAAAAAGCTCCCAGACCTAGACGTACCCTGGCCCTCTTCGTCCTTCTTCATACAGTGACTGCCCATCTGCCCACTCGGATCCAGCATTGCTTTCCCCTAGATTCATGATGGTCTTTGCAATTGAACCAGCACCCTCACCGCCCAGAAGCTCCCTGAACACAGTCCCCCAACTCAGCACCCAGATAGGGCTAGACCCACTGGGGACCATCAACGCCTGTTAAGAAAGCATCGAAAATGCCTGGACACCTCCCAGCACATGGGCAATTAGAGGTGGTGCACAGCTGGGCACCTACAGTTTCTCCAGGAAGAGAAGTGTTTCTGCAGAGAAAACGTGGTCCCTGATTAATAGTATCCCTTCAGGCACCTGGGTCACCAAGATGAAAAGACCTTTCTCAAGGTCAGGGTGAGTGAGACAGGATTATGAGCCAAGAGCTAGGTTTTGACCCTGACAGGAGAACATTAAGGGAGGCTCAAGGTGGTCTCAAGGCCCTTCTGCAGCGCTCCTCTCCACCCCACACTGCCTGCCAATACGGAGCTGGGGTGTGTCGCTCAGCGCTACTCACCTGGAAGGCCCACGTCCCAGGAGCTATCTGCACTCCCCACCCGGCCCAGCTTCCCTTTCCTAGTCCAAATGAATCTCTTCTTTTTCAGAGCCTCTGTGGAGTGAAAGTAGCTGACATTTCTAATGGCTTTTGTAACGTCAGCTACCTGCCTTAGCCTCTTCTGTCTGCAGGGGCTCCTGGGATAAACGGAGGAAGCAGTGAGTCTCCATTCACGCAGAGCTGCATTCAGCGGGCACCACGTTATTAGTCTTGCCAGTGGAAGAAGTCAATATGCTTCCTCTTTCAAGCACCATATTGTCAAGTTAACAGGACCTTGCCCCTCATTTCCCACAGCCTGTGGTGAAAACAGTTGCTCCCCAGGACACATCTACAAAAACATGGATATGTGATAGAAGAGGTTGGACGAGTGCCACATGGCAAATCCCCATCTGGGAGATCCTGAGACTATTTTAAAATGTGTTGGTTGCTGCCAGCCTTTCCCAAGGGTGTTTGACCGCATGCTCTTGTCTCCCCTAATGCCTGTTAGCATCTTTAGGATGTCAACCCATCTCAGGAAATGCTGCCTTGACTAAAAGCAGCGACCTATAGACGAGTCTTTCCTGTGCCAGGACAGCCTGGTAGCCAAGTTTAGGGCAAGCAGGGCTTTCCTGGCTTCATCTACCACATTGTGCAGGCAGCTACTTCCTGCCATCATATTGGCCAGTTGGATTTAGGGTCCCCTCTGCAGCAGGAGCCTCTTCCTCCGCAGACCCTGCCTTTGCCGGGCAGACGCCTGAGAGAAGAACCTCTAACACCTTCAGGCAAGCTCTGTGGGTCCACGGCAGTCGCCTCCCACAGCCTTTGTATAATTAAACTCCCAAGGGCTCTAAGATCATCACACCCTCCAGATCTAAATTCCACCTGAACATTCATTAATGAAAGAAAGCCAGGTAATCTCTGTACGGCTATGTCCACTGACTCCATCTGAGTCGCCCTCAGTGAGGTGCAGCTTGAATCCCAGAGCCTTCTGAGACTCTTCTGCGTATGTTCTGGGCTGCGCTAGAGAACATTCTGACCCTCTAGGGAGGGGAAGAGGGACATCTGTGAGGCCAGAGCTGACAGGAGGAGGCAGCAGGAGAGCTCTGCCAGGTCTGTCTGATGAGGGACTCTGTGAAGCTGCTGTACCCTCAACCTGTCCACCTCAGCTTCCTCATCAGCACAGCGGGGATGTGGTAGGTCTGCCTCATGAGACTGTCATGGTGATCAAATGAAAAAGGACAAAGCCAAGGACGGTACCCAGCACATGGTCATTACACACATTACTCAGAAGCATTTTTAGATCAATATTTTTTGTCTTTCTAAGGGTGGAGCTGGCAGAGCAGAGGCAACAAGGCACATTATTGCCGTTATTAAATGGCAATTTCAAGCAAGCAGTCCATCACACGTATTGGCTGTGGTCTTCCCCAGAGCCTCAGAGACAAGCTTAGCCGCTCTTCAGGATGACGACCTTGCAAATGCCTGGAGGCGGCTCTCATGCGGCCCTCCATGTTCTGCAGGCTGCAAGTGCTGGGGCTCTGCCATGCATGTGACGTGCCTTTGATTTCTTCTACGCAACCACCAAGACATCTCCTGGGAGCCCCGACCCTGGAAGAATCATGGTATCCAGGCAAAAGCCCGTCGCCCCCAAGGCTAAATGTTTTAGTTCTCCTCAGCGTGGTTTCCTTTGGGCTTGACCTAGTTGCTCCTAGATCAGACAGCAGTATATGTGTGTTCTTCCCCTTCCAAGGAAGTGTGCACCTGGGGGGTCTTCCCGAGGCCATCTGAGACTCTTGGTCCCTTGCTCTCCAGATGCACAGCATCCTTGCTGCCAGCCTGGCTCACAAGCCTTTCCTACCTTGGGGTGGGGTAGGGAGCAGAGCCTGCAACCACCCGGCTTTGCCGACACCTCTCTCACTAGTGAGAACAGCAGGGACCCCAACCCAGGCTCCTGTCCCCGCTAGGCCACCACCCTCCCAGCTGCAACATTTGTTCCAGCTGGGAGGAGGCCAAAGCTTTTCTGCGGGGGCTTGTTCAAGAGAGAGATTGGAGGTCAAGTGGGTAGCTTTGAGCAGTCTACACATTCATGAGCCTACCCTTGATTTGGATGGGAAGGACTTTGAGAAGCATTGACTTTCAGAAGTTATTTCAAAAGTTATTCTCCTGAGTCCCTCCCCCATTTTTCATCTGTCCTTGAGTCTCTTTGTCTCCTGGGTACATTCTAGGTCTTCTTACCCATCCCCCACCTTTACTCACATTGGGTTCCATGGCCACCTCAAGTGTTCCCTGGCACCTAAATTTTCTGGTCCCTCAAGACCAGCTCAGACCTCACTCAGGGCTGCCTCCCTGACCCTCTGCACTCCTGGCCCATGGCTCTCCCTGCATCTGTCTTGCCACTCACTGTGGTAAAGGACGTCTTGGTGGGGAGCTCCTGCGCTGTGCCGATGAACCCACCGCCACTTCCCACACCTGAGACAGGTGTTTCACCACTTCAAGAAGAACTGTGTGGAAAGGCGGATGGAAGGCTGACTGAATTGATCTCTGTAAAATGCTAACACAGGGCCAGGCACACAATGGTCCCACATGAATGTAGATCATGGTTACTTCCTGGTCCTCTGATCACCTTTTCATATTAATATTTCATCTCCAACCACATGATGTGCTCTTTGAAGGCAGGGTGATCTTAGCCATCTCTGCATCCATCTCTGTATCCATACAGGGACTGACACATGTTGGGCTCCTAGGACACATTCCAAAAGCTTATGGTTGCAAAGGTGGGGATATTAGAGCTCTCCATATCTTGGAAACAGGCGCCACCCTAAACACTGATTGAAGGAGAGAAACAATTCTTCCCTTCCCACCTAACCACACACAGCCACAATGATTGAGCTTTTACTCTTGAAGAATGTTATCGCATTTATACTCACCATACCTGCAAGAGATTAGCAGGCAAACTGTCATTAAAGGGTGAAGAGGTTTATTGGACCATGCCTTCTTCCCCAGGCTTCGGCCTGTCAGACACAGAAGAGCAGGCTCAGGGAAGGCAAGGATGCAGAGAGGCAAGCCAAGCTGATGCCACCCACCCAGTGCATTGTTGGAGTGGCTCTCAGGCCACCATGCTGGAGTAACTTGTAGGCAGCTAGGCCTGAGCACTGGTGGCTTGCTCCCTCTGCAAGCAAGAGCTCAGAGCTTTAATTATACTTTCTCTCTGGATCTGTCAGGGGCCCTAATTATGCTCTGCATAGGCAGCCACTGCTAGATTATTTCCCAAACAGCTTTGAAGCTTTCAAAGTCAAAGCTTCCCAGGGACCACTCAAAAGGGACAGTGGAATGGCCTGGTGAGAACAATAGACACAGAAGGCCCAAAGGCCCCCATGGAAAGAAGTAGAAAGGAAAACTCATCCAATTGCCCCCCACAGTGGTATCTCTGTAGCCCTTCTCAGCCAGGAACACCAAATCACAGGGTGTCAAGAGGAAAGATACCACCCAAAGGAGCAACCGCAGCCCTGCCTCTTGTGGGCTGAGCGGCGGACAGAGAATATGGGAATGGGGGCTTCATGCCCTCTCAGCGCATGTTACCTCCAGGCCTCACACAATAGCCTAGCCCCACCAGGCTGTGATACCAGGATTCAGATAGTACCCACTTGTGCACATGCTTGACACCCCCTTTTGGCCAGCCAGGCAATGGGCATGCACTGCTGAGGGAGGTCAGCTCTGATCCCCAAAGACATGTTCCTTTCCACAACCAGATGGAGCTGAAACTCTTCACCCTGCAGGCAGGACAGAAAGGCCATTGGAGGATTTCCCTCTCTTACTGATGTCTGAGCTCTGTGGAAATTGAATCTCCACACCTGGGTACTTGTTAAAACATTTTTTCCTAGAAAATTCTCACTTTCACCCTGTGCACTCAGCTGAAACTCCGATTTTGGATTAAGATCACCAGCATCATGTTGGGGGCTCCAGGATCTCAGGCCCCAGGGCTCCCCTCAGATGCTGGCAGGACCTCCTGATGCCCAGACCCAGGAATGGAGCCTCCTGCTTTTTCCCAGCTCATCTTCCCAAGGTTTAGCAGAAAACACTGCAACTTCCCAAATTCTCCTCTGCCCCGCAGCATCTGAAACAGCTTCATGAATCCCCTTTAGGTTTTGTAAAGAGCTTGAGGGACAAGTAGGCTTAGAGGAACAGCTAATAGTTAACGTAAATTCAGCAGGTTCTTGGTTTTCACCCAAGGTAAGGAAGAGCCAGGGAGGAATTTTCTTGGCTCCTATCACAATCTGGTCCTCAATCCTGGCCCAAGGGTATTCCTGTCATATAACATCTGCCAGGGCAGGTATCTCAGAAGGAAGCCCTGAGTTCCCACTTTCCTCCATCCCTACACTCAGATTAATTCAAGAACATTCCATTCCACAAAAGACTGATCATTTATATATCAGAAAACTCCCCTTAAGCCACCTGCCCTCTGGGTAATCTTTGCTTTACTCTTCCCTTAGCTATTTCACTGGAAAACAAAGCCGGGCCATTCTTTACTTACAACCCTCCCACCCAGAAGTGAAGAACTGCTACAGACAGTTTGGCTTAGTTTGTGGTTTTTAGAATCACACTTAAATTCCTAACAAACTACTGTACACACAACATGGGTGATGTCACATGCATTATGATAAGTGAAGGAATTCAGACTCCAAAGGTGACATACTGTGATTCCATTTATATGACATTCTGTGCAAAGTAAAACCAGGGGGACAGAAAATAGTGGTGGCTGGGGGCTGGGGGTTATCAGCAGGGGGCATGAGGGAATTGTTTGGGATGAGGCATTGTGAAATATTGTGGTTATGATGGTGGCAGCATGATTCTCTGATTTCAAAACTCATAGAACCACACTCTAAAGGCAAAGTTTACTCTATGCACATTGTACCTCAATAAACCTGACTTTAAAAAACATTAAACTACTATAATAATTATATTGGATAATCTTTTTTGGAACAAGACAAAACATGAGTAACTATTAACTTATGTTAACACCCCACCCACCTTTGAAAGTGGGAATTGGAACGGCCCATAAAGTCAGGTGTGTTAAAGATGAGGATCAGGCGTCCTGCAGAAGGTGCCTCATTTTGAAGAGAGTGCTGACCATATGCAGGATTCTTACTCATACTTACTGAGCTCTCCCTTCATTTATTCAGCAGGGTCTGTGTTCATGCTTCCCAGGAGGCAGGGCAACGCAGAAGAACAGAGCTGCTGCCTGTGAGGGGCACATGGTCTAGTGCTCTTGGGGGAGAGGGGTGCTGCAGAGAAGTAAAGTATTGGTAACAAAACAGGGAAGCTTTGGCAAGGACACTGACCTAAGTATGCTAGTGAGGGAGGGTGACGAGTCTGAGAACATGCACCCCTGAAATGTGCACACGCAGATGCACAGAGAAGAGAGAAGGAGGCATTTTGTAAAACTATCAGTTGCTCATTCTTTTAGACCACGGAGGCCAATGATGGGGTCTGCTGAGGATAGAAAAAAGCCAGCTCCCTCCTGCTGTCTGCTCCCAAACAGATTATTTACTTCTGTGACCCCAGAGGTATTGGGAGGAAGCAAGCAAGCAACTCCACAGCAGCCACCAGCTGGGCTTCCTCCCATTCCATTTAATTCTAACCCTGTCCACCTGGAGACAGCATCTGATCCCACCAGACTGTCCCCATGTCAGGCATCAGTAGAAAATCCAGGTCTCTGGAACTTCTGACCAACTACCTATCAACTGAGGTTCTCATAACCTCTTCCCTGGGTTTGATTAATTCGCTACAGTGACTCACTGAACTCAAGGAACCACACTTACAAGACTATAATAAAGGGCATTACAAAGAACACAGATGAAGAGGAGATGCACAGTGTGAGGTATGGGAAAGGGGAACAGAGCTCCCATGCCCTGTTGGGTGCACCACCCTGTAGGAACCCCCATGGGTTTGGCTATCCAGAAACTCTCTGAACTCTTTCTTTCAGGTTTTTATGGAGTCTTTATTGCATGGCCATGACTTAAGCATGGACAAACATGTAGAAAGGAGCTTGGGCAAAGGGAGTCTGATCCAATGCTGATGACTGAGAAGGAAAACCCAGCAAGGGTGACTCTTCTTGGCCTCCCTGTGCAGCATTCCTCCCCTCTCTAGGTGGGGCAGGAGCCCTCTGAAATGAAGAGGGTCTTATAACCTCCTATTCAACAAGTTAGCTCAGAAAATTTCTTTAGGCCTCCAAGACAGAAAGCTGAAGGAAGATGAGAGTTTCTATAACCCACTTTGGGGAAAAGAAATTTCTGTGGCCTGCTTTGGGGAAGGAGTTACGAGTTATGAGCCAGGAACCATGGATAAAAACCAAAAACTATTACAGTGGCACAACTATCTTCCTCTGCCCTCCTTCCTTTCACCGGTCTGAGGACTTACTGTGAAGAAATACAGGCCCCAAAGTGAAGAGAGCTGCTGTCATAATTTGGGGATCTCAGAAGACTTCAGACGTTTAATAATAAGTCTTTGCTCAACGGATGAAGAGATCTCACATTAATAAATCAAAAGCTCCTTGGCACTTGGACTTCCTAATTTTTCATCTGTGTTCACCTAGGTCTGTGATACTTTTTGCATCAGTAAAAAGGAAAATTTGGATGCCAAACTGGGAGTTGCAACCGCAAATAACAAGACCAGCCCTAGAACCTCCCCCTGGATCCTCTCAGTCTTTTGTTTGATTGATTACTGGGGACTGAACCCAGGGCTTTCACACTGAACTACATCCCCAGGCTTTTTATTTATTTATTTATTTATTTATTTATTTATTTTAAATTACCAATATGGGTTCGAACTTGTGATCTTCCTGCCTCAGTCTCTCAGATTTCTGGGATTACAGGTGTGCACCACCATGCCCACTGATCCTTTCAGTCTTAACCATCTCCCTTTACCCCAAAAATGGGTCTATCTTCTTCCTTCAGGGAGGCTGTTCCAGGGAATCCAAGAAGTCATTTCTGAGACTTCATTATTGGGCCAGCTTTCTGAATTATATAGAGAACAATTTTTAAATCGTCTGAGTATATTTTCCTATCTGTGCTAAAACATCTACATAGTCACCATATGCAGTAGGGAGGGATTGCAAAGCCAGCTAAAACATCTATTCCCAACAAGGCACCATATAGAATCCCAAGAACCCCAGGGCCAACAGTAGCTGTGACCACTCTGTCACTCAGGGCTACTTCCATGTGCCATTTACCTGTATCCATTATGAAGTTGGCCTTTCCTGGTCTCAGAAGGCCCTGGTTTCTGGCTTTGCGGCAGCACTAATTTTAATTATCAGTACCCAAGCAAATGACATGATTTCAGATGTGTGGCTATTTCTGAGATTCAGCCATTGGCTAAATGAAATTTCAATGTCTCATCATTTCTCTGCTTATGGTGGTAATTAATTCGAGCATGGCTCCTATGTATCCATCTTCTTACTAGACACGGGTAAACTTGTTATGCTTAGTAACATGAATGGGAGTGGGAACTCATTCTTTCTAAAATACTGAGATCCCAGAACCTTTTCTACAAAGGAGAACCCTAGGGCATCATAAGATTTCTCCCACTCAAACCCTTCAGCCCAACAAACCAGGCCCAGCCACTTTGACTAGACCTCTCTTCACTAATGCTTCTCCCAGGTCAAGAGGAAAGCAGTGAGAATGAAAGGGATGATGGAGGGGGCCCTGTTTCCATGGCAGGGAAACTGAAAGAGGCAGGGGAGGGAAGGTACCTGCAAATCACTGACCAGTGGAACGGGGGATTTTCTCTTCCAGGGTTATCTGTCAGAGGGGTTGGTGACAAAGTGGTACCGCTCTCCACGGCTGCTCCTGTCCCCCAACAACTATACAAAAGCCATCGACATGTGGGCAGCTGGCTGCATCCTGGCTGAGATGCTCACAGGGAGGATGCTCTTTGCTGGTAAGTTTCTGACTATACCACTGCCTTCTCTTTTGGTGTCCCTGTGTTAAAAGGATGAACTGAGTACAAAACACATGCTAATCCTAAAACATGGTACTCTATGGCTGAAATGACTTATTTGGGTTTTATGGCATTTCCTGGAGGTAACTTAATGTAATTTCAGGCAAAAAATACTTTAAAAGCAAAAATTAGCCCTTTGAGTGCAGAACTTTTTCAAACAAGTAACCATTTTGCCATGTGTTGAACGCTCGTGTTCCCCTAAAGTCATATGTGGAAATCTGAACGCCCAGTGTGGAAATAAGAGGTGAGGTTGTAGAGATGACTTGGCCATCAGGGCAGTGACTGAGAACACTGAATTATGTAAAGAACAATTATAGAGAACAAGCTCTCCCCAAAGGACTTAGTGCCCTTATAAAGTAGGCCCCAGAGAGTCCTCCACCCCCACCCCATCTCATCCACCATGTGAGGCTGTACCAAGAGACACCATCCATGAGGAGCATGCCCTTTTCCAGACATCAAATCTGCCAGTACCTTGATCTTGGACTTCTCAGACTCCAACAGAAATAAATGCTTGGTATCTATAAGCTACCCAGGGTATCTTTTGTTATAACAGCCTGGATGGACTAAGACACACTTACATTCAAACCCCTCAAGATTAACCACCAAACACACCCACCTTACATTTTCAGCCTCTTCCTCCCTTCTCCTTACACTGTCTTCCATGCCCTGCAGCTACAAGTGACCCATCAGTTCCCTAATCCATCATGATTTTTTGTTCACCTGGCATATAAACCCCTTTCTGTTTAGAAAACTCCTACTAAATCTTCAAAACCCAGTTTGTGTTGTCTTCTGTGACATCTTTTCTATCTCTCCCGGGCACGCATCACCCTTTTGGTGCTCCTGTAACCCTTCATGCACTCATTCCCTCTCTCCTTGTTTGGAAGAGCACCTGCTCTCTTCCCTCACTCTCTTCCATTTTTTCCTCACTCCTCTGTGATACAGCTCGTACTCTCCTCCATCCTATGAAGCTGCTCTCTCAGATTACAGGCTGGGCCCTGTTCTTTATGCACCCATTTTAGCCTCACCCTACAGAACTGCCCACGATGACTGTCCCCCCTCTTGTGGAGACTGTGTTCCTTGGGCTGGCAGTCTCCTCCTCCCTCTCTGGCCACACCTCCGCAGTTGCTTCTCACCCCCCTTGTTCCACGTGCTCTGCGTTGTGTCCCTCTGCCCTCCTCAGATCTTCCTGCTCAGCCTTAAATGCCGTTGTCACTCGCTCACAGAATTTTAACCCATCTCCGGAACCTCAGGTAACTTTGCAGGAATGGCAGAGACCTTCTCTGTTGGAGGACCACATCCCAGCTGGCCTGCTTGTACTGGGGCCCCAAGATCCTGTCTGCCTTCATGGCAAAGGAGGCAGGACAAGCAAATAGCTGGTGGTCTCTCTGGCATGGCAGGACACTTCCCCAGCAGGGAAAGGGTGGAAGGATCCCAACAGCAGGGTCCTTCTCATATTTTTCAGGGTGACTTAGTAGGCTCAGAGAGCAAATATGCCTCTCCCAAGTGTCATCTCTCACCAAGGATCACCCCGAGATAATTA
This sequence comes from Erethizon dorsatum, assembly GCA_028451465.1. Taxonomy (NCBI): domain Eukaryota; kingdom Metazoa; phylum Chordata; class Mammalia; order Rodentia; family Erethizontidae; genus Erethizon; species Erethizon dorsatum. Next base: position 28,275,099 of record CM051829.1, on the reverse strand, counting down.
GGACATAAATCTTCCACATGGATTTATTTCTTCGGCTTCTTTCAGAGAAGTCACTGTCCCTCAGCTCCCAGAAGGCAGGGAAGCCAAGATTGATTAAGCATCTATTATGAGCCAGGAGCCTGCACATGCCATCAGATGTGGTTCCCTACAGTGGTCATCCCAAGTGTCAGTAATCATCCTCATTCCACAAGGAATGGGAAAGAAGGTGGGGAGCTGGGTCTGCCTCCAGGGCTGTCCGCCACCAAAGCTTCCACTTTCTGTTTCACCATGTGGATTGCTGGAGTCCACTGGCTGCCCCAACATGGCACCATTGATCCCTGGCAGGAGCAGACAAGTGTGTGTGTGTTGGGGGGTAGCGTTCTCCACCAGCTAACCCCTGTGGCTGAAGAGAACTCCAAGCACAGGCCGCACATCAGTGGTCTGTGTGTCAGAAAGAGGGGTCAGAGTCTTGTGAACAAGGTTTCAGCATCTCTGTCTGCAGCTTGATTGCCCACTGACCTCATGATCCCTTGGTGAGCAGTCTGGGGTGCTCTTCTGGTAGGGGACCCCACAAGGGGCTCCATGAGCTCAATGCAGGGAGAGGCTACAGAGTCTATCTTTGGGATAGACCCTGATAATGTTGGCATTGGCTCAGCAAGCATTCAGGGCATTTGAACATGCTTAACGCCACACAGGGCATCGTGGGAGGACATGAGAGGGTTCTTACCCTCTGCCACCAGCTTCTGGAAGCCTGGGGTCCTAGTGGGGAGGCTCTGCGTGTGGATGGTCTTGAGGAAGGAGAGCATGGCTGAGGATCATGCTGGCAGCACTGAGTGGAAAGGACACGTAGGGCTAAGGGGAGAAGATGGGAGTAAGAGCAGCCTGACGTCAGAGGAGGGCACAGGGAGATGGCTCCAACCAGCGGCAGTAGTGGCAGAGCGCTGATGCCATGGTCAGCGGTTTCCTGGAAAAGGAGTTGAGTTGCTGAGACATACAGAGACCAAAGACTCTTGTGGAAGAGAAGTGTCTTGTTCATTCCCAGCAGCCAGCAGATGCCTGGTGCAGAGAAGCACATAATTTCTGGATGAATGAGCATATGAAGGGACGTGAGGCTCTGTCCCGTCCCCCTCACTGGAACTGGCACAGCTTGTCCGCCCCCTCAGCCCACAGGACGGAGGCAGAGTGCATCCCAGCCCCAACCGGTCATTCCTGAGGCATTTTCTGGATGAATCCTAATTGGACACTAAAGGGGAAAGTTCATTCTTATCCTTACAATGATTTGTCTACATTTTTTTTTGTTTTTTATTGTTTGTTTGTTTGTTTTTGAGACAGGGTCTCGCTATATAGTTGAGGCTGGCCTTTAACTCACCATGTAGCCCATGCTGGCCTTGGACTCATGGCGATCCTCCTGCCTCAGCCTCCCAAGTGCTGGGATTATAGGCATGTGCCACCATGCTCAGCTCCTTACAGTAGTTTGAAGTGTGCAAAGAGGCATATGGGAAGGAGCACTTGGGAAGCCTTGGCCAGGCTGCTCCCATCACTTTAGCACTGGCTGACACAGTCTGCATCAGACAGGCCTGTTCCAGAGGCACAGAAGGTGAGGGGAATGGAGGGGCCTTTCAGAGACCACCCCATTCAACCTCTTTTTACATTTGACAAAGCCAAGCCCCAGAGACAGCAAGCAACCTGCCACAGTCACACAGCAAGTTAGTGGAAGAGTGAAAACAAATGCCCAGATCCCCTGGTTCCCAGCCCAGTGTTGACACACTCCCCTATGTTACACCTCCACTGCCACCCCTACAGGGAAGCTGGTGCCACGCTGGTTCTCCCACACACGCAGTCGCTCAGGCAGCACACTTAACCGCTTGGCGTCTGTCTCCCCAGGAGCTCATGAACTGGAGCAGATGCAGCTGATCCTGGAGACCATCCCTGTGATCCGCGAGGAGGACAAGGACGAGCTGCTCCGGGTCATGCCCTCCTTCGTCAGCAGCGCCTGGGAGGTGAAGAGGCCACTGCGCCAGCTGCTCCCTGAAGTGAACAGTGAAGGTACCTGAGCCCAGCAGCCAGGCAGCACCCCAAGAGGCTGAGCTCTGGCCTGACCTTGCAGGGCAGGGCAGGAGCAGGAGGGTCTCCCTCAAAAAAAGATAGAACACAGAACGTAGAACTCAAGGCTCCCTGACAGTGGGCATTTGCCCTAGCTACAACCCAGCGTGTTAATGCTCAAAAAGCTTCAGGTTACCTGGGCATGATGGCGCACACCTGTAACCCCAGCACTTTGGGCGGCTGAGGCAGAAGCATCACAATTTTGAATCCAGCCCAGCAAAACTTGGTGACTTAGTGAGACCCCATCAAAATGAAAAGTAAAAAGGCTGGGTGTATAACTCAGTGTGAAGGCCCTGGTTTCAATCCACGATACTGAAAAAACTTCAGATTTTGGAGCGTTTCTGATTTCAGGTTTTTAGGTTAGGGATTCTCAACCAGTAAAGACTATGCAAATATTCAGAAACCTGAAAAAATCTGAAATCTGAAACACTTCTGGTCCCAAATATAATTGGATAAGGTATATTCAACCTGTACTTTCAAGACGTGGATTATTGGCTTCTAGAGTGCAGCCATGAGGCAACCCTCAAGGCAGTCATTAATGGTCCTCCTTGTTCTAGACCAGTTTTGCTTCCTTTTTTCTCATCTTTCTCACTTACCTTCTTCCCTCTATTCTTTCATCCCCTCCCCCTTACTTTTTTTTTCCCCATGGAAGGGATGACATGGTGCAGAGGACAGGAGCTTTCTCAGCTTGAGGGTCATACTCAGGTTCAATTTCCAGTTCTACCAGTGACTGTGGGATCTTGGGCAAGTTCCTTAACTTTTCTGAATCCAAGTTTCCTTAACTATAAAATGGACAGGTGTGACAATTAATTAAAATAGAATTGGCAGCACCTGTGCCATAGGATAGTTGCTCCATAAATCTTAGATGTTGGTGTTATCACTAGGTCTCATACCTGCCAGAGGCTTCCTAAGGAAATCCCCATATTAGGTAGGATATAGTTTTAGCCAATTTGAGAATCCCAAATTTTCAATGGCTTAAATAAGGTTTATTTCTTATTTAAGGAAATAAGTGAAGAAGTTGATTTCTCACTCACACAGTAATCCAAAGGTAGATGGTCCAGAACCAACATGGTGGGTATGCTCTACAAGGCTATCCAGGCACCAGGCTCTTCTGTCATGTGCCGCCAGGTTAGGGTATTACCGTCATCCCTCTGGAGAAAAGGGGAAGGCAGAGTAGGTCCCTGACCTTGAACTCGTGAGCCGAAATTTGCCTCATTTTCACTCACATCCTATTGGCTAGAATTTAGTCACATAAGCTCGCCTAACTGCAAAGCAGGCTGGGAAATGGATATTTATTGCATGCCACTTTGTGTCCATTATTATGAAGGAAGGGAACATTTCTGTTTGTTTTTAGTTTCTTTTTATTAGGATATGTTTGTAATACACAATGAATATATTCATCATGGAGAATTGGCACAAACACACACTGCACCTTAATCATTTTTACTTGCTCTTCCCCTTTCCACTCTCCTGTCTCCCATCACACATCTCCCTTCCATCTCCACAAACTCTACTTCCATTTCCCATCATCTATTTTCTAATTTTGCTCTTTAAGTTGTGGGTTTCTCCTGCAGGGCAAAGCATGCAAACCATGCTTTCACCTTTAACCTTCTGTGTTTGATGGAAGGCAACATCTGTATATGGGGCACACATTTCTTCCATATTCCTTCCCTATCAGGAAACCAAGATTTTAGACTTGGAATGTCTTTGGCTATGACCCCCATTCAATCGGTAAACCACCTTAGTTTTCCAGTCAATACAGGGGTAGAGGGATGGTGACATTTGACTCACAACAAATTTAATCTCCGCCCATCCGTGTATACTTTGATTCCTAGGGCACCACAGAAAGCCCACCATGTGCCAAGAGCTATGTTCACCTCTCAGAAATTCTGGATCAGGGGCCGGTGAGATGGCTCAGTGGCATAAGCGCCTGCCTGGCAAGTGCGAGGGCCCGAGTTCGACTCCCGGAACCCACATACGAAAAAAGGGCCGGTGATATCGCTCAGCAGCACGGGTGCCTGCTGGCGTGCGAGGTCCTGAGGTCGACCCCCGGGTACCCACAAAAAAAAAAAAAAAAAAAAAAAATTCTGGATCAGATGAGTCACCCACACCATCCCTCCCCCACAACCGCAGGCGCAGCAGCCCCTGGTGAGGTGATTCTGAGAGGAGTGAGCACTGCCCTGGAGCAATTAGAGTAGGTCCCTGATTAGGAGATGAAGCTCCTTGCTGTTATCCACCAACATTTCTTAATCCACTGTGACTAGAAAAATGCATTAGGGGGGCCGGTGAGATGGCTCAGCAGCGTAAGCGCCTGCCTTGCAAGCGCGAGGGCCTGAGTTCGACTCCCGGAACCCACATACGAAAAAGGGGCCGGTGATATCGCTCAGCGGCAAGGGTGCCTGTTGGCGCGCGAGGTCCTGAGGTCGACCCCCCGGTACCCACAAAAAAAAAAAAAGAAAACTGCATTAGGGACAGAAATTGAAAGGCCGTGACAGTCTAGACTCCAGATAGAAGACAGGGAAGCCATCAGAGATGAGTATGAATATTAAGGAACACCGTCTAGTGACTGTGGAGCATCTAAGGATTTGAGGCGGCCGGAAGTGCCACCAAATGCTGAGGCCAGAGACGCTGGCCTGGGGGAGGTGGGGGGGGCTCCGCTCAGTGAGAGGCTCACAGTGCTGCACGCAGCAAGTAAAGCTGAGAGATTAGAGAAGGCCGCAGGGCTGGAGTCTCGAACGGCCAGCTGCTGACTGGACCTGGTCCTGTACCGGACCAGATGTCCCCTTCAGCCAGGCTGGCTTCACTTCCCAACATCCAGCTTCAAATGTTCTGCTTCTGCCTCTCACCTTAAAAAGTGACCCCAACTGGGCTCTGGCCTTGGGGTGATGAGGCATCACTGAAATGAGCTATCAGTGGGAGAAGCATCGCAAGCCCTCCAGGCCAGAGGAGCCAGCAGTGGATCTCTGAAGACTGCTCCATCTACTGTACATTCCAGGTCCCAAAGGCCAGAAAAGAGGCCCAAAAATCTGCCTTGCTGTTCCTTCAGAGGCTCAAGAACTCAGTTTAGGTGACAGCACCCCTCAGTAGCCAAAATGGCCATCACATGATGGTACAGGACAAAGGAAGCAGGCCCCAAGACCACGCTGGGGGTGTCCAGTTTGATATATTTACACAAAGTAAAATCTGATGAAGAAATCTAATATATGAAGCAGGGGGGAGGAGCTCAGGGTCCTGCCACCCTGCCTCCCAGTCTCCGGTGATGATTCAGGAATCCTTCCAGAATACTTGGGGCCTACAGAGCCCGGTTTGGAATCCATAAGTCCAGAGAAAGGTAACAAGATTGTACAGATGCCTTATGATATGAGAAATGCCTTAAAATCTGGGTGCAGTGGGGCCTAGAGAAGGGTCAAAGGCCCAAAGAAGGAACAACTTGGCCAGGCCTGCTGTGCTGCCAGGCCTTGCCCTGGAGAGGCTGAGCCCCCCAGCCCTGGGAATTTGTGAGGTGAGTCCTCTTTCTGGTCTGCAGCCCAAGACCCAGCAACCCACTCTGAGCCTCGGGGAGTGATCGAAGCTGCTCTGCTCACCGAATCCTTCAGCTGAGGGGTACTCAGCTGTGCTGCAGCCCCTGGGGATGCCGGTGACCTTCTGAATCCACTGATTTCCCGAATCACTGATGACTTTTCCTGCAAAGAGATCCAGGGCTGGTGTGAGGGACAGGTTAACTGTGTAGGCTAGGTCTGCGAGGGAGCCCTGAGGGCTTGGCAGCCCGGTCTCTGAGCTCAGCCCCATTACCCACGACCTTGCAGACTGCAAAGACTGCCATGCTGGGAAGGAATACAAACCTCCGACCGGTGCTTGCCCTGAGGTAGCTCAGGCAGAAGGGCTCCTGCCCTGCTCACCAGCCCTGTCAGCTGCTGAACTCTACACTTCCATGCTGGTTGGCAAATAGCCACTGCACAAGGCTTCCGAGTGTCCCTCCCCTGAGTTTCCACAGCCCAGTACTTCCCTGGATCTTAGCCACCGAAGGGTTCCTGCCTGGCACAGCAAGGCACTTCAGCCTGGTTGCTCAGCATTTTGAATATCAATCAAGCCCATACCTCTGTCTCTGAGCCTTACAGGGGCCACATATGGTGCAAAGAGCCATGGCCTCAGACAGGAGCTGTGGCTGTGGGGTGCTGTTCCTCCTTCCCCTCCACATTCCCCTTTCTCACCAAAGCTTTCTCCTGCAGTTCCTCTACCCCTTCCTGGCAGCCCTCAACCCATGCCAAGGGGTGGGCGAGTGTGTGACCAGCTTCCCCACCCCGCAGGTAGCCCCCGTGAGCTGTGTCCCACGCTGTCTCCAGGAGGATCCCAGTGGAACGGCGCCCCTGGAGCTGGGCCCTGCCCTGGAGTGCCTGATCCTTCCAGACCTGAGAATTTGTGAGGCAGATCCTCTTCCGGGAGTAACCTGCTCATTACTAAACCTCGTACTGGTCTCTCTCTGCCCCTCTTGTGCTTGAGATAAAAATAGCTTTTAACAAAGGCAAAAGCACAAAGGGCGAGGAATGTCACCACACGCCAGGGTCTTTGTCTCAGCTTGGCAGGGGTAACACATGACCTTTACACGCCTCTCCATTCCCCACAGCCATTGACTTTCTGGAGAAGATCTTGACCTTTAACCCCATGGACCGCCTGACAGCTGAGATGGGGCTGCAGCATCCCTACATGAGCCCATACTCATGCCCCGAGGATGAGCCCACTTCGCAACACCCCTTCCGCATAGAGGACGAGATTGACGACATCGTGCTGATGGCCACCAACCAGAGCCAGCTCTCCAACTGGGACAGGTGCAGTCCAGGGCTGGAAGCCACATGCCCCTGTCCCTTCATTTCCATTTTGCCTCCGATCCTGTGTAGCCTTCCCCTCTGCCTCCTTAGTCGTATAGCTTATTCGGTGTTTTCCCCAGCCTAGCTTCCTACCTTTCTCCTGCCCCAGACACTCCCACGTGCTTCAGGGATGGGGCAGGGCCTTCTTCTGTGAGGCGCACCCACTCCTAGGTCTCCCCAGCACCCTGAGCCTACTAAACACAGGGTTCAGTACTCCCTTGTAGCAGCCTGGGGATTTGCCTTTGAAAAGCCAAATGCAACAGTGCAAGTCAAGAAAACTGCACAGTTTACCATTACCAAACATTCTCATTTTTCACATCAGCTTTACCTCCTGAGAGTGCCAGTGAGAGAGGCTTCATTATTATTATTGCCTGCAAAGAAGCTACAGCTCAGAGAGGTCAAGAGATTGGCCTCATGTCACACAGCAATTATGTATGGAGTCCTCCCCAGACTATGGCAAGGTTCACTCTACTGATCATGCTGTGGCTGAGGGTTGGTTCCAGCAAAAACTGTCGCAGGGTTGCTGCCCATCAGCTGTGGCCAACACTAAACCTGTTATACCTGGGCTCCATGTTGGATACTGCTAAGCAATTACAAAACTTCCTTGCTAAACTAGGCTTCGCCTCAGGATCCTTGACAAGTGTCCCCAAGAAGCCACTACCAATGAATCAGTGTTGGGTAGAAGATACATTTTTAAACCATTTCTGCCTGGGCACGTAATGATCTCATAGATCTGTTCCTGTTCTGACGTTCTTAGATCAGGCAGCTCCACATTTGGGCATTGCCATCTGCTAATTCTGGGAGGCAGCGCCAGTCGCCGCTCAGTTTAGAAATAGCAGTGGAGGGCTCTGCAGCTATGACTCTGAGGGGGCCTAACTGGGAGCCCTGTGCCATGTGGATGTGACAGCTAGTTATATAAGTGACAGATGAGCAATTTCTCCTTTTTAGTCATTTGACAGATGATGGGTTTCAGATTAAGGAGGGCCCAGGCAGCGTTGCTATTTTTGGACAGGTTTGCCGGTTTGTTGTTGTAGATTGTTGTTTTCAAGTGTTGCCAGCAAATAGAGATTAATGAAGACTCTTCTGCCACCCCCATGCTGCCCTGCACTGAAATGTCTTCCTTACAGCGCCCCCGCCCTTGCACACCACAGAATTTGGGGGCGTAAGCATTGGCTTAGCAAGGTTCACCCTCTAGTGATCATGCTGTGGCTGAGGGTTGGTGCCAGCAAAAACCATAGCAGGGTTACTGCCCATCAACTGTGGCCAACACTAAACCTATTATGCCTGTGCTCCTGACACACCTGCATGAAAGACAAAGATGACAAAGGCCATGACAGTCCCTGCCTACAGGCCTTGTTGCTGTAGGCATTACTTCATCTCTTGGCATGCAAATGTCCTCACCTATAAAGCAATGGTGGTAACAGGTTGCTGGGAAGATTACAGATAATGTAAGCTCAGCACTTGGCCTCTCGCAGCCAAAGGTTGTGTCTTCATGCACTCCTCCTCCTAGAAATCTCTGCAGTTTTGAGGTCACTTGAGGCAGGAGGCAGTGCTGAGCTGTAGGGGTGGTTCCTACCCTAGTGGCATCCCCAGGAGAAGGGCATTCTTCCCATGCTTTTCTAACCACAGTCTGTGGCCTGAAGCTGCCCGGCCTGCCCCTTCACACAGCCAGCCCTGCATGTCCTTGGCTTGTGTCGCTGACTTGTGTGCACACCAGGCCTCCTGCTCAGGGAGCAGCTGGGCAGGGACTGCTGCCTCCTCTGTGCTTGCTCCCTTCCCACCCATCCTGACTCTGCACAGAGCACCTGGAATCAAGATGGAGGGTTCAGCCAGACCTGACCCCCCCCACACTGCCTGCCCAGCTGCCCTTCATTTGCTCTTGGCTGACTTCGCTTTCCATGGCTGCAGGGCAGTCAGCAGAGGGCAGAATTCCAAGGAGCTCTGACCTCTCCTGATGGTGTCTGTGACCTCTCTGTAGACCCCACCTGCTCTGTGTCAATGCACAGTGCTGCCCAATCCAGAGCCCTTGAGATAGGTGTGCTCTAACCCCCTGGGGAGGTTTTACAAACATGTCTACCTACCAAGTCAGAATTGAGCTGGGGTGCAGCAAGGCGGGCCTGCTGATTCATTCTTAATCCTCCCATGTGATTCTAACCTGAGCCATGGGGGGGCCTTGCTACTCAAAATTATAGTCCGAGGACCACAACATCACCATCTTACTAGAAATGCAGAATCCCAGGCTCCTCCTCGGAATCAATTCTGCACTTTAACAAGAATCCCCAGGTGATGTGCATGCACAGCCATCAAACTTGAGAGCATTACATTGATGCTTACCGTTAGAAAGCTTCACAAGGACAGGGGCTCTTCTGTTGTGTTGATAGCTGAATCCAAAACTGCCTAGAACAATGAGTGCACATAGTGGGTGCTCAAGTAATATTTGTAGGATTTGGAATGAATACAAAAGAATACAAGGGTTAAGCTGAACAATCAGTCCCTCTAGCTGAGTCCTTCAAGACTCAATTTTACCTGTGCCATCACTCTCCCACTCAAGCGCTGGGAGGATAGAGGCAGGAGAGCCTGAAGAGGGGAGAGCAGGCTTGAGGGTGGCCGGCAGGGAAGCTCCTATCACTGCTTGCTCGTACCCCTGCAGGTACCCAGTGAGTCTGTCGTCAGACCTGGAGTGGCGACCCGATCGGTGCCAGGACACCAGCGAGGTACAGCGCGACCCGCGCGCGGGCTCAGCGCCGCTGGCCGAGGACGTGCAGGTGGACCCGCGCAAGGACTCGCAGAGCAGCTCCGAGCGCTTCCTGGAGCAGTCGCACTCGTCCATGGAGCGCGCCTTCGAGGCCGACTACGGGCGCTCCTGCGACTACAAGGTGGGGTCGCCGTCCTACCTGGACAAGCTACTGTGGCGCGACAACAAGCCGCACCACTATTCGGAGCCCAAGCTCATTTTAGATCTGTCGCATTGGAAGCAGGCGGCCGGCGCGCCTTCCACAGCTGCAGTGGCGACAGATGCGGTGGCGCACGAGGAGGAGCCGGCCAGCCTTTTCCTGGAGATCGCGCAGTGGGTCAAGAGCACGCAGGGCGGACCCGAGGGCACCAGCCCGCCCCGCGATGGTTCTGAGCGCCGCCTGTCCCCCTCGCTCTCTGGCTGCCCGGCCCCAGTTGACGGGGGCGCAAGCCCCCAGTTCGACTTGGACGTGTTTATCTCGCGCGCCTTGAAGCTCTGCACCAAGCCCGAGGACCTGCCAGACGATAAGCTGGGCGACCTCAATGGCGCGTGCATCACGGAACACCCTGGCGACCTCGTGCAGACGGAGGCCTTCTCCAAAGAAAGGTGGTGAGGCCAGAGGGGGCGTTTGTGGTCCCTAGCAGGAAGCCACCCCAGAAAGCCCGGCCTGGCCAGTGGGGGCCACCTCTCTGGCACCTCCACCACCCCTTCCGCCCCTCTCTGCTGCCTTGGGGTTAGCAGAACACACGAAGGATCCGAGGAGCGAGAGGAATGTACATTTCTTAAACTGCCTTAATTACCAGCCTTTAACCTCTGGGAGCAGGTTTGAACAGGAGCCTGGCTGGGAGTTAACCACTTTCCCAGCAAAGGGGAGACGTGTGTTGTATAAGTGGCAGAGCACGGGGAAGAAACGAGTCTTAGACGACAGTCTGCAACCCCTGCCTGGGTGGTCGGGTGCAGAGGCAGCTTGCAAACACAGTTGTGAAGCCATCTGGCCCACCAGCCTCAACTGACAGCTGAGGAAGGACACTGAGGCCCAGAGAAGCAAGGTGACTTGTTTAGGGTCATCGACTTGTTTAGTCAGTGTCAGGGTGAGCCTTGAATCCCAGTTTCCTGGCCCCTGGACCAGTGTCTGTCCCCAGTATCGTGTCTTCCTCTGCTAGGTCACCCTGGCTTTTTTTTTTTTTTTTTTTTTTTTTTGGTCAGGAAACTCCATCCAAGATGTTTCTGCCCTGTCCATTACCATCTGATCCATCGATGTTCTTTAATTCAGCACAATGTTACTTGTATTCTTAAATTGGAAACTGAGTCAGTTTCTCCTAGTCACCAAGCATATGTTTATTGGCTCCCCAAATACTTAGATGTTCTCCTCTGCCACCCCCCACACCACCCCATATTTGCCTCATCTCTGCCTGGTGTGAAATCTTTGTTTCAGAGCAGAGCAGTGTAGGGTCCTGGGTAAAGCTGGTCATTCTCCCAGGCCTGTGCGTACACCTCCAGCACACCCTATGCACTTTCCTGACATGCACAAAGACACAGTCGTCATTCCCCAGTTGATGTCATACATGGCGAGGTTAAAGACAGACATTCCAGGAATCCCTCCACCCTAACCCCAGCATTCACCTGCCCCCACCCACATACATGGAGCTCCTCTCCAAGCCCACCTAGGCACAGGAAGTTCCCAGAACAAATTGCTCATTTGCAGGAAAACAATTAGGTGCCTGCCATAGACCAAACGTGTTAGGAGGGAAGGTTTCACCTGGGACCCTATCATCTCTCACTAATGCTGCCCTTGATTTTGACCATCCATTTGGCGTTGGCTGACAGCAGGCCCTAAAGAAAAGCATTGGTGAACCAACAACCTTGGGGCAAGGAACTCAGAAAGGTAGGAAAGGTGACAATCAAGTTCCCCCTAACATGAGCTTGGAGTACTCAGGCCCTCTGCAGAAGCATGGGTTGGGGTCATTCACAGCCCCAGTCCTGTCCTTGGAACTCTGCCATTGATGTCCACTTCTTTACTCTCCCCCCAGCACCCCAAAGATACCCATGGAAAGTCTAGCCAGCCTGCAGGGAGAGGATTCCCCCTGTGTGGGGCTTGGGCTGTGTTCGCTCTCACATCACAGCACCTTAAATTCAACCAGCGAGTTATCATTTGTACACTGAAACCTGCAACATGTTAGAAACTTGTATTTAAAAACATAATTAATCACACTGACCAGTTTTTAAATGGACAATATGTAAATATGAAGAGTTTAAGCTTTGCTTAAAAAAAAAAAAAGGAAATGTACAGCAGTCCTCATGTGCCATTGTGTCCTCAGAGTGTGGCTTTACTTTTTTGGGTAAGGGATCAAGCTGCTGACCTTGACCAGGAGTTCATATATAATTGTCATTACAGAGAAATTCTTATAAGTACTCATGTTTTAATAAAAAAATCTATTAAACATTATTAAACTTGATCAGGATGGGCCAAATAAAGTTTTATTGGAACACAGATTCATTTATGCAGTCTTGCATTTGTTTAAGCCTTATCTGTTCCTGTCTTTGACAGTGGTTAATTCAGTGGAGCCAAGCTGGGTTCTCTTTGTACCCATGAAGGCCGATGTTTTGAGGGATTGAAGATGGGAAGTGGGGAGGGGACCCTGGAAGAGAGGACTCTACACAGACTGGTAAGCAGGAGATGACTTTGGAGTCACTCGTTGAGGCCTCGTGTCCATAACTATGAATCTCTAACCCCATTCTGGAGTCAATTCCAGCACTTCCAACCAGGGCTGGTCCTTCTCTCTAGTCACAAAAGGTGCCAATATCATGAGATTTGGAGGAACCAACCCTCCTAAATACCCATCTGAACCCCATCCCACAGATGTCTGAGATTCTACCGAACTGAAGCTGACCCCTCTCTCATATCTATGTCCACATGGTAGCCCTGACTTCATTTGTTATTCAACAAATATAGGTAATTTAAATCATTGTGTCTGTTGATTCTGAGGTCCCTGAAAGACCTTTTGGTTAAAGAACTCGCTCCTATTGAAATGCATCTGAGCCGAGATGAACAAGCTGTTAAGCTATTTACCAGATTCTCTCCCGTGTGTCAGCTGATAATAGAGTAGCCCCTCTTTAGCCACTGTTGCAATTTCTGAGCATTTAGTCACCCACAGTCAACTGCAGTCCAAAAATATGAAATAGAAAACTCCAGAAATAAATGATTCATTAATCTTACATTTCACACCAATCTGGGTAGCCTGATGAGACCTCACAGAGTCCCACTTTGTCCCCAAAAGTCCTAAAGTCCACCAAGAACACCAGTCATCCCTTTGTTCAGTGTGTCTACTCTGTATGGGGCACCCACCTATAGGTCACTTAGTTGTCTTGGTTATCAGATCAACCGTTAGGCGATCTCAGTGCTTGTGTACAGAACTGGGCCCGAGCCATAGTTTCAGGCATCCACCCGGGGGTCTAAGAAGGTATCGCCCTTGGATAAGAGGAGACCATGTAGCTATCTCTCTGCCAGTAGATGTGAGTGAAGACAGAGGGCAAGAGCCAGGCGCTGTTGAAGTTTTCTATTGGAGAAGCTGTGAGACCTAATTTGAGGCCTGGTTTACTAGAACATAGGAAGTAGGGTATGGAGCAGAGAGAGTGGAGAAGCCAAAGCAGCAAATAGCACCAAAGAGGAAAGAGAAGGAAAGTAGGCCCTCTGAAAGAAATATGCCACCATTATCCCGAGCCACCACTGAGGTTAAGACTATAGCCTCTTGAGATGGTCCCAGGGACACTCTGTGTGCATAACACAGGAGTCAGCTAACTAGCCTCCACGCCAAAGACTAAGGAGAGCATAGCCACATATATTCATTCACCTATTATCTGATCCTGTCTTTATTTAAAATGTTGATACTTTATTCATCATGGATTTTTTTACTCATATTTTTAAATTTAGAAATACATACTGCATTAAAATATTAATCTTGTTACTGAGTTTTTTATTTTTTATTTTTTTTTGCCACCCTTAAATTCTATGCCCAATGCGAGTGCCTCACTCGCCTCCACCTTGATCTTGGCCCTGCTCTGTGGCTGCTTCCATCCCACAGCAGCTGAGTTGAGTATTTGCAGTGGACACCTTATGGTCCACAAAGCCAAAAATATTTGATATTTGACCCTTTACAGAAAAAGTTTGCTAAGTCCTGGTGTAAGATGTCACGGGGTTTCCACATCTATCTGAAGGAGCACATGGCTTGACTCGTCTTATCTTGCCATAGGTATCCCATCTAGAAACTTCATATTTTCATGTGTGATTTTTTACTTGCCATTATTTAGGGAAATGTGTTAATTTGCTGTGGGAAGTTACCCTGATAGCAGGCATCCTCCTCTTTGGGCTAAGGAAACATTATGTCAGAGGTCACTGCCATGATTAAAACCAGGCTTTTAGCTGGGATGGTTAGAACAGGCAAAAGAAAGTCCCCACCATGTTCTCAGTTGAGCTAGTATGCTCCATGTGGAGAGGGGGAATGTCTGATGCCCCCACCTGTATGGCACTATTTCTCTTCAAGATCGTGAAAAGCTAAACTGAGTGAAGTTTAACCCCGGTAATTACCTGTCCAGCTAACAGTCCTTTCTTTACTTACTATTCAACAAATATAAATGTGGACCACAGATGGGAATTTATGGAGTTATCTAATGCAACTCCCTCATTTGTAGATGAGTAAATTGAAATCCAGAGCAGGATAGTAATTTGCCTAAAGCACACAGTAAGTAACAGAGCTAGAGTAATCTCTCCAGAATCAAACTCAGTTCATTCAGCCTAACTGGTGCACAAACGCTGGGGCTAAGCTTGGAGGAGCAAGCCCAGCCCCGAGCATGGAAACAGAACACAAAGGTTGGAAGCCAGGCCACCAAAGGCCGTGTTGCTCTATTTACTTGTTTGTCAGATAAGAGCGCTGATCCCCCAGGCTGACAAGAGAAATGGTATTCTGCTCCACCAGACGGTTTCTGCATAACTTGGGGCTTGATCTATGTAGTAAGGGAAGAAAGGAGAATGGGACACTGGCTTAATTTGATTCCCCTCAGAAGCAAACTCTGAGCTCAGGATTCCAGTGCAGGGGGTGGGAAGGGAGTGTCTCTGGAAATACTCAAAGGGCAGTGGGGAATGACAGAAGTATATGTTCCTGCCATGGTCAGCTGTAGCTGCATCCTGGCAGGGGACTCCAGGAGGCAAAGCGGGACACATACCTCAGAGTCTCCTCACTCCAACCAGGCCTTGGTTGATGACTATTCTGGGATATAGAGTAGTCGGCACCTCTGGCCTGCACTGCCACAGAACAGGCTCCAGTGGCTAGAATGTAGCCACAGGACCCAGCTGTAGGAAGTTAGGCTGGCAAGTAGATGAGGGCTAAATGTATTGCCAACAACAACCTTTAGGTATCAACAGTGTGATTCAACATAAAGTGGAGCTAGGAGCCAGGGAGGGAGAGGACACCTGTTTAGTGCCGGCAATATGGTCCCTGCCTTGGCTTGTGTTCTCTCAAGCTGCCCTAGTCCTTTCCTCCCTGCAAGAATAAAAACTGATGACCAGGCAGGAAGCTGCTGGTAAAGCTTCAGTACATAGGGCTGCAAGTGGCAGAGGTGCTCCTCTAAGCAACCCATGGCCTTTCGTTGTACATCTAGACATGCTAAGTCTACCCTCAGTGTCCTGCTGCGAGTCACAGTAATCCAACTCTGGATCGACAACCTCAGCCGCTGTTGAGAGGCGGTGTCAAATCAATGGGATCTTTGGATCAATCCTGCTAGTGAGCCTGTGGCTTAAGTGAAAAAGCTGGTGTTCTTGGTGGACTTTAGGACCATTTTGACCCTTGAGATAAGTTTTGCTTCATTAAGTTGCATTAAGAACTTCACTAAGACCACTCAAAGCCCTGACACTGAAGATCTTGGAGTTTAAGTTACTTGGTTTCTGCTGTCGTCTCTTTCTTGCTGTGCACCTTCTTGACTAACTGACATACGAACCCTCCCAGCCGTGGTGGCTTTTAGCACCCCGCGGCACACATGAGGATGATAACATGCCAGGGTTCTAAGTGCAATCTGTGGACAGGAAACCCAATGCAACCCACCAAGGGCTGCATCTGTGGCATAAATCTCCTTGGCACGTTGCTTAGCCAGCAACTCAGCTAAACTCTGGACCATAATCCACTTCATTAGTATAGTTTGGCTATTTCCACTGTGAAACCAGAAAGAGCCATCTCACTGTTGGCATGACATAGTCTCAAGGTCCCCACAGAGAGATCATACTGGCCTTTCAGCACCCACCCCAGCCAGACTGGCTCAGGCTTAGATGACAGATGTGAAGCAAGCAGGCTTTGTTGTAGGAAAGAGGGAGCAAATGAATGGTGTGAGTTGTGGCTAAGAGCAAAACTTCATCGCCAACAGTTGTTTTGTCCTCTATCTCCCAGAACCGCTAACAAGTAGACGAAAAAAAAAAAAAAGATTTATATAGTCCACTTTAATTCATGAGCTCAAGACTAAGGTAAAGCTTTGAATGACAAGTTCAGAAATAAGGATGCTGTGATCCATGCTGTGAGCTGACTTACCTCATTAATATTGCATTAAAATATGATAATGGCAGTTTCAATGGCCATGAATTTTGAGCATCATTATCTTGTATTTGTTCCCTCAAATCAGTCCTTGAGATGAGGATTCTTGGGCAAGCAATTTATAGAGGAAATGCTCCAAGAAAAGTGAGTACAGGAAGCAGATAGGGCTGGGGAAGAATGTTCCGCAAGCATGTGGTCTAGGATAGAGACCAGCTTTAGCCTGATCCCATGAAGAGCTCCAGAATGTGAATTGCACTATAGAACTGGGCCCTCATGAGGGAGAGAGGAAGAGTCTTTATGGTTCTACATCAGCCAGTCACTGGCTGCTGGATGTGAGGGTGTGGAGGAACAACACCCATTCAGACCCGGGCAACTTGAGGGGCAGCCCACCTGCTGAAGCGCTCCATGTAAGGCACCCTCTTCGTGGTAGTACACTGTACTAGGCCCTATGGGAGTAAAAAGGTAGAAGGAGGACCTGCTCCAGAAGGCTTTATGGTTCAGGTGAGAGAACTTGAACCTGGTTCAGGTAGGGTAAAATATGTCAGATCTTTGAGGTGTAAGTGGGAGAACCTGCAAAGTTTCTACCTGGTCAGCCCTTCCAAGGTCATTCCGGGCCCTTCATTGTTGATTTCCCACTGTTGACATTCCTAAAATGTACCTCTCCACCCCTGCTCCCCAGCACAGAACCTCAACCAAGTGACTGTTTGGAGGTCCCCAAGACTACCCTTACACTTGATGATTCTCTACAAGGACTCATAGGACTCAGTAAAGCTAGAATACTTATGGCTACGGTTTATTCCAGTGAACAGGTACAGATCAGAATCTGCAAAGGGAATGGACACATGAGTGACATCCAGGAGAACACCAGCTGCAAGCTTCCAAGTGTCCCCTCTTAGGGGGAGGTGACACAAGGATGTGCTTAATTCTCTCAGCAACAATGTGGAAGCAACACATGTGGAGTATTGTTTGCCCAGGAATCTCACCTGACCTGTGGAGCCCAGAGTTTTCATGGGGACGATCAGTCAGTCACTCAGGGCCAGTGTGACCGACCTTAGCTACTTGGTCTCCAGGTGCCCCCTTCCCAGAGATCACACAGATGCTGCACAGTCCGGTGCCTCTGATGTACACAAGCACTCTGATCAGCAGGATATTCCAAGGGCTCAGAGGTTATCTCCCAGGGACCAGTGTCCCTAACCACAGGCCCTTCTTAGGAATGTGCAAGATCTGAGCAACCAAGGCCTACTGAGTTAACCCTGTACTGCACAGTAACATCAAACATATTTGGATTTCCTATTTGGAAATCCATATTTGGATATATGCATTTTCCATATTTGGATATCGTATGAGAGTTTGTCTTGTGGGAACATGACAGCAAAACTGAGCCAACACAGCTATTTACAATGGTGACCTTATTTGGTCCAATGTGACCACATAATTTTAAGCATATGTTGCATTATTAAAATATAATAATAAAAAGCATGCCAGCCGAGGCACAGCAGTTCTAACACCTGAGATTCCTTTTCTTATTAAATCATGTTCTGCTTATGAATGCTAAGGCTGTCAACAAATTTGCAAGCTGGCTCACTGCTCATTCTGTCAGCATGGTTATTACCACTGGAGCAACTGTGCTACACGCATGATGGATTACCTTGGAAAGCAATTGTTTCCCACTACCCCAGAGCTATTCTGCAGTGCAGAGCTGAGGGCTTTGGAATGCCGAGGCCAAGGAAGCTCTTTCTCACTGTGCAGCTGCCTGAAAGATGGACACCTGAGGAGGAGGCAAGGAGAAAGATGAAGATATCAACAGCCAGGGTAAGCTATGTCTCAGCCCCAACCCTTAGAAGATGTCAAAAGACCTGCAAAGGCTGGGCATGGTAGGACACACCTGTCATCCCAGCTCTCTAAGAAGTTGAGAAAGGAGGATCCCAAGTTTGAGCTCACCCTGGGCAACTTAACAAGTTAGTGAGATCCTGTCCCCAAAAAATAATTTTTTAAAAAAAGATCTGGGAATGTAGCCCAGTGGGAAGAAAGCAAAAGTGAGACCCCTCACAATATGGTCCAGCTAGGTACAATTAGAAGGTGCAATGGTTAGCTTGATGTGTCAACCCATCTAGGGCACAACACCCAGACATTTGATCAAATATTTTTCTGGATGTTTTTGTGAGAGTGTTTTTTGGGATGAAATTAATATTTAGATCAGTGGACTTCCAGTCAAGCAGATTGCTCTCTATAATGTAGTTGGGGCCTTTCCAGTAAGTTGAAGGCTTACAAAGAACATGAGAATGACCTGCCCCAAGCAGGAAAGAATCCTGCCAGCAGACGTTCTTCTTGCTTAAACACGAACATCAGCTCTTCCAGGGTCTCCAAGCTGCTGACCCAGCCCGCAGTGTTGTTTCAGACTTGTCAGCCTCTGTAATTCCTTAAAATAAACCTCCCTTATGCTCTTTCTACATAAATATATGTGTGAATACGTAGACACATCTGATTACGAATCGTGTTTCTTGTGAGAACACTGACTCCCTGATTAATACAGAGGGACAGGGCTATTAATGTCATCCCATTTTCCTTCCCACAACTGTGGGGGTAGATAGTATATGCATTTTATTAATGAGGAAACTGACACACAGAGAAGCTAAATAACTTATCCAAAGTCAGCAGACATAGGAATTTGGAGTGAGGACAGTAGAGCTAGATGACCAGGCTAGAATTCCCAGTCCATCGCTTACTAGCTGTGTGACCTGGGGCAGGCCAATTAATTTTTCTATGTCTCAGTTCCCTCACCTACAAAATAGAAATAATAACATTGCTTATTTCATAGCATCATTGTAAGGGTTACATAAGTTAAAATATGTATTGTACTTGGACAAATATTGTGTTTGACTTGTAGAAAACACTGTGTGTGTGTGTGTGTGTGTGTTACTGAGGATTGAACCCAGGGCTTTCACACTGAAAGTTACATCTCCGCACTTTTTATTTTTTTATTTTGAGACAGAATCTCTCTAAGTTGCCCAAGCTAGGCTTAAACTTGCAGTCCTCCTGTCCTAGCCTCCCAGAGTGCTAAAATTACAGATGAGCAACACCACAACTGGCTTGAAAATACTATATAAGTGTTTGAAAAATAATTAAAAATAAGCAAGAGTATAACAATTGTAGAGAATGGATCCAGAATTTGACCCTAATAACATTTTCCATGTTTTGTGCTCTCTAGAGTTTTTATATTGCTTCAAAAATGTGGAAAATCCGGGCCGGTGAGATGGCTCAGCGGCTTAAGCGCCTGCCCGGCAAGCGCGAGGGCCCGAGTTCGACTCCCGGATCCCACATACGAAAAAGGGGCTGGTGATATCGCTCAGTGGCTAGGGCGCCTGCTGGCGCGCGAGGTCCTGAGGTCGACCCCCCGGTACCCACAAAAAAAAAAAAAAAAAAAAAAAATGTGGAAAATCCACTTAGCCACTAAAAACAAAAATCAACAATGTACACACCAACCTTGGGAGCAGTTCTGCAGCCCACACATCATTCCCTGAGAAGTACATTATTCCCACTCCGCCCTGCAGGGAAGGCCCCTACATCCAGGTTTGCCCTCTGGTGACTGTCCTTGCTCAGCCCTCCCACCCCCACTGTAGTAACAGGACCAGATGCACACGTAAATGGAGGTGGGTGAGTCAGATTTTCTCTCCAGGGACTGTATACTGAAGATGAACCAGCCCTAGAACTGCCTACATTCAGACTTTTGTTAAGGAAATAATCAATAATCTTATGGGAAAGCCAGTCATAGTCGCTTCTTTTTCACTCTCAGCTGAAGGCAGCCCATGAACACAGGCTTATTTAAAAGTCCCTGATTCCTCTGCTATCTTGCTCTGCTTCGTGCCTGCCAGGGTCGATATCTGAGCTCCCTAAAGCTCTGTAGTTCTTGGTGCAGATTCATCCTGTTCTCTAATGTGTACTATTAACGAACTTTGTCACATGGCTCACACCCCAATGGCATATTTTTGGCCCAGCATTATGCCTTTTATTGCAAAGAACACAGCTTTCTTAAAGCACATGAGCAAAAATTTTACACCACAGTGTCTGTACTCTCATGGCTTCTATTTACAGCCATAGGTGGCTTCTCCCCTCCTCCTGCCATGCAGAGTGACCTATTGCATTTTGTATTGTGTCTTTGATCTAGATTACTTCAGCCACCCCATCTCTCCTGCCTGTTTCATGAGATGTTTGCTGGACACTTAGCCCCTCTTGAGAAGAACCTCATTCCTCCTTTTTCAAGTCCTTCTGAGCTTTAATATGTGTAGGGTTTCCCACCTTTGCATTTGCTGGGAGAGGATGGATGTCTACCCAGAGAAACCCACGTGCAGGGCCCATGCTCTCATGGTTTCCAACCTTATTACTTCCTCAAAATGAAGACTCAGAGAAGCTTTGGTGGAAGAGGAGAATGCGACGAATCACTACTTTGTTCTCTTGTCCTGTGCTAAGCCATCCCTCTCCCTTAAAGGCAGATGTGGCTTAGAACAAGATGCACTAGATAAAGTGTTGTACTTGCACCTCAGAATCTACTTACCTGCTTTGAAATGCTGTTTGCTGTCCAATCCAGTAGCAATGGCCACCTGTGGCTACCAAGCAATTGAAAGGTGGCAAGTCAGAATTGAGATATGCTATTTAGAGAAGAAAAAAAACTTTTCCTCTACCTTCCTAGATTTTCTGGCAAGGGCCCTGTCTTAGTTATTTTCCTCCTTACTGAGACAAAATACCTGACACCCACAATTTAAAGGAGGAGAGGTTTATTTTGGTTCATGTTTTATAAGTTTCACTCCTTCCATGGTCAGCAACATGGTGGAAGGGCCTGGGCAGAGGAAAGATGCTCACCTCAAGGGAGCCAGGAAGCACAGAGAGGAAGCCAGGTGTCAGGAGTCAGAGACCATTCCAGATAACACCCCTAGTGACCTGCCTCTTTTGTCCAGACCCCACCTTCTAATAGCCAGTCAGCTATAATCCCCCATAATCCAATCACCTTCCACAAGGCCCTGCCTCTGAGAACATGAGGCTTTGGGGAGACAATCATATACAAATCATAACAGGCCCTAAAATATAAACTGACAAAACCTAGATCAACAAGAGAAAAATAGTTTATTAACATGTGTGAAGTTTGTTAACACACTCAGAAGAAACTCAGTGATAAATAACTCAAAGAAGAGGTAGCACTTGGAATTTATATAGCATCTCAGCAAACAGTAAAGTTGTGATAAGTGAGAAGACAAAGGAGAAACAGCCTAGACTTTAGGGATAGAAAACTGTGGCAAGGTAAATATATGGGGAAAAAGTAAAGAAAGGTGTTATTTTCGTAAGTTTGATTATATAGGATCATTTTGGTACTGATAAGAGTCTAGAAGAGTCTCTGCCTCTTTTTATTCTAATGGGGATACAAAGAATTGTTATTTTTCTCTACTATCAGCTGTTTCTCAGTTGTCTTCAACTCAAAATAATCCTTATGCCAAACTATTATATCTCGAGGTGGCACCAGATTTCAGATGTAGTGTTCCCTCCAAAATGTAAAATAAATCTCATTCATAATTGTTTGTATTGATACTTTATTGGTAAATTTTTCCCTCTCCTGGAAAAAGATGCTGGCTGCCCTCAATTTAAAGGAGGAGAGATTTATTTGGCTTGTGGTTTCAGAGGGTTCAGTCCATGGTTAGCTGGCTCCAAGGCAGAAATATCATGACGAAAGTATTTGGTGGGGCAAAGCCACTCACTTCATGGCAGCCAGGAACCAAAGCACAGATGAAGAGCACCAGTAAGAGATATGCCTTTCGAAGGCACACCCCAGTGACCCACCTCCTCCAGCTGGGCTCCACCTCCCAGTAGCATATTCAGCTGTAAACATTGGAATTAACCCAAAGATCACCTCTGTGGGAGTTTCTTAATCCAGCCAAACTGGTTAAGATTAACTGGCACGATTACATGTTGAAGTGATAATATTTTGGTATCTTGTATTATGTAAAATATAGTAAATCTTACCCCACTTCTTTTTAATGTATGGGGTAATACAAAATTTTTAAATTGCACATGTGTTTCACATTATACTAATATTGGACAGCACAGTTCCAGAATGTCATAGGCTAACTACAGCCTCTATCCTTACATAAAAATATTTTATTTCATTGAAGTCTTCATCTTCTGCAACTAAAGGACTCATTCTCATAGTTGAACACCAGACCTTATGTACCCCTTATGGGGTAGGTCTCTCAAATCAATCATAAAAGTGTAGCCCCTTGTCTTAAAGAGTATTTGCAAACTCACTTAGCATCCCTAAATGAAAAAAGTGGTGTTTATTAGAGAGTAGATACAATACTGTCTCTCAAAGTCAGGGGGCAAGTAACAGGGCCTCATGAGGAGCTGCCCTCACACCATGGGGAGCCAAGAACCATAGCTCTTCTCCTAGGCCCCTTACAAAAGGGTCTCTTACCTCATCTTTTTGTCCAACTGCTTTCATTCCACTCAAATCCCTGAACCTAAATGTCCTTCATCTGAGTTTAGTGAAATCAATCACTGAAGTTGCCAGAACCCAGTGGAAAATCAAGATGACCTGCTCTCCAGATTACAGGTAATTTATTTTATCTCTAGAGGTGCCGGACATTGCATTTTACATTTGAGTCTCATGGCTCTGAGCTGTGATTTATTTATTAGACTTCACAATGAGATCTGTCTGCCTTGTGCATGCAGAGGAAATTTTGACCTGACTCTGAAAGTGGAAGGAGCTGCTTCCAAGGGTGTACATTGATTTAACGTGGGGTGCAGAGGGGTGAGGCTTCTCACTCTCATGCAGCTTGTCCCTTGGCTTGCAGAATTAGGTAAAAAAGGACGGAATATCCTTACGATAACTCGTAAATATGGAGATCTGCATAGTATGATGATTGCACAAATAAAATTTCATCCCTTAAAGACCTAATGGGACTTGGTCAGGCCTGCACTAGACCTCTCATGAGAGTGGCAGATGTCCCTGTCAAATGGACTGATCAGACCTCTACAAAGGCTTCCTCCCTTGCCCTCCCACAACCCTTTGTTAGAGCGCCAATCTCTCCCCATCACGGCCATCCCATTGAGATCGCAGGCAACCATGTTACCTGGAAGGGAAACACTTTTCACTGACATGCAATCCCTTTCCATCTCAGCTAGACTCTGAGACTGGCTGGAGAGAAAGGGACAGCAATCAGGCCAATTTTGATAAGATGAGCGAGAAGTAAATGAGCCTGTGTCCGAATCTCTCCTGGAAGGAAGATAAAGACCAGGTCGGGGAATCACTGATTATTCTGGGAAAGCACTAGAGACTGAACCAAGAATAGATGGGTGAATTTCCACAGGGAAAGGCCTTCTGGGAAAGCATCTCTCCCAAGGGAGGGGGAGCCACGTTGGCCAGGAGCAAGCCCTGCCCTGAGGCAGAACTTTACAGAGGCTGAGCACAAGGATAGGTGCAGATGGGGGAGAGGAACCTGTGCCTGGCTGTGGCCTCTCAACTTAACCATGACTTCTTCCAGAATTTAGCTCTTCAGACATCGCTGTCACCTGACAGGGTCCAAGGACATTCCCTAAAGAGATGTGAACTTCTACTCATTCCATCCAGGGAATAGGTTGATGGTTGTGTCACTTGTGTCGCAGAAAAATAATATTCAACAGGTGTCAGCAAGGGGCATAAAGTATTTATTAGGAAGAATTTTAAAAGTGCACACTCAGAATACAGCGTGGACCCTCCTGAGAGAGGTGCACTGTGGCCTGGGGCTGGGTATATTGTGGGTGTCTTCAAGGCAGATAATGTAGGATGCGCATATCTGAGGGTTGTGTTAGAATGCAAACTATTTACCAGTGTTTGAAGTGGAGATAAGCTGGCCCACTAGTATTGCTGCTTCCTTGAGAATGGAGGTCTGAGAGAGTGGAGCTGCAATTTACAGGTGAAAAGCACAGGCTCAGAGTCCAATTTACAGGCTTACTGCGTCTTTAAGACCCTTAGGGATTTTTATTTTTAGGGAGTTTCGGGAAGGGAAAAAGACTTGTGTACTTTTGTATTTTAAAGCTACAATTTTATTTTTATTTTTTTTTTTTTGTGGGTACCAGGGGTCGACCTCAGGACCTCACATGCCAGCAGGCACTCGTGCCACTAAGCGATATCACCGGCCCCTTTTTCGTATGTGGGTTCCTGGGAGTCGAACTCGGGCCCTCGCGCTTGCCAGGCAGGCGCTTATGCCGCTGAGCCATCTCACCGGCCCAAAGCTACAATTTTAAAATGGCAATTTTCCTTGTCTCCTTTCTACCTATCTTTATTTTTTTCTATTCTACCTCATTACCTCCCTGGATTGGGTGCTTACTAACCTGCAGCTTGTTAGTGGACTTTCCTTGGTGATGATCCCTGAGTTGATTTCTCCTTTTAAACAATATTGATGTATTTCCCAGGCCTGAGAGCTAAACCAGCCTTGTGGTGTTAAGAACAATGAGGATAGCATGGCTTCGGTTATTATTCTTATTCTTATTCTTATCATTATTATTAGAGACAGGATTTTACTAGGTGGCCTACAATTTGCCCAGGCTGGCCTCCAACTCACAATTCTGCCTCAGCCTTCCCAATAGGACCTTCAAATTATATAGGGGAAATAGATGTAACTCCCAATTGCTATATGTCCAATATGCTGAGTTCATGCTCCCCAAAATCAAAGAACAAATTCTAGGAACAATGGAGGTTAAGAATAGGAAATTTTATTGAGAGAGAGACAGCTCCTGAGAGAGACAGGAGGGAACTCGAGTGGGTTGCTATGGACCCTACTTCAAAGAGGAAGTTTTATAGAGCAACATCACAAAGTGGGTACCACATGGGCTAAAGCTATGACCAACCAATAAGATTATGATATAGCTGCTTAGGTAATATTGATCCAATGGAGAAGGAGGTCACGTGGCAAGTGTACATGGAAAGAACAAAGAACTTTTCATGAAGGGATGGATCCAGGGGTCTTGGTCACGCACCGAGGTGACTGATGTCTATGTAGACTTTATTAGACCAGGTGTCACCACTTATCTTATCCCCTGGGGAGGTACATAGACCTGGTCATTCTGTCTTTATCTTGAGACATGGCCACCAACTGATGTGCCTCCGGCCACAGTTGTACTGTGTTTTCATCTTTTGTATTGACTCTCTCAAGGGCCTAGCCCTGTCTGACTGCCTATAATATTTCTACTTAACTTAGCTATCTATAATAGTATTATAGATGTCTGACACCATGTCCAGCTTTTTTGGCTCTTCTTAACATGGTTTTAAAAATTATTTGGGAGGCCACTAGGCTGAGACAGCTCTAGCATCTTGGTTCCTACATAAGGATATTGAAGCATAAGTTAAACAGTGAAATGAAACTTAAGCTTAAATCATCAGAAACTGCCAACACAGGAGGATCACAAGTTTGAGCCCAGCCTGGGCAATTTAGCAATGTAGTGAGACTCTGTCTCAAATTTTACAAAATAAGTGGACATGGTGGCACACACCTGTAATCCCAGAACTTAGGAGGCTGAGGCAGGAGGATCACCAAGAGTTCAAGGCCAGCCTGGGCTACATAGTGAAACTCTGTCTCAAAAAAAAGAAAAAAATTAAAATAAAACATTTAAAAGGGCTGGGGAGGTAGTTCAAGGCAAAGGCCTTGGGTTCAATCTTCAGTATTACAAAAAGAAGGCAGGGAGTGTAGGGAGCGATGAGACAATTTCATGGTTGCTGCCCCGCCTCCCCCTCCTGAGGGCATCTGGTGTGCCAGCCTACATCTCCCATGATCCTCTCCAGCCTAATCCGGAAATGACGACGACCTATCCGTGCTCACTACATTCCCTGTGAGATGAGAGCTTCCGCCCCCGTTTCTATAAATGCCTTAGACACTTCCTCAATAAACGAGACTTGATTGGAACCCTTCAACTTGTCTCCGTTTCTCTCTCCTCTTGCCCTGTCCCCCCATCCCGTTTCTCCTCCAGGTGGGACCCACGAGTTGATCCGCGGGCCGGATCAAGTGGCGCCCAACGTGGGGCCCACCCAGAGAGGACGCCTTCCAACGGGACCGTTCGTCATTAAAGCCTTGGCCAAGGTACTCATTCCAGGACTCCGTCCCTGTGATCCGTGCAGACGGCCGCCTTACGTCTCACCTGAATCACGGTAAGTGAACGGCATCCACTTCCTTTTCCCCCTTGACATGGGTCAAGCATTAAGTGAATATGAGTTGTTCGTTAGCGGCCTCAGTAAGGCCCACAAGGCGAGAGAAATTAAGGTTACGACTAAAGATTTATTTCTATATTTTCAATTCATACATAAAGTCTGCCCTTGGTTCCCTCTAGAGGGTTCCATTGACATTAATCGATGGAATAGGGTAGGAGATGCCCTCAAAGATTTTTATAGGGTCTTTGGTCCCTAAAAGGTTCCAGTGACCACTTTTGCCTATTGGACTTTAATTTCAGAACTGCTAACTCAACGCTATTCAGATCCCCAAGTCGCTGAGACGCTTTCTCAAGGTGAGGCTGCATTGCGCTCCTCCCGTAGTCCTACCCCTAAGCCCAGTTCCCCTGGCTCTGTGATTCTTGATATTCTGGAGCCCCCTCAAAATGGCGACCCGCCACCACTTCCTCCTTCTGAGGCTCACGAGGACCCTAAAAATGGCGACCCCTCTCAATATGGCTCCCTGGAACTTGGCGCTGCCACGCCTCCTCCTCAATACCCATCTATATACCCTGACCTTTTTGACTTCCAAGAGATTGATTGGTCTCAGCTGGCAGAGGAGGCTACTACCTATCATAACCCTCCTTTTGTGGCTCCCGCCTTAACAACTAAGCCCCAATCTGACACCCAAAAGCCGCCCGGCCCATCCTCTACTCTTCTAACCTTAAAGTCTAAAATTAATGATTTAAAAGAACAGGTCCACCTTGAACAAGAAAAGCAGAGGCTCCTTTTACAACTTCAAACCTTGCGAATGGGTCCCTCTCATTCAGCCCCCACAATGGCGCCCACACCCGGTTCGCCGCCTAATGTTCTCAAAATGGCGTTCCCTGTAACTGAGACCACCTTGCCCCCGCAAAATGGCACCGCTCAAGATGGCGCTGCCCCGCCAGTGGCCCCACAGGTAGTCAGGACTCATATGCCATTTACAGTGACTGCCCTAAAAGAATTAAAAACTGCAGTCACTCAATATGGCCCTACCACCACTTTCACCCTTGCTGTTTTAGACTCTATGACTCAAGGTTGGATTATCCCTAATGAGTGGAAGGACTTAGCTAAAGCCACTCTTTCTGGGGGCAATTATTTACTTTGAAAATCTGAATTTCTAGACCAATGTGAAATCATAGCTAGAGACAATGCTGCTAGGCAAAACCCTTGGACCCTTCCCATGCTAGCGGGAACTGGAGATTTTAATACAAAAGAAGCTCAAATGCAATATGATCCTGGCCTTTTTGCACAAATCAATACAGCCGCTTGCAGGGCTTGGAGAAAACTCCCTTCAGCTGGAGAAAGTGCCTCTTCTCTTACTAAAATTAAACAAAAACCAGAAGAGCCTTTCTCTGATTTTGTCGATCGCCTCTTACAAGCAGCTGAGCGGCTCTTTGGCTCCTCAGAAAATAATACCACTTTAATCAAACAATTTTCTTATGAAAATGCAACATCCGCCTGCCAGGCCACAATCAGGCCACATAAAAAGAAAGAGGACCTCTCTGGCTATATTCGCCTGTCTGCCGACATAGGCCCTGCCTATCATCAAGGCCTAGCTATGGCTGCAGCCGTAAAGGAGGTTCTCCTCGCACACAAACAAGAAAGAAAAACCAATAATGGCAAATGTTTTAAGTGTGATCAAACAGGCCATTTTGCCAAAAATTGTCCCAATGCCACCAAATCAAAACCACGGCCTGCAAACTTATGCCCAAAATGTAAAAAAGGATATCATTGGGCCAATGAGTACAAATCAAAAACAAACATATATGGCAACCCCATTCCCCAGCAGGGAAACGAGATTCGGGGTCAGCCCCAGACCCCCAACCAAAGACAAGCCTCAGGGGCTATAAGGTTTGTCCCAACACAAAGCAATCTAACTCAAAACAATCCATTTCAGACCTCTTCCGCGCCACACCAGGAAGCGCAGGATTGGACCTCTGTTCTGCCTCCAACACAGTATTAACTCCTGACATAGGGGTACAAGCCATCCCTACTGGGATTTTTGGCCCCCTTCCTAATGAGACATATGGGCTAATACTTGGACGCGGCAGTACAATCTTAAAAGGACTACACATTGTCCCAGGAGTCATAGATAATGATTATACTGGTGAAATCACTGTTATGGCATCCTCCAATTCTGGCCTGGTTTCCATTAGTCAAGGACAACGTATTGCTCAATTAATATTACTACCCCTAGTTCAAACCCCTAATGCAACCATGACTTCCTATAGAGGAGACTCCTCATTTGGGTCTTCAGATATATACTGGGCTCAATTTATTTCCAAAGAAAAACCCCTTATGACATTGCAGCTTAACGGTAAAAATTTCTCAGGGCTTATAGATACGGGTGCTGATGTAACTATTATTAGACAAGAAGACTGGCCCTCTACATGGCCCCTAGAGACCACTATGACTCATCTACAGGGAATTGGACAATCAAAAAATCCACAACGTAGTGCCAATCTTCTTACCTGGAAAGATCAAGAAAATAATCAGGGTCATATACAACCTTATGTTGTTACAGGACTACCCCTTAATTTGTGGGGCAGAGATTTATTAACTCAAATGGGAATGTTAATGGGCAGCCCTAATGCTATAGTTACTAAACAAATGCTCAGTCATGGTTTTCTTCCCAGTCAAGGCTTAGGTAAACAAAGTTCAGGCATTAGAGTTCCTATTTCCCCAACTCCAAACTTTTCAAGAGCTGGCCTAGGCCATTTTCAATAGGGGTCATTGATACTCCTGCGACCCATGCAAAAGAGATCACATGGTTATCAGACAATCCTGTCTGGGTCGATCAATGGCCCCTTACCTCCGAAAAACTTACAGTCGCTCAACAGCTGGTGCAGGAGCAGCTGCGTGCAGGCCATATTATCCCAAGTGATTCCCCCTGGAACACGCCCATTTTTGTAATACGAAAAAAATCAGGAAAATGGAGGTTACTACGAGATCTCAGGGCAATAAACAAGACCATGGTCATAATGGGACCGTTACAGCCAGGGCTCCCTTCACCTAGTGCCATCCCCCTAGGATTTTTTAAAATTGTCATAGACCTCAAAGATTGTTTCTTCTCAATTCCCTTACATTCACAAGATCAAAAACGCTTTGCCTTTAGCCTCCCAGCTATTAATTTCAAGGCTCCTATGCAAAGATTCCAATGGCGCATCCTCCCTCAGGGGATGGCCAACTCCCCTACATTATGTCAGGCTTTTGTGGCTGCTGCTATACAACCAGTTAGGGACCATTGGCCAAAAATATATATTCTTCATTATATGGATGACATCCTTTTGGCAGGAAACGATAAAAACCAAACCCTACAATGTTATCAAGAACTACAAGCTGTCTTACAAAAAGCTGGACTCCAAATAGCACCCGATAAGGTCCAGCTCACAGACCCATATACATATTTGGGTTTTCAGTTGCAGGGTACTCAAATACTTTCTCCAAGGCCCCAATTAAGACTTGATAACCTCCGGACGTTAAATGATTTCCAAAAACTTCTAGGTGATATCAATTGGCTTTTACCTTATTTAAAATTAACCAAACATGATTTACAACCCCTCTATGAGATCCTCCGAGGAAACATCGACCCAACCTCCCCCCGTGAGCTCACTCCCAAAGCTAGAAAGGCACTCAATATAGTAGAAGAGGCTATTGCTCAACAGACTGTTTCCTTCATAGACTATGATAAACCTTTACAACTCCTCATCTTTAACCAAAGCTCTGCCCCACAGCAGTGTTCTGGCAACGAGCTCCCCTTATGTGGATCCACCTCTTGGTTTCCCCAAAAAGAGTACTTCTGCCCTATTACCAAGCAGTCTCTGACCTAATAATACTAGGCAGAAAACAAGCAAAATGTTATTTTGGCAAAGAACCAGATGTTATCATTCAGCCCTTTACAAAAAATCAAGTAGATTGGCTACTCCAGACCACAGAGACATGGCCCATCACCTTAGCCTCCTTTTCAGGGACCATTGACAATCATTACCCCCAAAATAAATTAATCGATTTTGCCAACCATCACCCATTTATATTCCCCAAGATCACAGCTTCACAGCCCCTCCCTGACGCCCCAGTGATATTCACTGACGGCTCCTCCTCCAGCAAGGCCGCTTATGTAGCTCAGGACAATGTTTTTTCCTTCCAAACAGACACCTCTTCTGCCCAGCTGGCGGAATTATGGGCTATTATTGCAGTTTTTACTGCTTACCTCAACCAACCCTTTAACTTATTCACTGATAGTGCCTACCTTGCTCAATCTGTTCCGCTGCTAGAAACAGTTGCTACTATCCATCATGTTTCCCCAACTGCAACTTTGTTGAAACAGCTACAAGATATTATACGGCTCCATTATCATAAGTTCTTCATTGGTCATCTGCGAGCCCATTCCAGCCTCCCTGGGCCCCTCGCCTGAGGAAATCATTTGGCCGATGCTGCCACACGCATACAGGTCTTCATGACCAGCTCTGAGCCCACAGATAACCCCAAGATACTCGAGGCCCAACAAACTCATCAGTTACATCACCTCGATGCCCAAACCCTCCTCCTTCTCCGTAAAATTACCAGAGAGCAAGCTATACAAATTTAAAAAAATTGCCCCTCTTGTGCTATTCATTTACCTATCCAACACCTAGGAGTCAATCCAAAAGGCCTAATCCCTAATGCATTGTGGCAAATGGATGTT
Source organism: Erethizon dorsatum (assembly GCA_028451465.1). NCBI lineage: Eukaryota > Metazoa > Chordata > Mammalia > Rodentia > Erethizontidae > Erethizon > Erethizon dorsatum. The sequence goes on along the minus strand of CM051829.1, from coordinate 28,243,952 downwards.
ACCCATTTCAATGACTTTGGCAACCTAAAATATATTCATGTAATTATCGATACATACAGTGGCTTCATCTTTGCCACTCTCCAGACTGGAGAAGCTACCAAACATATTATAGCCCACATGCTGTCAGCCTTTTCTGTTCTAGGATGTCCTCAACAACTAAAAACCGACAATGGCCCTGGCTATACCAGCACCTCTTTCGCACAATTTTGCAAGTGCCTTAATATTCTCCATACTACAGGTATACCCTACAATCCTCAAGGACAGGGCATTGTTGAATGTGCACACCGCTCTCTCAAGTCCACTATAGATAAAATAAAAAAGGGAACATGGTACCCTACCTGGGGATCTCCCAGAAATATCCTTTCACATGCCCTCTTCATCTTAAACTTTTTGTCCTTGGATGCCTCAGGCAACTCTGCGGCATCTCGTTTCTGGCATACACAAACTCAAACACAGTTTGCATCTGTACTGTGGAAAGATCCAATGACCAACATATGGCATGGCCCCGACCCTGTTCTCATCTGGGGACGAGGCTCAGTTTGTGTTTATTCCAAACAAGAAAAAGAGGCTAGATGGCTACCTGAATGCCTCATAAAACAAATAGACAACCCTTCACCAAATACTCAGTGTAATGCCCAGGAATGACATCCTCTCCTGAGGCACAATCTCCAGTGTTCTCTTACAGATGATACTATCCGTCATCATTGGACTCTTGACACAATTATTCCTGACAAATGGTGATCCCCACCAACCGTGGAAATGGTCAATAATTCGCTGGAGTGATCAAAAGGAGGTCGACAGCACAACCTGGATAGAACAAGGGACACCTCACGTCTCTTTTAAACCTTGTGAGGTTATTGGCACAGATTATCAATGCCATGTGCCTGGTTTCATCAATCCTTTGACAAGGGTAAATACATCATTCCGCCAATGGTGCAACATTTGCAGCTAGCGGGAAACTGGGCGTAATTGTAACAACCCAGGAACAAGGGGTCAAAATAAGCTTCGACAAACATATATCAAAAAAAATTTATATAAATGCTATTCTTACAGAAAAAAATACTGATAGAGTAAAAAAAAAGGTTTGAGTGTGTGACAGAGAGTATGGAGATGACTGAGCTGAAAGCTACATAAAGAAAAAACATAAAAGTTGTCAGTATTTTTATAAAAAAAATTTATTTTTGTTTCTTCCAAATTCTTATAAGAGATCTCTGCTATTGACCTACAAATAATTCTGACTAGTCTATTTGTAATTACAAACTTCTAAAATTATAGAAGAGTTACTATAATTTAATTTGGCCAATATATATATGAGTGCACTCTGATTTTTAAATAAATTTGTCTGTATGTTTTGTTTTTCTGCGTGCCCAACCTGTAAACAGCTGTTCTATTTGAGCTCAACAAATTTTCTTCTTGCATTTTTGGATTTTTAAAACGTTTGTCTGGTATGCCTCCACCAAAAGTTGCCAGCTGGCCAAAATGATGTTAAAATTGGTTCTATAAATGTAGTACATGTTTTGTTTATTGTTTATTGATGTATTGTAATTTGAGAGTTTCTTGTTGTTCAAAGTAATGTGTTAAATGATCTGGTTTTCATAGGTCATCAAAAATTGTTAGACAAAATATATTATTGTAATATGTTTACATTGGTCATCGTCAACAAGACAATGAGGATTTCTGATTTAAAGATGCTCCTTAACAACAGGGTTAACACGCTCCTGGCCAAGCCCATTCAGGTACATTATCACCAGTTGGAGATGGCAGATCAACAAACTTATCGAGAGACAATCTCCACAAATGGCCCATATGATGATAGAGGCCAATTGCCCTGAGGCACCGGACAGGCAGCCAGAGACGGGCAACTAGGACACATATGTTATGCCATCGGCCACCTAAGACAGGCACAGGACCAATTGCTGTCCTGTATGCCCATGACGGGTAAGGCATGATTGGATTCATATGGAGAGTCCTTGACCTAAGACAGGCGCTGTCCTCACAGGGCCTGCCATACTCCTGATCTTATAAAATAATAAGGGAGGAGATGTAGGGAGCGATGAGACAATTTCACGGTTGCCGCCCCGCCTCCCCCTCCTGAGGCATCCGGTGCGCCAGCCTACATCTCCCATGATCCTCTCCAGCCTAGTCCGGAAATGACAATGACCTATCCGTGCTCACTACATTCCCCGTGAGATGAGAGCTTCCGCCCCCATTTCTATAAATGCCTTAGACACTTCCTCAATAAACGAGACTTGATTGGAACCCTTCAACTTGTCTCCATTTCTCTCTCCTCTTGCCCTGTCCCCCCATCCCGTTTCTCCTCCAGGTGGGACCCACGAGTTGATCCGCGGGCCGGATCAGGGAGGAAGGAAGGAAGCAAGGAAAGAAGGAAAGAAAGCTGGAAGAGCAAATGAATCTCAAACTAGAAACTGTCCACCAGACCACATCAACATAAGGCAAACACCCAAATGTAGCCAATCAAGTAATTTCTTCACTTTGCTTCTCCATTCAGCCTATAAAAGCCCACTGCTCATGCTGCTAAAACTGAGCTCTCAGAATCCCTCTCGGTTCTGAGTGCTGCCTGGCTCATGAATTTTGCTTTGCTCAAATCAACTCTGCAACGTTTAATTTACCTATAGCATTTCTTTTAACACTTGATATTACCTGCTATAGTTTGGATCTTGAGTATTCCGTAAACGCTCACGTTGTAAAGGCTTCGTTCCAGGACTGTAAAGTTCTTACTGCTCGCTGTTCAACAGAAAGACTCAGGAGACAGAAATTAGCAGAAGAAATAGGTTTAATCAGAGCTGGCCCTGAAGAAGATGTAGGGGACTCTTTGTCCCCTCAAATCTCTGTCTTAGGAGGCTTGGGTGCACAAAGGGTTTTATGGGAGGAGGGGGTTGGAGTGTGATGAGAAAATGGGCGGGAAATCCCCAGGCTGGGTGGGGATCTTCAGAGCTGTGCTGCTTTCATGTAAGTGTTCTTTTCAATTCCTCTTCTTCCTCATTGAAAGGAACCTAACCTCGACTTCCTGGAGACAGTGCCTGCATTTTCTTTTCAGACAGACATATTACTTTTCTGCAAGTCAATTAATAGGACCTGAAGAGAAGGGGGACTTTCACAAGGCTTCTCTTTAAAAATTAGAGTGCAACGTGGAAGGAATGGGTCAGTAGATGATTAGGGAAAAAGCTGGCTGTGGTGCTGCACACCTGTGATCCCAGCACTCTGGGAAGTCAAAGCAGGAGGCTCACAAATTCCAGCTCAGCCTGGGAAACTCAGCAAGACCTTGTCTCAAAATAAATGAATTGGGCTGGTGATATAGCTCAACGGCATATGCGCCTGCCCGGCAAGCGCGAGGTCCTGAGTTCGACTCCCAGTACCCACAAAAAATTAATTAATTAATTAGTTAATTAATTAAAGGGGCTGGGACTATGGCTCAATGAGAAGGCCTCTGGTTTACTGGGGTCGTGGCCTAGTCCCAATCTCCTAGAATGAGTGGATGGTGAATGGCTTAAATAAAAGAGAACAGTAGTATGATTTGGGGGGCTCCAGGAAGGTCAGAACTCTCTCTCAGGAGTAAAGACAAAGTGCTCCACCAGACAGCCTGTATTTATTTGGTTTTCAAACAAAGCAAGGGGATATTGAGGCAAGCACAAGAACTGAGCAGGACCTAGTGAAGTCGGTTCAAAGACTTCTCCAAGCAGTAAACTTGGCCAATTAAGAGAACTGCTTGATCTCTAAGGTTGGCAGCTTTATTGCCCTGGAATACAGAGTGTCAGCAGCCCATGTCCTTGGCCGCCTCTGCTGTGGTGTGATCTCAACTTCAGAGCACTATGCATACTCTCTTTTCCATCACAACCAGAGGTCCCTGTGTCCAGCAGCTTAACCCTGTACAACCCGGTCTCCAACACTGGTTCAAGCCTTGGGGAAGAAAAATATTAGGAAGGAAAGGAATTCTGTTAAAAACATCTTTTCCTGGAAAGCAGCTCAATTATTACAACTTACTGACCAGAGTGGTGCTATTGAGAAGGGTGGGTGGGACTTAGTGGGTAGCTTTTAGGTATGGAAGATGTGCCCTGGAAGGAACCCCAGCACTTTCCTTTTTCTTTCTTTCTTTTTTTTTTATTTTAAAGAGAAAAAAAAATAGAACAAAATTTCAAAACAACGTAATAGGGTAACAATGGTTAATACATTCTGTATTATTATCTTTAAATTAGTTACTCAGGGTACAAGATATCAGCATTTAATTGTCCAAACAATATTAGCACAAACCTTTCTTTTCAATGAACTAAGCAAAATTAGTAGTGTATCTATCTTAAATATCTTATATAATTTTTTTCTTTTCCCTTCTTTCTTTTCTCCATTCCCATCCCAGTTTCTTTTTCCTTTTGAACAGTTTCTTCCTGTTTTACCGTATCTATTGTAGATTTTGGATCTTATTTACTCTTTCAGTTTCTCACACTAGGGAGACAATATGATGTTTACAAATGTGCATCCAGTTTATTTCACTTATGAGTATTTTCTCGAGTTGCATCCATTTACATATAAAAGTCTCCAGTTTATCTTTCTTTATGGCTGAGTAGTACTCCACTGTATAAAAATACCAATCCTTTTTATCCATTCCTCAGTTGATGGGCATTTGGGTTGCTTCCACAATCTAGCTATTACAAATTGTGCTGCTATAAACATGGGTGCACATATATCGCTGTGGTATGATGTTTTTAATTCTTCTGGGAAGATACCCAGAAGGGGAATAGCTGGATCAAATGGGACCTCCAATCCTAGTTTTTGTTTTGTTTTGTTTTGTTTTTTTGTGGGTACCGGGGGTCAACCTCAGGCCCTCGTGCGCCAGCAGGCACCCGTGCCACTGAGCAATATCACCGGCCCTTTTTTCATATGTGGGTTCCACGAGTCAAACTCAGGCCCTTGCGCTTGCCTGGTAGGCACTTACACCGCTGAGCCATCTCACTGGCCTCCAATCCTAGTTTTTTGAGGAATCTCCACACTGATTTCCATAGTGGCTGCACCAGTCGACACTCCCACCAACAGTGGAGAAGGGTTCCTTTTTCCCACAGCCCCTCCATCATTTGTTATTGGTTGATTTCTCGACAATAGCCATTCTTTCAGGGGTGAGATGGTATCTCAGTGTTGTTTTAATTTGCAACTCTGGAATGACCAGTGATGTTGAACATTTTTTTGTATATTTATTTGCCGTTTGTATTTCTTCATCTGAGAAGTGTTTATTCATTTCAGATGCCCATTTTTGGATTGGGTCTTTAAATTTGGGAAGTCTGACTTTTTTGAGTTCTTTGTATGTTCTCGATAGTAATCCTTTGTCTGAGGAACAGCTGGCAAACATTTTTTCCCACGTTGTGGGTTGTTCCTTTTTCTTTCTGTTTATTTCTTTCTTTCCTTAATTAGCTGGCCATGAGGCCCGCAGTTGTACTCCACCATGTCTGTCTGCTATAATGTGCTACTTGGCTACAAGCCCACGAGCAATGATGCCAGGCCAATCATGGACTGAAACATCTAAACTGGGAGCCAAATAAACCTTTTCTGTTTGTGAGTTAATTATCTCAGGTATTTGTTACAGTGCTGGAAAGCTAACTGACACATTATCTGACTTCCAGCCCTAGTCAATTCCTCTTCTAATAATTCCTAAAGCCACTAAGGGCACCTCACTGTCCACCAAAGAAGCCATCTTTGGCCATCCCTAGCCTTCTTCCTTCTTCTGCTCAGGCTATGGAAGGCCGTATTTACTGTGGAAGACACTAGGGCCCACTGTCCAAGTGGCAGTGAGTATAGCTGAGCTGGCTGCAGGCGCTGATGGTAAAGCTATGCTCAGAGGCTCTTATAAATTATACAAGTGCAGCCATTTCACCTTTTCCTACTCCACCCCCACCACACCAAGGCTCTGTACCCAGCTTAGACAAAGGGAAAAAGAAGGGTTCTGTCCCCTCCAGCAAATGCACTCCTGTCTGGGCCCTCTCTACAGGCCTCCAAGCAAGTGCAGAGGTGCCGCCCTCTCTGTGCCCAGTCCCTGCTATGCAGGTTACTCTTCAGCTTTGCCAAAAAGTCTGCTGATTTGAGAGAGGAAGGGGAAACTTGCGAGGCTCTGTGAAGCTTCTCTGAAAGTTTTATGAACAGGATTCCAGTTGTGAAGGCTATTATTCTGCAGCCCACCAGCTGCTCTGCTGCCTGCTCCAGCCATCTGCACGCTGCTCTGCCTCGGAAAGGCAATGCAGGAATCCTGCCCTGCAGCCAGAGCAGATCTGAGCAAAGCACCCTTGCTGTTAACACCGCTGGTTGCTAGCCAGGAAAACTTCCAAGTTGCTTTGTGTAATTTTTGTTTTCCCTTCTATTTTGCCCCTCCTCTGGGGTGGCCACTGGCCAAAATCAGTCACCTCCAAGTCTTTCCAGGGTTGCTTCAATCACCTGCTTCAGCCCAGCCTGGGGGACACATTTTGTTTACACAAACCAGTGGGATGACTGATTAGTATTCATGGCCAGAAATACAGGAACTGGCTCTTGGTTGCAGGAGAGTGAGCTGTCTTCAGAATTAAACTCTGAATTCTCCACTCTAGGTGCCACCTTATCCCATCTTCTGTCAACTAGGTCTCAGCCCCTCCAGCAAGTCCTGGCAGGTGCCCAGAGGCCGCAACTTGCCCAGGGCCCAGGCTTCTCCTTCTGACCTAGTGACAAGTTACTAACAAGGTAAAGGACCAAAGAAGATGACCAGTGGGATATTTCTGTGTGCTAAGATCAAGATCCGAATCTAGGACTGCACAGGGAATTCTTTGGTAGGGAATTTGCAGGCAACTCTCTGTCTCCTCAAGTGGCCTGCAGCAATTGGTGAGGAGGTCACAATGCAGCCAAGAGCCAGGCTGTTCCACACTGTGCCAACCCCTACCCCTGAGTCATACTGCAGATGGTCTCATATGGACACTGTCCCTTGGACCAAAGGCAAGAGGTGTGGTGATGGAAGGGAGAGATGAGAGTCAGAGATGTCATACTGTGTCCCCCATCTCACCTTCCCCAAGGCCACCGCTGCACCAGGAGCACACAGCCAGCCTCTGACCTTACCTGGAAAGTCTGATGCTTGTTTTAAATGGCCTGTTCCCCTGACTTGCAGCGCAAGAGGTCTAATGAGAACCAAAGATGATGGCTTAGAAACAGACTGGGCTTTGGTGACAAACACTCACACTTCAAAGGCCTCAATTTAAATAGCTCTCTGTTATGGTTTATACCTGGATGTCTCCCCAAAGCTTCGTGTTTTCATAGGTGGGGCTTTTGGGAGGTGATCGAATCATGGGCGTGTGACACTTAGCAGTGAACTAGTCCACTGATGAGTTTAGAGCTAAACGTGGTTTGGGAGGGGAAGCCTGGCTGGAGGAGGCGTATCACTGGGAGCCTGGCGTGGAAGGGTAAATCTCTGTCCCTCTGTCTTGATATCTCTCTGCTTCCCGACACCATACCATAAACAAGCCTCCTTTGTCATGTTCCTCTGCCATGCCAACCTGCCTTGGAGCCAGCCAACTATGGACCGAAACCTCTACAAACTGTGAGCCAAAATAAACCTTTCCTCCTGTAAGCTGTGGGTGTCAGGTATCGTGTCCCAGCAACGAGAAAGCAACTAAGACACTCTCCTTGCAATTCAGGGGAGCCTCGGTAATAATATCACTGAGTATGGATGTGTGTGAAGACGACAAAGCAGGTTCCTCGCGTTACTGTTTTAATTCGCCTGTGTAAACCACCCAGGATGAACGCTAAACAGGTTTATTCTGGGGCCTGAGCAAATGCGCAGGGGGTAACTGTGCTCTTCTCAGAACCAACTGCAGAAGTCTGGGCAAGGTGAGTAGGGGGTCCCTACGGGAAATGGGGTCCTGGGGAGGGACTCTGACTGCCAAAAGAAGGTCTGACACTTGTCACTCTCCTCGTCATGACATACAACTGAGACAGGAGTTTTTAGCAAACCACCCCAGGGTAAAGCAGCCCCAGTAGACAGGCCACTCTAGCTTTCTACCTGGAGCATCTTGTACCTGTGCTTCCCCTGCCCAGAGCACCCTTGACCTTTCTGTATCCCCCCCACAGGGCTTCCAGCCTTTTCTCCCCCAGGCATGGGAACAGGGGAAAAGTGGAAGAAAGAGTGAGCCCTGTCGAAGGACCTGTAGCTTCTTCCTTTGCTGCGCTTTAGCTCCCAACCAGCCTTTGCAAGGAAAGTTAAGCAATTTTAGTTAGGAGTTTAAAATGCAACCCAGCACACTGAGCAGAGGGAATAATGGTCCAAACCATAGGAGGAAGTACATTATTTTTGGATACCTCAAGAAGCTAAGAAGAAGCTGGAAAATACCCACTGAGCCAGTGTTAAAGGTGAAGGTAGGGGAAAGTAAAGTAGAGGACCAATCCTCAGGAGGGGGCTGCAAATAGACTTTACTCTTCTAAAGGGATAGGATCTCAGGCACAAACAGAGGCCAACAAGGCTGGGACCACCAGGGGCACGGCCAACTCCTGTGACACCCAGAACGCTGGGTAAGGAAGACAGGGCTTGGTGTGCAGGCTCAGAGGCAGGATCAGAATGAAGAGCCAGGGAGAAGCCTGGCTGGGGGCCAGGGAGGAAAGGAGAGTGGATCCTCTATCCTGGTGAGGGGGGATGGTGAAGCATAAAAAGCGAGAAAGAACATTGCTCCGGTCTGAACATTTGAGTTCCCCCAAATTCATGTTGAAATCCTCACCCTCAAGATGAAGATATCAGGAGCTGGGTCTTTGAGAGCTGACCAGGCGGTGGGAGTAGAGCCTTCGTGAATGGGATTAGAGCCCTTTCAAGAAGAGGCCAGAGAGAAGCTCGAGGCCCCTGTACCATGTGAGGACGCTGGAGACACCATCTATTGTCACTGGCCCTTGCGAGTCCTTGCTTCAATGGTAATGGAAATCAAAACTGAGGCAATTGGCATGAATTTACAGAGGAAACAAAGTTCTTATTGGAAAGTAAGAGAAAACGGGGTGGGGGCACAGTCCTCACAAAGATCAATCCAGTTCCTTAATGAAGTAAGACAAAATAGGGAAGGGACTTTAGTTTGAGGAATTAAAGGGGGACACAGTTCTGACAAAGATCAGACTGGCCCATTAACAAAGAAAAGGACCAGTTTTGTGGAGAGCTGGGCTGGGGTCTGTTGATTATCTCAGTCCTGGTTTCATAGCCCAGAGGAGTCCTTGTGGCTTGAGGGGAAATTTGGTTTCTGTGATTTAATTGTTTTTGCTTGAGGGGGGTGGGGTGTACACCTCAGCTCCCTCCACAGGGTTAATTGCTACCTCTTGTGGGAGAGGAGGGTGACCTCATCATAAGGGGTCTGCAAAGCTCTGCCTTTGCTGGAATCTGTGGTGGTTCCATGTTTAGGACAATGTCCAGAGACTTCCAGGCATTGCTCCAGAGGGCTGGAACCGGACATTGCAAAAGCTGGCAATTGGGTGTCCCTGAAAATCCTAAAAATTACTTTGGTTACTCTTATCTTGATGTGCTCAGAGATGAATGGAAATGAGATAAGCTGGGTAACTTTAGGGTTAATAAACTTTTTATTACCAACACTCCTTACCTGATGAGTATACATACATACAGAGTTAAACAGGGATCTGACCCAAAATTCTAAGACACTAAAGGGACAGAAAAAATGAAAGCGGAGATGCCAAGTTTCATCCTGCTTTTAGTTACCCATTGGGCATCTGCAGGCCTGGCCTTTAGGTTCTTGTTACACTCTGAGCCAGAAAGTATCTCCTTGGGGCTGGGGATACATCTCAGTGATGGAGCACTTGCCTAGCATAGGTCAGCCCTTGGTGGGATCCCCAGCACCACAAAAAAGAAAGCGGACCATCATCAGATATGGAATCTTCCTCAATCTTGGACTTCTCTGCTCCAAAAATAAATTTATGTTGTCTATAATCTATCCAGTCAATGGTATTTTCTTACAGCAGCCCAAATGAACTGAGACAAAAGTTTTGGATGTGTGTGTAGTGGTGAGAAGGCCATTGGTCCACGAGATTGGAGTTCTGGGTCTCTCATCTCTTGGAGCATTCACCTGCCCATGTGCATCATAGGGAATGAACTGTGTCTTGTCACGTCTCATCGATTCCATGGGACGATGGGCCTAGATGTACAGTATGTGATGGAGTTCAACACACGTGCACAGTGTGAAGGATTCCTTGAAAGGAGGAGTTAAGGTTGACACCCAGGTGGATAGCTCCAGCTCCCCACAAGGGGTTTTCTTTGGATAAATCTCCATTGCAACATGAGCCCCAGGCAGGTTGGACACTATTTAATCAACTGCATACCCACTGTAGGCTATGTTAGAGTTGGGGATGCTAGAGTGACCCAGGGAAAAACTGACCCACTCCTCCCCTTCAGGAACTAGCAGCCAGGTAAGGCCAAGGGAAACTTACCGACCTCAGCTGATCCTGTGCTTCCAGCACGCCAGTGGGCAAAGTTCCAAGCCAGTTCTTCCCATGGGGACTCTGATGCCTTCCATCTGCCACTTCTTGGAAGCCATGGACCACAGAATTTGATCAAATGCTTGATCGAATTAATAGGAAGCACAAAGAATATTAGGTAGGGGTGAGAAGGACTAAGATGGGGCAAGGATTGAGGAGAAAGCTGCAATAATAAGACCTGGCTGTACTAACCAAAGGCAAAGGACTCTGCAGGAAGAGCATCCTGTCTGGTGTGACTGACCCCCTGGCCCCAGCTGGAAGGAGCAGCAATTACTTCCTCAGGCTCACTACACTAAGTCAGCATTGGTTCTGGGCTGAGTTATCCTCATTTATTTCTTTTCATCTCCCCGAATGCTTCTACACAGCTGAATTTTGAGCTGGCCAGCCTTGTAGGTAGGGTCTTCAGGATCTGACTTGAGAACTCCAGATACAACCCAAATATAGAAAATACCCTACCCATCTACAGCAGGGCAGGGATGGGAGCTCCACTGCTGGAAACCCTTACCCCTTGGAGATGCTGTCAAAAGCCTGCATAGCTAGTGCCCTGGAAACCATCAGATTTCAGCCTTGTTGGTCACTTGCACCTCAGTGTTAATGAGTTCATCTTAAAGGAAGGAAAAGATCCTAAAGGGTATTCTCAGAAGGGCCCAGAGATAGGAGAGAGATGCTCCTAATACAGCTGGAGACGAGCAAAGATGTGAACTTACCCGGAGACTAGAATAAGGAGAGGGAGGGAGGCAGTAGAGGGTGACAGAAGGAAAAGCAGAGGAGACATGGGAGAAAAGAGACACAGAAAGAGGACAATTATGCCTGAAACAATGACATTATGTTTCCGACTTACCTCATCTGGCACAAGCTACCAGGGGCTTGTTTCCTGTGACTTAGACTGTACACTAGCTGTGGTCCTAATGAGTGTCTCCAACAGCCCAATTCTCTTGCCTTTTTGGAGACCAAGAGCAGACATGCATCTGGACATATGCAGAACCCATCCCATCCCATCCCATCCCATTGCATCACATGGGAAAACTAGAGGTTCCCAGAAGCAGAAATATGGAGAAAGTTGGCATCCTTGGAATCAGGCACCCATAGGATGGTTGTGCTTATCATTTTCCTCACTAGCACTCTCTCCAGAGCTTGGTCTCTGCCCTGCACACTTAGGCCACAAAGGCCCATGCCTTCCTCCAACGCCACCTGGTTTTACCTCCTATAGACCCGGCATATGAAGCTGGAAAGAGACTAAACGAGCAGGAACAGATTAAGTTTGGGAGCAAGAGAAACTGAGTTTATACAGGCCACGTTTCATTGCGGTCACGGTTTGAATGTGATCCTCTAGCTATGTTGTTCTGGTTGACAGGACAATAAGGACATCTGAAGGCTGTCCATACAGCTGACAGTTCAGCAAGTGTTGTCCTAAAACCATTCCTACTGCTCAGATCTTAGACCACTCAATTTTCATGGCTCTGGGAGTTGGAAATCAGTTCAATTATTTCCTCAATGAACAAATTTAGAGTGAGAGTCTATTATATATACCTCAGGGACTTGCCAGAGGACTGGGAAAACGGGCAAATGTGCCAGCTTTAGAGCAGCTAGAGTCACCCACACCTCCTACCCTGTTGAGAGAACTTGAGTGTGTGAAGAGTGGACACCCTCTTGTGACCTCAATTCATGAGAGAAGCAGGAAGTTCCAGAGGAGAACTCTGAGAGCCGTGGACTCCAGGCTAGGAAGAGAAGGCAGAACGCTGGGATCCAGGGATGAAAGAAATCCACCCCCTGGAGCCAAGGATCTGGAGTGAGGAAGAGTGGCTCCACCATCTCAGGATGCTTCTGGTAACTGCCTAAGAATGACCCTTCCCTGACAGATGAAGTTGGACAGAGCCACACAGACGCTTCCAACTTGTAAATGTGGAAACAAATTCATTCGTTCGCTCGTTCATTCACTCACTCAACAACAATTTTTTGGGTACCTGCTATTTGCCAGGCACCCTGGAGATAATAGTGCTATAGAATGTAAATAAGGTTCATGCCTGAAAGAAGCTTATGGCCTAGTGTAGTATGCCCTAAATTTTTTCACATCATACTACACATAGAAACTTGTTTAACGTGTATCACGTATCAGGGTGAATGATGAAGTCACTGGCTAGAAGGGACCAGCTCAGATCCTTTGGTTAGCCCCGTCTGCTTCCACCAGTCCCAAGGGAGGAGATCGGGAGCACAGTACGCCCTTTACCAGGGCACACGGGGGAGGGATATAGTTACAGCTACAGATCAGCTTTTCACTTCTCGCTCTTGGGGCAGCTGCGGTTAATGGAGGAGTGGGCACTATAACTCGTGTTAGACCTCAGAAGAGCAAACTCTTAAAGCACTCCCCAAATGAAGAAATGGGGTGTGTGTCCCCCTTCCCCTTGAATCTGAGTGAGCCTGTGGTGGCTTTGACCAATTGAGCATGGGAAGGACACTGTGACTGAGGGGGGAGCTGTGACCAGGCAGCTTCCGCTTCGTTCGCAGAGTGCATACACGGAGAACGGAGCCTGTGTGTGAGAATTCTCATTACACTGAGACACCACCCCGGAGAGACCGCGTGTGCCTGCTGGGGAGACAGCCACGGCTGAATCCACACTGAGGACAGCACCAGACATGCGGCAGAGAAGCCCTCTCACGAGGCTCATTCAAGTCTCCCCAGACCCTGTGGAGCGGAGAAAGCCATTCCCACTACCCTCTGACTTCCCGACCCTTAGAATCTGTGACATAATAATGTTTGCTCTTTCACCCCACTGGGTACTGGGGAGACTGTTATGCAGCAACAGAACGGCCAGCACCCAGCGGAAGATGCTAAGGGGCCCCGTGGTGGGGAAACTCTCCACAGCATGCGAGGAGAAGGTGCTTAAGCTCTGTCACTCTGGCACCAGGGAGTGGGGCGGGGGACTAAGATTCTCTGGTGCTACAAACCATGAGGAGAGCAGGAGAACGACAGCTGCCGAGACAGCCTTTTCCTCATCCTTCCCAGCGGTGGAAGGTTAGTCTCTGGTGGTGGTGACAGCCAGTTCCTGCAGCCTTTTCACAGATTTTGTCACACTAAATTCCCTGCTTTAGACTTTTCTTTGCTGACAAGAGCCAGAGCGGCCTCAGACACCCACACCTGAAATGGCCTGGTCCAGGCCATGCCCTGCCTAGACTCCCAGAGCGGATTTGATTCCTGTCCATTTCAGAGACTGGATTTCAGTCGTATTGGTTCATTGAGCTGCCCAGAATCCTTACGGTGAATTCCCTTTGTTTTGCCAAAATGGATTTCTGTTGTCTGCAACCAAGAACCCTAACTCATATAAAAGTTAGTCTACAAACAAACTGGATGCCTTGTACACCCCTGTGACCATTAATCCTGATACATCAACTTCCCTGGATTGAGAAACAGTGGTGTCTGGGTGCATCAAGAGGGCGTGGCCTTCGGGACTATATGTGGCCCCTCACCCGTTCTCTGGCGCTGTTACTCTTCTCTGCTTCCTGGCCACCACGAACACCATAGATTTCTTTCACCACAGGCTTCCATCATATTTCTGCCTTGGCGCCAGCAAGTCATGGACTGAATCCTGAACTGTGAACCAAACTAAAATTCTCTTCCTTTAAATTGTGGGTATTGGGTGCTGTGTATAGGGGCAACTTTCTTTGTACAGAAAGGAATATTCAGGCAACACTCTGGTACTTCAAGTTAATGTTCCAAATATTACGGAAATGAATGCAAACTTCTAGTTTTCCCTAAGCTTTTAAGTTCAACTTAGAAATAAGTTTCCATTTCAAAATCTTGCGAATTTCCACAATAATGTTTAAGGAGATTTTTATAAGTTAATTAAATTCGTTTGACTATTTTAACTGTATTTATAAGTCCAATATACTCAATATCCCTTTGAGATTAATTCAGCTGCCTAGCTAGTCAAACAACTTTCTCAAGTGCTTAAGTAATTCTTACAAATCTAATAAATTAGGTTTATAAACATGATGATGAAGTTCTTTTAAATATGCCAGTGCTATTTACAGACTAAGATTCTCTTGCAATTTTTAGCTTAAAATCTAGACTAATTGCTGAATATTCTGAGTAGCCACATTTTTCAAAAACTTTTGGGTCCCCTTACATCCTATTTCACATCCATTCTGCCCACTTTTCGCTTTAGTCATTGCCATAGCAACCAGCGTCACACAGGTGAAGGCCTGGCAGTATTTCTTATCCTCAGTATCTTTTGTTTTTCATCTGTATTTTGTTCAGCCGGCATCATGGCAAGGGATCTCCAGTACCTGCTCTACATTCATCCATGCTCCATCCTGGAAGTGTAAGGGATTTGATACCCTGGAAGGGAATCCATGAGAAGCCCGTGGATAAAGTCTGTCTGATTCACATTCTACATGATTCCTTAGAGATGCCCAGGAGGACAGAGCCACAGTTGCCCTCAGCAATGCCCAACTCAATTATGCACGAGTTTTATAGTTTTACTTCTGTTCCCTGTAATCCTTTATTAAAATGAACTTAGGCTTTCTGCCAACTCGGCTTTAGGAGGGACAGTATAGACAAACTCTAATATGCACAAATTATTTAGCAAAGACAAACACCAATATGCACAAGTGATTCTCAGGTTTTACACAATAGTGATACCATGGGTTTGATTTTCTTCATGACCTCTGTTCCCATTCTAAATCATCCACAGTGTTGAAAACCCCACCAGAGCTTCTGTAATAAAAGGCTACAAACTGGGCAGTTTAAAACAACTGAAATGTATTCTGTCACAGAAGTCTGAAATTAGGATGCCAGCAGGGCCGTGCTCCCTGTGGGGCTCTAGGTAGAATGCTTTTTTACCTCCTCTTAGCTTGTTAGTGGCCAGCAATCCTTAGCATCCCTTGGCTTACAGCTGTATCACCCCAATCTCTCTCTCCAACTTCACACGGCCCTGTCCCCATGTATATCTTCACATCATCTTCACTATGTCTGTGTCCAAGTTCCCTGCCCCCTTTGTAAGGACACCACTCATTGCATTATGGCCCACCCTAAGGACCTCATCTTAATTAGGTTACCTGCAAAAAACATTTGCAGATCATGATGAGGTAATAGGAATTAGGACTTCAGATAATATTCTTGGTAAAACACAGTTCAACCCATAGCACTCACAAAGGAAACAATTACATAATTCTAATCAAATAGTTTCCTGTCAGCTGGCCACTTTGAAAATTAACCAAATTCTGGCAGAATCTGTATCAGAAACTGTGGGTCTCCAGGACAAACACAGAGCCATCTTCCACAGTCACCGTATCGGCCAAAATCTAAGTTCACACCTTGTGAAAGGGATTGTGGAAACACCCAAACTACAGTGGCACCTCAGCTCAGGAACTTAGTTCTTTCCACAGTTCTGGTCACAAACCAGATTGGACGTGAAATGAATTAAATTGCCCCATAAGGTCAACCTTGAACCTAACCATTGAATTTGATTCAGTTCTTGTCCAATTTAGTTTGCAACCAGAATCATGGAAAGACTTAAGTTTGTGAACCGAGGTACACTGTATGCATTCTTTTTTTTTTTTTTTTTGTGGGTACCGAGGGGTCGACCTCAGGACCTCGCGCGCCAGCAGGCGCCCGTGCCACTGAGCGATATCACCGGCCCCTTTTTTGTATGTGGGTTCCGGGAGTCGAACTCGGGCCCTCGCGCTTGCAAGGCAGGCGCTTAAACCACTGAGCCATCTCACCGGCCCACTGTATGCATTCTTTAATTCAGCTTTAGCTAGAAAATGTAGGGAGGAAGCAAAATTTCCAATTGCTCAGGAAGTCTCCTGAGAAAAATGAGAGGTTATTGCTATAGGTGTTTTGAAAAGAAATAAGTCCTTAAAGAGCCATTAAAACTTCTTAGGTAGAAAAGAAAAATAATAATGAGTATTTACATACTTGTAAACAAATAATATAAGCTAGTTCTATTCACATTCTATATCATCATCGAGTTGAAATTCTATCTAGTTTGCTGAAAAGTGCAAAGACTTTTGCTATAATATTTAAAGTTTTTGATATACTACATAGAAAACCCCAAAAACTCCACTGAAAAATCTTCTAGATTTAATAACCAAATTCATCAGTATAGCTGAATACAAAGTCAACACTCAAAAATCAATAGCATTCCTGTACACAAGCAACAAACTCACAGAGAGAGAAATTAGGGAAGCCACACCCTTTACAATAACATCCAAAAAAATGAAATATTTAGGAATCAATCTAACAAAGGAAATAAAAGATCTATACATTGAAAATTACAGTACTCTGAAAGAGGAGATCAAAGAGGATATCAGAAAATAGAAAGATAGCCCTTGCTCATGGACAGGAAGAACAAACACAGTGAAAATGGCCATACTCCCAAAATTGTTATACAAATTTATTGCAATCCCAATCAAAATACCATTAGCATACCTCACAGACCAAGAGAAAGCATTCTTAAAATTCATCTGGAATGAAAAGAGACCTAGAATGGCAAAAGCATTTCTGGGCAACAAAGACAAGTCGGAAGGCATCACAATCCCAGACCTGAAATTATACTACAAAGCTACTGTGTTAAAATCAGTATGGTATTGGCAAAAATAAAAAATAAAATAAAAAACAGACATGAGGATCAGTGGAACAGAATAGAAGATGCAGATGCAACTCCAAACACATTCAGCCACTTTATCTTTGACAAAGGGGCCAAACGTGTTCACTGGAAGAAAGATAACCTCTTTAATAAATGGTGCTGGAAAAACTGGCTTTCTGGGCCGGTGAGATGGCTCAGTGGCGTAAGCGCCTGCCTTGCAAGTGCGAGGGCCCGAGTTCGACTCCCGGATCCCACATACGGAAAAGGGGCCGGTGATATCGCTCAGTGGCATGGGTGCCTGTTGGTGCGCGAGGTCCTGAGGTCGACCCCCCGGTACCCACAAAAAAAAAAAAAAAAAAAAACTGGCTTTCTACATGCTGAAGACTAAAACTAGACCCATGTCTACCACCATGCACTAAACTAAAGTCAAAATGGATCAAGTATCTAAATATTAAAACAGAAACACTAAATCTACTAGAAGAGAAAATAGGTAGAAATCTTGAAGACATAGGTGTAGGCAGAGACTTCCTGAATGAAACCCAGACTGCATGGGAAATACTACAAAGAATCAACAAATGAGATATCACCTTACTAAAAAGCTTTTGCACCACAAAAGAAATCACCAACAGAGTGAAAAGGCAACCCACAGAGTGGAAAAAAATTATAGCCAGTTGTCTCTCAGACAAAAGACTTCTATCTAGAGCATATAAAGAATTGAAAAAAATCAGACCTCCCCCCCAGATTCAAAGACCCAATCCAAAAATGGGCATCTGAGATGAATACACATTTCTCAGATGAAGAAATACAAATGACAAATAAATATATGAAAAAATGTTCGACATCATTGGTCATCCAACAGATGCAAATTAAAACAACACTGAGATTCCATCTCACTCCAGAAAGAATGGCTATCAAGAAATCAACCAATAGGGCCGGTGAGATGGCTCAGCGGCTTAAGCGCCTGCCCGGCAAGCGCGAGGGCCCGAGTTCGACTCCCGGATCCCACATACGAAAAAGGGGCCGGTGATATCGCTCAGCGGCACGGGCGCCTGCTGGCGTGCGAGGTCCTGAGGTCGACCCCCCGGTACCCACAAAAAAAAAAAAAAAAAAAAAAAAAAAAAAAAGAAATCAACCAATAGCAAATGCTGGCAGGGCTGTGGGGAAAAAGAAACCCTTCTCCACTGTTGGTGGGAGTATGGACTAATGCAACGATTGTGGAAATCAGTGAGGAGATTCCTCAAAAAACTAGGATTAGAGGTCCCATTCAACCCAGCTATTCCCCTTCTGGGTATCTTCCCAGAATTAAAAACAACATACCACAGCAATATATGTGCACCCATGTTTATAGCAGCAGAATTTGTAATAGCTAAATCTTGGAAACAACCTAAATGTCCATCAACTGAGGAATAGATTAAAAAATGTGATTTTTTTAATATAATGGAGTACCACTCAGCCATAAACAAGGATAAACTTGAGACTTTTATAGGTAAATGGATGCAACTCAAAACCATACTCATAAGTGAAATAAATCAGACCCACATGTGTAAACATCATATAGTCTCACTAGTGTGAGAAGCTGAATGAGTAACTAGGACCCAAAATGTACAATGGATATTGTGAATTGGGAAGAAACTCTTCAAAAGAAAAGATAAACTGTGATGGAGGAAAGGGGAAAGGAAGGAAAAGAAAAGGGAAATATATATATATATATATATATATATATAAACAAGATAGTTAAGATAGTTATACTGCTAGTTTCCCTTAGTTCATTGAAAAGAAAAGTTTGTGCTAATATTGTTTGGACAATATTTCATGCCTATATCTTGTACCCTGAGTGAACTACTCTGAAGATAACAATACACAATCTATTAATTATTGTTACTCTCCTGTTATCTTGTTTTGAAATTCTGGGTTTTTTTTTTCTTCTTTTTAAAATAAAAAAATGAAAGAGAAAAAATAAAGTTTTGTTCTTATGGTTCCAAGGATTTTGACTTAAAACGTTAAAACTAGTATGTTGTCTTGTGTAAATACATCGGAGGGAATGTTTATTGTAGAAAATCCTGTCTGTTGGGCATGACAACACACACCTGCAATACCAGATTCTAGGGAGGCTGAGGCAATAAGGTCACATGTTTGAGGCCAGCCTGGGCAACTTGGTAAGACCCCATCTTAAAGAAAAATTTTTAAAGGCTGAAGATATTGCACAGCTCTAGAGTGCCTTCTTACCCTGTGTTCAATCCCCAGTATCACACCACACACACATACACACACACACACAAAGAGGACTGCATCCCAATGCAGCCATATTCAAAGGTAGGGCCTAAAGAGATGGCTGGTTCACGAGGGCATTGACCTCATAATTCATGGATAAGTTCATGAGTGGATGGGCTGTTAGGAGGTGGGGTCTTATTGTAGGTCCCTGGAAGCATTCCTTTGAAGAGAATTTATTTTCCCTACTCCCTCCCCCTCCCTCAGGTTCTTTCTGTCTCTATCTTTCTCTGTCTTTCTCTCTCAGCAGCCTCCTTCCTAGCTGCCATGAGAAGAGCAGCTTTGCTTTGCTGTGCTCTCTACCACAAAGCTCTACCCCACCACAGCACAGAAACAAGAGAACCAACTGACCATGAACTAAAACCTCTGAAACCATGAGCCAAAATAAATATGTCCTCCTTTAAGTTGACTTTCCCAGGTATTTTATCACAGTGACACAAAGCTAACACACCAGGCATGGTGGCATATGCCTGTAACACCAGCTACTCAAGAGGCTGAGGCAGGAGGATCACAAGTTTAAAGTCATCCTGGGCAATATAACAAAATTTTGTCTCAAAATAAAAATGACAACGGTGAGATGGCTCAGTGGCGTAAGCGCCTGCCTTGCAAGCGCGAGGGCCCGAGTTCGACTCCCGGATCCCACATACGGAAAAGGGGCCGGTGATATCGCTCAGTGGCACGGGCGCCTGTTGGCGCGCGAGGTCCTGAGGTCGACCCCCCGGTACCCACAAAAAAAAAAAAAAAAAAAAGAAATACTCTGGGTTCAATCCTCAGGACCACAAAAGAAATAGAAATCATTAAAATGATCATAGGGTAAGGAAATAAGAAAAAAGAAAAAATAGAATCAAGTTATATCATGTACAGGTACAAATTCTCTATGATGAATACGATCATTATGTATATCTAAAATGTACCAATAAAATCAGATTGAAAAAAGTGATCATACACCATGACCAACTTGGTTTCATTGCAGAGATGCAAGGATGGCACTGCATGTGCAAATCGACAAACGCAATACAGCACATGAACAGAATCAAAGATAAAAATCACATGGTTATTTCAATAGATGCAGAAAAAGCCTTAGACAAAATCCAACTTCCCTTCATGACAAAAGCCCCAAATAAAAGCTATATATGACCAACACATAGCCAAATTTTATTGAGTGAGAAAAGCTGAAAGTGTTTTCTCTAAAGTCAGAAATGAAAGAAGGATGTCCATTGTCATATCTCTTATTCAATATAGTACTGGACTCCTTAGCCAGAACAATCAGGCAAGATAAAGAAATAGAAGGAATACAAATAAGAAATAAAGAAATTAAATTATCCCTGTTTGTGGATGGTATGGTTCTAATACCTTAAAAAACCTAAATAGTAGAGCAAAAAGTCTCTTAGAATTGAAAAACAAATTTGGCAAAGTAGGAGGCTACAAAATCAACATACAAAAATCAGTAACTTTCCTATACACCGATAACGAACTTGCTGAGAAGTCAGGAAAATAATACTATTCACAATAACCTCAAAATAGACAGATGGGTGGATAGAGAGATGGAAAAAATAAACCTAGGAATAAACTAACCAAGGAGGGTAAAGACCTCTGTGATAAAAATTTTACAATACTAAACAAATGGAAGAAGACACTAGAAGATGGAAAGACTTACCATGGATTAGGGGAATTATTATTGTTTAAATGGCCATATTACTTAAAGAAATCTACAAATTCAGTGCAATCTCCATCAAAATACCAATGTCATTCTTCACAGAACTAGAAAAAACAATCCTAAAACTCATATGGAAACGAAAGAAACTTAAGCAATCCTGAACAAAAAAAACAATGCTGGAAGCATCACAATACCCAATTTCAAAATATACTATAAAGCCATTATAACAAAAGCACCGTGATATTGGAATAAATATAGACGCATAGACCAATGCAATAAGACAGAGAACTCAGCTACAGCCATCTGATTTTCAATAAAGGTGCCAAAAACATGTTGGAGAAAAGACAGGCTCTAACTAATGGTGCTAGGAAAACTGGATATCCACATATAAAAGTTAGAAACTAGATCCCTGTCTCTCACCCCATACAGACGCACATTAAAGTGGATTAAAGATCTTAGTGGAAGACTTGAAACTTTGAAACTACTAGAGGAAGCCATAAGGGAAACGCTTCAAGATATAGGCATAGGTAACTTCTTAAACAAAACTACCTTTGAATATATGAGATTTGCGGGGGGATATTTTAGATACAACAATAACATGGGGGGAAAGGAATTCTTGTATTTGGGGGGAATATAAATTAGTATAGACAATACAGAAATCAGCATAGAGGTTCTTTGAAAAACTAAAAATAGAACTATAATGTAGCTATAGTACCACTCCTCTGCATTTACCTAAAGGAATCAAAATCAGCATATTATAAAGATACCTGCATACTCTTGTTTACTGTGACACTATTCACTATAGCCAAGTTATAGAATCAGTCTAGGTACCCATCAACAGAGGAATGGATAAATAAAATGTGATATGTACACACAATGAAGTATTATTCAGCAATACAGAAGAATGAAATCATGTCATTCACAAGAAAATTGATAGAACTGGAGATCATCATGTTAAGCAAAATAAGCCAGACTCAGAAAGGCAAGTATCACTTGTTTTATCTCATATGTGGAATCTAGGGTGGAAAAGAGAGATGACATAAAAGTAGAAAGGAGACTTTCAGAGAAGAAGGGAATCGGGAGGGGGAGAGGAAGAGAGTGAGGTTGGGGGGAGGAATCAATGTATGTGTATGCATGTATGAAAATGTCACAAGCATTCTATATAAGATGAAATAAAATCAAAATTTTAAATATAAAAAGAAAATCTGAGAAAATTAGCAAGAAAATAAAATAATGTTTGTGCACCTGAAATTTTAAGCTACATTTGTCATAGGAAGTTGATTTTTCCCAATAGTCTTAGTGATAAATTAACTTACTCTGAGATCATCTGTCTGCCTCAAATTACCTAAACCCTTATAAAAGGATTAAACCAGCTTTATTAACATTAGGAACATAGATAAATGGAATAGTTCTCCTTGCAATATGCAGTGAATAGTAAAGTGCTTCTGATTAAACTTAAGCACAATTTGACAGGGTGATCTTACTGGCTAAGTTGCTTGAATTCAAGTTACACATTACCTCTTTCTTAAGTCTAATGATCACATACCTAACTCGAAACTAGGGTGGCAGCCACTTGATAGGATTTGACTATTTACTTGATTCTACTATAAATTCTTTTCATATTCTCTCTATAATTTATGAATCATTTTGAACCCAGCAAAACAACATTTGATTGATTCATATCCCAGTGTCAGGATATCCCTAACATTGTCCGGCATAATTCTCATAGCCTTCAAGGTCATATGAATGACAAGAAAGAGGACAACTTCACAAAGAACTATCTGATGAAGACCAACTTTCACTGTTGCCATAAGAAACTTCCAAGTGAAAAGTAATGAACTAAGAAGGCCAATTTTTAAAATGAATTCATTAAAACCCTTTAAAGTAAAACAGAGGATCATCGGAAAACATGATACATTCCAGATTTACTTATATTTAAAAGAAAACAAACTATTTCAAGATAAATAAAAACAATTGCCTCCAGATGTTTCATGCTTCTAGACTACTTTGCACCAAAGCCTCTTGTCACTGGTCTTTGGGAACCAATGAGGCAGAAACGCTGCTTGTTAGATTCTGGCTGGATAAGGCAGGCAATGACTCGGGGAGTGTGCACTATTGAAGCTGTTCCACAAAGGCCCCAGCCTCTATTTTTTAAATAACAAAATATCTGTTAGTTTCTAACATGAATCTAAACAGGCTAAAAACTCCATGAGGAAAAGAAATGGGCACTTCTAAGACACAGATAAACCACATATAGATCGTACAGCCAGATGGAGGAGGGCAGAAACTGAGCAATAAACTCATAGTCAATAAAGGTGAATAATTCACCTTGACTTCTAAATGAACAAACAAATATTAATGAGAGGGCATGGAGATCGAGGGTTTCCGTTCACCTGATTCATTCTTTGCTTTGTCTTTTTTCCATCCTGTCTTGCCAGTGCATGGAGCACACAGTTTCCCCATGAAAGGACTCTCTTAAGGCAAAGAGTCATGATGGGGAGAACCCTGTGGCTCCAGGCTTGGGAGTGGGAATCATTTCTTTGAATTCAACATAGAGTGCCTGCAATTTAGTTGGTTCTGGAGGCTTCCGAACAAACCTGAGAGCACCTGGGCTTCATCTTCCAAACCATCTAGAGGCCATCCAGTACTTTCCAGTTGGGTACCTCTCAATTTACCCCCTAGTAGGGTCATGAAACTCACAGGTTACCCAAGATTCCACCTACTCCCAATCCTCCAGCTTCTGGTGGTAATTCTGGACCCAACAGAAATAACATTGCCTCCTGCTCTCTAGGATCTACTGCTGCTGATAGCTGGACAGGGGCTCAAGGCTGTTATGGTCTGAAGGTGCTCCCCGCCCCAATAGCATATGTTGAAACCTACACCCAAAGTGATGCATTAAGAGGTAAAGTCTTGGGGAGGTCATTAGGTCATGAGTGTGATTAGAGTCTTTATAAAAGAGGTCTGAGGGTGCTTGTTCACCTTTTCCATTATGTCCTGCCTGCACCTTGATCTTGGACTTCCCAGCTTCCAGAACAGTGAGCAATAAATTTCTGTTTATAAATTATCCTCTCTCAGATACTTTGTTATGGCATCCTAAGTGGACTAAGCCAAAGGTGTTATCCATTTCCAGGGCTCATTCAAGCACGTGCTAAGCACTATGGGAGTTGCAGGCTGTCATGAATTCTTTATAGGCATTTCACTGCTGAGGCCACTGACCTAGTGTCTAAGTTAACTCATGTATATTCCTGTGCCTGACAAATGTTAAAATGGTGCATTCCAAGGTGATACTCACTTCACTCCTCAGTATCAATTCTGCCCAATAAATGAGATCCCCAAGGAATCTTATTCTCCTCAAAGAATGTCTTGAGTGTTTGAAATAGTAGTGTAGATGATTCTTCTCCTTTACCCTGGGAAGTATCACAAAATATTGTAACCACACTCATCCCTGGTCACAATGTAGAGGAACCCTTGTGCCATCTTTTCCTGACAGTCTGAGCTTCAGACCCTTTTTTGTGAACCAGACATGGTGAATGAGGAAGTAATCATAACAGCAGCACACCAATAACCACCAGTCAGCCGCTAGGATGACCATAAGGGGCAGACGAGCATCGGGGATCCCAAGTGACAATAGTAACAACGTAAGCCATGTTATTAGCACATTCACAGCATTCTATCATAGAACAGCTATAAATTCATGAAGCCACAAGTAATAATAATTGCAGTCAACATTTATTGTCTGCCTATTTTGTCTAATTCAGTTCCAGCATTTTCTCTTGAGTTAGCAAGTTTAAACATCATCTATTAAATTCCTATTACACTATATAAAAATTTGAGATCTTCCACCTCATCCCTTTCTTCTGCTTCTATCTCAATGAAGTTATCATTTTGAATTAAGTTTATGTTCAGAATTTATCATTCTCTGTTTATTTCTGAGCTAGGAAATGATCTGTGGTGATGTTTCCTTTCTTACACTTTGTTTTTCTTGGGGTAAATCATTGCCTCTGTTTTAACTCAATCACTGTATTAAACCTGTGGCTTTTTTCCCATAATCTCTAATAGCTCTGTAAAACACTTCTTAATCAAAATTTTCATACTGTTAGCCAGGCTTGGTGGTACACACCTGTAATCCCAGGATTCTGGGAGTCTGAGGCTAGGGATCGAAAGTTTGAGTCCAGCCTGGGCAACTTAGTGACTTATTGAGATCCTATATCAAAATAAAAACTATGTATATCAGATAACCTATCAGTCCATTTTCCCCCTGGGAGTCCTAAACAGAGTCACCCCATTCTCTGGCTCCATTCTGAGCCAATGCTCCTGACACTTTGGACTTACTGCACAGCTGAAAATCTCACCTCACCCTTCTTCCGGAGTTGGAGCCCAGTGTTACCAGATCACAAACTTACGAGTTTTGAATATGCCCTCCATTGGGACATATTTCCTGACATGCTCTCCATTGGGGCATATTCCCTGATATGCCCTGATAAAGATCATGGGGAAGCCCATCAGTCAGGATGGGATAGATGTTGCCACAATAACACACAACCTTGAAACCTTAGTGACTTCAGCACTAAAGGTTTATTCCTTGCTCCATGACATGGCTGTTCTGCATCTCCTCACTGCAGAATCCAAGTACTAGAAGAGTCATCATCAAAAGCTCTATAGGTTGCTGAGACCAACAGAAGGAAATTGTATAGCAAAGCTTCTTCATGGAGATATATGTCCTTTAAGTGTGACATTTGACGTGGTTGGCCACAGCAACTCAGAGGGGAAAGAGAATTCCTAAAAGACTGGAAACACTGAATAGCACTAATGTTTACTACAAGAAGATAACTTTTAAATAATTTGAATGGCCTAAATGTCTTTGCCATATCTCACACTCAATAATGTCTCAGAATAGGATTCAAGAAACTTTTTCTCCCAGGATTCTGAGCAGAAAGTCTCCTGCATCCTTTAGCTTCCATTGTTGCTGCTCAGACACCTCATGCCAGGTTGTTTCCTGGTCCTTCATATCTGACCTCTTTCCTCTAGTACTGTTGCTGTATTTTTCTCTTTCTTTCCCTGGAAGCTCTTAGGATTACCTTTTTATCCCCGATGTTATAATATTTTACAATGACAAGCTTTGATATGGATTTTTCCTATTTATTTCTCTGGAAGCTTTTAATCTGATGTTCATTTACTCTCTTTCTGGTCAATATTCTTATACTATTTGATAAACTCCTGCACACTGTTCTCTCTTTCTGGTTATTAGATGTCAGCCTCCTGGAACAGTCCTTTATCTTATCTCTACTGTTATGGAAAAAAGCAGGACCAAGCCAGATGGAAGACACTTAGCACCAAGGAACTTAGAAGGCAGACAAGCTTTATTTACATGAGAAGGCTGGGGGACACTGAGGTCCAAATCACTAGCCTCACCTTGGCATTAAACAATCACTTATATAGGTTGTTAGCAGTAAATACAAAAGGCTGATATCAGGATATTCTATAGCTGGCTACATATTGTCTTGTCATACATTGCTAGGCAGGTTTGGTTCAGGCAAGTTAATTGGGGGCTTTCTATCCTATAACAGGGAGGTCAAGGCTAGGGTGAGCAGGAAGAATCAATCACTGTCTTAGACTGAGCAGAGCTGTCTCAGAGTGATAACTCCTTGAAACCTTAGAACGGGTTAACACAACAAGATGCAGTTTGTTTGAGCCATATTTATCTTATATGCTGCATCTGGTGTTGGAATGCCAAGGCTAGCTGAGTTTTGCCACTTTCTAATTATGGGAGCAGTCTGTGCCTGTCTCTTCTGTCCTTCAATACAGTGGCAGACTTATAAGTTTTAAAACTTTTAAGATTTCCTTTACATTTACAGTCTCCTTTACATACTTTCCCATTGTTCTTTTTGGTGTGTTTTTCTAAGACATTTTTCCATTTTACCATCCATCATCTTACATACTTACATAGTTTTATTTTTATTTCTAAGCACTTTTTCTTAAATAATTCATCCTGTCATATTGCATTCCATATGTTCTGTATGTGCACTTTTCCTTAGCCCCTCTCTTCTCATTCAGGAACCTCACAGTCTTAGTTGCTCTCTTCTTGCTGAGCCACAATACCCGACACCCACAAATTTAAAAAGGAACAGTTTGACTCACATTTTCAGTCCATAGTTGCCTGACTCCAAGGCAGACATGGCATGGGGGAAGGGTCTGGCAGAGGAAATCTACTCAAATCATGGTGACCAGGAAGCAGAAAAAGAAAGGAGTAGCCAGGGAAATAGATACACCCTTTCAGTCATGCCCCATAATCCAATCACCTTCCAAAAGTCCCACCTCTGAAAACATGAGGGTCTTAGAGGACATCTATATATAGCCATAACATTCCACCCCTGGCCCCTAAAAGACTCATGTCCATCTCTTTATGCAAAAATGCATTTAGTCAATTCCTAAGAATCACCAAATTCTTAACAGTTTAAGCATTGCTGAAAGGTCCAAGTCCAAAGTCTCCTCTGAGACTCAAGGCAAACTCTTAACTGTGACATCCTATAAAAACCAAAAAGGAAGTCAACCACTGCCAACATACAATGGCACTACATAAACAGTGGGAAAAAGAAGGAAACAGAAAAGAATCAGACTAAAGAAAGACTGAAATCCAGCAGGGCAAACATTAAATTGTGTAGCTCCGTGTCCAGCACCCAGCAAGATGTGAACTCCAAACAGTTTGGATAGTCCCACCCATTTGGCATTTCCAATTGCAGCCATCATGGTCTCTCTTTTGGGATAGACTTGCTCACTACCTGGGGCTTCCTCAGCAGAAGTTTCACATTCCTGGTGTCTCCAATTTCTTGAGGTTCTACTGCACTTTTGGCTTCACTCTTACAGCTGTAAATATTAACCTCTCAAAGGGACACTGCCTGACCTCCCAAGCCTTCCTCTGAAATGTGGGTGGAAGACTCCTTAACACCACAACTATTGCATTTTGCATGCCCATAAAACCAGCACCACATGGATGATGCCAAGGTCTGCCACCAACTTGAGGCATAGCCAGGACTCCATGGACCATGGCTACAGACATGTATGAGTTCCCAGATGGCTGAATACTGTGAACTGAGTTTTGGGGACCCAGTTCCCTAGGAGGCCCTTCTCCAGTGGGTGGCCCTTAGGCTCTCTTCTCAAAGAAAAGTCTTCTACTTTTGCACCTTTGAGTCTTCAAATGTGGAGTCTTGCTGACTCCTGTAGTGCCATCAAAGTATCTTTCCTATTGTCCTGATCCAAAGCACTTGACTTCTTTTTAATGCTAATATTTTTAGCACTCAGGCTCTCCTTGGCCATAATTTTACAGGCCCCAACTTAAAGATGCTTCCTTTCTGGCCACCAACAAAATCCTTCAAATTATTCAGCTCTGATTTTTGGTTCTGATTCGCATGGCAGATGTGGCTAAAGGTCACCAGCAGTACCCATGCCACAACCTGAAATTTTCTTAGCCAGATTAATTGGTCCACTGCCCTTAATCCCAGCCTCCAGCAACATTTCAAGACATGAACAAAATGTAGATAAATTTTCTGCCAGAGTATAATACACATGGTTTTGAATCCAACTGCCGATGGAGTTGTTGTTCCTAATTGAAACTTCCAAAGCCTGGTCTTTACTGTTTCCATTTCTATGAGCATTCTGGTCTTCTGAGTTCCAACCAGAATCTCCCATCAAGCATGGCCTACCACATTCCAGGGCTTATCTAGCCAGCATCTCCAAACCTTTCCAAAATCCTCCCACACTCCAGTTCCAAAGGCTTCTAAACAACATGGTAGAGACATAGCACTGACCCCACTCCTGGTACCAAATCAATCTTACTCAATTTCTTGTCACAATACCCAACACCCACAAATTTAAGGAGGAGAGGTTTATTTTGGCTCACATTTTCAGTCCATGGTTGGCTGGCTTCAAAGCAGAAATGACATGGAGGAAGTGTCTGTCAGAGGAATGCTTCTCACATCATGGTGGTTAAGGAATAGAGAGAAAAAGGAGGTGCCAGCAAGGGAAATAACCCTTTCAAGTCATGCCCTCTGATAATTCAATCACCTTCCAAAAGCCCCATCTCTGAACATGTGAGGCTCTTGGGGAACATCAAAGATCTAAACCATAACATTCATCTTCCATTGTATATCTCCTCATGACAATGTCATATTTTTCCATGATATTACTGAGGACTTGGGTGCCTGGATATTGGTTAAACACCCCATCCCACCCCTCCCACCCCAGCTCTTCCCAGTTTAGATGATATTGCAGCTTAACTTCTCACATCTCCTCTGTTTCATTTCCCAGCCTTTCAAGCTGACCTACACTCAAGAAAATTGGACCCAGAGGCACATTCAGCCAACATCTGTGGTCACTGTAAAGAGAAAAGACAGGGGAAATAAAATAAAAACACATAATTCTTTAAAATGCACATTTTCTTTCCTTGCCTGTCTTGGAAAAATTCAATGTCCCTGACTGTAAATTAAATCATACTAATATTTATTGACCAGCCAATCTTGTTTTGGGTACTGAGAACACAGCAGTGGAAAAAAAACTGCAAGTCTCTAGTATCCATTCTAATGAGAGGAGACAGGCAATGCACAGAATGTGATGTGCAGGAGGTGGAGAATACCACAGAAAAATAAAGGAAGCAGTGAGGCTAACAGTGCCAGCACCTGGAGTAGAGAAATATTGTTTTATTTAAGATGGTCTTTCTAATCAGCTGTCTGCTCAGTCACCTGGGGAAACAGAGGAAGTAAGCCCAGGGGGTAGGTAAGAAAGAGTGGTCCAGGCAGAGAGAGCAGCAAGAAAAGAAGCTCCAGGGCAATTGGTCAAGGGCACTGGGTGAGCCTATAGATACAGTGATATGTCTCGGCACTGGAAAAAACACGCTGAGTTATCTGTTACTGCAAAGAACCCAGTTCTAGTCATAGTCATGATAAAATGTACAGCCTCCAAAAATGGTGCAAAAGATTTTCCTACGGCATCTGTTAAATCACCTCACAGTCCAAAGGGACAACCTCAGAGAGAGAAAGGGAGAGACTAGGGAAAGAAAAGAGCAGTGAAAATTAAATAGTTCCTTGATTTGACCTTTATAAAGATTAGGTTATAAAGAATATAGAGGAGTCATTGTGAAGATAAGGCCACAAGACATTTACAGACAGGCGACACATTTTACACCTACCTCCAGCAATCAAGGTGGAGGTACCAACTCTCAGCCCCAGGACTTTGCTCGAACCTCACCAGGCTGTTACCACTGAAGTCAGAACCTGGCTATGTCACTGCAAATAGCAAACCCTACCTTTAATACATTCTATCCAATGGTGTTCTGACCATTTCTTGACCTTTTATACCCTGAATGGTCCTGCCTGCCTCAGCTGACTCCCATAGACTTGACCTCTGACCTATAAAATGACGTGTCTTGCTGATCCTCTATAACCTGGTCTTTCCTTCCATATTTATTGCACTGATCAGAGCCCTTGTAGTAGAATAGGATATTTTCTTTAACAAAAAAAAAAAAAATGCAATACAAACTCTTAAACTGTAGGGGAATTTAAAAGCTAATGTAACTGGAAAATCTCAAGGCAGAAGGATTTCAGACATGGTTTGAGTAGGATTAGACTCCAGTTACCTGTGATGGCCATGTTACATTTGATGTGTCCATTTCACTCAGAGGCTGGCTTCTTTCATGAAAACAAAACGGTAGCACTGTTTGGGTTTCACATCTGTATACCACATTCCCTAAATGTAAAAAAAGTTGATTCATGTCCATGATTGTGGTGGACTGACAACTGGTGGTCAACTTGTAACACCCAGCTGAACTGAATCAGCATGGTGCTGGGTGTGGGGGACCCACCCGAGCATTATTGCCAACAACATAAAAAGGAGAACTGGTGAGGAAGAAGTGGTGCTGTTGATTTTCCTGGAGAAGCTTGTTGCGCTGGCTTTCCTGATATGAACTCAGCTATTCTCATCATTGGAGGAGCTTGGGACCTTGCTGTTGCTGAGGATGGCTGTGGTACTTTTTGTGGGAGCTCTGGTCTTTACTTTGAGCGTCACTCCCTGGCTCCAGTGCTGATCCCTCAGCCTGCTGGCACAGATCCTTTGTCCTGCTGGCACAGACTTTCTAGCTTCCACCACTGACTTTTGGGCCTTCCCAGTGCAGATCTGTGAAACAGCCTTGCATGGGACTCATGTGGGACATTGCTGTGGGATCCCTCAGCCATTTTTAGTCTGGGTCTCTAGTGTGTGGACAGATTTCCTGCTCTCTTTTGTATATGACTCTTTGGATGACTATTATAAAATCATCCTATAAATTATGTGTCCTGTATTATATCTTGTCCCTTGTAAACCCCGACTACAACAATGATCATTATGTTAGATTTCTGTTGCTGTGACAAACACATGAGATGATAAATTTAAAAGGAAGAATTGTTTCTTTTGCCTCATGGTTTCAGTCCATGATCAGCTGGCCTATTGCTTTTGCATCACGGCAGGGAGCATGATGTGTAGAAAGGCTGCTCACCTCAAGGTGGCCAGGAAGCAGACAGACAGAAAGAGACCTCAACGCCCCATTCAAGGACATGCCCCACAGTGATCTAACTTCCTTCCTCTAGGACTAACCTCCCACAGCATCCCTTACCTCCCACAGGATCCCTTACATCCCTTACCATCCCAGCACTCCAATAGTGTCACAGGCTGGGGACCAAGCCTTTGCCACATTGCAATTCTTTACAAAAGTCATGAATTGTGTAGGTTACATGGCCACTCCAAACCAACTCTTTTGGCCAAGGGAAGAAAAATTCAGAGCTTAACCCAGAACCATCTGGATCTCAGTGGAAGTTAGCATTGTTACAGTTGGTCAAGGAAGAAATGGAAGCTTGGGTGACAACTAGGCAGTATCTAATATAGCCCTTCCTTCGCTACCTATCACTACGTATATCCTTCTCATAAGTACACCTTCCAAAATAGCTCAGGCCATATTCTGTATGCTCAGTTACTCTCCAAAACAGCATCTAAAGATTTAGCTGGTTGATACACCCACCTCCAAATCCAGGACCTCTGAAAGATGAACAAGACCTTGAAGAGCTTTGGTGGAGGAGGTCATGATCAAAGTCTGAAGTAATGTGCCTTAGTATGCTTGCAATATAGTGGGGAGGGGAACAGGATAGCAACAATATACTCTCATTTGAAAAAAGGGAGAATGGGAAATCACACAAAGGGGTCCCTGGGATAGACATAGCAAGGATTCATGCTACAGTCTGAATGGGTCCCCCAAAATTCATGTGTTAAAAACTTAATCCCCAATGCAACAGTGTTGGCAGGTGGGATCTCTGAGGGTTATTTAGATTATGAGGTCTCTGCTTTCACGAATGAATTAATGCTGCTATTAAAAGTACTTGATGAGTTGCAGTGATGAGTTCATGCTCTTCTCCCCACTGCCATATGGGACACAGAAAGAAGTCCCAGGTGGGAAAATCAGATGCCGACACATTGACCTGGACTTCCCAGCCTCCAGAACCTTTATAAGTTATCCAGGGTGAGGTACTCTGCTTCAGCAGCACAAAAGGACTAGGACCACTCCCTGTCCTGGTTATCAGCCTAGTCTGGCTGCCCCTACTTCTGCTCTCTAAAGGGATCTCCCTTGAAACTTACCTTCCATGGGCCCTTGCAAGATGATCATTGGAAAGAATGGCCTTTCTGGGAGTCTTACAGGTTTGTTTTTTATTTTATAATGATATACACACACTTCACTTACTTGATTGGGAGCTTTCTTTTTTTTTTTTTTTGTGGGTACCGGGGGTCAACCTCAGGACCTCGCGTGCCAGCAGGCACCCGTGTCACAGAGCGATATCACCAGCCGTTTTTTCATATGTGGGTTCCAGGAGTCGAACTCAGGAACTCACGTTTGCCAGGCAGGTGCTTATGCCGCTGAGTTATCTCACCGGCCCGATTGGGAGCTTTCTTATTACAAACATTCTTCATTAACGACTGAGGTATGTTTCTGCAGCCAGCTTTTTGGCTGAATTGATCACTAAATAAGGAATTGTAAATGGTATGTACATTACAATATTCAGAACAAAGAAATGGTCAAAGGAAACTTCAACTTGATGACCTTGCTTTTAATTGCATAACTCTTACATGCAGCACTATACTATAATGTATAACAGAACATAAAAGTACAGTACTATACAGTACGATCAGCAGAAATTACTGTACTGCATAAGCAAGGTATACTGTACAAAAAAGATATTGAGGCTCAATAAACAAGATGTACAGAACTGTACCAAAAAAAGACAGGTCATAAATCTGGGCTGTGGGTCATAGGTTCAAACAGTGCACCTTGGTAGTAAGTCTGAACAGTTGTTAAACATGTAGGTCATTAAACAAGAAAACAAGGAATGTCAACATATATAAAATATTCTCTGGTTGATCCCAATGTTGGTCACACTGACTTAAAATAATTCTGTTTTGGTTTTCTATGCTCAAATTGCTCAATTGTCGCTGTTTTTTTTTTTTTTTTTCTTTCAGGATCCAAGTGTGTCATTTCATATGAAAATCTTACTTTTAATTGCTTCTCCAGCAATTCTTTGTTTTTCATAATTATACCTGCAATAGAACCAGCATCCTAATTTCACCAAGATAAATCCTCCCACGTCAACATCACATGATCTAATTCTGCCTTCCCTTCCCTGTTTCGCCAGGATATGGTGAGGTGGACATGGGTCTGAGCTGGCACCTTCCAGCCTAACCCCCCACTCCCGGTCTTACAGGTTTAATAGTCCAACTTAAAGATTGACCTAAGAATTGTCTGCCAGTTCTAAGACTTCTTTGGCAATAAAGTGTCCTTAAAATGTCATGGGCTTTAAGTCTATACCTAGTAAATTCCACGGGCTGATAACTCAAACCCAGAATTATTAGCTAGTTTTATCTTGTGGTCTAGCCCTGGGCCTGAAAATTTTTTCCTAACAGTTTACCTGGGCCTTGGTGTCCTGTCTTCTCTGACCCTTGGTTTAATAGCATCTATTTATAAATTAGTCTAACCTGCTAGCTGGGGTGATAAGGCTAGGAAATTTCAATTCTTTTGTCCAGGTGGCATCTCAGCTACATCTCCATGAGAAAAAAGACTTTACCTTTTGTCTGATGTCCTGTGAATTCTTTAACAGAAATTACTTACGCTAGATCTGTGTAGTTAAAGGATGTAATATGTTCCTATTTTAGAAAGGGACATATAAAATCATATGTATGGGCTTCTTTAAAATGAGATAGGGCTGGTGAGATGGCTCAGCCGCTTAAGTGCCTGCCTGGCAAGCGCGAGGGCCCGGGTTCGACTCCCGGAACCCACATACGAAAAAGGGGCCGGTGATATCGCTCAGCGGCACGGGCGCCTACTGGCGCACAAGGTCTTGAGGTCGACCCCCCGGTACCCACAAAAAAAAAATAAATAAATAAAATAAATAAATAAAATGAGATAAGCTTTTCATGAAAAGAGAAACTACCTAACCCATCATTTGGACCTGACAATACTTTCTTATTTAGAATCATAAGTTGGTTCTGGCAAATAGAGGTAGAAGACAGAGAATATTTACAAGGGAGACAAATGAAAAAAAAATTTGCTTGCTAATCTGACTGACATAAAGTCTCAAGAAAGACAATTTAATTATATTCTACTTAAGAACACATTCCTTTGTGTTTTCCTGCAATTCAAATCAAAGCAATAAGGACTCTTGCTAACAAATTGTTTCATTCCAAAATCATTATTTACCCATCTGAAACATAAGGTCTAATATTTGTATTAATGTCAGGATTTGTAAAACACAGTTTACATAATTGTGGAAAATGAAAACATGGCTCATGCAGGAGAGAGTGTATTCATTTTCAATCGCTATGTAAAAAATTACCACAAATTTACCAGCTTAAAATATTATCAAACATTTATTATTTTGTGATTTCTTCAGGTGCAGCTTAGCTGGGTGCTCTGCTCAGAGTCACAAGGCTATGATCAATATGTTACCCAGACTTTGTTCTCATGTAGAGGCTTGAGTCCACAAGAATCGACTTCTAAGTTCATTCACACTGTTGGCAGGATTCATTTCTTTGAGTTTTGTATTTGAAGTCCCAAGGTTTTCACTTGCCATCTGCTGGAGGCCACGTCAGATCCAAAAGTCTCCTGCTGCAGTCCTCGCTTCTCTGACATGGCCACTAATTTCATCAAGCCCATGATGAGAGTCTCTCTAACACCTTTGCCATATCCTGTTGATTAAAAGCAGTCAGGCATTCTGCTCACATGCAAGGGAAGCGTGTATTAGATTAAAAGACTGTGAAGTGTTAGGAGTCAGGATTACCAGGTCTGAATTCCAGCTATATCACTTTCTGTATGCATTCTTGGGACAAGTAGCTGAATGTCTCCTAACTTCAATTTACCTACGCATAAAATGGGCTAACTATACTCATATATTAATCAGTATGTTTTCAACTTCAGGCCAAAGAAGACTGGGTAAAAGGAATAAACAATGAAAGATGAGTTTTCTTACAACAAAAAGTCTAGAGATGGGGCAGGCTCTGGGATAATTAAACCAACTCTTCCATGTCTTGAAAGTCAGAATGTTACAGTTGTTTTGTTTTGTTTAATTCTGCTCCCTACAAGGTGTTGGATTTTGTTCTCACTTTGCACCTTCAAGGGTGCTGTTTGGATATAGCAGTTCACAGCCTTCTCCCCTCAGGCGAACAGCGATGAAAGCTGTCAAAGACAGAGATGCTGGGCCGGTGAGATAGCGCAGCGGCATAAGTGCCTGCCTGCCAAGCGCGAGGTCCTGAGTTCGACTCCCGGTACCCGCATATTAAGTAAATAAATAAATAAAAGACAGTGATGCTGATGCTGTCATTCACGCTTTTCTTTTCTGGTGAGGTTTTAGCGTTTTTTAAATTAATGGGATTTATTTATTAGAAAAGTTTTAGGTCTACAGAACTAAACTGAAAGGACAGAAAAGTCCCATGTGCTTTCTTCTTTCCCCCTTAGTGTCCCTTGTTACTGGCATGCTGGATGGTGTGTGCCATGGTTTGTATCTAGGTGTCCCCCACCTCATGTGCTCATAGGTGGGGCTCTGGGGAAGTGACTGGATCATGGGGGTGTGATGCTCATCAGTGGATTGGTACTAAACTGTAATGTTGGGAGGTGAAGCCTGGCGGGAGAGTGTGGTACATTTGTTACAGTTGATGAACCAGTATTGATACATTATTGTTAATTAAAGTTCACAGTTTACATTTGGGCTCACTCTGGTTTGTATAGTTTATTTCTTTTTATCATAGAATAATGTTCCATTGTATGGCTGTGCCACATCGTTTGTCCATTCACCTGCTTGAAGGATAACTTGATTGCTTCCAAATTTTGGTAACTATGAAAAGTTGCTATAAAATTTTATGTAAAGGTTTTTGTGTTGACCTAAATTTTCAACTCATTTGAATAAATACATAAGAGTGTGATTGCTTGATCATAATGGTAAGATTGTGCTTAGCTATGTAAGGAACTACTTAGTTCTCTTCCAAAGTGGCTGTACCATTTAGCATTCCCAGCAGCAGTGAATTAGAGTTTGTGTTGCTCCACATTGTCATCATGATATAGGTAGGTAGTAGTATCTCATGGTTTTAATTTGCTATTTCCTAATGACATATGAAGTGGTAGTTGGAGCCTGGGACTTTTGAAACTATGGAGTGTGCAATTATTGGAGGGGACAAGGTCAAAAGAAATATCAATGAAAGTATGGGGTGTTGGGGGGGTCACTGGAGGAAAGGAAGCCTAAGAACCAAGAGATCAAATTATCAATGAGGGGGCCGGTGAGATGGCTCAGTGGCATAAGTGCCTGCCTGGCAAACACGAGGGCCTGAGTTCGACTCCCGGTACCCACATACGAAAAAAGGGGCTGGTGATATCACTCAGTGGCATGGTCGCCTGCTGGCAAGCGCGAGGTCCTGAGGTCGACCCCCGGTACCCACAAAAAAAAAAAAAAAAGATTATCAATGAACAAAATTTCCATAAACTGAGCTTTAAAGATCCAATTGGCTTTTTTTTTTTTTTTTTAATGTGGGTTCCATGAGTCGACCTCAGGACCTAGTGCTTGCCAGCAGGCACTTGTGCTGCTGAGCGGTATCACCGGTCCTTTTTTTCTGGGTACCGGGAGTCGAACTCAGGACCTTGCGCTTGCCAGGCAGGCGCTTATGCTGCTGAGTTATAACACCAGCCCCCAGCTGGCTTTTATTAGTGATTCATGAAATAAGCAGCATCCAATCTACAAAACAGGAAAGAGCTTTGATGAGCTAAACAGAGTGGATGAGTTAGGGAAAAAAGCAGAAGAAAGCAGCAACATGGAACACAGATTGGTCATTTCAAGGTTACTTTCCTCACAGGGGTGTAAGTGAGATCTTGTTGGCTTAATGAGATTTGGCTGACCTCTTCTGAATTCTTGGAAGATCAATCTTACAAATAAATAAGCTAGATTTCAGTTTAGTGACATAGAACTTTAGCATAAGTGATTTAATTTGGGATCTACTGTCTTCTTGAACATTTTACTAACAGGGCCAGGGATTTAGCTCAGCAGCAAAGCGCCTGCCTGGCAAGCACTAAGTCCTGAGTTTGATTCCTAGTACCAAAAAGAAAAACAAAAAAATAATTTTACTAATAATCACTAACAATTCACTGGTAGAATTATATACATTGACATTGCAAAATGTTATGATACATTTTGAAGGGAATCATAGAATGAAAAGAAAACATTAAAAATAGTAACAAAAAAAAGTGGCAGGAGGCTTCCAGGAAGTTAGTGGAGTGGCGGGCAGCAGCAAATCAGCCTCTCTGAGATTTGGAGTCCAGATGCTGGAATATAGTAATGTGAGGAAGACAAGAAGGAAGGAAGTGGGTCCCCAGAACCCAGCAAGGATCTGAAGCAAGAATTAGAGCCCACATGGAGAGCGAAGAGAGGGACCTCAACACAGAAGAGGGAGGTGGCAAATGGCACTTTCTCCATGAATCCCAGCTTACCACATGAGAGAGGCAGCTCAAACCTGCAGAGGCATGGTGGCTACCATTGCTCCAGAGGTCTCCACAGAGAAATGCACCAGTGGAATGGAGCAGTGACACTGTGGGCTACAGTGCTGGTGAGTGATTCCAATTCAAATGTACCCAGGAAAGGGCAATTGGAGAACTGCCATTTTAGAAAAGGGCCAACTGATCCTAGGACTCAGAGCAGCCATGGGTTGGTTTCATCTCAGGGCTCCCAGTGTCAGGGTGAGGTGCAACCATGGGAGACACCCCGGGTCAGGGAGCTGAGTTCAAGCCAGCAAGAGGCACCTGGAGTGTTGTGGACTGAATAGCTCGAATTCCAGCCTCACATTCAGAAATCAGAATCAGCCTGAACTTCAGTGCGTTTAGAGTGCAGGCTTGGGGCCAGTGAGATGGCTCAGCGGCGTAAGTGCCTGCCTGGCAAGTGCAAGGTCCTGAGTTCGACTCCTGGTACCCACATACGAAAAAAGGGCTGGTGATATCGTTCAGTGGCATGGGTGCCTGCTGGCATGTAAGGTCCTGAGGTTGACCCCTGGTACCCACAAAAAAAAAAAAAAAATGTTCTGGCTTGCTGGAATCAGCCAACACAGATCTGGGCTCTTTCTGCCCTCTTTGTCTACCAGTGCCAGCAGACACATGCCCTAAAGTGGCCATTTTTTTTTTCATTTCTTTGCTTTTTCTTTCTTCTTCTCGATTGTTTGTTCTTGTTTTTATATGAGTGTGAAAATTGTTTCTAGTTTTTTTTGTTGTTGTTTCCTGTTCTGTTCTGTTCTTGTTTCTATTTCTTCCTTTTTTCTTTCCCTCCTATCTTCTTCACTAGTTTCCCAAAGCTTGCCTAATCTTCCTTTGTCCTTCAGTCTTGCTTCTAATCTCTTTCTTTTCTTCTATTTCTCTGTTTTTTCCTCTTAACTCTTTTAAATTTTATCCCCTGAGGGTAAAACCACCATATTAAGGGGATATTTACTGTATACAATTTTCTGGCTTTAAATTTGGTTATATAACTACAAATCTTGTTCATACAGTTAAAGTTACAAATTAATGGTTACCACAGTTTGTCATTTTCTAGGCTGTGTTTGATGCTATTGTTATTAGTGATTGTACTACTTTAACTAAGATGACATAATTGTTCTACTCAGTGTTCTTCCTTGTATGTCAAGACAGAGACTGCTTGAAGCCCATAAACAATACTATAGGCCAGAGCCAAAGAACCAGGGGGTAGCCCAAATAGGCAGCAAGTCCCCAATAACCTGAAGAGATAGGATCTTGCAACAGACTCACAACCCAAAGCCACCTACACCTAGAAGACATCTCTGAAAAACAGTCATTTCCTAAGCGGTTCTTGATACTAGCAAAAAAGCTACCTATCATAAGCAATTTACAAGCATCAATGCATAAATTAAACTAAAAAAAATAGAAAATGAGAAGACATGGAAGGAAGATGCAACCCCAGTGCTCGCCCAAGGCGGCACTGAGGCAGAACAATTCAAAGTCACCCACTTGAACTCTCTGAATGGTAACAGTGGACATAACAAAGGAGATGAATGAGGCTCAAGAAAAAATCAAATCAGAAATAATTTTTCAGATAAATACAGAGATGGTGACCATAATGAAGGACATGGTTAGTGAATCTAGAGTAGATACAGATTAAAAAACAAAAAAAAAAACAAAAAAAAAAAAAAGAGGAACTTTGGAAAATGATGGAAACCATGAATGTCCAACACAGGAAACAAGTGGAATCCATGAAACAGATTTAAACAGATATCCAGGAGATTAAAAATTCTACTGAAAGTATATGCAGCAGAATGAGCCAAAGTGAGGAAGAATTTCAGAGATAGAAGATGGGTTTGTGGTTAGTGATCATGAAAAGAAAGATTTCTTTAAAATAGCAAGGGACCATGAAAAATCAATCCAGCAGCTGCTAGATGAGAGACCAAAAAATAACATAAGACTGATCAGAGTCAATGAAAAAGCAGGTGATAGCACAAATGAGATAAAAACCCTGTTCACAGAAACAATGGCAGAAAACTTCCCAAGCATGGAAGAAGAATTTGACATACAGATAAGTGAGGCATGTAGAATTCCAATTAGCCATGATTTAAAAAATCTACAGCAAGACATATAATAGTCAAGATTCCAGAAATTCAACACAAAAGCAGAATATTAAAAGCTGTTAGAAAAAATAAACAAATCACCTATAAAGGAAACCTCATCAAAATCACAGCAAATTTCTCAGCACAAACCATTAAGTCAAGGACAGCTTTGGGTGAAGTATTTCAAACCCTAAAAGAAAACAGCCTCTAACGCAGATTGATGTTCCCTGGAAAACTATCTTTCAAAATTGATGGAGACATAAGATACTTCCATGGAAAGAACACCTGAAGAAATTCATGACCGCCAAACCAGCACTCCAAAAAGTTCTGAAGGATACTCTAGAAACAGATAACAAAGACTAAAATTCCATGAATCCCAATAGAATGAATCCACCAGGCAAGGCAAGCAATTAAACAGAGGGAAAAGAAAGGGAACCAATAATGGAAAAATTATGTCACAAGGATAAGTCAATATATATCACTTATAAGAATCAATGTAAATGGTCTCAATTCACCAATAAAAAGAAACAGATTAGCAGAATAGATTAAGAAACAAGATCCAGTTTCAAAAAAAAAAAGAAAAGAAACAAGATCCAGGGCCGGTGAGATAGCTCAGCGGCATAAGCGCCTGCCTGGCAAGCGCAAGGTCCTGAGTTCGACTCCCAGTGCCCACATACAAAGGAAAAAAGGGCCAGTGATATCACTCAGTGGCACTAGCGCATGCTCACAAGCACGAGGTCCTAAGTTTGACCCCTGGTACCCACAAAAAAAAAAAAAAAAAAAGAAACAAGATCCAACAATATGCTGCACACAAAAAACACATTTAACTCAAAAAAATTCGTAGACAAACTCAAAGGATGGAAAACAATACTCCATGTGACAGGAACCTAGAAAAAGCAGGGATAGCTATTATATTTGCAGACAAAGATGATTTCAAGCCACGACTGATCAAGAGAGTCAAAGAAGGTCACTACATATCCGTTAAGAGAACAATCCAAGAGAAAAAGACAGCAATCATAAATATATATGCACCAAATACCACCACACCCAACTATGTAAAACAAATATTAATGAACATGAAAAATCAAATAAGCACTAATACGATTATAACAGAGGGCCTCAACACCCCACTGTTACAAATAGATCAACTAGTCAAAAAATCAACAAAGGAATAGCAGAACTGAACCAAACCTTTGACCAAATGGACTTAGTAGATGTGGGTGTGTTCCACCCCACAGCATCAGGATACACATTCTTCTCAGTTGCACACAGGTGTTCTCCAAAATAGACCACATACTAGCTCATAGAACATGCTTAAGTAAATGCAAAGGAATTGAAATTATCCCATGGATATTTTCAGACCATAGTGCAGTAAAATTGGAAATCAATGGCAAAAGAAACTACAAAAACTTCATAAACACGTGGAAATTAAATAACACTCTCCTGAACAACCAGTGGATCACAGATGAAATTAAAGAAGAAATTAAACAGTTTCTACTATTAAACAATAATGCCAACACTAAATACCAGAACTCATGGGATGCAGCAAAAGCAGTCCTATGAGGGAAATTTATGAACTCCCACATCAGAAAAACAGAGTGAGCTCAGATAAACAACCTAATGTTGAACCTCAAGCTTCTAGGAAAAAAAAAAAAAAGAATGTCAAATCCAAAGCTTGAACAAGGGAGGAAATTATAGAGATCAGAGCAGAAATTAATGCAATTGAGACTAAGAAAACAATACAAAGAATCAATGAATCGAACAGTTGGTTCTTTGAAAGATTAAATAAAATTGACAAAACCTTAGCCAACCTTATCAAAAAAAGGGAAGAAAATACTCAAATCCATGCAATTAGGAATGAAAAAGGTGAAATCACAAGAGATCCTGCAGAAATCCAGAATATCAATACCTACTTCAAGAACCTATATTCTAATAAGATGGAAAACACAGAAGAAATGGACAGATTCCTAGATACATATGAATTAACAAAGCTAAATCAAGAAGATATAAAAATTCTAAATAAAGCAATATCAGTCAATGAAATTGAAGATGTAATTAAAAACTTACCAACAAAGAAAAGCCCAGGTCCTGATGAATTCACTGGTGTATTCTACAAGAAATTTACAGAAGATCTAATGCCACAACTCCTTAAACTCTTCACTGAAATTGAAAGAGAAACAATACTCCCAAAGTCATTCCTGGAAGCAAGCATTAGCCTGATACCAAAACCAGAGAAGGATCTAACCAAAAAACAGAACTAAGGCCAATCTCCCTAAGGCAAAAATCCTGTGCTTACTTTGGCAACACATATCCAATGCAAAAATCCTCAATAAGATACTGGCAAGCAGAATGCAGCAAGTCATCAAGAAGATTATGCACCATTACCAAGAAGGATTCATCCCAGTGATGCAGGGATGGTTCAACATACATAAATCAATAAATGTAATGCACCATATTAATAGAACCAAGTACAAAACCACATGATCATCTCAATAGATACTGAAAAAGCAGTTGACAAAATCCAACACACATTCATGATAAAAACCCTACAGAAAACTGGAATAGATGGTCTTTATCTCAATCTGATAAAACCCATCCGTGCCAAACCAACATCCAATATCATACTACTAGACAAAAACCAACAGCTTCACTCTAAAATCAGACACAAGACAATGATATCCACTATCAGCATTCTTATTCAATATAGTTTTGGAAACATTAACCACAGAAATTAGACAATAGAAAGAAAAGGAATAAAGATAGGAAAGGAAGAAGTTAAATTATCATTATTTGCAGATGACATGATACTTTACATAGAAGACCTCAGGGGCTGGTGAGATGGCTCAGCGGTGTAAGCGCCTGCCCGGCAAGCGCGAGGGCCCGAGTTCGACTCCCGGAACCCACATATGAAGAAAGGGCCGGCGATATCACTCAGCAGCATGGGCGCCTGCTGGTGCGCAAGATCCTGAGGTCGACCCCCCATACACACACACAAAAAAAAGAAGACCTCAGAAACTCCACCAAAAGACTTCTAGATTTAATAACCAAATTCAGTAGCATAGCTAGATACAAAGTCAACACTCAAAAATCAATAACCTTCCTGTACACAAATAAACAACTCACTGAGAGAAAAACTAGGGAAACAACACCTTTCACAATAGCATCCCAAAAAATGAAATACCTAGGAATCAGTCTAATGAAGGAAGTAAAAGACCTTTATATTGAATACTGTTGTACTCTGAAAAGGGAGATCAAAGGGGATATCAGAAAATGGAGATATCCCTTGCTCTTGGGTAGGAAGAATCAATATAGTGAAAACAGCCATACTTCCAAAATTGTTATATAGGTTTAATGCAATCCTGATCAAAATACCAATATCATATCTTACAGAATTGGAGAAAACAATCCTAAAAGTCATTGGGAACCAGAAGAGACCTAGAATAACAAAAGCAATTCTGGACAACAAAGGCAAGGCAGAGGGTATCACAATCTGACTTGAAATTATACTACAAAGCTACCATGGTATTAGAAAACAACAATGACAACAACAACAACCAAAAAAAAAAAAAACCAGCCTGGTATTAGCACAGAAACAGACCCAAGGATCAATGGAACAGATTAGAATTTCAGAAACAACTCCAGACATACTTAGCCACCTTATCTTTGACAAAAGGGCCAAACACCTTCACTGGAAGAAAGAGAGCCTCTTTAATAAATGGTGCTAGAAAAACTGGCTTTGCACATACTGCAGATTAAACCTAGAACCATATCTCTCATCATGCTCTAAACTAAAATTGACATAGATCAAGGACCTAAATACTAAAACAGAAACACTAAATCTGCTGGAAGATAGAATAGGTAGAACTCTTGAAGGCATAGGTGTAGGCAAAGACTTTATGAACAAAACTTCAATCACACAGGAAATATTACAAAGAATCAACAACTGCAATCTCATCTTAGTAGAAAGTTTTGCACAGCAAAGGAAACCACCAACAGTGAAGAGACAATCCACAGAATGGGAAAGAATTTTTCCAGCTTTTCTTCAGACAAAGAAGTAATATCTAGAATATATGAAGAACTCAAAAAAATCAGACCCCCTAAATTTAAAGACCCAATCCAAAAATGGGCATCTGAAATGAATAGACACTTCTCAGATGAAGTAGAAATGGCAAATAAATATATAAAAAATGTTCAACATCATTAGTCATTTGAGAGATGCAAATTAAAACAACAGTGAGATTCCATCTCACCCCAGAAAGAATGGCTATCATCAAGAAATCAACCAATAACAAATACTGGAGGGGCTGTGTGGGGAAAGGAATCCTTCTCCACTGTTGGTGCAACCACTGTGGAAATCATTGTGGAGATTCCTCGAAAAACTAAAACTAGAGCCTCCATTTGACCCATCTATTTCTCTTCTTGGTATCTTCCCAAAAGAATTAAAAGCATCATACCA
Organism: Erethizon dorsatum; assembly: GCA_028451465.1. NCBI lineage: Eukaryota > Metazoa > Chordata > Mammalia > Rodentia > Erethizontidae > Erethizon > Erethizon dorsatum. Next base: position 28,199,365 of record CM051829.1, on the reverse strand, counting down.
CAGCAATATATGCACACCCATGTTTATAGCAGCACAGTTTGTAATAGCTAAGTCTTACAAACAGCCCAAATGCCCATCAACCAATGAATGGATAAAGAAGATGTGTGTGAATGTGTGTCTTAATACAATGGAGTATTGTTCTGCCATAAAGAAGGATAAGCTTAAGACATTTCTAGGTAAATGGGTGCATCTTGATATCATACTCTTAAGCGAAATAAATAGGACACACATGTTGAAATATTGCATTGTTTCTCTGGTGTGAGAAACTGAAAGAGTAAATAAGGACCAAAATGTATAATAGATATTGTGAAATAGAAAGAAAATGTTCAAATGCAAAGGAGAACAAAGGAGAGGGTGGAGGAGAGGAAGCAGGGAAAAGAAAAAAAGAAGAGAAGGAAGCAAGGCTTTTGTAAACAAGGAGGAGAAGAGTAGTTGAAAGGAGAGAAGGGGACTAGGGGAAAAAAAGAAGAATCAAGATACATTATGTACAGGTACAAATTCCCTAGGGTGAGTTTGATCATTGTGTGTATCTAAAATGTACCAATAAAATTAATTAAAAAAATAAAATTACAAAACTTTTTAAAAAAGTGGCAGATGGTGGAAAAGAAGAAAAGCACCTTACTCTTAGGGGAATTGAACAGAACTAAGAGTCCCACAACCATACATCTTTGGTCAACTGATTTTCAACAAGGATGTCAAGATCATTCAGTGGGAAAAGAATAATATCTTCAAAAATGGTACTGGACCAACTAGATATCCACATACAAAAGAATAATGACCTTTATCTCACACTACATGCAATTATTAATTCAAAATGGACAAAAGGTAAAACTATAAAACCCATAGAAGAAAACATAGAAGTTAATGTTTTTATTACCTTAAATTTAACAATGATTTCTTAGATATGACATCAAAAGCACAAACGATAAAAGAAAAAACAGTAAATTGAACTCCATCAACATTTTAAACATTCGCACATCAAAGAACATTATCATAAAGTGAAAAGAAAGCCGACAGAGTGGAAGGAGGTATATGTAGATCATACAACTGATGAAGCTCTATTACCAGAATATATAAAGAACTCTTACAATTCAATAACAAAAAGACAATCTGGTTTGTGTGTGTGTGTGTGTGGGTACCAGGAGTCAAACTCAGGACCTCGCGCTTACCAGGCAGGCGCTTATGCCGCTGAGCCATCTCACTGACCCAATAATCTGGTTTTTAAAATTTAATAATAAAAAAGAATTTGAGCAGATATTTTCATAAAGAAGATATACAAATAGCCAACAAGCGTATGAAAAGATGCTCAATATCATTAGTCATTAGAAAAATGCAAACCAAAATTACACTGAGATACACTTCACACCCGCTGGAGTAGACACAGTATTATTAAGGAAAATAATGGATATTGGTGAAGATATGGAGAAATCGGAACTCTTATACATTGCTTGTAGAAATGTAAAATGGTACAGCCACTGTGGAGAACAATTTGGTGATTCCGTAAAAAGTTAAACATAGAATTACCACATGAATTAGCAATTCAACTCCTAGGTAGTATACACAAAGGCTTGAAAGCAAGGACTCAAATAGATACTGTCCACCAATGTTCGTAGCAGCATTATTCATAATAGCCAAAGGTGAAAACAAACTAAATAACCACCAATAGATAGGTGAAGCAAGAAAATGTTTTAAATCCATACACTGGAATATTGTTGAGCCATTAAAAGGAACAGAGTACATGCTATGATGTGGATGTATTTTGAAAACATGCTCAGTAAAAGAAGCCAGACACAAAAGGCCCATATATTGTATTATTCCATTTAAATGAAATATGCGGGACAGGTGAGTCCATAGGGACAGAAAGCAGATTAGTGGTAGTCAGGGACGAGGGGACGGGGAAATGAGGAGTGACTGATTACAAGGTATAGAATTTCTTTTCAGGGTGATAAAAATGTTCCGGAATTAGATAGCTGCGCAACATTATGCATGCACCAAATGCCACTGAAATGTACACTTTAAAATGGCTAAAATGATGGATTTATATTATGTGAATATTACCATCACCCCTCAAAACAAGCAGACAAAAACACACACACAAAGGGAAGGCCTTGGCATGGAGTCTGAAATAGTGAAAGGGAATTAGCCAGCCCAGGAAAACTGAAAGAAGCTCTTCCCGGGCAGTCCGGGTCAATGAGGGTGGGCTGGGCAGGGTACCTCAGAGTCCGGAGACACAGCTGCAGCCAGACCTCTGGGAAAGCTGAGCACCGCTCCCCCATAACTAGGAAGGGTGCCCCTTAGGTGCTTAGCAACAAAGCACATCTAAAAGCTTCAACAAATACCTATTGAAAGGCTAGAGATAGGAATGAAAAAAATGTCATGCCTTTGCTGAAAAGAGTGATACCCTCTACTGCCCCAGCGGCAGCGGAACAAAGCTGTTCTTGCTGTGAGAATTCCAAGGGTGGCCTGGAAATCCTATCCCATTCTGTGTTGGAAAAACGGCTCTCAGAAGGTGAAAGGCAGGTATGCTGTCGCCCTCCTCTGGTCACTGAGCAGCTGTGGCTTTTTCCTTCTGACTGAGGACAGTCCCATGGGCTAGGGCAGTGGAGAATGTTTAAACAGCTCCCCTTGCTGTATGCGCAGGGAGTGTCTGGGGCTTCCTGGGCTGAGGTACCCAGGCAGTGAAGGTAGGTGGTCCACTGCTCTCCCTGCCCTCCACACACGTTGGCATCCTGCGCAGAACCCATAGGACCCTGCAGACACTCGCTTCCCTCTCTGCTCACAGCTCAAGAGACAAGTTCACGGCTCTTATCCTGTGTTTATTGCTAACCTCTACCATTCTACTCCGATCTCTACAAATCTGACTACTCTGAGAACCGCATAGAAATGGAATCCTACAGGATTTTTCCTTTTATTTCTGGTTTATTTCTCTTAGCACGGCGTCTTCATCAGTACCCTTTTAAATCTTTTTAAAGTATAGTACCTGGGGTGCCTTTACTCTTTCCTTGTTGCTGTGCCCCTCTGGGTACTAGGGAAACAGAATAGAAAAAAAAACCCTGCTAATTCAGGAGGAAGGTTTCTTGATTTTCACAATGCTAATAATAACCATGCTCACATTTGCCTATGATAGGCTGGATGGAGGAATGATTCCTCTTAGGGAGGGAGTTACAGGAATGGACGGTCTGTTTCTTTTAATCTCACACTGATGGATGGGGAGGGCTGTGGGAGCCACTGATGGATCTGAGCCCCTGAGGAGAGGGTTTATCCTCAGCTGCGCATGCTCTATAGAATCCACGCAGCAGCTAAGAACTGAGAGGCCCATGAATAAATGCATAGGCCACAACACTGGCCTGCATGCTCTCTGCCTCTCCTGCTCTTCAGCCGTTCTAGAGACAGCTGCTGCTCCAAGGGAGGGTGAGGGAAGGAGGAAGGCACTTTCATTCCTCAGTTCTTCCGTGAATCTTCTCCCATTCCAGCCCCCTGCCTCTCTTCCCACCCTTATTTCACTCAGTAGCTACTTCGCTTCTAGTCCCACCTCTGTTACTGGCCTTGTCCCAGTTTGCCTGGACTGTCCCAGTTTAGCACAGAAGGTCCTGTGACTCAGGAAACCCCCTTCTTTATTTTGTACTACATGTTCAAAATTCACAGGGCATGTTATGCATTTACAGCCCTTTTGGGAAGGATAACGATGCTGGGGATTGAATCCAGGGCCTCACATGTGCTAAGTGTGTGCTGTACCTCTGCACACGTTGCCAGCCCCAGCACATCTTAATTCAGATTAGTCAGATTAAATAAATCAATTGCTACCTGTGGCTGGTGGTTACCATACAAGACAGCACTCGAGAGAGAAAGGTTTCACTCAGTTCCTTCTCAGAGTAACAGTCCAACAACTCCTGTCTCCCTGGAGGCCAGAAGGAACAAGGCCCTTGGGAAATAGGATATAGAATTACTGTATTGATTTTTTTATTGTAGCAGAGAAGAGTCAAGGCCAGGCCACGAAGAACAGGTTAACATGGGGCTGCTGCCATGATCTGACTCTGGGCAGGGGTCCCCCACATTAGCAGCTCTTGGCCTGGAACCACCATGTAAGGCATCAGGCCAAGGGGCTGCAGAGGGTACCTGCAAGGCTGAAGCCCTCTCACGTGTGACCATCCTTTCAGAAGAAGCAAGAAGGGGTGCTGCAGGGCTATGCACAGAAGGTAGGAGTGCCTCACACATGCCTCCATCCCCCTCCAGTTGAGGCTGCCTCTGGCCAATGTCACCATTACGGTAATGGCTCATAAAGAACCTCTCTCCCAAGGGGCATCCCACAGCAGCCAAGGCAGCTGTGCCAGCCCAGCCACGCAAGCAGAATCTTCAGGCAGCATTTCCAAGTGGAGGTCCTGGAACAGATCAGTGGTTCTTAATGCAGAACACCTTCTCAATAGCTGGGAAGAATGCAAAGGGTGGATCACTCTCTGAGGGCCCTGGATTCTTAAGAATGTAATTATGGATCAGAGAATCCTAAGTCTCTAGAGTTCAAAAGTTTGTTGCCAAATTGCAAGTGCTTCAAAAAGAGAAAGAGATGGAGGCAGAAATGAGAATAAAAAGGAACCTTCACTAGGTTGGGCTATCATCATGGTGGGGTGGAGGAGGTGTAACAAAGTTCTGAATTTCCAGCACTCTAAAATACAGACTCCTGATAAGGAGTGTATATTTGAAATTTTCTTTCCCTGAAGAAGCAGCACTCAAATATACCCAATACTTCCACACACCACTCCCCAGATTTTTTGAATCAAGACATCACAGTGTTGAGGAAGTCAGTTAAATAAATATGTTTAAATTTGGCAAGAAATTACAGTCTGATGGGAGCAGGGGATATACAGCACTCTTGACTGACCACACTTGCCTTCTACATCATTTCTAGGCCTATGTTAGTACAACTCGTGCTGTTAATTTGTTCTAGAAAAGGCAGGGCAGTATGAGGTACGCAGAGCTGCTCAGGCAGTCTCACACCTGCTGCAACAGGGCCTGGGCTGTTACCCAGCAGAAGAGCATGAAGGCTAACCTGAATAATGAATGTTTTTGTAGCAGAGCTGACACCCCGGGAAAGTGCTGCATTAGGAAGAACAGGGAAGTATGCCCCATAGGCGGTGGCTGTGCTTGTGGTGCAGTGGGAAATGCTGAGTTTTCAGGGGCAAAGGATCTCCACCACCTCACCACACACGCCCACATGAATTCCATCCTAACCAAACCCATCCTCTGAGAAACCTCTAGAGATGTTCTGCTCACCATCCCTCTGCAAGACCTCACAGAAGCAGTATGTGAGGACTGTATTAGCTCATGCCAGCCCAGCCACATAAGCAGAATCTTCAGGCAGCATTTCCAAGAGGAGGTCCCAGAACAGATCAGCAGTTCTTAATGCAGAACACCTTCTCAATAGTTGGAAAGAATGCAAAGGGTGGATCACTCTCAGAAGCTGTATTCATTCCTCCTAGTGGAGCCAGGGGAGGGGAAAGTAGAAGTGTGAACTAGAGAAGAGGCAAGAGCTTGGTCATTTTGTTGCCTTTTCATTTTTAATGACTGTTTAGCACCCACCCATGAAAAATATCTACTATTACTTTCCTAAGTTAAGACAGCACCCTGTCTGAGGCTGAGACAGGAGCATCCCAAATTTGAGACTAGCCTGGGCAACTTAGCAACTTAACATGACTATGTCTCAAAATATTAAAAAAAAAAAAAAAAAAAGTTAAAAGGCTGAGGCCCTGGGTTCAGTCCCCAGTGACACACACACACACACACACGACTGTGACCTGCTTGACTTTCAAAGGGGATGAAAACTTACAGTCCCTCCCCGCACAGGCTCCCCGCTGCGGGCCACACTGCAGGATGCAGGTCTCAAAACACATAGGTGTACAGAAGGCATGATTTGCACATCCCTTAGAGAGAGGGTGACCCAACCTGGTCCCCTCACTCTCTTCTCCAGTTTATAGCCTGAGAAGTGAAGTCACACAGTGTACTGGGGAAAGTCATGCATCAGTGCAGGGGAAACCAGAAGCTACAGGCTTTGATTCCTTGGGATGACCTTATTTATTGACATACAAGTCTAAATTATATTTAATAAAAACCTTATAAAATCAAAATGTCGGGGCCAGGGTTATAGCTCAGCGGTACAGCACCTGCCTGGCAAGCGCAAGGTCCTGAGTTCAATTCCTGGTACAAAAAAAAAAAAACAAAAATCAAAATGCCCAGCTACTGCTTTTCTTGGGAAAGGAGAAAGCTAGGAGATTAATCAGTTGTTGAGTCCTGGTATAAACATATATTCAGGTAAAGCAAAGGAGCAAAGGTCTTTTAAGATTAGACAGATTTACTGAGCATATTTCATTACCTTCATCATAAAATCTTCTCCGTGTGTTTACTGATAGTTAATGGTAGGAAGCAAGACATAAATAAAATAGTTTAACCATCTACACAAGTAAACAGTGTTTAATACAGGAAATTGTGTTTGTTCCCCTAAGTCATAATAACAATTTTATTTAGGAAATTGGATTTGGTCGCTTAGGTTGTAAAGTGAGCTCACCAGCTTTGAATTAAGTTAATCCGCCACTCTGCATATTACATAGATCTTCTTGCCAATCAGAAAAATCAAAGATCCTTGGGATTACTCTTCGTAGGCTTGTGGGAGGCTAAACTGTCCCCCTAGCACATTTAAACCAAACATACTAAAATGTTCCTTTTTCCCGAATGGAATCATAAATAGTGTTTGAGTTAAACTTGATCCTAATATTACAGTAATCCAAAGGAAAAATAGCAGGATTTCCACAATTTCTGGATGTTTCTCTTCCTAGTATAGTGAAAAAGTTAAAGTGTAACTGAATTGTATAAAATAGTAAACATATAACTTTGTAAACTGAATCCCATTTTACATTAAAACAGGGATATTTGTTATCTGGAGAAGTATCCTTTTGTAAAACAAGATATCATACCTGATTTTACTATTTTTATATTTTTTATGGTCTTTTTTTAAATACTGGTTATTTGTTGCCTTTAAACTGAGGCCTGTGTTAACATTCTATTTCATTCTTTTTTTTTTTTTTTTGTGGGTACCAGGGGGTCGACCTCAGGACCTCGCACGCCGGCAGGAGCCCGTGCCACTGAGCGATATCACCGGCCCCTTTTTTCGTATGTGGGATCCAGGAGTCGAACTTGGGCCCTTGCGCTTGCCAGGCAGGCGCTTACGCTGCTGAGCCATCTCACCGGCCCTCTATTTCATTCTTTTCCACCCTTCCCTTGGGATAAACAGGCTCTGATAATGAGGGGCTACCATGTAAATAAGAACACTTTCTTCTGGACTAATATTTCATGGTTTACACAGTATCTTGTGTATGGGGGGGCTCCCCAGTAGTAATAAAATTAGAGTGCAAAGGCAGGTGTTTTAACATCAAATCTGGTGTCCTTTCACACACACCCAATGTCTTGTTTAAAAACTAAGTTTCTCTCCTTCTCCAGCAGGTGGTTATATCTGTTGGTGCAGCCAGGCAGGCATGTTGAAAAGTTTTGGATTTCTAAATGCATTTTTGAGATGGCAGAGGCATGTGCCTCTAGCAGTGTGGCTGAGGAAATGACATTTTAACTCTCTGATCTACATTTCTGAAAAACGTTTTCTTCTTGCAGGGAGACATTTGGGCCATTGCATAATTAACATCTGCAAACTGCAGTAGGAAATTCATTAGCTTGAAAGGAACATGGTTACAGCAGTCCCATCCAGCAACAGAAGGTGGGGTGTTAATTATTAATGAGAGATTCAATTCAGAATTATTAAGGAGCTGTTGGGAATATTAGGATGGAATGAACAGAGCCCACTGAAACATAAACAGGCATTGCTCCTGCTCTGAGCATTCACAACACCCCAAGAAGGGCTCAGTAGGAAAGAAAAACCCGCTATTCTCATTCAGTTGTGATCCTTATGTTTATTAAAATTCTAAAACTTATCAGGCCGCAGTTCGGGTGTGGCCAAGGCACCAGCATTTGCAATTCAATAAAGTCAACCGAACTTTGCTGAATACCCATGCCAGGCTCAAAGCCATATTCATGGAGAACTGGGGAGGAGTGGGATACAGATGTTGCCCCTCGCCCCTCCGGTCAACACTCAAATTACCCTGTAGCACTCCAGGACGGACCATTCAGAAACAGCTTCAGGAAAAGAAGGAATAATATCTGCTGAGCTGATTTTTGGGAACAAAACTAACATCTCCACAGCAACTTCCATATGCAAAACACAGTGCTAAGTGCTCTCCGGAGCACAGCAACTCCATGAGTTTGGTTTTTATCTCCATTTTGCAGCTCAGCAAACTGCAGCTTGGTGCACTGACTTGCCCAAAGTCAATGGGTGAGTAGCCAGGCTACGCTGTTCTCCCCGCTGCCCTGTTCTACCTCTGAAGAAAAGGGCACGTGCAATCCGCCCAGGGAGTGCAGAATAGAAACAAGGGATTGGAGAGCAAAGTACTCCAAGCAGTAGGAATTTGGGAAGAGACAAGGGAAACTACAGGTTGGTGTCTACTATAAAGAATCTTAAATGTCCGGCTTGGGAGTCATGCTTAAATCGTCAGATAATAGGGGCCTTTGCATATTAAATCATCCCTCTTCAGTAAATTGGGATGTGTTGGGTTTATTGAGAGTGTAAGATTTTTCTAAGAATATTTAACATGTAAATACAGGAACAAAACATTCTACTGTGATCCGACTAAAATAATGTAATTTCAGTAATATAAAGTGTTAACCATGAGCTATTTTACTTATCAACAAGATATGTCATCAACAGGTTAAAATAAATTGTCACAAAAGGACAAAAGCAAACATATATTAGTGAGAGTGAACACTAACTATCTATGCCTTCCAAAGTATATCACTTACACTGATGAGTTTTTCTTTTGTTTTTTGTTTTTTGTTTGTTTGTTTGTTTGTTTTTTTGTGGGTACCGGGGGGTCGACCTCAGGACCTCACGCGCCAGCAGGCGCCCGTGCCATTGAGCGATATCACCGGCCCCTTTTTCGTATGTGGGTTCCAGGAGTCGAACTCGGGCCCTCGCACTTGCCGGGCAGGCGCTTACACCGCTGAGCCATCTCACCGGCCCTTGTTTTGTTTTTAAAAGGGCATTTTTGCGTGTGTTGTTTGATTTGAAAAGCCACACATGTTCATTACAGAAAACTTAGAAAACGCATAAAAGTACAAACATACCTACTTTTTCACATCAGTCACTTCTCGCTAACCTACAGAGCTGTAGTTTCTTTCTAAACCACAGTAGCATTTTTCACAATGTGTGAAATATTTCCCCCAAGTAATTACACTGGCAACCCGGACTCCACAGGCTGCTGTTCACACTAATTACCAGAGCTCGTCACAAATGTTGGCTTCTTGGCCTCCATCTCTGTTTTTTCCTCTCATTTTCACCTCTCAAGACTCATCTCTCCCCGTGAAGCAAGGACCACATTTACACATAGTTCTACCCTGAGCACTTAGCATGGTAGCCTTTGGACATTCCTTCTCCTTTCTTTTATTCAACTGTTCTGTATCGAATGTTAAAAAGTAAACAATGTCAAAGCATTGCTTTTAGGTTGACATTCAAATTAATAGGCATCTTATGAAGAGAGGGACATTTTAAATATGCAAGTATAAAAGGAAACTGGATGAGTTATAGGAAGTGAAATAATGACCCTCGTTTGTCAAAATGGGCTCCTCTCCAAAGAGGGATCGTTTCAGATGATTCTCTTGACTTTTCTTCCTTGTTATCGTTCGCTCACTGAGTACCTACTGAGTACCTTTGAGGTCACGTGAAATAGACAAACATACAAGATCTTCAATCTAACAAAAGAAGACACATAGGTTTACAAAAAACTTCAGATACGACATGGTTAAGTCACGTAAGACTGCTAGAATCTTCTGGAAATTCAGAGATTCAAGCTGTTTGTCGACTGAAAGGATCTGGGATTTGGCTTAGATCTTGGAGAATGAGTAAGACAAGTACATGAAGTGTGTGTGCGCGCGTGTGTGTGTGTGTTTACGTGAATGTGTGTGGGCCAGGGAGGAGATCAGAGCAGAGAGAAAGCAGACCGGGCAAAGGTGATGCAGTATAAAAGACCAAGAAGTGTTTGGGGGAAAAGAGAAACACATGAAAAATGTGGGAAAAAGAATGTGAGCCCGCAGCTGAGCATCTAGAACAGTACATATTCCCTACACCTGGAACCATTTAGTCAGCAAGTGTTTCTTAATCAAGTGCTATGTAGTAGGCCCTGTGACAGAAATGGTGAGATACAGGAAGGAAAACGAGACATGGTGCCTGCTTTTGCCAATTCCATGATAATATAACTTTTTAGAAATATAATTTAAACTCAGGGAGAATTTATCAACAACAAAACAAAACTGGCAAAAATGACAAAAATTAATGACAAGGGCTCTCTTTTTGTTATTGCTGTGTGACAAACTATCCCAAAAACTGATGACTTGAAAAACTGGTTCACAGCTCTGCAGTAAGGGTGGGTGTGACAGAAGCAGCTGTCTCCTTTTCACGTGGTGTCAGCCACTGGGGCCTGGGGTCCATCTGGACCAGCCAACCTGTGTCGTGTATCTCGGCCTCACACTTTGCTGTGACCTGGGTTCCTCATTCTCCACTCAGGGCTCTCAGACATTTCGCTTTGTTCCTGATAATTTGATTTTGTATTCAGTGGCTGGCTTCCACCAGAGTGTAAAAGAGGAAGCTGCCCAAGTTTTGAGAACTGGCACAGTATCCCTTCTATCCCATTCTAATGGGTAAACCAGGTCACAAAACAAACCCAGATCTGAGGGCAGAGGATTGCACAAGGGTGTGAATATCAGGAGGCATGATTCATTGGGACCAAAAAGAAGAGGGTTGGAATCCTAAAGTCATATAACCCAGCAGCGTCTTCCACAATTGTATTTAACTAAGGGACATTAAGTGCATAGATTTTTTTCTACTTCAGAGCACATAACTCCACCCACCTCACCCTATCCCCACATTTTTAAGTGCCAGTAAAACACAGTCATTTCCCATGTACCTCACTGATCACTTAATGGGACTGTATTAGATTCCAAACCAACCCTGCAACATCCAGGGAAGGAGAGAGTTCAGCTCAGACCCATCCCACATGCTCCTGACATGTGACTCCTAACTCCTAAGAGCTCCTGACTCCTAAGAGCTCCTGTTGTCACTCCTGCTTCCAAATCGGAAGAAAAAGTCTTTCTTTGTGCCTGCTGCATCTTTTACCATCTCCAATGCCTGACTTTCCCAGGATGTTCCTAAAAACCCTGTCCCTTCACAGCCCAGTCCCTGGGAGCTAGGGCAGAAAACAGTTCCTGATTCTCGGATGCCATTTCAGATCCCTCTATAGTTTTTATGATTGTGCTTTCCATCCTTGGAGACCTGTCTTTCCATTTCCAAAATGGAACACAACACTCCAGGCATAGCTGAGTATTATGTGCAGTGGTGACCTCAGAGTTACTATGGGGGAGCAATCTGGTTGTAGGAAGGAGAGGAGGGGGACTAAGTAATTTTTTCTTGAAATATTATGCTTTTTGAGACAGGGTCTCACTATGTTGCCCAGGCTGACCTCGAAGCCATGGGCTCAAATAATCCTCTTATTTCAGCTCCCAAGTAGCTGAACTACAGGCAGCATCACCATACCCACCTAAAACTTTTAATAAGAGTGGTGTGGCCCCTCAGATAACTAGGACTGGTCAACAAAAGATCATCACATAGTCCGGAAGGGATTAATAAAAGTATACTTAGCTCACTTAATTAAAAAGTACATTTGGTATGTACATAAAAGAGCAAAAGCTAACTGGGTTTAATAGAAAAGCAAAAACTAAGAAAGTTTTTTGTTTGTTCTGTTTTTCACATTTCTAACCATCCATCAATGGTTCCATGAAGAGTAATTGTGGGGCCGGTGAGATAGCTCAGTGGCATAAGTGCCTGCCTGGCTAAGCGTGAGGTCCTGAGTTCGACTCCCGGAATCCACATACAAAAAAAGGGCCAGTGATATCACTCAGTGGCACCGGCACCTGCTGGCACGCAAGGTCCTGAGTTCGACCCCCGGTACCCACAAAAAAAAAAAAAAAAGATTAATTGTGCATGGGCCCCAGAAATCAGACGTATGGATTCAAATTCTCTCTCCACCATTTATTTTGAGCAAATTACTTAATTTTTCCACAACTTAGGTCTTTCATCTGTAAAATGAGAACAAAAGTATCTATCTACCTCATAGGTTGTTATGAGTATTAAGTAATACTTGAAAAAAGTTCTTAGATAATACCTAATAAATTGTAAACACTCAATAAATGATACTTAGTATTTTTATTCCATAAGTTATCATCAGCCTGAAAATATTCAACACATGCTTCATTGATATTTTTTTTCTTTGTTAGTTCTTTTTAAAGGTAATCTTGAAGACAATGAGTTTTTAAGATGGTGAGAAGCCAAAGATATCCCTGCAAGCTACCTTCTCGGTATCTTGGCCAACTTTAAATCATGGCAAGAAGAGGTTATCAAGAGCAAATAGCAAAATATCAATAGCAAATACATTTTTTTAAAAAACACACCTCAAGGTAACGATTATTCCCCTAAGTCATAGAAGTTAAATATTAGAAATATAAGGCAATTGACAGAGATGAAATTCAGAAGGAAATAGCTGAGAAATAAGCACTGAACCCATATATACCTTCAGTGATTTTAAGAAAAATGTACCTTCTCATCAAAGCTGTGTGGGGAGAAAATGAGATAGGGGAAAGCAATTCAGAACACTGATGGGTATCAGTGTACAATTCCATGGTGTTGTTTTTGTTCTCAGTTTCTCTCCTGACATCCTCTTTTCTATTACAGTCACAAGAGGCAAGCAGAAGAGGCATCCAGTGAGACAAAACAGGGGACACACGATGTCCCCAGCAGGACACTCGAGTGAGACCGTTTTCCTGCCCTCCATGCTTACAGAATTTTATTTGCGTAGAAGAACTGCAGGAGCTCTGGATGATAGTGGCTCTGGAAGAAATTGGCAAAGGCACATGAAAGAGAGGACTCAGTAAGTCTTCTTGACTACATCACTAGTAGACAGTTGTCAACGTGGGGCACGAGGATAAACAACAGGAGAGACAGAAGCAGCATCACCTGAACTGGAGCTGCCAGTACACTTTGTACGTGATCTTCCAGGTGTGTTGCCATTTGCATTGCATTATGGGCCCATTACAATAGAAATAATTGGCCTGAGTCATTTTAGCGGGGGGTGACTCCTGCCCTGCTTGGCCACCTTCCATGGAGAGCAAGGACCTGAGAATTCCCTCCTGGTTCACTTACCAGCTGCCGGCAGAGTTTGGGGTTCCTTTGCTCTTCTTCGTTCTGGAAGCTGTACCCCTTCCTCAGTTTCAGATATGGAGAACAGGCTCGAACAGTTGTTTTGCATGCCTGAGAAAAATAATAATACCATCTTATGTTGAAAATATTAGGAGAGTTCTACAAGCCCAAGCAGGGATACCCTGCAGGAATGCACCCAATCTATGGTGAGGGCGACTGAATGAGTTAAAGTAACTTTCAGGATGTTTGCAAACTTGAGCCTTAAACACATGCTTATGAAATGGCAGGTCTACCATCTAGGGGCCGGTGGGGGTGTAGAGCTTCACAGTTTACACAGCTTATCACAGTAGTACCGAATTCCTAAATTCAACCTCATTCCCTCCCTCTCTCTCTCCCTCTGGTCTTCCTCTCCCTCTCTCCATCTCAATCAAAAGATAAGGAGTTTCATAGGACTCTTTGCTCCCAATGGTTTGGAAACACTCACTCAGTCCCATTCCCAAGCAGGCCTGAAGTTGATCCAACCTTGTTAGGCCACATTTTCTCCAAAAACAAAACAAAAAAAATCCCATAAGGAGTTGTGAAACCAGGAGTAGGAAATCGTACCAGGCACAGTGAGAAAAGTGAACTGGGGGTAAATAAATACACTCATTCAGTGGGCTTCAGCCCCACTGACTAAACCCACCCCCTCTGCCCCACTCTCATGAACCTGAGCTTATCCAGCCCTCACAGGTGCTGGATTGAGCAGGTGGATAAGAAACAAATGAAAAAGAACATACTTCCTTGAGCAGGAAGTACACATGGGGCGCCTTTTTTCCAGAATTCACAAGCACGTGCTGCTAAGTGGCCCTGACCCGAGGCCCTGACCTGAGGTTTTGGCCTCTCAACTCCACAGAGCTGCCTCACATCCCCTCTGACTAACAGAGATGTCATGCTGTTGGGTGGAGAATCACAGTCTTACCTTGGCAACCTGGGGGTTTCTGTCCCGTAAATGGGTTAGGAGGGAATCTTGTGTCTGCTTCACCTGACTGGTGAAAAATTTCTTCCATTTCCGCCCAGCAAAGGCAGCCAGTTGCCCAAACAAAACAAAGGCCGAGTATCTCACACTGTCGTTCTCCTGTGGGTGTCCATCAACAAAACAACAGAGCTAGGTCACAACCAAAAGGCAACTGCACCAGGCACAGCACAGTCATCACTCTTGGATGTACCTGACTGGGCAACATCAGACCCAGAGCCCTTTCTCTCTTTTTACATCAGTAGACGCACACCGTCCCACTGGTGTTAGGCACCTTGGTTGCTCTATCTATCTAAGTCCTTCCCACGTCAACATTTAAAGGAGTTTTCATTCTTTTTTCTCCCCTTTCTCTTTCTTTTCCACATCATCATTTACTGGACTAGTCCCCTGTTTATTACTTTCAGCATTTTTGCCAGGTCACCTCTCTGCTGTTGGTTGAATTCCTCCCACTTGTAGTGGAAATAAGGATCCTGCTTCTCCCCCCTACATCCTTCCAACACTTCTGGCTTTTCATCTAATGGATCAGGTCTTCCCTGGTCACATGTCAGTGGGCTCAGCCCTTCTTTCCCCTCCCATGTGAGCCGTTTGCTTCACATCTTTCTCTTTCCAGATGAGGAGTCTGTGGCCCAGGGCATTTCAGCAACGTGCCTTACCCATCAGGCAACAGACCCAGTGCTGGCGGAACCCGGCCTCTTGACTCTGGGTGCACAGGTTTTTATATCAGCATTCTGTGGTGTAACTCTGGGTGAACCAGAGGGAAAGGGGCAGGGCTGGGTCTCCTCAAGGGCAAGGAGTATCCAGAACACAGAGACTAAGCAAGACTGAGGACCACTGATCATTTTGTGACATCTTTAAAAATATTTTTAGCATGTGTGACACATTTAGAAATTGCACCAGGGTTGCTATTTTGTCCACTGATCTAGCGGTGTGTTTATGTGTGTGCTTAATTCAACTCAGCTAACACTTATGGAGAACTTACCCTGTCCAACGCCCTCCCCGAATGCTGAGATATGCAGGAATGCTAAGACAGGTGTCAGGAACCTGACAGTCACCCAACGGGGGCACATGCATGGGTGAACAAACAACTCTACATGAGAATTTCCCTGTTCTACATGGCCAAGTCTTCCATAGCCAAAAACAATATGCTAGCAAGGTTTTAATAATGGTCAAATGACAAACAAGTCCTGAAGTTCAGAAGGGACCTCTAGTGAGATTTAAGGGTCTGTACCCAAAACACCTGCTGACATTCCGGGGTGGTGAGGTAGACACTTTCCTCTCCACTCCTCAAAGAAGACTGGTTTACATTCACTTGAGAGGAAAAATCTATCTCTCTCTGGAGGGAGAAAACATGCCAGCAGCTCCTATAAAAGCTTCAAGTTTCATAATCTCAAGGCCTCTTATTCTTTTGTGGAGCTGATACAGCTACTGGCACTGTGTGCTCCGTGGGGACTCATGAGTGTAGGGAGCTGATGCAAGTTGCTTGGGCAGAAAATAAAAGGTCTGCTCCCCGTTTGACAGGTCTTATCTTTCAGAGAATAACTGGCAGGCTAAACTGATAGCTTGCAAGCCCGGTGTCTCAGATGCCTCACGATTTCAGGTTAAACCCTGTACTAGTGCTCTCCTTGCTTGGCCCATCTTGTCACCTGGTAGCTGACAATGCAAGTGTTATAGCCAGAAGGCCTGCTTTTGTGTCCACTTACTGCTCTGCAAACCTTGGGCAGGGTCCAACCTTTCTGTGGTTTTGTTTCCTCATCTGTAAAGTGAAGGTAGTTACAGTAGCTACCTCACAGGTTACTGTGAAGGTGACATGAGATAACCCACGTAAATTGTCTAGCACTGTGTGTGGCACACAGGAAGGGCTCACTGAATGCTAACTATTGTTATCATTACATGTGTAAGAGAGCACTGACTACAGGAGACATTATTGTCATAATTGATATATACATACATTCACTTCTCTATTAAAATAAAAAGTTTCTGATGGGAATGAAGGGATGCTATTGAACTTTTATGTCCTCCATAACCCCCCCACACACACAGTACTAGTACTCAACAAGATTCATAAATGAGTCACTGATACAGACCTTGTTCCCTGAGCAACACGCTAAGCAATGCTCTCATTTCTAATCCCACTTTGATGTCAATAACCCAGAGTGTTTATGAATCATCTCACTTACATCATCCAATAAAGTCCTGGTCTGAAGGGTGATGTCTATGAAGAAGGAGCCCAAACCTTTCCCCGGGATCTTGCCCAGGATGATGGTCAGAGCCTTCATACTCTCATGGATGACTTCAGAACTCACGGGGTCATACAATCCATGCACCAGCAGGTCTAGCATAACTTTCTTATACTTTCGCACCTGTTATCAAGGTTTGAAAAGCATTAATAGCCCAGGAATCACCCTCTATGAATTGAAAAGCAGTGCCACTTCCAATCTTCCAGTAACCTAGGTCTTGTACTGGTGTCCTTCAGGATCTGCCACAACAACTCCCATCAAAATACAAATGCTTCCATTAGCCCCATCCAAGAGCCCAGCTCACTTTAAGACAACAGAAAGCGTGAGCTGGATGGGTGCGCTGAGGAGGGTGCTGGAGGGAGGGTGGTGGACTGTTTGACCCAAGGGCTTGAGGAGTACTAGGTACCTTATAATGGGGAAGTCAGAAAATGGTACGGAAGTTGACAGATGCTAAAGGAAGAGATGTGAAGAGAATTTTATTACTGAAGAAATATAAATTATGAGAACACTTCCAAGGAAGGTGATGCCAGCATGTGTCAGCCCTGCCTGCAGCTCTGTGTACCACGGCTGATAATGGTGAAGAGCAATAGCCCTAAAATGACCCGGAGTGAGTCACACCTTTGTACAGTCTGCTCTTCTTGAGTGTGGAAGGAACCACACTTGCTTCTAGCCTAATAGAATATGCAAAGGTGACAAGATGTAGCTACTTTATATTAAAGAAGACTCCACTGTAGCAGACAGCAGTGAGACACACCCTCCTGCTGGCCTTAAAGAAGTAAGCTGCTGTGTTGTGAAAGGGTGACCTCTGGGCACTGGGAGTGGCCCCCAGCAGACAACCAGCAAGAAAATAGAAACCTCAGTCCTACCGTGGGAAGAGCTGAATTGTGCCCCAAACCATGTAAGCTTGGAAGAGTGCCCTGAGCTTCAGGGATGAGGACGTATGGCTGACCCAGGCTTTGCAAGATCCTGAGCAGAGAACACAGCTGAGCTATATCAGACCCTTTATCCACAGACACTGTAAAGCAACAAGCACGCGCCGCTCTGTGCAGCTAAGCTTGTGGTGATTTGTTACACAGCAGCTAACCAATCCCTGAGGTACGACGCTTCAGCCTTGGGGACGCCACGCGTGAGCACTGGAGAGACGGGAAGATCGGCTGAGTTCACCTCACTTTCCTACCTGGCTGGGGGCTTCACGGGCCAAAGTGCCCAGGCCTCGCATAGCCAGGTGGCGCTTTTTAGCACTGGGGTCGCGGGCTCGTTCTGCCAAGATGGAAAACACGTTCTTCAAAGGCTCCCGCCTCTGGAACCTCAGTTTCCAAGAAACCTGGGTGGTAGGTCAAAAATGTATTAATTTGAGACTGTTTGGAGTCATACTCTGAGCTCAGACTTAACCCTAGCTCCTCTCTCTAAAAAGAATTCTGTCATTGCCTGCTCAGTTTTGCCCTTCATCCTCCAACTAAACGTGTGTGTGTGTGTGTGTGTGTGTGTGTGTGTCTGTTGATAAGATCAAACCCAGGGCCTTGTGTGTGCTAAGCACGCACTCCACTATTGAGCTATGGCTCCAGACTCTAGAGGTGCCTGGCTTTGTTGGAAAAATATATTAATTTGATCTGCATCATGAAGAAAGTGATAGAGGAAGAGAAAAGGAGGTAGAAAAATAATGTAGGACTTGTGTTGAGGTGGGTTTGGGAATATTATAGAGATGCTCCACAGCAGTGGTAGGTGTGATGGAAGCTGAGAAGGAAGAATCTTACAGGAGTTGATGTGAGACCCCTTTCATGGACCCTTTTCATGGTATAAGAGATGCTGTTAAAGATTCTCTTCTTCCAGCTCCTCCCATTTTTCTGCTCTACTTCATAGCTAAATGCCTCAAAAGACAGGTCTATGCAGTACTTGCTTTCTCCAATTTCTTTCTCTTTCTCTCTCTCTCTGTTTTTGTTTTTTGAGACAGGGTCTCACTGTGTAGTTCAGGCTGGTCTTGAATTCACTATGTAACCTAGGCTGGGCTCAAACTCTCAGCAATCCTCCTGCCTCAGCCTCCTAAATTCTGGGATTAGGCATGCACCACCACACCCAGCTCTTCCTGTTCTCCCTTGAACCTTCTGCAATCAGGCTGATGTCCCCCCATCTCCATCCCACCCTATGGCTAACTCCAGGGTCCATTCTCAGTAGTCATCTTACTCAGCCTGCCAACGGTGTGTGACACAATTGGCAAAGCTCATCAGCAAACATCTGCTAGCCATCTACAAACGTCTCAGGACGCTTAAAGGTCATCCTAAATCCAGAATTCATGCATCTGAGCAGTTACGATTAGGAAGAGGAATGCATAAATAATTCAAGTCAGGAAACACTCTGTGTCCGATGCAAAAACCTGTGCCTCAAAGGCTAAACTCCGAGTAATTGCAGGGCAAGAGATGGGCAAGAGATGAGCCGCTTGCTGTAGTAAGCCGATGAGCTCAGGTGCCAGGAAGGCCCTGGTGTTGTTCAGAACACAGAACAAGGCAACCGGTATTAAAGTCAGAAACAAGATGATGAAAGATTCAGACAAGATCAGAGACAAAGGCCACCTGCCCACCATCCTCAGTATGTGTGGAGCAGGGTAGATGCAGATTCAGCTATTTCTATAGCACTATCAACAAGGTTGTGTAATTTCCAAAGCTCATTGTTATTTCTGAATATTCATTGCAGTTCATTCTACATTTTTATTATTGAGTTAGCAGCAAGTTAAATACTTCTCAACTCATCTTCCTAAGATCTATGTTAAAGGAACACATTGGTTTCAGAGGAACCCTCCGTGGAGCAGGCCCACGTCTTCAGGGAAGGGGCATCTGTTCATAACATTTTGTGTCAGACCTTAGAAAAGAAAGATATCATTGATGTCCTTCTCTTCTTGGCCTTGGAAGTAGGGTTGGAAAGGGGTTGGCCCAGGAGTCTCTGTGTTTGGTCCATGGAACTAAAAAAGAAAAGTCAAAGTCATCAGAAGAGCCATAAACACCCATGTGCAGCCTTCTTGTCAGCAAACATTGCTGTCCAAAGCACCACATGCGTGAGAATATCCTCAGGTTGCTCCCTAGGAACCTTCCATCCTGGTCAGGAGAGAAGCCAATCACAAAAAGGTAAACAGCAGCCCGAGGCAGTCCATGGGGAGTAGCAGCTTGGGGCCCCTGGGGGTGCATCTCTGGCTCCCCATTGGGTTCTACAGATTTCTTTATCATAGTCACCCAAGAAATAAAACTCAGATTTCTGGCCTCATCCACAGATTCCTCAAGACTTGAAGTAAAGAGGAAATTCAAATTTTGTCTTTTTTAAAGCTCCCCCAAAACGTCAATGGGCACTCCTTTATAGAGGAGATTTGAGTTCTATATCTTGTCTTAAAAAGTACTTACTCTTTCAGTCGGCAGTTCTTTAATCCTACAGACATTATTAGCACATCCTATGCTCAAAAGTACAAGGGGTGTGAAGCAGTCCTGGAAGTCCTCTTCTGTAAGTATCTTTATGAGGTGTGATTAAAAAAAAAATATGGTGAAGGCTGCTGCTGAGAGCAACCCAACAGAAAGAGGCTCGTAAAAACATTACAGTGTGTCGTCATTCACTCATTCGCCAGATTTGGCACCATGCAACCTCCGGTTCTTGTCCAAAGTTAAAATGACCATGACAGGTAAACATTTTGAATCAATTCAGGGCATCGAGGCAGCCACGACAACATAGCTAAGACACACAAGACTTCCAGAACTGTTTCAGAAAGTGGCAAGAATGTTGGGATAAGTGTGTTTGAAGGGAAGGAGGAAAGTTCTGAGGGGGATGAATGGCGACATGTCTTTTACTGCAGTAAATACTTTTTAATTTAAACATGCACTGTATTTTTGGCCACTCGCCATACATAAAAGATAGGCACCGTAGCACTGTGATGAACAACATCGTGTCCTTTAATTGTTGTAATGTAAATGCATCATGCACCTGTTACAACTCGATTATAGTAAGACTGCTATGCAGTCATTACAAAGAACATTGGGCAGCGCTACAGGTGCTGAAATGATCTTCAAAATAGACTGCCAGGGCCGGAGAGATGGCTCAGCAGCATAAGCGCCTGCCTGGCAAGCGCGAGGTCCTGAGTTCAACTCCTGGAACCCACAAAAAAAAAGACTGCCAAAGGAAAATGTGAATCAATGTGTACAGTACATTACCACTTGTTTAAAATCAAAACAAGGGAGGGAAGTACATATGTACAGATATGCTTGCATTTGCATGGCACAAGGAAAAATAGCCAGGAAATGTAACCCACATTACCTCTGGTGTGGAAAATCTGAGGACCTGAGGTGGAAGGGAGACTTACTCTGTTACTCTTCTTGTTATATAAAATCTTTAATTTACCAAGTGCATCTATCATCTAATGTATATATCGTAAATAAATGGAGCTCAGCAGTGATTCTGATCAGCAGCCTGACTTGGGGCCCAGTAGTGTAAACCAGAGCTTCTCAAACTGTGATGTGCTGGAATCATCTGAGATCCTGTTCAAATGCAAGATTTGACTCAGTGGGTCTATACTGGGAGCCCCAGGTTCTGCTTTTCTTCCTCACATCCAGGGACACCACTGCTGCTGCTCCAGGGACCATGCTTTGAGTGGCGAAGGTGTAAAGGGCCACAAGAGTCGGCAGAGGACTGTGGGCTGGAAGTGCTGGCAGAGCCCTCCCAGAGCGCACTGCCTGGGCGGCGGAGGCAGGAGGCTTTGACAACTTGGACTGCAATGGGATTCACAGGGTTGGGGTAGTGGTAGTAATAACAATTAAAATAGTAGGAGAGTGAAAGGAGGTAAGGCCGCAGAAGGCAAAGGCCAGTTGTGGAGGACTTGACCACTAAAGAGTTTGGTTTCAGTTGTGTTTTGTAGGTACATGTGAACGGTTGGCTTTTTAAAACTGAGGTGAAATCCATGTTTCATCCATAATTAACCCGTTTTACAATGTCATGCAACCACCCCCTCTGTCTAGTTCCAAAACTTTCTTCACCATCCCAAAAGAAAATCCTATACCAATTAAGCAGTCACTTTCCCGCTCTATCCTTCCCCTGGCCTACCGAATCATTCATCAATCTTCTGTCTCTATGGCTTTACCTGTTCTGGATATTTTATACAGATGGAATTGTGACCATTTATGTTTAGCTTCTTTTCTGTAATTTTTTTTTCAAGGTTCGTGCATATTGTAGCATGTTTCAATACTTCACTAAGTTTCACTGCAGAACACTATTTTGTTGTACGGATATATCACGATTTGTTTATCCATTCATCTGCTCTTGGGCACTTAGGTTGTTTCCACTTTTTTTGGCTACTGGGAAGAGTGCTGCTCTGGATATGTGTGTCCAAGTACGTGTCTGTGTGTGTGCCTTCAATTTTGGGGGGCATATAACTAGGAATGGAATTGCTAGATCGTAAGGTTTTCTCTCTTTGTGGTACTAGGGATTGAACCTATGCACTTCACATTAGCTACATCCACAGCCATTTTTAGCATTTTTTTTTTTTTTTTAATTTTGAGGCAGGATGACTAAGTTTCTAAATTGCCCAGGCTGGGCTCAAACTTACAATCCTCCTGCCTCAGCCTCCTAGAGTACTGGGATTATAGGTGTAGACTACCATGCTCGACTAGGGGATTCTGTGTTTAACTTTTTGAGAACTGCCAAATCGTCTTCCACAGTAGCAGCGCCATTTTATATTCCCACCTGTAGTGTACAAGGGTTCCAATTTGTCCACTTCCCCTCAACACTTGTTATTTTACATTATTATTATTATATTCATTTAGTTGGTGTGAAGTACTGTTTGCTGTGGTTTCGATTTGTACTTTCCTAGTAACTAATGATGTTAGGCATGTTTTGTGCGTTATTGGTGACTTATATATCTTTTGTGAAGAATTTTCTGTTCGTATCCTTTGCCTCCCTTCTTTTTTTGAGACAGGGTCTTGCTAAGGTGCTTGGGTTGCCCTCAAACATGAGATCCTCCTGCCTCAGCCTCATGAATAGCTGGGATTACATGCATGTAACACCACACCCAGCCTTTGCCCTTTTTTTATTGGTTTGTTTGTCCTTTGGTTTGGAATTATAAGAATTCTTTGTACATTCTGGATACTAGACCCTTAACATATATGTGACCTGCAAATATTTTCTCCCATTACTATTGTCTTTTCACTTTCTCGATAGCGTCCTTTAATGCACAAAAGTTTTTACTTTTGGTGCAGCCCAACCTGTCAATGTTGTTACTATTTGTCCTTATATCTAAGAACCTATTGCCAAATCCAAGGTCACATATATTTACCCATGTGTTTTAAGTGCTTTACAGCTTTAGCTCTTAAACGCAAGTTACTGATCTGCTTTGAGTTAATTTTTGTATATGGGATTGGTAGGGGACCAGCTTCATTATAGCCATTGACTTCGGGGTGTTTTGTGGCTTCGATTAGTAGTGGTCCTCAACTCTGGTTCCATCAGAAGCACCTGGGGAACTCGTAAATATCCCATGCCCCGACGACCACCCTAGATCAAGGCTGGGCCCAGGCACTGACAATTTTTAAAGCTCACCACACAACCCAAGGAGCTGTCACTGAACTAGTGACTGCAAGCAGTGGCCTTGGTTTGCCCAGGGCTGTGTTTCCTGGAACATGAGACTTTCAGTGCTAAAGTCAAGAGTCTTCGGCAACCCGGGACACACTCCTACCTGACAGAATCCCAGCCCTCTCGAACCGAGGCACCTGCCTGGGGTTGACCTGCAGGCAGGTACAGATTTAGTTTCCCTGTCTTCTCTGCCCCAGGTTGTTTCGGTCGTGCTGTCTTGTTCACAAGACAACGGGGAGGTCCATGAAAACAGCTCTTCACCTCCTCACCTCCAGTTCCAAGTTCTCCTTCATCTCTGGACAATAAACCTCTGTGGGGACCAAAATAAAAACCCAGAAAATTGCACCACCACCTCCAATCCAGTTAGTGAGAGTTTCTCTTTACATCCGTTACCTGGCTGAACGGCAGTTCTTTGTTGAACTGAAGGCAGGGCCCAGGCTTTATCATGAGGCCAGCGGTTCTCATAATTGAGCATGCATCAGAATCACCTGGCAGCTGTGTTAAAGCTCACACTGCCAGGCCTGATCCCCGGAGTTCCCGATTCTGTGCACTTGGGCCGGCAACCTCGTAATTTATACTTTCAACAAACTCCCCGGTGACGCTGGAGTGCGGCCGGCCTAGGGACCACACTGTGAGACCTGCTGCAGTACGAGAAAGAAACTACAGCATCACAAGTCATTTCCCTCAAGAAGAAAGGGATTATAAACTCAAATCAAGGCAAAAAAAAAAAAAATGCTTCGTTGTTTCTTTCTTGGGGTTTTCTTCCCACAGTCTTCTGTTTCGATGGGACTTCCCACTCCTCGGGTGGAAAGCTCGGCATCAGAGCTGACGGATGGCTGCCAATGGGTAAGGGGGACTTAAAAGAAGCACAGGTTCCACAGGCTGGGGGTCTGCTCGCCAAGGAGACCCCAACCTCATTGTAAAACAGCGGGTGTCTGTGTTCCAAGGCATAAGAAATCACGCCTTGGAGCTGCCCTCCACTGCGAAGGAAAACAACCTACTGCCTTGATTTTCATGCTCAACTTCTATTGCAAGATTAGCAGGGCAGCTAAGGGTTTCAGCCGGCCAAAATGGCTCCCCAGGCTTCTGAAGCCAAGCAGCCAGCCTCGTCTTAATAGGCAGGTCTAGAATTCAAGATCAGGGAAGGCTCTCGAGCAGGGCACAGTGACGGAGAGCTTAGCCACCCTTCCTGGAGGATTCAGCATACGGTTAGAGACACACAGAGGCCCCATCCTCTGCTCACCACCTGCTCCACACGCCCTTCCCACCTCCCTGCTCCCATCACAAGCTAAACACTATGATTTGTTCAATCTTGCATGTTGTCTCTGAGAGCTCATCTTGATCTCTGGTGAAGAAGTAAAGCATTTCGCACTGTGGGGGGGGTGCGCCTCTGTCAGCACCCCCTGTATATGTTCCAAACCCCAGGCCAAACCCAGAAGTACTAGGTCAGAGTCTCGGGGAGCACCAGGCCTGAGCATTGCACTTTTCGTTCAAGGTGCCTCGCGCTGCTGTACGCAGCTTGGTATATAAGTTCCTCTGTGCTAGAAATCAGTCCCACGACTCGCTACTCCAGGAAGCTGAGCGCAGGCATCAACAGAGACCCCAGCGGTCACAGGAGGAGGCGGACCAACGGGGGAGAGAGGGAAGCGTGTCAGTGTCTTTGCAAACAAAGGACCAATGGCACACGTTTGTGGGACACGATGAATTTCACTGTTGCTAGGGTTTGAGTCGGTGTGTCCTTTCCAGAACGCATGATGAAATTTAATCATTGTGATACATTAAGAGGTAAGACCAGGTTTGGCCTTTAAAGGGTGGTTAGGGTTCTGCCCTCATGAATGGATTACTCCACTGATGTGATTAAGAGATTAATGGGTTAAAGGGTTATCTCAATGGCTCTGCTATAAAAGCAAGTTAGGCTGGATTTCCTTTATGCTCCCCGTCCCTCACCCACGGATATCCTGCCCCGCCTCAGAACTCCACCAGCAAGAAGGCCACCATCTGATGCAGACCTTTGACCTCGATAAGCCTCTTCTCTTTATAACTTTCCTAATCCATGGTGCTGTATTACTAGCGACAGAGAATGGGCTGAGATAACTGTCAAAATGAGATCATGTGGGGGCTGGGTGTGGTGGCATGTACCTGTAATACCAGCTACTTGGGAAGCTGAGGCAGAAGGATTGAAAGTTTGAGGCCAATCTGAGCAACCCAGCGAGACCCTATCTCAAAACTTTAGAGGGCGGAGGATATGGCTCAGCGGCACAGCGCCTGCCTGGCAAGCACAAGGTCCTGAGTTCGATTCCTGGTACCACAAAAAAAAAAAAAAAGGAATTTTAGAAAATTTTTAAAGGGTTAGGGGTGTAGCTCAGCACTAGAGCACTTGCCTAGCACTCAATCCCTAGGGGAAAAACCAACAGCGGAGGTGGGGAGGTAGCTCAGTGGCGAGTTTAGCATGCACAAGGCCCTGAGTTCAATCCCCGGCACTGTCACCAAAGACCAAAAGCACAGCAAGCTGTACAACTATGATCTGTGCACTTTCTGGGATGCTATCCTTAAAAGTTTCCTTAAAATAAATAAAACAAGCTAGGAGTTAATTCAGGGACACAAGGCCCTCACCAGAGCTTTGTATCTCTTGAGCTTGCAGCTTCTTAAAGGACCCGCACCACTACGGGCCCTTCCTTCCTGCAGCCTCCTCCTCCCTCTCCTCCAACAAGTTATATACTTTCTGCCCAATCCAATCAAAACAAAAGATCCTTTCCATCTGTTACAACACAGGATGTCAGAGAGGAACATTTTAAACCTATTAAGAATGAACTGGTACACAGATTCCAAGACTTCTTAGGTGTCTGGCTCTCCTACATGCCCCGAAACAATCTTAAACAGCGATCTTTCCCATTAGAGGTGAGCTTTTCCGGTCGCTGTCTACAAGTATCATAGGTGCTTGGCCTGGTGTGGCCAAGGCTGGGAGATCACATAGCCAACCTGAGGCCAAAAAAAAAATGGCTGTGCTTGCGTTTTTGCTCATCCTGTGCACCTGGCTTGATGAATCCTTCTTCCTCTGGGAAGGGATTCCTGTGTGCACTAGGCCGGATCCCTGCCCTGGTCTTCATCGACATGCCCTCGTTCTACCGCTCTCACCAAAAAGAAATGGATTTGGGATAACAGAGGATTGCTCACTGTCAACTCCCAGAGGCCTTTTCAAATGTGAACCCATCCAGCTCAAATTCTGATCAGTACTGTGAAAGCCAAACTTACAAACACTTGGATCTTCTTCTCATCTGTAAAATGAGGGAAGAAATGTATGTTTCTAACAATCCTTTCAACTCTGAACTCATTAATGATAATAATATGCATAGTTGCTAGCTATTGGGTGGACATTTTTGCATGCTACACTAGATTAAATACAGAGTCCACCAAAAAAATGTATACACACTTCAGGAAAAGAAAAATATGTTTTTTCAACAGAAGTTGTTTCCCTCATATGGGGAACCCCAGAAGATGTCATATATCTCAGAAAGCCCACCACATTGCCAGCCCTTAGAGAAGAAATTGAAAATGCATATGCAGCAATCTCAATGACCAATGTTACCCAAGCAGCAGTTCTCTGTATGTCTGGAAGCCAACGGCCAATACTGTGAGCACCTCTTGTAATTGTAGAGGCCAAAGGTAATTTGTATTAATCTCATGATTCTCCAAGGCCTGCTGTGAACTACACCACATACTGCCTGGGCTGACTGTAATCATTCCTCCTGCTCCTGGAGGCTACACACCTCCCAAGAATCAGTTCACAGCACCTGTACTTGATATTCAGACTGTGAAATGTATTTATGATTTTAAAATTTTTATTTATTTATTGCTGTGCTGGGGATAGAACTCAGGGCTCCTCACATGCTAGGCAAGTGCTCTACCACTGAAGTACATTCCCAGACCTATAACTATAAAATTTAATCAAACATTATACAAACTGTCAAAATATGAATATACAAGGGAAGGAAGATGTTTCTCTGAAAGCAGGGTAGAATTTTCAGAAGGATTCCACAATGGGAAGCTGCTAATTAGGCATGGGGACAGTAAAAGTTTGGGAAAAGCCTTAGTGATCCAGAATGATTTGGGGAATTGGACTCCTGTAGAAAGCGATGTTTTAAGTGCATTCCCAGGCATCTCCAGGTTCTCACTACATTTGAAGAAACCAAAGCTACAAAAAAAGTATCATGCATGTGATTAATACAACGAAGCAGCCCAAAAAAGCCTACGGGTGGATCCATATTGGAAGAAAAGCCTGTGGCCTTCATAACGATTCTATATTTTCTGGTATAATATTTGGAGTATGTACAGTATCATCTTTTATGCTACTCTAACCAACTTCTTCACTGACTCTCTGAAATCCAATCCCAATCTCCCAAATGAGAGAGCTTTTACTGTGTTTCACTTAATCCTCCCATTGACCTTGAGAGGTAGGGTTAATGATGTTCATTTTAGGAAAGAAGAAACTGGGCCTTAGAGTAATGTTCAACAACCCACCCAAAGTCAAACAATAATGGCAGAGAGGAGTTCCACACCTCAAAATCTACATTTTTATCCCTATTTTACAGTGCATACCCAGCTTCTAGACAACGCCCTGTATGCCGACCGAGTATGTGGTCACTTCTGTTTGAAGGAAGCACCAAGGTCTTCCCCTCAGTCCCTCCCATCCTAAAGCTCTTTGCTGACAGAATAATGATCCGTAACCCCATCGGTTCCAGGGCCAACACTGCCCACTTGGGTTTTCCTAAGAGAACATCACCAGCTAGTTACACACTCAGGATCCAGCTCCCTCTGACAGTGACCAGAGTGGCCTCTTAGGATGGCTCCGGGAGCCAAGGGGCGACCTGCGGCGCCCTCACCTGTGCTCCAGGGCGGTCACGTGACACAGAGCTGAGGCAGCCAGTCCTGGGTGCTTGATGCTCGGTGCTCGGTGCTCAGTGCTCGCGGGGCTGCTGTTCCCGGGTGGCGGCCAGATGTGATGACTCGGCTAGGTCTTCGCAGCCCTGAAGTCCTAACAAACAAAAAGGGAAATTAGAAGGTGAAGCGGGCTCAGTTCTGAATAACAGGCCAGCATAGCGTGCTGGAAAGTGAGAATCTAACGAGAGGGAGAAAAATCAATGTGTGTTTGGCAGCGAGGTGGGGGAGGGAGTTGCCCTCGAGTGATACCGACAAGGTTGTTGCAAGCAGCACAACCGTCGCCCGTGCCCTTTGCGTCCCTTAACTGTGCTGAGGTGTTTCTCCCCCGCCACCACCACCCCCATATTCTTCCGTCTGGTCCAGCCTCACCCCCACTTTCTCCAGAAAGGACGCTAATTAGGAGGCCCTTTCCCTGCACCAAAGGACACGGTCCTGCCCAGCGCCGTTGCCTCATTCTGCCACTAGATGGCGCCATCCCTCAACGCGCGGCTTCCAGGCTCCGGTGAAAAGCCGAATTTTTACTGAGCTGGGACAATATTCGTGCCAAGCCGCCCTTGTGACTGTCGAACCTACAACTAGCGCTTTAACCGCTGACGCCCCTTTCCTGCTCAACAAACATAATTTGTCCCAAAAGGAGCGATTTGAACTCTCCGCAATTTAAATGGTTTATTACTAAAAACAAAACGACATAAAAAACCTGGATGCCACAGTCCCCGCAGATTTTCAGAGCTCCCTCAGCCATCGTCCTCTTTCGCTGGGCTCTCCAAACCTACGTATCAGTAATTAATTACTGTCTGGCCCTGGATTGGGTAATGAGGGAAATATGTCCTAAAAGGGGTGAGGGGAGGTCTGTTTTCAAAGACCTAGGAACTTACAGGTTTTGTTTGTTTTGGTTTGGTTTGGTTCTGGAGGTTGAACCCAGGGCCTTTGCACTGAGCTACATCTCCAACCCTGTTTTTATTTTTACATTTTGAGACAGGGTCTTGCTAAATTGCCCAGGCTGCTCTTGAACTTGTGGTCCTCCTGCCTCAGCCTCCCAGGGTGTTGGGATAACAGGTGTGGGTGCCACGACTGGCTAGAAGCTTATTGTTATACCAATAGATAACAAAAATGAATACTTTCATATGCCAAATATTGCAGTAAATACTCCATAGACTATCCCAGTCCATTTCAACATTAAACCAAGATAAGAACTCTTTCTGTCACCCCTGTTTTAAAACTGGGGAAACTGAGGCAGGAGAAATTACTTTGCCAGAGGTCATGCAGTTGATTAGTGTCAGAATTAAAAGTTAACCACAGGCTCACTACTGCAAGAGCTTAGACTCTCTGCCAGGATGCTATGCTGTGGACCAGTTTGGAAAATCCTATTAGGAAATAGGTGGACAAATATAAACTAGAGAAGTAGATCAGAGTAGGGGAAAGGAAATTGATGCTTCTGAGAAAATAAGAATGAGGCTAAAACAAGCCCTAACGGACTGGGCTCCAAGGGCACTGCTGCTGACTTTGCAGGATGCAATTGCAACAGTGCTAGAAAAAGGAAATGAGACTGCGAACCAAAGGGCCACAAGGAAAGAGGAAACTGAGATGTCTTGCTGCAGAAGGAAGACAGTAAATAGACTAGAAGAGATAGTGAGGTCAAGGAAAGGCATTCTGGCTTTCTTGCGTACTTTTAAAAATAGAATGAAGCCGGGTGTGGTGGTGCATGCCTGTGACCCTAGCATGCAGGAGGCCAGGGAAAAAGGATCTCCCGTTTGAGGGCAGTCTGGGCTACATAGCAAGTTCAGGACCAGCCTGGACCAAACAGTGAGACCTTGTCTCAAAAAACCCCTAAAAACATAAAAATTAAAAATAAAAATAGAATAAAGCTCGGGCATGTTTGAAAACACTTCCCAGGGAACCCTAAAATATGGATGGCACATAGTAGTGGCAGTGCAATGGAAAGATACAGGAGGAATTGGGGTACAGGGGAAAAGTTAGCTCTGGACAGGAGGGCTGGGGTGGCTCCCCTTTTGTCAGGAACTGGGAGACAGCCACAGAGATGAAGACGGGTCAACATGCAAATAAGGTGTCCTGAGGAACTGCAAGTTCAATTAACCTTAATCTTTCGGTAGATTGGTAGGTTATCTGCAAGAGTGGGAAGAAGGTTTGTAAAGACGTAATCCATGAGCTGAAACTGATCCTTGAAGTGCTTCAGAATGATCAAACCAACGACAGATAGAATTATGGCAGGAACAAAGGAGACTGGAGACGGGGAGGCTGCAGGGTAACTATGAGTCTGCGAAATCTCACTCATAAACCAGAACTGAGCTTTGCACCGCCACATGGGCAGAAGCATGACAGAATCACTACGGACTCATTGATTTGATTATGTATTTATTTGCCCAGTTATTTTTCGCGGTGCTTAGTATCAAACACAGAGCTTTGCACATGCTAGGCAAGCATTCTACAGCCCCACACGCCGAAGTACACTCTTAGTGACCCTTCTTTCCACGTATTCATCGTATTCAAAAAGGCTTTTGCCAAAGTGTCTTCTCTACTGCTAAATGGGAAGAACTAATTTGCAGAATTTCCTTGTTTGGCTTAAAGCCACAAAGGAAATCAGGGTCAGAACTGGGTCTGGTCCCCAGAGGCCCTTCTGATCCTGCGGTGGTCTCAGTTCAGCTGCATCACACACTCTTTTTTTTTTTTTTTGTGGGTACCGGGGGTCGACCTCAGGATCTCGCGCGCCAGCAGGCGCCCGTGCCGCTGAGTGATATCACCGGCCCTTTTTTCGTGTGTGGGTTCCGGGAGTCGAACTCGGGCCCTCACGCTTGCAAGGAAGGCGCTTATGCCGCTGAGCCATCTCACCCACCTTCACACGCTCTTTATGAGGGCATAGGTGTAACTCACAACTCCAGAGTGACCCAGACACGGCGCCAAGTGATGGGGACTCCAAATCAGAGAGCCCACGGCCTTGGGCCGCAGCACAGTTCTGGGAATTAGAGTAAGTTTCTCTGATGATTGATTGTCACATATCGACATACTGATGACATAAGGTCCTTAAAAACAACACACCACTATTATTTAATTTAATTGTTTAATGGTTCTACTTTCAATGAATGCTTCCTCTGTGTCAGAGGCACA
Source organism: Erethizon dorsatum (assembly GCA_028451465.1). Lineage (NCBI taxonomy): Eukaryota > Metazoa > Chordata > Mammalia > Rodentia > Erethizontidae > Erethizon > Erethizon dorsatum. The sequence goes on along the minus strand of CM051829.1, from coordinate 28,168,131 downwards.
CTGGTGCTACTGCCACTGGGAAAAAAATGAGACTGCTGATAAAAAGGACAACAGGAAAACTAAATTATCAACCCGTCACCCTACAGTTAATCTGGGGAGTTGGGGCCACACAACAGTCACCAATCGAAATGGTTTATTTTTGGTTTCAGGATTGCCGAAGCACCTCCTTGTATGAATGTCCATTATCTAATCAACTTGTCTAAAAGGGAAGGATTTACATTTCCTCCTTTTCATTTTCCATCAGGATATACCCCCACAGTGGGCTGAACCTTGTCTTGATTTTCACTTCTAAAAAGAAGTAAAATCAGCCTAGCATGGTAGCACATGCCTGTAATCCCAGAACTCTGGATCACAAGTTTGAGTCCAGCCCTGGGAAATTTAGCCATTTAGTGAGACTCTATCTCAAGACTTAAAAAAAACTTTTAAAGGGTTGGGGATATAGCTTGGTGGTAGAGTGCTTGCCTAGCATGTACAAGGCCCTGAGTTTTATCCCTGGCACTGAAAAATTAAATAAATAAAACAAAACAAAAAAACTGCCTCCACAGACAAAGATTAGGAATATCAGCTTCTCATTCATTCATTCTTCAAATGTTTATTGTGACCCACTTCCATCAATAGAATGCTCAGTGGTGGGACCAACACTCTAACTGTCCCCAAGAAGAGCCAAACACAACAGGAGTTAAGACTGGGCATTAAACAGGTGAAGTGAGGAGTTGACAAAGAGCCATGAAAGTCAAAGGGCCATCACTCAGACAATCAACCCTAAAGGGAGGAACTTGTGTGCCTGGGCTGAATGGACGCCATTTAGCAAGGAAAGACAGAGGAGGAAGCACCTCTGACCTGGCTGAGCCCTGTGACCTGTGGTCCCAAAACTGCCACAGCCACCTGCATGGTTACAGCTGTCTGCAGCAAGCAGATGTCCTCGAGAGGCTCCACCCTCACACCACTTTTGCTTCCCACTACTCTCTGTGCACTTGTTTTAATGTTTTTAAAAAAATGGTGCTTTTGCTTCAACTCTTTACATAAAATATATAAAGTAGGAGAAAATACTGGGCTTCTTCCAGGGCTTCAGATATGCTCTGGCACGTGGAAGTAGGAGCCTCTTGTGGCAGAGCTACAAACTCAGGACCAGAAAGCTGCTCTCGGCTGTCTCCTCACCACCCACCCCATATGGCTCTTCGGCCTTTCTTTCCTGACCTTATTACTTGACAGTCATTATTAGTACCAGAAGGCAAGAATAGCTTCCTCATCTTCCTGTGGCCTCTGGGCCTCAGGTGACCTCTTAAAATGACCTGATGTTCCCTTGACCCAGAAAACCCTACAAAATTATGTAGGGTTCAAATCTTCATGTCTCCTCAAGAACACCCAGGAAACTGCCCAGGTCATCCAGCTGGCTGTGACGGTGCATGCCCATAATCCCAGCTACTTGGGGGGCTGTGGCAGGAGGATCATAAGTTCAAAGCCATCCTGGGCAATTTATGAAGATCCTGTCCCAAAATAAAATAAGAAGGGTCAAGGATGCAGCTCAGCTCCCCCAGTCCAACTCCCAGTACACACACGAGTGTATGTACCCAAAAAGCCACCAAGCATCTGAAAGTCGCTCAACAAAAGCAGTGTGTGCTATTCTGTCATTACAATGGCAGAGTTGGTGGGTATACCCAGGCCAGGCAGCTGGGTTAGCATAGGATGTCTGTGGCCCAAAAAGATGCTTAGTTTTTGCCGCACAAGTGTACAGGTGCAGAGTAATAATGATCTTAAGGGTTTACTACAGATTCTTCAATCACTGAGAACATCCAGGTGAACAAAGTCCCCAAGAGACGCACCGTCCTTACAGAGCTCATGGTCAAGTTAATTCACAGGCGGTCCTCACAGAAAAGGAACAGATCATTCCTAAACCAGAAAAGGGGATAACGCAAAAGACAAAGACACCCCAGACAGGCATGGTGGTGAATGCCTGTAATCCCAGCACTCTGGGAGGCTGAGGCAGGAGGACTGAAAGTTTGAGTTTGGCCTGGGCAACTTAATGACTTAGTGAGACCCCGTCTTAAAATTAAAAAATAAATAAATATAAAAAGAGGTGGGGATGTAGCTCAGTGTGATTTTCCTGGGTTCAATCCCCAGTAGTGGGGAAAAAAGAGAGAGAGAAGAGAAAAGAAGGAAAAAGACATTCCAGAAAAAAACATAGCTCAGGAATAAAGTCAATATAACATAAATGTAAGTAACAGTTTAAAAAGAAAAGAAAAAAAGCTCAAGATCAAATGCCTTCCCTGCCTGGGCCAGTAATCGCCCCCACACCGTCCATCAGCAGTACTCCTACTACCATAAAGTAGTCTCGAACTTACGTCAACATTTTCCAGCCCAGCCTCCGGGAATCCACAGCCCTGGCTCTGGGAAATGCTCTGCAAACGCGGCCTTACCTGACGTAGAGGCCGGAGCGCAGCGCACCCAGGCCGCCCTCCGCGCTCGTCCTCGGAAAGGCGCATGTAACCAACTCCAGGGACAGCCCTGTTCTCCACAAGCTGCGGGCCACATTGCGCTGAGTTTCGTCCTTGAGTATGAAACAAAGAACAGATTAGAGTTTTAGTACAAAAAAGAAACACAAAATAAAACCTTTTTTAACGCTATCTGCCTCCTGATAATTGCCAGCGAGGCATTGTAGGTCACACAGTCTTGCAAACGTGTGAGATTCCCACGGCGAGTTTCCGATTTCTGCCAGGCCCACGCCGGAGCGCGTGCTCTCAGGGCGGTGGAGGGTGCGGCGGCGCCGAGGGATCTCAGCATCCCCAAGGGTCCGCGTGCTGTTTGTCATTTTGTGCTCTCAACGTTGGGAAAAGGGTCATTCTCAAGCCTCTTGGAAGGCGGGGAGGTGAGGGGCAGTAAGTAGGGGACTTCCAGTCTCAAGGCAGGTTCGGGAGCCCCGGTCTGATGCTCGGCCCTCTCTCCACCTCTGAGCGCCCTTCGCTCCTACGGGCGTGTTCTCATTCTCTGGTCTTCCTTTCTCCAACCCCTTCTACCATTTCATGTCTCGTATCCTTCCCTGACCTCTTCCTCACCTTCCTTACTTGTTTTGGGGTTTTTGTTGTTGTTGTTGTTGTTGTTGTTGTTGTTGCTTGTTTGTTTGTGGACATCGCTTCACATGTTCCTTCCTCTTCAAATGCCCATTCTCTCAGCTGCCTTTGTTCTTCCTTCATTTCACATTTACAGAGAATCCGGTAGACTCCTAGAGTGTCAGGAACGCCGCGTGACAAGGAGAGTAATATCGGGCAGAATTGGACCGAGAAAACAAATCCATGTCCCAAAAGGCTGTATGATAGAGGGCTGCACTTTCGATGGATATTATCTATTTCCCTCCAAAATGGTGATACTAACAGTCATCAGTTTTGACAGATATAGTATTTGATTTCTAAAACCTAAATCTTACTATGCTGCTGTAAGGTATAGTCAACTTTCACTTACCTGAGGTTCGAAGAAAGTGAGAAAACGAGCAGCAACAAAAACCCAGTGGAAGGATCAGGTGGTTTGCAGGCTGCTGCCTTCCCTTCCTTTTTAGGGAGGGCCCAGTGAGCAGTCCCTGCAAGGAAAGAACAGCAGCGGGGACAGAGGAGCTGTTCTTAGTCTCAGGGTGCCTAAGACCCGTATAGTTGGTTCCTGAATGTATATGTGCTGATAAAAATCTCGGTTGTTCTTTTCTGGAGAAATTAAATGATCAGTATTGGGGAAAATGAAGTAATGCTTTGATGGAGCTGAGGGAGGCCGGTGTTATGGGATTAAAAATGAACTCACTGCAAGACACATGACGTGAGGTATGCAGAATGTTCTTCTATTGGAGTCTTCTCATTTCTCAAGGAAGGGTCCACTGTCCCAATAAGAGAGTAAATTTCTAATGTGCATGTGCCTTGCAGCTCAATAGTTCTGTAGGTATTCACCCTAAGCCACGGCGATTGTGCAAATTATAAAGAACTCCTTTTTCAAAAGATTTGATGTCTATCTGCACAAAAATTGTCACAGTAAGTGAATGGCATCTACAGAGTGAATGGTGCCCCCCAAAATGAGGATTTTGTGCCGTGTATAACTTTTACCACTGTATGTTCTGGCCCCAATTACCTTATGCACGTATATGAAAAATGATGTCAAGATATATGAAAAGGGTATTCACTGAGGGGCATACATTGTAACACCCACCAAAAAAATGTCATCAAAGTCTATCTGCAGGGGACAGGTTAAATAAAGATATTAGAGTATTTTTATATGATAGAATACTGGGGAACATTATAAAAAGAATATTTTAGATCTATATATACTAATCAAAAAAAGTATTCAAGGTATATTATTAAGTAAAAAAAAAAAAAGCAGTGCTATTATAATCCCGTATGTGTAGATCTTTCAAAAGAAATATATACTGGTATATAGCCTTTATTTTTCTTTTTGTAAAGATATTAAAATCCTGGAGCTGGTGAGATAGCTCAGCGGCATAAGCGCCTGCCTGGCAAGCGCGAGGTCCTGAGTTCAACTCCCAGTACCCACATACGAAGAAAGGGCCAGTGATATCGCTTAGCGGCACGGGTGCCTGCTGGTGTGCGAGGTCCTGAGTTCGACCCCCGGTACCCACAAAAAAAAAAAAAGATATTAAAATCCTTCACTGGGGTCTCCTAGGAGAGTAATTAGGTTATGAAGGAAGATTTCAGTTAAAATGTGTACTCTTCTGTATTAATTGAATTTTTTTACTGAAAGCTTTTATTATTTTCAATTTTAAAGATCAACAAGAATTATTAGAATAAAAAGATGGCAGATTTTTTCCTTTTACCTTCTGGCATAAAAAAAAAATACCTTAAGTTGGGCATGGCGGTGCATGTTTGTAATACCAACAGCTCAGGAGACTGAGGTAGGAGGATTGTAAATTCAAGGCCAACCCGGGCAACCCAGCAAGACCCTATCTCAAAATACAAGGGCAAAGGGGCTGAGGATGTAGCTCGGTGCTAGAGCACTTGACTTTTTAGCGTGTATGAGACCTTAGGTTCCATCCCCAGTACTACCAAAGACAAAAATTTGAGAGGCATTTTTTCACTGCTGTGCACACCCCCCAACAGAGTACATTAGAAAGAAGGCTGCGGGTTCTTTCCATGGGCTAAGGAAGGGCACCGGAAAGCAGGCTGCTGATCGAGGGGCTGCTGAGGAGGGAGGCAGACCTGCCTCTGCCGCTCTGTTCTCTAAGTGTATGCTCACCTCTTGATTCATGCTCCTGAGAACAAAGATTACATTCATTTACTTCCTGACAGTTCATACATTAATCATAGACGATACCATTACACACGTATTCTCTTCTTAATCCAGCTCTAGCAGAGGGTGAGCTCAAGCGTGCGCAGAGTTGCCTGTGATGACAGAAGGCCTAGACCTGCAAGAGGGTTTCCGATCACCTGCTGCCTTCAGCTGACAGTGCTAAGTGGGTGGGGAGAATGAGACTCGCAGTTCTTTCTCGTTTCCATCTCTATGCCTAGAGAAAGAAGAATTCTAGTTTTCTATCTGTTCCTGAAATTTAAACCATTGTTAGAATAAAAGGAAAGCTGAATGCATTACCACAGATTGTATGCTAGGAACGCACTCCCCCAAATGAATATGTATTTGGGCTGCACATCCATTATTCCAAAAAGAGAAGGTAACAAATTTTTTTCTTTGATGAATAGAAATTACATTTAACATAATTAGGTAGCATAGCAACCCCAAATCTAACAACAGAGTGACATTTATTCCTTTTTCTAAAGAGGAACTATTTGTATTAAATGACATTTTGTTTTTTAAAAAATTTCCTTCAGAAGGCCAAGGCTGTAGCTCTCAAGTGAAAGGCCCTGAGTTCAATCCCCAGCATGCAGAAACGTTTTACCTTGAGGGATGGATGTCAGAGGAGAGTACTTCGAATGTTGCAGATTTTACAGAGCTTTCTTCTACTTTGAAGTTTTGCATTTTGTATCATGTGTTTGTTCCAACGTCAAGGCACTGGACCTCGATTTTGATTACAAGTTATAAATATTTTGATTATAAGCCACACACATTCCATTCTTCTACACATTAGAAAAGAGGTTCTACTGACCTTATTCCAGGGCAAGATCTTCTTTTGACACATTAAAAAACACTCTTTCATACCTCTCTGAATTTCTATTTGGAGACTGATTATTTAGAGTCCCAGTATTTATTTGCTTATCATATGTGCTTGATTGTGCATACTGTGCCATCGGCAAATATTTATTCATTCATTAAATGTTAACAGAGAATCTTCTAGGTCCCTGGCTCTCTGCCCAGCACTAGAGCCCAGGAAATATAAAGATAAATATAAGATTAAAACTAGAGGATCCCTGACCCTAAAGAGGTCACAAGCTCTTCGGTCCAATGTACATCACGACGTTTGTTCTACAGGATCAGGGTCAGGACTAAAGTGAGGCGAGGCACGTGGGAGGTATCTGCACTCAGGGCTGTGCAGGGTGGGCGGCAGAGAGCAAAGACCCCAAGGACTTCGGCCTCTAGGACCCCAGCTTCACCTTACTCCTGGCCTGAAGAGAATAGCTTTTATTCACAGGGAAAGCAAGATAGTTTCGTATATATACGACAAAACAGACTCAGAGAAATTGAGAGACTTGAATAGAATTATCTAGGCATTACATGGTGGAAGGAGGATCTAAGCCTAAGACACCACCCCAAACAAATGAAGTGACAAATACGATGAGAAAAATACATGCTTTAGTTTCTTTAGTGATGGTAAATGTATTAGGGAAACAGAGAAATAGAACGAACAGGATGTGTGTATGGCATCCTTCATTATCTACCCTATTCAAGGGAGGATCGATTCCAGGACCCCTATGGATTCCAAATCCTGCAGATTCCCAAGTCCCTTACATAAATGGGATAGTGGTTATATATAACCTATGCATACACTCCCTTACCCTTTATATCATCTCTAGATTACTTATAACACCTAGCACAGTGTAAGTGCTGTCTAAATGGTTGTCACTCTATACTGTTTAGAAAAGACATCTGCACATGTTCAGTACAGACACAATGTTTTCTCAAAATCATTTCAGTCCACAGACAATTGAATCACAATGAATGTGGAACACATGGATGCAGCGGGTAGTCATGCATATTACATGTTAAATAAAAGATGGCCAGTTCCTGGAAGAAGACCTCCATAGCTACTTCTTGGACCAACACCACCATGGAAGGGTTTCTTATAAAGAGTTACACTGATGACCCTCTTCCAGTTGGACAGCTCTTCCCAGTGGCTGGAACTTCTTTTTACTGATGATGTAGATGTGGCTCTATGCAATGCTGGGGCGCACCACTTCCTCAAGGGAGGGAATTGCACCCCTGCTTTACCAGGGGTGATTGTACCATCACCTGACATGTACCCACTGTGGCCATTAAGTATGAGTTAGGATACTTCTTAAGTAGTTCTAGAGATATTAGTGGCCCGAGACCCCCAGCAATGACTTTACTGATGGCATGGACCCTAGGCCTTGAAAGGGATTAATCTACCACGATTTTCCCAGTAGCCACTCATTCCTGGGTATTTGTGAAGTTCATCAGGAATGAACTTATTGGTCAAAGCTTGAAGCTGACCAGTCATTGGAAGTGGAGAGTAATCAACCATTTCCCTTCCCACTTCTGTTTCTTCCCATTTCTGCTGAATGGACTGTTTGTCTTCATAGCGTGACTTAACAATACAGCTTAGAGTTACAGAAATTTTACTAGAGTATTTTAGACAACAAAATTTCAAATATATACTGAATGGAAAGCTCTTATCCTTCCAGAAAGGTCTTCACTAAAGCCCTTTGTGATATATTTTTGCTTCCTTCTCTTTCCATACCTACTGCTCCTCTTTCACTTAAAATGTATAGCAATTAAAATCAAAATTAGCACCACATGCTAAAAGTGAGGGTTTTCTAGTCCATGGTGACTTTACTGCTGCAATCAAAATAGACATGGTTAACCAAGAAAGGCTGCAAACTGGGAAGTTTCAGAACCCTTTCAGGAGATGTGCTTTGAGGTGCAGCTAGATTGTGGCCAGGGAGTAAATCAAGGGGTAAATAAAGAGAAACCCAGTGTTCCATATTCATGTTTCTTTCTGGAAAGGTTGTATAAAGACTGATAGTCTGTAAAATCAGTACAATTTTAAAATTAGGTAACTGGGAGTTGTATGTTTTAAAGCAAATATAAATGAAAACTTATTTTCTATTTTATTGGCTTTCAAGTTTTGAGTGTAGGACTTTCTAAAAGTCTCCAACCAGTTCTTTGAGGCTCAGAGTCCATGACCTACATTTCTGAACTAAGAAAGTGGGAAGGGAAGATGAAAGGAAATCTCAGTACCAGGTGCTCAGAGGCCACGTTATTCATTTGAGTTGGTAATGGAGAGAGGAAAAGTGTTTTTTTCTCTATCTTTCACATTGTTTTCAATATAAATTAGAAAGAAGTTTTGCAAAAATTCCAGTCTCATTGATTCAACCTTGAGCATGTATTTTTCCCAATATTGTTGCTTCATTGCTTTAGAGTTAGGTAAACAATTGTGATAAATATTTTCTGAATGTATATCTTGGATATAATTCAGTTTAGATATGAGGTGTGCTCAAAATATACAGAGTTTTTTATACATATGAATGTATAAAAAAAGTTATTACAGTGAAAGACACTGCCATTAATCCCCCTCAAAATACTTCCCTTTACTTTGAATACACTTATCCCATGGTTCTTGTCACTTTCTGAAGCATTTCTGAAAGTTGTCTTTCATGTCTTTACAAGATGTGATCAAAAATACTGAATGCTGCTGCTGAGTACCCTCCAATGGAAAGGCAGGCTCATGCAAAATAAGGTGGCGTGTCCTCATTCACCTTATTCACTGGACCTGGCACCATATGACTTCTTGCTCTTCACCGAAGTCAAAATGATCATGAAGGGTAAATGTTTTGAATCAGTTCATGACATCAAGCAGCCGCCATGACAGTGCAACTAAGGACACTCATGAAAGAGGACTTCCAGAACTGCTTCAGAAAGTGGCAAGAACAGTGGATTAGTGTGTTTGAAGTAAGGGGGAGTATTTTGAAGGGGATTAATGGCAATGTGTCTTTTACTATAATAAATTTTTAAATTCTAAATAATCACTATTTTTATCACACCTTCTACACAAGGATACAGATAGATGAAAGTTGAAGTGGCAATCCTTAAGAAGCTTATAGATTAAAAACTCAAAACAAATTTCCCTGATTCATTCTTAGAGCACATCACACTGTCCCACAGCACGGCATTGAACTACTCTCTCCAATATTACGTGCTTAGTTCATCCTCCTGTTACTGTTTGAAAAAGATCACCACAATGTCCCTGGTCAACAAAGACTTTAGGTAAGCAACAGTTTTAGAAACTGGAAGAGTATTTTAAAGATCTCCTGTGGTGGCCTGAGCTAATTAGCTTCCATCTCTCTACTTTAGATATTCTCATATATATCCAAATAATAATCCTTATATGTAGCAAAGCCTAATTAATTCTTGAGTCAGGCATGGTGGCTCATGCCTGTAATCCCAGCACTCAGGAGGCTGAAACAAGAGGAACACTGCAAGTTCGAGGCCAGCCTGGGCTGCACAGTGAATTCAAGGCCAGCCTGGATTATATAGCAAGACCTTGTCCTAAAAAACAGAAACAAAACCAAAAAGCCTAATTGATTCTTATAATTTGGAATTTTTGGACAAGCGTTAATTTGAAATTTTATAACTGGAAAGTAGTAGAAATTAATACATAAGAAAATGTGGTAAGAGGAAGGTTTAAATATCCTGAAAGATCAAAAAATTTTAACACCTTTAAGTATTTTGGGGATATTCTTTACAAAAAATAAATGGTGCACTAATAGAAGCAAATCTTACCTATTTTTTAAAGTAAGATTCATGTAAGTAATCTACTAAGATTTTACTAACTAAATTGAGATTCTGTAAATACTTCAAAATAATCAAAATGCTGTTCCTTTACATATTATATAATTTAACTTTTTAACTAACTCAGGTCACCTTCAATTTCATGCACATGGAAAATAATTGAAAAAAGTTGCATGTGAACTGAACATGTACAGACTTCTTTTTTTTTTATCAGTAGTCCCTAAACAATACAGTGTACAACTATTTGCACAGCACTTGCTTTATATTAGGTATTATAAGTAAACTAGAGATGATTTAAAGTGCCCAGAATAGTATGCAAATACTACACCATTCATACAAAGGACTTGAGTATCTGAGAATTTTGGTATCCACTGGCGGTCTTGGAATCAATCCACTAAAGATTTTGAGGCACAGCTGTATTTTTATTTAAGTGTGAACTAATTCTTTTGTAAGCCAAAAGTCCCCAAGTTGGCATTTTACTAAAAGAAGTCCAATTGCTTTCCATTAGTTCTAGTAAGTTTTTTGGTAGGACTGAGAATATCTGATCATCGATGTATCACTATCGACCATATCAGTTAAGAATACTTTCAACTGCAATTATCAAAATATCCAACAGTGTCTGAAATGAACAAGAATCTGGGAGATTTGTTTGTTTGTTTGTTTGTTTGTTTGTTTGTTTGTTTACAATTACACAAAAACCTAGAGACAGGAGTTCCTAGCATTGCCGCAACCCACTGCTTAGGGTTTCATTCCTTGCATCATCTTACTCTGCTGTGGTCATTATGCCAGGGCTTCCTTCTGTCTGCCTGAGATGGTTACACGTCTCCGGATGACCTGGGGACTGTTATCACCAGGTGTCATTCTGTATCCAAGGTTGGACAAATAGGAAAAGAAAACACCAGCCTCGTCTTTTTCCCTTCTACCAGAAAAGCGAGGTCTTTGCGAGGAGTTCCTCAGCACACTTCCTCAGATATTTTTGGCCAGAACTGGCCACATGGATGCTTCCTTTCCAATTGCAAGAGAGGCAAGGAAACCAGAGGTCTGGCAAAGGGAAAACGGATGGCCATAATTTGTTTAAACTAATAATGAGTTGTCAACTAGACCAATGTACATTACCACCCGGAAGAAAATCCAGAAATGTTTAGCAAGAAATAAGGAGTAGAGTGGAAATGGCACTGGGGACAAGAGTCTGAGGCATGGACCATCTACCCAAGGGGTCCGCAATTTCTAGAGCTCGGATCACTGCTTGCTGCCCCTCACCTGTCTCCATCACCTTCATCCAGGTAGCACTCTCAGATACATTACATTGACTTGTAAATGAGTAAACTTGTGTAAAACCTTTAAACTTTTTTGGAATTTTGTTTTATCTTTTTTTTTTTTTTTGGGTACCGGGATCAACCTCAGGACCTTGTGCACCAGCAGGCGCTTGTGCCACTGAGCGGTATCACCAGCCCTTTTTTCGTATGTGGGTGCTGGGAGTAAAACTCGAGACCTTGCGCTTGCTAGGCGGGCGCTTATGCCACTGAGCCATCTCACCAGCCCTGTCTTATCTTTTTTTTTTTTTTAAAGTCTCTTTAAAAGCAGGACCTTGGGTTGGGAGATTTCTTGAGGTGTTTCATAGGTCCAAGCCCTTATGACTCAACATAAGGATGACAAGTGTACGCATACACATTTTACATACATGGAAGAAAATCTTGGACTGTACCCTAACCTGGGCCTTATTCAAGCCATGATCTATTAGATCTCAAGATCTATTCAGAAAGTCTACTCTTCTTCTTTTTGCAGCTCATTTTTCCTTAATAAATAAAACAACCTATATTCTTCCTTGCTAATATTTTTCTAACTGATTTGAACTGATATTGTTGAATCATTTGCAAACATTTATAAAACACGTACTTTGTGTCTAGAAATGGGAATAAAAAGATGGAGAAAAAACAATTTTTTGTCTAGGAAAAGTTTATAATCTAGGAGAGAAACAGATTTGCCATGCAGTCATAAATTGCAACAGAATGTCATAGGTGCTGTGAGAAATAATATGAAGGTGGGGGGGTTATGGATATCCCCCCAAAGACTCGTGGGGTCATGGGAGTGGGCTTTACAGAGGCGGCTGAATCTAGAATTTGTGATTGATTCACGGTCTAATGCTGGGATTAAGGGTGTGAGTGCTATACCTGCCCTAGGGCAGGTAGCCTGCATACAATATAAGGGACAGAAAAAGGCTTGCTCTCCCCTCTTCTCTTGTTGCTTTTGCTGTCTTCTGCTGCCATGAACTGTTGCTCCTCTGCCATGTGCCACCCTGCCTTAGAGCCAGCTGATTATGGACTGAAACCTGTACAAACTGTGAGCTACAGATAAACCTTTTCCCCTTTAACTTTGGGTGTTGGTTATTTTGTCTCAGCAACCAGAGAAAAGTGACTAAGACAGGGGGAGATGAGCAGAAATAATCTGTCCCTGGTAAAATCAGTGCTGAGTAAGATACAGTAATAATTCTAAGAATCTGAGTCATTAGTATCAGAGACATTCCCGAGAACTAGCATTTCCTGGATTGCTCCAGCCATATCACCTCTTATGATAAAAAGGGTCTGGTTTCACCTGATGTTGCAAATGACATGTTCAGTTAAGAGTTGAAAGTATTTTCAGGGGATTAGAGGGCTTTTTCAGACATGTCATCCCTTGGTTAACAATTGCTTATGTTCTAAACTCCTAAAGGTTTGTTGGAAAGTAGGTTGGCTTTGGTTTTGTTTGGCTTGGTTTGGTGGTGCTGGGGATTAAATCCAGGGACTCTTAGCTGGGAAGGCATGCAACAGGAAAAAAAAAATAGGTTTCCTGGTTTCTCTTCAGGTTCAATGGAAGACAATTTTTTGTCTCTTGCTCACTTGGCTCCAGCAACAGACAGTTTGTATGTGACATTAGGAGGTGAGTGAGCATCTACTTGTGATCACCAGTTTCTGGATTCATTGAGTTTTTAGATAAGTGAAAATGAAATTAGAAACTCAGAAAGCAGATTATGGCTCATTAAAGGTTGTGGAGATTAATGGATCTTAAGCAACGTTTTCATTAAAGAAGTAGAATAGAGACAGGTGTGGTGGCACATTCCTGTAAGCCAGCACTCAGGAGGCTGAGGCAGGAGGATTGCAAGTTTGAGGCTAGCTTGGGCTACAAAGTGAGTTCAAGTTCAACCTGAATTACATAGTAAGGCCCTCTTTCAAAAAGAAGGAAGGTAGAATAGAATAGAAAATATCTACTGGGTATGATGGCACACACCTGTAGTCCCAGGTATGCATGAGGTTGAGGAGGGAGGATCACTTGAGCCTAGAAATTCAAGCCCAGAATGAGCAACATAGTGAGACCCTGTCCCTTAGGAAAGAAAAGAAAATATCAGAATGAATTTCATTTAGTAAGGTAAAAATTATTTTATGAATTCTTTATTGTAGGGGTGTGTGTGTGTGTGTGTGTGTGTTGACCCACACATAGAACGTATTTCTTTTGGGGTATGTGTGTATAGTCCTGGTGATTGAACCCAGGGGAACTCAACTACTGAGCTACATCTCCAGTCTTTTTTATTTTTTTATTCTAACAAGGTCTTGCAAAGACTGGCCTCAAATTTGTGATCTTCCTGCCTCAGCCTCCCAAATAATGGAATTACTGGCATGAGCCACCAAGTCTGGCTCACAACATAAAATATATTCCCTGCTGACTCACAGGGGAAAACAGCAAGCCATTTATTGAAACATCACACAGTACTCCATAAATAGGTACAATTTTTATGTGTCAATTACATTTTTTTTAAACAACTAAACCAGATGTTAATTTCCCATGAAGGCATTGATTAACCAATCTGGCAAATGTTTGTTGAACTGAATTAATTTGTTTGTAGATTTACTCAATACGCGCTTACTAAGACATTAACCATTGCAATCTTTCATTTAAATTTGCTGAAAATGTAGGACACCAGCAGGCTGTCAAAGGTTAATCAGATTCAGTGAATGTTCTTTTGTAGGGATAAATCATCCCATCTACTGGGATTGCTTCATAATCTTTAATCAGCTTAACTCCCCGCCTACTGTTCAAAATAGATTCTGAATTTTCTAAACAAGTGCCTAGAGAACCTCATGCAAGTGTGAGATGCCACAGGTCATCAGCACGCAAAGCCTTCCAGTCCTTATTAACTTCAGGATCACTAGTCTTATCCTGGTCCAAACCTTCCCTCACGATCAGAGCAGGTCAGCACCGCGTCCCATGACCCAGCCTAAGTGATCTCATGGGTCTTGCTCTCCAGTGTTCCTTTTTCAGGACTTGGGTGCTTAGAGTTTTTTTGTGATGCCCTTCCCAAATCCAGCAATACTGCCATTGGAGACTTGGGACATTATCACTGCCGCTTGGTGGACACAGCTCCCCAGTGCTCAGAGTTGTCACAGTTCTTAGTGTCCAAGATATGCACAAGGATCTGAAACAGCCCAGGAAGCTGCAGCTTGCCAGATTAAAGGCAAGCCCTCAATAACTCCCCATTATCTACACTGCCACCTTTGCTGCCTGCAGGGTTGTCTGCCTTCCTCAGGTGAGCGGGCCAAGGTGGGGCAGGGGCACCCACTGAAGAATGCAGGAATGACTAAGCCTCTCTTCTGATCTGCCGGCAGCCTGGTACCATGATGTTCCACAGTTACGGAGAGGGTGCTCTTTGGGGTCTCCTTCCTCTCTCACCCTCCTTATTCTAAAAAAGAGTACATGATTCTTTCCATTAGTGGGGAACTGGGGCTCTAAGGTATTCACAAACTCTGCCACCACATGCCAGCGTTTCCTGGAGCAGGGGCCTATCACATCCCTGTGCCCTCTCCTGAAGATCAGATAGAGTCCCACCTCCAGGCTGCACCAGCCTCTGAGCTACGCTGTGGAAGGCCAGCCTGGGCCAGTCATGCTCCAGCTGCCTCTGCTGCGTACTTGAGCTGTCTGAACTCCCCGCAGACAGGGAAAGCGTGACCACAGGCACCTGAAGCAGCTGACATTCTAAAAATCGTCTCTGCCTCAGTTGTGGACTGGATCTACCTTACACTGACGCTTGGTGGGTTTGGGGGTTTCTCAGCTTAGATGTACCCTACCCAGGAGTAAGCAGCTCTGAGAACTGTGGCCGAAGGGCAGCAACCTTTGTTGTCGGCCCCTTGTGTGAGCTCATTATCATTCCAGAGTGATGAGGAGAGCCTCACAGCGACCAGAAGCCAGGGCAGAGCTGACTGAGGAAACGCAGCCAGGCCTTTCTTGCATCCCTCACGAACTGTCTCCAGCGCTTCATCACTGCAGAGGCTGTCTGTGGAGTATAGTGCAGAATCCAGTCCTTCCAGGGGCCTCCAAATTCCTGTGGGGCAGGAGGAGGATGTGGTGAGTAGTCTCAGTGGGATGGAATGCCAGAGCCCACAGCTCAGACAGAATCCACAAGGGCTCCATACTGGTACCCCTGGTCCCAGATCCGAATATCCCAGCCGCCAGTGTCCGTCTCTCAGAGCAACTCTGGGTTCCAGACTCTCAATGTGGACAGCTCATGAACGGGGCACATAGTCTTCTAGACGAAATAGAATCACTGAACACTCCCTAAAGAAACCCTCTTCAGGGACTGACGACAAAGTCATGGTCATTTATTGTGAGCTGGAAGGTTAGTTACTTTCTAAAATTTTCTTCTAATTAAAAAATCTGGGCTGTAAGAGTAGCTCAGTGGTAGAGCACTTGCCTGTTTGAGGCTCTGGGTTCCATCTCTAAGCCCCTCCCCCCCATCCAGTACCAGAATGAATTTTCAGGCTGTCTCTTGTTTGGTTTTGACTACTGCAGCGAAATGCTTTAAAAACGTATTCTTGGACTCAAATTTGGAATCAAATCCCAGCTTTGTCACTCAACAGCATATCACTAACTCTCGAAGCATGTTTCCCTTTCTATAAAATAGAGAAAGTATCCCAGCCTACCTGTTCCGAAGATTGGCTGAGAGAGCCTACACCAAGCATCGAGTATCTGGCACATAGGAAACAATGAATGTTAACCATTGTGACTGTTGTTATTATCAATTAGAATAAGTGAAAGAGGAGGGGAAGATAAAACTAATGCAAATGATATAGCATTTATAGAGCCAGGTCCTCACTTCAAAATAAAAATGGACTGTATTATTTTAATGTAGTATACTTGTCTGTAGAGACACAATTTAGTTTAGTAGAAAGAATGTGGACTTTGGGATCAGACTTGTGCTCAAATCTCTCCTACTTCTTGAGTGATCTGGGCGAATCATGGACGGTCTCCGAGGCTCAGTTTCTTCAGGTGTAAATGGGAATGAGTGACAGTAATTAACCGGCAGGTCATTATGAGGATTAAAGCAACCTCCCTC
This sequence comes from Erethizon dorsatum, assembly GCA_028451465.1. NCBI lineage: Eukaryota > Metazoa > Chordata > Mammalia > Rodentia > Erethizontidae > Erethizon > Erethizon dorsatum. The sequence continues at coordinate 28,151,864 of CM051829.1, read as the reverse complement.
CCACGTGGCAGGGAGCCCCTCTCACGTGCACGCACAGCTCTCTCGGCTTCCACTGTGTGAGCCACTATCACATTGTGCCACGGTGTGTCTTTCCACAGCAATGATCACTTCTGAATTGAAAGGAGTCTGTTTGTCTTTTAATCTCTGGCATTTATTGCAGCCTTGGACATAGCAAGTGTTCAGTAAAATCTTGCAAGCAGACCGAATGAAAGAATAACTAAAAATGGAGTTGGTGGAAAAACGTAATTCCTTTATTACGCATATTCTGGGGAATTTGTTAGCAGCTATATCATAGCTATGTTCTGTGTTGAGAATTTTCCCCCTGTCGTAAATGTAATTTGATTTGTGTGTCATCCAAATTCTTGTAATAAGTTGTGTTAACCATTCATCCCATCATATTCCCTTGTCCCTGAGCTTCTAAACATTCCTGTGAATGGAAATATTTTCTTAAACTATCATTAAGATAATTACATAAAGAATACCTGGTTATAAAAATTACAAGTACAGCCAGGTGTGGTGGTGCATGCCTGTAATCCCAGCACTTAGGAAGCTGAGGCAGGAACATCTCCATGAGTTCAAGGCTAGTCTGCGCTATGTAGTGAATTCAAGGCCAGCCTGAACTACAAAGTGAGACCCTGTCTGAAAAAAACAAAAAAACAAAAAAACAAAAAAAAATCTCAAGTACAAATCAACTAAACTAAAATTAAGCTAAAACACATCCACCATCAAATAATTACTGTTAACATTTTAGATGAAGCTTTGTAAGTTTTTCTTTAAATAGATTTACTGCCAGGGATATAGCTCAGTGGCACAGCGCCTGCCTGGCAAGCGTGAAGTCCTGAGTTAGATTCCTAGTACCAAAATAAATAAATAGACTTACTGAGATATGATCATATAATCCACACACTATACTAGTTGTCCAGGCCTACATGTTATCAAGGTTATCTGGAGAGACAGACCAGCAGGATGTGTGTACATACAGAGCGTTCTTAGTCCATTTTCCGTTGCTAATAACACATTACCACAGATTGGGGTGAGCTACAAAGAAAGGAGGTTTATTCTGGCCTACAGTTCTGGTCCAGAATCAAGGGGCTGCATCTAGTGATGGCCTTCTCTCTGCATCACCTGCTGAGGGACAGAGAGAGTGCTCATGTGTGTGGGTCTCCCCCTTCTTATAAAGCCACCAGTATCTAATCATGAGGTGCCACCCTGAGACCTCATCTAATCCTACTCATCTCCCAAAGACCTCTCCTCTAACCACCAGTGTCAGATTAAGTTTGTACCCTCCTTAATCCCACACGATGGAGATTGAATTTCACCATGTGTTTTGGAGAAGACAAACAATATTCAAAGCGCAGAAGAGAGAGAAAGAGCGAGAGATTTATTTCAAGGAAATGGCTCGCATGATTGCAGATACGCAAATCCACCACCTGCAGGTGGGCTGGCAGACTGATGACCCAGGAAGAGATGCAGCCCCGGTCCACAGGCCCTCAGAAGGCCGCTCTGCAGAAATCCCTCTTCCTCAGGGGAGGTCAGTCTTTGATAAACTCAGGCCTTCACCTAGTTGGATGAGGCAACTCTCATCATCCAAAGAACACTCACGGAAACATCTAGCTGGGCATGGTGGCACAGGCCTGTAAACTCAGCACTCTGAGAGGCTGAGGCAAGAGGGAGGCAAATTCAAATCCAGTCAGGCATCTTAGTGAAACCCTGCCTCAAAATTAAAAACAAAAAGGGCATGGGGACCTAAATCAGTAAGAAGGCCCTGGGTTTAATCACTAGTACTAAAAGAGGGAAGGAAGAAAGGAAGGAAGGAGGGAAGAAAGGAAGGAAGGAGAGAGAGAGAGAGAGAGAAAGAAAAAAAGAAAGAAAGAAAGAGAGAAAATAATGTCTGACCAAGTATCTAGACACTGTAGCCCAACCAAGCTGACACATACCAGCTGCCATAACAAAATCCCACAGATTGGTTGGCTTGAACAACAGGATTTTATTTTCTTGCATTTCTGAGTTTAGACATCACAGATCAAGGTTTTGGCGGTATTGGTTTCTTCGGAGACCTCTCCTCTCAGCTCATAGATGCCCATCTTCTCTCTGTGCCTTCACGTTGTCTTCCCTCCGTGTCTGTCTCCAAATGTTTTTTATGAGGACACCAGACATATTTCCTGAGCACCCATCCTCACGACCGCACTGTAGCTCCATTACCTCTTTAAAGATCCTGTCTTCAAATACAGCTGCCTTCCAAGGTACTGGGGACGAGACCTCTATCTAACCACACTAAGTCTGGGGGAACATATTTCAGGTTATAACACTTACCATGGAACTTATTTGTTTAAATTTACAAGTCAATGTTTTTAACATTGAACAGAATCTACAGCTCTGTTTATAGTTGAGAAAGCAGAGGTCCAGAGATTGGCCCAAGGCTATAAGCTTCTCCTCCTCTTCCTCCTCCTCCTCCTTCTGTTTCTTCTCCCACTGTTCAGTTGCTATCCTTCTCCTCCCCCTCCTCCTTCTTCTTCTCCTTCTTGGTCTCCTTCTCCCCTCCCCATTTTTACTCCTCTTCTTTCTTCCCCTCCCCCTTCCCTTCTCCTCCTTCCATTCTCCTCTTCCTCCTCCTCTCCCCGGTCTTCTAAGTTGCAAGATAAGAATTGAATATCCTCGGGCATTTTCTGGCTGTGTAGTTTAAATTATATTTACAATGTATTGATTTTTTCCCGTAGCACATGCCATAGACCTGACAACAGCGTGATTGCATTGTTAGATATTTGCTGCTTCTACTCTGGTTCATCAGCACTTTACAGTCTTATCCTTACTGTCTGATTTACTACCCTGGGCTGTGTGTACTTCCCAGCTGGTGAAGAGCTCCTTGAATCAAAATTTTCAGAACACGAAGATCAGGAAGGAATCGTATTAATTATTCAGAAATGTTCTAGTACCACCCCCACTTGGAAGAGACAAACCAGTAGTTTATATTACAGTATTTTAGGACACTGAAATGTCAAGATAAATTATGTAACAAGTTATATGGTTTGGGGATTTAAAAACAAACAACAGGAAGGGAGGATTTCCTTCCTATTTCTATGCACCCCTATTGGTTACTTTTGACTTTCCGTGCCTTAGATATGAAATGACCTCAAGTACAGTGCTTGGCAGCCACCCTCAAACTTCTCACCCAGTAGTTTTCAAGCAACCTCAGTGTGTAATTTAAAGACACACACACCTCAACCCCAGTAGGCTATAGTTTAAATAAAACAAAGCTACTCTTGGTGGTAGGGTTTCCCATAGAAAAAGCATGGTAAGAGTCAAAAGTTACCAGGGATTGAGAACACTCTTCAAAGTTTGAGAAGGCAGAGTAGATGCTGGTAAAAGTGAACTATGTTAATGTGTTTTTAGTAGATCCTAGTTTACTAGATTTAGGGCCCTTAGAAGTTAGAAACAATATACTCTTCATTGTGATAAATGCAGCTATGTGTTGTCTGTCCTCTCTTTAATTATGCCAGAACAACCCTAACATTACAGGGCTGCAGAATTACATAGTAAATGCAAAACAGCCTGTAGTTTGGAAGCTGAATATAACCCAGTTACCAGGATCAAATACCTGAGAAAGGTTTATAGCCACACTTTGGCTGTACTTTGTGGTGCAAGGATTTTCCAGGCTCAAAATCTGGGAGAAGTCCCAAAATGTCCTACATCAAAAGTCAGCTTGGTCAAAGTTATTGTTATAATCCTGTTCAAATTCATGCCCCTTTTGGCTTGACATGCCAGTCCACACCAAAATTTCTAGCTCTTTAGGTCCAATAAAAGAACCAGAGATGTGAACTATCCTCATTGTAAAAAAATACATCAACTCTACAAAGGCACACCTCTGCCCAGTTTGTATACCTCTCCTGCTTCCCAAAAGGGAAATGCAAACCTTGCCAATTCCTCACACAGGCAGCTAAAAAGAAAACCAGATCAATTATAGATTTGCTTCTCTCTGATGTAATTATCTATTAATAATAAAATAAAATGCTGCCTGTATTAGGTAGGGCTCTCCAGAGAAAGGAGATACATATCTCTCTCCCACCGGGGTGTGTGTGTGTGTATTATATGGTATTGGTTCATGTGATTATGAGGCTGAGAGGTCCCCTGGAGACCCAGGAAAGCTGATGGTGTTGTTTGAAGGCCGCAGATTCAGAGGGTTGATGGTCCAGGTTCCAGTCTGGGTTTGAAGCCCTATGAACCAAGAGCACTAAGGACAGAAGACGGGTGCCCCGCTCAAGCAGTATGGCAGAAAGTGAATACAACAATCTGCCATTCTTCTTCCCTTTTGTTCTGTTCAGGCCCTCAAAGGATTGGATCATGCCCACTCACTTTGGGAAGGGCCCTCTACTGTACTCAGTCTGTTAATTCAAATGCTAATCTCTTCCAAAACCACCTTCAAGCTGGGCGTGGTGGTGAGAGCCTGTAATTCCAGCCCTCAGGAAGCTGAGGCAGGAGGATTGCTGTGAGTTCAAGGCCAGCCTGAGCTACATAGTGAGTTCAAGTCCAGCCTGGACTACATAGTGAGACTCTGTCTCAAAAAAACAAATAAACAACAACACAGAAAACAAAAACACCCTCAAAAGATATCTAGAATTGTCTTTAACTAGTTGTCTGGGTATCCTGGAACCCAGTCAAGTTGATGCAGAAAATTACCCATTACACTACCATTAAAACATTAGTTGGTTTTCAGATGAAAGCACTGATATGTATAATCCTGAGAGTACAGGACAGATTCATATCAACAGGGAGAAATAAGAAGTACTTGGACCCAGTTTCTTCCCTCAATTTAGGGTTCAGACTTCTCAAGCCCATAACTTTGTCTAATGGCATCAATGTCTCAATCACCCAAGATTAAAAGTCTAAATCCTGGCTCACTCTTTTTTTTCCATCTCCCTTATGCCATTAGTCATCAATGTCTGGCACCATTTCTTTGAAAAGTTTCCTGGCCTTCCTTCTATTCTCAGCCATGCAGGTCCGCAGTAACTACACATCAATCGTGACATCTTGCTCTAGGATGTGCCTGGCACATCCTTGCCAGATCTCTCTGAAATACCATTTTCATTGACTCATTCCTCAGCTAAAGCTCCTGATGGCAGCTCCCTGGTACCCCTGCATCAGTCACTACCAGGTTATCCACATCCATCATTAAGCTTCCTCCTATAGACTTTCACCTCCTGGGTGGCAAGTCTAGTCTTGCTGACCCTCTGTTGTAGGCCTACACCACAGGTAACCTAGGGTAGACAGTGAGCAAATTCCAACTGAATGAGCCAAAAGTCCTGGAGCTCATATAACCCCTTGGATTATTATTACTGGAGCAGAGTTGCTAATGAGTGGTGTGGATGTTTTCCTTCTGTACAAGTGAGAAAGCACAGGAAGGACATTTTGACAGGTCAGTGCTTTGTATGTCCTCTTTCTTGGGTACTGAACAATTGAACACAATTTTTGTGAATATCTATAAATGATAGCACAGACTGACAGGAAGTGATGCCTCCAAATTTATAGTGTAGTATACCTAATTTGAGTTGATGAGGAATATTCTGGATAACAAGAGTTCACCTGATTTTTTTTTAAAGATATGCTTACACACAAGTCACAATCACTATAAATAGGGCCACTTGAAAGTATAAAAATAAAGAGCAAGTGACTTTGGGCAAGCCACTTAACATTTCTGGGCCCCAGATTCCTTCCAGTAAAATGGTCATCATGAACGCGATGATCTCTGTGTTTCCTCTGTGTTGAATTCTGACATCATTTGGTTCTGTATGCAAAAACTACACCTCTGCTCCTTAAATTAGCAAGTTTACTACTTTTGACATTCAGTTTTAAGATTTCCTTTGTCAGTAAAATTCCCATATCCTCAACTTTTTTTCCTGTGGGGTCACATAGGATTGGAAGCCTTTTATTTTGATAAGGAAGGAGTTTTTTAATTTTAGTGCCACCATCCTATCAACCATTGCTATCATGCTATTTTAACAGGCTGTTTTAAGACCAGAAATTTAATCTCTGGATAAAAGATAATCTTTGTGCCTTCCACATTTAAGTTTATGAAAAACTCGTTACATTCTTTTTATTTTTATCGTCTTATTACAGATTAGTGAAAACATTGCCGTGGGTTAATATCTGTTGTTATTCTGACTTAATACTTGTTTTTCCTCTGTGGGACCTAAGATTATATTGAATCCAGCTTCCCCATCTGTAACATAGGGGTATGAGTTAATCCACCATTTTATTAGTTTTGCATTGATTGGGTCCATCTGCCCATCAGGAAGATACCTGCATTTTTCTACTATGCTACCACCTGACAGTTACCCAACTAATGCTGACAACAGGGTGGGTCTCTGATTCTGAAAGTGGGGGATGGACAGTAACAGCCAGCTGTGTTTAAAAATGCTTACTTACCACCAGCTTCCCTTTTCCAAATCTCACATCAGTGACTTATACACTCTGAAATGAACTTGGAAACACAAGCATGGTTAAGTGGATACATTTTGTTAAAATAACCCAACTATACATTTTCAATTTTCTTTTCATTGGTGGGGTTGGAACCTAGGCCCTTGCACTTGCAAAGCACACATTCTGCCACTAAGCTACAACCCCAGCCTGTCTTCATTTTTCAATGCTCAGGGCGTATGTCTCCTCCCCCCGGAAGTCTTCTCCATCTCTTGAGCCAGAAGCAATTTGGCCTCTTTTGAACTTCCTCCATGTTATTTGACCCTATCTGATGGCACTTTCCAATTCTTCCATTTTTGTGTTGCAGTGAAACATATAAAAATCTTATTTCCTCTACTAGATTGCAAAGTCTTTGGTATCAGGAACTGGACATCACATCCAGCCAGCAGAGTATCCTGTAGAAGGATTCTCAGCAAATCGAGGGAGGACAGAAGCAAGGGCAGAAGAAAAAAGACATCTGTTACATGGAGGAGAGGCCCTCATGTAAGAAAAATAAAATCCCTTTAGGGGAGTATTCAAGAGAAAGTAAGGAGCAGAAGAGAAGGGAGCTAGGTTAAAGCCAGCTCTCCATGGAAAGAGGTTCTGTCTAAGTAAACAAGGAGCAGAGAGAGGAGGGAAGGAGGGGCTGGGAACTTGTTCCCTAGGTAGGTGGCTCTTGCCCTGATAGCCTGGGCTTCCCTTCTCTCACCTGTTTTCCTTTCAAGTCCCCTTGTTAAATGTGTTTACTTGCCATCCCCATTCTTAAAGAAGTCAGAGTCAGCAGGGATAAACTCTAAGAAGACAGGTCAATTCCTTGCTTAGAATGTAAGAACCATCTATTTAAGAATGATCAGCCGGCTTAGTTAGAAACTTCTTCCCATTCCCATAGAGCATATCTGCTTACATAACTAAGTCAATGGAACATCTTATATAGTCAAATAATTTCTTCTTTAAGAAATCCTACATCACTGTGGATGATGCTAGCTTTTTTGTCCCCATTCTAGGAACTGTACTGACATAGAAACTTGACGTGAGTCAGCAGGGGCCTTGAGGCAGAACCCTCTGTCTCCAATTGGATTCAGGGTCACATCACACTTACTGCCTATAAGAGCATCCTTCCAAGACTGCATCTCCTTTTCATCTGATACAAGTTTGGCTTCAAACCAATGAGCCCCATCAATCCAAGTCTAGTTCCCCATAACTAGTCTGACTTCACAGAGGCAGCACCTCAAATTCATCTTATCACAAAGAGAACCATTCACACTCTCACACGCCAAGGCTGCTGTCTTCCTGGGTTCTGAGCCCTTGCAGAACACATCTCTTTCCCAGGTCAGAAAGCCTCATGGACCTTCTCACCAACCAGCCTAAACTGCCTTTTCTGGGCCTACTCCAGGGACCCCTCCATCTTTGCTGCAGCCTCCAGGAATAAAGCCAGGATCCCCTTCTCATCTAAGGATTCTACCACGGCCAAAGTAAAATCAAAGAAAAGAGTGACCATCCCTTTTCCTTAAAAGGTTATACCCACTGGCACAGAAAACAGTGCTGAACTATAAACACATGGGTAGCTAATAGAATTTAAATGTCCGTAGTCTGAGGGGCTTCTTTCTTGCTTTGGTTTCCAAAAGGAAGCTCAGCGAAGCCCCATAACTGGCTTCTTTCCGGCCTGACTCTCAGCCCAGCAAGGATAGTGCAGATTGCAGATCACTAAAGCTGCCCTTTTTCTGCCAAGCAGTTTCTTTGCATTCCTAAAAATCTTAATTCTGGGACTCTGCCTGGCCAAAGAGTGATCACTTTCTGTTTTCTCACATCTTTTTTTAAGTCTTGAAACTTTAGGAAAACACCTCTTTTCCCTGACAAATTTGTAAGACTCTATCCTCTTTCCCTTCCTTTCCATTTCCATGGTTTAGACCCTCTGAATAAGTTTAACTAATCTAGGGTATTGCTTTACCCTCCTAACTGATCACCTGATTTCTGATATAATGCCGGAAAATATTTTTAAAACACATTTCTGTCATGTCACTACTGTCATCCTAACCCCTTACGAGCCCCCCCAAACTTTTCAGTAAATCTCCATTGCTTACAGAATACAGACCAATTACTGAGCATGTTATTTGAGGCTTCTAACTTGCCCGTCTAGTCTCACATTCTCCTAGCCCAAATTCCTGCTAAGGAAGCAAGCTCTATGATTTCACATCTACCTTTCTGTACGGAACTCAGTTCTACCATTTAGAGCCCTAGCTTTCCCTCAAGGCTCAAGGCACAGATATAATGGCAGCAATCTGCACACCTTCCTTGATTTTCCCTGCCTGAAATGCTTTCTTGCTACACCTGACACTTCTGTGAACCTTCTCCAGAGCACTCATCACCTGTTTATATGACAGTAATTTATGCACACACCCTAATTCTTCTTCTAAACTGCAAACTCCACGAAGTAAAAAAATTGAATTTATATTCCTTTCAATGCTTAGCTCATTCCATGAAGTATTTATCAAATGCATTGATCGACTAGAGGTGAATTTAGTCAACGACTTTTGTTTATAGTTAAATAGCTTCAAGTACAAACTTTTTGAACTGGGGTACATTTTCTCAAGAAAATATGTTAATCATTTCTCATACAATCATACTTTCAGTCCAGAGGTCAATCTATTCAGCGATGAGCTTTCATTGTAAACCCACGTGAATTATACTCCAGATAACTGTCCTGCCTGCTTGCCACTTCATGCAAGAACCAGTTCTTTTGTATTGCCTGTGAGCTGGGGGAAGGAAAGGCTAGGGAACATGTTCAAGGTCCCCGAAAATGAAGGCAGAGATTAGATTAGAGTTTTCTCAGGCTGAGGGAAAGGTTTGTGCTGAGATCCCTGAAGTGCTGGTTCTCAGAGCAGTTGGTGAGTCATCAGCAGAGGTCTGTTATGAATGAAAAGCAGGTTTGACCAGTTCCCACACAAGATGCTGAAGACAGGTCCTTGGTACATAGGTGACTGTCGTATCAGCTGGGTTCTTAGCACCCCATCCATTCTTTCCCTGTCCAAGACCTCTCAATCACTGCTTCCCATTTCCTGGAGAAGCCCTGAGATTTATGCATGCTCTCCCTTACCCTGCTGCTTGTATATGCAGCAGCATCTGCACCCTTCCTTCTCCCCATGACAGAGAAGCAGCGGTCCCTCTGCCCCAGGCCAGGCCCCATCCTCTCTACCTCCCTCAGGACTCTGCTCCTTCAAGCCAAGGTTGTCTTCTCTCTCTCCCTCTTGGCTCCTTTCCTCCAACTTCTAAACACACTCCGGCCTCTCCTTCCCAATCTCCCTGGACCACAGTCCTCTTAGCCCCTGCCCAGCTTCAGCCCTGCCTCTCTGAACTTCCGCAAACTTCTCCAAGCAGAGTCAGCTCCAACTCCCTCTCCTCACTTTTGCTTTCAACCTGCTGCAGTCCTTCACTTACAGCTGGCTTTTGAAACTCCATACTAAAATCTTGACTCCTCCCAATTAGCACATCTTTTATCTTCCTCAACCTCTTTGTTCTTTTAAAATATTTTTATTCTTATTTGCAGTAAAATACACATAAAATTTTTAAGTGTACAATTCAGTAGTGTTAAGTATTCACATTGTTATGCAACTGTCTTGCAAAACTGAAATTCTGTGTCCAGTAAATAACCTTCCCATTAAAAAATACTCAGTTTCCCTTCTACTTTTTGTTTCAGTAAGTTTGACTATTCTAAGTACCTCATATAAATGGAACCATATAGCATTTATGTTTTTGTGCCTGGCTTATTACACTTAGTATAATGTCCTCAAAATTCATCCATGCTGTGGAATGTATCAGAATATCCTTCCTTTCTAAGGCTAAGTAGTATTTCATTATATGGATAGACTATATTTTGCTTATACATTCATCTATTGGTGGACATTTGGGCCATTTCCACCTGTTGGCCATTGTGTATATTGCTGTTATGAATGTGGTTATACAAATATTTCTTTGAGAGCCTGCCTTCAATTCTTTTGGATATATACCCAGAAGAGGTATTGCAGTATTTCTGGGTCATATGGTCTTCTTCTTCTCCCTTTTCTTCTTTTTCTTCATCATCTTCTTCTTCTCCTCCTCCACCTCTTCCTCCTCCTCCTTCCTCTTTCTCGTCCCCGTCTCCCTGTCTCCATCTCCTTCTTCTTGTGGTACTGAGACTTGAACCCAGGGCCTTCACTCTGTGCCACATCCCTAGCCTTTTAACAAATTTTTTATTTTATTATTGACTGATTGGTTGATTGATTGAGGTACTGAGGCTTGAATGAAGGGCCTCCACAGTGAGCTACATTCCCAATGTTTTATTTTTAATTTTTGAGACAGGGTCTTGCTAAGTCACTAACTTTCAATCCCCCTGCCTCAGCCTTCCAGAGTGCAGGATTACAGGGATGGGCCACCACTCCCAGCTTTCTTATTTATTTGCTTACTGATTGATTGATTGATATTAATTTTATTGGTACATTTTAGATATACATAATGATCACATTCATCACAGGGAATTTGTACCTGCACATTATACATCTTGATTCTTCTTTTTTCCCCAATCCCCTTCCTTCCCTTCAATCCCTCTTCCCTTCCTCATTTACAGAAGTTTTGTTTCTATTTTTTTTTCTTTCTATTCACTTTTTCTCCCCCTCCCACCTTATTTATTTATTGATTTTTTGAAACAGGGTCTCATTATGTAGTTCAGGCTGGCCTTGAACTCACTATATAGCCCAGGCTGGCCCTGAACTTGTGGCAATCCTCCTGCCTCAGCCACCTGAGTGCTGGTATTACAGGTGTGCACCCCCACACCTAGCCCAGATTTCATTTCCCCCTTCCTGAAGCTTGGCCACACTGTCTACACAAGACTCGTCTCCATTCTCACTCCTAGTTCTCCTGTGCCCTTCCTAACCTTCCTTCTCCATCTCTTTTGCAGGCTCTTCCTCCACCTGGCCTAATCAGGGTTCAGTTAGAAAACCAGAAGCTGCCTTGAAAAGACAGAGGGTTTTTGATACAGGGAATTAATTAAACAGACATTGGGAAGCTAAAAGAATATGCAGTGGTGAAGTAGCCACTCCCACCCCTAGGTAACTAGAAGGTCTCAGAGAGTTCCTCCCATTCACTGCACACTTGTTCTTGGACCCTATATTAATCAGGGGAATAGAATCAATAGGACAGACAGATATAAGAAGTGATTAATTGGCTCATAGAATTATAGAGTCCCAAAAGCTGGAGAACCAAGAAAAACAGTGGTATAATTCATCCTGAGGCCAAAGGCATAGGAAGGAGATTAGAGGGCTATTAGATTAGAGGACCCAGCTGGCCTGAGTCCTAGATTCTGAGGCTTAAGATCCAGGGACTGTGCTGTTGGACAGTAGATGGGATATCCAAAGACAGGAAAAGATGATGTCCCACCCTGCCTTGGAGCCAGCTGATTATGGACTGAAATCTCTACAAACTGTGAGCTAGATAAACCTTTCCTTCCTTAATTTTGGGTGTTGGGTATTTTGTCACAGCAAAAGTAACTAAGACAGAGAGAGAAAAGTAACTAAGACATTTGCCCTACCTCCACCTTTTTGTTCCACTGGGTCCAATAGATTGGATGATGTCCACCCATGTTGGTGAGAGCAAATCTTCTTTAATCAGCCTGCTGATTCAAAGGTGATCCTTGGGACCGGTGAGATGGCTCAGCGGCGTAAGCGCCTGCCTGGCAAGCGCGAGGGCCCGAGTTCGACTCCCGGAACCCACATATGAAAAAGGGGCCGGTGATATTGCTCAGCGGCACGAGTGCCCATTGGCGTGCGAGGTCCTGAGGTCGCCCCCCCCGGTACCCACAAAAAAAAAAAAACCCAAAGGTGATCCTAGAAACATCTTCACAGCCACGCAGAAATGATTTCTTAATAATTATCTGGGAATCACTTAACCCATCAAGGTGATACCTAAAATTAACCATCATACCCCTTGACTGTGGTGCCCAGCTGGCTGATGCTGGCACCTCTGAGAAAGTACCTTGCCTGTCCTTATACTGGGAGTGAGAAAAGAAGCTAGAGACTGGAGCTGTGGCCAACTTCTGTGACTAGAGTGACAATGACAACAAATAGAAGCAGGAAGAAATTCCATTCTCCACGTTTCATTCCTTCCCAGCTGCCTTTAGCAAGAATGAAGCAGGGAAAGGACATAAGGAGAACAGTTTGCAAGCCTCAGCTAGAGCTTTAAGAAGCCAATTCCAGAAGGATAGACATGGAGCTGAGCGACAAGACACAGATGACCAGCCTGGGACTTATCCTGGGTCCACTGTCCTCACTAAACCCACTTTCTTGGCATGGTCTCTGCTTCCAGGAATGAACTCTTATGCTTCCAGCCACTAGCCATGTGCCAATGGCCTCTAAACCCATCTATCGAACGCTGACCCCTTTCTGAACTTCAGGCACATTTCTGAACCTTGAATGTATTTTTCCCCCAGTCATGTGCTGGGAATCTCCATCTCGATGGTCCTCTAATAAAATGGGGTACGAATTGGACTCATCATCTTTGCTCCTTAGCCTGCTTCTACTCCTCTGTTCTCTGGCTCCGCTGGTGGTGTCCCCTATGCTGATTATCCAACATGGAGCCCAGAAATCCTCTTCAACTCCACTGGCTCCTTTGCCTCTCAAATATCTTCCCAGTCCTCCACACCATCACAGCTCCACTGCCTCAGTTTGGGCTCATTTGTTTTCTCCTGTGGGTTAGGAGTTCCCTCACCATCTAAATGTCCTCTTAGACTCTTGCTCCTCTTAAATGCACACAGCTGTCCAAGTGATTGTTCCATATTCCAAAAATGACCCTATAGTTCCCTTGCCTAAAACCCTTCCAGTGGCTCTTTGTGGTCCTGCCCTCACCACCTCTCCAGCATTGTCCCTTACCTCCCTATCCTGCCCCTCCCTCCAGCAATTTGCTTCCTCACATTCTGCTCTCTCTGCCTAGAAACCCGTTCTGTACTAACCCTACTCACCCTTTAAAGGTCAGGCCACATGCCCCCAGAACATCTTTGCCAACACCGAGCTAGAGTACTCCAGTCACGAGCTATGACAAGCAATGAGGGGTGCAGAATGGTGTCACCAGCCTTCTAGACACTGGGCTCTAGGCTGCTCCTTCAGCCCCAGTCACCACTGGACTCTCTAATGGCCCAGTCCTGGCACCTGACCACTTGCCACTCCACCACCCACACAGCTCCCGGCACTTCTAGAACATGGCTCCCCCACCTTATAAAAGCCCTGTTCCTTTTAGGTTTTCTATCTATATCTCTCCCTCACGCCCGCATCCAATCACCAAGCCTTATTGTGTCCTCCTTTGTCTTAACCACTTTCTTTATCACTTAGACAAAATATCTGCAATTTAAAGGAAGAGATTTATTTTCAGTTCACATTTTAGAAGTTTCAGTCCTTGCGTGGTTGCTGGCTCCAGGCAGAAGCAGCACGGTGGAAGGGGCTGGCAAAAGCAATCTGCTCACCTGGTGGCAGACAGGAAGCAGAGAGAGAAGGGAGGAGCTAGGGAGGGAGCTAAACCTTCCAGCCAGCCCCCAGTGACCCACCTCTTCTGACCAGACCCCACCTCCAAAGAGCAAGTCAGCTATAAGCCCCCATGATCCAATCACTTTCCAAAAGCCGTTCTATAAGCGCAGGAGACTCTTGGGGGAAAATCTAGATATAAATCATAGCACCCTCCTGCACATTTCTCAGATCTGTCCACTTCCCATCTTCGCTGTCCCCACCCATGACTAAACCGTCCTGAAATTGCAAAAACTGCAATAGCTTGACTGGCTTTTGCTGCTCTCCAGCCTTTATCCCTCTCCCCAAAGTCAGACTGACCTTTTCTGAGTAGAGATTTGATCTGCTCAGCTACCTGTTTAGAAACTCTGTGACGGGTGACCTTTGCTTTTAAGAGAAAGAATGCATTACTTCACTACAAGGCCCTGAAAGTCACCCTCTGCCTAGTATTCTCAGTTCATCATCTTAGTAGTGAACAGTCCTTCTTCAAATGCTGCTTCCTTAGTCACCATACACCCTGACTATTCTTTCCTCTCATTGCCTAATTTCTACTCAGTCTTCAGGGGTTAGCTTAAATGTCAAGTCCTTGGGGGGCCTTTAGTGCTTCCCAGGCCAGATTAGTTCCCTACTACTCACTCTAGCATTTCATGCTCATCTCTTTGTGGCACTTACCAAATAATGGAATGGAATGTCCATGTCCCTTCCTTAGTAGTCTGTAAGCTGCATGCAGGCAGCACAGACCTATCCTGAATGCCTTGGCTTGATGACTGGCCCATAAAAGGTCCTTGCTACTGTTTGTTGAATTAATGTTACTGAATTAAAATTAATGTACTTCTCCATCCCCACGGCAGACAAAACAGATGTATCTCCTCTGTGTCCCCATTATACACGTTAACGTTCGCTTCTATTAGCACACTGACATTATAATTACCTGTAGTTGTCTCTGCTTTTTACCTTTCTTCACCCCTCAGCTCTTCACCTGTTTATCCCTCCACCGCCTGAGAGCCCCTTCAAGGCAGGGATAATCATGTGATTGTTTGAAACCAAATAGGAACTCAAAAAATTAGAACTGGATGAACGGGGCTGGTTGGAGAGTTAAGTTTAGAGTGAGTGTGGAGAGAACTCCTTCATTATGAGGCCGGAGGGTGAAGAGACGGCAAAAGGGAATCAGAAGATCCAGAAGAGTACTGTGCCAAAGAAGCCAAAGTTAGCGTTTCAGAAAGGAAGAGAGAGTCATTGGGTCAAATTTTGCTGAATGAATAGAGAAGTTGAAGATTGAGGAAAGGTTTGAATTCCACCAAAGAGGAGGAACTTTTGCACAAACAGTTTTAATAAAGTTGTAGAGACAGCGGCCAAATAAATTGAAATGGAAGAGGCACGGATTTCATAGGAGGAAGCATAGGTTGTTTTGGGAAATGGTGTGGCAACATGGAGGCGACTCAGGCTTCCCCATTTGGATATGGTAAACTGAGCTCCAGAGTACTGTTCTTCTCACTTCCTCTTTCTGCCCTGTTACAGACAGAATGGGCTGAGAGTCCTGGGCCTGTGACCAGAGAACAGCTCATTTTCCCTTTTCTCACTGGTGGCCTATGCTTTTTGAATTCTATTTTCACAGCTGGCATGAAATAAAATTCTCTTCCTACCATGACCTGGCATAAGGATTATTGCTGTTACTCATGCCTATGCGGAGACTATAAAAACATGGACTATTAAAATATAAAGGAGTCTTTTTTTCTTGACAGAAGAAGATAAAGTATGTTTTTCTACCATGCAAAAAGTTACAAAGTGTTCTCAGAAAGATCCGCTATGGTAGACTTTCAAAAATACGTTCTACATCAGTCACCCCAAGAGCCAGTAAGCACTTTAGTCGGAAGTCACTTTCCTGTCATGTCTAACAATATGTGCCCCTGGCATAAGAGAGATGTGAACAAATCCCTTTTAACAAGGAGAAGAAAACAACTGAGACCATTTTCCTAACCTTGCAGGCTGGGGAATTTGGCTAGTTTTCAACTTGAAAGCAGCCTCTGCAATGTTAATCAGTTAAACTCTTTGTGGTTTCCAATAACTGGAAAGGCCAGGTAACATTGCCCCAGGCAAAGCTCAATATATTGAAAGAGTTTACTGAAAGTTACAAAAGACTTTTGATAAGGGTGTCTCCAAGTAACCTTTACATTGGAGATGTGACTAAAGAAATGGCTACAAGAAACTCTTCCAGTGTCACAGAATGAGTTCTTAAATTGCTGAAAACAGGGTTCTTAGCTGAACTTAGGTGAAAACCGATAACCTAGGGCAGGAGTTCTTAGCCACAAGCAGTGTGTGAATTTGGAGTGGGAAAAATATATTTATTTTCACGCATTTCTAACTGGAATTTAGCATTTTCTTCAATTATCAATGTGGGCAGCAACCCACTAGAATTGAAAGAAATCGCAGTTTTCATATCACTTTATAGCTGTTGCTAATAATGTACTTTGAACTATCATTATTATTAGTTATTTGACCCACCATTAAATTTTTATTTAATACATGATAACATAGCACATATTATACACAAATTTGAGATTTAATAACTACTTTGTTAACTTCATTATAAGAGGATTCTAAAGTTATTCTATTTTGTTTTATGCATTTGAAAAAAAAAATTCTGAGTAGCTTGTTGGCATAAGCAGAGTACCCGTGGTGTTCATTACACGGGTGGTTAAGAACCCCTGATCTGTACTTTATTGGTAATCCATCACTTTTAGTTGCTGGCATAATGATAGAACTACAAATTCCATTTGCACCATTTTGTGACCTTCATAAATTGGACTCCAAATCTCTTCTTGTAATGCAGCATGATTTGGGAATAATCATTTAGTCCATGTTCTGTGCAATGTGAGTAAAACTTATGATTCAAGAACAAGAAAGGAAGAAGCTAGGAATGATGGCATACACCTCTTATTCCAACAGTCTGGGAGGCTGAAGCAGGAAGATCAAAATTTTGAGCCTAGCCTGAACAAGGTAGTGACTTAGATTCTGTCTCAAAAAATAAGAAGGGCTGGGGATGTAGCTCAGTGCAAAGGACCTGGGTTCAATTCCCATTGCTGAAAAAAAAAAAAAAAAAAAAAAAAAAGGGAGGCAGAGGCGGAAAGGAAGGAGGGAAAGAGGGAAGAAAGTTGAAAAAGAAGGAAGGCTATTCTACTTCCCTTTGTTTACCTCTTAATCCAGAATGCTGCCTGTTAATTTCTGGGGCCTGTGCAGACCCCACAATGACCAAGTCCTGATGTGAACCACTGGAATTGAGTCAAACCTCCAGGAAGGTTCTGGAGTCTCCCAGACATTCTAGAGGAAACCCCTGGCCCTAGGAAGAACATCTGAAAGGATTCCTAGCACTGGAGTTTAGTGCTTGAAATTGGGTGCAGTAGGTAATCTGCTTCAAAATGTATTTCAGAACTCTAGCAAATCTAAAGCCAAGACATACTGGAATGGAAGGTACACATGACAGCCTCCTTTCACGAGTAGAACACATCTTGTTGATGTAAAATATATGCATATTCAACACAGTAATGTCAAAGCTGCTTTTAGGGTTCTGATATTTTGTACACCAAAAGACCCACTAATTATTGCTTACTTGGAAAAAATAGTGGAAAATCAAACTCAATTTTGGTGACCTTAAATTATTACATCTGTTATAGCAGGTCTGTTGGTCAGAGGAATCTTGAATGCTTTATAGAAAAATGTCCCTGCACTTCCTCCAAGAGACAGAATCTCAGAGGTAGCTTTTCAAACTTGTTATAGTCCAAGAACCCTAACACCTGCAAGTGTTAATACGGAGGAACCCTATTTGACAAATGAAGGCAAACATTTTCAGGACTTTTCCCCAGACATCAGCCACAGACTTCCCAGCTACCCTTGTGTAATTTTCTCCTTGGTGCCTAATTCATTACTACTCGACTAGTGAACAAACAATAAGATTGTTTTGCTCATAGTTTAAACATAACATTTTCAGTGTGGGAAGGAAAAAGAACAATTGTGTGTTTGCTTTGGCACAGAAATTTCTTGAAGGTAAAGAAAGTAGCATGGGCTTCTTCTTATTCAAAACTAGCAGAGTAAGAATGTTCACAGCTGTATGTTCGGAATCTAGAACACCAGAGGTCTTCCACATTTCTCAAATGTCAACGTCCAAGGAACCATCTGGGCATGTAGCTACAGTGCAGATTCTCGTGCAGTGAGTCTGGGGTGGGTTTTCCTAACAAGCTCACTTATATGCCAGGGTTGCTGCTCCCGGGGTCCCCTAATAAGGACATATGGATAATGATGGAGCCAGAACTAGGGTTTAGGATACTAAGGTTTAGAATACACCTCAGGAAGATTCTAAGGGCAACTTTGGCAAGATTGAATCATTTTCATAAAAGAAAGAGGGTTTTCCCACAATGCCATGATGCTGGTCAATTTTTGCTCTACTCCCTCTAGTTTATGTATTGAGTGAGTCATAGGGGAAAAAAATCCAGGTATAGTACAATATTATCTATAAACACCAAAATGCTATTTTCCCTGTTGTTAATAAGCATATGGGATGGGAGTGTATCTTAGTGGTAGGACATATTCTTAGCATGAATAAAGCTCTAGGTTCAATCTCCAGCACCAGGAAAAGAGGGTGAGGAGATAAGTCTACGATGTTAACTTTTTGTCTTCACAGAAATTTCTAGAACTTTCCTTAAAATATTTTAGTAATGAAGACATGTTATTGTGGTATTAATTTACTCTTGAGACAGTCTGAAAGTTATATTTATTTTAATTATATAGAGAATTGTTAGTACTTTTTCAGAGGTAATTACCATCATTAGGACTTCATTGTATTTTAAGAAAACATTACTGTTTCTTAATGATAGTACTTACCTACACCAAATGCTTTTGTGTCTCATTTCCAGACTAGGTTGACAGGAGGTTTGTTTCTGCAGTGTCTAGCACAAGTGCCTTTAGATATACTGTTTACTTTCTCTTCTATTTTTAAAGAGTTTGCATTTTTAATGATCCTAATTTATTAGAGGATAATTCCCAGCAGTACAGTCAGCATTCATTATTCATATTCTCAGTTCTAAGGCAAACGGAGTTGCATAAATCTAAAGAGGTGTTTAGGGCCAGGGATATACCTCAGTGGCACAGCACCTGCCTGGCAAGCGTGAGGTCGCGAGTTCGGTTCCCAGTACCAAACAAAACAAAACAACAAAAAAAGAGGTGGTTAGCACGATTTACCTGCTTTTGCTACCAATAATGTGTGACCCTAAAACCAACAAACCTACTTACGTACACTCTCATTACAAAGAGAACGACCTTCCATAATTTTCTGAAACCTCAATAATATGGATTTTCCTTAAGGAAACACATGGTAGTGTTTGGATGAAATAAAGCTGCTCAAAGATTTTCTCAGGCATCTTCCTTTAGTTTTGAGAGAGGCTGGCTGGGGCTGGGGGTGTAACTCAGTGGTAGAGGGCATGTGAGAGACCTGGTTTCAATCCCCAGTGCCGCGGGGCAGGGGTTGAGGGAAAGGCTGGCAAATAGAACTCTGCCAGTTGAAGAGTTTTACAGGGCAATCATATGGCCAGGTACGAACCAGCAGCCTCTCCCTTATCCGTTTAGGGCTCCGGCCACTTCACTGGGGAGCAGGTTAAACTGAAAACAAAGCTCTGAATGGCAGACTCAACTCCCAACAGTGTAGATCTCACGTTAACGGATCCACACGCACACCTTTCTGTTTCTTCAGTGATCAAGGTTGACACCTACTTCCGGCTCTGCTTTCTTAATGATTTCTGGCCTTGGCATATTGTTTACTTGCTCTCTTGTCTTGTAATCCGTCCTTCTTACAAGAAGAGCTTGTGTCTTCTGGCCTCAGCATTGTTTATATTGACTGCAAGGCCACTTCGAGAACCCTGACAAGGCCAGGTGACCTACATTTCAGGCAACTTTGAATGCGCCAAGAATGATCCATCCCCTCCTTTTTCTTGGTGTGTCCAGGGTACGATGCCAAGGAGGAAGCCCATAAGAAAGACATTAGATACACAACTGCGTTCCAGGGCACACTCCAAAAGAAACAACAATTGCAGTGCAAACTGCTTATGTAATTACTGAGGTGGATGTAAAATTCATGCAGTGAGGTGGGTAAAGTTCATATGTTTCAGGTAGGAGCTGAAACTTTACATATGCCCACATTTGTGTGGTCGTGGCCTAGGCTGAGGGATAGAACATTTACAGCCTCCAGAAATTTCCCCTGTATCTCCTTTCATTGAGTCTCCCTACAAAAGGTAACCACTTTATTGACTTGTCATTACATGTATTTCCTTAAAAGCTGGGTTCTTGCCAGGAGTGGTGGTGCATGCCTGTAATCCCAGCACTTGGGAGGCTGAAGCAGGAGGATCGCCTCAAGCTCGAGGCCAGCCTGGGCCACAAAGTAAGGTCAAGGCCAGCTTGAACTGCAAAGTGAAAACCTGTCTCAAAAAGACAAAAAGAAAAAAAAAAAAAAAAGCTGAGTTCTTATAACTCATTGAGTCAGACATTTCTGTGTTCATAGCAACATGTAAAAATGTCAAAATGGTTGTTTCCCATTTATAGTAATTTTAGTTTTTTAAGTGTTATAATAAGCAGTATTGAAGTAGTAAATTGCTTAATTCCAGCAAAATTAAGATTAAGTGCTACACATAGCTTTTCCCAATTTCTAGCACCATAAGAAAGGATTGTACTTTTTGATTATACAACTGGACAAAACCCTTGAAGTCCATTGGGGTTCATAATTTAAAATCTATCCAGTATTCTGGAAGGCTGAGGCAGAAGGATTAAAAGTTTACCCAGCCCGGGCAACTTAAAAGACTTAGAAAGATCCTATCTAAATATTTTTTAAAATAAAGTAAAATAAAAATTTTAAAAGGGCAAAGCATGTAGACCAATGCCAGGCCTTGGCTTTAGTCCCCAGTACCAAACACAGACACACACACACACGCACACACACCAGCAAAATTTAGAAAAGTTTCAGATTTGGGAAAACATTAGCAAGAGTGTACACTCCTGCACAGCGGGATCTGGGGCAGTGCCTCAGAAACACAGTCATAATTCTAAAGAGAAATATATGAATATTTATATTATATTGGGAAAATAAGGAGTATAAATAGCTATATGACAAATTCTTGTCACCAAATAAATTCTGACACCACCAAAATTACAAAATTTTTTAAAAATTGTATTTTGGAATTATAGATAAATTTTTGTAGACCCATAATGGATTATATATTATTGAAGGACTTTTACTACTAAAGTCAAGGCTTGCCGTGATGGTATTTCCTCCACAAAGCTTTCTGAGGTAATCTTAGTTTAAGAAGTGATTACTTCTTTTGAACTAGTATAGCACTTTGAGTTTATATTCTTCACACATTGCCCTAAAAATTCCTATTTATTTACATATTTATTTAGTAGACTACTGGGGATTAAACCGAGGGGCTTCTCACTGAAGCTTTTCCTTTCCTGCCTCAGCCTACCAGAGTGCTGGTATTACAGGCATGTGCCACCACAACTGGCAAAATACTTTTTTATAGTGAAATGTGCAATTAAATACAAAAGTAGAAATTGTAGCATAATAAGCCTCCATAAAGACATCACTGAACATTAGGAATCTTGTTTCCTCTGTCTTCACTTTATCTGTGTTGTGAATGCAAGACATCACAGTTACATACATACTTTACCTGTAAATATTTCATAACACACTGCTTTTTATTATGCCTATATGAGTAAAAGTTTTATCTCCATATAACAATGTAAACTCCCTGAGGGCAAATATTGTGTCTTTTTCATTTCTGTTTCCCAATAGCTCTTCTCAGCAGGAAATTTTACCTGCACAAAAAAAAATATGTCCTGAGGATTGCTTGTTCAATGCAAGGCATCAGGCAGTGGCTCTTAAACTTGAGCTTGTATCGCAATGACTGGAGGGCTTGTTAAAACAGAGATGGCTTGGGGTGTACCTCAGTGGAGAGCCTTGCCTAGCACGTGCAAGGCCCCAGACTCAGTCCCCTGCACCATACATACACACAAGATCACCGGTCTCAGCCTTAGGGTTTCTGAGTCGCTGAAGATTTTTGGGTGAGACGGCTCCCACATCTGAGAAATTCCCTGATGACGACGATGGCAATAATGGTGATGAGGATGACGACAGTCCAGAAGGAAATGCTGAGAGTTCCCGCTTTGGATGTGGACACTGAGTCACCTGCCCAAATAAACCAGGTGTTCTTATCACTTAATCAAGCACTAATCCCTTGTGATGACTTGACGAATACAAGAAGAGGTAGTTTTTATAAATCCTTATTCTCATGGAGTTTATAACACACTGTAGGGCCGGTGAGATGGCTCAGCGGCTTAAGCGCCTGCCCGGCAAGCGCGAGGGCCCGAGTTCGACTCCCGGAACCCACATACGAAAAAGGGGCCGGTGATATCGCTCAGCGGCACGGGCGCCTGGTGGCGCACAAGGTCCTGAGGTCGACCCCCCGGTACCCACCAAAAAAAAAAATAAATAAACACACTGTATAAGAAGTATATAAAACAGAAATGCAAGAGCACTATTAAGAAACCCTTGTGCTAGAATCTAGCATCAGAAGATTCTTATTTAATTGGTGTAGGACAGACATCAACTTTTTTAAGGCTCCCAGGTAATTCCAGTGTGCATCTGTATACTATTATACCAGGGTCTACTGACAAAGTAAGATTAGAATTTGTACTTGAGTTATGAAGGATTTTAATTGACAGCTTCTAATGAGAGAAGGGTGGTAGAGAAGGATGGTGACATATGTTCCAAATACTCTTTCTAGTCTAAGACATCAAACTACACATAAAAATATTCAGAAATACGTATGTGTGCTTATGTCCTTTTCCCAAGGCACCCTTGATTGAATCAACCCATGTCTAAATGGGATAATAATTATACTTACCTCATAGAAAGTATAGTGTTAAGACAATTAAATGATTTTAACATATACACGAGAAATGTTAGAGCTATGCTTAGCAGAGAATAACGGCTCAATGAACATACGTTACACATTATAAGTTGTTGAAAATTATCTACGTGTCAGGTGGGGAGCCTGGGTGAGAATTCTTTGTTTGCATTTATATCCTTTTTACTTTACAAAACCCTTGCATATTTTTCACCCCATCTCCTCCTTTCAATGACAGGAGAAAAAAAATGCCCAGTGATGACTTCCTCATAAAAGAATATAAGAGAGAGCACTATCGCTTGAGTATTCCAAACTTCCAAAGTGTGCCCCTGCTTTCAGTGTAAACAAGTAAGCAATCAAAAAGTAAAGCCTGGGCTGGGGATATAGCTCAGAGGCACAAGCACCTGCCTGGCAAGTGCAAGGTCCCGAGTTCAATTCCTGGTACAAAAAAAAAAAAAAAAAAAAAAAGCAAAGGCAAGACTCATTGAGGAATTGGGCCATTTGACCAGAAAAATTTGCCACCCCCCTCATACGCATCCATAGGAATTCAAATGATCTTCCTTCTTTCATTACCAAATTATCCATAAATAGGATATTTATCTGCACTCTGCTTGGAGTTGTGTTTCTTGCTGAGCCATATTTCTGTTCAAGGGTTGTTTGGTTCTGTCTCCATTTACAGGAGAGACACTGCCTTTAGGAAAGGTTCTTTCATTCTCTTAAGGACCATCCAGAAAGTGACTGAGGTATGTTTATCCTTAGACCTGCCCCTGTGTTTCTTATCTTGTAAAGTAAGCCTCTGTTTGTACCAACCAATTTTGATAGGGTTTTCTGTTGTTTGTTGCTAAAAACCCTTTTCAACAGTTGCTGTTAAAGTACACAAAAATCTTACTCCTGTCATAATATCTTAATTTATACTGTATTCTTCAGCTCATAACTTCTATTAGGTCAAATTGCAGATATCAGATCTAGTAGTAACAGTAATAATAGTAGTGATAATAATAATACTCCTTTGGTTTATGTGCCCCTAACCTACTGTATTGGATATCAGACCTTAAAATTCAATTTAAAAAAAACTCTATACTTGAAAAATGTCTACACACTTACATTATTTCTAGAGAACTAGGGATATGTATGATTCCCTTTGGTCTTTAAATATTAACTAGTGAGACAGCTTAGTAACTCACTGTAACTATTACTGAACCAAAATGGCACCCCTTTAAAGACAAAATAGCTCAATTCCAGCAAAACTGAACAGAGAAAGGTTAAATGGTAAATTCAAAAGAATGCATTTTCAGAGCTAAGACAATCATTGTGTTTAAAGCACGTGAATCTGTTCTCAATCATTCAGAAAACTCATTTGTTGCAGAGTAATGACAAACAACTTACTCTAGGAGTTACATCCTTCAGCATAATTCTTGCTTACAGAAACCAACAGAGGAGGTTTTAGGCATTATAACACCATTTAATGATTACTCTTATTCTCCAGGTATATTCTCCTTTTCCTTACCTTTTCACTGTTCAGATCCCCAAAATAATGTATGTAATATGTCACCTAGAACATGTTATATGAAAGGAACACCTTATGTTGCTATATTAACTTTTCTGGAACATATGTGTGTACGCTAGAGGAGAGAAACACAGGCTTTTCTGTTCTTCCGATACTCTTACAGTGCAGGCCTTCATTCTCGTTTGTCAGCTTTGTGGCCCCATGATGGATGTCATACCTCCAAACATTTTTGGCAAAAAAAAAAAAGATGAAGCAAAAAAGCCAAACACACATGACAACTGACTCTGTATTTTAAATAAGCCTTGCCAGAAGTCCCACCCAGCACTTTCCCACGTCCATGGTTCTAACAGGCTCCCCCTTAGACCAGCACTGTTCAGTGGAAATAAAGTGCAAGCCACAAATAGGATCTACATATGTAATTTTCTCTTTTCTCTTTCTCCTTTCCTTCCCTTTTTCTTGCTTTTTCTCTCTCTTTCCTTTCCCTCCCTCACTCCTTCTTTCCTTTCTTTCTTCTCCTCCCCTCTCCTTCCCTTCTTTCTTTCTCTTTCTGTGGTGTTAGGAACCAAATCCAAAGCCTTGCTCATGCTAGACACACATTCTACCACTGAGTTGTACCCTCAGGCCCTAAAGATATAATTTTTTAAGTACGTTTAAAAAATATAGAGGAGGACTGGAATGAAGTCTAGTACAGTGCTTGCTTAGTGTGCACAAGACCCTGGGTTCAATCCCAGTACCACACACACGCAGTAAAAAAGAAAAAGATGAAATTAACTTTAATAACATATTTCATTTAAACCAAAATATTATTTTGACATGTGATCAGTATTTTTAAAAGAGATATTTGCAGGCCGGTGAGATGGTTCAGCAGCATAAGCGCCTGCCTGGCAAGCGCAAGGTCCTGAGCTCGACTCCCGGTACCCACATACGAAAAAAGGGCTGGTGATATCGCTCAGTGGCACGGGCGCCTGCTGGTGCGTGAGGTCCTGAGTTTGACCCCCGGTACCCACAAGAAAAAAAAAAAGAGACATTTGCTTTTTTCAGTGTCTTCAAATACAGTGTATATCTCTATTTAAACTAGCCACTTTTCAAGAGTTCAGAGCCACATATCACTATATGGGATAGGAAGCCCGTGCTATTGTGGCATAACAAGACATATGTTTGATTTCTGCCCTGGTCGCTAAGACAGAGATTCTAAACCCTTGCAGATAGGACACTTGGACAATCTTTTGTTTTCATATTTGGTCTCCATCCACAGTTCCTGACACAGAACTCCTAAGACCTTTGTAATTTTCGAAGTGGTAACATCTGACACAGAGCTAATCGATCTTTTTCTCAGGATTTCTTAAGAGTGGTTTTTTGTGCTAATGAGGCAACTTGTAAAGTTCCTGGATAGCTTCAGGTTGGAGGCTAATGCCAGGGACACGAACCATGTGATTAGATAGTTGGAATTTTCAGATCCACCCCTCCTACCTCCAGTTGAAAGTACAGCTGGTCACCAATGATTTGTAATACAATGAATCGTGCCTACATAACGAAGCCTCCATGAAACCCCAAAAAGGATGGGTTTGGAGAGTTTTCTGCTTGCTGAATGTGTAGGGATGGTGTGGCCAGGAAGGGCAGGGAGCTCTCAGCCCTTCTCATACACCTTCTCCATGCATTTCTTCTATTTGGCTGTTCATCTGTACACTTTGAAACGTCCTTTATAATAAACTGGCACAAGTAAGTAAAGTGTCTCCCTGAGTCCTGTGAGCTATCCTGGCAAATTAACTGAATGCAAGGAGAGGGTAGGGGCAACCTGGAGCTTATGATTGACATCTGAAGTGGAGATGATGTTGTGGGACCCAGCCCTCATTCTGTGGGATGCGATGCCATCTCTAGGCAGACAGTGTCACAATTGAGTTAAATTATGGGAAAGCCTGTTAGTTTGTGCTGTAGAACTGGATGTTGATGGGGGAAATCCACGCATTAAAAAAAAAGATGGGGGTCTCCCTATATTGTCCAGGCTGGTCTGAACTCCCGGCCTAAGCGACACTGCCACCTCAGCCCAAGTAGCTGGGACTACAGGCTACGCATTCTGATGACCAGAAGTGATGCAATGTATTCTGTGGTGATTGTGTGAACAGAAAAACTAGTTTGTTTTTCTTTTTTTTTGTGGGTACCAGGGTCGAACTCAGGACCTCGTGAGCCACCAGGAGCCTGTGCCACTGAGCAATATCACTGGCCCTTTTTTCGTATGTGGGTACCAGGAGTCGAACTCAGGACCTCATGCTTGCCAGGGAGGTGCTTATGCCGCTGAGCCATCTCACTGGCCCTAGTTTGTTTTTCTAGTAAAAGTTTGTAATTTTTTTTTTCATCAGAAAGCCTTTCATCAATCACTGGAAGGGACTAAGGAGAAAGATCTGTGAATTGGAAGTAGTCCAGTCAAACAGGTGTCTGTCTCCATGACATTAGCAGATATTTGGTTTAATAAAGACCAAACATCTTTAATGCCTCTGTGTCAATTTAACCTCAGTAAGTCCTATCCATGATGAATTCCCCCTCATACTGGGGATTGAACCAGGGCCCACACACTGAACAATATCCCAGCCCTTTTTATTTTGAGATAGGGTCTCGTTAGGCTAGGCTTGAACTTCAGATCCTCCTGCCTCAGCCTCCCAGAGGGCTTGGATTAGAGGTGTGCACCATCACTAGCTCTATACAAGACTTTAACCTGGGATTATTCTAATGCAGGCCAAAATGTCTTTCAAAGACAATTATACTTTTACTGATCAAGCACTTATAAAGACACTTACATTTTTGAAGTTTCCCTCATTCACCTTACTGCACCTTAAGTCTGGTGAGCAGGGTTATTTTAGGTCATGCTTATTTATAGCCCTCCTTTTTAGTGTGGTGGTTACTATAGCAGCCATGACTATTATCATCTAACTACAGTGTTCCCTCACATGCCTCACCCTTCAATGTTCAGAGTAGCATGGTTGCTCCGGGGCTTACATTAACTGTCAGACTTTAGGAGGGTACAACTCACTTTTCTCTGCTTCATAATTTTCTCTATACTACATTTCCATCATTGATTCATGGCGGTATTGGGGACTGAGTTGCATCTCAGCCCCTTTTAAAATTTCTTTGAGCAGGGCATCATGGCGCAAGCCTGTAATCTCAGCACTTGGGAGGCTGAGACAGGAGGATTGCCTCGAGTTTGAGGCCAGCCTGGGCTACACAGTTAGTCCAGGCCAGCCTGAACTACATAGCAAGACCCTGTCTCAAAAAAAAAATTTTTTTTTTCTTTGAGACAGTATCATCATTAATTTGCCCAGGCTTGCTGTGAATTTGTGATCCTCCTGCCTCAGCCTCCAGAGTAGCTGGGATTATACCTGTACCACCGCCTGACACTTTTAATTATTTGATCTGCCTTGCCTCTTGTTTACCTGTACATATTTAAAAAAAAAAAACTGTCATTACTATCCCTGGTTTCATGATTATGCAAATTTGATCACAATAAGGAATTTCTAGTAATATTTTCTGAAACAAGGATGAAGAAATATCCCCCAGAATACTAATCCTGGGTGGGTACAGATGTGGGAAAGTACGGTCCCTGCTGCTTTCAAGGACTTGATAATTTAGCGCTCCGGTGCTTTTCTGGGAGAATACTGAGTATCTATTTATGGTAATGGTGCCAGTAGGGACGTAAATTCCCTGCGGGTCAGTATCTGCGCCAGCAGCTGTGCGGAGTGGCAGGAATTCTGCAGGAAAGCGAGTCCTAAACACACCAACAAAAACAGCTCCGAAACGCACTGTTCAGTACTTAAGTACTGAAGCCTCGTATTTCCGGGAACCTCCCTCTTCTCCCTTTCCATCCTCTTGCCTTGTATCCAGCTCCTAAATCTCTCCTCCATCCTCCTCTCCCTTCTTCCAGGTCCTTCAGGAAGGACCCAAATCACCGCACAGCTTCCCCAGCCTCCTGGGATTCGGAGACTGGTACCCGCAGAAACCCCGCGCGCGCCTGCGCAGAGCGTGCCCTGGCGCGAACGCGCAGCCCTGATCCGCCACCCCTCCCCAAGCCAATGTCGGCAGTACGCTGAGGGAAGGACCGCGTTAAGGAATCCTCGGCTGTTTCTGGGAGCCGCACGTCTCCGAAGTCCTCCTACCCTGCTGGGCTCTTCGAGGTCTCGGGGTAGCATCCACTCGGGGACGCGCGTGCGGGCCCGAACTGTTAACCAGGAGAAACCAACCAAAAAGAGGAAGATGCTCGAGGCACCGCCCCCGGCCAGGTCCTTGCCTCCCATTGGTTCGGGCGCCCGTCCGTCCGCCCAGGGCCGCGCCGGCCCGCGCTTCTTTCCTGGCTCCCTCAGTGTGTGCGGGGCGGCCCAGGCCAGTGTGAGCCTGAGCTGGCGCCGGCTCCGGGAACCTCCGGGGTCAGGAGGGCAGGGCCCGGCGGCGCCGGGGCTGAGCATCGCGGGGCGGGCGGCAGGGCCGCGGCCTCTGCGTCCGCAGGACCACCTGTCGCAGGACGAGGCTTCGGGTAAGGCTCGGCGCGGCGGGGCCGGGGCGGGCGTGCTCCGGGTGCGGCTCCTCTGCGGACGGCCAGGAGCAGAGCGCGGCCTCTGCGCGTGCGCCCCACGCCCGGCGGTGGCGAAGGGGCCGGGTCGGTCGGGTCCGGCGGGACCGCCGGGGCCACCGCTCGCGGCTGCTTCGGTCGCACGCTTTGGGGGCGCTTTGCGGCTTTCCCGGCTCGCCAAGGCCAGGGCGTCCCCACTCCAACCTCCCGCCCCCGGGTGCAGCCCGGTGGCCTCCAGAGGACGAGCATCTTTCTCTTTGCTCCGGCGCCCGTTAAAGACCGATTTTGTGACTCTAAACCCTTTGGCAGGATCTCTTTCAGCCGGCAGGAGGGAGTGACAGGAGTTAGACTGTGTGCGTTCTTTGAAAGAAAGAGTTGCTGCAGGGTAGGAAGTTGTACGACTGAAGTGGTTCTGTCTGTTCTGAGGAAATGGCATCTGTGCACCGGGGTTGGCAGGTGTTTCTTTGACGCTCGCGATCACCAGCCAACTCGGCGTGTACTGTTGCATTTTATGGCCTTATACAGTATTTTTCTTTTTTTGTCTCGGAAGACGACTGTAGGACATGTATGTTGCCTTTGGTGAGAAGCGTGATCAGAATAACCTCAACAGAAGGGCACCTTTAGAAAACGTTTCACCCTGTCATACCTGTCGCTTTACCTTAGTAATGCTCGTGACAGTCACTTCTGCAAAGCAGTCAGTGGCATTGTTATTTGTTACTGTTGCAATTGTTGATTTACAGTAAAAGCACTGTTGTTAATGATGGGCTGGGCATGTTAATATCTCCCAGTATACAAACGAAGAAACTAAGGCTTAGGGAAGTTAAGAAACGTATCCAAGACAATACTTAGTTTTCAGTGAGATCTTGGATTCAGACTCAAGCAGTCTGACTTCATAGCTCCACGCCCTCCTCTATGTTCCTGAAGCATTGTTTATGTTAAGCTAATTACAAAGTAATACTCATAATTTATCTTTAGTTTTCACATGTTCTGGAAGTTGGAGAAGAAACATTTATTTCCCCCAAATAAATAAATACATCTTGTGTGTAGTAAAATAACTGCTGTAACTAGTTGTTGTAACACTATTGCTGTGTTATGTGGTTTGCAGACACAGAAAAAACGTTTAATTCTGTCTTTTAATCTTGGATGTTTAATCAGCTTCGAGCCCTGGTTTGTAACCTATATCAAATTCTTTTGTGGTAGCTATAAAACTAAAAGTTACATACAGAGGCCAGAAATCCCCATACAACCTTTATAACACTTCCTATAATTAGAAAGTGTTAGGCAATAGTTCTGTTATTCTTACTTCTTTTGAGAGTAACATACTCCTGCTTAATAGGTGTTACTAAAAAGACCTGTTTATGGGTTACACCTTAGAAGATATTCGTGTACGTTTTTGTCTTTTAAATATACTTAGGAAAACACATCAAAGGAGAAACATTCACCATTTTGGTTTTTGTTAAGTTAAAAGCTACTATAATACTGTTCTTGCCTAATTTGTATTTAATTTCACATAAAAAGCTTAATCTGTATTAAATTTTATATTAAGTTAAACTAAAATACTAATTCCTGTTGATTGATTTCAGACAAACTAGCCATATTTTAAGACACAGATAACACTAAAACCTTTATTTACCGAGAATTCATTTTAGAGAAAAAAGTTCATGCTGAATAAGTTACATTTTATTTTATAAAAGTTGAACTATTTTATTAAACTTCAACTAGTAGTTTATTTGAAAGTCATCATTGCATTTATAGGGCTGCATATTATACTGCTTTTGATCAATATTTACAAATTTCAAGAGTAATGAATATTATATCAATTCTGTAGATAACGTTTAGGATAATTGATGTTGCCTGGATCTGTGTGCAATTCAGATTGTCATTTTTGACCTAGAAATTTTAATTTGGAATATTTTAAAAGAATGTTAATCATGATTATCCTCATAGCTTCTTAATACAGATTTCATCTTTAGAGGATGTTGATGACAAAGCTAGCAGGCTTTTAGAAAGTAACTTCTGACCACCTTAGTCTACAACAGTAATGCTTATGATAACTAACAAGGGCACTGTGGTAAGCATCCTATGTGGATTATGTAATTGAAATCTTGAAACAGTCCCTGTTTAGTACCTGTTACTGTTTATTGCCATTTGAATGATTAGATAGCAATTTAGGGAGGTTCTGACTTGACTCAGACTCACTGAACTAGCAAAAGGCGAAGCCAGCATTTAAATCCAGGCAGTTTGACTCCAGGGCTTGTCCTTTGACCTCTCTGCCAGACTGCCTGGTAATGAGTTTTTTTCAGTAAACCTTCAAATCAAGTAATCAAGTTCACGATGATGATAAAGTTCTGAGGGCTGAATACTTTATATTACTACATACAGTTGTGCAAAAGGGAACCCCCCCCCCTAT
The DNA here is from genome assembly GCA_028451465.1 of Erethizon dorsatum. NCBI lineage: Eukaryota > Metazoa > Chordata > Mammalia > Rodentia > Erethizontidae > Erethizon > Erethizon dorsatum. The sequence continues at coordinate 28,120,477 of CM051829.1, read as the reverse complement.
ATTTTATTGATGAGAAAATGAGACTTGTAATTGTGTGGTACCCAGACTGGACTTTATGGACAAATTTTTTTAAAAAATCATGTGTAGGCCAGATAGTGTTGAGACCAGCTTGACCCTATCTCAAACAAAAACAGACAAGTGTATGAGTAGGGGGAATTTGGGGACCAAATATAAGATTGCCAACATTAGATTCTGTGAAGGTTAAGTAAGGACTTTCTTAAAAACTACTGCAGTCTGGGCCGGTGATACAGCTCAGCGGCATAAGCACCTGCCTGGCAAACATGAGGCCCTGAGTTCAACTGCCTGTACCTACATGTTAAAAAAAAAACAAAAACAAAAATGACTGCAATCTACTGTCTCCATCCTTTGTGAAAAGAAAGGATTTTTATCGCCAGAAGGGAGGGTGGTCATAATTACAACGTAAAACAAAGAATAAGTTTAGTATTATTAACTGAACTATATTATATTGTCCTAGTTTCTCATTTGATCACAGACCAGTGAAAATGTTTCACAGACTAACAGCAGTTGAGGGACCTTTTGGGTACACCTTGCTGACAGCTCATCAACTGGTAATTAGCTGAGGCCAGATTCAGATTCACATCAGGCTGGCTGCAAAGCTTGTGCTGGGTACCCCAAGTCATGGCCTCTCTAGTGAGTAGTGTCTAGTGTTTCAGTCTTTGGGGGGCGGTTAACCATCTATCTTCTTCCCCCGAACGTGGGGCCTAATGAGAGTGGTCTCCAGCAGCCAAAGGCCTCACAGTCTCAGTCCTAGTCAGTTTGTAAACACCACCCATGAAGGGCGTTTCACTTCCTCCCAGCTGGAGAGCCCCTACTTTTACCAGCCCTTACTCCTTAGAAGGGGCAAGGTAAAGTGAATGACAGTGGCCACACCAGGGCAAAACCCAGGCATATCCAAGATTACACATAATTAAAACTACACTCTCCACCTTCTTTTGTTTCCTGTTTTTACTCATTTTTCTAATTCTTGTGTCATATCTGTAGAACATAAGGTGGTAGGGGTGGTTCCCCCATTTTATTATTCCTGCAGTTGGTAATAAGCCCATTTGTCAGATTCTCTTTGTAACTGTCCTGAGTTCTAATATTTGGCAAAGGTTGGTCTTCTAAAAAGTTTTTTCCTTATGTCTACTTGTCTTAAAGATGCCATGAAAATTACTTTTATGTTGCCCGGTGTGGTGGCACATGCCTGTAATCGCAGCACTCTGTCTGGGCAGCTGAGGGAGGAGGGTGTAGGTTCAAGCCCAGCCTGGGCAATTCAGTGACTTAGTGAGACCTTATCTCAAAATAAAAAAGGCTGGGAATGTAGTTCAGTGTGAAGGTTCTGGGTTCAATTCCCATTACTGCAAATAAATAAATAAAATTACTTTTATGTTTTATTTTCTTCTATCACTTAATAAAATTCTCTAATAATATGAATAACACTTTAACTCTTTAATTGTAATACTTTTTTACACATATTCTCTCATTTGATAATCATAGTTATTTATGAGGTTGGATTTGACATGTGATGTTACCCTTTACCGTACAGACTTAAATTCAGTGTTTGATAGGAGCGAGATTTTAACCAGGAGCTGAAAATAGAAGAGTTTATATATCAGAATGCTAATTTTAACTGCTAATTGCAAATGTGTTTTTTCTAGATTGTCTTTTATTTATTTATTTATTTATTTTCTTTGTGGGTACCGGGGGTCGACCTCAGGACCTCGCGCGCCAGCAGGCGCCCATGCTGCTGAGTGGTATCACTGGCCCCTTTTTTCGTATGTGGGTTCCGGGAGTCGAACTCGGGCCCTCGCGCTTGCCAGGCAGGCGCTTAAGCCGCTGAGCCATCTCACCGGCCCCTGTCTTTTATTTAAAATAAAGTATATTTCGTACTATTTTTAGATTGCAGATTAGATTGCAATGTTGACCTAATCTTTTTGTGCCAAAGATTTCATTGTGGTAAATAAGGCTGTTTACTCTGGAAGAACCACACAAACATATGATCAATGCTTCTAAAACTTTTTAAAGCCAGATGTGGTGATGCATATCTGTAATCCCGGCACTTTGAGAGGTTGAGGCAGGAGGATCTCAAGTTTGAGCCCAGCCTGGGCAATTTAGTGACTTATGGAGACCCTGTCTCAACACACACACTCAAATACTGTCTCTCCAAACAAAACAAAACACCTCAAAAGCCCATTTCTTAATTGTTTGTTTTTGTTCGTTTTTTTGAGACAGGGTCTCAGTGTGTATAGTTCAGGCTGGCCTCAGACTTGTGGTGATACTCCTGCCTCAGCCTCCTGAGTGAAAACCCCACTTTTTAAAATGACAGAGACAAATTTAGAGTTTTTCCTCCACTCACCTGAGTGTCAGCTGTCCTGTTTTATTAATACTTTTCTAATTATGTTTAGGGATGGTGGCCTAATTAGTACTTTTTTCTACCTCTGTATTGCTATAATTAATATTTTTAGTGTTAGGTTATTGTTTGGCTAATTATTAGAAATATGGTAGAAATTGAGAATTTCTACTTTCAGAGCCAGTTACTAGTGCTTTCTACAGTACATTAATAAATAGAAGGAAAGTGACATGAATCTTCTATGCAACACAGTCTTGAAAAGATCTGTAGTCAAATTTGAAATTTAAAAGTGGCCTATAACAATTTTCTATTTAAAGGAATTCAGTACAGAATCTCTTATAAAGCAGATTTTGTCATTAAAAAATTAAAATCAATGGAGTTTGCTTAAAGCAGCCTGTTCCTTTTTCTTTCTTGTTTTCTAAAATTTACTTTAATTTGGGCCGGTGAGATGGCTCAGCGGCGTAAGCGCCTGCCTTGCAAGCGCGAGGGCCCGAGTTCGACTCCCGGATCCCACATACGAAAAAGGGGCCGGTGATATCGCTCAGCGGCACGGGTGCCTGTTGGCGCGTGAGGTCCTGAGGTCGACCCCCCCGGTACCCACAAAAAAAAAAAAAAAATTTACTTTAATTTAATTTTGTTTCATTGAGACAGGTTCTCGCTATGTAGTCCAGGCCAATCTTGAACTCAAAATCTTCCTGTCTCAGCCTCCTGAATGCTGGGATTATAGATTTGTACCACCATGTCTAATTTATTATTAGATTGAGATAGTAAAGATAATTCATAGACACACAAGAAGTTATAAAAAAGAAAACCTTGGGAAGCCTATATTGGTATGTTTTTAAATTTAAGAACAATCAAGAAAAGGTAAGTTAGATATTTTTCTTGGTTTTGCCCATGTTTGTTGTTCTTAAAAAATTTACAAAGAAAAGCCTTTGGGCTTTACCGATGATAGAACAACATAAAGAGAGTATTATGTGCTTCATAAGAGCTAAAAAGACATGGACTGATGGAGGTTTAGTGGGAATATGAGAGCAGTACTGCTTTAGGTCTGTTTCTGGTCCAGGCATGTGGTAGGTGCTCAGCAGATGACTAAGTAAATAAGCCTAGGCTTAAGGTAAAGAATGAGTCAACTTCTCCTTTAAGGTGGTTGCTTAGTCACATATTGGAACCTCCCTTTCCAGCTCCAAAAGCACAGTAATGTAAGTGAAATAGAAAGAAACATGGAGTCAAATTTGAAAACAAGAAAGGGAAATCTCCACATGCATGATTGAAGAAAGATCCTCCGGGAGTGAGCCGGAGTTAGACGAGTGTCCCAAGGGTGGACAGAGAACAATAAATATAACAATATCAAACATTTGTTGCTTGCAGGAGATAGAAACTGATTTCCCATAGGAACCAAAATTAGACTTTGTGAGAACTAGGAAGGCTGTCCTATGCATCAGTGGGGACTGAAACCTGTTGAGAGAGTTAAGCCCCTTACCTCACAATATAAGAATATTAAAATCTTCAGGTTATTTGAATTTGGGTTTGGAATTCTACCCCTGAAGTATGTAATAATTTAAAACAGAAACAAATTTAGAAACTAGTTTTAGGCTTTTAAGCCCTCTGGATTTTATAGAGGCAGACCTACTGCCTCCAAAGGTTGGTCTCCATAGCATAGAACATGGAGGGGACTTCCGTCAACTTGGAGGGGACTTTAAAAAAAAAAGCACATAGATAACAATTATGCCATGAAAGAGACCAAAAGTGTCTATGTAGGCACTACAGACAGTAGATGATGGGTTCTAGCTCATATGGAGGCTGCTTAGTCATCATAGCGATGGTCCAACATGGAGGAGAGCTTACCATGCACTCTCTTCTTGCTCCAGCAGGAAGTACCCCCCCCACCTCGCGTGTGCCGAACATCTGCCAATCCCTCTGTGTAACGTCACTTTGCCCGCCCCTCCACGCTCTGCCTTTAAACAAGCTCCATAAATATTTGTTTCACAGCCAGCCCCTCTGAGGGCTCTATGCACTCTACTGCTGCCTTACCGCGCCCCGCATTAAAGGCTTCTCTCAACCTTTTCTTTGTCTTTACTCGCGCCAGAGCTAACATTTTGGTGCCCTGACTCGGATGGGTCGGGCGTGTAGCTCCCGGGGCCTCCCCGGTTTGAGCTCCCCACACCAATGAGCCACTTTCCTTCCTTTCTTTGTCCCGCCTTTGCCAATGCAAGCTCACATCCAACACCAATCCTCATTGCCTCTCACAGGTGAGCCAGTCTCTCTCAGGAATCTCTGATCGCGTCTCGTTTTCTCAAAAGTCGTTGGCCAACGCCAGGACTCCTTCACATCCTTCGCGACCTCACATCCTCCGTGACACCCCCTCTGTCCCTGAGGTGACGACCAACGGGGCTGACGGGGCATTTCTCATTTACACTCCCCGACGAGGGTGACAGTCCTCCCTCAGGCTCACCTCTAATTTGATCATAATGGGAAATATTCCTTCCCAACCCCAAAAACACACTCCACTCGGATGAACACCCTCGGTCTCCAGGAGACCATAAAAACCAAAAAGATTAATCTTCTTCTGCCAGATGGCCTGGCCGGCAGCCTCTAGCCCGAGGAGGGTACTTTCGATTTTCAAATCCTCCATGACCTAAACAACTTTTGCTATTGCAATGGCAAATGGCTGGAAATCCCTTGTGTTCAGGCCTTTTTTGCTCTCAGGGCGCGCCCCACTCTCCTCCAGGCATGTGGGGCATCCCAAGTGCTCTTGGCATGCTCCACACCACCACACCCCCTCCCTGAACCTCCCTCTGATCCCATAGATGAGGTTCCCTCTGCCTTTGCTCCCTCTCTATATCCCCCACAGCCTCATCCAGTTCCTTCTCCGCAACCTCCTCAACTCTCTCAAACATCTCCTCCTCCTCCCACTTCTCTTGTTCCTGCTTCTCCATCCTCCCCCGCTCCCTCGGGCCATCTTCCCCCTTATACCCCTTCTTCCAACCTCTCCTCCTCCCTTCTCTCTACCCTCTCCCAATCTCTCAGCTTTTCCCATCTCTCCATCCTGTCCTACTCCCTCGGCTCCATCTTCCCCCTTACTTTCTGCTCCTTCTCCGCCGCCATTCTCTCCTCCGGCATACCACACCTGTTCCCGTTCCTCCCATAGACAACCATCTTGTAGTCACCAGTCACATGGTGGACAGCCACCATCTTGTGAGGCCCCACCATGTGACCATAGGCAGCCATCTTGTATTAAACCCAAGTCCTCACCCCATGATAGTATGCCACTATCTTCTCCCCCGCAATCCCTACTCCCTCTTCGTGAGGTCGCTGGGCCTGAAGGCCTAGTCCGTGTCTACGTTCCCTTCTCTCTCTCTGATCTCTCTCACATTTCATAGCACCTTGGTTATTTCTCTACAGCTGAGTTTCTCTCCCGTCTCACTGACACCCTCATTAGATACACCAGTGTAGATCCCCAGTCGACTGAAGGACTCACCATTATTAACTCTCATTTTATCAATCAGATCCTGACATCAGAGCTAAACTCAAAGGCAGAGCTTGGCCCTCAAACCCCACAGGGGGACGTTCTTAATATGGCCTTCTGGGTCTTTAACAATAGAGAGGAACAACATAAGCAAGAGAGTCTTCAAAAAAAACAAAACTTAAATGCCAGCTTCTGGCGGCGGCACTCGGGGCTCCCATTCGGCCTGATAAAGGCCCAACACCTAAGAAAGGGGAAGCCAGCTCCCGAGCCCCTCCTGGACCTCCTGGACCTCCTGGACCATGCTTCAAATGCAAGAAAGAAGGACGCTGGGCATGAGTCTGTCCCAACCCACGGCCACCACCGAGACCCTGTTCTATCTGCAATCTCGAGGGTCACTGGACGTGCGACTGCCCTGTCTGCCAGAGAGCAGGTAAATCATCTAACTCCCTACCCTCACAGGAGATTTCATTGCTGCCACTGGACTCATCACTAGCCAACCTGCTTGGTCTCACCACTGAAGAGGATTGACGGGGCTCGGGGCCCATGGCCCCCATCCAGGTATCTCTTTCAGAGCCCCGAGTCTTGCTAGACATCTCAGGTAAGACACTCTCTTTCCTTATCGACACGGGGGCCACTTATAGTGTTCTTCCTGAGTTTTCAGGCTGTTGAACCCGATCCATGGTCTCCGTTGTGGGAGTTGACGGCCAACCTGCATGACCTATCCAAACAGGACCCATTCCCTGCCGATTCCAAACTCTCTTTTTTACCCATAATTTTCTCGTTATCTCAACCTGCCCCACACCCCTCTTGGGCAGGGATCTTCTCCAAAAACTTAACTTCTCTTTCACCTTTTCCCTCCCTACAGCTCTCGTCCTTCAAACTCAATCACTACACAATGCCAGCTTCACTCTCCCTCTTCCTTCCTCACTCATAGGTCCTATACTCTGGGACACCTCCAGCCCCACTTGTGCAACCCACACTGCCCCTGTACTGGTTCATCTTTTTTTGTTTTTTTGTGGGTACCGGGGGGTCGACCTCAGGACCTCGCGCGCCAGCAGGCGCCCGTGCCGCTGAGCGATATCACCGGCCCCTTTTTCGTATGTGGGTTCCGGGAGTCGAACTCGGGCCCTCGCGCTTGCCAGGCAGGCGCTTAAGCCACTGAGCCATCTCACCGGCCCTGTACTGGTTCATCTTAAAGACTCTTCAGCTTTTCCCTGCATTCCCCAATATCGAGTAGCCCCCAAACACCAATGGGGACTTAAACCTATAATCCAACGCCTATTAACCAATGGTTTTCTTAAGGCTACCCATTCGCCCTACAATACCCCTGTTCTACCGGTACTCAAACCCAATGGCTCCTATCGACTAGTCCAAGATCTCAGGGTCATCAAGCAGTAACACCCATTCACCCTGTGGTGCCAAACCCTTACACTATGCTTTCCCACATTCCCCCATCCTGGTTCCACATCACTCAGGTTAAACGGTGCCTCAACAATCCTGATACCTCTGAGCCCTTACCTTCAAAATGGTCATCACATCTCCTATTCCCCCACTCGTCTCCGTCTCACCAAACTCTCAGACAATCCTTCAACAGCTTGACCCATGTATTGCTACCCTGTTGAGTTCTTGGCCTTCCTCCCCGATGGACGGGGTCCTATACCTTAGTCCTTATTCCAGCTCTAACACTAAATTCTCAAGACACTGTAAAAAGGTCTCTTTCACCCCAACCTCACAAAACACACCTCACCCAAAAGACAAGAGTCACCCAGGTCCTGATTCTTGTGGGTGTAGGCATTTTTTCTGTCCCTGGAACTGGCCTCAGAGTGGGGGAAATAAGCACAGCCGCTCATTTCTATCACCAACTATCTCTCGAGCTTCATCAACAAATAGAGGACATAACAACATCTATTCATTCATTCCAAAAATCAAATAAACAGCTTGCAGCAGTTACTCTCCAAAACCGCAGGGCTCTAGATGTCCTCACAGCCAGGGAGGGAGAAATTTGTGCTATGCTAGAAGAGGAATGTTGCTACTTTGTAAATGAGTCTGAAATAGTTATAAACAAGGTAAAAAATCTTCCCAGCTACCTCAACAAAAAATGCCAACAGTGGGGCTATGGACAAACCTCTTCACCTTCGTCGTGGTGCGATAATACCCTTGGATCATGGGCCCCTTTTCTTCTCCCTCTCGTGGACCCCTTAATCATAACAGTGCTGCTTCTTATAACCCCCTGCCTTTTTAAACTTTTTTTCAAGATCTCTCCAATCCAGGATAAGAGCCTTCAACCACCCAAGAACAACAACTCCTGACCGACACACCTGGCACCAGCTTCCATGTGGGCACCACCGGTCCTCCCAACCTGACCCCCTATCACAACGCCCCCTGTTCAGCAGGAAGTAGTCTAAGAGAAACGTCACCCTATATCAACAAAAAGCCAGGAATGATGGGTTCTAGCTCATATGGAGGCTGCTTAGTCATCATAGCGATGATCCAACATGGAGGAGAGCTTATCATGCACTCTCTTCTTGCTCCAGCAGGAAGTACCCCCTTCCACCGCGTGCACATGTGCGCGCGCCCCAAACATCTGCCAATCACTCTTTGTAACATCACTTTGCCCGCCCCTCTATGCTCCGCCTTTAAACAAGCCCTATAAATACTTTGTTTCACAGCCAGCCTCTCTGAAGGTCCTATGCACTCTATTTACTGCTGCCTTTCCGCGCCCCGCATTAAAAGCTTCTCTCAATCTTTTCTTTGTCTTCACTCGCGCCAGACCTAACATAGAATAATCTGGAAAGGTCTTGAAAATGTCTTTAAGCATTTAAAATCAGAATTTTAAGTTATAAAACATGAGTAGGTGAATTATAAAAAAAGGTCCAAGTACAAATGTAGATATAAAATAATTGAAGTAAACAAATGGCATATTATATAATATGTAACTGAAAAGTTATGAAAATTTAGAGGATAAATTGTTTAATTAGTAAATCAAATTTTGTTTTAAAAAATGGATTTTAGGGCCGGTGAGATGGCTCAGCGGCATAAGCGCCTGCCCGGCAAGCGCGAGGGCCCGAGTTCGACTCCCGGATCCCACATACGAAAAAGGGGCTGGTGATATCGCTCAGCGGCACGGGCGCCTGCTGGCGCGCGAAGTCCTGAGGTCGACCCCCCGCTACCCACAAAAAAAAAAAAAAAAAAAAGGATTTTAAAAGGAAAAGGAGGGAATACATCAAAGAATCAGAAACAACATGACCAAAGGCTCAAGGGTTGAAAATTTTGAAAAGGAAATAGAAACAGTGTAGGACCCTGGACTATCTCTGAACTTTAGTTTTTTTGTTTGTTTTTCTTTCTTTCCTGGTTTAAATTAGGTGATGTCCAAGACTTACAGTAACGATAGTTGCAATCCAGGGAAAATCCTGATAAGTATGTAAATCTGCTAATTAGAATAAAGCATAGTTTAAGGTTTATGCGCTTGGAAATACACACCCACCCACCCACACAAGCCCCAAATTTTCCTGCTTAAGAAAGAAGCATTATAAAAGGTATCAGGGTCATAATTATATATTAAAATAGTATAGTGTTATCTGAAATATATTTGGTCTTTCTGTGTTCCTGGCACAGAGATCTAAAACCGTTGGAATTTCCTAAGTGACGGCTACTTTTGTTAGTCAGGATAAGTCCCTTGTGGTCATGCATGAGGCCTGGGATAGTCACCAGAAAGACTAAGAACTTTCTGCCCCACCCATGTCCTCTAGGAAGGGTGGTGCTGGACCTTAAGCTCTGTAAAACTCTTGAACGAGATTTCACAATCTTCTGGGTTGCTGACCCTGTGAAGGTGCTGGGAGAACGCGGTGCCTCCCCTCCTCTAAACTTTGACCCCTACGTCTGTTCATCTGATTGTTCGTCTGTGTCCTTTATTATCTTTTATAATAAACTGGTTTGTTAAGTTTTCCCTTGTGTTCTGTGACCCATCCTAGCAAATTAAATCCACCAAGGAAACAGTAGTGGGAACCCAAATGCAGGCAGGCTGGTGGGAAGTGTAGGTGACAGCTTACTCCCTGCGGTTCTCATTTGAAGTGGGGCAGTCTTTGGGATGCGCCTTTAACCTCTGGGGTCTGACGCCGTCACTAGGTAGTGTCAGAATTTGATTGAATTATAAGATATCTGGTTGGTATCTGCTGAATTGTTTAATGTGTGGAGGGAAAAAAAAACCCTCACACATCTGGTCACAGTAGCGTGCTGTGTGGAGAGTATAGGAGAGAAACAGTCTGTCTTCAGAATTGGTGTCTGAGATGTGTGCACAGAGGGAAAAAACAGCTCATTTTTCCTTTACAAACAGGTTGTGGTGAACCATGGTTATTTTACCATTGTTTCTTTTTTTTTTTTTTTTTTTTTTTTTTTTTTTTTGTGGGTACCAGGGGGACGACCTCAGGACCTCGCGCGCCAACAGGCACCCGTGCCACTGAGCGATATCACCGGCCCCTTTTTCGTATGTGGGTTCCGGGAGTCGAACTCGGGCCCTCGCGCTTGCAAGGCAGGCGCTTACGCCGCTGAGCCATCTCACCGGCCCTACCATTGTTTCTTTAAAGGCCACATTACAGCTGAATACGAGTCTAGTCTTTAACTTCCCACCTGGTAAGCTATGCGCAAGGACTACAAGATGATGTAACTGCTTTTCAGTTCTTAAAGAACAGCATTCCTTTACCTATCTCCATGTAATGTCAGGAGTCCCTTTCAAGTACCATACAACACATGTTTTGTTCTGATCCCCTTGATCACTAACCTTTGAAGTTAATCCTTTTGTATTTGTTAGCTAATTTTACTCAGAAGGACTATTTCTAGCAACACCAAGGGCACTGGGCCCTGTTGAACAAAATGTTACTTGGTGTTAATACACGCCTGACTGTCCTAGAACTGAGGGGGATGGACAGCAGGACCGCCACGACCTGATGACAGCATTGCTGAGATGACGTTTCCAGACCCCCTCCTCATGTTAAAATATAAGCATGTAATTAAAAGTACAAAAAGCCCAGCTTTTCACCCTGATGGTGCAATCCTGTCTTGAATTTGCCGGCTGCTGTCTTGTGGTATATTAGTAAACTCTTTTCTGTATTCCTACACTGTTGCTAAATTCTTTTTATTGGCCTCTCACAGGCTGTGCCTCCCATGGCATAGATAATTTTGTTCATTGATGTTTCTAGCTAAAACCTTTTTTGTGTATCTTTAAACATTTAAAACAAGTCTAGGTCAGGAAATTAGTTACATTTTGTACTTTCAGAAAAAGAATAGCTGGGCACAGTGGTGTACATCTGTAATCCCAGCTACTCTGGAGGCTGAGGCAGGAGGACCACAAGTTCTGCCTAGGTAATTTAGACTGAGATAACATTTTTAAAAGGGCTAGGGGTGTAGCTCAGTGCAAGGCACTGGGTTCAATCCCAGTACCACACACACACACACACACACAGGAAAAAAAGAAAAGGAAGGATGGAAAGAACAAAAAAAAAGGATTGCATAAGATTCTTTTAACTTTTGTATCTTCAATTTTGACATGTGAATATATAAAATAAACTCTTAAAGGTAAATAAAAAATAAATCAGAAAAAAGTAGGCCATATGATTTTAGGTTCTCTAAATTTTGCTTTCCCCAAATGGCCAGTGTAGGTGGTATTTTTAAAATACTCAGTCTCATTAAAAATTTTTTGCAGTGATACCAAATTACATCAAGTAAAAGTTAAAAGTCACTTTACACAGTTTCTAACATTACTCTCTGCCCTCTCCTATCTTTCCAAATCTTTATGTATACATTTAAACATAAGTTTATAAATATATAGTTTTCAAGAAATACGTTATTGTTATATATATATATATATGTTATATATAATTGGCATGTTTACGCTCTACACTCAATAGTGCTTTAATGAATCTTACTTATTACTATCTAGATATTTTTCTCACTTTTTCCCTCTAAAGAGAAAATATATTAGAGTGGAATTTTAAATTTCACTCTGGTTTGAACTGACTTATAAATTGTTCTGTATTAGAGGTTTAAAAGTGAATTAATTGAAAATATTTACGAAAACATGCACTTCTCACTTAAATTGTTACATGATATTCTGTAATATGGATACAATGATTGATTTAACCTTATTTAGGAGCACTACAGAGTGTTTCTAGTTTTGTTTTTGTTTTTTTTTTAATACTGGGGATTGAACCCAGGCCTTCACACAGAGCTACATCTCCAGCCCGTTTTTATTTTGAAACAAGGGTCTCACTAAATTGCTTTAGCTGAGTTTGAACTTTGATCCTCTTACTTCTGCTTCCCAGAGTGCTGGGATTTACAGGTGTGCACTACTCTGCCTGGGTTGCATCTAATCTTACTATGTACTTTTGTGAGCATTTCTCTAGGAAGATACTCTAGAATTGGAATTATTGGGGTGAGGGTTTTATGATCCAAGTTTACAGATATGGTCAAATTTTTCTCCAAAAGACATCAATTATATTATATAAAAGATTCGTGTTTTTTTTTTTTTTTTTTAATGTGGGTACCAGGAGTCGACTTCTGGACCTTGCGCTTGTGGGGCAGGTGCTTATGCCACTGGGCTATCTCACCGGCCCAAGATTCGTATTTTTTTGTACTCACCAATACTAAGTATTAAGGTTTGTTTGTGACAATTGGGTGAAAAACTAAAATTTCCTTGAGATTTATTACACTTCTATGCTTACCACTGAAGTTAATCATTTAAGATGTTTATTGTCTGTATATTTATTTCTTTGTTCCATTGCTTATTTCTTTGCCAATTTTTCTTTTGGGTTTGTCTTTTTAATTTGTAGGGGCTCTTCATTTATTCCAGACAAAATTCTTTATATATGAAGCAGATACTTTCTCTTGTTCTGTTATTTACTTAGTTTTGTTTATGGTGTCCTTCATTGAAAGATGTTTCAGCTTCCAGAGGGTTTGGTTTGGTTTTGGTCTGGTTCTTGGGAATGCAGAGCACTACAGAGCCACATCCCAAAACTTTGTGCAGTGACAGCATCGTTGCAAGGTGCAATTATTGATAATTGAAAAAATTTCCCAAAACTTCTGTTTCAGTTCCTTTTGTTTGTTCATTTTCATTTTTATTTTATTGAGTTGAGTGTCTCACTGCAGTATAAGGTTGGTCCTGAATTCCTGGGCTTGTGGGATCCTCCATCGGCATCCAAGTAGCATTGCCATCATGCTAGGTCTTGTCATTTTTGAATGATGCATTTATGAACATTTTTGATCGCTAGTGTTTCCTCTTAGTCATTATCTTTATGTTCTTTTCATTTTCTACATTCTTTCTGTTTCTTTACAGCCCACTATTCTTAAATTACTTTCTTGAAGTTATGAATAAGACTATCATTTTGTCCCAACCTACCTATACAATTTTTTTAAAACACCCCTTATTTGAAGTCCTTGCTGACCTTACTAAAAAGGCTACAAATTCCCTGTGATCTGAAAGGCAAGATGTAAAATCTCTTGCCTATATTTTACACACACAGTTCTGAGTAGCAGTAGCAATAGTTCTGGATTAATTTTACAGATCTCTCTGAGTTGCCCAGGCTGGGCTCCAACTTGCCATCCTCCTGCCTCAGCCTCCCTAGTGCTGGGATTATTGGTGTGGGCCAGTATATCCAGCTTTCATGTAAACTCTAAGCAGTCCTTTGGTGGTTTTGGATTTCTACTTGTCAGAGGCTGTTCCTCTTTGGGAGGAAGTTTAAAAAGAGAAGTAAATTCAAAGCCTTTTCTTGCAACATCAGTTGGTACATAGAAAAGGTTACATCCTCCAGCCTTACATTTAATGCCATTTCAGTTTTCACTGAGGTCTTATCAGGCAATTAGATTGCTATTGTAGCATTTGTTAGCACAAATGCTTGATGCTACTGTGTATTTTATTCTGAAATTTAAAAGATAGGTTGCATACATACATCATAGCCCTTTGCCCCTTTGTACTGTGCTGTGTATATTCAGAGCAAGGAAAGTTTTTCTTTTCAATTTTTATCTATTATTAGTGCATGTTTGCAGTCCTAGTAATGATTCATTCCTCGTGGGAAGTTGGTCTTTGGATTTCTCATATAAGAAACCATCCGATATTTAAGCTTGTGTGTCTGACTTATTTCACCTAACATCTCAAGGTGAATCCATTTTCCTACAAATAACTTAAACTTATCCTTCTTTATGGCACAGTAGTACTCCACTGGGTATAAATACACATTTTCTTTATCCATTCATCTATTGATGGACACAGGCCATTTCCAAGATTCAGCTATTATGAATTCTACTGCCATAAATATGGGTATGCATGTATCACTGTAATATGATGTCTTTAACTCATTCAGGAAGATACTTATAAGGGGAATAGCTGGGTCAAATGGAATTTTGAATTTTAGTTTTTTTTTTTTTTTTTTTTTTTTTGTGGGTACCAGGGGGTCGACCTCAGGACCTCATGCGCCAGCAGGCGCCCGTGCCGCTGAGCGATATCACCGGCCCCTTTTTCATATGTGGGTTCCGGGAGTCAAACTCGGGCCCTCGCGCTTGCCAGGCAGGCGCTTAAGCCGCTGAGCCATCTCACCGGCCCTGAATTTTAGTTTTTTTGAGAAACCTCCATACTGATTTCAAGTGGTTGTACTAGTTTAGATTCCCACCAACAACGTAGAAGGGTTACACTTTCCCTGCAGCCTTGCCAACATTTGTTATAATTTCATTTCTTGATGATGGCCATTCTTTTTGCAGTAAGATGGAATCTCAGTGTTGTTTTAATTTGCATATATCCAGTGGCAAACGATGTTGAACCTTTTTTTATGTATTTATTGGCCATTTGTACTTCTGAAAAGAGTCTATTCATTTCAGTTGCCCATTTTTTTGATTGGGTCTTTTATTTGGGGGAGGGTCTAATGTTTTTAGTTGTTTATATATTGTAGATGTTAGTCCTCTCTCTGAGGAATAGCTGACAAAATTTTTTTTCCTATTCTGTAGGTCATCTCTTCACTCTGTTGTTTCCTTTGCTGTAGAGAAGCTTTTTATCTTGATATGATCCCATTTATTGATTCTTTTTTTTTTTTTTTTTTTTTTAATGTGGGTACCGGGAGTTGAACTCAGGACCTCGTGCTTGCCAGCAGGCGCTTGTGCCACTGAGCAATATCACTGGCCCTTTTTTTTTTTCCTTTATGTGGGTACCAGGAGTCAAACGCAGGACCTTGCGCTTGCCAGGCAGGTGCTTATGCCGCTGAGCTATCTCACCACCCCCATTTATTGATTCTTGGTGTTACTTCTTGTGTAATCGGGGGTTCTGTTCAAAAAGTCCTTGTCTATGCCTGTGTCTTCAAGAGTTTCACCTACTTCATCTTTCAGCAGATTGTTTCTGTTTTAACATTTAGATCTTTGACCCATTTTGATTTCAATTTAGTACTTGGTGAGAGATAGGTCTAGATTCAGTCTTCGGAATGTGGGTAGCCAGTTCTGACAACACCGTTTATTAAAGAGGCTATCTTTTCTCCAGCATATATTTTTCACCCCTTTGTGAAAGATCAGATAGCTGAATATACCTGGGATTGTTTCTACATTCTCTGTTTTGTTCCATTGATCCACATGTCTATTTTTGTGCCAGTACCATGCTGTTTTTGTCAGTAGCTTTTTTTGTGTGTGTGGGTACCGGGGGGGCGACCTCAGGACCTCGCGCGCCAACAGGCACCCGTGCCGCTGAGCGATATCACCGGCCCCTTTTTCGTATGTGGGTTCCGGGAGTCGAACTCAGGCCCTCGCGCTTGCAAGGCAGGCGCTTACGCCGCTGAGCCATCTCACTGGCCCTGTCAGTAGCTTTGTAATGTAGCTTGAAGTCAGGGATTGTGATCCCTCCTGCTTTGTTATTACCCAGGATTGCTTTTGCTATACTGGGTCTCTTCTGGTCCCATATGAATTTTAGGATTGTTTTCGCTACTTCTGTGAGGAATGCTGATGGTATTTTGATTGGGATGGCGTTAAATCCATGTGTCAGTTTTGGAAGCCATTTTCAGTATATTAGTTCTGCCCATCTAGAAACGGGATATTTTCCATTTTCTGATGTCCTCTTTGATTTCTTTTTTCAGAGAACTATAATTTTTGTCGTATAGGTGTTTCACTTCGTTAGGTTCAGAGCAAAAATATCTTATATGTACATATCATATTCAGAACTTTAAAACATATAATACTTCTGTATCATCTATAGCATATTTTCCAATTTTGTGAGTTATCTCAGTAATGTCCTTTATAGTATAATGTATTGTTTTCTGTTGTACAATCCAGTCTATGATCAGGTTTTGCATTTAATTATCATCTGTTCAGTTTTAAGTTGCAGTAGTTGTCTTTGTCTTTGAAGAAAACAGATCAGTTATTTTGTATTATTTATCTCTTGATTCTTGATAGCATGAATAATCATGTAAGTTTTGTATTTGTACTCATATTTTGTTACCACATTTCTATGAAATAGGTAGATGAAGTAAATCCATAGTGACAGAAAGAAGATTGGTGGTGGAGGAAGGGAAATAACTGCTTAGTGGATATAGTGTTTCCTTATGGGTGATAAAAATATTTTGGAACTACATAGATGGAGGTGGTGATTGTAAGGTTAAGAATTTCTTAATGCCTGTAACTCACTCACTTTAAAATAGCTAATTTTGTGTTACATGAATTTCACTTCAGTAAAAATTAAATTTTAAAAATTTCTTATGTAAATCGTTTTGCTGTTCCTGAATAGACTGAATTTCTCAGTGTTGTAGTCAGGGTTTGCAAGGGAAACAATTTAATACAGGACATACAATTTATAGAATTATTTTATAATAGTCACCCAGAGAGTCAAATGCAAAAAGTACAGAAAATCTGTCCACATACTAAAGACACGAAGAATCCAGCTGAGAGCCTGGATCCCACAGCAATGTCCTGCATGAGTCCAACTGAAGACCTCTGAGCCCATGGCAATGACCTCCACAAGTCCAGCTGGAGGCCCAGAGCCCACGACAGTGTCTCATGCAAGTCTGTTTCACGGATCTGCACTGGGAAGGAAGGCCCAAAGGTCAGTGGTGGAAACTAGAAAGTCTGTGCCAGTGGGATGAAGGATCTGTGCCGGCAGGCTGAGGGATCTGCACTGGAGCCAGGAAGCGATGCTCAAAGTAAGGACCAGAGCTCCCCTGAAAAGTACCACAGCCATCCTCAGCGACAACGAGGTCTTGAGCTCCTCCAACAATGACAGTAGCCGAGTTCATATCAGGAAAGCCAGCATGACAAGCTTCTCCAAAAGATTAAACAGCGCACCATCTTCCCCTCTGGAGCCAGGAAGTGATGCTCAAAGTAAGGACCACAGCTCCTTCAAAGTGAACCACAGCCATTCTCAGTGACAACGAGGTCCTGAGCTCCTCCGACAGTGAGAACGGCCGAGTTCATATTAGGAAAGTCAGCAGGACACGCTTCTCCAGGAAAACCAACAGCACCACCTCTTCCTCTCCAGTTCTCCTTTTTATGTTGGCGACAGTCCTCAGGTGGGCCCCCCACACCCAGCGCCACGCTGATTCAGTTCAGCGGGGTGTTACACGTTCCCCACCAGTTGTCAGTCCACCTCACTCAGCAAACAGAAGTTTAATTTGGAAAAAAACTTACTGCAAAAAAAAACTTACTGCAAAAAATAAAAAATTTACTGCATGATAATTGTAGTGATTGAAAGACATAAATGAGCATTGCAAGTCCTGATTCTCAGTAGGAAAATTGACAAGCAGAAGAATCTATTACCTCCAAATATTAATGTTTAGTTTGTAGTTTTTCATTTTGAAAATTCCCATGTTTATGATGAGTGTGAAAGGACAACAGTTACTTCATATATTTTCCAGACAATTTACGTGATTTTTAATGCTAAATAACAGCTTTTCTATGACAAAAACTTCTGGTACATTAAATTTAAACTTTGAATATAGCACATTAAAATTCTAGGTCTAGATTAAGAATTTGAATGGCTCCTTGTCCTCTGTGTATATTCCAGTTTTCTGATTATTTACCTTTCCACCTTAAAACTAAGCTCCCAGGTTCATTAAATGGAGCTCACTTTGCTGTTTAGGTGCTGTTTACTTGTTTTTTTACCTCTCCGTTGGTTTCTCTTAAAAGTGGGGAAATTGTATATATATATAAGATGGTTAAGATAGATACACTACTAATTTCACTTAGTTCATTGAAGAGTAAGGTTTGTGCCAATAATGTTTGGACAATTGAATGCTAATATCTGGTATCCTGAATAACTAACTTAAAGATAACAATACGTAATGCATTAACCATTGTTACCCTCCTATTATGTTGTTTTGAAAATTTGTTCTTTTTTGATTTATTTTGTTTTGTTTTTTCTTCTCTTTAAAATTAAAAAAAAAAGTGGGAGAGACATATCTTGTCTTACTTGTGTGAATTAGAAAGGTTAAATGTTTAGCACGGAGTATGGCATATAGTAGGTGGTACCTACAAAGTGGCAGTGATTATTATCCAAAAACATAAGAGTGTTATCATGAAAGTTCTCTTCTGTCTTTTTACAACTGCTATAACCT
Organism: Erethizon dorsatum; assembly: GCA_028451465.1. Classification (NCBI taxonomy): domain Eukaryota; kingdom Metazoa; phylum Chordata; class Mammalia; order Rodentia; family Erethizontidae; genus Erethizon; species Erethizon dorsatum. The sequence goes on along the minus strand of CM051829.1, from coordinate 28,102,095 downwards.
GTGAAAATGTAAATACGCTTTCAAAGACCATTTTCACATGTGGAAAGATAAGCTTTCTAAACCTTGCTTTGAAAACTTAACACCTGATTGATGTACGTGTAGTTCTACATGTTTCTCACCAGTGGTTTATTTGCTTATTTCACCAGGTAAAAGAAAAGATGTTTTCCAGATTAAGAGCAGCTGCTACTCCTTGTACTTTGGCATGCCGTCATTTGCACACGAAAGAGAAAGGCAAGCCACTCATGTTGAATCCAAGAACAAACAAGGTTAGTAACATTAATACCAATATATGTTTTCTCTTCTCCTGACATGGGATTGATATATTTTAGACTAATGAGGTATGAAATTATTGTACTTGATAGCTTTATACTAAGACCTTTTAGAGGTATTTGCTTTCTTTTCATTCTGCATATGACAGAAATGATGGCTGCTTTATTCCTCCTAGATTTCAATCTTCACAACTTTTACCACCTGAAGTAACTTGACTTGACTTCTAGTTCTAGCTAGTTCAGACTAGTGCTCTAGCCAGGACTCTTGCCAGATGTGGTATATTTAAATTTACCCAGCTTGAAGCAGGTATTCACCTTGAGCCAGTCAGTTAGGTCTTTGGAGGGTGGGACCAAAATTGTGAAATGAACTTTTATCTATAATCCACCCCACCCCACCTCTTTTGGGCTTTTTGGACACAAGTCATTGTTTACAAATAACTTTGCTCATTGATTGGGCTAGTGCTTCAAAGGAGAGAGCCCCTGACTAATTTTGTTATCATCCTTAGAATGGAAGTGATGAACAATATTAAGATCAACTCATGACTTCATCCTTTGTCTAAGCTGGGTTTGGTGGGCAAATCCCTCTGTATTTTTTGTGGCAACATTGAATATTAAACATAACAGTTAAGAGGACTGGACTTTGCTGGGCATAGAAGTACATGCCTATAGGCCTATAGTACCAGCACAGGGAAGGCTAAGGCAGGAGTGTCTTGTTCAAGGCCAGCCTGGACTGTATAGTGAGATCTTGTGTCAAAAAACAGAGTTCCAATTCCAGCTTCACCCTTCATTTGCCATGTGACTCTGGGCATCAGATCAAGCTCTCCAAGCATCGCAGCAGAAGTCACCTGAAAAGGAAAAAGAATCATAGCTCCTACTTTCTGGGCATTGTACAAAATAAGCCTTTTGACATGCTTAGCATTGTATCTGGTGTGTGGTTAAAAATTCATAAATAATGACTTTGGTTGTGACTCAGTGGTAGACTGCATGCTTAGCAATAGCAAGGTCCTGGGTTCAATCCCCAGTGCCAAAGAAATTAACTAAATGTATCTCCGATTAAATATGTATTAAATAATGGGTAAATATAATCCTGGAAACAGATTTCTTACAGGAAGCTTGTAAGAGGATACATAGTTTATTGCAATACATGAAATTTTTCTTTTTCAGGAAAGATAAGTTCAGATTTGAAGTGTGACTCGTTTTAAAAGAACAGCCACCAGGGCCGGTGAGATGGCTCAGCGGCTTAAGCGCCTGCCTGGCAAGCGCAAGGGCCCGAGTTCGACTCCCGGAACCCACATACGAAAAAGGGGCCGGTGATATCGCTCAGCGGCACGGGCACCTCCTGGTGCGTGAGGTCCTGAGGTCGACCCCCCGGTACCCACAAAAAAAAAAAAAAAAAAAAAAAAAAAAAAAAACATTCACCAAAAATTTGCAAATCCCTAGCTGGGTGTGGTGCCACACGCCTGTAGTCCTAGCACTCGGGAAGCTAAGGCAGGAGGATTGCCACAAGTTTGAGGCCAGCGTGAGTTACATAGTGAGTTCAAGGCCAGCCTGAACAGCATAGTAAGACCTTGTCTCCAAAAACATGGCCAATCCCATCTGTTATCAGGAAAATAATGTGTGTAAGTTTCCCAGGATTTTAGGCCTACAAAGGATAATTTGACCAAGGGTCATGCAGAGCACCTCGTCTTTGCATTCTTGGTACTTGCCACAGAGTCAGAATTCAGCAAGCAGTTTGTCTTAGTTACTTTCTTATCACTTAAACCTGATATCTGCAACTGTAAGAAGGAAAGGTTTATTTTGGTTCATGGTCTGTAGAGGTTTCAGTCCGTAGTTGGCTGGTTCCACTGCAGGGCAGCATGGCAGAGCAGAAACAGCTTATGGCGTGGCAGTGGGAAGCAAAGAGAGAGAGATAGAGATCAAGAGGGGAGGGGGGCCGGTGAGATGGCTCAGCGGCGTAAGCGCCTGCCTTGCAGGCGCGAGGGCCCGAGTTCGACTCCTGGAACCCACATACGAAAAAGGGGCCGGTGATATCGCTCAGCGGCACGGGTGCCTGTTGGCGCACGAGGTCCTGAGGTCGACCCCCCGGTACCCACAAAAAAAAAAAAAAAAAAAAGAGGGGAGGAAGGCAGATTTACTCTTCCAGGTCATGTCCCCAGTGTCATAGCTCCTACTTCATTATGCTTTCTGGGCATTGTATAAAATAAGCTTTTGGCATGCTTAGCTTTGTGTCTGGTGTATGGTTAAAAATTCATAAATAATGACTTTGGTTGTGACTCAGTGGTAGACTGCATGCTTAGCAATAACAAGGCCTACCTCCTCCCACCAGGCTTCACCTCCCAAATCACATTTAGCCATAAATACAAATTCATCATTGGGCTAATCCACTGATGAGTATCGCGCCTGCATGATCCAGTCAACTGCACAAAGCCCCACCTATGAGTGCATAAGGTTTTAGGGGGACATCTAGATATAAAGCATAGCATTCTACCCCTGGCCCCCAGAAGACTCATGCCTGTGTCTTTATGAAAAATGCATTTAGTCCATCTCTGAGTTGCTGAAGTCCTGATAGTTTTAGCATTGCCAAAAAGTCCAAGTCCAGAGTTGGCTATGAGATTTAAGGCAAACTGTTAGCTGTGAGCCCTTGTAAAAATGAAAAGTTAAACACTGCCAACATACAAAGACACAGGCCAACATCCAACAGGAAGAAATAGGGGGTTAGGAAAGAATGGAACCAAAGCAAGACTGAAACTCAGTAGGGCAAATACTAAATCCAGTAGTTCTCATCCAGCACCCTGGGCAAGTTGTGGTGAGATGTGAGTTCTGAAGGGCTTGGGAGACCCCACCCCTGTGGCACTGAGGGTGGTTGTATTTCTGTCAGAATTCTGTTCTTCTGCACTCTGACTGGAATCTCCCATCCAGCTGAACATAGAGCATTCTAGGGATGCTTTTCCAGCCAGCATCTCTAAGCTTTTCCAAACCCCTCCCACAAGCCAGTCCAAATTGCTTCTGAACCACAAGGTCAAGTAGAGTTATAGCAATGACCCCACTTCTGTGGTAGCAAAATCTGTCTTAGTTACTTTCTCATCACTGGAATCCAGTACCCAACACCTGCAACTTTAAGGAGAGGTTTATTTTGGCTTATAGTTTGTAGAGGTTTTAATCCATAGTTAGCTGGCTCCAAGGAAGGACAGCATGGCAGAGGAGAAACAGCTTATGGCATAGCAGCAGGAAGCAGAGAGAGGTATCAAGGGAAAAGGAAGGGAGAATACACTCTTCTAGGCCACCTCCAGTGACCCACTTCCTCCAACCAGCCTTCACCTCCCAAATCACATTTACCTGTAAACTCAGCAGTGGAGGGAAAGGAAGGGAGGAACAAGAGAAAGAGAAAGAGAATAGAAGAAAAAAGATGGAAACAAAGCTTTCATAAATGAGGATGGGAAGAGGGCTTGAAGGGAGGGGAGGGGAATGGGAAAAAGCAGCAGCAAGATATATTATGTATAGGTACAAATTCCATATGAATGTTATCATTATATGTGTCTAAAATGTACCAATAAAATTTAAAAAATAAATAAACTCATCAGTGGACTGATCCACTGACCACTATCACAACCCCATGATCCAATCACCTCCCCAAAGCACCATCTGTGAGCACATGAGGCCTGAGGGGGACATCTAGATATAAGCCATAACAGAGTGGGTTCGAAACTTAATGGATGTCCTCATCCCTCTTATTTTTTCTCACCTCCCCAAATCTTGCTTGTCCTTCAAGATACACCTCCTTAGAAATCCAAGGCTGGAGTTGCAGCTCAGTGATAGAGTTCCTATCAGCATGCTTGAGACCCTGAGTCCTCAGCAGTACACCCACCCACCCACCCAATTCCAGTCCTCCTGTAGAGCCTTTTTACACCACCATGGACTGCAGTAATTGTTCCCTCCTTTGAAACCCAAGAACAGTTATCTTTCTGTTCCTGTGGCAGGTAATCAATATATGTCGCTTTGTGCATTTCATGTCTTAAGCTGTTGTTGAAATCATTGACGGTATTTGTATTTCCATGAGCTTATATCTTCTTGACTGCATTTCAGGTTCCTTTGGGCAATACTGTTTATATACTTATGTCTTTTTCAATATCTTAGATATAGTAGCCATTTGATAAATATGTTCCCTGGGGACTTAGGGGTTGTAACAAATTTATAAAGTACGTTAAGTGACAAATTTCAAGAAAGAGGGTAATCTAAATGCATTACAGTATTTCTAAAGAAAGTGAAGTCTGCACAAGTTCCTGATTTGATTCTCAGCAAAAGAAAAAAAGCAAGGGAAGGAGGGAAGACGGGAAGGGGAGAAAAGAGAAAAGAAAATCTAATGTTCTGGCCTGGCTTTTTGGAATTTCTTAAGGTTGCATAGCATCTGTATGTTATGTCATTGGAAGACCACTTCTAGAAATCCCTGAAGTATCACAGTTGGGTTTATTTTTTTGTTTCTGTGTTTCCAGGCTATCTTTGGTGCTGGGGGTGGGCATTACACACCCAGATATATGCTGGACATTACACATAGTAAGAACATGCTGTACTACCCCCAGCCTCAAAGATTTTTGTTTGTTTTTTAAGAAAGAACATAGACTGGCGATTCCCAGTTCAGAGGTCATGGACTTCTTTGGGATTCACCGTGTTAAGAAATCAAGTTTGTGCTGTAGACTGAATTAATAATTTTTCACATATTTATAAATCTTATTTTTAAGAGTTTGTTGCTGTTGCTAGTGATGGAGCTCAGTAGTACAATGTCTAGCATGTATGAGGCCTTGGGTTTAATCTCCACTGTCAAAAAAAAAAAAGAGTTTGTTGCTACTGTATGAAATGTAATTACAGGCAGGACTGAATTTAGAACCTGTTTAAATGTGTTTTAATAACCGACTACTAAAGGTATACCTATTACTGTGTTTATAATTACCATTTAAAAATGTACAATTCAGTGATATTAGGTACATTCATTGCTGTGCAACTATTACCACTGTCTAGTTCCAGAACTGCTTCATTATCCTAAGTAGAAGCCTAGTGTAGAAAATAGAGAATACTGAACTGGAAATTCATTTTTAGCAGTCTTAAAACATTTAGAGGTAACTGTGATATTTTATTTTATATTTAAATAATGCTTCCATAAGGTAGAGTTGTCAAACAGGAAATCTGGGAAATATTGAGGCTGAGATTTATTTTGATTATGACTGTATGCAGTTATTTGATTATAAGATGGGCCAACTCTGAAACATGTGTGTAGCCTCACTCTTACTTTCTTCCAATTCTTCATACTTCTGTGTTGGCTGTTTTAGCAAGAAAGAAGCCAACATATTTATGGATAAAGTGATGTGTCAGAGTTGTAGAAGTCCTGTAATAAAATATAAAAAAAAAAAAACACTATGAAATAGTAGCTTATAAGTCTCAAATTTCTCCTGCCATCTAAATTCCTTATTTCCAGTTCCTCCCATAATATTAGTGAAATCTCTTTTAAGCTAAACATCATTTTTAAGACAGGAGATTGTGAAAAGATTTTATTACAGATTCTAATTTGAGTATACTAAAGGACTTTGCTTAGAATAATAAACCACAGATTGCTAGAACTAAAAGAACTAAATAAATGGTAAGTATCTCTGTAAATCTTTTATGGTACTAGGCATTGAACCCAAGGCCTTCACAACGAGCTACATCTCCAGCCCTTTTTCATTGTTTTGAGATAGAGTCTCGCAGAGTCACTGAATTGCCCGGTCTGGGCTCAGACTTGCAATCCTCCTGCCTCGGTATGACAAAAAAAACCCACAAAAAACAAAACACCACCAAAAAGTATATGCCATTTTACCACTAGGAAAAGTATAAGTGTTTCTCCATAATGCTTTACAAGCCTTATTTACGTGGTTGCATGTTAGTTTAGTAGATAGATTTGGAATCACAAAGGCTGATCAGAGCCCCAGTTTGACTCCTTGCTGATTATGTAAATTTTTTTTTTTTTTTTTGGTGTGTGTGCTGGGAATTGAACTCAAGACCTTGCGCTTGCCAGGCAGGTACTTGTGCCACTGAGCTATATCCCTGGCCTGACTATGTAATCTTGAATGTAGATATAATCTATTTGGACCTACTGATGGTCTGAATGTTTTGTGTCCTTCCAAAACTCGTATGTTGAAATCCTAATCCCCAAAGTGAGGTATTGGCAGGTGGAACCCTTTGAGTGGTGACTAACTCATGAGGTCTCTGCATGGGATTAATGGCCCTTATAAAAGAGGCCCAGGAGAGCTGCCTAAGCCCCTTCTACCATATGAAAATAAAGTTAAAAGATACATTCATTCTGTGAGGACTGGTCCCTCATCAGACACTAAATATGCTGATTTCTTGACCTTAGACTCCCAGCCTCCAGGATTATGAGGAATAAATACTTGTTTATTAGCTACTCAGTTTATGATACTTTTTTTTTTTTTAATGTGGGTACCGGGAGTCGACCTCAGGACCTCATGCTTGCCAGCAAGAGCTTGTGCCACTGAGCGATATCACCGGCCCTTTTTTTTTCTTTTATGTGGGTTCTGGGAGTCGAACTCAGGACCTCTCACTTGCCAGGCAGGCGCTTATGCCACTGAGCTATCTCACCAGCTCCCTATGATACCTTTATATCAGCCTGAACAGACTAAGACAGACCCCAGTTTCTTCATCTAGATTGTTGTATAGGGGGAAAAAACTGTAAAACTATAAAGCTACCTTAGACATTGTAAAGTACTCTGTGAACTATTATTCTATTCAGATAATGTCTTATAATTTAGCTAGCCATGACCCTGCTATTGAGTGCTGTTCCCAGTTTGACATTATAAATTACCAGCTATTAGTCATGTTCTCAGTTTTATAAGTAAGTGTCTGCTAATTTCCTAATCCTTGGTAGATTATTCTAATTGCACTCAGAAAGAAGAGAAGTTCCCTTTTATTTGCTCCATAGCATGCCTACCTGCTTGTTCAAGAATCTGATTAAGGGATTTTTATCAGTAGTGATGTATGTAGAAGTATTAGCTTTCTGTCAGTATGAGCAAATACCTTAGGTAATCAACTTACAAAGAAAAAGGGTTATTTTGACTCATAGTTTTAGAGGTTTCAGTTCATGGACAATTGATCTGCTGCCTTTGGGCCTGTGGCAAGGCAGCAAATCATGGAGGGGAGTGCATGGTGGAAAAAGCCGTGACATGAGAAAGAGGAAGAGACATGATTTCCCTTGAAGAGCTACCCCCAATGACTTGAAGATCTACCTCTTTTTAAAAATATTTTTAGTTTATTAGTATGTGTGTATAGTACATAATGTTTACATTCCTTATATGGAGTTGGTACATGTACATAACACATCTGAATTCCTTCTTTCATCCCTTTTGCCTTCCCTCCCCACTCCCCCACCTCTTGATCTCCTTTATTTTTTGGGAGGGAGTACATATTTGCAGTACATAATGTTTACATTCTTTATGTGGAGTTGGTTAAACACATCATATTACAGTAATACATGCATACCCATTTTTACAGCAGCACAATTCATAACAGTTAAATCTCAGAAGTGACCCATGTATCCATCAACAGATTAATGGATAAAGAAAATGTGGTATTGACACACCACTTTCTGATAGTGCCACTCCAAGGAGTAAAGGTTCATCACTACCTGGGCCTTTGGGGGACATTTGAGATCCAAATACAGCATTCCACCCTGATCCTGAAAGGCTCATGTCCATCTCGCATATGCAAGATATATTCAGTCCATCTTAAAGATTTTCCAAAATCTTAACTGTTTTAATGTTGCTCAGAAGTCCAAGTCCAGCTGAATGTGGTGGAACGTGCCTGTAATCTCAGTACTTGGGAGACTGAGGAAGGAGGATCATGAATTCAAGGCCAGCCTGGGCTATACAGTGAGTTTGAGGCCAGCCTAAACTACATAGCGAGACCTTTTCTCAAAAAAGAAACCAAAAAATCGTCCAAGCCCAGAGTCTTCTCTGAGGTTCAGGACAAACTCAGCTGTGAGGCCTTATAAATCTCAAAAAGAAAGTCACATACTTCCAAGATATAGTGGCAAAGGGTAAACATTCCTATTTCTAAAGAGAAGAATGGGGCATAGAAAGGAGGAACCAGACCAAAGCAAGGCTACAACTCAGCAGGGCAAACATTAAATATAGCTGCTTGTTTGGCATCCAGTACACATTAGGGTGCATCATGGGAGGGCTTGGGCAGCTCTTCCCGTGACTGTGCTGGTTGCGGCCCTTGTGATCTCTTTCAAGGTCTGGCTTAGCATGCTGCCTGCAGCTTCTCTCAGCAGACATTCCGTATTCCTGGCATCTGTATTTTCCCTGGATCTCCATTGCAGCTTCGGCTTCTCTCTCACAGCGCCATGCATCACCCTGTCAGGGGCCAGTTTGCAGGGACTCAGACCCTGTCAGAGGCTGTGTGGTCTCCCAGTCTTTCCTCTGAAATCTCAGTGGAAGCCTCTTTAACACTTACATTCTGCATTCTGGCAAAGACAGTGTCATATGAGCCATGCCAGCACCTGTGTATGCTAAGCACGCACTCTACCACCATATCCTTAAGCTCCATAGTGGTGTTTCTGAGCTACTTCTTTTAAGTATTCTTAAATACTTCTTATTTGTATTCTTGTGTATGCCTACTGAAGTCTCTGTTTAGTTTGGTGGTCAGCTAATGATTAGACAGACTTAAATATCTGGAACCAGAAGCAGAATTCTCCCCTTCTTTGTCAAGGGACTCTGTGTTCACATTGGGGCACACCCCCTGCACCTCAGGCAGTTTATAGCTACTCATTAGTTTTCTCTTCCTGCTTGCACAGAGGCTCAAGGTTAGCCAGAGGTGGAAGCTTAAGGTCTTCTCAGGTCTTTCCTGAACGTGCCCTCAGCTCATACACATGGCCTTCTGAATTCTCAGAAATACCTTAGCAGTGATGGTGAATCTTTTAGAGACCAAGTGCCCAAACTGCAGCTCAAAACCCACTTATTTATCACAAAGCGCCAACACTGCAATTAAACCTGAATATTGGACTGAGGTTTTAGCTTAGAAAAAACAACTCATACATTAACATCTTTTGTCTTAAAAAACACAGTAACAGAGCTTTCAGTGATACAAACAGCTTTTTATTGAAAGGTGAAAGTTTGTATTTGGCATGCTTTTTCACAATTACTGTGATCTTTGTTGTCGTATGCATGCTGACGCTTTGTCAGACCTTGGCTGGGGCGGCCTGGCTTGCATGCCAAGAGGGCTCTGTGTGCCCACGGTGGCACACATGCCATGGGTTTGCCACCATTGCCTTAGAGCTTTTCAAAGCTCCACCTGTGGACACCTCATTCCTTAGCTTTTTCTGTGTAAAACCTAGAAGTGTTCTGTAGGTTTTTTAAACACATGAGTTAGGAGTGTACTTTGATTTGCAACTTGCTTTTTTGCTTAACTGTGTCTTAGAGATCTTTCTACTGCTTTACATATTTAGAGATACACGTTTATTTCTATGTTATTTCAAGGTATAAATATATACCATAGAATTCTTATTGTATAATTGATAGGCTTATATGTAGTTTATAATAGCCAAGGAAACTAGAAACAGTGTTACAACTAATCTTTTTGTATATACAGTACATCTTTATACAGTACCTAAATATTTATTTAATATCTGGGATGGCTATCTGAATAGCATATTGCTTGATTGAAAAATATATGCATTGAAATATTTAAGGATACTTTAAAATTGTCTTCCAAAAGCCCGAACTCATTTATATTTCCAGTAGTGGTATCTGTGAGAGTCACTGTTTTCCAACATGTTCAGCAGTATTGAATGTTAGCAATCTTAAAAAATTTGGAGGGCCGGTGAGATGGCTCAGCGGCGTAAGCGCCTGCCTTGCAAGCGTGAGGGCCCGAGTTCGACTCCCAGATCCCACATACGGAAAAGGGGCCGGTGATATCGCTCAGCGGCACGGGTGCCTGTTGGCGCGCGAGGTCCTGAGGTCGACCCCCCGGTACCCACAAAAAAAAAAAAAATTTGGAAAGTCTGGGCAAATGTAGTTCGTTGATTTTGAAAATTTGCGTTCAAGTTACATTTTAAAGGATAATGCCTTTGCTATACCAGTAATAATTTTAATTCTTTTATTTCTCCCCTTTAGGGAATGGCTTTTACATTACAGGAACGACAAATGCTTGGTCTTCAAGGACTTTTACCTCCTAAAATAGAGACACAAGATATTCAAGCCTTACGATTTCATAAAAACTTGAAAAAAATGACCAGCCCTTTGGAAAAGTAAGAGTTGATTAGATGTTTAGTTTTTACTGGTATTTTAATTAGAAACACTGTGAGTGTTATGGTTATTACAGTATGAGAAATATATAGTCTTACGGTGATGTTTGTGTTTTATCATTGGACTGTTACTTTTTTATGGTTGTTTCCTTTAAGTGAGGACATTCACTATTGTAAAACTTACGATAAATCAGTGTTTATGCTGAACACCATTGCATTTCATATGTGAATGGAATATCAGAAGCAAAGGATACCTCCAATTTGCACCTATTTACTCAACAACTTTTATCGATTACCCACTTTGTGTGTTTCATTCTGCTAACCACTAAGTATATAAATCGACTAATAGTTATGGAAGCTGAGCAGTCTGAGGGTGAGGGATAGCATCTGTTGAGGGCTTTCTTGCTAGTGGGGACTCTGCAGAGGCTTGAGGGCATCAGAGCCACCTTACTGATAACTAACCTACTCCCTTAATAACCCATTAATCAATGAAAAGATTAATTCATGCATGAGGGCAGAGCCTCCTAAAGGCCCCATTTCCAAATGTATGACTTGTGAGATTAAGTTTCTAACACATTCAGACCGTAGCAGTAACTGACACAGTAATGTACAGCCCTGCCTTCTAGTAGCTTATCAGCAGATAGTTATACTGGGCCTGTTGTTATTCACTATACTACAGTGTAGACTACAGTGAGAAAAATGTGCATGCAGGATTTAATCTGAAAGCAGGAGGATCCACATTAGCCCAAGGTGGATCAAATAAAATTTCCTGAAGGAAGTGATGCCTGAGCTAATGTTTAAACAGTAAACTGCAGGTAACAGTCAAAAGGAGAAAGAAGGCTGGGTATGGTGGTGCATGCCTATAATCCCAGCACTCGGGAAGCTGAGGCAGGAGGATTGCCATGAGTTCAAGGCCAGCCTGAACTACAAATGAGAGCCTATCTCAAAAAAAAAAAAAAAAAAAAAAGAGTAAGAGAAAGAAGGACAAGGTATTCCAGGTCTAGGTAGAGGGAATAGCCTGAGTATAGGACTGACGATGTCTGTTGGAGTTGTTAGGTATAGAGCATTATTGGTGGTTGGTAAGAGTGGTTTCTTTGATGTAATGAAGCAAAAGAAAAGCTGCAATAGATTGAAAAATGAATGGAAGGAGAAAAAATGTAGACTTCTCAGGGAGTTGAAGAAGGAGAAGAAAGACGTGGAACATAAGTAGAGTTGGGCTTTGGTCTAAGTGTTCCAGCCTGGAAGAAAGTTGAATGTGGTCACAGTGAGAAATGAGACCAGGAGAAAGGTAACTGCTAGATCAAGGCCCCAGAGAAATGCAAAGGGTGAAGTACGGTGGTAGAGAGGCTGCCTTGAATTAGAGAGAAACACAGGAAGTAGTAAGGGATCATATGCTGGTGATAGGACAGAGGTTATGAGATCTCATCATACCTGATGACCTGGATTTTTTTCTTAGCACTCGTATCTTCTGTTGATTTCCTTTATGATATAGAGTGTGAAAGTCACAGCTAAGATTTAGAAAGGCCAAGGTGGAATAAAGTTGGCAAGGAGAGTGATAAATGTTAGGAAGAGCCACTCAGTTAGTTACGAGAGAAAGCTGAACAAGGTTGGGCGTGTTGAAGGGGTGAGACCCCACAGGCCTCCTAGTGGGCTCTTGCTTGTATTGTGCCATTCTGCACTGCAGTGTTCTGTTTCCACAGAAAAGAAGAAATGTAACATTGATTCAGTTTGGTTGGGATTTGGTGAGCTGGCAAAGATGCTGTATTAATTCATTCATCTATTCATTCTAAGCTGTTATGTGCTAGGCATTGTTCTAGGCTATACTACAAAAATGAAAACACAGTCCTCCTCTTGGGGAGTCTCTGGTGGGAAAGGCAGACACTGTGGAAGGGCAGTGCAGTGGTAAAGGTATTAGAAGTTCTTACGTGGTAACGACAGTACTCAGAGTGAGAGAATTGATCATGGGATCCAGAGTAGGGAGCAAAGAGGAGCCAGCGGGAGCTGATAAAATGGGAGAAATTGGGGCCAGTGAGATAGCTCAGCGGCATAAGTGCCTGTCCTGAGTTCGACTCCCAGAACCCACATAAAGGAAAGAAAGGGCCGGTGATATCGCTCAGTGGCACAAGTTAATTGAAAGGAGAGCAGTACTCCCAAAGTCATTTCCTGGGAGCAAGCATTACCCTGATTCCAAAAACAGAAAAGGACCCAACCTAAACAGAGAACTACAGGCCAATCTCTTTAATGAACGTAGATGCAAAAATCCTCAATAAGATACTGGCAAACAGAATGTAGCAAATTATCAAAAAGATCATACATCATTACCAAGTAGGATTCATTCCAGGAATGCAAGGATGATTCAACAAATGCAAGTCAATAAATGTAATATAGCACATAAACAGAAGCAAGGACAAAAATCAACAGATGCATAAAAAGTCTGTGACAAAATCCAACATCCGTTCATGATAAAAACCCTGAAGAAAATAGGTGTAAAAGGTCTTTATCTCAATCTGATAAAAGATATTTATGACAAACCAACAGCCAACATCATATTAAATGGAGAGAAGCTGAAAGCTTTCCGGCGAAAATCAGGAAGAAGACAAGCATGTCCACTACACTACCACCATTCCTGTTCAATATAGTTTTCAAAAAACATCAGCTAGAACCATTAGGCAAGAGAAAGAAATAAAAGGGTTATGGACAGGGAAGGAAGAAATTAACTTATCATTACTTGCAGATGTCATGATCCTTTACATAGAAGACCCCAAAAACTCCAGCAAAAGACTCCAAGAATAACCAAATTCAGTAGTGTAGCGGGATACAAAGTCTACACTCAAATATTTGTTAATAGCATTTCTGTACATCAGTGATAAACTCATCAAGAGAGAAATTAGGGAAACAATACCTTTCACAATAGCATCAAGAAAAATGAAATACTTAGGAATTAACCTAACCAAGGAAGTGAAAGACCTCTACAATGAAAATTACAGGTTGAAATTACAATAGAAAGATTGCCAGTGAGATAGCTCAGCGGCATAAGCACTTGCCTGGCAAGTGTGAGGTCCTAAGTTGAACTCCTGGTAACCACATATGAAAAAACGGCCAGTGATATCGCTCAGCAGCGCGGGTGCCTGCTGGCGCGCGAGGTCCTGAGTTCGACCCCCGGTACCCACCCCCCCAAAAAAAAAAAAGGAAAGATTAAAAAAAAAAAAAAAAAAAAAAAGGAAAATGGAAAGATACTCTCTGTTCTTGGATAGCCAGAACTAAGATAGTCAAAAAGGCCACACTTCCAAAACTGTTACACAGATTTAGTGCAATCCCAATTAAAATACCAACAGCATTCTTCATGGAATTAGAGAAAGCAATCCTAAAATTCATATGGAACCAGAAGGGACACAAAAGTAAGAAGTGTGACATTAAAGGAAGTGAAGGCATAAATCAGTATGGAGGAGAGGAGACTTGAAGGTAGGCAGAGGTCTTATTAACTATGTTAGGAGCTTGAACCTTATTTTGCTGGCCCTTGGAAGCCATTTCAGGACAATAGAAGCGAGCACAATGTTTTTAAGAGGGTGGATGCTGGGTGTGGTGGCGCATGCTTGTTTGTAATCCCAGTGCCCTGGGAGGCTGAGGGAGGAGGATCAAGTTTGAGCCCAACCTGGACAACTTACTGAGACCCTGTCTCAAAGTAAATAATTTCTTTTAAAATGCTGGAGATACAGCTCAGTGCAAAGACCCTGTGTTCGGTCCTTAGTAATACCCCCACTCCCATACTCAGAAGAATGGATTGGATTGGAGCAGGGAAGGAAAGTTGTCCAAGTGAAAAATGCTGGTGGCTTGGATTAGGTGCAGGTGGAAAGATAAATATAGTTGAAAGATATTTACCAGGTAGACTCTAGTACTTGGTGATTTGTTAGATTGGGGTAAGGGAGAATCAGAGAGGATATCAAGAATGAACTCTCGGCTTTCCATTTGTCAGATGCTAGCAGAAATAAATTTGGGGGAATATAGAGTCTGTTTTACACACATTTCATTCAAGATGATTTCTGGCTTTGAAACCAATATTTCCCTGGTCTTCAGACTTCGTTAATATCATTATTACTTTTGGTTTTTTGGATACATGGTCTTGTTGTGTAACCCAAGCTGGCCTCATACTCAAAATCCTCCTGCCTCGGCCTCCTGAGTGCTGGGATTACAGGCATGTGCCACTGTTATCTGGCTCAAACATTATTATTTAAGAGAAGTTATTTAGATATTTACATGCAGTGACCATTGCCTCTTTTATGCTGCCTCTGTACTGTATGTTTTAATGCTTAAAACCTTATTAGATTGTAAACTCTTTCAGAGGAGTGACTTCTTATGTTCCTGGCATTCAAAATGTACCTGGCACAGTCAGTGCTTAGTAAACATGAATGAATGCCAGTTCATTTTGCTTCTTTATTTACATGTCAGTCTCCTTGAAGATTAGTTCTTATCTAAAAGAAAGGGCCACATAGTGATTTCTAGTGCTTTGTATAGAGCCTGACTCATAGTAAGGGATCAGTAAACTTTAGCTGTTGTTTCTCTTGTTATTTTCTTCATTGTTATCATTTAGGTACTGTATATTTATATTTTGGCTACTTTTTAGTTCAGAGTGTTAAACTAAGTAATGATTCAGGGTTTATGGTTTGGGGGATTTTGTGGCAGATAGATATAGAGGTGGGGAGGGCCCAATTTAGGTTTAACTTTCAAAAGCCAAGGGGTTTGGGTTGTAGCTGAGTGCTTGCCTCCCATAGGTGAAGCCCTGGGTTCAATCTCTCGTGTTAAAAAAAAAAAGAGGAAAAAAAGAGAAAATATTATATATTGCAAAACTACACTAATCAAAAAATACTCAAAAGCCAAAAATAGGGGCTAATGATATAGCTCAGCAGCACAAGCACCTGCCTGGCAAGCGCGAGGTCCTGAGTTTGGTTCCCGGTACCCACATTAAAAAAAAAAAAGAAAAAGCCAAAAAATGATGTGACTCAGAGTTACTGACTCAGATACTATTTACTGTGTCTAGCGGGGCATGGTGGCACACAACTATAATCCTAGCATTCTGGGAGGCTGAAGCAAGAAGATAACAAATTCAGTCCTAGCCTGGGCAACTTACTGAGATCCTGTCTCAAAATTTAAAAATAAAAATAAAAAGGGGTTAGGGATATAGCTCAGTGCAAGGCACTGAATTTAATCTGTAGTATTGCAAAAATAAAACATTATCTACTGTGCTTTATTTCAGATATATCTATATCATGGGAATACAAGAAAGAAATGAAAAACTGTTTTATAGGATACTACAAGATGATATTGAAAGTCTAATGCCAATTGTATACACACCAACTGTTGGTCTTGCTTGTTCCCAGTATGGACACATCTTTAGAAGACCTAAGTAAGGCCTATTTTTAAAAATATATAAGCAAATGATTATTGTGTTTTAAAAATCATTCCATAACACCTATTAGATTTCTGTGTGTTACAGTCTTATCCCAACCATCTCATAAAAGCTTAATTTGGATTAAAAGAGATTAATTAAAAACCCAGCATGGGTTTCATATCTTTTATTTTTGTAGGAATTGCATAATTCATTCCTTTGATTTTTTTGTGAATGTTAGAAGAATTGTGTACTTATTGTATCTTCCCCTTCCCCAAAAAAGGTCTTAATTTTGGTGGCAGATTCTCTGTAATTACCATTAAAGTTTTGGTGAATCTGCCTACTTAAGGGATTGGTTCTTTCTCATTTGTCACTTTTAATTTCTATTATTCTCCTTTTTAAATTTCATATGGTTCTAGCATTTCCAAATATTTTAAGTGGGAAGAGTACAGAAATGGGCCATTGTATAAGTCCCTGAATGAACCACACAGTCCCTCTGAATGTGTTTCCTCACGTGTCCAGTAGGAATAAAAGTACTTGTTAAAAAGCTATTGAGAAGAAACTAATTGATGGTACTTTGTAAACTTACAAGCATTATAAACATGCTGTTTTTCCTTAAAGTATGTCTTGTTTCTCTAAATTATAATTTTCTCAATCTTCGTATTTTCTCCATGTCCATCTGACTTACCAATGCAAATGTAGAAATTCAGTCAAGGCGCGATAGCATTTTTCTTCAGTCTCTTCAGTCTGTCTTCGTGTAGTCTGGTGGTTCTGAAACTCTAATGGGCATAAGAAGCACCTGTTGGACTTACTAAAAATGTTGACCCTGCCAGCTCTCATCTCCTTCCCATCCCCAAGACTGAGTGATGAAAGAGGGTTTGGTGACCTGGATTTTAGTGATTGTGTTGTGGGTATTCCCGGGAAGACAACGAGGAACACTGTCTGTTCTAATCCATATATTGCCTTCAATTAATGTATCTAAAACCTTTCTATGATAAAATCCAACTGTTCACCACTTTGATAGTTTATTAGAATAGTGTTTCTCAACCCAGATTAAAGAATAGAGGCAAGGGGGCCGGTAAGATAGCTCAGCGGCATAAGCGCCTGCCTGGCAAGCACGAGGTCCTGAGTTCGACCCCCGGAACCCACATACACACACACAAAGAATAGAGGCAAACAAGCATCCTGCTGTGTGAGCCCTACCCCGGGATTCTGATTCAAGTGCTCTAGGCGTGTGTTCAGGTGTGGGTGTTTCATAAAAGCTCCTGGTGTCCTCATGTGCACCCAGAGATGAGAACTGATATGAGATAGAATGAGCATGGCTTTGAGTGAGGGCAAAGAGTGTATATTTCATAGAAGACTGCGTAGGAGATTTTTTTGTTCTGTTTTGGGTGTCAAAGGTGGACAGTAAATCTTATTTGGTTGATTAATCTTAACCTTGGGCCAGTTAAATCAGAATCTGTGGGGATGGGGCCTAGCATTCTAAAGAACTTATCAGATAATTACATAGACATGGTTGAAAATTTTCTAGACTACACTGATTTGAGCTACAGTAGTAATACCAAAGTTAAGATATCAGTGAAAAAGTTAAATGTAAAAATAAGTTTGAAGGCAGTAGGAACCATCTCTTCTTGACCTGTTTTTAGAACTTAATGTTTCTTTTTTCTCTATTTTTCTCCTTCCCTTCCTCTCCCCCTGCCACCCTGAACCCCTTTTAAAATCTGGATTATTTCAATTAGATAACAGTATACTATGTTTAACTTTACATTAGCCACTCCACATTATATATGTATTTCAAAACAGTGTGTTGTACATAATATGTACTTTTTGTCAACTTTTTACTTTATTTTAATGCTTTAAGAGTGTCATCCTTTGTGTGTATTTACTGTAATTTTCTTCCCTCCCTTCACATTTCAAAATTTGAGTTTCAGTGAGTTTTAACTGCCTTGGTAGTTTACTTGCTTTGTTAATTTTTTTATATTGGTTTATCTTTACAATGGTTTTTACTGGAGATGTATTGTTTATTTGAACATGTGATGTGGATCCATTTCTTCTTGAGTAAAATGATCACATCACTTAACAGTAATCTTTGTTACCACTGCAGTGTAAACAATGGAATTATGGTTTGAAGTAGTTGAAAATGTTTGAAAATAAACCAATGTGACTTAGCTCAATTTGCTTGGAAATTATACCATGTCTAGATACTTGATTAAAATACCTAAGCATTCCAATTATGGACAAAAAAGTAGAAACAAAAAACTGTCATGAAATGCAAAGGTGTTTTTGTTCTGTTGCAGGGGATTATTTATTTCAATCTCAGACAGAGGTCATGTTAGATCAATTGTGGATAACTGGCCAGAAAATCATGTTAAGGTACTAATAGCACAACCCTCCTTTTCACAATGTTTTCTCTTTCCTTGTAAGTTACCTCTAAATTGCCAAGAACAGTTTTTCATTGTTGCTCTGATTTATCTTACACTTCTGTACATGCAGATGTAGTGCTTTGTGTCTGAGGAGAAGGTAATGGTAATAGTTCTAAATGGCTTATGGTATAATACAGGCTTGAGTCTGAGGAAGAAAATGGAGTTGGTACATGAGGCGATCCCTCTCACTGCCACTGCCACTCCAGTGTCCTGCCTTCTTCCTTTTCTAATTCACTAATGATATTATAAGGTGGGGAATATACATTAAAATGTTATAAAGACTTATTCTGGAGGGTATTGGAGAGGATTGATTATGCCTTTCTTTCAAACTAAGATAGATTTAGATCCTTAGCAAGTATAAAACTCTCAAGTTTTAACTTTAGCAAATATAGTATAAACGTTTGTCACTATGACTATCTTTCCATAAAGTGTAATAACTTATTTCAAGATCTTTTGGTAGGCCTTTGTGTTTATTATAGGCAGTAATTTTATTTGCCTTTATTGCCTGTATCTTCCCTATCAAAATAAACATTGATGGATTCATTAGTTCAGATACTCCAGGAAAAAATTGGTATGATAACTGAACTCACCAATGTGATCTTGAAACCTTACACGTACATACGCAATTTTTAAATGGTAGATCTTTTTCTCCTTACTTTTGCTAAGGGTTTTCTTGTTTGGCCTACATTCTGTTGAAGTAGCATGCTGTTTATTTCTAAACTTTGTTTTTCTTGAGGTAATTTCTTCATCAGAATTTTGTTCACTTTTTCTATAGTCTTTCTCAAAGGTACATGCCTTTAATCCTTGGCAGGCTGAGACAGGAGAATCACCAGCTCAAGGCCACCCTGAGCAACTTAGCAAGACCCTGTCTCAAAATAAAAAATGGTTTGGGATGTAGCTCATTATCCCTGAATTCAATCCCCAGTACTGCAAAAAAGAGAAAAAAAAGAAAAAAAAAAAAAAAAAGAAGGAAAGAAATCAAATTGGTCCTTCAGTCAGACAGAAGCATTGTGTTTCCAAACCTAAGTCAGAGGGAAATCAAATCTAGGTAATTCTCTCTTTTTAATGTACTGTAATAGGCAGAAATTCTAGATTACATATGTTTCATTGAATTACATTGGAATTCAGCTGAGAAACAATTTAATGATTTCTAAAAGTGAAAATATATGAAGAAAATCAGTGTTGTTTTGAATGTATTTCTTTAGTGCCACATTTCGGGCAACTTTTAATGTGCATTTTTTTGTTTGTTTTTTGTAATTAAGGCTGTTGTGGTGACTGATGGGGAGAGAATTCTGGGTCTTGGAGATTTGGGTGTCTATGGAATGGGAATCCCAGTAGGAAAACTTTGTTTATATACAGCTTGTGCAGGAATACGGCCTGATAGATGCCTGCCTGTCTGTATTGATGTTGGAACTGACAATCAAGTGAGTAATATTTTTCCCCCTTGAACTTGCTCCTATAATTAAAAAAAAATTCCTCATTTGAAGATGATTTAAGAAGGGAAAATTTAAAAAGGAAAAGAAAAAGGGAAAATCTCGGGCTAGGAATGTAGCTCAGTGAGAACCCTTGCATATCATGCCCAAGCCCCTGGCTTCAGTCTTCAGCACAACAAAAAAAAGAAGAGAAAATCTTGTAATTGGATGTTGATCTTTTTCTTAAACTCCACTTTTAATATTTATACAAGTAATAGTTACCAGCCTATTAAAAGTTTCTTGAAGTACTATAATTTTTATTTTATATGTTTAAACTAGTAATGTAATAAGAGATTTTACCTTTTTTTATAGGCACTCTTAAAAGATCCATTTTACATGGGCTTGTATCAGAAAAGAGATCGCTCACAACTTTATGATGATCTGATTGATGAATTTATGAAAGCAATTACTGACAGGTATCTTGAAAAGTTTAAGTATGTGGAAATACCTTTAATCGGTGGTGGTGGGGACCATAGTTCTGTTTTATTTTTTGTGAAGATAAGCAGGACTAGATTAAATTTTGGGAATGTGCTGATGCAAGGTGGTAGCCTTGCTGTGCCTTGCTGTTTTGAGTTACCTCACATCTGCAATGAAGTCTGCATTCACCTTGCCTACCCAGCCCTCACTGCTTACTCCTCCTTTCAACCCTTACAGCAGGCTGACCACTGTGCCACTAAATAAAGCTGTTCTGCACCTTTTTTTTTTTTTTTTTTTGTGGATACCGGGGGTTGAACTCAGGACCTCGCACGCCAGCAGGCACTCGTGCCACTGAGCAATATCACCAGCCCTTTTTTCGTATGTGGGTACCAGGAGTTGAACTCAGGACCTCGTGCTTGCCAGGCAGGCGCTTATGCTGCTGAGCCATCTCACCGGCCCTGTTCTGCAGCTTTTATCCTCCTCCCTATTCACTTCTTTGCAATGTCTGGTCTGGTTTTGCATCCTATGTACTTGAAATTTTCTCTTGACTACTAAAAGACTTTGTCTTCTACTTTTTCTTTTGTCATTTTCACAGGTTTTTCTTCCTGCCTTTTATTAAGTGTTGATGACTACGTGGTCTTCTCTTTGAGCCATGCAAACTGTGGCTCTGTGTGTGTGTGTGTGTGTGTGTGTGTGTGTGTGTTTTCCTGTTTTTGAGATCAGACCCAGGGCCTCATGTATACTAGCCAAGTGGTCTACCCCTGAGCTATGCCCATAATCCTTAGTGTATTTTTTAATTGACACACATTTATGGTGAACTCTGGCTTTATGCATTTGACTCCTAAACCCATGGAAACCCATCCCTGTACTCCTGCATTTCTAACAGCTAGAATCCTCCACTGGGATATTCTGTGACTACTTCATATTCACATTTCAAACAGAATTTCTTCCTTTTCCAAACAGCCTTTCTTTTGTAGTCCCAACCACTATTAATGATAGTAACAATCACCCTATTGCCAAACCTTTGATCTTCGTGCTACCTTTGGCTTTTCTTCATCAGCCACCCATGCAGTCAAAAGAGATTATGTCTCTTCCATTACCACAGCCATGTTCTCTCCCCATCTCTCTTCTGCATTTCTCTAAACCTTCTCCCAGTTTCTCTTCAGTTCTCCATTTTGACACCGTATCAGTCTTCTAAAAGTGTGCACTTCATTATGTCATTCTTTTACTTGACATCTCAGTGGTTTTTGGTTGCCACAGGATATACCCTAAACTATCTTCATGATCCAGCTCTGGCCTACTTCTTAAATTACTGGCACATGTAAGATTCTAAAAAATTTAATTCCTTTTCATAGGTGTTTTAGTTACTTTCTTGTTGCTGGGACAGAATATCCGGCACCCACAAATTAAAGGAGGAAAGGTTTATTCTGGCTCACAGTTTGTACAGGTTTTAGTCCATAGTCAGCTGGTTCCAAGGCAGGGCGGGCATGGCATAGGAGAAAGAGTTCATGGAATGGCAGGCAGGAAGCAGCAAGGGATCAAGGAGGATGAGGGGTATATAGCCTCCAGGCTACACCAACAGTGACCCACCTCTTCCCACCAGGCTTCACCTCCCAGTATCACCCCCAACTTTAAACTTATCAGTGAACTAATCCAATATCACAAACCCTGATCCAGTCACCTCCCAAAAGCCCCACCTGTGAGCACATGAAGCTTTGGGGAGATGTCTAAATGTAAACCGTAATAAGAGGCAATGTTGACAAGTCCAAATCTGAACTTTTCATCTTCCTGGACATTATCATCTCCCCTTTTCCTCTCATTTCCCTACCTTGGACAAACCAGTAGTATCTTCTTAGTCACTCAGGTTGCCTTGGCATTGTAACAATTTCTCCCTCATTTCCCAGTTGGTCCTCATCACCAGTTTCTGTTTGTTCTAATGTCTCATAGTTGTCCTTTGGCCTCCTGTGGCATTTTCAGGTCTTTCACATTTATAATATTAATAAATATTATAATATTATATATAGCTGCTTCTCCTGTTTTTCTTACCTCTCTCCATACCGCTGTGGAGTACATTACTGGTGAGTTCATCCCTGCTAACGGGAGTCTTACATGAATTCTTCCCTCCTCTGCAGCCTTCAGTAGTTGTACATGGGATGTAGAGGAAAGTCCGTTCTAATTTGGCATTCAAGATTCTCTCTCTTTTGGCCTTATTTAGCATATATTCCCACATTGCTACTTAACTGTTAGTGAGCATATGTATATCAAATACATAGTTTTTCAGATTCAGAGACAGAGTCCTTTCAATTTTAAGAAGTTACCTAGTGTTTATGTGCTGTGAACCCTCATAGGCTCTTCGAAATAGTTTATACTGTTTGATGGCACATGGGCCCATTATGCTGCTGCATTGTTTGTTTTGTTTTGTTTTGTTTTTTTGTGAGTACTGGGGGTTGACCTCAGGACCTCGCGCACCAGCAGGCGCCCGTGCCGCTGAGCGATATCACCGGCCCCTTTTTCGTATGTGGGTACCGGGAGTCGAACTCAGGCCCTCGTGCTTGCCAGGCAGGTGCGTATGCCGCTGAGCCATCTCACCGGCCCTGCTGCATTGTTTTTAATCACCTCATTTTTTTTTTTTTAAGTAATGGATCTCTACATTTTGGGTCTAGTCTTTAATAGGCTCTGACAATATTTAGATGACCTTTAACATAATACATTACATTATGTGTTTTTAAATGCTGTCGTAAGAAATATTAGACAGGAAAGCTGTCTCATAGTGGTATTTTCAACACAACCATTATGGATTTTGCTGTTTTTAGATATGGCCGGAACACACTTATTCAGTTTGAAGACTTTGGAAATCATAATGCATTCAGGTTCTTGAGAAAATATAGAGAAAAATACTGTACCTTCAATGATGACATTCAAGGTAAAGCAAAAAGGAAACTTTAGGTTTTTGATTCCTATTAAACATTTATGGTGTGCTTTTTTATTTTTAAAAATCTTTGTTTTTCTTATAGGAACAGCTGCAGTAGCTCTAGCAGGTCTTCTTGCAGCCCAAAAAGTTATTAGTAAACCAATCTCAGACCACAAAATCTTATTTCTTGGAGCAGGAGAGGTAAGCTCTTACAAACTTTAGAATTTAAAAAGAACACTCTCTTTTAGAATTAGAAAGTAGGACAGAGTGTTGGTACTCATGAAAAGAGCACAGTGGGCTTATAATTTTGTCAAAGTAGAGGGTATGAATTTTTTGGTATAAGATAATTTAAAATATGTTTAGGGAGAATATCACAAAGAATCAATTTTTGTGATTTGTAAGGGACAAATAAACCAAATATTCCTCATAATATAATCTTGATAAATAAAGTAATTCAAACATTTCATTGTACTTTAGTCTTTACTTTTCAATTTTGTGTTTTGTTGGACAGGCTGCCCTTGGAATTGCGAATCTTATAGTTATGTCTATGGTAGAAAATGGACTCTCAGAAGAAGAGGCACAAAAGAAAATCTGGATGTTTGACAAGTATGGTTTATTAGTTAAGGTAAAATATTTAACACTAAACATTCTTGCTTCATACTTTAATCATAATCTATTTTTCTCTTGCTCCTTAAAAGATAAAATCCCCACTATGTGTTATCATAATTAATCCTTATAAAGCTAAGAGGGTTTTGTTTTGTTATGTGGTGCTTGGGATCAAACTCAGGGCCTCCTATATGGTAGGCAAGCACTCTACCACTAAGCTACACTTCAGCCCTAAAACTAAGTTTTGTTTTGTTTTGTTTTTTATGTGGATACCAGGAGTCGAACTCAGGACCTTGCGCTTGCCAGCAGGCGCTTGTGCCACTGAGCAATATCACTGGCCCTAAAACTAAGTTTTTAATAGGAACTTAGAATATCCTACTCATGTGATTAGCATAGCAGTTCATGTAATAGTTGAGCAGAAATGCTTTAACCCACAATCTAAAAAACTGTGGACCCCCCCCCACCAAAAAAAAAAAAAAAATCTTGTATTCCTGAAACCAATTTCTGGATAATAAGGAGCTCTCTCAGATTATTTTAGTACCTTCAGGCTTGCCTGACTTCTTTTGCATTGGTTACTATTTTTATTAGCTTAATGTCATAGATCTTATACTGTGTGATACTGAAATATAGATAAACGGGCTCATATTTCAATCTATCCAGTATACAGTGCTATTGGATTTTTATGTGAACACATCCCAGTATGACATAGCAGCTGCTTGCCATTTACCATTTACATCTATGACACAGGCTGTCTCAGTGTACTTCGCTACAGTTCTGAAATCTTTTCTTAATTAGTGTCAGTATTCTATTAAAAATAAAATGAAAAATTAAAGTATGTGAATGAGAAATCTTGAGGCTTAAATTATACGTAATTCAAAATAACAGTAGTTTCCCGTGTACCAGATATTATGATTTAATTTGATTTTTTTAAGTTTATCGGGACATTTAAGTATAATCACATTCATCACAGGGAGTCTGTGCCTATACATAATATATCTTGATTCTTTTTTTTTTCCCACTTCCTTACCGCCCTTCAACCCCTCTTCCCCTCCTTATTTACAAAAGCTTTGTTTCCATTTTTTCCTTCTTTTCTCATCTTTTTTCTTTTCCCTTTCTTCCACCCCCCCCCCCAGTTCCCCTTCCTGTTTGAACATTTTCTTCCTACTTCACAGCATCTGTTATACATATTGGTCCTTATTTACATTTCCAGTTTCTCACACCAGAGAAACAATGTGGTATACACATATGTGTGTTCAATTTATTTCACTTAAGAGTATGGTCTCAAGGTGCATCCATTTAACCAGAAATGTCTCAAGCTTATCCTTCTTTATGGCAGAGTAGTACTCCATTGTATTAAAAAACTCACATCTCCTTTATCCGTTCATCAGTCGATGGTCATTTGGACTGTTTCCAAGATTTAGCTATTAAAAACATGATTGTGCATATGTCGCTGTGGTATGATGCTTTTAATTCTTTTGGGAAGATATCCAGAAGGGGAATAGCTGGGTCAAATGGAACCCTAGTCCTAGTTTTTTGAGGAATCGCCACACTGATATGCACAGTGGTTGCACCAGTCTGCACTTCCACCAACAGTGGAGAAGGGTTCCTTTTTCCCCACATGTTTTCTTGACAATAGCCATTCTTTCTGGAGTGAGATGGAATCTCAGTGTTGTTTCAATTTGCATCTCTCGGATGACCAATGATGTTGAACATTTTTTCATGTATTTATTTGCCATTTCTATTTCTTCACCTGAGAAGTGTCTATTTATTTCAGATGCCCATTTTTGGATGGGGTCTTTAAATTTAGGGGGTCTGATTTTTTTTTTTCATTCTTTGAATATTCTAGGTAGTAGTCCTTTGTCTGGCAAAAATTTTTTCCCACATTGTGGGTTGTCTCTTCACTTTATTGATGGTTTCTTTTGCTGTGCAAAAGCTTTTTAATAAGATGAGATCCCAGTTACTGATTCTTTGTGGTAGTGCCTTTGTGATTAGGGTTATATTCATAAAGTCTTTGCCTACACCAATGCCTTCAAGAGTTCTACCTATTCTATCTTCCAGCAGATTTAGTGTTTCTGTTTTAATATTTAGATCTTTGATCTGTTTCACTTTTAGTTTAGTGCATGGTGAAAGATATGGGTCTAGTTTTAATCTTTGGCATGCAGAAAGCCAGTTTTTCCAGGATCATTTATTAAAGAAGCTATCTTTCTTGCAGTGAAGGTGTTTGGCACCTTTGTCAAAGATAAGGTGGTTGGGCTGGGGATATAGCTCAACGGCACAGTGCCTGCCTGGCAAGCGTGAGGTCGTGAGTTCGATCCCTGGTACCAAAAAAAAAAAAAAAAAAAAAATATATATATATATATATATATTATATATAAT
The DNA here is from genome assembly GCA_028451465.1 of Erethizon dorsatum. NCBI lineage: Eukaryota > Metazoa > Chordata > Mammalia > Rodentia > Erethizontidae > Erethizon > Erethizon dorsatum. The sequence continues at coordinate 28,075,953 of CM051829.1, read as the reverse complement.
ATATATTATATATATATTATATTATATATATAATATATATATTATATATATATAATATTAAGTATGTTTCATTGATACTTGGGTCTGTTTTTTTGCCAGTACCATGCTGTTTTTATCACAGTAGCTTTGTAGTATAATTTCAAGTCAGGGATTGTGATGCCCCCTGCCTTGCCTTTGTTGCCCAGAATGGCCTTTGCTATTGTAGATCTCTTCTGGTTCCAAATGAATTTTAGGATCTAATAAGATGGAAAATGCATAAGACATGGGCAGATTCCTAGATAACATATGAATTACCAAAGCTGAATCAAGAAGATATAAAAATCATAAATAAACCAATGTCAGTCAATGAAATTGAAAATGTAATTAAAAACCTACCAACAAAGAAAAGCCCAGGCCGTAACAGATTCACTGCTGAATTCTACAAAAAATTTAGAGAAGACCTAATACTGCTACTTCAAACCCTTTAATGAAATTGAAATGGAAGCAGTACTCCCAAATTCATTCCTGGAAGCAAGCATTACCCTGATACCAAAACCAGAGAAGGACCCAACCAAGAAAGAGAACTGCAGGCCAGTCTCCCTAATGAACCTCGATGCAGAAGTCCTCAATAAGATACTCGCAAACAGAATGCACCAAATCATCAAGAAGATTATACGTGACCAAGTAGGATTCATCCCAGGGATGGTTCAACATACACAAATTAATAAATGTAATACACCATATTAATAGAGCCAAGGACAAAAACCATATGATCATCTCAATAAATGCAGAAAAAGCGTTTGACAAAGTCCAATACCCATTGATCATAAAAACCCTACAGACAATTGGAATAGATGGTCTTTATCTCAATCTGATAAAAGCCATCTATGACAAACCAACAACCAACATCATACTAAATGGACAAAAACTGAAAACTTTCATTCTAAAGTTAGGAACAAGACAGGGATGTCCACTATCATTATTCTTATTCAATATAGTTGTGGAAACATTAGAGCAATTAAACAACAGAAGGAAATAAAAGGAATAAGGATAGGAAAGGAAAAAGGAAAATAAATTATCATTATTTGCAGATGACAGGATACTCTACATAGAAGAACCCAAAAACTGCGCCAAAAGACTTCTAGATTTAATAATCAAATTCAGTAACATAGCTGGATACAAAGTCAGCACTCAAAAATCAATAGCATTCCTGTACATGAATAACAAACTCACTGAGAGAGAAATTAGGGAAACCACACCCTTCACAATAGCATCCAAAAAAATGAAATACCCAGGAATCAATCTAACAAAGGAAGTAAAAGACCTTTATGTTGAAAACTATAGTACTCTGTGAAAGGAAATCAAAGAGGATATCAGAAAATGGAAAGATATCCCTTGCTCTTGGGTAGGAAGAACCAATATAGTGAAAATGGCCATACTTCCAAAATTATTATACAGGTTTAATACAATCGCAATTGAAATTCCAACAGCATATCTCACAGAACTAGAGAAAACAATCCTATGATTTGATTTTAAAATATAATTTTACATTATTATCCTTTAGTCCTTTCAAAAATTCTATGGTTTTTTGGGTTTTTTTTCCGTGAAGTTTTACAGTTGAGGAAACGAAAGTTCAAAATGGTCAGGGAAGGCTGGGGATATAGCTCAGTGGCATAGCGCCTGCCTGGCAAGCGCAAGGTCCTGAGTTCAATTCCTGGTACCAAAACAACAACAACAACAACAACAAAAAAACAAAAACAAGATGGTTAGGGGCTTTTCCACAGTTTTGCATAGTCAGCAGTTTATAAGTGATGGAGGTAGAAGTTAAGCCAAAAAAGCCTGAATATAAAGTCGGTGCTCTGAATCGTTAAACTGCTGCCAAGCTCAAGGAGGCTTTAACTACCATATTTGTTAGTATATAAATAAAATGCAAGGATTATAAGACATTACATTTTGGAAGGCTGTTGGGAAGTATGTATTTCTATGGTACTTTTTTTTTTTTTTTTTTTTTTTTTTTTTGCAGTGCTTGTTTTCATCAAATGTTTTGTGATTCTTTATCATAATGATGGGTCTAGAATGAATATAGTGTTGATAGCTACAATGTGTTTTCTTAGCACAAGTGAGAATCTGTTTACCAGCAGGTTGAAGGTATGTATTTCTTTTAGGGCATGCAGTTAGCTTGACCTGTGGGCTTTAGGTTTGCAGTCTGCTTTGTGTCTGTTTTGAAACAGAGCACTTTCCATTAAACCTTCACACTAGAGAGCTTTGATAATCATGGGGCAAACACAAGAGACCTGTTCTGAGAACCAGATCTGTTCAGGTGGTATTTCATTAACTTCTCGGCCAACTGATGATGGTGTCATTCTTTTCTAGCCCCTGCTGGTTTTTACTTGGGGTTATTTTGGAGTTCTATTGGAAAAAATTCACTTTAGATATAGGTTTTCTTTTATCACAATAAGAATATGGGTTTCTCAGCCTGGTTGGTTTTTATATGTAGTATGTTTTTGTCTGCTTTATATCTTTGAGAAATTCTTTATTATTCTAACCTGTCAGTGTTGCCTATTCTGGCTTTGCAGCATTATGAAAGATTTAATTTTTTTGTTTGTTTGTTTTAACTGGAGAATTAGGAAGGAGAGCGCATTTTATTTATTTAGCCATCTTGAAACAGAATTCCCTTTTTCTCTTGTTTCTGTGCTCCTGGTATTAAAAGTCCTAGATGTCTGTCTGTAGTTCTGAAATCTTAAAAGTTCTTAAATCCCCATTTTCTTCAGAAATTCATTTGGTGACAAATCTACTTGATCTGAACTTATCTGGTAGCAAAACCTGACTTGAACTATGAGAGACTGTAGTCTTAACCTTTTTACTTGCTGTGACTATAAGTTTGTTCACTTGGGGGCTGCCCAGTGGCAGGGGTAGTGGGGATTCATAATATTTTAAAACTATATTATACTTCTAAAGTATGAAAAATCTTCAATTCCAAAATTCCCCTGACTTAGATAAAACATTGTAGACCTTTGTGCCATATCGGATATAGGAGGATTTTATAGAATAATTGAATTTTGGTTTTGGTTGTCGGTTTGTTGGTGCTCACACTCTACCACCGAGCACACCCCCAGCCTAAGTAAATAAGTTCTTGGGTATAATTGGATTTGATTTATATTTTATATTTATGAGCATTATGAAGTTAGAATTGGAAGATACAAGTTGAAAAAAGTAAATAAAAGATATTTTCATTGTAGAAACTATGTAACTCATAATAATGTCTTTTTACTTAACCTTCAATATGCACTTACCAAAAAATACTGTATTTTATCTAAAAAATCAGGGTCGGGATGCTAAAATAGATAGTCATCAGGAGCCATTTGTACACTCGGCCCCAGAGAGCATACCTAATACTTTTGAAGATGCAGTAAATATACTTAAGCCCTCGGCTATAATTGGTAAGTAAAGTTGTTGATAAATAGTTGTTACTTAACTGTATGTTGCCGTTCGTAACCACCATGTAATGTAGGGTTACTAAAAATGAATTGACATGTATTATCTAGCTTTTAGAATTTATAGTTGTCCACCACAGGATCCCCCACAGATACCAAAATCTGCAGTTCTTAACTCCCTTATATTAAATGGTTTAGTATTTGCATATTGTCTGTGCACATTCTTCTGTGTATTTTTAGTTGTTTTATTTTATGCAGACTTTAAAAAAATTTTTTATTAGTACATGTTTGTAGTACATAATGATTACATTCATTGTGGGAAGTAGGTACATATTATGTAATGTATCTTAATTCTTATTATTTCCCTTCCCCTCTCCTCCCTTTCCTCCCTCTCCAGTCCCCCCACCTCTGTGTACTATATTTTAAATAATCTCTACTTACAATAGCTAATGCAATGTAAATGCTACATAAAGAGTTGTTACAATATGTTGTTTAAGGAATAATGACAAGAAAAAGTCTGCACATATATAGTACAGATTCAGGTTTTCTTTGCTTTGCTTTTCTGTTTATGTTTTTTTGAGACAGGATCTCACTAAGTTGCCCAGGCTGGGTTCAAACTCATGATCCTCCTGCCTCAGGCTTCTGTATAGCTGGGATTACAGGCTTGCACCACTCTGTTAGCTAGATGCAATTTTTTGCCTCCAATATTTTCAATATGTGGTTGATTGGATCCATATATGCAGAACCCCATGGATATAGAGGCTGACTAATGTTTCTGTGATAGCTTTTTAGTTACCGTGCATGAAAATTCAGTTAAAAGATGTTACTTGTACTCTTAAATGCTAGAAGCTATTCAGTTGATCATGGATCATGCTTTGCTTTTGTCTTTTCTTTTTTCTCCTCTCCCTTCCTCCCACTCCTCCCTCATTCCTCTTTTTTTTTTTTTTTTTTTTTAATAAGATCTCACTATGTTACCCATGCTGGTCCCAAATTCTTGATCTTAAGTGATCCTCTCACCCAGCCTTTTGAGTAGGACGCATGCCTAGCCCTTTATTATGCTTTACTTTTAGCATAGTTATGACTGTTGGGCTCAAACTCTTAAAAAGACCAAGGTATGGGGCTGGTGAGATAGCTCAGCGGCATAAGCACCTGCCTGGCAAGCGCGAGGTCCTGAGTTCGACTCCCGGAACCCACATACGAAAAAAGGGCCGGTGATATCGCTGAGTGGCGTGGGTGCCTGCTGGCGCATGAGGTCCTGAGGTCGACCCCCGGTACCACCCCCCCAAAAAAAAAAAGACCAAGGTAATTTGACAGCCCACCAGGAAAATCCAGTGTAGTCAGATTTCACTGGTAACCAAGCTGAAAACTTTCTGTGTGTTTTATATTGCATAGTTGCAATGAGACTACACTAACATAGCACAGAGTTCTCAGTAGAGAATGTCTTTAAAAGAGGAGCAATTTGATTTCCTATGTAGCTGCAAGTTTGAATCTACAGTCATGCTTATAATTTTGTCAGTTACATGTAGGAGCTCATGGAACGTTAAGTAATAAAGCAGTCACAAACAGTGAGTTCCTGTGGCCAAGAAAAACAGGCCTGTTTTAATTTCTACATTTTATAGTAAGAAGAAATCTTAAAGGTTCTCTGGTCCATTCCTCTCAAAACTACCTATAGAAACCAAAGAATGTATCCATTGATTCTGCCTACCTCCAGAGGGGCAGAAACAGAAAAATGTCGCGGGGATGGGTGTTCAGCCAAGGCATGATGTCTGTGTCCAAATCCCTGCCGTCACCTCATGTCCCTCCTTCGTGCTGCACTTCCATAGCCCTGTGTGGTTCTTTCATAGCACCCGTTGAAGGCTTTATGATTTTCTGTTTACTTTGTTGTTTTTTTGTCAACTATAATCTGCCTGAATTATATTCATTTTTATATCATGATGTCTTTATACATGGTCTAGGGCTTAATAAAAATGACGATGAGCTCAATTGCATCAAAAAGTTGCTTTAGCCAAGATGAATTTTTTTCCCTTCAGAATTCCTATCATTTTGTAATAAGTACCATGTTTTAACAATTAACACTCTATTTTCTCTTTTTTTTATTGTAAAGTACACATAAAGTTTGCCATCCTAACCATTTTAAAGTGTGTTATTCAATACCTTTAAGTACATTTCCATTGTCTTGCAGCCAGTCTTCAGAACTCTCTCCATCTTGTGGAATTCCATACCCATTAAACAGTAATTTCGTATTTCCCTACCCCCAGCAACTGTATTCTACTTTATATCTTTATGAATCTGACTACTCTAGGTACTTCAAACAAGTGGTCATGCATTATTTGCCTGCCAATGGCATATTTTACCTAGCTTAATGTCCAGGAGCATTATCTGCCCTCCTTCTAACAACAGGTCTAGCAATATGATTCCACTTTAACTCCACAATAGGGTAACTTGGTTCGTTGATCAAATGTAATTGGGTCAATTTTGACATAAAGTTTTGACTTGTTGGGTTGAAGATTCACCCATGTTAAAACAAGTTTTATCTCAGAATGATGGTGATATAGTCTTGTCCTATTATTTTTTTAAACTTCCTGTAATTTACTGTGTGTGATAAACAATAAATATTGAAGTGAAAGTTTTTAGCCTTTTATGGTTTTGCTTTTCACACTTGAGATTGTGTTCCTATAGCATTCTCTCAGAGTGCAGAATCTATCTCTGTAATGAGAGGTGATCTGTGGTTTTGTTATGGCAATCCCATTGTAGAACTGCTGTTGATAAGAAGTGTTTATTATACCTGTGCTGAAGTTGCTTTTTTCTCTCTTCTATTATTGCAGGAGTTGCAGGTGCTGGCCGGCTTTTTACTCCTGAGGTAATCAAATCCATGGCCAGAATCAATGAAAGGCCCATAATATTTGCATTAAGTAATCCAACAGCAAAGGCTGAGTGCACACCTGAAGAAGCGTACACGCTTACAGAGGTATTAATCAGTAATAATTTTGTGAATTGATTCTGTTTGTTTTCACTCGTTCATTACACACTCTTTTTTTGTGTGTTTTTTACTTTGTGTGTGTGTGTGGTTGATTGTTTTACGACAGGGTCTGGCTGCGTAAGCTGGGCTAGCATTGAATTTGCTATGTAGCCCTGGCTGGCCTTGAACTAGAGCTCCACCTGCCTCAGCCTCCTGAGTGCTGGGATTATAGGCATGTGTCACCGTCCCTGGCTTGAACATTGTTGGACAGTTCTTTTAGTGGTTTTACTAGGGATTACAGCATGCATCCATGGGCCATCACAGTCTGGTGTAAATTGCTTAAATCAGTTCTGGAAAACAATTACCTTATAACTATGTTTTAATGCCATCATGCTTTTTATGCTGTTCCTACAAATTTTAAACCAAAAAGACATTACTGTTTTTATACAGAAATTATTCATTCGGATTTACCTACATTTTAATTTTTTCTATCTCCATTCCGTCTGTCTTTTCTCTATGACTGTGCTCGTACACAAATAATTTTTCTCCTACCAGAAGAACTCTCTTTCTTGAATGTAGGTCTGAAGAATTCACTTGATGATTTCTTTATTTTGCCTTATTTTAAAGGATATTTTCATTCTGCATAGAAGTAAAAGTTGGTACATACTTTATTTCAGCACTTTAAAGGTATTTTTTTGTTTGTTTTCTGACTTCTGTTTTCCTTTTGATAGCATCATGTGTTAGGGTTTTTTTTGTTGTTTTGTTTTGTTTTTTTAGACAGGGTATCGCTATGTAGTTCAGGCTGGCCTTGAACTCACTATGTAACCCAGGCTCAAAGCTCTTTGTGATCCTCCTGCCTCAGCCTCTAGAGTGCTGGGATTATAGGTGTATACCACCATGCCTGGCTGTGTATTAGGTTTCAAGCAGTTTTATTACAGTAGAACTGCATATGATTTTCTTAGCATTTATTCTACCTGGAGATTATAGTGCCCCTGAGGCTTGATGTCTTGTTTTTTGTTTGATTTTCTCTGTTTTGGAAAAATACTGTCTTAATATCTCTGCTTTGGCTATATTCCCTGTCTTATCTTGAAGGACTCCAATTTGGATGGTCAGACTTTTTTTTTTTTTTTTTTTACCATCTCTTAGATATCTCTTGTACTGTTTTCTATATATATCATCCTTCTTGCTGTCTTTCAATCTGATGATTTTCTTTGGCCCTTCAACTTTGCACTTTCTCTTTTCAACTGTGCTCATGTGTTAGGTTCTTAGTTTTAGTGTAGTTTTCACCTGTAGAATTTCATTTTGAGTCCTTTTATAATTTATTAATTTAATGACAGACTTAAAATACATATTATAGAAATAACTAGTTTATAAATTCTATTTTCCCTCACTTTTTTTTTTTGGAGACAGGGTCTCGCTATGTAGTTCAGGCTAGCTTTGAACTCAGTATCTAGCCTAGGCTGGCCTCAAACTCACAGTGATCCTCCTGCCTAAGGCTCCTGAGGGCTGAGATTATAGGCGTGAGCTTCCACACCCGGCTCCCTCCCTTCTCATGAAACAACCAAGTGCTTTTTCTTTTCTTTTCTTATCTTTTTTTATTTATTTTATTTATTTATTTTTTGAATTATAACTGACTGCTATCTACAATTTTTTACTTTCATCTAGATTGTTTGAGATTCGGTGCTTTCAGACTTTTTAACACTGTTGTTAGATTGTATTCCAGTTACAAGTGCTTGCCTTATCTATCATTAGAGTTATTTTTTCCCCCTGCTCTTCGGTAGGGATTTACTGTGCTTGTAATCTCCACTATGTGTGGTTACTTTCTGCATTCTCATAAGTGATCTGTAAGTAGATAGGAATTTGCAGTGTTTGGGGTCAAATGCAGGTCCCACAGGCTTAGGAAAAAGGGATCTACCACTGAGTTACCTCTCTGTCTTAGTCACTTTCTCATCTCTGGGACAAAATTCCTGACATTCACAGCTTAAAAGTGGAGAGGTTTATTTTGGCTCACATTTTTAGTGCATAGTTGGCTGGCTGCAAGGCAGGAAGGAGTAGTGGAAGGTCCTGGCGGAGGAAAGCTGTGTGTGGTATGCTGGCCAGGAAGCAGAGATAGAGAGGAGAGGAGCTGGACAGGAAGATGTGCCCTGTCAGGTTTTGCTTCTGCCTCTTCCAACCACGCCCCACCTCCTAAAAGCAAGTCAGCTATGGCATTCCCATGATTCAGTCCGCTTACAAAAGCCCGTGTATGAGCATTTAAAGCTCTTGGGAGACACCTAGATGAAAACCGTAACAATCCCCAATTCCCTAGAAAGTAATTTTTTTATTACTTACTAAAAGCCATCTTCTTAAAATTTTTATTTTATGAAAAAATAAAATAATAAGAGAATAACGTGTATCATTATCTTCAAAGAAGTTACTGAAAGACTTTCTCTTACAAAGAAGAAACAAACATACTAGCAGAAAACTTTCTTTTCAGTGAACTAAGAGAAACTAGTCATATAATGAAAGGTATTAGCATTTTATAGGTAAATGGATGCAACTTGACAACATAATGTTAAGAAAAATAAGTCTTACACACACAAGCTTAAATATCACATGGTTTCTCTTATATGAAAAATGAATATATATTTTTATACACAAATAAAGAGCAAAATAGAAGGTAGATAAATAGGAAGTAGACAGAAGTTCAAATAATTCCCTAAATTATCTATTCTACTGTATCTAGAAAATGATTTTTAAAAGCATATTTACAGTAATATCTAGCAGTTATAATTTTTAGGTTATAACTTGAGAATAAAGTAATCTGTGATAAAGTTTTTATCTCTACCCCGTTTTAAAAAAGTATATGTATATGTACCAGTTCCCCAAGATGAATATAATTATTATGCGTTGCAAAGATACACCAACACTAAAAAGAAAAAAAAAAAAAAATGTTTTAACCCAGACATGGTGTCACCCATCTGTAGTCTCAGCTAGTGGGAATGCTGAGTGAGGAGGAGATTGTACCTGCCTGGGCAAAATACTGACATCTCTCAAAAAAAAAAAAAAAAAATGTTATGGAAAATCTGAAATGTATGCAGAAGTCAAGAGAATATTACAGTCAGTTCTGGTACACTAACACCTAGTTTCAAAAATAAGCTTATTGCTAATTTTGTTTTTTCTTCGTTTGATCCTAAATCATCAAGATCTCAGGTATCAGTTATAAATGTAATATCTCTCAGCAGCTAGAGAGATTCTTTTAAAAATATGATTACTCTTTTCATAACTCACAGTTTTTAGAAGTTTTTAAATACTTATTTGACCATTTTGTGTCACTTGCAGTTCTGATGAAATTTTCTCGTCATCTGATTTCTTGAAAATATGAATTATAAAGGTTCTGATTGTAACAAATGTCACACTAAGTTCATTTTTATTTTATTTTTTGTCTTGGTAATCAGTTCTTATTCTTTTGTAAGCCTGGTTTTTGTTTTTTTCCTGACTGTTGGATAGTATGGATGAAGAATAGGAACAGTAATTAGAGCTCTAGGTGAGTTTCTCCCTGCTTTCCTTTTCCTCTAGTGGCTGTTGGGTTAGGGCAGCTCATGCGATCGGTCAGGATGCAGTCCAGGGGGGGCACAGGCTGTTTCCAGCTTGCGCTTTCCCCTGATGTGCACCCGTCTGGGTATGAACCAGAAACCCTGAGGGATTTACCAGCAACCTTCATCTTCACTGGTCCCTTAACTTGAGTTTTTCTGTGTTGTAAGGAGACTCCTTCCTGGTAGCTTCACTGCTCGGGGATGCAGCCAGAGCTTTTGCCTTTGAAATCAGCGGTCACTTTGAAGGGAAGACTCTGAAATGCTGAGCTCACATATCTTGTTTTCATCTTCTTTTGGGCCTTGAGAACCTTCCTTCTGCTACCTTTCAACACCAGACTCTCACTGTCTTGGTAGCACTTGGCTTCTTTAAAAATGTTTTAAAGATTTATTTTATCTGGTATTTCTTGCTCTAACCAGAAGGAAAATTGGTACAAAACAACCTAGAAGATCATTGCTAAAGTTCTCTCTCAGAACTTTGTGCACTTAATATTCATACGCTTTATATAGTTAGCTTTTTTCCTCCCTCATTGTCAGAGGTCTTATGTTGACATATACAGCGGTACCTTGGTCACAAACTTGATTCTTTCCATGATTCTGATCACAAACCAAGTTGGAAAAGAACTGAATCAAATTCAGTAGTTAGGTTCAGTGTTGACCTTAGGGGAAATTTGATTCAGCTCTCATCCAGTTTGGTTTGTGACCAGAATTACAGAGAAAATTGAGTTTGACTGTCTATTCTTTCATCTCCTTTTGTATCACTATTCTCTTAGTCAAAATAAATGCTCTGATTATTGGTTTCCAATAGATATAATAATTATTGAAACCCATAATAATTATTAAAATCTTTTCTGTTAAAATAAATCACCAAATCAGCATAAAGATATTTTAAAAAGTCAATCTCATTAGTGTACTTTTTACTGAAGTATGGTATTACTTTTACCTTGATAGCTTATCATTTCCACCAGGCTTTATATAAAACTAATAGCTATTGCCCCAGAAATTAAACCTTAACCTTACAGTTACTATTTGGTACATATATTCAATGTATCATAGGCTTTAGCATGTCCAAAATATAAAAAGTTTGCATGTTTTGAGCAGCAGTAGTATGTGTCTCTATAAGACTCCTTCAACTTTTAAGTGTTTGGGGTGTTTTTGTTTTTGTTTTTGTTGGTTTTTTTGTTTCTGTAGTATTGGGGGTTCAACCCAGGGCCTTCATACTGAGCTACATCCATAGCTCTTTTTTATTTTTGAGACAGGGTTTTGCTAACTTGTCCAGGCTGGGTTTGAGCTTGCAGTGTCCTTACCATAGCCTCCCAGAGTGCTGGGGTTACAGGCATGCACCACCACACCTAAGAATTTTATTTTTTTGAATTAATATTGAAGTTAAATATACATTATTGGGGGGCCAGTGAGATGGCTCAGAGGCGTGCCTGGCAAGCACGAGGGCCCGAGTTCGACTCCCGGAACCCACATACGAAAAAAGGGCCGGTGATATCATGCAGTGGCACGGGCGCCTGCTGGCGCGCAAGGTCCTGAGGTCAATCCCCGGTACCCACAAAAAATATATATATATATACATTGTTGGAATTAATAAGAATTCCCTAAGGAGAATACTTTGATATACTGTATTTCAACAGTTTAAAGATGCATTTTTTATAACTAACTTTGAAGTAATGCTATCACAGAGAATAAGAAAGATTGACTCATAGTTTAAATGAATTCCTTCTTAGTGTTACATAAAATAATGGCACAAATTTTTGTCTATTTGCAGTCACCACTTAAATTTTTAGTGTCTTTTATCAGTGGAGAGAAGTCTTCCTGTTACTCTTACTCCCTCTGCTGCACAATGAGAAAAATATTTGTCTTTTAAAAAATCTTCATGTTTTAATGACCAATTGTTCAAATAGGCCAGCTTGGACTCCACAATGAGAATGTTATTATCATTAAGGTCTGGCTGTGTTTAAACTCTAGATTGATTTTGGGGGGAAATGAAGATGGCCTGAAGAAGATTAATGTTTTCTTTTCTCTTATTCTCTCCCCTCCCCTCTTTTTTTTTTTTTTTTTTTTTTTTTTTTTTTTGTGGTGTGTGTGTGTGTGTGTGTGTGTGTGTGTGTGTGTGTGTCTGCAGAACCCAAGGCCTTTGCTTTGAGCTACATATCAAGGCCTTTTTTATTTTGAGACAGGCTCAAAAGTTTCCCAGGCTGGGCTGGAACTTGGGAGTCTTCCTGCCTCAACTTCCACAGAGTTGTGATTACAGGCATGTGCCACCACACCTGGCTCCAGGATCCTTCTGAATCTCCAGACTTACTAATAAAGATGTAACAGTTTTCCCCATAAAGTGCTATATTCTACAGTCCACTTAATAAAGATATTAAAATTAATGATGCCACAAAATAGTATATTTTATTATGTTTATGGTTGCAGTAATGTGTGCGACATTAGCCATGAACCACCCATAATCTTCAAAGAAACAAATATTTTTTGCCACAGGTAAAGAATTATAATAATTGTAGAATAAGTAGGAACTTGCACAGCATAGTTGCAAGTCCAAAATAGTCAGCTGGACTACTATTAGGATATTAATTTGTATCCACACTTAAATCTTCCTACATTTTGAAATTGAAAGTATGTCTTGCTAAAATAATACTTATTATACTTTGTAGACCTTCAGTTTGCTCAGAGGTCAGATTCTTGAATATTAACTAATGCCTAGGGTCTACAATAAAGAATAATCTTTTGTTGTTTTGTTTTGTTATGTTTTGTTTTGAGACAGGGTCACGCTATGTAGTCCACGCTGGCCTTGAACTCACTATGTAGTCCAGGCTGGCCTCGAACTCAAGCTGATCCTCCTACGTCAGCCTCCTGAGTGCCGGGATTACAGGCGTGTGCCACCATGCCTGGCTTGATAAAGAATAATCTTTACTCTTGCTGTATATACACTTTCAGGTCTGAGAAACAACAAAGCAGAGTCTAAACACTTACAGTTAGCTGTGCTCGGTGTTCAGGTGTCGTGACAGTTTGTCCGTCTTGCCGTGTTGGAGATGTTTCAGTTTGCTGTAGATCATCCTATAACCTAGCCCAGTTGGCTGTTTAAACATGACTTCTTTTAGTTATTCCTCTAGTAATCCAAGAGAGATTATTCTGTTCAAGCACTACTCTTTTCTTGTCTTTTTTGGAAGGAGGGAATGGGGGGATGATATGTAAAGGATTTTGTTTTATAAATTGAATTTCCAGTACTTTTCAATGGACATCTGGTTCTCTCAGGAATAGTGAAGGTGTCAATAACATTTGTTACATGCCATTGTAGAGCATTGTAAGATGATTGCCAAAACAAAACAAAACAAAAAAGACTTAACAAGGGAACGTGCCAGATTTTTCTGGAACAGAGTATGACTATACCATATGCCTGTTTCATAAACTGCCTGGTAGGGGATGTTGTACCATAATAGGAAGACCATGGGCTTTGGAGTTATAAAAACTTGGATTCAAGTTTAACCACTACAAATTCGATGTGTAACTTTGTAAAAGGACTTGAAAGCCAGACGTGGTGGCACATGCCTGTAATTCCAGCACTCTGGGAGGCTGAGGTGGAGGATTGCAAGTTTCACTCCAGCTTGGGCAATTTAGTGAGACACTGTCTCAAAATAAAAAATAAAACAAAAGGGCTGTGGATGTAGTCAATGTGAAGGCCTTGGGTTCATTCCCCAGTTACTGTTAGGGAAAAAGTACTTCAAAATATCAAAGCCAGGCCGGTGAGAAGGCTCAGGGGTGTAAGCGCCTGCCTGGCAAGCGCAAGGACCCGAGTTTGACTCCCAGAACCCACATACGAAAAAAGGGCCAGTGATATCGCTCAGCGGCACGGGTGCCTGCTGGCGCGCGAGGTCCTGAGGTCGACCCCCGGTACCCACCAAAAAAAAAAAAAAAATAGGGCCGGTGAGATGGCTCAGCTGCTTAAGCGCCTGCCTTGCAAGTGTGAGGGCCCGAGTTCGACTCCCGGATCCCACATACGAAAAAGGGGCCGGTGATATCGCTCAGCGGCACGGGTGCCTGTTGGCGCGTGAGGTCCTGAGGTCGACCCCCCGGTACCCACAAAAAAAAAAATAATAATAAGAAGAAGAAGAAGAAGAAGAAGAACAAAATATCAAAGCCTTAGTTTGTGATTTTTCTTTTAATAGTGAAGTGAAGATGATGATAACTTCTTAGGGTTTTCATGAGAGCTGAATTAACTGAGTTAATATATATAAAGTACCTATTATAGAGCCTAAATAGCAAAGGTACAAGAAATGGTAGCAAATTAATATTTATTCTTTCATTCACAGTTGTTTACATCAGTCTTTTGTATTTGGGATTATATTTATTGGCCACTTACATTTTTAATTTTATAAAGAAAATAGAAGTATCAGGATTTTTAAAGTTTGTGATGGGCATTTTCAGCTTTATTTTAAAGTTTACTATGCATAAACCAGTCCTCACTCGAATAAAATGATTTTGATAAAAGGATTATGTTATATAGTGAATGCTGGATTGTTACCAGGTGATGTATTGGTCCAGTTTAGTACAGGACCTAATTTTGTATGAATTCATTTCAGTTACTTCATCCACATAAAGCAACAAAATTAAGATGATTGCATTCATTAACAGGGAAAGTGTTTGTTTGCCAGCGGCAGTCCATTTGGGCCAGTGAAACTCCAGGATGGGCGAGTCTTCAGGCCAGGTCAAGGAAACAATGTGTATATTTTTCCAGGTAATGGTCACCATACTTATGTTATAGAGCAATAGTGAATTTCATAAAAATATTTCATGGAATTCTTTGGAATCTAAGGTTAAAGTGAGCCAACAGTATTTACAGAATTTCAGTATGAATGTACTGGAAAACTCAAGGAATTCAGCAAATACAACTTGCTCTATTTTCCCTGAAAGTTTATTTATTCATGCTATTAATTAAACTTGTTTTTATTATAGAAATACAGTATACAGTACATAAAAATGCAAAAGAATATCATGGTAAACTGTTCAGCTCTCTGTACCTCTCTTTGGTACCTCCTTAGGACACTTCTCAGATATAACTATATGAGTGGTTTGTTCTTTTTCTGGCGGTTACTATCATGCCCAGTATATTCTTTTATTGTGATTCTCCTAGCTCAGCCATAGATACAAACTTCCCACTATGAAATGTAAGGCATTATGCATACATGCCTTCTGATACCTTTCTCCTTCTCCCAATTTGCCTTACTACTTTTAGTTTTCATTAGTACTGTAGTTACCTTTATATAACATAAAGAGCTTTTATCAGCATTTTTAAAGTTTTTATTAACTTGACAAAGGAAAAATGAAAAGAATGTCAGGCTTAGCTTCCTTGTCTTATTCTACCTTCCAGTTTTGGTTTGTTAATATTTCTACATAGAAGAGAATTTTTTTGACATTTACATTATGCTCAGATGTTTTCCATGTTTTGTCTGAGAATTAGTTCTGAATCTTCAAAACCATTATAAAAACCCATGATTATGTAAATGTTACTCAACTAGAATGTGATTTGATAAATATACTAGATTTTGCAGTTCTATGTCACTGAATTTTTGACACAACATAAAATCTTTCAAGTATTGTGAATGCCCCTTTAATTTCTAGAATGCCATCATTCTCCATTTCTTCTTGGTCTCATACTGCAGCAAACTGTCTGTATCCCATCTTCTCTCTCCTGTAAAAGTACAATATGCTGCTCTTTTTTGTTTCTGGAATGTGTCTTTGAATAAGTTGGGTTCATTGTTGGTGGTTTTTTTTTTTTTTTGGTTTGGTTTGTTTTTTTTTGCCCTAAAGAATATATGAAAACTTCCTGAGTTCTTACAAAATCTTTATTTTGTCCTCTCACTTGATAGTTTGGCTGGGTAAAGATTTTTAAAGTCAAAGTCATTATCCTCAGATCTTCGAGGACTTCTCTTTTACTTAAGGTCATTGTTGCAGGTGAGAAATCTAGTCATCGAGGTTCATTCCTTTACATACTAGTTACTTTCTGTCTTTAATATTCACCTTTCCCCTAGATTTCTGAAAGATTAATAGGATGCATCTAAGTTTGGGTTTGTTTCCATTTATCATGCATGCCTATGAATGAGCCATTTCACTATAAAAACACCTTTTCAATTTTTTTAAATTCCTCTGATGTCTTTGAATTTTTTTTTTTTTTTTTTGTGTGTGTGTGTGTGGGTACTGGGGGTCAACCTCAGGACCTCACGCACCAGCAGGCGCCCATGCCGCTGAGCGATATCACCGGCCCTTTTTTCGTGTGTGGGTTCCGGGAGTCGAACTTGGGCCCTCGCGCTTGGCAGGCAGGCGCTTACGCCGCTGAGCCATCTCACCGGCCCTGAAATTTTATTTCACATTTTCATATCTGTCTTTTTTATTCTGCAAAATGGGAAGCTTCTCTGGTATTTCTTCAATTGACTGTATATGTTCTGTTTTTTGGCATTTACAGTGCTTTTTTGTTTTTTTTCCTTTTGTTTTGGTTTTGGTTTTTTGAGACAGAGTCTCATTATGTAGCTCAGACTGGTGTTGAACTCACTATGTAGTCTAGGCTGGCTGTAAACTCATAGCAGTCCTCCTGCCTCAGCCTCCCAAATGCTAGGATTATAGTTGCGTGCTACCATGCCCAGCTTGCACTGTATGGTTTGTCTCTCGAGTCTTTTTAAAGCAAATGAATGACATTTTATAATTCCATTCATAACTACTTCAGTATGTATCTGAAAAATTAAGTTTGTTTGTTTGTTTAGTAGTAGTGGGGATTGAATCCAAGACCTTCCCCAGCCCTTTTTCAGTTTTTTTGAGAGTCTCACTGAGTGGTCCAGGCTGGGCTCAAACTTGCCATCTTGTCTCAGCCTTCTAGAATGCTGGGATTACAGGCATGTGCCACCACACCTGACTTCTGGTTTTTAAAAACATAACCATAACATTGGAATCACACCAAAGGAGATTAACAAAAGAAATTCCGTAAAAGCATAATATCATCAATTCAGTCTGTTCAACAGTTCATTTTTTATTTACAATATTTTTTTCTAATTCTAGAATTCTTTTTTAATAGCTGCTCCCTGGAGCTATTGCTTCCTTAGTGTGGTTTTGTTTGTTTGTTTTACAAATTTCTAGTGATCCTCCATTGTTCATTTATTTTATTTTATTTTTATTTTTATTTTTTTTTTTGTGGGTACCGGGGGGTCGACCTCAGGACCTCGCGCGCCAGCAGGCGCCCGTGCCACTGAGCGATATCACCGGCCCCTTTTTTGTATGTGGGTTCCGGGAGTCGAACTCGGGCCCTCGCGCTTGCAAGGCAGGCGCTTAAACCGCTGAGCCATCTCACCGGCCCCTGTTCATTTATTTTAAAGAAAGGCTATATTGAGTAAAATAGGGGTTTGGCAAGAATTCCTTTACAGTCATTCTTCTTTTTCTTTACGGGTCTTTCCCTGAATAGCTACTTAACTACAGCAGGCTGTAGTTAAGATGTGCCCAGTAGATGCATAGCATATGTAGGTCAACATCAGGGAAGCATGTCACTCCTGTTGTCAGATTAAAGAAGGTATTAATTTAACTTGTAAGTAGCCTAGTGCTTTTCATATAATGTTCTTCTTTCCCCTCAGGTAGTAGTGTTTGTCTCTTGAGTCTTGGCGTTTATAATAGAAACTCACCCATCATTGATAAAGTATCAGTGATTTCTTTCTAGAACTTGACAGTGTTCAAATTTAACCTCTTCTATTGAGTAGTATTTCTGTGGCATAAAGCTATGAGGACATGGAAGAAAATACTTCTTTGCTGATGCTAATTAAGCCATTTTTACAGTCCTATTCGACTATTAAGGAATTTGACAGTTGATTGCTTTTATGCAGCATTTTAAAGTCACAATTTTATTAATAAAAATTAGCACTATAAATACTGCCATGAAAAATGATCTAGCATTGAAAGTAAAATTGGGCCTACAAACCGGATTGGATGTATATAAAGCAGTTAAATACTTAACACCATGGCATGCTGGAATTACCAGTCTAGCTACTATAATAACTACATGGAATTTTAAAATAAAGCAAACAACCTTTAAAAGATCAGAAGGCTAAAAAATACTGCAAAATTCTGGATCAAGATTGGGGAGAGAACTGGAGCTCAGAGAGTGAAGCCAGGATTTGAAAAGTAACTCCCATCTTGGCCCAAAACACTAAAGGGCTGCATTGGAATGGAGGTATGGTTTACAGCAGCAGTAGATGATCTTGAAAACCTTAAGCTTTTGTTCTGGTCTACCAGTGCCTGACAGAAGCAAACAGAAATCTTCTCTGAAATAACACTATCCTAGTACTCAAATTATTATTATAAAGAAATTTGCAAATACAACCCCTATTTAAAAAATAACAATAGAAAATAAGAGAGGCCAGGTGTGGTTACACCAACTGTAATCCCAGCTACTTGAGAGGCTGATGCAGGAGGATCATAAATTTGAGGTCAACCCTGGACAACTTAGCAAGACCCTTTCTCAAAATAAAGAGGGCTGGAGATATAGCTCAACTCTCCCTGGATTCAGTCCTTAGTACTACAATAATAATAATGATGATGATAAAATACATGACAACACAAGCTGAAACTGCCAGAAAAAGACATGCTATAAGATAACTACTGTGATATAAATATGTTTATTATACTTACAGAGATAAAAGCCAATTTTTAGCCAAAAAACAGTTAATTCTAGAATTGTAAAATCTAAATTAAGGTACTCTAAATCAAGAATAGGGTGGATGAGTCTTGTAGCAAATTAGACTGAAAGAATCACCTGGAAGATATTTCAGAAGAAATAATACAGATTGAATCACAGAGACAGAAAGACAAATACAGAAAAACAGGCAAGAGACATGTCTTTAACTGATATGTTTTTAATTGAAGTTCTCGAAGAAAATGAGGGTAAGAATAAAGCAGAGGCAACATTTGCAGGGTTTATGGATGGTAATTTCTTAGACATGGTAAATGACAACCAGTATTCAAGGAGCTCACTGAAACCTATACAGGGCTGATAAAAAGAAATGCAAACCTAGGAACCTCATTGTAAGGCTTCAGACAGTCAGGACAAAGAGAACAAATGAATGCAGCCAGAGCAAAAATACCTCTTTCAAAGGAGCAGCTGTTAGACTGACATCCGACTCCACAACAACAGTGGGAGGTGCCAGAAGACAGCCAGGGGATCTCTCCTGCATGCTGCTTACAGAAAATACTCACTCACCTAGAATTCCTAACGCAGTGCAGTATCTTTTAAGAATTAAGGCAAAATGAACATATCTCCAAAAAACAGAAGACAGAATTTACCACCTACAGACTTTCATGAGAGGAAAGGAGATCTTGTTCTTCAGGCAGATGGGAAATATTCCCAGAGAGGAACTCAGGGATGTAGGAAGGAATGAAGAGTAAAATAAGTTGAGACTATGTGAATAAAACAAAAGGAATGTGGTTTATTGAGAGCCAAATAATAATGATGTTATTTTAAAAATATAGAAATAAAATGCACAGCAATGCTTTCAGTTAGGTAGAGTTAAACTAGTATTAAAGACTTGTGTTGTTTACCAGGAAGATAAATGAAAAATTAATGTGAAACTTTGATAAGCAAAAGATACATGCTATAAATTTCAGGATAATTGTTAGAATGCTAGAAAAACTTTCAATTCCTGAAGTGAATGTTAGGGGATAAAATGAAGTTATTAAAAACTAAAAATTCAGTCTGATAAAAGCCATCTATGACAGACGAACAGCCAGCATCATAATAAATGGACAAAAACTGAAAGCTGTCTCTCTAAAATCAGGAACAAGACAAGGATGTCCTCTGTCTCCACTCTTATTCAACATAGTCCTGGAAACTTCAGCCAGAGCAATTAGACAAGAGAAAGAAATAAAAGGAATAACAATAGGAAAGGAAGAAGTTAAAATATCATTATTTGCAGATGGCATGATACTCTACATAGAAGACCCCCAAAACACTAAAAAACTGCTAGATTTAATAAGCAAATTCAGTAGCATAGCTGGATACAAAGTCAACACTCAAAAACTAAAAATGCAAGAAAGAGAGAAAAGGGAACATAAAATAAGCCAAAGACAGTAGATTTAGTCCCAAACATATAAGTGTATACATTAAATGTAAACGGGCCAATGCTGTTGTACTACTTAAAATATATAATAAAGACATATAGATATAGATATGAATGAATGAGGGCTCGATTCAGGTAGTCCTGTTCTAATCCCTGGGTAATCAGGTGACCACCCTTCCCATCTTTGACCAGTGATGGTAGGATACTCTTTGACTAGAACAGAAAATATCTAGACAGTGAGATACCAGACACAGCTTTGAGAACAGTGCCAGAAATAGAAAGGTGGAAAGAAAGCCAGGTCATTCTGTGATGATGCTCAGAGTAGGTGAACCCTTGGCTCATAGCTACCAACCTTTCTAAATTTTTGTTTATTAATTTATGTATGCCTCTTAACCTTAAATATAAGAAATGCTTGTTGGGTGTGGTGGTGCACACCTGTAATTCATTCCAGCATTTAGGAGGCTGAGGCAGGAGGATCGCTGCAAGTTTGAGGCCATCCTGGGCTACATAGTGAGTTCAAGGACAACCTGAACCTACCCTATCTCCAAAAAAAAAGCTCAGATTACTAGTCTTCTAAGGAAAGTCTCTTATAAGAAAGATTGATTTCATAAAAGAAACCAAAGATGATCAATATTGTCATTGAGACAAAATACTATTATATTCCTAAAATAGGACAAAATTTTATTTAACTTTTTAAAAAATCAGACAATAAAACAAGCTCTTAAAATGAAAAGTTTAAAAAATGAAGTTTTGTAGCAGAAAGATCAGAAGAAATTTGAGATAGGGCAAAGGATAGGAGATGGAAAATAAAATTAGAGGGCTAGTCTAGGAGGTGCACGATCAGAAAATAAAAATTTCAGGACAAGAGAACAGAAGAATTGAGGGAAGATATCATCAAAGACTTTACAAACATTTCTAAAAAGGTAAAAACTCAGGTTTTCCAATAGGCATGATTCTCTACTAAATGTAAAACGTAGGTAAAAGTGTACCTTGAGGCACAGCATTATGAAATTTCTGGATATCAGGCACAAAAATGAAGATCCTACATGCTTCCTGAAATGAAACAAAAAACAATCACCTAAAAAGGGCATGGGATCAGATTGACACTGGACTTGTCATCAGCACTGCAGAATAGAGTGTATTGGAATGGTACCTCATGGTTCTGGAGGAAAATTATTTCCAAACTAGAATTCCAAACCTAGACAGACTGTCACGAAAGTAGAAAGATGTAAATGGATGTTAGAAATACAAAGTTTCGGGCTGGCGAGATGGCTCGGCAGCATAAGCACCTGCCTGGAAAGCGCGAGGGCCTGAGTTCGACTCCCGGAACCCACATATGCAAAAAGGGCCGGTGGTATCGCTCAGCGGCACGGGCGCCTGCTGGCACGCGAGGTCCTGAGGTCGACCCCGGTACCCACAAAAAAAAAAAAAAAAAAAGCAAAGTTTCAAGAAAACATATTTCACATGCACTGTTTTTTAGAAAACCACAGGAAAATGTGCATTGCCAGAGAGAGTAACAAAAACTAGGAAGATAAGGAAAATGACTCAGAAGCAAGCAGGGTCCCTGTCTTATTAGTTACTTTCTCATCACTGGGACAAAATACCTGACACCCACAAGTTATAGGAGGAAAGGTTTATTTTGGCGTACAGTTTCAAGAGGTTTCAGTCCATACTTGGCTGGCTCCAAGGCAGGGCGCATGGCAGAGGGGCATGGCAGGAAGGAAGCAGCAAGGGATCATGGGAGGAAGAAGGATATATATATATATATATATACTTCTAGGCTGCGCCGCAGTGACCCAGCTCTTCCCACCAGGCTTCACCTCCCCACATCACACCGTTATAACCTCATCGGTGGGCTAATCCACTGTCACGCCCATGATCCACTCACCTCCCCAAAGCCCCACCTATGAGTGTGTGAGGCTTTGGAGGAACAGCTAGATACAAACCATAACAATCTCTGTGCTGTTAACAGGATTTCCAGGATGGCAGCTCCACATCTGGAATGAAAAACAATCTGACCAGATGGTAGCTTCAGCAGAGGTTTACACTAGAGGATAAAATAGAGAATACATGAGGTACCAGAATGGAAGAAGACTGAGGCGATGAGGGAGTGTTCTAGGATAAGTAATGTTAAGTACTGAAAAAAAATAAAGGGAAAAACAGGATAATAAAACAGGGAAAACAAAAAGCTATGTAGAAGAGAAGTAATTACATTATAGCGTTAATACATGGCTTGGTTATGAGTAGTACTTGTGAAGTCATAAGCACTGAAGTTGATTGAACCAAAATTACACTGTAACTCTACTGTACTGGGAAGAACAGAGAAGGCTGGAAATACAAGAGAGAGCGAAGTACGTATTTCCCACAAGAAGGAATCAGTGAGTGCTAAAACTCAAAAATTGAAAGAAATATAACCAAGTTAAGAGTGACAGAAATACTAAAGAACCAGCTAAAATAATTGAACGTAGTTGGCTCTTTTGAGCAAAAAGTGGAGAGTTAGAGGTGGGCTGGCAACTGATGTCTTTTGTAACAAAGGTTGATAAATTGTGTGCGCTTGTATTTTTGATAAATGTGAAAGCTAAATTGAGAAAAGCCACTTATTTCTAAAATTGTTTCTTTAGTGAATAAGTTAATAAGGATTATTTGATTTAACTCAGATTTTTGCTTTCTTTTAGAAGGCTGTTCAGAATAGGGGTTGATTACTGTTTATTAGCTTCAGTATAGGAATTTAGCTCCTTTCATAATTTGAAAAGTGATCTTAGTAAATAAACTATTTAAAATGTATTCTAGGTGTGGCTTTAGCTGTTATTCTCTGTCACACCCGACATATCAGTGACAGTGTTTTCCTTGAAGCTGCAAAGGTAAATGTTTTAAATATTGTTTATTTTATAAAGATGGATAGATTTTAAAAGCAGAGAGAATGGGTTAAATCTGTCTTATTAATGAAAAGGAAATTACCCATCCAGTACTTTTTGATTTGCCTGTCTACCTTTGTATTGTATTAATTTTTAAAATCATGACTTTTTAAATGTTTGATTATAAGCTATGAATCCTTTCTGTATTTTATTTATGTGTGTATATATGTGTATGTGTATATGTATATATGAAGGTAGCATTGTGGCAGCTTAGATAAAACAACTCCTTCCATATTTTTAATGTACAAGTACTGGTATTATTTGGAGTACTGGCCTGTTGGAGATGCAGACTTTGCAATAGGAGTTCTTCTGAAGAACTATGATTAAAAAAAATACTGATGTTTATTTTCCTAGTAGCTATGTAATTATGCCAAGCTTTGTATGTATTAAATAGAATGTATCAATAAGTCTTTAAGCCTGGCTATTTCTTTATTGTTTAGTGATCAATAGTTTTAATTTCTACAATGGTTTAATGTGTTTCTGTACGAAATAAGAATTTGGTTACCTATATTTTTTGATTTCCCTAATGCTTTTTCCATTTCACTAACTCCTGTGATTTAAACAAATAAAAGTAAAATGTTGGTTTTCTTTTCAGGCATTGACAAGTCAATTGACAGATGAAGAGTTAGTCCAAGGGAGACTTTACCCACCACTTGCTAATATTCAGGAAGTTTCTATTAACATTGCTATTAAAGTAAGTAATTTTATTGTACAATAAATAATACAAGTTCATTGGAGATAAATTTGAAACATTTACAAGAGTACAAGTAAGAAATTTTAGGTCACCGATATTCTTATTACCAGAATATAATACACATTATTATTTTGGGTTTGTTGCTTTTAGTCTTTTTTCTTTGAAAACATAATATGCATACACGCATACATGTGGTCACCTGTGCCTATTTTTGTAATTGGTTTCTTACTACACTTTTCCACTTAATATATTGTAAATCTGTTCCATGTAAGGAAGTAATTCTCTGAAAGAGTTAAAGACATTATATCACAGTGATGTATGCATACTCATGTTTATAGCAGCACAATTTATAATAACTAAGTCTTGGAAGCAGTCTATATGTCCATCAACAGATGAATGGATAAAGAAAGTGTGGTATTTTTTCTACAGTGGAGTATTATTGTGCCATAAAGAAGGATAAACTTTTGCGGGAAAATAGATGGACCATGAGACCATAATGTTAAGTGAATTAAGCAGACACACAAGATTAAATATTGCATGGTTTCTCTTATAGGAGAAACCCAAAGTATAAATAATTAAAGAGCAAAATGAAAGATAGGTAAAAGGAAATAGTGAGATTTTTTACAAAAGGGAAGGAGACCAAGATTAGAGGGAGTGTGGAGGGAGGTGAGGGAAAGAGAATAAAAAAAAGAATTAAGCTGTTATGTGCATGTACCCACTCCCCACAGTGAATGTAATCGTTATGTACTGCAAACATGTCCTAATAAAAATTTAAAAAGTCAGTAACATCCCCAAAAATAATAATAGTTTTAATTCTCATGTGTGGTTATTAATGGTGGATAGTATTGTTATATCATAATTGAATAATTTCTCTATTTTTGAACATCTAAGTGTCTTTCTTTAGTTTCTTATTGTTACACATGTGATAATGAACATCCTCTGCGTAGATAAATATGTACATTTGTGATAACTTTGCTTTTTGTTGTTGTTGGTTGTTTGATTGTTTTGAGACAGTCTCACTATATAGTCCAGACTGGTCTTGAACTCAAAATACTCCTGCCTTAGCCGGACATGGTGGCGCATGCATGTAATCCCAGCACTTGGGAGGCTGAAGCAGGAAGATCATGTTCAAGGCCAGCCTGGACTACATAGTGAGACCCTGTCTCAAAAAGCCAAAAAAAAAAAAACCTCCTGCCTCCGCCTTCTGAGTGCTGGGATTATAGATGTACACTACCACCCCCAGTTTCTGTTACATTTTAAAATTAAATTGGTGAAACTGAATCTTTCCTTATTGAGTCATTCTCAGTCTCTCTACTTACTAAAATCTTGTTTTAAGTTTTCTTTTTTTTTTTTTTTTTTTTTTTGTGGGTACCAGGGGGACGACCTCAGGACCTCGCGTGCCAACAGGCACCCGTGCCGCTGAGCGATATCACCGGCCCCTTTTTCGTATGTGGGTTCCGGGAGTCGAACTCGGGCCCTCGCGCTTGCAAGGCAGGCGCTTACGCCGCTGAGCCATCTCACCGGCCCCTTGTTTTAAGTTTTCTAATATAGTTTGTTATTTTCTTCATGTGAATATGGCATTTGTCACTCTTTTCCTAAATATTTTAAAATTTTTATTATCCTATATAATGAAGTTTTCTTCTTTCCATATTTTCTCACTGGTCTTGAACTCACTAAGTAACCCAGGCTGGCCTTGAACTCACTGTGATCCTCCTGCCTCAGCCTCCCAAGTGCTAGGATTACAGGCACGTGCCACCATTCTCGGTGATCATTTCTAATATGAAAGTTATTCTTTTGAATTTACTTATAACCAGTTTCTTTACTGAACAACCTTAATTATCTTAATAGTTTTCTCAGGTCTTTTGGAACTATTAAGTTTTGAATCATCTGCAAATTATTTTTAATATATATATAACTAATGAAGTAGACTTATATTCTAGTTTATTAAGATTTTCTTAAATGGCAGGATAAGATCTGGAATTTATTATGCACATTTTCAACTTCTATGTAGACTTAAGTTTTATCCTTTTGACTTTTAATGTTTTTACATTATTTTGATGTTTGTGACCTAAGCAAAGATTGGGAATAGGTAAAGGATAATATTTTTAGGGAATAACAGCCAGACCTGTTTGAGCTGGAGTATAAGGTGCAGGTAGAAAATGGCATAAGAGAAGATTTGAAAGTTGTATTACACCCTTATACTAGTGCCAGACTAAGGAATCAGATTACCTTACTACTGCAAAATACTTGAAGATTTTTAGAACCTAGAATTAGTCTGATAGAGTTCAACCTTAGAATATATGGAAGAAGTTATAGTTGGAGCAGACTTTGAAGGTATCCACTAAGATCTTACTCTGTTACATTCAATGAGAGGAGGTCATAGAAGGTGACCTGCTGGGAGGCGTAGGGGTAGAGTGGCAGAATGCTTGCTTTGAGCATGTTCAGGGTTTGGGGTTTGATCCCCCTGTACTGCAAAGAAAAAAAAGGAAACCTGCAAATTATTTTGCAGGTTGCATTAGTGTAGCATCATGGGCCTATTATGTCACATGCACACCCACCCTTTGTCTCCCTTCCCTGGGGGCAGGGTAAAGCATTTGCTGCTTCTTCCGTAGCATAAGTTTTCTTTTTTTAGAAGAAAAGTTTCCGGAAAGTAGATAGAGCTTTTCTGTCCTTATCCCAACCTGCAAGCACTGATTGCCTCCTTTTGTCCTTCTGGGCTGGAGAATTTAACCATAGGGTCAGGGCTGTGTGTGCTCCTTTTATGGTCACCAGCTCACTTCCTGCATGCGCACATCACCAACAGGAACGCTCTTCAATCTGATGCCTCGCCCTTAACTCTTGCTGTGTGTACCTCTGGAGAACTGTGGATTGCCAATGAGTGCAGACCACCCTATCCTCCTGTCTGGGGCTTGTGGCTAAAATGTTTACTTTTGTCAGCTCTTTAAAAATTTAGCTTACCACTTACCTTCTTATGTAGCAGCACAGTACCTCATCCTCTGTCACGCTCTGCTAGAGGCAAGAGTTTTTGTGTCTTCCTTTTCCTTAGCATGTCTCGTCCCTTCTTTTTACTCAGTTCTTGTTGTTACAGTTGATGTGCTTTGCAACTTCCTACATTTTAAGCAGAAATAAAAATTCCTGTCCACTTATATTTAAATGAAAAACACTAAAAAATACAGGATAGGAGCTTCACGTGCAGGACAACAGGGTTTATCACGTGGAGCAATGCTTTTCAAACTGAAAAATGCATCAAAATCACCTGCAGAGCTTGTTAAAGCAGCGCTCAGGGCCTTACCACCAGTCTCTGGTAGTAAGAGATTTTGTGGGTCTGGAACAGAGGTTCTTGGACAGACCCCAAGAATTTGCATTTCTAGCAAATTCTCAGGTGATGCTGATGCTCCTAGTCTGAGAACTTTGAGTAGCATTGACATGGAGATCTTCATTCCACTTATGGTTAGTGTTCTTGATATCCCATCAGTATCTTACATGTCATGGCATGAAGAATTAGCTAGATGATGGGACAGGAGGTTTCATGCAGGGGACTTTGAAATGTGGGAGACTATGGGGTTTATGTGGTACTGTAACAAGTCCCATCTGTCTAGAAAATGGACATAAAGGAGAAAAGTCAGCTGGGTATAGTGGCACATGCCTGTGGTCCCAACAGTCAGGAGGCAGAGGCAGGAGGATGATGAGTTGGAGGTCTGCCTGGGGTATACAGTGAATCCCAAGCCAGCCTTGAATACAGAGTGAGACACTGCGTTAGTGTTGGGGAGGTGGGGTGGAGGAAGAGAGGAGGGGAGAGAGGGAGAGAGGTATATATGAGATGAAAGTAGAGAGGAGATGGGGGTAGGGGAATCTTAATAATCACATTAAAGAGTCTGGAATTTATTCTGAGGGTAGTAGCAAGCCATTTAAAGGCTGAACCAGACTTACATATTTTAAAATAGCATGGCTTTGACTCCAACTATTGTTCTGGATTTGTCTTTTTCAATTCTAATACTTTTGTTTAGTGCATATACATTTAGAATTACTAGCCGCTGTTGGATGGCTTATCCTATAAATGTCTAGCTCTTACCAGCTGTTGTTAGTACTGAGTTTTCTATATCTTTAATGATTTTCTGTTTAGTTGTTCTAAGGATTGTTGAAAGAGGAGTGTTACAATTCCAACTGTAATTGTGGATTTATTTCTCCATACAGCTGTGGTTGATTGTGTACACATTTAGGGTTGCTATGTGTTTTTTGTTGTTTTTATTTTTATTTTTTATTGGTAGGTACCAGGGGTCGACCTCAGGACCTCGCGCGCCAGCAGGCGCCTGTGCCGCTGAGCGATATCACCGGCCCTTTTTTCGTATGTGGGTTCCAGGAGTCGAACTCAGGACCTCGCGCTTGCCAGGCAGGCGCTTATGCCGCTGAGCCATCTCACCGGCCCCTTTTGCTGTTTTTATTTGTGTGTGTATGTTGCTTAGAATTGAACCTAGGGTCACATATGCTAATAAGCAAATGCTTTACCACTAAGCTACATCCTCAGTCTCACTATAGAATTACTTATCTCTTCGTACAACTTTTTAGTGGTTGCTCTAGGTGTGTGTGTGTGTGTGTGTGTGTGTGTGTGTATGTATATATTCACAGCTATAATTATTGTCATTTTACAAGACTGAATTCATCCATTGTGTTTAGTCATATTTTTGTTCACTGTGCTCTTTCTTCCCTTCCGATGTTTCAAGGTGTTCCTTTTCTTATCATACTCTTTGTGGTTAAAGAAATTCTTGTTGATCTGTTGTTGATGTCATACTCCCTTAGTTTTCCTCTACCTGAGAATTTGATTTCCCCTGTCATTCCTGAAGGATGTTTTTGCTGGGTATAGAATTCTGGATTGACAGCTCCTCTCAGCATTTGAACAGTGTTGTGCCGTTGTCTTCTGCCCTCATGGTTTCTGTTGAGAAATCCACTCTCATTATTTTTCCCTCTAGGTAAGGGAGAAACTCCCATAGCTTTCAAGAATTTTTCTTTGTCTTCATTTTATAGAATTTTAATTATTTTTTTAAAAAAATTTTAATTATGAGTCATGGTGTAGAATACTTTGGTATATCCACTGTGGAGGGGTTCAGCCATTATTTGAGTATTTATCACCAATGCCTCTTTCCTCTCTTTCCAGGACTCTGATGTTAAGTATTTTGTCACAGTCCCACAGGTCCCTGATGCAGTTTATTTTTTCCCCCAAAATCTGTTTCTTCTGTTTTCAGGATGGGTAATTTCTATTTTTCTATCTTCTATTTTATTCATTCTTTCCTCTGTTCCTCCACTAAGCTGTCTATCTAACCCACTAGGTTTTCTATTTCACTTATTTGCCTTTTCGGAGCTACAATTTCCATATGGTTCTGTGTATCTTTACTGATGATATTTTTTGTTTTCTTCCTAACTTTCATTTGTATTAAGCATGTTCATAATTGCTTTCCCAGGTATTATTATCATGGCTGCTTTAAAACCTTTGTCAGATAATACTAACATCTCTGCCACCTTTATTTTTACATTTGTTGATCGTTTTTTCTATAATTTGATCTTTCTGATTCTCATTATAATACATGGTTTTTGTTTTTTGTATTTTTTTTAAAAACCTGAATGTTTAAGAGATTCTGAGTCTTGTTTAAATGGCGTTCTCTGACACTGCTGTGGCAAGGGAGGGTACATGATGCCTTGTCATTGCAGATGAAGCAGAAGTACACTCAGCCTCCACTGACAGACACCTGGGAAGGGCGCTCTTTGTCACTGCTGTTCTCTGCTAACACTGCAGTTTGGTGACCTTGTTACCAGAGGACCTCATTACCAAATCCTGACTGTCCCATACTTCTGGCCTTGAAGGAGCGACTGTTACTCCCTGGTTAGGGCTGGAAATCCGTGTTCCCCACATGGTCTCTGCTGCCCGTGCACAGCGGGGTGGAGGGGAGCAAGACCTCTGTTGCTAGCTGGGTGCAGTGGCACGTGTTCTCCAGCTCCTGAGGAGGCTGAGGTAGGAGGGTCACTTGAGCCCACAAGTTGAGATACCAGCCTGGGCAACACAGCCAAAAAAAAAAAATCCTGTTCCTGACCAGTGGGAATGAAAGCCCTGGCTTGCTCCTTGGCCTTCTTTGTCACCCACCTGGTGGGGTGGTTGGGTTACCTCATTGCAGCCTTGGTGGAAGTCTAAGCTCCTCGCTCAGCTTTCTGTTAACACAGGTAGAACAGAGCAGTGTTGTATTTTCTGGGGTGTTTGGCTGGAGTAGAATGGTTATTGTCTAAAGGTTTTCTGCCTCGTCAGGCTGCTCTTCTGTGCACTTGGCTGGAGAGAGTAGCCATTTGTCTAGGCTTCTTTTGTCTGTAGCTATTGGTCTTTGGAGGCCGCTGGCTTCTTCAGCTTGTGCTGGGATTAAGGATTATTTTTTAACCACCATTTTACTAATTTTTTCTTTAGGAAAACTGAAAGAAGAAACTTTAGTAGTGGTCACAGTTTGGAATGGGAATTAGGGGAGGATTTTGTTTTTTAATCATGTCTCATGACACCTTTTTCCCTCTGTCCTGGGGATTTAACCCAGGGCCTTCACACTGAGCTGCATCCCCAGACATTTTAAAAAATTTTGTGTCAGGGTCTTGCTAAGTCACTAAGTTGTCCAGGCTGAGCTCAAACTTGTGATCCTCCTAGAGTGCTGGGGTTACATGCCTGTCTTACTCTTTTTTTTCCAAGCTGAAATAAAACTTGCAAATGTAACTGTGTGGCAGGCACAGTGCTACCCTGTGAGGAAGCTTTCTGTACTCCTCATTTTACATCATACTAAGGCTCAGAGGATTTATTCTCATCACCCATCATGGTGTGTGTCTTGGTTGCAGAGATCAGAAATGCACTCAAGCCACTTTATTTCCACTGCCCAACACCTGCTTTATAATAATTTCCATGATTCTCAATCTGAATTCTAGAGCAGAAATATCTGGCTCACTTTGGGTTAGGTTTTCACCCAGTCAAGTCAGTCATGACTAGAAATAGAGTCTCCTACACTCCATGGCCCTCTCAGCCCACCTTTCAGCAGGGCTGTGAGGAATGACAGGCTGGGCAGATCACCCATGTGTGTCTGCTGGACTGCCACGTGGTAAAATCTAAATTTGTTTATTGGGTTGAAGTATTGGGGAAATGTGATTAATGATTGGGATCAGGGGAGGTGACTAAAGTATGTCAGATTTATTATGACCTGATAGGAGTTTTATTTTATTGTTTACCTTGTTTTGAAATGAGTTAAAGTATTCTTATTTTGAAAAAAAAAATGCCATTCTCCTAAATTCATTTATGTGTGAAATAATAGTACTTTCTTCTGATAGGTTAATACTCAGATCCTACACAATAATCTTACTTATTTTTCAGGTTACAGAATACTTATATGCTAACAAAATGGCTTTCCGATACCCAGAACCTGAAGACAAGGCCAAATATGTTAAAGAAAGAATATGGCGAAGTGAATATGATTCCCTGTTGCCAGATATGTATGAGTGGCCAGAATCTGCATCAAGACCTCCTCCGATAACAGAATAGAAGCATCGCACTGATAAATACTTTCCTTACATCAGGGAACCCATTTTTTTTTTTTTTTAAACAAAAGAGAATATCTGTGTTTTATTCTTCCCCACTGCTTTTGTTGACTTACTTTTTTCCATGAATCTACATGTCTCTTGGGGTAGACGTGTTGACTCTCTTGAGGGGAACCAGCACCCTATCATCAAATAACCATAATGCTTCAGTCCTAGTCTGTAGCTCATTACCACATGCAAGAGAAGTAAAAAATACTTCTGTGGATGCCTTCACTTGCACTCCTGTTCATACTTGCCAAGGTATTTGTTATTTACTGTTACAGATGATAATCTTCCCTCACCGAAATTTACTTCTGTGGATTTTCAGTAGAAGCAAATTTTAACCAAACTCCAAAGAAAAATTATCAGTATTTAAAACTTTTTTTTAAAATATCTGCTTCGTTTTATCTTAATGCTTTGAAATTCCTTTATTGTAGACAGGAAAATTTTTCCCCACTTATTCTTTGGAACTAAATCAAGGTTTAACTATAACATTATGAGGAAATAATGGGAATTATATACTACTGCTGCCTTTAGAGAAGGAAAACAGTCATTTGCGACAGTATAAAATCAAATAAGTTATGTTTCACATCTGAACACGTTCTGTTTAATTATTGAGAATATACCATTATCCCAACAGTGATGCCCTTATTACTTGATACAATTTTGGGATTCCCCTATGATATATTCCTCTGAATGTTGTTAGTAGTGACAACTCTTTCTGTATTGAAGATGAATTTAGTACTTTTCAGAGTTGAGTGGGAAGGAATAAGTGTTCTGACAAGGAAATGCTGTTTTTAATCCTGTAAAATGGGTAATAATAACTGGCCTTTTAAAGAGACCAGTTTTGTTGTGTGGTATACACTGGAGATTTTAGGAGAAAATTTAAAAACATCTTAAGAAATAGTGTGACTATAGTATCTACCCATCACAGATGCTTTGAGAGGGCAAAACTTTTTTTTCCTTTCAGACTATGGATTAAACCCAGAGGTACTCCACCCTGAGCTACATGCTTAGCCGTTTATTTTTTTATTTTGAGACAGGCTCTTGCTGAGTTGTGATCCTCCTGAGCAGCTGGGATTACATGTCTGCTACCACACCCTGCAAGAGGATAAAACTTCTAAATGCTCCTTCTAGAATAGTAACAACAATAAAAAATTATCGATAGGTATATATCACTATACACATTATTTAATATTTCTCTGTAGGTAAAAGGAGCTTTTTGTTTTTCATCTTCTGCCTATTGAGATTGATTCAAAATAAATTTTGAATATAATTTATTATTTTAAGGATGCTTAGTGTGTACAGGGCCCTGGGTTTGATCCACAGGACCATCAGGGGGAAAAAAGTTTGAAATGGGATTACCATTTGGAATACTGAAAAACATAGTTGGTTAATTCATTTAAAAGATAAGTAAATTCAGAAGTCTGCCTCAAAAAACAAGAAATTAGGTCACAATTTGATTCTTTTAATTAAAGATGAAAGGTTTGTGTTTTTCATGTTATTTTTGTGACAATAAAATCACCCCTAACAATATTCTGTGTGAAATATGTACTTTATTTTAATATTGTAAATATAATTAGGAGCCTGGTTTTTACTTAGTGTTTATTAAAGGCAGGGACATATGCTGAATTAGTCTTTTCAAAAAGCTGCTTATGGGCCGGTGAGATGGCTCAGCGGCTTAAGCGCCTGCCCGGCAAGCGCAAGGGCCCGAGTTCGACTCCCGGATCCCACATACGAAAAAGGGGCCGGTGATATCGCTCAGCGGCACGGGCGCCTGCTGGCGCGCGAGGTCCTGAGGTCGACCCCCGGTACCCACACACAAAAAAAAAAAGCTGCTTATTTTTATTATTTACAAACTAGTATTTGAAGAAGTATCAATTATTGGCTATAAATTAAATTTACACCTTTTAATATTTAAGAATACAGGAGGCCATAATAGCATCAAATTGGAAGAGTAAACATTTGGGCTTTCCATAGGAACTTTTACCTAGGAAGAAGAAAATTATCTTGAAAAACAGTAATAGTTTCTCATTCTTTTGAATAAAGAAGAAATTCTATAAATTAATTTTCAGTAAGTATTTAGTAGGGAACAGTAAGGTACAATACATGTTTTCCTCATCTGTCACCACCACCAGTGTTGTGAAAGAAACTGGATAACTAATGAGGGAAGGTTTATTGACAATAATAAGGGAAAAAGTTTCTGATTGTGGTTAAAATATTTTTCAAAGATAGATTTTTTTTCTTTGTTTTTTTGGTCCAGTATTACAGATTGAACCCGGGCCCTTTGCACTGAGCTACATCCTCAGCCCTTTTTAATTTTTTATTTTGAGAGAGAGTCTCACTAAGTGGTCCAGGCTGGACTTGAACTTGGGATCCTCTTGCCTCAGCCTCCCGGTGTTCTGGGATTACTGGTGTGCGCCATCAAATCCAGCTGAGGATGGATTCTAAACCAGGAGGCTGCCTCAGAATCACTGTGAACTGTCTTTAAAATGGAGATGCCTCTGTTCCCTCTCCCTCTAGACCACCAGGGGCAGAGCCCTGTCAGGTGTATTTTCAGCTGGCTCCCAGGTGATTCTGACACACATGGCCCTTTCCCTCACAATCACTGCCTTAGAGTGGACAACAGAATCATCTGGAGATCTAACCCGTGCTGGTGCTGGTGCTGATGCAGGGGTCAGGGTGGGGCCTGAGAGTCTGTATTTCTGACAGTCTTCCCGGCAGTGCCTATGTTGTGCAGAGAACGTGCTGAGAAGTGTGCAGTGTTAGTGCTCCTGTAACTGCTTCAGTCTACATGAGCATGATCAACTGAGATTGTCTTTTACATAGAATACCTTTCTTCTGGTTCTCCTAGGTTTTTACAGGATGTTAACAATATAGAACTTGTAAACAAATTTTTCTGAAAATACATAAAATACTAGAATACTATTTGACTCCACAGATTTGTAGCAAAGGTAAGTGAAATCTAGCAACCGATACTTATTTGTAAAAGCTTATCAAATGGACATGTGGGGGGGTTCTACTTTATTATTCTCTAATGACAGTACTGCCTTATATTTTGTTCTTTCTCAGTTATCAGCCTCTGGAGAAATAGGGTTTTAATTTTGGCAAAAGATTTGCTAATGAATTAAGACTGACTGTAATGATTATTAAGGAGTGTGGAGCATTAGTTGTTCCCAGATAACAGAAAGCCCAAAGGAGATGGAAGGAGTGAGGAAAGCCTTCCTTAGAAAAAAGACCTCATCCAAAGGCTCCTAGTGCTTTTTTCTCAATCCCATTCAGAATCCTCTAGGATAAATATTAGTTTTTTTGAGACAAGGTCTCACTATGTAGTTCAGGCTGTCCTTGAACTCACTATGTACCCCAGGCTGACCTTGAACTTTTGGCGATCCTCCTGCCTCAGCCTCCCACATACTAGGATTACAGGCGTGCGCCACCACACCTGGCTCTAGGATAAATTTTTCACATTCACATAACTTCAGTATTCTGTTGAATTCACCAAAATGAAATCAGCTCTGTTGGGTAGGCAATAGTTGACAAGATTAATATACGTCTCGAAGCTCTTTACTGGGATTCCATTTAAAGGGAAGTTCTGGAGAATGGAATAGCACTATATTGCCATCCAAAATAAGACCACCTGTGTTCAGGTGCAGGCACACTGCTGACTCTAGAACATGGCACAATTCATTACCTACTTTGGCTCTCAATTAATTTACAACTTACACTTTATACATATAAATGTTAAAAGCTCTTCTGCGGATGAGCTATATAACATCCTTTGTATTTTAAATATTCAAGATAATTCAGCTACAGAAAACTTGCTCATCTGAAGTCAGGATAAGATTTTTTTCTTTGAGACTGGGTCTCACTAAGTACTTCAGGCTATCCTTGAACTCACTGTGTAGCCCAGGGTGGCCTCGAACTCGAGGTGATCCTCCTGCCTCAGCCTCATACGTGCTGGGATTACAGGCGTGTGCCACCACGCCCAGCTTCTGGTAAGATTTTTTTTTTTAAATGTAAGCAAAAAATTTTCAAATTTCAATAAATTTAGGCAGGCCTACATAGGACATGAGTCTTTTGTTGGGAGCTACTTAGATAAACTAGTGCTTATATTTTAAAACATTAATTATTCCCCTCTCTTAGGTAAGGGTTTATAAACTTGTACTTGTTAGTTTTCAACATTTTAAGTATTGGATGCATCCATAAAGAATTTGGTTTTGAATTTGGTAAGTTACACCGAAGAGTCTCAGTAGCTAGTTTGCTAACATCTTTTGATTTAGTAGTTTTTATATACCCACCAACTGCTATCACTTTTGTGTAAACAAGTTTCAATAGTACTAATAATACTTGTGAATCCACGTGTCAATGTGCATTTGTATTATAAGATATATTCTAGAGGATACTTATTGTATTATATGCATAGACATCCTCCATTAAAAGGTGAGAACAATTAGAATGTACTAATATAAATCTTGTTTTGAATAAGGAATTGCTAGAGACCTGTTTTAGCTAACTGTTTGACAAAACTTCCACCCACTGTTTAATTATACTTTGTCTAATGGCCTTTAGAATTAAAACTGTATTTTTGCAATTGATATTTTTTGTGTTCCTTTGGGTAACACTTCAAGAATTGTTGACATTAAGAAAAAAAATAAAAATAAAGCCACACTTAGCCTTTCTGACCTTTGCATTTAAGATAAAGTGATGGATTGCCTAGTCTTGTAATTGCTTGTGGGAATACTAGTTTAAGTGGAATGCCTTGGATAGAGCGTATACTAGATTGACTTCTTATACATGGTCCAAGGAACAATCTTAAAAACATCGTAATTATGTGAATTATTTTTCCCTTTTGTGATATATTGTAATCAGATGTGTGTTCTTGTATTTTCTTAGTAAAATTTCCTATGCATAAAAAATGCTTGATGACTGTGGGTTTTTTGTTTGTTTGTTTTGCTTTCTTAAAACAGGCTCTCACTTCGTAGTCCACGCTGGCCTCAGCCTTGTGATCCTCCTGCCTCTGCCTCCTGAGTTCTGACGTTACAGCTTATGCCACCGTGCCGAGTTACTGACCTGGTTTTTAAAGGCTGCTGTATACAGGACACTTTTAAAACTCTGGTGTTATCCTAAACCATAAGACACATACTCCAGAATCCTTGACTCTTCGGGAGTTTATTGTTAGACTTCAGTTCACACATTGCTCCCCATCTCTTTACTTCCATTTGTTCAGCTTTCTACTCTCTCTCCTTATTTCTGTAGTAAAGGAATTATTTCTGCCTGCACACACACATACACATGCACTTACACCAAAACTGTGATGTTAAAATGGTAGATCGGGAAAGACTGCTGATTCTGTGATCGATGTGGGGGAACGATGTTACAGATAATGCCTACTGAGTGCTTGCTTCAAGCCAAACACTATTCCAGGAACCTGGTACATATTTATTCATTTAAACTTCACAATATCCTTAAAAGATGTGGGTACTATTTCCCCTATTCACAGATGTAGCATCTTAGGCACAAGGATTAGGGTCATGTAGGTACTAAAATGGCAATGCCAGAATTCAGACTTCCCCCGCCATGGTCCGACCAAACCTCAGTCCTGTTTAAACTAGACTCCACAAATCTGACCGACAGCCCGTACAGCAGAGCAAGACTGCAGAAAACTGCAGTCACGGGCCGGTGAGATGGCTCAGCGGCTTAAGCGCCTGCCCGGCAAGCGCAAGGGCCCGAGTTCGACTCCCGGATCCCACATACGAAAAAGGGGCCGGTGATATCGCTCAGCGGCACGGGCGCCTGCTGGCGCACGAGGTCCTGAGGTCGACCCCTGGTACCCACAAAAAAAAAAAAAAGAAAACTGCAGTCACGGTGTCTGTCTCACTTGGTAGTTGGTTATAATCACTTCCTGCTGCCTGGCATTTCCCTGTCTGCCAAATCTGATACCTTTCCACTGTCAAATCTGGCTTCTGCACCCTCACACTCATCGGGCCTGCTTCCAACTTCACAGAGAAAACAATCGGAAGAGAACATCCGCAGGCTCCTGCCCCCATCCATCCAGGCGCCTTGAGAAAGTGAAAAGCAACATCTGACACCAAGAGCCAGACCTGCTATAGGTGAAGGCCAGTTTAGAACCTGACCTGGCCTTAGTATTTTGTTGAATATAAACCACTTCACAGAACATCAACATCGGATAAGGCTACTCTGACCAAGATGGATCCAGATAAAAACGGCCACTCTGTAATCACGTCTGTATGTAGATAAAACGTGAGCACTGTCTAAACCGCAAAAGGGACCAAACACCCCTTCCCCCAAAATCCTGGCCCCTGTGATTAACTGCTGACTACTGTAGTTCCTGACTCATGAGTCTACACTCCCTGTAGAGAAGTTTTACTGAGGCTACCAGCCACAAAGTTGTCTCTACTTCCCAACACCCTCAATCCAGAGTAAACTTCAGCTTCCACAGTCCTCTGCAAAATCATCCAGCCAAACACAAAACCTGCCAGAGGTATTCTAACCCCTCTCTTCCTGAGATACCCCAACTTTGTGTACTATATGTGTGTCCTTCCTCACTGCAGTGATAAACCCAACTTGGTCAGCTATAGGTGTGCTCCTGAGGGTCTTTGGAGGGAATCAACCTGCATCTGCACCCACATGCCTAAGAATCAACTATGCTTGCATCAATTAGGGCCAACCTACACCTCGGCCATCAGGCCCTACTTACTCTCTCAACTCAAGGGCTTTGCCCCCTCAATTCTCCCTTCTCACCACCATTGATTCTTCCTATACCAGTTTATTAGCATCGGCATGCAAGCATCTGTTATTTGTCTCACCCTTAAGGAATCTTTCTTCTTTTGAAACGGTTTTTCTCTGCAGTTCAGGCTGGCTTTGAACTCACTATGTACCCCATGCTGGCCTCAAACTTTCGCAATCCACCTGCCTCAGCCTCCTGAGTGCTGGAATTACAGGCGTGTGCTACCACACCCAGCCCTTAAGGACTCTTGGCTCCTCTTCCCCTCCAGCTTTTGTTCTAAGTCACTATCCTTCAAAGCAAAATTGTTCTGTATTTACTCTGTGCTTCCTAACTTCAATTTCTCACCTTCCACTCTCTCTTGAACTCATTTTTAGTGAGACCTTCAAATCCACCCTCCATTGAGACCTATACATTGCCAAACTCGATGTTAAATTTACATGTTACTAGACCCATAAACATCATTTGACACAACTGACCATTTCCTCCTCTTTTTTATTTTGTGTGTGTTTGTCTGTTTAGTAGATATGATTCCAAAGTTACAGTGAGGTTGCAGGAATAATACCAGGAACTTCCAAATGCCTTTACCCAAATGAACTGATTATATTTTGCTCCATTTGTTTCACCATTCATTCCTTCTCTCCCAGCTTCTCACTCTATATACATAAAGGTTTATTTTCTGAATGACGTGAAGATTAAGCACCTGATGTACACACCAAACAATTTCACAACTCTCCATTTGCTGCCCCTCTGCTGGGAAGACTCCAGAGTTCATGGCTTATTTCTGCACCTCCTGCAGGCTTTTGCTCAAATGTCCCATCAGTAAGGCTTTTTCTAACTCACCTTTAAAAATTACAGCCCAAGCCAGGCATGTGGGCCCACACTTGTGATCCCAGCACTTTGGGAAGCTGGGGCATAGTGATGGAAAGTTCAAGCCTAGCCTGGGCAACTTAGCAATTTAAACTTAGCAAGACCCTCTCTCAAAAAAATAAAAAAGGCTGGGGATACAGCTCAGCATGAAGATCCTGGGTTCAATCCCTAGGACCAGAAAAAAAAATTGCAGCCCAAATTTCCCAGCACCCTCTCTTCCCTACTAATTTTTCTCCATAGACCTTAATATGTGATATTAGGTATTTTGTTTCTTGCCTCTCCCCAATATAACATGAAATCCATGAAGACAAGGTTATTAACAGAAAAAACAAACTATCGACTCAGTTTTCCCCACTATAGTCTCACAATACACTTCCGACATCGTGTGTGTGTGGGAGGGGTTCCTTCAACCCCAGGCAAGCGATAATGCAGCTCTGAGCCCATTTGAATTCTGACACTGTCTCTAAGTAGAGATCCCACAACTGAGGGTTCAGTCTCCAAGACTGCTCCCCCTTAGGTGCCAATCACAAGCCCCAGATTGTTTTACCTGTGCATCCCCCCAACTGGTTATCAAACTGGGTTCCCACAACCTCCCCTCTCAGGTTTGATTAGGTCATTTGAGAGACTTACAGAACTCAGGGACACATTCACTGGTTTATTATGAAGGATATGGCAAAGGACAGAGATGAAAAGATGCACAGGGTGAGTTCTGCGGGAAGAGGCATAGAGCTCTCAAGGCCCCTCTAGGTGCCATCCTCCAGCACACTCCACGTGCTCAGCTCTCCACAACCTCTCCAAATCTTGTCCTCTGGGTTTTTATGGAGGCTCTATTACAGAGGCATGATTGATTAAATCACTGGGTGGGGGTTTAACTCAATCTGCAGCCTGTCCCCTCTCTCCAGAACTTGGGATGGGACGGTGGGACTGAAAGTTCTAACGTTCTAAACTTGCCTTGGTCTTTCCCGTGATCAGTCCCCATCCTGAAGCTACCAGGTGCTGCAGCCACTGGTCAACTCATTAGCATACAAAAAAAAAAATAAATCTTAGCTCAGTGGCACAGTGCCTGCCTGGCAAGCGCGAGGTCCAGAGTTGGATTCCTGGTACCAAAAAAAAAAGTCTTACCACTTTGAAGATTCCAAGTGATAAACAGGGAAGAAGGCCAAATACGTATTTTCAATATCACACCTATTTTGTTTAGTTTTTTACCCCCGGCACCTAAAACAGTGTTCAGCTCATTATTTGCTGAAAGAAAACATTTTTCATCTGGAAATTTATGAATAGCCTCTAGAAGTCCATGAATCCCCTGATATATTATATGAGACTCTGTGTGTGCCTCTTTCTGGCAGGGAAAGGGCCAGTCATCTTTATCAGATTTTCTAAGAGGGGTAAGAACAACTATACGACACTATTTTTAACTAGCCCACCATGCTTCTTATTGGAAGGCTTGGTGCGGTAAAATACAGGCCCCAACTTTCCCCTAGGCTGACTTAGGTAGACCAACCAATACAGGCTTTCTATCACCTGCCAAAGCAACTACACAGACATGTCAGCAAGGAGGGTGGTGGCTCAGCACCTCCTTCTCTAAACAGTTACTGCTCTGTTTTTGGATACTAAACAATATGACCTCAAATACCATCTGCTCTGTGTCTAAACTGAATGGAAGGTAACTTTCAACACAAATAATTTTCTTTCTCAAGGTGGTCTAAAAATTACACTCAAAACATCACAGGTGTAGCAACCATGAAAATGTGCCTTTTCCATCTCTGACTGCTGGGAGACAACTGACTACCTGCCCAATTGCAGAGCTCTGAAATCCATCATCACATGGATGGAGAAGCCATGTCTCCTGCTGGCTGCAACTTAGGGCAGCAGGGATCATACACAGCAGGCCCATTCCTGGGGGCCCCCAGGACTTCCTGAAAGATAACTTGAGCCCAAGGCCTCCCCTTTGGCCTTCCTGAGCTCAGATCTGTGCTTTAATCTAAGATGACTTGTTACATGACATTTCTTCCTGCTTTCCTCCACTTTGGACCACACCTGTCACGTGGTCCAAGGGCTCTCATAGTCTTACTGGCTCCCTTCCCACTCTCACAGGCATTTCCCCTAATGCATTACTAGCAGGTTTAATCTTATCTGTCTGCTTCTTGGAAGACCTGCACTAGCACAGCAGGTGACTCAGGATGTAGGTCTGTAGAATACAAACCCTGAAATTATGAGCTACTTGGTGAGGTGGACTTTCTGGATTTTCTGATAGTCCCCCCCCCACCCCCGCAACATACCATTCTAACTCCAAACCAGACTGTGAAATAACCTACACCAATTTGGACACATACCCTCATGAAGTACTTTCTGCTCAATAATAGTACCAGAGAGGTTTGAGGTGGCCTGAGGATTAGCTGTGCCCCACAACCTTACTACAAGGTTTTAACGAGCCAAATTCTGCCATACATGCATTCAGCCAGCAAAAATTGGATTAATAAGCAGCCACAAAACAATTCATACTACTCTACTGACTTAGTCCGCTGCCATACCAAAATACCAGAGACTGAGCGGCTTAAACACAGCACATTATTTTCCCACAGTTTTAGAG
Source organism: Erethizon dorsatum (assembly GCA_028451465.1). NCBI lineage: Eukaryota > Metazoa > Chordata > Mammalia > Rodentia > Erethizontidae > Erethizon > Erethizon dorsatum. Next base: position 28,034,508 of record CM051829.1, on the reverse strand, counting down.
GCTGAAACTCGAAGAGGGTTTCTGGCAAGGGCTCTCTTCCTGGCTTGTACAACAGCCCTCCCTTATTCCCAGGAGGATACATTCCCAGACCCCCAGTGGATGCCTGAAATTGTGGATAGTACTGAAATACACACAAACACACACACACGTTCTTCCCTATGTGCCCTGCAGCACTGCCACGTAGTACCAGCGTTAATTTGTCCTTCCATTCATGTTTTATGTTCTGTGCTTCCTTTGCCGTACTACTCTGGTGCTTTGGAGGCCATCATTAGGTAAAATAGTTACTTAAACCCAAGCACCGTGATACCATGACAGTTAACCTGACAACTGAGTGAGTAACCTACAGATAGCATATACAGCACAGACACACTGGACAAAGTGATGACTCACATCACAAGGAGGATGGAGCAACACAGCACAAAATTTCACACTACTCTGAATGGGTTGCCATATAAGCTCATGAATTGTTTACTTCTGGAGTTTTCCATTTCGCCAGGCATGGTGGTGCACGCCTGTAATCCCAGCACTTGGGAGGCTGAGGCAGGAAGACTGCCTCCAGTTCGAGGTCAGCCTGGGCTACATAGTGAGTTCAAGGCCAGCCTAAATTACATAGTGAGACCCTGTCTCAAAAAACCAAAACAAAAACAAACAAAATAGAATTTTCCATTTCATATTTTTGCTATCTTCCTGCCTCAGCCTTCTAAGTAGCTGTAATTACAGGTATGTGCCATTGTACCCAGCTCTTTGTGTTTTGTTTTTGAAGTGCTGGGGATTGAATCCAGGGCCTCCTGCATACTAGGTAAACCCTCTATCTACCATTGACCTATTCCACCCCAGCATATTTTCCTATTCTTAACCACTCTTTTCTTCTTTCTCATTTGTCCCTCATATTGTTAGTTGATTGCTTCCTGATATACCTTTGCCCAGCCTTAGTGTAAGGTCTATGACATTTAAAAATTTTTCTCAGCACCAAAACTAATACTATACGCAAAGCTGGAATTCAATTAATACTTCAATAAATAAGCCTTTGAAGAGCCCAAAAAGGAGACCAATTGGTGTTTTTTGAATGAAGTACAGGGTGGGGGGATAGGGCTCCTCGATCCTTTTCTTCTGGTAGTTTCAAAAACTTCCACCCTAGGCGCAGGGATATAGCTTAGTGGCACAGCGCCTGCCTGGCAAGCTCGATTCCCCATACCAAAAAAAAAACCTTCCACTCCATCTGAACCTGGTAGTGCACACCTATAATCCCGGGTACTGTACTGTGGAGGCTGAGGCAGGAGTATAACACGACTGAAGGCAGCAATCCCAGCTACTCTGGACGCCGAGGTAAGAGGACAGCAAGTTTAAGGGAAGCTAGGCCCTGTCTCCAGATAAAATATAGAAAGGGCTGGCGATGCAGCACAGTGATAGAGCACCCCTAATTCAACCCCCTGTATCACAGAACAACCAAAAACGAAACAACAACAAATCTCTAAAAAGAGTATTAAAAAATTCCCACTGCTATTGCTCTTCCCCTCCTTGTGTTTTGTAATCACTACTTGCTGTTTCACTTTCCCGTCCGATTGCTAAGAGAACACGTCCGAAAGGCTTGGGGCGAACGCAGCACACTGAGTTTCAGACTTCAAGCAAACGGGACAGTGAATCCTTGGGAAGACGGAATGGAAATAGGGGCCGGAGCTCCTCAAGACACATGGTCACGCTGGTAATGAACTGGTCCAAAGGCCCCTGACTTTTCCTCTTAAGGTAGCACAAGTTTAAACTTTCAGGTTTAGAGGGTGAAAGAGTCATCCCAAGCAAATATATAAAAATACACAAACACATGCCTGAGCAAAACAGCACGAAGACCATTTCTGACTGAAAACATGACAGGGAAAACAGAACATCTTACAGCGACCTGGGAAGGAGGTCGGTATCCGCAGGAATTTTCTCGGCGACCCCCCGCCCCACCCCGAGAGTCAAGAAGCGCCTGGAGCCCGGCCCAGGATGGGCGCCACCGAGCGCGGACCTCCCGCGCGTCCTAGAGCGGCCGCGCTGGACGCAGCCGGCGGCGCACTTCCGCCTGCGCGCATCGCCGCCCCGCGGAGTGCTGGGCCTTGGAGCGGGCCTGTGTCTCGCTCGGCTCCTACCCCGGCCTCGGGGAGAGGGTGAGTGGGGCAGGGCGTGCCGGAGGGGGGCGGGCGCGCTTCCTCGAGTTGCCTCGTCTTGGCCCGGCCTGGCCCGGCCTGGCCCGGCCCAGTTCTGCGCGGAGAAGCCAGGCCCGGGAGTGAGGACGCGTCTCGACCACCGCCTCGGGCCGCAGCCTCGGCCGCCCGGCGCTGATACCGCCGCCCACCTATCCTTTTACTGAAGTGACACCGTCTCCTAGGCCATCCCAGGCTCGCTGGTGGCCGGAGGCCTGGCCTCCGGCCCTGGCTGTGCTTAGCCTTTCACTCTCTCCCTCTGGCCCGGGTTCTTGCAGCTCTAAAATGGAGGAGGGCGGTATCTGCCTAACCTGCACTACGGAGTGATTGCAGGGTTGGTGCTGTCTGCCTGAAAATGAAAACTAAGGAGCGCTGGTTCAGGCAGCCGTAAGAATCGCTTGGGAAGCCTTCTAAAGGCTGAGGCCCCGCGTCGCCGCGTCATTTGTTATCTGCGCCCAGGACCCAGAACCACGGGCCCAGCGTGTCAAGTGACAACGTTGTGATCACGACCGGAGTGTGCACTTCGTGGAGGGGGGATTACAGTCTTGAAAACCCGAACAGCTGTTTCTTTTTGTCCAAGAAGACAGGGACCTAATCTGGTTTGCTCGTTTTTAATTCCTGATATCTAGAATGTGCATGTCCAACGTGCACCATTGATTAAATAATTTCTGATTACTTCCTGACCCAGTGGAGGGTGTTATTTGGTTTGTTTTGAAACTTTTTTATTGTGGGAATTTTCAAACATACATGAAAATAGAAAAGTGTATTGAACTCCCTACTCAGTCACTCCTGTTTCATCTATAACTCTCACCTCCACAGTATTATTTTAAAGCAAATCTGAAATGTACTATTACTCTGCTAAGTACTTGTTTATGTTTATAAAACATAACCCCGTTTTTAAACAGAAATCTATTATCATCCAATTAGCATTTCCTATTGTCATCTTTCCAGTCAATGTGTACATTTCTCCAGTTGTCTCTTCCCTGTCTCCCCTTTATCATTTGGCCAAATCAAGACACATACAAACTACACGTTACTTTCTGTTGGTACCTCCTAAATCTCCTTTAATCCCCCCCTTTTTTTTTTTTTTGGTGGGTACCGGGGGTCGACCTCAGGACCTCACGCGCCAGCAGGCACCTGTGCCGCTGAGCGATATCACCGGCCCAAATCCCCCATTTTTTTTCCTTTTACTTGTTGAAAAAAAAAGTCATTTGTCCTATAAAGTTTCCTACAGCCTGGATATTGTTTTTTCCATTCCTGGAATTCCTTTAGTAACTGGTATTCCATTCATTAGATTCCTTTAATAAACTGGTATTTAGTCTTTTTCAGGTTCTGTTTACATTTTTTGACAAGAAAACTTCCTAAAGGCTTACTGTATATTTCATTTGCCTCATCAGGAGTTAGACAAGATTTTGTTTCTCTTTGTGGGCCTTTTTTGTACAAATTGCACTACAGGGTAACCAAATAATTGACCAGGGAATTATAGTGAGATGCCAGCTAATAACTGCAGAAGGAAAAGAATGAGAAAATATCACCCTAATGAAATAATGGATCCTGGCAGTGACCACTAGTAGATATTAACATCAGGAAAAGAGAGACAGCCAGATGATGTGTGCCTCCTGATGGAAATACCTCATATCAATATTGAGATTTCTTGGGTAGTTGGGGGGAAGGTGGGGATATAGAGGAGTCAGGATTGCCCATGAGTTGTTAATTGCTGAAGCTCCATGATGTGGTGTGTGGCAACGCATTATACTGACCTACCTACTTCTATAGGTGTTGGGAATTTTTCTTAAAGTATTAAAAAAAAAAAAAAAAAAAAGATTAACTCATTAAATTCAGGTCAGGGTCAGTTTGTCACTAAATGGTTCTTTTTGTTTTTGTATGGTACTGGCGATTGAACTCAGGGTCTTTTGCACTTAGCTAAATCCCTAACCCTTTTTTATTTTTTATTTTGAGATAGGGTCTCACTAAGTAGATAAATTGCCCTGGCTGGGCTGAAACTTGCAATATTCCTGCTTCAGCTTCCCATTTTGCTAAGATTACAGGCTTGTGCCAGCATACCCAGTTTCTTAAATCTGATTCCACGTTAGAATTACAGGGAAAGGATCCCTTTTTCCTTCTTACTAAAATATCAAAGCACATTTCTAACAATTCCTGTTTAATTGTTTTTGAATAAGAGCCTGATCACTGATATGTTTTAAAATCTTTCCAGGTAATCCTGATCTACTCCCAGAGTTCAGTATTACTAGTCTATTTGTTAGGGCTTGGAAAGTGGTCTTTATTATTGCTTTCTAAAATATCCTTTAGAACAACAGGGCTTGCAAAATGATTACATTCTGTTATTCCTTCTGCATTTTATTAGCCTTTAAGTTCTAACTTTCTACATTGTGTTTATTCTCACCTCTTGCAAACTGCAGTCCACTAGGGAACCCTCTGGAAATTAAGCTGCTTGTGAGAGGAAGAGTTGGTCTTCGAGGTGAAGATGTGGAATAAAACATTGAAGGGACACCAGCAGAAACCTCATGTCTTTGGATTGGTATAAGACATACCACTTTGTGTGTGAGGAATATGTGAGACAAGGGAAGTAGGGAGCCGACTTATCCAAAATAGGGATTAGGTCATGTGTAATTAGAAAAGCATATTTGGCCTTGTGACACATTCTTTAAAAATCATTGGTATTAAATATAAAATTAAATACTATACATTACAACTGAAAGAATACAAAGGTTAAGGGCCTATAATCCCAGCATTCAGGAGGCCGAGGCAGGAGGATCGCTGTGAGTTCAAAGCCAGCCTGAATTGCATAGTGAAGTCCTGTCTCAAAAAGACAAAAAAACAAAAACAACAACAACAAAGCACTAATGATTCCTGTCCTGCCCCTCCCCAGCACCCTAGTCACCGCAGAAATAATCAGTCTGACGGTATGGTACGTGCGCTTCCACAGCAGACTTATAATAAGTGTAGGGGTTTGGAGCATTGTTATGAAGATGAGACCATACCGTAGCCACCTGTAACTTCTCATTGTCATCCTTCTAGGACAGTCGTTACAGACCTGAGTAATACAGAATAGTTAATAGTTAATAGAAAAAATAATAGGAATGTACAATAAACTGTTCAGCCATTTCCCTAGGGATATATATTTAGATTGCTTCAATATTTTAGTTACCTAAAAGCACCACAGTAAACATTATCGTACCTAGATCCTTTATTTCTATAGGGTGGAGTCCCAAAAATAGGACTTCTGGGTTTGTTATCAACAGCACTATTGTTATTGATAACACTTATTGCCAAATAATTCTCCCAAAGCATAATAGTAATTCTTACCTCCATGATCAGTAACTTACGGAGCACCCATTTACTCATTTCCCTTCATCTTGAGTAGCACTGGCTAGCATTCCTTCATTGCTCTTTGCCAGCTGATGTGTAGAAAATGGTGTCTCTTTTTTCTCTTTAATTTGCATTTCTACTAACTACCTGGAGACTGAGCACTTTTCATGCTTTTGGCCATTTGAATTTCTTCTGTGATTCTGGCGTATGTCCTTTGCCTATTTTTCTTTACCATCAGTATTTTTGGTTTTTTTTTAAGTGCATTTGCACAAACTTTTAAATTTTATATGTGTGTGTGTATTCATTTATTCTTTAGATAGAATCTCACCGTATAGTTTAGGCTGGATTTGAACACACTATGTAGCCCAGGTTCCTCAAACTCAGGCCTTCCACCTGCCTCAGCCTCCTAAGTGCTGGGATTACAGGCATGGGCCACCATGCCTAGCTTACACAAACTTTTTTAAGGAGCATTGGCCTCTTGTCATAAGTGGTGCAAATTTTTTTCCAGTCATTTTATGGTTCTTTGACTTTATGAATCTTTGATATATAAAAGTAATAATATAGGGCCGGTGAGACGGCTCAGCGGCTTAAGCGCCTGCCTTGCAAGCGCGAGGGCCCGAGTTCGACTCCCGGATCCCACATACGAAAAAGGGGCGGTGATATCGCTCAGAGGCACGGGTGCCTGTTGGCGCGTGAGGTCCTGGGGTAGACCCCCCGGTACCCACAAAAAAAAAAAAAAAAAAAAAAAAAAAAAAAGTAATAATATAAACATCAAATGAAAATTATGTTTTTAAATTTTCTGGGCTTCTTGCCTTGACAATAAGGGCTTTCCCATCTCCAAAGTTACGTACATACTCTCCTGATATTTTGTGCTTGCAGTGTTTGGAATTGAATCCAGGGATAGGCAAGGGTTGTACCACTGAGCTATAGCCACCCACCCTCTCCTAATTCTTCAAAACATATTTTATTGGATTTTTACATTTAAATTTCTAACCCAAGACTGCGCGGTAACACACTAATCCCAACATTTGGGAAGCTCAGGCAGGAGGATTGCCTTGAGTTTGAGGCTAGCCTGGGCTACATAGTAAATTCAGAGCCAACCTGAACTACATAGCAAAACCCTGTCTCAATAAATAAATAAATTTCTAACCCATGTGCAGTGAATTTTTATATACAATATAAAATGGGGCCTTGCTTTATTTTGCTTTTTCTTTCTGCAAAAACAGCCAATTATGTCAGTACTGTTCAATAAATAAACCATCCTTTCACACCTTGTTATGTACTGATTTCTTATGTATCAGTTTATTTCTGGACTTTCCCTTTTACCTGTTGATTCTTTTGTATGTTTATGTTATATCCAGCTCTGTCAAATTTTCTAACTATAGTAGTTTTCCTAAATACTGTTTTCTTCCTTGCCATCAATGTAGACCAATGTAGATCATCTAGAACTGGTTATGTGTAAATTTCACTTCGTTTTCACTTACTCTGCTTGACATATCCCCCATTGTAGAAGTATATTAGAGATGGCAGGTGTGTCCAGAAATAGTGAAAGGAATAGTGCCAGGAGTTGGCAGAAATCTGCACATTGAACAGGTTATTGCCGATCACTTAAAATCGCAGTGCCCTAACCAGTCATGAGAGGAATGAGACATTTGCTCAGCATTACTATGAAGTAGCATTATTGTGGGCTGTCACGGAGCATGATCGTTTAGAGGAAGGGTTGATCACTGTGCACCATTCAGTAAACATAATTAAATCCCATCTCTTGCCCAGTACCTCAGCTAAAATTATTGTTTTGTGTTTATTTTAAATTAATCAGTGGAAGATACAGAGAGTTTTCGTATGACTTCTCACCCCTCAACTCCCAGTTTCTCCTGTGTTAATGTCTTCCAGTGAGGTGGTGCATTTACTGCAGTTGGTAAGCCAATATGACACACTGTTATTAACTAAATTTGACTTAGTTCTTTGTGTTGTACATTCTGTGTATAGCTGACCAATGTATGATGGTGTGTCTATACTTACTGCATCATACAGAGTAGTTTCGATGCCCCCTGAAATCCTGCGTTCCACCAAGTAATCCTTCCTTCCTTTCCCTGTATTACTGATGGACACTGATCTTTTTAGTACCTGTATATACATTTGCCTTTTGGAGAATGTTATATACTTGGGATTCGATTATAGTTTTTGTTTGTTTCTTGTTTTGTGGTGCTAGGGATTAAACCTAGAGCTTCACACATCTTAGGCAAGTGCTTTACCTCTAGCCCCTCAACTAGTTTTTGATTGTGTGTGTGTGTGTCTGCAATCATACAAGGTTTTGTGACTTGTAATTTTACCCAGTTAAGAGTTATAATAAGGGCTGGGGGTTAGCTTAGTGCTACCGTGCTTGCCTGGCATACATGAGGCCCTGGTTTCTATCTCCCAACATTGAAAAAAAAAAAAAAAGCTATAACTAAAAATAATTAGGAATTGGGAGGCACAGATCAGTGGTAGAGCACATGTTTAGCAAGTGCAAGGCCTTAGGTTCAAAACCTGGCACCAAAAATAACAGTAAGTCACATAAGAACATGTTTGTTTTTATTACAGTGATTTGAAATAATCCCTAGGTGATCCTTCTGTTGCAGAGTAGAAGATGTCTATGGATGTGACATTTCTTGGGACGGGTGCAGCATATCCATCCCCAACCCGGGGTGCTTCTGCCCTGGTCCTTCGGTGTGAGGGTGAGTGCTGGCTCTTTGACTGTGGGGAAGGAACACAGACACAGCTTATGAAAAGCCAGCTGAAAGCAGGTTAGTGCACATTCAGCTCTCTCTTTTGTTTTGCTTCAGTTTCTTGGCTCTCCTGGGGCCTGTTGTTCAGAAACAGCCCTGACAGTTGCATCCCACTTCGGTGTTAGAGCCCTGGCAAGACTTAGAAGGCCCTCAGGCATCCAGCCATGCCTCCTGAACTTCGTGTACTTGTTTATTTGCTTTTCATTCATTCTGTAAATGTTGAGAGCTAGGATTTCTGTAGGCTTAAGGGTGGAGGATGGGGGAGGGGATACATCAGGCATATTGGATGGACACCGCTCCAGCAAGGGAGCAGTGGCTGTATTTCCACAGAAGAGAGTGGTCATAAGAGGATGTAGGTGTTTAAAGGAGGGAGGCACTCTTTTCCACTTGGGGTTATTGGGTTAGGCATCTCAGAGAAGTTGACTGTTGAGGGGAAGGAAGAATTCCCGGGCCGAGAGGAAAACTGCGGTCAGAGGAATGCAGTAAGCCGAGGCCAGCACCTGGAAGCCAGAGAAGTGAGTAGTGCAGTCTCAGCCCGGATTTGCAGAGCTGGGTTTCAGTCCCAGAATGTCTGTCTTGTGACCTTAGCAGATCAGCAAACTTAAACTTTACTTTCCTTGTCCAGAAAATGGAGGTGAAAACTCTATTTAGAAGGGATGTTATGAGAATTATCTGTAATATATTAATTCCTCTTTTGTGTGGTTGCCTCCTTTAATCAGTTAAATGTTAGCTCAAAGGCCACCTCCTCAGAGACTTTCCTGAACCTGTTGGGTTAAGTAGTCCTTCCCTCACCCCATTCTATTATTTCATCCTATTTTTATTGATTCCTTACCATCATCAGTGTCTGTAATTATGTTAAATAGTTTGCTTCTGTGTTCTCTCTCTCTCTGTACAGTGAAGGAAGTTCAGCTATCACTTACATAGTTAGTAGAGGCCTAGTACATACCTGTTCAGCTTGTGAATGGGTAAGATGATGAGCAACTTTGTACAGTGCCTGTTACTTTTTCGGTCTTGATAAAAAAGTAGTTACTGTGGTTATTCCTACAGCTCATCATTGGGCGTATCACTTGATGTCCAAAGAAAAGATACTTCCAGTATCCCAAAGTCTCTTGCTCTAGTGATGGAAACTGACATGCAGGCAGTCCTGAAGCATGTAATATACTAAGTAGAACAGTGGGGGTATTTTCGAAGTACTTTTGGAGCACAGAGGAGGGGGCACTAACTGGTAGAGCATGTGCTTAACATGTGCAAGGTCCTTTGTTCAGTCCCCAGCACCAAAAACAGAGACAACAAAACAAAATGATTATAAAACAATTGTTAAAAGTATTATAAAAGCATGATTTTAATATGATTATAAAAATTTTTATGTGGGGCTGGAGGTGTAGCTTAATGCTGAAATGTGTATTTAGAGCATGTGTGAAAACCTGAGTTTGATTCCAGCACAAAAAAAAAAGAGCAAGAGAGATTTGTATAAATCATTTAAATGATTTCAAAATGATTATAATGCTTATTGTGGAGGTTAGAACAAAACAGAAAAGTATAAATAAATAAGAACCCCCAAGTTCTCTTCCCGTAGGTGAACTTTCTGTACATATAGATATGGTAATGGTATGGCTGTATTTGTGTGCGTGGTGTGTATGTAGGTGTAGTTTTGCATAAGTGGATTCACACTATACTGGCATAACCTGCTTTTATAACTGGAACCATATATATGTACAATGTATTGTAGACCTTTTCCTACAGCAGAAAGTATACTTTACCCTCATGTTCAGAGGATGCCCAGCATTCCACTTCTCTGTGGGCAGTGTTTCCTGATCACTCCTTGTTCTCATGTGACAGGGAATACATGCATTTTTCTCTTTTCATTTGATAACTTCCTCATACCTTTGATAATTGTGGTTGCCATTCCTTTTCCCTCTGAAGTCAAGTTTCTTGAAAAATGAAATGTTTATCTCTCTTGAAACTGTGATAACTATGGGAAGCAATTTTCCACTTACTTAATTTGCCTCACTTGCTTTGGGTTCCCAGGCTGTTTTGGTGTTCAGCTTCAGTTTTGTTTTGGAGGAGATGGGAAAGGGCCCAGAAAGGCTGATGTTGCCAGTTTTGAGACCAACATACAATCTGAACTCAGCGGCCATTGTAGTCTTTTTGTCTGCAGAGTCCTCAGGTCACACTTGGAGGTGGCTTAGCACCCTGGACAGGGAGAAAGGGGAAAATTAAAGGATTTTCAAAGTCAGAAAACAGCAAAAATAAGGACAAATTAAAAAAAGAAAAGGGAGTGTATTGAGGAAGCTTCTAGAGTGAGTGAGTGTCTCCTCCTCCAGGGGATTCTCAAAGTCTAAAATCAGCCTCTGCCCAATCCATTGTTCTCTACCCCTGGGCCAGGTGTAGTCTTCTAGGGAGACTTGCTTGGAGGATATTTGCTGTCATAGGACAAATCAGATTGCAATAAATGGTTCCTGTTCTTTTATGGTATCAATAAACTGCTCCTGTACTTTTATGGTATCAGATGTTTAAAATAGGTGGGCCTCGAGCAAGGCCCAGAAGCCTGTTATACTGGAAATGTGTTAGTTGTGTTGCTTTCAAAATGTCTGTGGTGCATCTCAGAAAATGCTGATGTGGCATCCTGCCACGTACCAGCAGTAAATTCAGTTCACCATTGGCTAGATCAAATTATAATCTAAGCCAACGAACACTGACAAAACTGTTGTGTTAGTTCAGATTGAAGGCAGGAAATGGGCCCAGGTGCCTTTACACAGTGCCACAGGGGATCTGTCCCCCAGTCATTCTGGTGTCTGTTGCCATTCTGCTCCCTGTTTCTTACCAAGTTCCTTTCATACCACCTTTATTCGCATTCCTCCCTTTGCTCGTCCTTCCTCACCCTCACTCTGGAATTGGTGAAATACTTTGTTTTGCTACAAGTACAGTACATGTTTGCTATTCTCAGAGGAGGCAGTGGGGGAAGCGTAACTGCCAGATGCTTTTGACACCTCTCATCTAGTTCAGTGAATTATTTTGGTACAATTTTATACTTTACTTTTTTTTAAAGTGAGAAAATATATAGGAAAACACCTTGAAAATGCAAAACTATGTAATTTTAAGATGTTTTATGAAAAAAAATCTCATTTAAAACTATCTGATGAAATAAAGCCATTTTGTGGAACCTTGTAGCAAAGAAAAGAATGTCTATTAAATTCAATTTAATACTTTTAATGCAACGTGTTAGACTTGCTTCACATAGCTTTGAGTTTTTATTTTTTAAATTTCTAAATATATTTCTTTGTCTCAATCAAAAGGGAGAATTACCAAGATCTTCATCACACATCTTCATGGAGACCATTTCTTTGGCCTTCCTGGCCTCCTATGCACAATCAGCCTGCAGAGTGGCTCCGTTGTCACCAAACAGCCTATTGAAATCTATGGCCCTGTAGGGCTTCGGGACTTTATCTGGCGAACCATGGAGCTCTCTCACACAGAGTTGCTCTTCCCTTATGTGGTCCATGAGCTGGTGCCTACGGCAGATCAGTGTCCCACAGAAGAGCTAAGAGAATCTTCACATGTGAGTAAAACAGACAGCTCTCCTAAAGAGGGACAAGGAAGAACTATCCTGTTAGACTCAGACGAGAACTCATACCTTCTGGTTGATGATGAACAGTTTGTTGTAAAAGCATTTCGCCTTTTTCACCGAATTCCCTCCTTTGGGTTTTCAGTTGTGGAAAAGAAACGCCCAGGTAAACTCAATGCACAGAAGCTGAAAGACCTTGGTAAGTGTGTGTGTGTGTGGGTGTGTGTGGGTGTTTCCTTCTCAGAAATTGAGCTAGTTAGCTATAAGAAGTGTCATAGTAACCTGCCTTTCCTGTATTTCAGGCCTAAAAATAACATTTTCTCCACTGTCTCTGCCCAAAGTTTGTTTATTAAGGAAGATCTTTGGGGCCAAAAGATGCTATTCAGAACAAAAGCCAAATATGCAGTATTTTTTTAATCCTTCTCTCTTCAGTTTCCTGGATTCACATTCGTAATCTGTCTTATCTTCACTTTATACTGTCTGGCTGGTAAGGTTGTTTGGGTGCAAATCGTTTTTTTGTTGTGGTGCTGGGGTTTGAGCCCAGGGTCTTCCACACGCTAGGCAAGTACGGTATCACTGAGCTATACTCCCAGCCCTCATATCTTCCTTTTGAAGTATATTTTCTTTTTGTATATTCGTTTGTTTGCTTTGAGACAAGCTTTCACTCTGTATTCCAGGCTAGCCTTGAACTCACTATGTAGCCCAGGCTGCCCTTGAACTCGAGGCATTCCTCACGTTGGAATTACGGGCATGCATCATCATGCCTGCCTAAAGTATATTTTCAGTGACATCTTTGGCCTGAGAATTTTTGCCATGATTCTTCTTAACTTTAGAGCTGCAAACAGCTACTTTCAGGGGTTCCTTCTCTATCTACTTTGCCTACTCACTCAAACTTGACTAACTTAATTTGGTTTTCAGAACGCAGCACCTAGTTACACACCTATAATCCCAGCACTCTGGGAGGCTGAAGCAGTTGGATTGCCAGTTTGTATATATATATACATACATACATACATACATATATATATATATACACAATTAAAGAGGGCCAGGGCTATTCCTTAGTGTAAAGGCCCTGAGTTCAATCCCAGTACCACCAAAAAAACAAACAAACAGAAAAACCCACACTACTCCTTAATCAGTTTTATATACTAGGGCTCATCATGGTGGGAAGGAAGCATGCAAAGATAGACTTAGGGTTCACTGAAGGATCCTCAGCCCCTGTTGTGAAACAGAGGCCAGGTCCTTTCCACCCCCAGCACCACCACCCCCCTTGGCATCTCCTTTCTGTGTGTTTGTTTCTTTATGCATGCAGTCTCTTCCCCTACTAAAATAAGATGCTAGATAATGAGGAAAAGTGACTTAGGCCAAAGTTAGTTTTATTATCTCAAAGCCTGTGGAAGTACTATCATATTTGGAAACTCTAAACAGGATCTGTATTAGAATTGGTGATTATGCTTGTTTTTTAAGTATTGTCCAGAGTGATGATCAGGTGTTACTCTAGAGTAATGTAAGATGTAAGCCCAGGTTGGTAAGTGTGGAATTGCCCTATCTACCAAGAAAAGTGACCATGTGTGTTTGCCTGAAATGCTCCTGATCTTATGATCCAAACAGTCCTCTCTAATGATTTTTCTGTTAAATTAACTTGTGGATACCTATCTTGACTCGACACTGATTATGTTATTGTTTGATTATACTATTTAATTCTACACAAAAATGAGCTTATTAAATAAAGCACTTTAAAAACTGTTGTTGCCACACACAGCAGAGAATTAAAGCTGTTATCTTGACTGTAATAAGGTCTTAGCGGGATTTAGCAGTTTAAAAGTCATATGACAGGGCCGGTGAGATGGCTCAGCGGCGTAAGCGCCTGCCTTGCAAGCGCGAGGGCCCGAGTTCGACTCCCGGATCCCACATACGAAAAAGGGGCCGGTGATATCGCTCAGCGGCACGGGTGCCTGTTGGTGCGTGAGGTCCTGAGGTCGACCCCCCGGTACCCACAAAAAAAAAAAAAAAAGTCATATGACAGATATACATGGGAAATGTTTTAAGTACAAAAACATTGTTAATAGCCAACACTGAACTTTTAAAATGTATAAACATTCTAGTTTTCCACAAGTAGTAAAAGAATTTATGAAAAGAATTCTTACTCTTTTTATGAAAAGTGTTGGATGCCTATCCTATTTGCTATTTGCTATGCTGTTAAAGTACCCTTTTAAAAGTTCATAAATTCCATATCCATGATATAATGTTATCTGCCTTCATCATTAGGTGTTCCGCCAGGTCCTGCCTATGGGAAGCTGAAAAATGGAATTTCTGTTGTCCTGGAAAATGGGATTACAGTTTCTCCCCAGGATGTCTTAAAAAAGCCTATTGTTGGAAGAAAAATCTGCATATTGGGTGATTGCTCTGGAGTTGTGGGTGATGGAGGAGTGAAGCTGTGCTTTGATGCAGACCTGCTGATCCATGAGGCGACCTTGGACGATGCCCAGATGGATAAAGCAAAGGAGCATGGCCACAGCACACCACAGATGGCAGCAACATTTGCAAAGTTGTGCCGTGCAAAGAGGCTGGTTCTGACTCACTTCAGTCAGAGGTACAAACCAGTTGCTTTGGCCAGGGAAGGAGAAGCAGATGGCATTGCAGAACTGAAAAAGCAAGCAGAATCAGTATTAGATCTCCAAGAAGTGACTCTAGCAGAAGATTTTATGGTGATTGGCATTCCAATCAAGAAATGAAACCAGTGTTCCTGAATACATACTGACGTGTCTGTGAATATGTTGCCAAACCTACAGGGTCCAAATTTTTTTCTGTTTTTCGTCTGAAATTATTTTGGCCCTAATAATCCTAAAAGGGATGGAGCTGCATTGCTGAACTGACTCAGTAGAAAGAGGGAGCAAATTATTTTTGACAATAAATCATTTTTAAAGATTAAAAAACACCCAGCATCCTTCTTGAAGTACAAATTTGAAAAAAGGATAAGTTCTTCAAATATACTTCTCATTTTGTGGCTCCTGCCACAGATACAAGCCAATACTCCATGCAGTCTTGGGCCTAGTTCTGCCCAGCTTTATTGCTGTTATTGGTAAAGTCTACAGGACTTGGCCTCTTGTCTAAATATGGTATTTTGGCATTTTGTGTTGAATCTATTTGTGTTACTAACGGAAGACACAGAACAATAGCATGACTGTGGCTTTGTTAGAATATTGAACGCAGGATTGGGCTGGGAGTTTTAGTATTTTATTGAACTTTCTATGGTTCTTAGCTGAGTGCTCCCCTAGGAATTTAGAAATTGTAGGGATGCATTCTTGTCATAAGGACTGAGGAGTGGTGGTGGTGGTACTTGTATTTTGTCAACAGGGGTCAGGGATGCCAGATGTCCTACAAAGTTTGGGTTAGTCCTATACAGTAAAGAATTCTCTCGCTCTAGTTGGGCATGGTGGTAAATACCTATAACCCCAACTACTCAGGGAGGCTGAGGTAGGAGGACTGCAGTCAGCCTGGATAATGAAGTGAGTCCCTATCTCAGTGTAAAATAAAGAGGCAACAGGGGTGTATGTCAGTGATAGAACACTTGCCTAGCATGCGTGAGACGCTGGATTCAATCCCTAGTACCACCAAAAAGGAAAAAAAAAGAATTATCTTACCCCAAAATGCAAATTTCAGGCCTTTTCATAGCAAGTTAAAACTTATACTCCCAATGTGAATATGTTTTACCAAAACTAGTGATGTAATGGGTTGAATTACTGTGTAAGTCAAATCCTACAAAAGATTCTAATATGCTGGAATTGGAATTCCTTATCAAATATTACTAGAAATAAATGATTCATCAAGTGAAGCTTATGAATCTAGAGGTAAAAATGGCACCTATTAAACCAGGGTTTAATTTACATGTCCCTGTTAATAATTCTTTGAACACAATTTTAATAAACATTCTGCCAGCATGTTGGCGCATGCCTGTAATCCCAGCACTGGGGAGGCTGAGGTGGGAGGGTCAGTTAGTAATTGGTCTGGTCTGGGCAATTTAGTAATTTAGTGAGCTTGTCTCAAAATAAAAAAGGGCTGGGGATATAGCTCAGTGGTAAGGTCCTATATTCACTCCCCAGTACCACAAGGTGGGGAGAGAAAGGGGAGAGGGAAGAAGGGAGGAGAGAGGAGAGAGGGAGGGTGGAAGGGAGAGAGAGAGAGGAATGGAGAAATTCTAGAGTAGCTTCTCCTTCAGAGCTACCTTCTACCTCCTTTTTGTCTGCTATGGGGGATCTTTGACTCACTTGCTTCACAATATTTCTCAAAATACGTTCCATGGAAAACAAGTGAAGACTAGTGATTTGCTCAGAAAGACTCCCTAATCAAATCAGTTTGGGAAACACTATACTATGTGTTCCTCTGGGCTAGTGCCCATCAACATATTAAACACAGCACTGCTTGGAGTGATCAGAAACCAGGCTTTGCTACCAGAAGCCCTGCTTTTAGAGTCCCACTCTGTACCCTATGGTGGTACCTGTGTGGTCTGGAGCAGGCAGGTTACGTATTCTCTCATAGCTTCTTCAGCTTGCTTATCTCCCAAATGGAAAAAAGAGTAAAACCTACTTCATAGGATTGTTGTGAAAAATACACAAGATAATGTATATAAGGAATGCAGCACACTGCGGGAGTCATTGAAAAGTCCTGCAGTACAGAGGCTTGTCAACTCTACAGAACCCCTTTCTCAGTCCTGTATGTTAACATCACAAAAGCCTAGGGAACTTGGCAGTACACACCTTTAGAAACATCGGCAAGCTGTGTACTCTTACATTCCTTTGGGTTCTAAGGTTTCTCTGCTTAAAATTCTTGATTCCTGGCTGGTTGTAGAGACTGCATGATACTAGTGATGACCAAGATAGCTCTGTTCACCTGAGTTCTCAATAATTCTAGAATGGTCAGATTCTGGCTCTAGTCTCTTTGCCTCCAAATTGCCCAAATTTGACCAAACTGAAAGTGTGTCTTGGTTTCCAAACTCAATTTAAACAAGCATTAATTAGAAATTACTGTATTCTCAAAATGTACAAGACAGAATGGTTAGCAGTAGTAGCTCCACTGCTTAGAGCTCTGAAGGGAAGAGGCTGCGTCTTGGTGCCTCTGCATTCTTAGACATGCCCATGTAGAGTAAGTGCTCAGAAATTTTTTTGAGTGAAACGAAGTCTTGATATTTTGATTGTGCACATTATAGGAATATTTACATACCGAACTCATTTCATTACTCATCAAAAAAATTTTAATTACCTGATTGGCTGTGTCCCCTTCATTGAGTACCAAATAAGTGCTGGAATTTATTGCGTTGGGTATACATAAATGACGTTTCCAGCTCTGATAGTAATAGGTAAGTAAAATTTTCTTCAGGTGTTCCAATCTTGTAGCCTGGCACTCAGTTCTGCTGTTCTTGAACATTGTTTGGTAGCTGATTTGAGCCATGATAAGCCGTCAGAGACAAAGGAAAGGAACTGAGATGTTGGATCAAGTGTAGTATTCAATCCATGATGAGAATTCTTTTCAGACCCTCTTCTGGCCTAGAATTTGTTTTTAATGACTGGAGAATTCTAAGATGAGGAGCTAGAAGGAAGAAGAAAACTCATGTTAAACTCCTCAGAACTTGTAATCTACTTATGATTGTATGACCTTAAGGGGTAGGGGGTGTTATATGTATAATGTGCCCCAAGCTTATTTGATTACTGAAGCCTCTTTTTGCCAAGGAATATCTTGGAACATTGAGAAATGCTGTTCCTTACACTTCTAAAATTATTATATTTATGTTTTACCTGAACAATTTATTGAGGTAATGATTTCCATATCTGAACTTGGTGTAGTACTTTCTTTGGCTTAAACTGACTTAAAAATTTTCAGGAATTCATAGATAACTACTTATTTTTTAGATTTAAAAATACTTTCCATTCTCAAAAGTTGTTTTGACTTGCCTAGATGGATCACTCATGCCTTATTAATGTATTTTAATAAATTTTGAATCAAACTGTGTTAGGAGTCAGGAATGTATCAGTGACAGAGCCCTGGACTCTGTTTCCAATGTCTCTAAGTCAACAGACCCAGGATGGAACCTGAGAATTTGCATTTTAATACCTCCCCCACCCCGGGGTGATTCTGAAATATATGGGCGTTGACCAGCCCAGAAAAAAAAGATCTTGTCCTTTTCCTTTGAACTTAAATTGGCATGTGTATAGGTATTTTATATATGCTTATAAATGTTTGTATATGTGTATATATATATTATACACATGTACACATGCTTATTTTTACATTAGGGTGACCTCCCTCAACTTTTTTTGTCAAGAACATTTTCCCACAGCATTAAATATCCTCTGAAGTGATGAACTTAGTGATTTTCTTTCTATCATTGCATTCTGTAGATATGATATCACTTAACCATTTTTCTATTTTGGGGCATTGAGATTTTTTGCATTATTCATAATTCTTTTTTTTTTTTTGGTGGGTACCAGGGGTCGACCTCAGGACCTAGCACGCCAGCAGGCGCCCGTGCCGCTGAGCGATATCACCGGCCCTTTTTTCGTATGTGGATTCCGGGAGTCGAACTCGGGCCCTCGTGCTTACCAGGCAGGCGCTTATGCCGCTGAGCCATCTCACCGGCCCCATTATTCGTAATTCTACATGAATATTCTCATACTAAATCTTTGTATCTCTGAGTTATTTCCTTTCTTGGAATTGATTTATCTGAGGGTCAAAATATCTGACTTACGTTTTTAGGCTCCAGGTAGGAATCACCCACTTGCTTTCATGCTTATTCACACTCTTTGTAGGAATGGCCTGTTTTGCTACTGTAACTATAAATGTTATGGACAGTCATTGTTTAATAACATTTCTAGCAGTTCTATCCCAAGACAGTCTTATAATAAAAATTATTTTTGCTCCTAGTACAAATAACTTTATTATGTCTTTCAGCTAGGACATATAATGCAACTGTGATTTCCTTGAATGTCTTGTGCCAACTTAAAATTTGGGTAGTTTTTACTCTCTTAAAGGGGTAAAAATCCTTACTGCTTCAAATATGTCAATGACAGATACACATGAAAGTACTTTTATCCTCACAGAGGCATATATTTATAGTGAAATGTATTGCATGTGTTCTTACAGATTCATGGTTTTTTCCTGATAACGAACATCAGTATTTTTCTTATACGGGAACACTAACAAGGAAGGGTTGGTCAAGTGTTGGTTTGAATGTTCCTTCTTGGCAGAGTAAGAACAGTGAGGGGAACATGGAGCAATAGTGTGAAAATTTTTTCTTCCCTAGTAGGAAATAAACAATGTATAAAATTGAAAAGCAAATAGCACTTTAAAAGTATGTTTTAAAAAGCAAGGGGAAGGGCTGGGAATGTAGCACAGCACTAGACCCTGCTCCTCCAAAACAAGAAGGGAGAGGAAATACTAGGTGAATAGTTACGAGTGGAAGAAGGGGTCCTCGGAAGGAGCAAAGGGATTGGGGAGGGGTGGTGGGGATACTGCTGTGTTTTTTTTTTTTTTTTTTTTTTGGAGGGCTGCTATTTTTTTTTTAATAAACCTTACACTGTAGTACTGTTTGCTGTATTTGTATGTGTATATTCATTTAGTATAAAAATGAAAACAGACACAGATAAGAAACTGCTCTGAATAATCATATCAGTAATCGCTGCTTGTCTCCACATGGGCTCTCCAGTTCCTTTCAAGCCTTTGTAACATTACCTTCCATTCCATTCTCTACACTGCAGCCAGAGTAGGTTTTTTCAAAATGTAATCTGAGCTGTCTCGCATTTCCCAGTTTGAAACTTTTAAATGCTTTTGCCTTACCCACCTTTTCAGCCTAATCTGACCCCTCAGTGCTACCCAGGTTTGCAGCCCCAGCCATGTGGGCCTTCTTTCAGTCCTTTGTCAAGGATGTCCACTGTTACAAAGCCTCCACATGGCTTGCTTCCTCAGCCTGGAGTGCTCTTTTGCTTCTTCCCAGGTTTGCCAACCCTGGACCTTTAGATCACAGGTCTGCTGTCACAACCTCATGGATAGCTTGCCTGGCCCCCTACTAGGTAGCATGTTACTCTCATGGCACTTATGATGCACTTTCCTGGTGTTTGTTACTCATAGCTTCATTTTATTTTTGTATTTGACTGTTGTTTCTCTTTCCCAATAGCTCTGTAAGCTTCACAAAAGCATAACTATGTCTGATTTTGTTTCCCTTTGTGCCTAGCTCTGTGCCTGGAACATAGTAGGAACTCAATAAATAGTATTAACTGGCTCAAATATTTTTGTCATTGTGTTATTCTATTAATATACTGTACTTTGTTCTCCTATTTTTTCCTGATTCATTTTACAAACAAAATCTACACCCGTACTCTCTGAGATAAAATTGAGGAGAGAGGTGGCTTCTGACTTTACTAGGGCAAATCCTTATAAATACTAGTTTTAAAACTTCATCTTGGTGTCCCAAGATATGTAGACAGAAACCCAGAGCCAGAGAATAAGTTGTAAAAAATACATATTTTTTCTGCCTAAGAAGTGGATATTGGCTTTTGCTAGGTACAGGCATATCGGAACGAAAGTAAGAAAGAAGGAAGGGAGAGAACATCCCCAGGCAGGAGTCTGAAACCCCATGCAGGGTAGGAGAACGGTGGGAAAGCCTTCACACAAATTAGATTTTATGCTGGCCCTATTGCTGAGGTATGTCCTTGTTCCCCAGAAGTATATCCCTGTTCCCCAAACTTCCTTTGAAGTCTGCCAGGCACCTGATCTGGGGATCCCTTCCAGACCCTCCACACCACCAGACAAAGACAAGTTCTGAATTCCATGACTGGGCTGGGGGGAAAAGCAGGAGGGAGAGAGTGGTCAGTTCCCAAAGGAGCGCAGTTCACAGGAGCTGGAGTCAGAGCGGTCACAGAGCCTGTATTTCCCAGAAATGTTTAGAATATTGGGAGGAGGGCACTGACCTTTACATAACCATGGAATGATAGGGAGAAACTAAGTCAATTCCATGTCTATCCTCAAGGACAGGTAACTCCAATTGACATCTGGATGCAGATATTTCTGTGTCCTCAATATATTCAAAGGGTTAAAAAGCTATCATATTCAGCATAATAAGGAAGTTGGGGTGTACCTAAGTTTATCCAAAGTAAAAAATATTTCTACACCTAAATCTAGCTGAGAAACATTGCTGCTCAGATGTCAGCATGCTAATTATATGCGCAGCAGACATGGCAGGTACAAAGATTAAATTCACCCACAAAGAAAGTAAAAAGGAAAGTCAAGGGATCGAGTTTTTCAGCTATATAAATCTCCCTTTAACTGTCAGAAACTGTTCAGGCAGCCTCAGGCAGAGCTAAACAACATTTAGTTCAGATAACCAAGGTTATTTTGTGAAGGTTGTTTTCCACATTGTTGTGGCTTTCAGAGATGATAGGTTTGTCTGACCCCTTCTCTGTCACACACTCTGGACTGGAGCCGACCTTGTAGAAGCACCCAGGTCTGGGTCAGAGCCTCAGTGTTCATTCTAACTGGCTTACCCAGGGCCTTGCCGCTGAACAAGCCAACAGAGACTGGGCCTCATCCACTTCCTCCTGTGTGCCTCTCCTGAGATGCAGTAGAGCCCAGGACAGAGGTCTTTGCACTAGTGTATTTGTGCTCTGGAGATAGGCAAAGACTTTTCTAAGTACATACAGGCATACTTTCACATGAAGTATTTCCTAAAACTGATCTTCCTGGGAACTAGTGTAATCAAGCGTCTAGCTGGTACTATTGAGATCAATGTCCAAGATGAAAACCCTCTAGGTGATAATTGAAGGTGATAATTGAAATATTAGTATCGAGGCTGAAAAAAAATGGGATGATTCTGTAACAATTGTTTTTTGCAAGTTAGATAGTTTCCAATTCGTCGTTTTGAATAAAACTGAGGGAGGATATAATTTATCCAGTGATAAGATTTTTTTAAACTTTTTTTTTTTTTGGTGCTGGTGATTAAGCCCATAATGACAGGTTTTTAAAACAACTTTAGGGACCAGGGATATAGCTCAGCAGCACAAGCGCCTGTCTGGCAAGCGCAAGGTCCTGAGTTTGATTCCTGGTACCAAAAAATAAATAAATAAATAAAACAACTTTGCAGGGCTGGGATTTAGCTCAGTGGTGCAGCGCCTGCCTGGCAAGTGGGAGGTCCTGAGTTTGATTCCCGGTACCCAAATGTAAATAAATAAATAAAACAACTTTATTGAAGTAGGATATGCTGGAACATGCCTGTAATCTCCACACTCTGGAAGGCAGAGGCAGGAAGTATGCAAGTTCAAGCCCAGCCTAGGCAATTTAGTGATTTAGCAAGAACCTATCTCAAAAAAAAAAAAAAAAAAAAAAAAAAAAGCCATGCAATTCAATAGTTTTTCATATATTCATAGAGTTGTACAACCATCATCACTACTAATCTGTTGTTTAACTCTATAGAATTACCTATCCAGGATATTTCATAATAATGGAAATGCTGCATGCCATGTAGTCCTTTGTGACTGGCTTCTTTCACTTAGTGTAATGTTTTTAAGAGGTATCCACGTAGTATGAGTACTTTATTTCCTTTAATGGCCAAAAATATTTCATTGTATGGATGCACCATATTTTATTTATCCATTCCTCAGTTGATTCAATGATAGACTGTTAAAATTATTTTCTACAAAATGTGAGAATGTACAAGGTAGCTGAGCACAGTGGCACACACCTATAATCCCAGCACTCGGGAGGCTGAGGCAGGAGGATCGCCGTGAGTTCGAGGCCAGCCTGGACTACACAGTGAGACCCTGTCTCAGAAAAAAAAAAAGAATGTAAAAGGAGGTATTGATATAAATCATATAAATACAATAAGGTAAAAGATAACACTATAAATAATTTTAGATAAAATTACTGAAACAACTTTCTTTAAAAGCAATTTAAAACCAACCTTGTAATTCCAACATTCAGGAGGCTGAGGCAGGGCAACTGCTGGGAGTTCGAGGCCAACTTGGACTACACAGTGAGTTCAAGCCCAGCCTGAACTACATAGCAAGACCCTGCCTCAAAAACAAACAAACACCAAAACAAAAAACCCAATTTTGCCAGGCACAGTAGTGTATGCCTATAGTCCCAGGCAGGAGGATATCCTGAGTCCAGGAGTTCAAGCCAGTTTGGACAACATAGTGAGATCCCATCTTAAAAAACAAAACAAAACATTATTTGCTAGAACTGATGCAGGAAAAAAATTGTGAAGTATTCAGATGTTTTATTAAATTCAATTGAATTTGTGATTAAAAATCTTATTCAAAAAAAAAAAAAAAAAGTCCAAGCCAGGCTTGTGTGGTGCACAGCTACTCAGTAGCTGAAGCAGGAAGATCAGAAGTTTGAGGCCAGCCTGGACAATTTAGTAAGACTCTGTCTCTAAATAAAAAATTTAAAAAGGGCCAGGGATGTGGTGGAGGACCCCTGGGTTCAGTCCCCTGTACTGCCAAAGAAAAAGAAAAAGAAATATGGGTAGTCCAAACCAAGATGTGCTGTAAGTGGAGAACAGTCTCTGGGTTTCAAAGACAGTATGAAAAAAATGAACTTAAGATAGTTTAATTATCTTTCTAATGTTGATTATATGTTGAAATGATATTTTAGAATATTAGGCTAAGTAAAAATACATTATTAAAATTTATTTTACCTATCTCTTTTTATAGCTTTTAATGTGGCTACTAGAAAATTTACAATTATGTATGTGGCTCGTGTTGTATTTCAACTGTAGTGCTGCTTTAGACAGTCTCTCTCGAAGCCAGCGGCCAGAGTGCTCTTTGGAAGATACAGGGCATGTCCTGTCATTGCTCTGCTCAAAACCCTCTAAGCATACAGTACCCACACTAGTGAGTCAAAATCCCCACCAAGCCCACCACATCGCTGCCGCTGCCCTTGTGCTTCCCCCAACCCACACCCAATCTCTCCACTCACACTCGGATACAAATTTTGATGAACCTAAAGCTTACACCATGGGGAAATGATATGGATCCTTGCTAAGGAGAAAGGTACAGATTACGAATACAAATTAGGCAAATAATTGAATATATATTTAGAATGAGAAAATAAATCACAACCATTTCCTGGACTCTTTGAAATTCAAGTCCCTTTCTTCTGACATCTTTTTAGGCAATTTAGCAGACACATTTATGAAGAAATGCTTGCAGATTGTAGCCTGGGTCTCCCACCCACCTAGAACTCTCCACGTCTTCAGCATTGCCCTCATAAACCTTGGCCCAGGCTGAGGGAGCCCCAGAAGCTCCTTTTGCTTTGCATAAATTTTACTGTAAAATTTCTCCCTGCTCAAAGTTACTGCCTATCACTCCACCCATTCCCTCTTTTTGGTGCTGGAGACTGAACAGGGCCTCATGTATGTGTGCTACCACCCAACTGCCCCCAGCCCTCCCCACTTTTTCCGCCTCTTTGCTCCTCAGTGCAGCAGCACTGGGAGCCCTCCTTAAGGCTTTCTCGTTTGCTTTTTCCTAGTCTTGGAATATTTCCTCTGCATGTAGCTGCAGAGCTTACCCTCTCTTCTATAGATCTCTGCTCAAGTCTCATCATCAGACCAGCGTGGCCCAACCTCCCTATAAAAAGCAACACACACATGCGCGCACACACACACACACACACACACACATACTGCAGGCCCCCCTCCACTTCCTATTCTCTTAGCCTTAATTATCTCCATTACACTCACCACCAGCTAACATATCATGTATTTACACAGATGTGTGTTGATTGTCAATCTCCCTTCTTTAAAAGGGAAAATTCAGGACAGGGATTTGTTTTGTTTCTGGTACATATACTCGGCATCTAGAACAAGGCCTGCCCCTTGATAGACACTCAGAAACTATTAGTTGAATCAATGAATGAATATAAGTTGAATGACAGGGAGCCCTATTATTTTTCAGTATGGGATCAATTCTTCAAGGACATAATTCACTGCATACCCCTATTCCATATGCTTAATCATCATCGCTAAGGAGTTACTTGGTAGGTGGCAATTATGTTTGTGGCCACCCAGCACTCTTCCATATCCTCCTTTCTTCTAGTCCCACTTGATAGGTGACTCCTAGCCCCTAGGTATAAACACATCCTTTAGGCATGGCCAAGTGGAATTAGAATGCTTGGTCAGAGATAAACTCTTGACCTCTGCTTGGACAATCCACAACTTCCTCAAGAACATTCTTGCTGGATCTGGGGGAGGCGAAGCAGCCCCTTGACTTGTGTCACATCATTCATTGAGAAGAGTGTGAATTAAGGCCTCCAGCAGAGTGAGGTGGGGCTCCGCTCTCCCGGGCAGAGAAAGATGAGCTGAAAGGGAGTCCCAGTAGTATGTAGCCATGGGTCCAATTTCCATGAGCTCCCCAACATTCTTCCAACACATTCCTTTCTGCACTAACAACTGCCAGTTGAGTTCCTGTCGCTCACAATGAAAACTCCTCATTGACGCATCAGGTGCTGGGCTGGTCACTGAGGATGCATGCGTGGCTGGGACACTATCCTTGTCCATTAAGAGGGAAAATGACAGTTGTAATGCAGTGTGAACACAAGTAACAGGTATGGGATTTGCAAGAATTTAGAGGTCTGGCACATGTCTCATGACTTTGGTCATCTCTAAGTTCTTGTGATGATTTTGCATTTGCAGCAAATTAAGCATCCAAAATAACATTGTCCATGATTGAATAAACACTCAGCACCTACTATGTACGAGGTACACCAAAAGTGCTAAGATACAAAACCACAGAGCGTACTAACTGGGGTATGTTGAACTTCTAAATATAATAAAGAATATATAGTGAGTATGAAATGGGGTCATGGGACATTCTATTCTTTCCTATCTGTGTCTTTCTAGAGGAGCAGTTTAGCATTGCGGTTGGGAGCATGGGCTATGGAGTCCCAACCCTGTTACTAAACATGTGATCTTGGGCAAAATTACTTAATCTCTGTGAGACTTAATGTTCTTCTCTATAAACTAGATAATATAAAACTATCTATTTTACAGGGTTGTGGGAAATAAATTGATATAGCTAAAGCACTTAGAAAATTACCCAACACATAGAAAGTCCTCAGTGTTAGCAAACACTATGTCTAAATTACATAAATTACAAATTCCTCAAAAGCAGAAACTCTTGCATTATTTGGAGCTCAGTGAACATGTACAGACCACTTGAAATTTTTCTCCTTGCTTGGCTCAGCAGTACTAATTTATTAGCAGATGTAGGCATTGTCTTGCTTGCGGATTTCTCCATCTGCTCTAAATTTAGTACTAAGTAAAGACAGTTGCGGGGGTGGAGAAGGTTTCAGAGATCTTTAGTCCACATCCACTGGGTTTTTTGTTTTGCTTGAAAGCTGTAATTCAGAGTTGGGAATCATCTGCTGAAGACCAATTTTAGGCATGTTTTGTAGAGATCTGTATGATCTATTTAGATTATGTGCATCCATACTTTGAATCTTCAACCATTTGCTTATAGCAGTATCTAAATGATGTTCCAAATTTGATACCTACTTTATACATGGATTTGCATAATTTCTTATTCATAACGTGTGGATATTTTTTTCTTTTTTTCATAATGTGTGGATATTAAATTGGTTTGTGAAAAGAATTCGTTTTCTTTTTTTTTGTTTTATTCCTTTTTCATTTTTTTTTTTTTTTTAGACAAGATCTTACTGTATAGTCCAGATTGGCCTCAAACTTGGGATCCTCCTGCCTCAGCCTCCCAAGTGCTAGGATTATATGCATGGACCACCATACCTGGCTACAATTTACTTTTTCAATCTTGGTAAATAGAATAGTCACAATCTCACAGTCCCAGGTTTGAAAGAAGATGTCTTGTGCTAGGGTATCATAATTTTACCTTACATTTGTATAGTGTGTAACAATACCTTAACAATACTTTAACTCTTATGACCATCTAGTTAAAAATGCAGGGGAGTATCATGAATTCCGTTTTACAGATGAAGAAATTACAACTAAGAGGCGTTAACTGACTTGACTAAGTTTACCAAATGGTAATAAATGGTAGAGCCAAGACTATGCTCAGGTTTCCTGATTGCTAGCCAAGTGCTTTTTCCACTTTTTTGGCAGAGGGAAATTATAGGAATTCCTATTTTCTTCCACTAAGTTTTACAGCCCAACTCTAAGAAGGACTTCGTAGTATTTGCCAGCAACAGCCTGTTAGGAGACTTCAGCAAAGTGTATAGCTAATCCTACCTGGTAAATGATATAGGCCCATCCCCCAGCAGTGGGAATTTACACCAGAAAATTTTAGATAATAGCATTTTAGGTAATAGCATTCAATTATATCTTGTAGAGCTGGGAAACTTCAGATTCAAAGGCAGGCAAGAATCATTATTGTAGGGGCCGGTGATATCGCTCAGTGGCACGGGTGCCTGCTGGCGCGCGAGGTCCTGAGGTTGACCCCCTGGTACCCACAAAAAAAAAAAAAAAAGAATCATTATTGAGGCCAAGCATGGTGGTGCATGCCTGTAATCCCAGCACTTGGGAGGCTGAGACAGGAGTATCGCTCTGAGTTTAAGGCCAGCCGAGGCTACATAGTGAGTTCAAGCCTGAAATACATAGTGAGACCATGTCTTAAAAAAAAAAAAAAAAAAAAAAAAAAAAGAATCACTGAAGTAACTGGAATAATAAGGGAGAATCTTCTAGTTAATACTCAACCTCTTTACTGCTCACTTCTAGCTAAAGATGCCTATAAAACCCCACATAATGTAGAGCAGAAGGTATTTTGTAGACATTACTTTGAACAAAAGCAATCGTATGGATTTTCCAGCATGTGTTTTTATTGGAAAAGAGCCATCACTTGAGGATTTCTTGTCACTGAAGAGATGGGAGGGAGCAAGGATCATAAAAGAGAATCAGCCTGAATATACAGTTGCTGGGGACTGAGTCTATGTGGTTGAGACAGAGAGTGGTTTCTACACGGAAATGTGTATTCTAAAGGAGTTAGTGCAAGTGATAAACACAGAATGACTAAAGTCTCTAAGTAATTTGTATTTAAATTCTGATCCAACTGGGGTAAAATGACATAAACAAATATGAAACAGTTGATATTGGACATAGAAACAGTTAAGGAGAAAGCAGACTATGTGAAGGGCTCATTCTGCAGCTATTGCAGAAAACTCCCAGTATGACAGTCAAAAGGCTTTATATTTCAAGGGACTGAAGACCAATTCAATGAGCATGAAGAGTCCTGTAATAAGATTTATTAATTTCTCATAGGGCAAAAGAACAGGGATGGCAGCAGCAGCAGATCTAACTGGATCCAGGGATTCAAAGGAGTAGAGGTTTTCTTTCTCCTTCTAACGTTCAATTCTGCTTCCTTCTGCTTATCTTCTTCTTTCTTAGTGTACATGTGCTTCCTTTATCTAGTCAGAGGAGATGAGTGCCAGCCACAGCAAGTTGATGTTCTCTCCTCGTGTGGCATCTCTGAATCTTCAACCAAATTCCAGTACAAATAGTAAACTTGTTCTGACTTCCATGTGTAAATTCCTAGAGAAGAACTGTGATTGGCCAGTGTGGGCCATACATCCGCCTGTGAACCAGGCTTACACTCTGGGGCAATGAAGTGTCATAATTGGCCAATCCTTGGCCATATGTCCACACTTGTAGCCCAAACAGATGGAGTGTGTCATCAGAAGAGTGGTGAGCTATTTGGCTGGAGGGAAGAAACAGACTATAGGGCTCCTAACTCAGACCTGTAGAATCAGAATCTACAGGAGAGAGGGATGAGAATTTGTATACATGTAACAAGTACTCCATGTGTATTCATTTCCTGTTGCCACTGTCACAAATTACCACAAACTTAGCAGTTTAAAGCAGCATGAATTTCTTATCTTATCATTCTGGAGATCAGAATCCAAAAGTAGTTTTAAAGGGCTAAAGTAGAGGTGTTGACAGGGCTGGTTTCTTTTCTAGAGGAGAATCCATTTCTTTGTCTAGTTCAACCTCTAGCAGCTGCCTGTATTCCTTGGTTTGTGGCCCCTTCCTCTATATTCAAAGTGTGTCACACCAGTCTGTTTCCACCATCTTACCATGTTCTTCTCTGACTCTGACTCCTTCTGTGTCCTCTTATAGAACCATTCCAGAATTATCCATCCCAGTGTATAAGAACTGACTGCAGGTGCCATGAGACCAAAGAAAGGGCAGACAGATCCAGAACTGTGTAGAGTGCTATTTACTGGGGACTTCCTGAGAGAAGTATGGTCCTGGGTGGTAGCAGAACCACCAACTTTGGATCAGAAGGAGGGATCAGGATAAAAGTGCATCCAATCTGGAATGTACTGGGTTTATCTCAAGTTTATACCAAAGATGTCAGGTGCATTCTTGGCACTGATGGCACCAGGGTCCAGTAATAAAGCTCTACATACTGCTCTCATAATTCAGTTTACTTATAGTGTGTTAGGAAACTGTGGGGAAAACAGCCCAGGGTTACTCAGGGGCAATTGTGCAGTTGTCGTTCAAAATGGCTGTAGTCAAGTCAAGCTGAATTGCTATATTCCATCCCTATAACCGACTCCTATATCCTCACTCAGTCCCTTCTCCCGTGATGTGCTGCGAGGGGTTTAGCACTGTGTAAGTGGTGTACCATGTGGCCATTTGTTTGGCTTATGAACACTACACAGCAGCAAAATAGGCACATGAATAAAACATAAACAAAGATTAGCTATGCAAATGAAAACAACAATCAGTTTTTCCCACCAGCAGCCCAAGGAACCAAATCAATGGGCTAGTATATCTCCTCTAGAAAGGACCAGATCAGAAGAGGTATTAAGTTGGGCTTTCATGTGTGACATACGACTAGATATATTAACACTGGCATCAGGGATATAGATACAACATTCAGTTTTTTTTTTTTTTTTTTTTTGTGGGTACCAGGGGGACGACCTCAGGACCTCGCACGCCAACAGGCACCCGTGCCACTGAGCGATATCACCGGCCCCTTTTTCGTATGTGGGTTCCGGGAGTCAAACTCGGGCCCTCGCGCTTGCAAGGCAGGCGCTTACGCCGCTGAGCCATCTCACCGGCCCCAACATTCAGTTTTGTTAACAGCATGGGTTCCAGGGAAAACAGCTAAAACATACCTCAACTATGAACAGAAAGATAAATGTTTAGTAAAGATAAATCAGCAAGCTAATACTGGTGGCACCACCTCTGTTGGACGACAGAATGGCAAGAACTTGGGGCTGAGGCGGGGGAATCTACCATGTGTGTAGGGCAACAGGATCGGGTCCACGAGTGATGTCTAAAACTGATGGCAAAGTGGCAAGCCAGAGTAGGAGGCTGGCCATAATGCCCTAGGTATTCAATCCAGTTAGGAAATAAGGGATGACCACATGCCCCAAGTCCAACAGCATCAACACAGACCAAGCTAGGAAGGCTGGACAGTCCTCACACTGTGGCAAGAAATCACCAACCCACGGGAGGGGGAAAGCTTCTTGTACCACCACTGATTTATCCCCTTCTTAGGTTTAACATTTGTGGTGAATGAAACAGCAGTACTCTCTGTCCCCATATCGACGCTGGCAGGATAGCATCTGGATGGCCTTTGGGGCAAGGACTGGAGCCTCAGTCACTCAAAAGGGGCAGGGGCAGGCAGGCTAGCCCTATGGGTTTTTAAATTTATTAATACTTCTCAAAGGATTTCAGTTTCTTCTCCTTCTTTTTTTTTTTTTTTTTTTTTTTTTTTTTTCAGTATTGGAGATTGAACCCAGGGCCTTGTACATACTAGGCAATCACTCTACCACTGAGCTATATTCCCAGCCCTGTATGGCCTCTTAATCTACACTACATATAAAGTTTTCTTTGTCCCTTATGATGTGTTCCACTCTAAGGTCTATTCTGAATGGCATTACAATTGGCATCCTGGAGTTCTTTGGGATCGTATCTACCCCAGTGACTCACTGGGGACATTTCTAGGCAGTGTGGTACTATGGAATGGCAAGTGTCAGGATGCGGAAGTCCAAGGCAGCTCCTAGGGTTACAACAGGTGGCCTCAGCAGTCTCTGATCACAGCTCTGCACACAGCTCACTTTGTTTTTTTTTCCCTTCCCACGTTTGTCTTCTTCATTACGATATCCTTACCTTGTAGCACAATGCCTGGCACCTGGTAGGCACTCAGTAAATATTTGTTCAGTGAATGAATACACTCAAAAAGCATGCACTGGGTGGCTTCATGTGCCATCTCAGCTACCTGGGAGGCTGTGGTAGGAGGATGACTTGAACTCAGAAGTCTGAAGCCAGCGTGGGCAACATAGGATCCTCTCTCAAAGAACCAAATCAAACAAAAAGAAAGCATGCAGCCTTGGTAGAAAAATAGGAGCCCTTTAAGAATATTTATCATTTATGGAGCACTTACTACCTGCTGAGCTTTTTCTACACATGTTGTCTCTCTTATTTCCACACCTTTTTTTCTCATCCTGCCCTACTTGTTGTTGACTTTACTCCTGTTTTGTGAATATACTGAGCTTATTACTACTTCAGAATCTTTACTCTTCGCTCTTCCCAGATTAGTGCAAAGCTCACTCCTTTACATCACCCAGGTCCCTGCTCAAATGTTACCTCCTCAGAGAACCTCCCCTAATTGCCCTATTTAAAATAGTATCCTTCTCCAAACCTAATCACTCTTGATGGTCTTTTAAAAAAAGTAATGACCACAATTTAATTATATTGTCCACTATTTGATTAAAATATCCAATTAGTTAAATTAGCTATTTATATTATCCATATCTGCTACATATCCAATATGGATAATTTAGTTACATTTTCCATATTGGCTATATGTTTATCATATGTATTGCCCACTGGAATGTAAGCTCTTTAAATGGCAAGGAATTTACCTCATATACCACTATTTCCCTATCTAAGGCAGCACTTGGCAAATGGTAGATGCTCGATATATTTTGTTGGTTAAGAATTTTCACTTGGGGCCGGTGAGATGGCTCAGCGGTGTACGTGCCTGCCTGGCAAGCGTGAGGGCCAGAGTTCGACTCCCGGATCCCACATACGAAAAAAGGGCCGGTGATATCGCTCAGCGGCACGGGCGCCTGCTGGCGCGCGAGGTCCTGAGGTCGACCCCCCGGTACCCACAAAAAAAAAAAAAAAAAAAAAGAATTTTCACTTACCTCTTAGGGATCGCCTTAAAAAAAAAAAAAAAAAACTCTTAGGGGAAAAATTAAACAAGTGTTATGACACCTACTTATGTAGAGGAAGTAATTGAAGTCGAGATAGGTTCAGTAATTTGCCCAGGAGCATACACTTATAGTCAGGATTGTTTATTTATTTATTATAACTATTTTTTTTTAAACAGTATTAGGGATTGAACCCAGGGGGCTTTATACTGAGCTACACCCCCAGCCCATTTTGTATTTTATTTTAAGACAAGGTCTTGCTATGTCACTAAGCTGCCTAGGCTGGGTTTGAACTTGTGATCCTCCTGTCTCAGCCTTCCGGAGTGCTAGGATTATAGGCATGTGCCACCACCCTTGACTAGAGTCAGGATTTGAATGTTTTGTCTGCTTTACTTCAAAGCTCATCTGTAGTGACAGCCTCTATGCTACTGACTTATAATAAAGTAGAAAATAAATACACAAGACAGCACAAAATCAAGCGCCTGAGGAGTAGCTTGTGGCTGTTTGGAGATCAGTAGAGTGAAGTCCTTAGGAGGAGGAGAGCGGGGCATCATGGATGAACCAGCCAGGGAAAGACGGGGGGGGGGGGGGACCCCACCCCTCCAGCCTGGGCCTGTGTCCACCCCCGGGGTGGCTTTGGCTGAAGAATCCAGTCTGGACCTTCCCCTTAGGAGAGGTGAGGATGGAGAGCAGGCTGCAGGATCAGCACTCACAAGCCTACATTCCCGGACCTTTGTGTCAAACCTTTTATCAAAGAACATTTTCCAAGGAGCTTTTGTGGACTATGCTTGGTACCAGAGTCTGGACCCGAATTCTAACTAATGTTGTAGCCTTTGGGCAAATTGAGACCAACTTCACAACTCATTGCCTACCCTAATTAGGAGGTGTGACCAACATACACAGTGAATGTTTAAATAAAAAAGTTATTACAGTATAAGACGTATAGGTATTGCATAAACCCATCTCAGAATACTCCCTCTCGCTTCCCACAGACTTAGCCCATCATTCTTACCACTTTCTGAAGCAGTACTAGAAGTTCTCTTTCATGAGTGTCTTTAGACAGTATGATCAAAAATATGGTGAATGTTACTGCTGAGTGTCACCCAATGGAAAGGCAGGCTTGTATAAACAGGTGGTGTCCTCATTCATGACATCTGGCACCATGTGATTTCTGGCTTTTCCCCGAAGTCAAAATGATCATGAAAGGCAAAACTTTTGAGTCAGTTCAGGATATCAAGGCAACCATGACAGCATAACTAAAGACATTCATGAAAAAGGACTTCCAGAACTGCTTCAGAAAGTGGCAAGAATGATCACTTACTGAAGGGGATTAATGGCAATGTATCTTTTACTGTAATATATTTTTTTAAATGGTTAAACATTTACCATATTTTTCTATCACACCACATATCTGTGTATTGGGTAAGGCAGCCAGGCCTGAAAGGGGCTTTTGGCCAGGACATCTTTCATAGAGTATCAATGTTATTGTTGAACCCACTGGGAAGTAACCTGGGAACCAGCCTCTCTGTAAAGGAGGAGAAAGGGAAATAGATATAATCAGTGTTCTCCAGGTAGGTATGAGGGTAAGGGGTATCTGGTGTTCATTTCTTTCCTGATTAAAGAGAGCCAGGCGTGGTGGTGCATGCCTGTAATCTCAGCACTTGGGAGACTGAGGCAGGATTGCTGTGAGTTTGAGGCCAACCTGGGCTACATAGTGATTTCAAGGCCAACCTGAATTACATAATGAGACCCTGTCTCAAAAACAAAACAAATCAAAGCCAACAAACAAAGAAAAAATGAAGTCCTTAAAAGCCCAGGTACCCCAGCCCCAGTGGCTTCCTTGGCCTAGTGTCTTAGGAGCTGGCTCCTCTGGTGATGCAGATGTTGGCAGCACAGAGGGAAGTGTGGGGACAGCTCAAAAGCAGCAACAGGGTAAAGCTGGTCAGAAATGCCAAGGACATGAAAGTCAGCTGGGAAAGAAAAGGGGAAGAAGCAAAAGCAGACAGGCAGCAGCTGCAGGGAGAAAGAGACAGAAAAATCTCAGAGGGGTCAGTATTCCAGGAGCCTCAGAGAGGTGAGACCTACCTCTCTTGCAGCCTGAGGCCTGGGACCACCCACGGGCATCCCTCCCCTGCACAGAGCTCTTCCTGTGTGATGGGGGTGGGGTGCCCGCTCAGAGGTTCTCAGTCTCCTGCTCTCTCTCTTCAGTACCTGTGGGCCGGCCCTAATTTCTACCTCAGAACTATGCAGCTGGATTATCCCTGAATCTTTCAAAGAAAACAGGCACTGTGATTTTGGTCCTAGGTAAAGTTAATTATTTTCCTCCAGGTTGTCTCCCAAGGATAATGTTTTTAAAATATGAAAAGGATTTGGCATTGTTCAGCTAGGATAGTTTCCCCCTCAAAGTTGAAAGCTAAAAAAATGCAACACGAATATTCATCAGAAGAGTGTTTTATCACTAAAACGATGCTAACAGTATAACTGCCAACTTTTTTTTTTTTGCTTTTGATGAACTTGTCATTTCCAGCACTCCCTGCCTGCAATGTTCTCTCTTGTGCCTGTGACACTGAGTGAAACTGTTAGGTCCCAAGTTCACTTGTTGGACTAAAAACTGCCTAGATTGAAGGCTGATTTGCAGCCTACTGGGGGAAGGGAAAGACTGGCTAAATTCTATCTGTTTCAGCTAATTTTCACCACCATCCAGTTCTGAATTCTAAAATATGGTACCCAACAGACTCACTCTGCATGTTTGCTGAATAAAAGAATATTTGAAACATAAAAAAGTTTAATTTATCAAGAAGCATTTTATTAGCCTGTTTGTTTATTGTGGTACTCGGGGTTGAAGCCAGGGCCTTAACACTGAGTGATATCCCAGCCCTTTTAAAATTTTTTATTTTGAGACAGGGTCTTACTAAATTGTCCAAACTGGGCTTGAACTTGTCTTCCTGCTTAAGCAGAGTGCTAGGATTACAAGTGTGCATCACCACACCCAGCTTGCAAAGCATCTCAAATCAGTAGAACGTTTACTGTGCACTGTGCCCTAAATAATTTAGTGTTTCTTTCCATACCCACCCCCCAATAAATTTTGTGTTTTAAGCCCTGCAGGTCTGGGCCCTAGAGTGTGGGGCTGGAACCTCTAGTCCACGGACCAGTGGCACCAGTTAGGAGCTTGTCAGGAGTGTAGAGGCTCCAGCACATCCACCGAATCAGAATCTGCATCTTACCAGGATCCCCAAGTGACTATGCATGTTCAAGCTGGAGAAGAAACACTGCTCCAAGGCACCTGGCAGGCGGCCCCCCGTTAAGGCCCTGTCTTCAGGCTACAACTGTTTAGGTGCAGTGTAGCACCACACTACATACTGTGTAGCAGGCTGGAGCTGCAGAGGGTTCAAATCCCAGCTCTGGGGCTGAAAGTGCAGCTAAGTGGTGGAGCGCGTGCTTAACACTGGTGAAGCCCTGGGTTCAATCTTCAACACCCCGGCCCCCATCCAGCTCTGCTACTAAAGGAACTTCATCATATGAACAAGGGTAAAAACAATTCAAATTTAAAGACAATTTGCAAGGATAGTACAAAGAATGTCTATATACCCATTACCTAGATTCACCAGTTACTAATATTTTGCAACATATCCTTTCTCTCTCTCTCTCTCTCTCTCTCTTCCTCTCTCCACATTATTATTCCCAAACTACTGGGGAGTTAATACACTAGTGGAGTTTTATACACTGGTATGCCTTTCCCCTTAACACCTCAGTGTGTACTTCCTAAGAACAGGATATTCTCTTACGCAGCCACAGCACCAGGTTGGCACCAGAGGAAGGCAGGCAAGGCCGCTGAGGAGGGCTTCCTTCAGTTCTGTGCCCAAGGAGCCTTTCTTGCTCCATGGCAGTCCTCATCCTGCATGCTATAGTTATCAAAATCAAGAAATTTAGACTGAGAACTGGGTGTGCTGGTACACGCTTGTAATCCTAGTCCTCTGGAGGCTGCCGCAGGAGGATCGCAAGTTTGAGCTCAGCCTAGGCAACTTAGCAATTTAGCAACACCATGTCTCAAAAATTAAAAACAAACAAAGGAAAAACAACTAGGGATGTAGCTTAGTGTGAAGGTCCTGAATTCAATCCCCAGTACTGTGCTCTCCCGCAAGAAAACCCCTCTAGGCTGGGTGGTGCTCGCACACAGTCCCAGCAACTCTGAAGGCTGAGGCAGGAGAATTAGGAGTTCAAGGCTGGCCTGGGCAACACGGGCAACATAGAGAGACCTGTCTCAAAAACAAAAACAAAACAAAAATTAAAAAAAAAAACAACAACAAAAAAAACCCACCAAAAAACAAAACAAAAACTAACATCAATTCCATACTACAGTATTATTTATAGTCCATTTTCCAATTTTGTCAATTATCCCTATAATGTCCTATACAGAAAAAAAAAAATCTCCCAGACCCAAAGCTGGATCATACATGGTATTTGTTTATTTAACTGTATTTTAAAGAGAAAAAAAATACAACAAAATTTCAAAACAATAGGAGGGTAACAGTGGTTAATACATTGCATATTGTTATCTTTAAATTAGTTACTCAGAGTACAAGACACCAGCATTCGATTGTCCAAACAATATTAGCACAAACCTTTCTTTTCAAAGAACTAACAAACACGGTATTTAACTTCCATGTCTATTTGGTGTCATTTAATCTGGGACAGTTCCTCAGCCTTTCTCTTTTATTTTTATGCCGTACTTACATACACTAGGCAACAAGTTACTTTTTAACCCCTTACTGGTTCAGTTTTACCACCCGTTGATTGAGATTAGTTCCTGCTTTATGTTGAATCAAGTAAGATCTGCGATGGGTGCAACAGATGGCAAGTGTAGGTAGATTAACGAGTGGCCAACACCCATGAGGCATTTCTCAGTACCACGCAGAGTGCTTTTGTGCGTTTCCTGATTCAGTTTTCACTGTGAGAGGAGCTCTATTTTTACTAACATTTCCTGGATGAAAAACCTGAGACTTAAAGTCATTTATCCAACTTCTCACATTAAGTGAGGAGTAAAGTGGAGACCTGAACCAGGTTTGTCTCCAGAGGCTATCTGCTTAGTAACCACGTGTGCAATGCTTACTATAATCTAATTATTTTCTGGTACTGGGAATTCAACCTACGGGAACTCTGCGACTGCACTACACCCCCAGCCGTTTTTATTTTTTATTCTGACACGGTGTCTTGCTAAGTTGTCCAGGCTGGCCTCAAATTCGTGATCTTCCCGCTTCAACCTCATAAATAGCTGGGATTACAGGCATGCACCACCAGGGCTGACTAAAATGGAATTTTTGGAAAGATAAAATTTATTTAACATAGAATTAATTATTTCAAGTATACAATGCATTGTCATTTAGTGTATTCACAATGTTGTATAACCTTCAGCACTACCTAATTCCAGAATATTTCTATCACCCCCCCCAAAAGAGACTTCCCAAACCCTTCCTCTCATTCCTTGACCACCACTAATCTATCAATATACCTCTGTTTCTTTGGATTTGCATACCCACACAATGGAATATTACTGAATGATAAAAAGAAACTAAGGACTGATACAGTAACATTTTGGATCTTAGAACAATGTGTTGAGTGAAAGAATCCAGATATAAAGACCGAATACCATATAATTCCGTTTATGTGGAATTCTAGAAGAACCCAAATCTTAGTAATAGGGAGCAGGGCCCAAGAGTTGGGGTGGGTCCTGACTGCAATGGGGCACTGACTTTTTGGAAGGGCATTGAGTTCTAGAACTTGACTATGGTGGTGGTTGCATGATACTGTACAGACATTTACTGAAATGCATTAAACTGTCTACTGAAAAGTGGCTTTTTTTGTTTTTTTTGGTGGTGGCATTGGGGATTAAACCCAGAGCCTTAGCACTGATCTCTACCCCCAACCCTTTTATTTATTTTTTTTTTAATTTTGAGACAGGGTGTCACTAAATTGTCCAGGCTGGGCTTGAACTTGTGACCCTTCTGCCTCAGGCTCCCGGAGTGCTGGGGTTACAGGTGAGAGCCACCACATCCAGATGAAAAAAGGTTTTAATATGTAAATTATACCTCAATAAAAGAGTAAAAAAATGCTCAACATATTTGGCCCCAAGTGGAGTTCAATACATCAGCATGTCATCCTTCGTAGTCTGGCCCTTAATCTATCTTCCAGCCTTATCTCAGTCTCTGTCCTCCATGCGTTCATTCAACAAATATTGTCCGACACTTGGTGTGTGTGAGCCTGGTGTTAGGATCCAGAGAACCTGGGGAAAGAGAACCTCTGCCATCAGGAAACTCACAGCCTAGTCTGAGCAGGAGCAAGCGCCCTGACTCTGACAAATGCTGGTCTGTTCCTGGAGCCTCACCCACCGGTAAAGGAGAGGAATACGAATATGCGTTCCAGACAGCCTAGGTTTCAGTCGCTTGGAATTTCAAGAGACTGAATCAAGTTTCTGTTTTTCTGAACAGGTAATACATTTACATGGTTTAAAAAAAGAAATTATACGGTGAAAAATTCCCTTCTGTCCCACCTCTCCATCTGCCCATCCCTACCCCATCTCATACAACCGTATTGTTAGATATTATTTCTCCTCCTTTTAGACACAAAAGATAGCATAATATCCACACTATTCCAGACCTTTCTCTTTTATTTGGCAGTAAATCTTTTAGATCTTTCAATATAAGGATAGTGAACATTTTTACTCTTACAATTACGTAGTGTTCTCTTGTATGGATGTGTCATAATTTGTTCAACTACCCTCCCCTTTATTTATTTTGCAGCACTAAGGATTGAACTCAGGGTCTCGTGCATGCCAGGAAAGTGCTCTACAACTCAGCTACATTCCCAGCCCTTTTTCAAATTTTCAGACAGGTTCTTGCTAAATTGCCAGGTTGGCCTCAAACTTGTGATCCTCCCGCCTCAGCCTCCACAGTAGCTGGGATTACAGGCATATGGCACTACACTGGGCTAACCAGTCCCTTTTCGATAAACATTTGTTTCTGTTTGCTATAGCAAATAATGCAATGTGTAACCATGTTTTGTTTTATATATGAACCAAGCATATCCATAGCTATATATTGAATTTTTTTCTAACCATCCCACGAATACATCAACTACTTTCATTTCTAGGCTGTTTCTTTTGCTTTGAAAGTCCCCACGCCATCCTTTTCTGCTGGCCAACCTCTACTTCACCTCACTGAAATGTCACTTTTTCTGAAGATTTCTGAACTTCCTTGGGCAGGATTCCTTCATTTTTCTCTCAGCATTCCCCTCCCACATGTTCTGAATTGGCTCTTATGACTCCACTCTTCCCCCTCTACACTGGGAGCTACTCAGGACATGTGCCATGCTAGGTTTCTCTCTGGCTCCCTCAGTACAGCACTCGGCGTGTGGCACTGAAGGAAATGTTCACTGCATGAAGGGGGAGTCTGTGGCCCACGAAGGGGTGTGGGGCAGCTGCGTCCCTCCCGTCTCTCCGGGTCAGCGGCCTCCCAGGCTCTGTGAATACTGAGGATGCAGAGGGTATGCCGTGGCTTCCCTCCCCGCCCTCCTAATTCCTTCCTCCTGCTTTGTCCCCCACGCTAGGATCCTGTCCATAGCTGCGCTTG
This sequence comes from Erethizon dorsatum, assembly GCA_028451465.1. Lineage (NCBI taxonomy): Eukaryota > Metazoa > Chordata > Mammalia > Rodentia > Erethizontidae > Erethizon > Erethizon dorsatum. Next base: position 27,994,859 of record CM051829.1, on the reverse strand, counting down.
TGGCCTGTGCTGGGTTTAGTACGGACAGCAGCTATGACAGCTTTTAAAAAAGAAATAAAAATAACGATGGAGCCTTGGCTCTGCCCATGTTTTCTCTTCCTCATCAAATCTTTGGCCTCCTCTAAACTAAAAGGACAAGTGGCTTGACAGTCAATTGCACGTCAAAATCACTTTCAAACATAACTTCCTATATGTTAAGCCCAAGGAGATGGCAGAGTTTACGACATTACTTTTAGGAATGTGGAAAAACACTTGCAGTGTTTAGGCCGATCACTGTTAAGTGATTTTTTTCAGAAGCCACTTGGATTACTTTAAATATGTATGTTGGGTTAGCACTAAAATAAGATGCTTACTGTGCCGGAAGCTGTCAATGTTAGGTTGTTTTCATGATGTATTTCATTATAGTCACTTCTAGGTGGGCAGTGCTAGAGATGCGAGCTCTATATCTACCCCTGGAAGGAAGAAGTTCAAGCTCTACACTCCTCTCACCTAAGGAAAGTTCCTAATGCTACGAGGTGGAGCTGCTAAAGAAAGGAAGCCAGATCTGTAATCCCAGCACTCAGGAGGAGGCTGGGGCAGGAGAATCTCCACTTCTAGGAAAGCCTGGGCAACTTGGTGAGATCATGGTCCAAAAAACAAAAAAACCTTCCCTCAAAAACAAAAAACAAAAACCAAAAAACTACAGGATGAAAAGAAAGCTTTCAAGCCTCTGCCTACCGAGGTAAGACAGTATGATGTTCAAATTCAGATGTTTTACCAGCAGAAGCCCCAGCAAAGATGGTAGCTTGGTTCCCTTTGAGTGTTTTAGGATTGTGGTCTTCAAAATTTCTTGCTTGCTTACCTCCTAAAGAAAACAGGAAAAATTGTGTCTCTTCTTATACTTTTAAAGGTGACAACTAAAATGTTTCATTGTTAAGTTTAAATAATGGCAAGCTTTGTTATTTCTGTCCTGAGTATTGACATTTTTAAAAGAAGATTGTGACATCATTCTTTAAGTATATCCAAGGGACCCTAAATACCCTACTGCATCTATCATCCATTTAAAATCATACGAAAAAGCTTTTCTTTAAACAAAATTTTATATCACTCATTTATCCCTTTCTTGTATTTCCATTACATTTGTCCCTGAGCATTTGAGTATATTTTAGGCTGGAAACTCTTTTTGTTTTATTGATTAGCCTATCATATTTCTCTACAAATTAAAAAAAATTAAAACTGAGTCTCAGCTAGGCGTGGTGACACAGGCCCGTAACTCCAGCTTGCTGGGAGGTTGAGGCAGGAGGATCACAAGCTTGAGCCCACTCTTAGCAACTTAAGTGATTCAGTGAGACCATGTTTCAAAATAAAAATAAAAAAGGACTGGAGATGGAGTTCAGTGTGAAGGCCTTGGTTCAATTCCCAGTACTGTAAACAAAAACAAAAACAAAACTCATTTTGATTGTATAAATAATACAATGTTAACACCTAATTGATCTAAACAATATATATTACACATTTTTATATACTATTAAAATTAATGCATAATATATTTTTTCTGGAATGAAATAGTATCCCAAATCAACTTTACTCTTAATTTTCATTTTATAGATAGAAACATGAAATATTTTATCCATTCATTTTATAAATATTGAGTACCTACTCTAGGCACTTGGAATACATTAGTGAATGGTACAGATAAATCCCTGCCCTCACGCAGCTTACATTCTAGTATGGAGGGGTGGTAGGCAATAAACAAGACAAGTGCTATGGGGAAAAGAGAAGAGAGTATAAGGGAGATTTGCAGTACAGAGTGAGAATCAAGAATGGTTACGATTTTGGCACTGCATTCATCTAGAAGTGCTGCAGTTGGCAGTTCTAGGGGTATGGTTCTTACAAACTCTTTGGGATATGGGTGGCTTTTGTATGGGAATGACTGAGAGGCAAGGCCATATTCAATCAAAAGACTATCCAGCATCTCCTAGAGTAGAATGACCAGCTGATCTGCTGTACTGTGGAGTAGCAGAACAAGGGCTGGGTAAAAGAGTATGTCCATCAACAAAGGATTTCCAAGTGAAGCCAAAGGTACCAGCAGGTGTTACACTGAATTCTGATTTATTTAACTACCATCACAGATACCAGCCCAAACAGTTCTCTGAAGCAATGGAATAATCTTCCAGTTTAGTGCTGAGGAGTAATTGAATATAATTGTCTGAAATGGAGAAGGGCTCTTTTTCAACTCAACTGCTTAAAAGATGAATGAAACCTCTGCGTTTTTTTTTTTTTTAATGTGAGAATATGAAGAAAGCTACTAACTGTATTCTCAATGTAAGTACTGTATTTATTTTAATGATTAATGAGATCCTTCAGTAAACTGACCCTAGGTACCCTCTTTCCTGAAATGGGAATGTGTTTGGATAACAAAGACATCACGGGCATCTGTAGATTACTTTCTAGTTTCAATATGAAGAGGAAACTGGGTAGCTGTTGGGCAATCAGCAGGACTTGGTGACTCCTGATTGAGACCTGTCGAGTAGACTCATTATCTGTGTGCTGCCCACCACGTTGTAAATGTGGTCCTCTTGACTGCTCTTTCTAGGTTATCTCCAAAAGTTTGCTCTCCCATGAAAGAGTGGTAGGGAGGCCTAGAAGTTTCCACGTAATACATGTTCCATTTGGTTTCCTCCAAAATTGCAAGGACTTGTGCTCACTTCGGCAGCCCATATACTAAAGTTGGAACAAAATTGCAAGGACTTAATAACTGTAAGGTATATAACAAAAATACCATTATCATTGCCAACAAAATAGTGATTCTGATACTTTGATAATAAATAATGTATGATTTCCTTCGGTGATCACACACACAAAAAGAAAGGTTTTGATTTTTAAAAGGTCATGGTGGGCCTCATGGAGATGCTGACTTCTCATAAGAGGTGAGGAGTTAGCAATGAGGGTCTCTGGGGGAAATGTGCACATGCAGAGGGCACAGCCCTTCCAGGGGTTTTAACATGGGACAGGGCTAGCATCTTCTATGGTTAACAAAGGAGGTGAGGAAGGCTAGAGCAGAGGGACAGGAGGCGAAGTACAGATGAGATCAGGGAGGGAATGACTGGCAGTGGGGCGGCGGTGCCAGCCTCGTAGAAACCTATGGGCTGCTGTAAGGATGTGGGCTCACACTGAATGAAACAAGGAACATTCAGTAAGAGATGACTTATGTTTTAAGAGGCTCACTCTAGCTCATTGGTGGCAAATTTATGGCAGGTGTGCCTTAGTGGGCTGTTCGTTATCACTGAAAGCTCTGAAAGGTTCACCGTCACTGCTCTAGCTAATATGTAGAGAAGGGGCTAGCACAAGAATGGGAGAGCTCTGAAAAGACTGACCCAAGCATGAGATGATGGCAGCTCACCAAGGGGGTAGCAGGGAGGTGGTGAGAAATGCTCTGACTTGGGATGAGATACAGGGTGTAAGAGAAAGAAAGCAAGCCAGCATGACTCAAGGGTTTTTGGTCCAAGCTTCCTGAAGGATGGAGTTGTCATCATCTGAGATAGGAAAGCTAGTGGGTTAGGTTTGAGGGAGAATATGGTTCAGTTTGTGACATGTTAGGTTTAAAATACACGGTATACTGATGGATATCAGAATCTGAAGTTCAGGTAAAAGGTCTGACTTGGAGATATAAATTTGGGAGTTGTCATCATATATGATGATATATATTTTAGATGGCATTGAAATGAGATCAGATATCATATATCTTAGATGGTACTGAAAGGAGACAAGATGAGATCACTAAGGAAATGAATATGGATAAAAACTCCTGGGTCACTCACTGCAAGGTTTGAGAAAAGAGATGAAACTAGCAAAGAAGATAGGGAAGGAGGGGCCAGGGAGGAAAACCAAGGGCGGGGAAAGTGAATCAAGTAATTAGTTGTGTCAGCTGTTATGGACAAGTCAATCAAGATAAAAATAAAAACTAGATCAGTGGTGGCGAACCTATGGCACGTATGCCGCAGCAGGGTTTTTGTATCACTGAAAGCTCTAAAAGGTTCGCCATCACTGTACTACATCATTGGATTTAGCCAATTTGAAGATCATTATTGACTGTGATAGGATTAATTTTGACATAATGGGAAGGATGAAATAATGATGGAGTGGAATGAAGAGAGGGTGGGAAATCTACAACTTCAGCTGATAACCTGCTGTATGTGTAACCTTGTATGTGTTGATTCTACTCTATATATGTGTAGTCTTCACATAAAAATAGTGTTTGACATGTTTTTGACCTTTATATAAATGGTTATCATATTGTATGTATACTGCTGCAGAGTAGGAGGAGAAGAACTAGGGACTAAGTACAGTATAGAAAACTCTTTGGAAGTTTTGTTGCAAAGGAAGCAAAAAAAAAATAGCTAGTAGATGATAGTGGAAATGGGTCAAAGAGAAGAACTTGTGCAACTGAAGAAATAACAGGTGCTTCTAAGCTTATGGAAATGAATCAACAAAATGTTGATGCTATGAAAGAGGGAATAACTGCTGTGATAAAGGTCAGGATCTTTTGATTAGGAAAGAGGGGACTGGGATCCATTGACTTAGCAGAGGGACTGGCTTTACTATTATTATTATTATTTTTTTTTTTTGTGGGTACCGGGGGGTCGACCTCAGGACCTCGTGCGCCAACAGGCACCCGTACCACTGAGCGATATCACCGGCCCCTTTTTCGTATGTGGGTTCCAGGAGTTGAACTCGGGCCCTCGCGCTTGCAAGGCAGGTGCTTACGCCGCTGAGCCATCTCACTGGCCCGGGACTGGCTTTACTTAGGAGCATGGAAATTCAAATATGTAATGGAGGGGAAGAGAAAGGACAGTGTTGGGTATGGGCAGATGTGATAGTTGGATTCTGTGCAAGTTTTTGTCTCATTGCTTCAATTTCCTCAATAAGAATCAAGGTATATGTACTCACAAGAACGAGGATGGAGGGAAAGATATATAGGTTACAAACAAAGATTAAGTATGAAATCCAGAAGGAATGGAGGAGGAAAGTAGGGATGTGTCACACTAAAGGTCAATCTGAAGGTGATGAAATTAAAGTGAAATTAGTCAGTGTGACTGTGTTTTTATTTGTAGCATGAGTGGTGGTGTGGAGAAGGTGGAAAGCTGTCTTGAATCAGGACTGTGGTTTTGCCAATCGAGTACGAAAAGGGGGGAAAAGACTAGGGGGCTCTGAGTATGTGCAAGAGTGACTATGACTGGGTAGGGGTTTAAACTGAGTAAGGATGGGAACGAGTGGAGGCAAGAGTTGAAGTTGTTGCAGTTAGAGTGTTGCAGAAAATGACCTGGAAATAGGAGGTGGTGGTCGCAGTGGAAGGTGTCTGAAATTCTTATTATGAAGAAGGTGCAGTTTGACAAGGCTCCCATGATTACGAGCAATGGAGTGAGCAGCTGAGTCCGGATGGAGGACAAGATCCTTGGTGGAGGAGAAATCAAGGAATTGAGGGCCCAGGATACTGGAAAGATGATCTAAGGATATATTATAACTACTATGGGATTAGGACAGAAGTGGCACTGGTGTGACTGACAGGAGCAGATGGTGAAAAAAGGAAGGTGAAGGAGAGTAATGATGGGAGTACTATACAGGAATAAAGTTGCTGGTTTGGAGGAGGAGGCAGACGGTCTGAAAGCATTGTTGAGGAGAGAAGACACCTTCCACACCTCCAGGCTATCTACCTCACCTCTTAAGTCTAAGAGTCTTAGGGTTGAAAACACAGGTGCTGCTATTTGGGAGGTGGAAGGGAAAGCAGTGTCCCAGGGGAAAATCAGGTTTCCCTTAAGCAAAAAGGTGAAGCAGGGCCTGGGGATATAGCTCAGCAGCACACGCACCCACCTGGCAAGCGCAAGGTCCTGAGTTCAATTCCTAGTACAAAAAAAAAAAAAAGGTGAAGGAAACCTGAAGGGAAATTCAGAGAAGAGGCTGAGCTTATAGAGAGTTATTTACATAAACAAACGGATGGGGTGGCGGACGGACTATAATGATCTCCACACCACTTGGTGGTCCCGTCCTCTTAGGTGGAGACGAGACCTGAGGTTTACTTTGGGTTAGGGTTTATGATTATGTTACATAAAATTGTAACCGAGCCAGGCATGGTGGCACGTACCTGTAGTCCCAGCTACTCAGGACACTGAAAGCAGGAGGATCACTGAGCTCAGGCGTTCAGGGCCAGTGTGGGCAACACAGCAATACCATTTCTGAAAAACAAACAAACAAAACCAGTGTCTTGATGAGGCGCTCTCTTTCACTGGCTTCGAAGAAGCAAGCTGCATATTGTGAGCTTTCCTATGGAGAAGACCACATGGCAAGGAACGGAGGGGCCTAAGGTAACAGCCAGTAAGAGACTGAATACTACCAACAACTGTGCAAACTCCAAACTCGATCCTTCATCCTAGCAGAGCATTACTTTGCAAAGGACCCGGGAAAGCCATGCCTGGGCCCCATAGAGACTATAAGCCAATAAATGTGTTCTGTTTTGAGCTTCTAATTTTCTGGGAATATTGTTATACAGTAATACATAACGAATACAGATGGAGTGGAAGAAGTTTAGTGATAGTAATGTTGCTCGATGTTTAAAACTTCTGAGGTATAGTATTGCAGAATCACATCTTGTCTATTACCAAGTCATTTTTAACGATATACCAGCTGACAGATCTTCTTTTAGTTCTGTTGACAGCAAAGAATTGGAAACCACTTGATTTGCAAAAGATTGTAATACCCACTCATTAAGGTCATTTACTTTCTCAGCACAGACACCAATTTTTGAGTTGTGCCTTTGGATTGCCCGGGAGATTCTGACATCTTGGGTCATCTTAGTAATGGGTGTCAATTTTGACTTTCCTTTGTATGATGTGAGGACAGTTTTGTAAGGAGATGCTGTGTCCTCATCTGTTGCCTCAAGCTGGGCAATTTTAGAAAATAGCACATATCATAGGGAAGATCTGGAAATGAATTTCCTTAAAATTAGTCTGTTAAATCTTCATTAATCCCAGGGGTAAGGTTATACCGGTTTGAAGGCAACCTGGTACGATGGCAAGGAGGACAGAACCAGACACTGTGTGTGAATGGTAGGCAGAGGGTATAGTTTTTGGGCAACATGACCTAAGAAATGACTTAGAGCTGTCTAATAATTAGTCTTGGAGGGCCCGCAATGAAGTGTCTCTTGGTTGGTGAAAAAACTCATGTAATTGATGTGTTTTCTGGAACATTTTATTATTATTATCATTTTACGTTGCTGGGGATGCAGCCCAGGACCTTCTGCATACTATGCATGGGCTCCATCGCTGAGGTACATGCCCAAACGGAAAGAAATGCATGCATCTTATAAAGTTAGCAGGAGTCAGAAGGAGAGTTTATGTCTTTCCCCACCCAACGGGCAACCTACTTAATAGGAGTGCGACAGATCTCTAAGGTCGCTTCCAAGTCGGAGATTCTGCCGAAGTCTCTCGCAACACGAGCCTCTCACGTTTCCCGACATCTGGCAAGGCTTCTGAATGTGATTCCTCGACTGTCCGGTGCGTTTCTGGAGTTTAAACACTTTGGAGTTCGTGATTTGGGGCTGGAGGGAAGGGAAGGAAGGTGTAGCCAGCTTCTTCCCAAAGTAAGCCGCTACAACCACCGGGAGTTAGTGCTTGGCTGATAATAATAAACCGTTGTGTCCATGTAAGTCCTCAAAACAAAACAAAAATAAAAAAGGTTTGGTTGGGTGCTCGTCATAAGTACTTAACTGGACACCGAGCTCTCTCGCGCTGCCTGGGAACTCTTGCGAAAGGACGCTCTCGATGAAGAGCACTCCCGGGAGCAGCCTCGGTCCGCAGAGACAGCGCCTCGCGACCCGCTAGGTTAGGCCCAGGCCGGGGATCCCGGCAGCGCTTCCACTGGCGCTGCCGCGCGGGCGCCTGCGTACAGCGATCCTCTCGTCTCCTGAGGCTGGAGGCGGGGGCACCCGGGAGAAAGGAGAGCTGCTCGGGGGGAGGGGGGAAAGGGCCAAACCCTGAAATTACCCGGATGTGGTCTCCGCACGCGCATGCTCAGTGTCCTCTCGACAAGTTGGCAGCAACAACACGGCCCTGGTCGTCGTCGCCTCTGCGGTAACGGAGCAGCTCGGGTGGCGGAGCCCGCGTTCGTGCCAGTCCGCTCTCCTCGGGGGGCCCTTCTTACTCCCCGCTTGTTTCCACGGCCGCCCACGGGGCGGGAGTGGGTGAGGGGAGCCGGGCGCCCCGCGCGAGAGGTCCCCCGCCGCGGGGCGGCCCGGGAGCTCGAGGCGGCCCGGCCCGCGCGGGCAGCGGTGTGGCGGAGGAGGGGCGGCCTGGCTCGGACGCCTCGGGGCAGGGGCGAGGAGCGCTCCGGGCCGCGGGAGGAAGCGACGGGCGCGACGCGTCCACCGACGAGCAGCGGCGGGAGAGCGGACTCCCTTCGCCGGCGCCCGAGCGCAGGTAACCGCGCCATGTCCCCTCCTCTTCCCCCGCAGGGCCCGCGCGCCCCGCCCGCGGCTTTCCCGCTCCGGGGCGGGCTCCCGGCGGCGGCGGCGGCGGGCAGCGCACGGGGGGCCGGCGGGTCCGCCTCGCGTGCGAGCGCCGCCGCCCGGAGGGCTGGGCCCGGGTGGGCGGGGGCCACCGCGCTGGGCAGGGCAGGGCGGGCCGGGCGTACCGCCGCGCCTGAGCCCCTCGGACGGCTGGGTCGACCCTGCAGCCCCAGCTCCGCTCGCAGTTTGTCAATCCAGTTGAACTTGGACGGGGACTTCTGCCCCCGTCTCCGCTCCGCTTTGTTGTTCCTGAGTAGTTTCTCTGTCGCCCGGGCGGAGCGCGTTGAGTCGACTGGAGTGTTTGTTGCCTTTAGGTCCCAACGAAAGTAGTAAATGGTTCGTCTAATTTCTTTTCTCAAGCAGATGTTTGTTTTTTCTTTGTCCCTTACTTTCTTCTCCTGATTGCGTCCTTCCACTTTGTGTTTCTAGCTTTGATTTGTTTACTTTTTTGGTATTGTGAGCGATGGCGGCATTCAGGAAACATTCTAAGCACCTAACTGAACCTCCCTTCCCTAATAAAATGTGTCTCCTAGTAAAAGACATAGTTTATCTTATTGTTAGGACTACTAGTACGGTGCGTGAAATTGGTGTAGGGTGGAGGGCGTTGGCTTCATCACAGGCCATAAACTGCTGTTAGGATTTCTCAAGCTAGATTTTCAAAGACATGGGTGTGTTTAGTTAACTTGAAAGATTTAATAACCTTTGACTTTTGCTAGATTTAGCATCATTTTCGTCTCAGTAGCAGCTTTATTCGAGTCTTTTAATAGGTTCAGTGCTTTTTGCTGGCAGAAATCATGTTTTGATTGAAAATACAGAAATGTATAATTTCTCAAAGTAATTAGATTTAGACACTGCATTTAAATAATTTTTATTCTAGATTTCATAAGTTACCTTTGCCTTGTGGTACCAAGACTAAATATACTTGAGTTGAAATGTAGCTTGAGAAGTTCTAAAGTGCTAAGGACTTACTCGTTCTATATTGGAAATTTCTGATATGACTAGCACATGATATTCCAAAGTGTAAATGATTGATACAGTTAACATTTTAGAGTATGTTTTCTCTCTTTTTTTCGAATGCTGTCATAATTTTGTTTTCTCGAATGGGTTTGTCACAGAACTAATGTAATAAAGACAGACCAAAAATTTATGATTTGGAGGAGTTTTTGGTCTAAAGGTGGTCAATTATGTACATTTAAGTTATTAGAATTAAAACTAAAAGCCTTTCTAGAAAAGACTGACATAACATTTTGTGAGTGTATTAATAGAAGTGGTTTTTTCTTTGCTTTCCAGGTTTATGGGTGAATTTGCTATTAAAGTGGTATTGCGTCATAATTTTTATTTTATTTTTGAAGTGGGATACCTATTTCTTTGTTTAAATATTTTCAGTGTAAATCTTAAACTTAGGGAAAAAAGAAAAAATTGTAAAAGATTGTAAAAAATGAAAATGTGTACTGAGAAAAGTCACTTCGAAATACTTTGGAATAGGTTTTGTATGGACCATTGACCTTTTATGATGGCTTTGCTGTTGAAGCAATTGTTAACACTACGATGCAGTACATCTTATTTTTGAAAACCAATGCTTTACTTCAGTTATATTTTAGTTGAGCTATTTCTCTATATGTGTGAATTCTTTTTCTGCACACCCCTCTTCCAATAAAGGAGCAAGCGTTAAAGTAATTTATTTAGCTTGAGTCATACTCAAGCTGTCCCACTTGGAAGTACCTTCTTTTTCCCTGATGGAGCCAGTGTTATAGTAATATCGTTAGACACTATTCTAATTGAACTGTAAATTGCTGGGGTCTCTAGTAGAGCAGTTAGCCCTACAGAATCTGCAGGGTTTGTTTTATTTATTTATTTATTTATTTTAGGGTTTGTTACATTTAAAATGCATGTTTAGTCTTGTCTAAATTTTTGCCTACTACATTATTTTTCTGATATTTAGACTTATTTCAATTGTATTTTGCCCCCCTTTGGTTAATGGTTAACAACTTTCGTTGTGTGATTTTTAGAGTGAGTGGTTCCTGAAGCATCTCACATTAGCCATGTCAGCGCTCATTGTACATGCTTAGATTTCCCTTTTTCCCCCAGAAGATTGTGTAGTTAGGCAGAATTTTGTTCCTTAAAGCTATGAGGAATGGTGATTTTGAGGTTACTTTTAATGATGTGTGAAACTACGAGTTTTATTAATTTCATTGTTTTCTAGCTAAATGAAAGTTGAAGGAGTTAGACCAGCATAACACAGTGTTCAGTACAGGTTTAACAAATTTTAGGCTTTTTGCCCAAAAGTTGGTAAAGACTCAGTTATTTAAAATGAGACATTCAAACCATTGACAAATATGTATAGGTATCATTTGAGCTACTTTCAGTATGATACAGTGTGCATCATATTTCAAACATATGATGAGTCACATTTAGAATTTGTGGATTTTTTATCATTTTAAAATGTGTAATTTTGGTGATGGGAAATTTGGCTGAATCCCAGTTTCTCAGCAACAGATATTTTAGGTTGTGTCACTTTGATGCTATTACATGCTGTAATTGGCATCTAAGAAATTTTTAAACATGAGAGTGAATGAAAACTGGGGTAGTGTTCATAAATGTAAAACTAAGATGGTAAGTAGTCTTATCTATAAGGTTCATATAATTTGTCTTGGTAACTTGGTTAGATAGCAACAGACTGTAAAGAGGATCTGTTATGTCTTAATCAATTTAAAGTTGGTGGTGATTATGAATACCTTTCAGCTGTATTTTGCTATTTACATTTTGAAATGGAAGATTTTTTTGCAGTACAGGAATCTGTACTCTTTGTGGTGCTAGGAATCAAACCCATTTACCACTCAGTTATACTCCCAGCATTTATATTGTTTTTATAAACCCCAAGATTTGGGGCAGACACCACTACCCACAACTGGGGATTAAACCCAGGGAATACTGAGCTGCATCCCAGCCCTTTTAATTTACTTTTTAAAAGTTTTAAGATGAGGTCTTGCTAAGTTGCCCAGACCAGTCTCAAACTTGTGATCCTCCTGCCTCAGCCTCCGGAGTAGCTGGTATTACAGGCACACACCACCTTTCCCGGCTGGGCAGTAGTTTCCAACCTTGGCTATACCTTGAGAATTCTTGGAAGGCTTTACAGAACATTAATGTCTGGGTCCTGACTCCAGATATTTAATTCAGTTGGAGTAGGGTGCATCCAGGTCAGAGTATCACAGTAGTTGAGCCATTAGGGATTCTGCGTTTGAACTGTGTCGTTATTTAATACAGTGATAAGTACATGTAAAATGTAATCTCACATCTAACTTAATGGTTCGTTTGAAAGTATTGGCACTTTTTGTTTGTTTATTGTGATAAACAGTCACACTGAGCTACTTTTCCAGGCCCTTTTATAACATTTTTTTATTTTGCAGGGTCTCGCTAAGGTCACTAAACTGCCCAGGCTGGACTCAAACTTGGAATCCTTCTGCTTTAGCTTCAAAAAGTGCTGGGATTATAGGTGCGCACCACCACACCCCAGCTGCCACATTTGCTTTGTTTTCAAGTCTGTCTCCTTATCTCCCTCTTCTCCACCTTATCCTCTATCCCTTTTCTCTGTTTCATTTATTTTTCAAATCATTTGAACTGTCTGGTAGCAAATTTTAGGAAGCTGTATTTCCCATGATGAAAAGTTGGTACATCATCATTATTTTAAGTAGGAATCTGGTCTTTTAAAACACTGTGCTCTAACATGCCTACTTGTGTCCCATTTAGGGGAAGGGGAAAAAAAAAAAAAAAAAAAAAAAAAAAACTACCTCAAGTCCCTAAATTAGCATTTAAACTCCCAGTGGAATTTGGTCTTCTTAGGGGAAATCATAAAATTTGCGAGCTACCAGTACCGGTTTTTTTTTTTTTTTTTTTTTTTCCAAAATAAAAACATTTATGAAAGGGCCTGGAATGTAGCTCAGTGCAAAGGCTATTGCCATAAACAAAGGAAAAGTGCCAATACTTTCAAAAGACCCATTAAGTTAGATGTGAGATTACATTTTATACTTCATTGGTTCCTGAGAGGCAAGTTGCACTTATTTAACTTTTGCTGTCAGATCTTAATTTATACACTGTGAGAAAGTTGCTCAGCTAGCCCAACTAGCTTGCAGTTCTCTAGAGATCATCTAGGAGCATGTTCAGTTCAACATTTACATCACCTCAAGTAGTTTCCAAGAGCTGGTCTATAATGTAGTTGCATCTCTATCTCTAGAAGTTATTTAAATAAACTTTTTTTTTTTTCTGTGGGTACCGGGGGGTCGACCTCAGGACCTCGTGCGCCAACAGGCACCCGTGCCGCTGAGCGATATCACTGGCCCCTTTTTCGTATGTGGGATCTGGGAGTCGAACTCGGGCCCTCGCGCTTGCAAGGCAGGCGCTTACGCCGCTGAGCCATCTCACCGGCCCTAAATAAACTTCTAAAAGTCCTAAAAATAATTTTTGCCACTCAATTTCAGCACATACACAGAATGCAAATAGAGTGGAGGAAGCATGTGAATCTGTATTATAAAAAAGCCCCTCTTGATTTTAAAGGCTTTGATTATTTACAGTGTTTATCCTATTGCTTCATCTGTGTTAATATAGATAGTACAGGCTTTACCTTTCTATCAGTACACAGGAGTAACTTATTTGAAATCCGTCAAACCCAATTTACATGTTTAGAATGCAAATCTTATGATTAAACAAAAGGTCTGCTACTGAATATTTGTTTTTTAGTGAAGTATGATTTGTGTGTCTCAAATTGGATAAATGTGTGCACCTCAGGTCTTCTCAAGTCAAAATGTATTTCTGAGTGTAAAACAGAATTAAGGATATTAATCAGTGTTGTTCACTAGTGAATTTTGGCATATTTGATGCCAATAGGTGGCCAGTCCTTTTAACAATTGAATCATTAGTGAAAAGATGACAGATGTAGTACTAAATTAGAAAAACCAAGCCAGGAATCATTGTATTTAAACACAAAAAACGCATCTATGTCATAGATACCTCTACTAAAATTAGCTGCAGGAAGAACTTATGTAGATATAAATGAAACAGCTAATTGTAAATTAAAGTGATGTAACTTCTTTGTAATTAGTCTTTTAAATTAGTTGCAAATTGAATTTGTTTTACTTTTTTTTGGTAATGTGTAAAGCGTAGTTTGTAGACAGCATCAGTGGTTTGTAAAACTGACAGCAATTCAGACTCCTAGCGTACTTGTTTTTTTGTAAGTACCGGGGGTCGACTTCAGGACCTTGCACGCCCAGCAGGTGCCAGTGCCACTAAGCGATATCACCGGCCCTTTTTTTTTTTTTACATATGTGGGTTCCGGGACTCGAACTCGGGCCCTCGCGCTTGCCAGGCAGGTGCTTACGCCGCTGAGCCATCTCACCAGCCCCCTGTAGTGCTTTTTAAAGCTAGGGCCCCACCCTAGATACCTATTTAGTAGAGCTGGGCTAATTTGCATGGGATTGTAATACAGCTCCTTTTCAAAGAATAATCTAGATTGATTTGATGGATTAAAAGTTTCATGAAATGTATGTTTCAGTTATTAAAATTCGACTTAATTTCCAGTCTTTAAAACAGTCATTCTCAGAGTGTGGTCCATGGACTCCTTGGGATCCCTAGCACCTTTTAGAGAGAGTCATGAAATCAACCTTACATGTATTAAAACATAACTGAGATGTTATTTAGCCTCTCTCTCTGTTGACATTTGGAGTGAAGGTGAAGGAACAATGGTGGGTAAACTGCAGACACTTTAGCATGAATCAAGGTGGTTGCACCAAATTGTATGAGTTCTTACTATGTTCTTCACATCCAAACACATGTTAAAGCATTTGAAAAAATGCCAGTTTCGTTTAAGAATGGCTTTGGTAAAGCAATAAAAATTTTTACTTTTTAAAATCTCTACCCTGGACTGCATGTCTTTAATAATATTTAGTGTAATTAAATAGTGTGCTTAAAATATTTCTGCCCATTGAAGTGCACTTGTGCGAGTGAGCTTTTTAAGTGGAACACCATTTTTATTGTTACTTAAGAGAATAACTGATAGATTAACTATAACTGTTCAGACCTAGATATTTGGTGGGTATTTCCTTGAAAATAAATGAAGTGAACCTGCCACTTAAAGGAAAACAACTATTTCTTGATAAAATCTGATCTTTCGAGTGAAAATCAGGTTTTTTGAATACATGTATCTGTTGCTGTGAAGTTGCCAGTTTCCTAATGCTTAAAGACTTTTCTAATGAGATTGATGGTAATTTTAAGTAATGTGATTTTAAAGATGTATTATGTAAGAAAATGTGTCAACATTTGGAAAATCTGTGTAACTCATTAAACCAGTATTTTCTCAGATGACCAGTTCATGATAAAGAATTGTGTATGGGTAGGATATCCATTCAAATTAAAATACAGACAAATTGATTCTTAGACAACAAGGCCAAAAATCCATTAAATTTTGAGTTCATATTACAACTTTAGTAATTGCCACTTGTTGAATTTTTGTGTTGAATAAAAGATGAATATCCATTATTATCCAAGAAAGCTATTAAAATACTCTTCTTTCTCAATTACATATCTCTATGAGGCACGTTTTCTTCGTATACTTTAACTAAAGTAACAGCAGATTGAATGCTGGAGCTAATAGGAAAATCCAGCTGTCTTCTCTTAAGCTAGACATCAAAGAACTTTGCAAAGGTTTTGTGTTTGTTTTGGAAAAGATTATTTTTCATAAAATTTATTTGTATTAACAGGTAATGGATTTATTACTTTAACTGAATTAAAATACCTAAAACTTATTAGTTTTAATTTTAATAAAACAAATATCAGTATAACCCCCATAAAAACTAATTGAGATTTTATTATTAATAATTAAGAATTTAAACGAAGAGATCTTGAGCCAGAGAGTTTGATAGCTATTTAAGATAACTAGTTCTGTATTATTGACTAGATCAGTGATAGAAACAGCCCGCTGCGGCATGCGTGCTGTAGGTTCATCCCCACTGGACTATATGATTGGTTCCACATGTGATTTGCGTATACTCATGCTATTTCTGAGAATGTTAGTAATTCAGATTTTGTTCTGTTACTGTATATTATAGAATATATAGCAGTCAAACTTAAGTGAAAAGGGGAATTCATTGGCCGACCTCAGATGCTGGATATAGGTTCTCAACCAGTATCATCAAGATTGTTTCTTAGCTTAGCTTTGCTTTCTGTTTTACTTTGTCAGGTAATAAAGAGGACCCCACCCACCCCATAATCCACATCAGATTTTCTGGAGTTGTATCATTGGCCTGACTTGGGTTCTTTTCCATCTCTAGGATAATTGTGTAGCTAGGAGTTGGCTCTGGATAGTTAGGCTGAGAATTATCCTACCTGTCCAGATGGGGAGAGCTTAATAGTTCAAAAGTGAACATGTGATAAATGTCAGTGTTCATTAACTAAAATTTATGAACTTACACAGGAGCCTCTCAGACCTATACTAATCCCGTTTAATTTTAGAGAGTATTTTAATGACTTTGCTTATATGGCTTTGTAGTCCATGGATTTGTTGTTATATCTGTAGCCTACAAGAAGTGACAGCTTATGATTAATAGCAAAGCTAGAGGAAAAACACAATAGCAAGATTTAAGATATAAGCCTCATTTGCTGACTTGACCTCCTGGTAACCCTTATCATGACTTTAAGACCAGTGTTAATGTTGGTGACCTTCAAACAGGTCTAACTTCTCTGCTAAGCTCTTCCATCTCAGCTTAACTAAAACTGAATTTGTTACATAGCTACCTTTAAAAACCTTTATTCTTTCTTCATCATTCAGTTAACCTGTTCAGGAAATTGGTCATCTTTTGACTGTCTCCTTTTTCACCCCTTGTTCAGTTGGTTATAGAATTCAGTCTGTTCTACCTAGAAGTATCATTGATTTCCCCCTTTATTTTGACTGCCCATGTCCCTCATGTAGGCCTTTATCAATTTTCTCATTGTCTCCTCTTATTCTGTTTCTTTTTTTCAAAGTTCTCATGTGCTCTTTGGATCTTTCTACTACAAATCTAATGCTATTATTTCTCCTATTATTTCATGGCTTTCTTAACATGAACCTACTCTAGGCAAAATACTTGACTTTTAATCCTCTCTGATTTTTTCCCCCCATGGATTGTCTTCAGCTTGACAAATTGTTATTCACATATGGTAGTCATTAGTTCTGTTCTACCAGTATTCAGTGGCTGTCCTCTGGCATGTGGTAAAGTTGCACTTCTTTGTCTCCTTCAACCTCCCCATACCCTTGAAATTAGGCATGGGCCAGAATAACTCAACCTTGGCATTATTGACACTTTGGGTTGGGTAAAATTTTTTGTTTCGGGATACTCCTGTTTATTGCAGGATGTTTAGCAGTGGCATTGGCCTATACCCTCCAGATGCCCAGTAGTACTGTGTTTCCTGCCTTGCCCTTCCAGTTGTGACGATCAAAAATGTCTAGACATTGCTAGTGTTTGATCTGTCCTATTCCTTTCCCCTGCTGTTTAAGAACATACGTAGAGATGAAGCCCCTAACAGCCCAGTCCCTAAGAGATGTCAGTGAACAGTGCCACCAGTTGATTTGTGATGAACAAGTAGCTTAACCAGAAAATAAACCTTTGTTTTAAGCTACTGATTATTTGAGGGTTGGTTGTAACTGCAACCTAGCCTACCCAAGTGGTGGCAAACCTGTGGCATAAGTGCTGCAGTGGGCTGTTTGTATCATTGAAAGCTCTAAAAGGTTCACCATCACTGAACCCTATCCTGACTGATAGATTGTGCTGACTTACCTTACCTGTGGACTTCACATTCACCTTCCTTTGTAATCCCAAATCACTTTACTACCTACATCTTTTAACATTATTTAGTGTGATAATAAGTTTGGATTTTCTAGATGAGTTTTTTTTTTTTTTTTTTTGTGGGTACCGGGGGGGTCGACCTCAGGACCTCGCGCGCCAACAGGCACCCGTGCCACTGAGCGATATCACCGGCCCCTTTTTCGTATGTGGGATCCGGGAGTCGAACTCGGGCCCTTGTGCTTGCAAGGCAGGCGCTTACGCCGCTGAGCCATCTCACCGGCCCTTTTTTTTTTTTTAAGATAGGATCTTGTTGATCTTCCAGGCTGGTCTCGAGCTCCAGGACTCAAGTAATTCTCCCTCCTCAGCTTCCAGAGTAGCTGTAACTACAGATGTGAACCACCATACCCAGCTAGGATCAGTAATTCTTTTTTTTTTTTTTTTTTTTTTGGTGGGTACCGGGGGGTCGACCTCAGGACCTCGCGCGCCAACAGGCACCCGTGCCGCTGAGCGATATCACCGGCCCCTTTTCCGTATGTGGGATCCGGGAGTCGAACTCGGGCCCTCGCGCTTGCAAGGCAGGCGCTTATGCCACTGAGCCATCTCACCGGCCCAGGATCAGTAATTCTTAATGGAGGAGGAACTATACTTTAAAGGGTGTTGTAGAAATTTGTGAGAAGAGCTTTGGGGTTGGGGCCAGGGATGCTTTTCTGCAAGAGACGGTAGTGTCTTGCATCCCACAAGACTTTAAAATACCTCAGAAATTTATGAAGGAGGAAAATATATAATTAGACTAGAACCCAATTTCTTTCTTCCTTCCTTCTTTTCTTCCTTCCTTTACTCCTTCTTCTTATCTTCAGTTTTCTAGAAATTAAATTTCATTTAATTCAGTTTCGTAATTGAAGTTGTTTTGCTTGGAACTTTATTAAAGTGTTCACCATTTGAGAAAATTCATGTCACCAACACGCCATTGTGCTGTTGGAGCTGCCAAGGCAACACACTTGCAGTTGTAGATCTGAATTTGTAGTATTGTATTTATAATTGTATTTATAATTCTATGTAAAAGTGTAGGCTTTTTTTTTTTTTTTTTGGTGGTGGTGGTGGGTATTGAACCTAGTGCCACATGAATGCTAAGCATGTACTCTACCACTGTATATCCCTAACTCCTGACTGACTGCTTTTCTTCTTGGTTTTATTGAGATAGGGTCTTATTATGTAGTTCAGGCTGGCCTTGAACTTGCAGTGATCCTTCTGCCTCAGCCTCCCAAGTACTGGGATTACAAGTGTGCACCACTGTACTCTGCTTCCCCTGACTTTATTATGCATTCTAAGTTAGTTGGTATGCCTGGTCATTTATATATTGAAATTTACATTTTATGATAGATTACTTTTTTTCCTCCTTGATCTTAGTTAGGATATTGTTAAATTTTTTTTTTTTTTTTTTTTTTTTTTTTTTGTGGGTACTGGGGGTCGACCTCAGGATCTCACGCTCCAGCAGGTGCCCGTGCCGCTGAGCGATATCACCGGCCCTTTTTTTTTTTTCTTATGTGGGTTCTGGGAGTTGAACTCGGGCCCTCGCGCTTGCCAGGCAGGTGCTTATACTGCTGAGCCATCTTACCGGCCCAGGATATTGTTAAATTTTAAAAAATGTGTACGTTAGGATTTTGTTTCAGAATAGCTAAGGAAATGCTATAAGTTATTTGTTACAAAAAGGGATGTTTGTCTGATAAGTTGAGTACCACTTTCTGATTGTATGCCTAATTGTCCTTGTGTCTGTAGTTTTTTGCACATGATAGATACAGTGTTTGTTGAGTTAGTCAATTTGTAGTTCCCAGATTACTTTTATGTACACTGTTGCATTTGATTACTACACTAAGTCTATAAAGTTCGCAGGGCAGATACTGTTCCCATTTTATACATGAGATAATTGAGAGAGATATTAACATGTCCAGTCTTGCTTTTGGAGCTCTGATAGGAACATATAATTTTATTTATACCATATGCCTATGACTACCATATTTCTGTAATCCAGAGCTGTATAATGTAGGAATATTTCTGTATGTCCCTGTTGGTATTATTTTTTATATAAGGAGCTTTAAATCATGTTTCAGGCACTAATGGTCATAGGACTACATCTATGAGTAAGCTGTGTTCAAGAAAGCAGGATCATTTTTGTGTCTAAAGAAATTTGGGATTGAATAGCCTTTGAGATAATAGAGGACCCCCCAGTAGCTAAATTTTAGAGATGATGACAGTTGAGTTTCTGGTGAAGTACTTAAACACTAAATGTTATAACTTAGTACAAAGCTTTTGGAATATAGTATCAGAAAATGAGTTCAACAAAAATATTTGCAGGGCTAGAGGTGGAGCACTTGCCTACATGCACAGGGCCCTGTATTCCATTCTCAGTACTACTTAAAAAAAAATAACCACTCTTCTGTTATATGTCAGGAGCTATGATGCTGGGAATTTCTATGATGAGGATGTTGCTGTTTTCATGAACTTCTAGATTTCTATTGCTGTTTTTGTTTTGAATGTTGAGATTTATTATTATTATTATTTTTTTTTTTTTTTTGCTGTTTTCAAGATTTGTGAAACAAATAATCAAGTAACTGACGTGCTAGACTGTAAGAGGGGTGTGTTTTAAATTTGGTGGGGTCAGATTTGAGTTGAAGTTTTGTTTGACATGATCAACGGTTTTTCCTTTTTTTTTTTCTTTTCTTTTTGGTACTTTGGCTTTCTCTCCCTCTTCCTTTTCCCCACAAATAAATCACCAGTACTTAAAACTGAGATATCACATGTCTGTGGAATTCTTTATTACTGCTTTTAAGTTGAACAAGTATTAGCAGTGTGCTAGCATATTCAAATGCCACTTCTGAAAGTAAGTAGTAGCTACCCACTTTAGAACAGCATACATTTGTATTTCTCAATACACCTGGCACATTTTATTTATTTATATAATTACTTGCCTTCTATATGCCTGTGTGGTATGAGTCCTGAATCAGTAGTTTACTTCTGTCATTGCCTTCTTACATTTTCTTAAATTTTAATAAGATAAAATGCAGAAAAATGCATATTTTAGGACAATCTTCTTTTAAAACAATTTAAATATTTTAGTGTATAGATGGTACTTTACTGAAAACTGCATGCCATGCAGTTTATATTTTCTCATTTGGGGGTCTACATATCCTCCTTTAACTCCAGATTCAGGGTTTAAGTAACTGCATTTGGCTGACTGTTTACTGTAAAAGCTGGAATTCTAATCTCCATCTCTGACTAAATGCTTTGATTATCTGTGAAGTGTAGCTTCAACATTTAGTTATCGGATGTGGGCATGTGATAAGTATTGAAAGACAGGAAAAACTGCTTCTCTGTGAGGCTTATCATGAGATGAGGAAACAGGTATTTAAGAGATCACATTAGAGGGAAATAAGTGTTAAATACCAAGAGGCTGATATATATATATGTGTGTGTGTGTATATACATATATGCATATATATGTGTGTGTGTGTGTATATATATATATTTTTTTTTTTGATACATGTTCTTAGAAGGCTCAGAACTAACAGTGGCAGGGAAAACAGAAAGGATGAGAAAGAAATAACTAAGGTAAAGATTGTACTTTAGGGTGACTAGTATACTTGGTAGGATTTGATTGAGTGTGCCTTTGTACTAATGAGAAGGCCTAACTTTAATGCTTTTGGGATGTCAAAAACAGCCATTTTAATGAAGTCATTTTAAACTCTTTAAGCATCAATTTTTAACTATGTGCATTGAGTCTCTCACTTAACTAGAGCAGTTGTATCTTCTCACAAATAAATGAATCTTCTTTGTGAAATATATTCTCATTATGCCTATCTCTGTCCCTCTTTTTCTTTAGGTTATCTTGAATACCAGATGTCTAACAATTTTCCTTCCAACATTAGCTGTTGTTCTTCACTGCCTCCAAAAAGATCAAAATTGCTCCGGAAATTGGAGACACACTTGATTTAAAAGGAAAAACTTGAACAAATGGACAATATGTCTATTACGAATACACCAACAAGTAATGATGCCTGCCTGAGCATTGTACATAGTTTGATGTGCCATAGACAAGGTGGAGAAAGTGAAACGTTTGCAAAAAGAGCAATTGAAAGTTTGGTAAAGAAGCTGAAAGAGAAAAAAGATGAATTGGATTCTTTAATAACAGCTATAACTACAAATGGAGCTCATCCTAGCAAATGTGTTACCATACAGAGAACATTGGATGGAAGGCTTCAGGTGAGTGGTTTTGTTTTGAGTACTGGGGATTGAACTCAGGGACTTGTGCAAGCTAGGGATCTGCTGTACCACTGAGTACATCCCCAGCCCTTAGGTTACTGCGTGAAGAAACTTAGAGAAATCTTGTGTTGTTAGATTTAAAAATTTTATTTCTAGATTTTAGGCATAGTTTCTATAACAGATTCGTACCTTTTGCATTTTAAAAATCTGAATACAGGCCTTATAATTGTACCTAAGTTCAAATTCTAGCTCTGATATGTGATGATGGCCAAGTTAGTTATTTTGAGCTTTAATTTTCTTGTTTATAGAATAGAGATTATAATATTCTGAATGGAGGGGGGAAGGCCCCTCAAACTCAGTTTTTTCCTAGTATACGATTACAACACATATCACTTCTGTGACCCCAAAGGTGTGAAAATTCCTTCATATCCATAAGCAAACAAGGAATTCTGCAGGGGATACCAGGTGGGTGTCCTCAGCTTCAATTCAGTTCTGACACTGTCTCTACCCAAAGGTAGTGTTAGATCTCACACATTGAGGGTTCAGTCCCCAAGACTGTCTCCCACCTTATTAAACACCAACTGCTATAAATTTAGTTCTCCTGTTCAGTCTTTGAGTTTGATTAATTTCCTTTTGCTGCTCACAGAACTCAAACATGTTTACCAGTTTATTGTGAAGGATATTACAAAGGATATAAATGAAGAGATATATAGGGCAACATAAGCTTCCACGCCTCTCTCCAGGCATGCCACCCACCAGGAACCTCCACTTGTTCAGCTATCTTGGAGATTTCCCAGCTCTGCTCGTTGGAGTTTTTATGGAGGCTCCCTTACATAGACATGGTTAATAAAATCATCGTCCAGTGGTGGCCAGCTCTATGTGCAGCCTTGTTCTCCTCTCTGGAGGTTGGGGAGTGATCCTGCCTTGGTCTTTCCTATGACTACTCCCCATCTTAAATCTTCCTAGGGACTGCCAATCATCAATCAACTCATTAGCATGTAACTTTGCAGATTCCAAGATTTTAGGAGTTGTATGCCAGGAAATGAGGACAAAACCAAATTCGTATTTCACAGTATCACAAAAACTGACTTTGTAGGATTGAGAACATATATAAAAGTCTCCTGCATAATGTCAGGTACACCATTGCTGCTTAATAAATGGTCGTTTATTTTTCCCAGGTGGCTGGTCGGAAAGGATTTCCTCATGTGATCTATGCCCGACTGTGGAGGTGGCCTGATCTTCACAAAAATGAACTGAAGCACGTTAAATATTGTCAGTATGCATTTGATTTAAAATGTGATAGTGTCTGTGTGAATCCATATCACTATGAACGAGTTGTATCACCTGGAATTGGTAAGTAGACTTTTGTATTTATCCTTAGACATACAAAGGGAAAAGACTCAGTAGTGTTTTAACTTTTCTAAATTTATATATTTAGGGATTACCTGGGACTTTAAATAAGGTTAAAGAATCAGACATTTTTAATTAAATATAAGTGTTTAAATCTGAACTTGGGAACAAGCTTGTAGTTTGACTGCTAAAACTATATATAACTGATACTTTGCCCACTTGGCACAATTGTTTCAAAAAAATAAGATAAAAAGCGTTATAGATCTCAGTACTTAAGTTTACATATGTTAGAACTTATGCTACTTCTGAAGTGAAATGGCTCATGAAGTTTAAAATCTCTGGCTTAAATTTGTATTCTATAACTTAATATATAATGGAAGATATGTTCATGGTAATGACTGTTTCTTTTTTTTCCCCCCCTTTTAAAAAATTAAGATCTCTCAGGATTAACTCTGCAGAGTAATGGTAGGTAAAATGTTTCTTGTAACTTTCTCTCTTTTCTTTTATCCTGACCCTTCTATTTTTTATTTTTTATTTTTTGTTAACATAGAAGTAGTAGAAGTAGGTATAGGTAACATTAACAAGAAAAACTACCTTGGAAATATAGATTATTTTGAGGGTATTCATCAGAATTTAAAACTATTTAAATAAGCTATTAGCTGTGTGGATTTGAATTGCCATTTATTAACTAAAGATGTCTAAAAAATATGGTAGAAGGCGCCAAAAACTAATATGTTATTCACTTTAATATTTTTTAAATTGATAGAAACTATTTTGGAAGAAAATCTTACAGAGCCAGTTTAAATGGGTGTAAGTACCTGCAATGTATGGTAACATGTCCTTGAAAAATGCCAATAGTCTGCTTTTTCTTCATTTAATCCTTTTTTGGGGGGGGGGTTGGGATTGAACCAAGCGCCTTATACATGCTAGGCTTGCCTCTTACCACTGACCTACAGCCCCTAGCTTACTTTTATTAATGATAATGTTGAGAATGCTTTAAAATTACAAGTATTAATGTTTTTCCAACTTTGTTATATTTCAAGTAAATAAAACAAGGCTATTTTAAAGTACATACTGATCACAGCTGATCTAATTCTATTTTAACAAAGAAAAAATGTTTCAAGGTGAGAAATCCAGTTGGAGTGTGTTTTTGTTTTTTAGTGTAATATGCGAAAATGGAATACTATGAAATCTTCAGCTCTGTTACTTAGAACTTGGTAAAGAAATCTTGTAGGAACTGATTAATTTTCAGAGAAGCTCTGATAGTCACAGTTGTCTTACCATAGAAAGGTATGCTGTTCTGGAGGTAAATTAGTAGCTTGGCACTTTTCTTCGGAGAATTTTAGAGTTGGACTAGAAATATCATGACTTTAAAACTTAAGAATACTGCGCAAACCTGTTTATTTTTATTTTCCATTTTTCTTCCATCTCCCCAGTAATAGAGGAAGACTGTAGTGCCTTGTGGTACATCATTGTTAATGATACATAGATTTTTGAGAAGTGCAGATTGGTAATGGGAGCTGTGGTGGTTTGGGAATGGTAGCTTTAAGGTTGCTTGAAGCGTGCCTCTGCCACACAGACATTGATACCTTGTCACTACTTTGAAAGTAAATATTCTTCAGCTGTTCATTCATTCTCCATCCCTGTTTTTGGAGAAATAAAACATATAGCTCAGTGAGTATTAGGGGCTAAGAAGCTACAGTGATAATATGTTACAGGAGTATTGAGGGGGGGATCCCAAATTTTGAAGGCTCCTTGCACTTCTCTCCACCCTAAAATTATTGCTGTTCTAAGTACTTGTTATTGATGGAATTGGTAACCTCTGTTTAGGAGAGCTAAGGCTACATTCAGCCTTTTGCCCCCCCCCCCCGGGGTGATTATGTAAAGGCAGCCTTGAATGGTTTATTTCCTTAAAAAACAGGTATTTCTCAGGTCCTTTCAGATTTGGACAAGGCCAGGTAACCAAAAGTTAAGAAAATGGAATGGTTCTTTCACTTGTGAGAGTTGGGGTCTTGTGGTAATCATTTCCAGCCTATTGTCTTTTTTCATGAAACTTTCCATGACCACATTGACCTGTGTATTTACTTTACAAATATTTAATGAGCATGTATTGTCTGGTACTGTGTTAGGTTCTAGTGATACTAAGATAAACAAGGCATGTTTTCTCCACTCAGAGTTTGTAGTCTGGTGGGAGAAGAAAAAGTAAGAGAGCAGTAATACCATCAGACAAGTGCTGTGGCCTGCCTGCTAGTAGTGATAACATAGATTTAGGGTAAGCCCAGTAGCTTCAGCTTTTTTGTCAACTATAGAGCATACATTCTTTATCCCTCATAGAACATTTACAATCACTGTGCAAAAAATACATTTAAGTAACAAAGGCTAACACTTACTGAAAACTCATCATGTGTCAGATACTGAGCCAGATTATTTATGAGTATAGTGTCATCATTCTCATAATGCTTCTACGTGGTAGGTGGGGATTATCCACACTTTACCAGATGAAGAGACTGGTATGGAGAGGTCAAGGAACTTGCCCAACGTTAGGACAGCTAGGAGGAGTAAGAATAATGTACTTGCTGTTAAATATTTAAACAACAGGGAAAAATTACCAAAGACTTAAGTTCCGTGAGTTCAGAGACACTTGTTTTGTTATTGATACATCCCAAGTGCTAGAACAGTACCTGGAACATAGGTGCTCAATAAATATTTTTTTAAATGAATGAATTTGTTGAATGCTAGCCCATAAGAGAAATACTTAACAGTTTGGTGTCTGTTTTTTTAGACTTTAAAAAATATATACTATATGTTTTTTTAATTTTATTTTTTTGAATAGGCAATACATGGTCCATAAATCAAAATACTATAAAAAGGTATACAGTGAAAAGAAGTGCTCCCACCCCTGCCCCCATTCCCCCCTACCTCAGGTAATCACTTTTATCAGTTTCTGGTGTTTCCTTCCAGGGTTTCTTTATGCAAAAGATACATGTATTATTTCCCTCCTTTCTTACACAAAAAGCATACTGTGCACACTGTTCTGGACCTTGAGTTTTTACAATACGTGATTTTTTTTTAAAGCATGCATATGACCAGTGTATAATAGTATTTTGTAACTTGCTTTTTTCTCTTGGCAAAAATATGTTGCAGACTTCTATCCTTGTTGATACTTTCAGTTTTATCCAAGAAACATATATTTTAGACAATTTTATTAAAAAAAATCCATAGACTGGTAGAGGTTCCAAGCTTCCATTTGGGGAAATTAGTTAACATATTAAAGCAATAAAAATTTGAGGCTATTTAAAGTAGGAAATAGTTGGTTCTTGAAGAAGTTATGATTGCCTGTTAAGCCCTTTCAGTATCACCTGAAAGGCAGAAGCAGTAAGTACCAAATTGTCAGTTATATTCTCAAACCAGTAGCTTTATCCTTATATACTAGCAATACCAATATATTGGTAGAAAGGTCTCAGTCACTATACCATTAAAAACCCTAAAATGTCCTGAAATTAGAGATGTCAGGATCTATAATGAAAAAGTCTGAGAACTTTGTTGAAGGGTATAATAAAAACTGATTAAATGCAGGCATAACTCACTTTATGCCTGAAACAACCTTTTCTTTTTATTATTTTTATAATTTAGCCAATAGTAATGATGAATGGTTAGGAGCACCTTTTGGCCACTGTATAATGATGTGTTAAGCATCCTGTCCGATGATCTTTTTGTTTTTATAGAATTTTCTAAAGAGAAACTTCGGAGTGGAACTTGATGTATGAGAAAAATTTTAAGAGGTTGCAAAGAAACTTGAATAATAGATTATTCTTACTGCTTTGGAGTTGTCTCAATTTAGTAAAAAATAGCCATGTAACTAATTGATACTTACCTGTGATTTTTTTTCTCCGAAGATACACCTAGGGAAAAATAAGGGAAGTGATACAGTTTGTTTCCTTCTTTCCTCCTTTCTTTTCTTTTTCTTTCTTTTTTTCTTTCTTTCTCTCTCTCTTTCTTCATTCTTTCTCTTTTTCTTTCATTCTTCCTTTCTCCCTCCCTCCCTCCCTTCCTTCCGTTTCTTTGTTTCTTTGTTTCTTAATTAATACTGGGGATTGAACCCAGGACTTTTTAAATTTTTGAGGAGAGATTCTTTCTAAGTTGCTGATCCTGAGCTTGAACCTGTGATCCTCCTGCTTCATCCTCTCAGAGTGCTGGGATTACAGACACGCACAATGTTGCCCAGCTAATATGCTGATTCTTAATGGAAAGGGGAATGAATGTCTTTGTGTACTCTAATACTAGAATCCAGTAGGTTGTGAAATTCTGTACTAATGTTCAGAAAGAGTAAACAATTGTTTTGCTAAAGGTAAAAACAAACCCTAAAACAGTAGCCCCCAAACAAGTGAGGAAGTCCTGGGCAGAAAATTAACATTATGAATGGAGTTCAGTTTCAGTTTTCTTTTTTTACATTGAAGCAAACTGTTCTGTAGCTTGTTAATGCAATGATATTATGCTTTGTTAGCTAGAGTTTAGCTTTGCTTATTAAACCATAAGTGAAGGATACTGATTATTGAGTTTTTAAATATATTTATTGAACATCCTTATTTGAATTAGATTTCTAGAAGAAAAATTCAGTTTGACCTTTCTAGGATTTTTGTTTGGTTCTAAACCTGTAGGGGACATTTAGTAAAGTTAAGTTTCAAAGAATATATTAGGTAACAATAATTCTAGATCCTAGAAATGGATAGCTGTCAGATCCCACTTAAATCTCCACAGTGCAAAATTCAAAAAAAGCTATGTATTCAGTTTCATTTTTGTCTATTTGGTCTTCTCAACCAAACATTTTGCCAGACATTTGGTGTTTGCCTACTTCATCTTATGTAATTTCCAGGTTTATGAAGATACTGATAAATACCTCTTTAGGACTTTTTCTGGAAGCTACTAGAATATACTCCAGCTTCAAATTTCATTCAATCAGATTGATAAAATATAGCTGATGCTATTATCGCTTAAGTAATTTTTGCTGATAAAAAACAATGTGCTTTCAAATATAGTTGATTTTTAGATGTTGTCATATTACTTGCATGTAAGATTTTTTTTCTGGAAATAGAAGCTTATAAAGTTTTAAAATATGTTTCATTTTCTACATAGCTCCACCAAGTATGTTGGTGAAGGATGAATATGTTCATGACTTTGAGGGACAGCCATCGTTATCAACTGAAGGACATTCAATTCAAACCATCCAACATCCACCAAGTAATCGTGCATCGACAGAGACATACAGCACCCCAGCTCTGTTGGCCCCATCTGAGTCTAATGCTACTAGCACCACCAACTTTCCCAACATTCCTGTGGCTTCTACAAGTGAGTTACGCATTCAGATATGGTCAGCAAATTGACTTTTCATAGTCGGTGAATATTTATGGCTAGTGACTTGGTAGAAAACTCCAAGTAAGTAAAAAATAAAAGTACTGCGATATCTTTCACAGGTAAATAAATTTGCCTCCCCTCCACTCCCCCTTCGTGTATGTGTGTGTGTTTTACTGGAGATTCAAATCCAGAGGGCCTGGTGCTTGCCAGGCAAGTGCTTTAATCACTGAGTCACAGGCCCCAGCCTCTAGGGCAGTGATGGCAAGCCTTTTAGAGCTCTCAGCAGCCCACTGCTGCACACATGCCACAGGTTCACTGCCACAGCTCTAGAGGATACAAACAAACATTTAGTAGGTGTTGGAGTTGGTCCTGGAGAAAATAGTATTTATAATTTATTTAAAGGTTCTTATATTGATATACAATCACTTGGACTTTAAGTAATGACCTTGATTATAATACTGATTTAATGGTCTAATTTGTACTTTATTTACTAGTACATGGAGAAGGAAGAACCTTCTTAAGTTTTCCAGATAGATTTTAGAGAAATATTTAAATAATGAACAAGTAGTTTTAAACCAGGTTTATAAGGATTGGTATTAATGGCTTTACAGTCTTTATTTTAGTCTAGTATTATTATTTTGCTTTATCTGAGAGAATATTACTTTATAATAGTCATCTCAGTTTCCCATTGTGCAAACTTAGAAATAAAGGGTCTTGAGAAACTTGTTTATTTAATGAACCCCCCAAATTAAATACTGTTTTACTTTGAAACAAAAATTTACATTTTTCTCTCATTTTTTAACCTTTTTCTTTTTTAGTTATTTATTTATTTATTTTTTATGTGGGTACCGGGAGTCGACCTCAGGACCTTGCGCTTGCCAGCAGGCGCTCGTGCCACTGAGCAATATCACTGGCTCTTTTTTCCTTTATGTGGGTACCGGGAGTCAAACTCAGGACCTCGCGCTTGCCAGGCAAGTGCTTATGCCTCTGAGCTATCTCACCAGCCCCTTCTTTTTAAAATGAGAAGTCTGTTTCAAAAGGGTTTTTCCCATGGTAGAAGGGTTAACAGAGGGCTCTTAGATTCAGGGTTTATTTTGGTGCTGGGATTGAACCCAGGGCTTTTACATGGTTAGGTTGCTAGGTAGGTTCTCTCCCACCGAATTACATTTTTGACCCAGGGTCAGGTTTTCTTGGGGCTTAAGACAATATGATCTGTTTCTCTTTGTATTGCTATTTATTTTCAGTTACCAAAGGTTGAACAGTTCGGCACTTGGCAAGTAGAGTAGTGTTTTGTTTTATTTAAATGAATCATATAGCATTGTTTTGGTATGTATGTGGCATTATTTGTACCTGGTTGATAAAAAAATTGTTTTTAAGGAATAGATTGTTGATCTGGACTGATTTTTTGTTAGTTGCTACCAAAGGAACCATTATTCTGTTTACATTAATGTCAAGTCAGTTTCAACTTTGACATTTTGATTTTTGGAATAAATGGGAGGTGGATTTTTCTAAGTTTTCAACTCAAGCATATCACAACTTCACTTTCCAGTAGTATCTTTTTGACTTGCTACATGAGAAGTGACAATCTCACTGTGCATAGCATATTTTCAAGCAGCTGTATGGATTTACTTTAGAATCCTTAATCACTTGGTGCTTTTGTTATCTGTGTTTTTATAATTTGTCTGTATTTCGAGAGTATAGTTGACCAACAGAATGAGTACTGTTGGAGCATAAAAAAGACATGATAGCTGCTTGAGCATAGATTGGTGCTAGAACACAGCCATCTACCTGTTTGTTATCTGGAGATTGAATTTTTGTGTTTTTGTTAACGCTTACTAAAGTGACTTCATTTTGACTGTTTTTTTCTTATGGGTGGGCTAAATCCTATTTGAAGACTAGAAGTAGTAGTCTGAATGGGATGTGTTTAATTTTGTCTTGTTATTTTCAGGGTAAATTTCTGTAACTGAATAGTAAGTATTACATGTTTTAGAACTAGTGGATGGGCCGGTGAGATGGCTCAGCGGCTTAAGCGCCTGCCCAGCAAGCGTGAGGGCCCGAGTTCGACTCCCGGAACCCACATACGAAAAAGGGGCTGGTGATATCGCTCAGTGGCTCGGGCGCCTGCTGGCGCGTGAGGTCCTGAGGTCGACCCCCCGGTACCCACAAAAAAAAAAAAAAAAAAAAAGAACTAATGGTAAAGTGTTCCATTAGTTTTCAAAAGAATAAATATATGTAGGATTAAAAGAAAAATTAGACTAAAATAGACAAGTTGGAAGGTTATTTTACATGAGGTGATTTCATGTTACTAACTTTATCTTGGAATTATGTAATGGAAATACTTAGTACAGTTAATTGCAATGGGTCACTTTATAAGTTATTCTTATTTTGGTACCCGAATGTCTTTAGGGGTCCTTTCTACATTCTGTATCTCTAAATGAAAATCATTTAATTTCTGCTGTGAAGTGACAGTGTTTGTAAGTTAGTTAAGTACATGTATAATGTACAGGTGTTAAAAATGAGCAAAAATGTAGTTGACCTTTAAAAATAATTAGTAGAATTTTTTTTTTTTTGGATGAGTAGGAAGGGAAGTTGCTAAAAATACCACCTTAAAAATAATTAATTTGGGGGATGCTGAAATAGTCTCTTTAGCTTTTTACAATTCTCAGCTTTAAAGAAATATGAGATACAGAGAGGAGAAAAATGTTCTTTTAGCTCTGATACTTTGAGCAGTGGTGACATTTAATCTTCCATCTGATTACACTCCTATTTAGGTAAGAAAAAAATGAGGTGATGCCAGTGACAAATAACAATTATGGTATTTTAGTGCTTTCTAAATGGGATAAGCAGTTGACTTAATGCTTTAAGAAAAAAATCCTTTTCTAGTTAAAAATAGCTTGAAAAATGCCAGACAGAAATATCATAGAATGGTTTTTTGAGTTGGGTAAAAGCCAGAGGAAGCTGTGTCTTTTTTTTTTTAATGTGGGTACCAGGAGTCAAACTCAGGACCTCATGCTTGCCAGTAGATGCTTGTGCCACTGAGCGATACCACCGGCCCTTTTTTTCCTTCATATGGGTACTGGGAGTCGAACTCAGGACCTTGCGCTTGCCAGGCAGGCGCTTATGCTGCTGAGCCATATCAGCCTTATGCTGCTGGCCCCAGCTTTGTCTTCCTGATCTATTACATAAAGACATGGCAGCTAATTTTACATAAATCTGGGAATATGATATTTTTGAAAAGACGTTGTTCTTGGTTTTTATATGTATATGAAAAAATTTCAAAATTGATAGTATGTTGATTGCACGGTGGAGCTAGATCTTTTCTTTAACTTCCTCACCTTCCCCATTACATCCTATTTAATGTATTTGTCTGCTTTGCTTTTATCAAACCCTAGCATTTTGCTATTACCAGTACCAGTGCTGATAATAATTAACTTTTCAGTTTTCAACTTTTTCTTGAGCCTGAGTTTTTGAGAGGTCCTGGTCAGAAAGGTCCAGAAAGCTGCATAAAATGGCCAGGGGTGAACTGATGTGCTTCCGAGTGTTATGATTGGCTAGGTGTGTAATGGAATTTTGCTGGCATTTGAAGAAAATATTTGTGGAAAAGCCACCAAAACTAGACAGACTGGGCTGGTCAGAGAGCTCAGCGGCATAAGCGCCTGCCTGGCAAGCGTGAGGTCCTGAGTTCGACTCCCAGTACCCACATACGATAAAAGGGCTGGTGATATCGCTCAGCGGCACGGGCGCCTGCTGGCACGCGAGGTCCTGAGGTCGACCCCCAGTACCCACCAAAAAAAAAAAACTGGACAGACTTAATTTCAAGTTAAGGGTTGGCTTATATATGACATTACTTTTTGATAGGCAGTAGGTGAGTTCCACTTTTGGCTCATCTTTGTAGTTGTGAATTATCAGATATAATTGGTCCTTCACATATTGTAAAAAATGATAGGATTGCATCTATAATGTACCATGTTAATGTCTTCTTGTTTCTCTAGGTCAGCCTGCCAGTATTCTGGCAGGCAGCCATAGTGAAGGGCTGTTGCAGATAGCTTCAGGGCCTCAGCCAGGACAGCAGCAGAATGGATTTACTGGTCAGCCAGCTACTTACCATCATAGTATGTACATGCTTTTTAAAATCTTTTACATAGTTGAGAAAAATAGGCAGACTTTATAATAGCAAATTAATCCATGTGGGCCTTAATTTTTAGACAGCACTACCACCTGGACTGGAAGTAGGACTGCACCATACACACCTAATTTGCCTCACCACCAAAACGGCCATCTTCAGCACCACCCGCCTATGCCGCCCCATCCCGGACATTACTGTAAGCTCTTATTTTCGTTGTAAGGTCTTTTTCTTTTATAGGACATTTTTTTTTCTATTTTTATTCATCCTACAGTTCAGTTTCATTAAATAATTTGTGCTTTTCATTTTTTTTTTTTTTTTTTTTGGGTAAACATTTATTTGTCTTTATACCTTTATTTTAGAGTGATGTTTACTAAATATATTTACTTCTCTGTTGCTGATGTTTCATAAACACCACATTGATTTCCATTCATTTGTTTGTTTTCTTATATGTTCTTAGATCTCATGTGTAACTTTTATACCCACCCATAGTGGATTGAAACCCGTTGACTCCTGTGATCTCAAGATTTCCCTCACCATAATATTTAGTGCCATAGATACTTAGATTTTGGATCTAACAATACTCTGTGCAGGCGTGATTGGAGGGGCTGCCCTACACATAGTTTATAGTTTCAGGCAGAATAGGAACAATATTCATTTGGCTTGTAAAATCAGGAGTATAAATCTTCCATATATGGAAAATACCTTTTCCTCTCATTTGAATATTAATGAGTACCAAAGAAAACTTGGAAGATACCAAAAAGCATAAATAATATTACCTGAAATCGTAATATCCAAAGATACTCACTTTTAATATTTTGCTGTGTACTTTTCTGCTAGCTATATAAGTGGGTATATACAAACGGAGGGGGGGACCATGCTACCTGTATATGTGTAGTCTTGTAATAAGTTTGAATGTAATAATTCATTTGTGATTCTTAGCACAATGTTTTAACACATAAAAAGCTTTTAATTATTTTAGCTACTGTTCCGTTATATAAATATCCTTAATTTAATAAATACAAGCACTTGTTTTTAGAATAGTCCTAACAGTATAAACTACTTTTATATTACTGTATTATAAGTTATACTGTATTTCATGTTATATTATAAATCATTTAAATATTGCATTAAATATGCATTAAATATTGTATGTGAAATTATTTGTAAATTGCTTAATAGCACTTGGCAGGTAGTACTAAAATGTTAGCTGTTAGGTATCCACAAAGTAATTCAAGAGTATTTGCTTACTTGTAATCTAAGCTTTTAAGTTCTTAGACTTTGTATAAGCTTGATCTAAATTAAGTTGTAGGTATGATAGTTAATAAGTAAGGTTTATTAAAAGTTTAACATTAGAAAACTTTTAATAAATAAAAATGAGATTTTTATTATCTTTTCTTTAGGGCCAGTTCACAATGAGCTTGCATTCCAGCCTCCCATTTCTAATCATCCCGGTAAGTGTATTTCAAAATTGATTCCCTGTATTTAGATTCTTATTATGGTAATTGGAACATACATGCATTTTTAAATATAATTGCAGGGTAGCAACCTCTCAGACAAGTACAATACTTAATTATTATGATGTGAGTTAATTGATAGTTTAAGAGTGGGTGATACAGCTATAATTCCAGCACTCTGGGAGGTAGGAGGATCACAAGTTCAACCCAAGCCTGGGCAGCTTAATGGGTCTCTTAGTGAGACCGTCTCTCAAAATAAAAAAACATTTAAAAGTCTAGGGATTTACCTCAGTGCAGGGGCCCTTGGTTAAATACCCAGGACTGCCAAAAAAATTATATATATTCATATATATATATACACACACACACACACACACAAATACATGTATGTATAGTCATACACAAACAATATTTGATTCATTTTAACTGTCTCTGAAAGAAAAGACAATGATATTTTCAAACAAATATAAACTATATTAGTGCTGGTTTTAACATCGAATACATAAATGGGTGGCAGAATAAAGCTGGGTTTCAAAGTAGAACAGCTATAAAACTATAGCTTAAGAAGCCAAGGAATAATCTTAAATAGACGCTGAAAAGAAAATTCACTGTATCTTAGAAGAAAGATTCAGAAATCTTTGGTTAACTGGAATTTATAAACTATTTGATTAAATTAGGTTCAGAAGAAAATAAAGTAAATAGCCAAGTAGTTTTCCTCAATTATAAGATTATATATAACTTTTAAAAATCATAGAAGTAATAAAAGCTTTAAAAATGTTTTAAAAAAAGATCCTCTGTAACACATAGGATTTTGAATTTTTCCCTTTATCCTTGCATACTGGTTTTCTTTGCTTAAAAAGATGCAAATATAGTTATTCCTTGTTATCTGCCCCTTATATATCAAAATGTGCATATGCTGAAGTTCCTTATGTAAATAGCATAATATTTGCATATGACCTACCTGTGATGATTTAAAGTATATGGGAAGATGTGTATAAGTTATATGTATTTTACATAAAGGCCTTCAGCATCAGCAGATTTTGGTATCTAGAGGGGTCCTGGAACCCATCCCCTGTGGATAATGATGGACAACTTTATGTATTTCTAATAAAGATTTTTTTTTTTTAAGAAATATAGCCACAATGACCATAGTGATTAATTTAAAGGCTAACTTACAGTTCCAAGTAATTCTACATAATTTTGTGTAAATAGTGCTGCTATTGATTGTTGATTCCAATTTTTTTTTTACCTTTTTAAAAATAACTGAAGGGAAGAACTTTGTGCTTTTAATTTTTTTCCTATTTCAGTTTAAGAGAATGACAAAATGTTTGGATCAAAAGGCCACATTGCTTTACAGTGACAACATCAAGAATATGAGAACCAGTTTTACCGTGTTCACTAGCAGTAGATGTTAAGTTTTTGCTGATTCAGGGCATAAATATTTATTTCAGTTAGTAGGAAAGTATTGGTGGGATAGACTTTTATTTTAACCTATACATATTTACTAGTTCATATATCCTCTTCAGTAGTTTTTCTGCATATAGGTTATATTATCTGTTCTTGTGACTTACAACTTTTTTGTGGATTCAGCAGTCCTTTTCATGAATACTTTTTTTTGAGAAATGTAACACATAGAAAAGTACATAATAAAAGTATACAGTCTGATTTATAATGCTTAAGCCAACACCCAGATTAAGAAACAGAACATTTAGGTATTTTAGAAATTCTTGTATTCCGTGCATTCTGTCTGTCAAAAACTCTTCCTCTTTCTTTCCCCAGAAGTAACGAGTATTCTGCTTTTTATGGATATTGTATTTTTCTTTGTAAAAGTCATGAATACATCTTTGAACAGTATAGTTCAGTAGTTTGGGTTTACTTGTTTTTAAAATCATGTAAATGGAATAATTCTATCAGGATCTTAATTTTTGTGAATGAATAAATATATTGTGATGAGAGAAAACTACACTGTCTTATGTGTAAGAATTTTGCTGGCATGAAGGCAGCATCATTAAGAATCATTAGTGGCTTCTGGCACCTTATGGGACTCATTGTTTCAAATAGCTAAGTGGGAGATGGTCCTCAGGAAAGAGAGTAATCAGGGCTCTGAAGAAAGACCTCTGGATAAATGGTGTGATGGGTGAAGAGGTAGTGGTATTTGGTCATTTGTTCTTGGTTGTAAACTCAGCAGTTGCCTTTGGCTTCTTATTAGATTTACTTCCTCCTTCTTATGGTAGAGTAGATGTTTAGGCCGAACAGCCACTGGTGCTTAAGCAATAGCACTGACTAAATGAGGATATTTGTCTGTAGCAGCCTGTATAGGCATTGATGCTTCTGTCTTTCAGTAGAGTAAGGAAGTCACTTAATTGTGAGGATGATTCTGAACAGGTTTCTGTGTAGCTGGTTGCAGGAAGCAGTTAGCTCTGCATATATACTTTTTTTTTTTATTTTAAAGAAGAAAAAACAAATCAAAAAAGAACAAATTTTCAAAACAACATAATAGGAGGGTAACAATGGTTAATGCATTACGTATTATTATCTTTAAGTTAGTTATTCATGATACCAGATGTTAGCATTCAGTTGTCCAAACAATATTGGCACAAACCTTACTCTTCAATGAACTAAGTAAAATTGGTAGTGTATCTATCTTAACCATCTTATATATATATACAATTTTTTTTCCTTTTCCTTCTTTCTTTTCCCTATTCCCCTATTCCAGTCTCCCTTTCCTTTTGACCAGTTTCTTTTTGATTCACCATGTCTATTCTACATTTTGGATCTTATTTACTCTTTCAGTTTCTCATACTAGAGAGACAATACGATGCTTACACATGTGCGTCCGGTTTATTTCACTTATGAGTATTTTCTCGAATTGCATCCATTTACCTACAAAAGTCTCCAGTTTATCCTTCTTTATGGCTGAATAGTACTCCATTGTATAAAAATACCACATCTTTCTTATCCATTCCTCAGTTGATGGGCATTTGGGTTGTTTCCAAGATCTGGCTATTACAAATTGTGCTGCTATAAACATGGGTGCACATATATCGCTGTGGTACGATGTTTTTAATTCTTCTGGGAAGATACCCAGAAGGGGAATAGCTGGGTCAAATCGACCTCCAACCCTAGTTTTTTGAGGAATCTCCACACTGAC
The DNA here is from genome assembly GCA_028451465.1 of Erethizon dorsatum. NCBI lineage: Eukaryota > Metazoa > Chordata > Mammalia > Rodentia > Erethizontidae > Erethizon > Erethizon dorsatum. The sequence continues at coordinate 27,957,820 of CM051829.1, read as the reverse complement.
TTCCACAGTGGCTGTACCAGTCGACACTCCCACCAACAGTGAAGAAGGGTTCCTTTTTCCCCACAGCCTCTCCAGCATTTGTTATTAGTTGATTTCTTAATAATAGCCATTCTTTCTGGGGTGAGATGGTATCTCAGTGTTGTTTTAATTTGCATCTCTGGAATGACTAGTGATGTTGCACATGTTTTTGTATATTTATTTGCCATTTGTATTTCTTCATCTGAGAAATGTGTATTCATCTCAGATGCCCATTTTTGGAGTGGGTCTTTAAATTTGGGAGGTCTGATTTTTTTTTTAGTTCTTTATACGTTCTCAATAGTAATCCTTTGTCTGAGGAACAGCTGGCAAACAATTTTTTCCCACGTTGTGGGTTGTCTCTTCACTCGGTTGGTGGTTTTTCTTGCTGTGCAAAAGCTTTTTAATAAGATGAGATCCCAGTTATTGATTCTTTGCGATAGTTCCTGTGCGGTTGAGGTTTTATTCATAAAGTCTTTGCCTACACCAATGTCTTCAAGGGTTTTACCTATCCTACCTTCCAGTGCATATACACTTTTGATGAAGTCAGTAGATTAGGACTCCCATGGTCTTTGGTTGTGTCTAAAATAATTGGCCCCCAGGAATTTTACCTAACTGTTCCTTTTCATTTTTCCTCTTCTGCTATTTCAAGAACATTTGAACTGGTCTTTGTTAAGAGAGCTTCTGATGCTAGTACCCTTCTCCTTGCCAATTAATCTCAGAGAAATACTCTCAGTATTTGTTTTAAAATTCGAATTAATCATGTTATTTCTCTGCTCAAGAACTTGTTGTAATTCCCCTGCTCATTGCTTGGCCATAGAAGAATGTCCAAATTCCTTAGCTAGGCAAAAGACAGTCTCTGATCCTGGTCTCTGCTTACTTATCTGGTGTCATCATTTTATACTTCAATTATCTTGTGTTATTTACTTAAACTTGCTAGATGTATTGTCTTTCTGTGCTAATTTTATATAAGCAATTCTTTGATGTATCTTTTACTCTATTATATGTTGCTATGCAACAAATTGTCTCCAAACTTGGCAAGTTGAAACAACAGTAACAATTTGTTGTGTAACTTCCTGCAGTAGGGAGCTGGGAGTGGCTTAGCTGGGTAGTGTTGGCTCTAGGTCTCAGAAAGTTGCTGTAAAGTTGTTGGCTGGGGTTGCCATCATGAGGGCTGGGAGATTGACTTTCAGGGTGATTTACCAAGATACCTGGCAAGTTAGTTGGCAGGAAGCTAGTTTCTCTTCATAGACTTCCCTGTAGAGCTGCTTGTCCATCTTCACAACATGGAAGCTAATGAGTGACCAGGCGACAGTAAGCAGAATCTCAGCATCCTTTAATACTTAAATTCAGAAGTCACACCGTCTTTTTTGTAAGATCCTATGTCATGTGGAAGAGGACTACATAAAAATGTGAATATCAGGAGGCAAGAATCATTGGGGAGCAGGCTTGGGTGTGGAGATACACGCCTGTAATCCCAGCAATTGTGAGGCTAAGGCAGGAGGATCACCTTGCGTTCAAGGCCCACCTGGGCTACATAGTGAGACCCCGTCTCAAAAAAAATAAAAAAGTAAAAATAAAAAATCATTGGGGACCATGTTTAATGATAGGTACCGTGCATCCCTACCCTCTTAAATGTAGCTCAGGCACACCCCTGTTGGGAAGCCTTTGTCATTTGTCTCCTGCTCCCTAGAACTTTCTAATCATATTACATTCCCATTACTAGTCTACATGCCTGCTATCCTTGTTCAGTGAACAAACAGAAAAGAGACCAAAGTTATATATATATTTTTGAAAAAGCTTAACTGGTTTTTTTTTTTTAATAGACTTTTTGCTTTTTCTTAAAGCTGAGATATATTCATCAAATTAAATATTTCTAGTTAGCAAAAGATTTCTTCAGTGTCTTTGAGATTGTGTTCAAATTCACAAATGAATTTGAAACCCACAACTTTCCAGCTTCAGGTGTGTTCTGGTACTTTGAAGCTATTTTACCATTCAAGAAAGTACCTTTATGTGCTCATAAATGATTCTCACAGGGCATCTCATTCAGACCTCATTAATAAAAGGAATAATTCATAATTAGTTTAAATTTTAGATTTTAAATTTTTTCTTGAATATTTTATTTCAGAAATTAAAAATGCCCTAGAGATGCAGTTGCCATTACAGTTGAACAGAATTTGTTAAAACAATGCTTTATAAAACATTTCCTTGTTACAAAAATTTTTAGCTAATACTTCCTTTTTTTCTGGCCAGTGATTAAACCCCCCATAGGCTTCATAAGATTGACTTCAATAATTTAGGAGTAAAAAACTAAAAATATCAGAGTTAGTACATAATAGTCTCACTGCCTTTCTAATGAATTGTGGCATTTAAGAAAGCCCTGTCTGGGCCGGTGAGATGGCTCAGCGGCTTAAGCGCCTGCCTGGCAAGCGCGAGGGCCCGAGTTCGACTCCCGGAACCCACATACGAAAAAGGGTCCGGTGATATCGCTCAGCGGCACGGGCGCCTGCTGGCGTGCGAGGTCCTGAGGTCGACCCCCCGGTACCCACAAAAAAAAAAAAAAAAAAAAAAGAAAGTCCTGTCTCTGAACTACTTTCTTTTGTTTCTGCTAATTTTGAGAAGCTGTAGGGTTGTTGCTTGTATGATATTTGGTCTTTGGGGCAAAGGAGTGAAGAGGGAACCCAGAAGGATTGAATGCATATTTCTTTTTACTTTCTGTTTTAAAAAATGTTTTTCTCTGACCATTTATCAAGTTGAGAATGAAGAAAAGTTTTTCACATATATTTTGTAGCCCTAACATCACCAAATTTTAGAGGACCCACTTGAATTGCTTAAGTCCTCTTGTCCTCCCACATAGTAACTCCCTGCTTCCTGCTTTCCTAGGCCTTCGTTTTTCATCTGTGGTGCAGCTCCAATGCCAGTCTGTTTTATTCTCATTTCTTTAAAAATTCCCCTCAATATTAATAGGTAACTGCATATTTAACCTGTTCAGAGATGCAGCTTTATATAATCATTGATGTATAGTATCTGAAATATTAGGCAAACCAGTGCTTCGGTGACTGGTAAATAGTAATATTGCAGTATGATTGCAGATGTTACAATTGATAAAGATAAAAATACATTTTTCTTAAACGTGAAGCCTATGACCCCTCCATCCCACCATTGATTCTCACAGAAAAAAGATTGCTTACCTTGCAATTTTACTTTTTTCAGTTTCAGTAGAAACTAGGAAATGCATTGTTCTTGAACCTCTTTTTTAACCTAGCATTATAGACATTTTATAAAGAATTTATCTTTTAGACTAGTTAACTTTTAGACTAGTTAAGACCTCTTCTAAGTATTGTTATTTTTTTATTGCTGCTAGAACATTGGATAATTATCTTGTCCAATTATAAGATAATATTTTATCTTATAAGACTTATATTAAGTCTTTTCAGTTTTAGTTTCAGCCAGTATAAACTACTTACTGTTTGCTGATGCTTCTTGTCCATAGCATAAGGTGATGTCTTTAATGAGAAAATTTTTTTTTTTTTTTTTTTTTTTTTTTTTTTTTTTTTTGTGGGTACCGGGGGGTCGACCTCAGGACCTTGCACGCCAGGAGGTGCCCGTGCCGCTGAGCGATATCACCGGCCCCTTTTTCGTATGTGGGATCCGGGAGTCGAACTCCGGCCCTTGCGCTTGCCAGGCAGGCGCTTATGCCGCTGAGCCATCTCATTGGCCCCATAGAAGTATATCTTTAGTTTTTAATGTTCTGAACCATCAAATATATTTGGAGAAATGTTAATATTTATAATTGATTGATTAGACTGACATGGCAAAGCACTTAAGTTTTATTTGAATTACCCACTGTTTATGTGGTTTGTTTTAGTAACTCTTTATTGGAAAGTACTCTATTCCAAGATGTAATATACCTATATATACCAGTTCCCCACAATGGATATAGTAGTATTTCAAACATGAACAGAAGAGAAGGAAAGTACTCTGTTGCTTGACAGCATTTGAAAAGCACCTGGCCTTTGTAGATTTTTTTTCCTTTTTAAATTTTAAGTATCTAGAACAAACGTGTGCCAGTTGATAAAATTTAATAAATATAGAAAAACCCTGGGGACTAGTTTTTTTTTATTAAGGTAGTTAATCTTGTTACTATCCTCAGTTGTAAGTATATGTTTGTGGACAGCATTAAGGTATTACTACTCTTTTACAGTTTTCTTGAAATATTCCACTGTTGATAGTTTTGAAACACTAAACACCTCTCTTCCATTTTATTATATTCAACAATATGTTGTATCTTTTTTTTTTGTACATGTTTGCAGTACATAATGTTTACATTCCTTGTGCAGAGTTGGTACATGTATATAACACAGCTCAATTCCTTTTTCATCCCCTTCCGCTCCCCTTTTTTCCTCTCTCCATCTCTTGATCTTCCTCACACTTGAGAAAGAGCTATCACCCTACTTCTTATTATCTTTTATTTTGCTCTTTATAATTTGGGTTTCTCAAATAAGAAACCATGTGTTACTTAAGTTTGTCTGATTTATTTTACTTAACATTGTGGTCTCAAGGTGCATCTGTTTTCCTATAGATGACTCAAGTTTATCTTTCTTTATGGGAGAGTAGTACTCCATTGTGTGTAAATACATTTTCTTTATCCATTCATCTCTTGATGGATATAAAGGCTGCTTCCAAGATTTAGCTATTATGAATTGTGCTGCTATAAACATGGGTATGCATGTATTACTGTAATATAATGTCTTTAACTTTTTCCAGAAGATACCTACAAGGGGAATGACTGGGTCAAATGGAATTTCTCATTTTAGTTTTTTGAGAAATACCCATACTGATTTCTATAGTAGTAGTACTAGTTTACATTCCCACCGACAATGTAGAAGGGTTTCTTTTTCCCTTGCAGGCTAGCCAACATTTGTTACTATTTGACTTTTGAGGACGATCATTCTTTATGGGGTAAGATGGAGTCTCAGTGTTGTTTTAATTTGCATTTCTCTAGTGATCAGAGATGTTGAGCATTTCTTCATGTATTTATTGGCCATTTGTACTTCCTGTATGAAGTGTCTTCATTTCACTTGCTCATTTTTTTTTTTTTTTTTTTTTTTTTAATTTTAAAGAGAAGAAAAAACAAAACAAATCAAAAGAAGAACAAATTTTCAAACAAACATAATAGGAGGGTAACAATGGTTAATACATTACGTATTACTATCTTTAAGTTAGTTATTCAGGACACCAGACATTAGCATTCAATTGTCCAAACATTATTGGCACAAACCTTACTCTTCAATGAACTAAGTAAAAATGGTAGTGTATCTATCTTAACCATCTTATATATATATATATACAATTTTTTTCCCTTTCCCTTCTTTCTTTTCCCTATTCCAGTCTCTCTTTCCTTTTGACCAGTTTCTTTTTGATTCACCATGTCTATTGTACATTTTGGATCTTATTTACTCTTTCAGTTTCTCATACCAGAGAGATAATACGATGCTTACACATGTGCTTCTGGTTTATTTCACTTATGAGTATTTTCTCGAGTTGCATCCATTTACCTATAAAAGTCTCCAGTTTATCCTTCTTTATGGCTGAATAGTACTCCATTGTATAAAAATACCACATCTTTCTTATCCATTCCTCAGTTGATGGGCATTTGGGTTGTTTCCAAGATCTGGCTATTACAAATTGTGCTGCTATAAACATGGGTGCACATATATCGCTGTGGTACGATGTTTTTAATTCTTCTGGGAAGATGCCCAGAAGGGGAATAGCTGGGTCAAATGGGACCTCCAACCCTAGTTTTTTGAGGAATCTCCACACTGACTTCCACAGTGGCTGTACCAGTCGACACTCCCACCAACAGTGAAGAAGGGTTCCTTTTTCCCCACAGCCCCTCCAGCATTTGTTATTAGTTGATTTCTTAATAGTAGCCATTCTTTCTGGGGTGAGATGGTATCTCAGTGTTGTTTTAATTTGCATCTCTCGAATGACTAGTGATGTTGCACATTTTTTTGTATATTTATTTGCCATTAGTATTTCTTCATCTGAGAAATGTGTATTCATCTCAGATGCCCATTTTTGGAGTGGGTCTTTAAATTTGGGAGGTCTGATTTTTTTGAGTTCTTTATATGTTCTCGATAGTAATCCTTTGTCTGAGGAACAGCTGGCAAACATTTTTTCCCACATTGTGGGTTGTCTCTTCACTCTGTTGGTGGTTTCTCTTGCTGTGCAAAAGCTTTTTAATAAGATGAGATCCCAGTTATTGATTCTTTGGGATAGTTCCCGTGCGGTTGAGTTTTTATTCATAAAGTCTTTGCCTACACCAATGTCTCCAAGGGTTTTACCTATCCTACCTTCCAGCAGATTTAATGTTTCTGTTTTAATATTTAGATCTCTGATCCATTTTGAATTTAGTTTAGTGCATGGTGAAAGATAGGGATCTAGTTTTAATCTTCGGCATGTGTAGAGCCAGTTTTTCCAGCACCATTTATTAAAGAGGCTATCTTTCTTCCAGCGAATGTGTTTGGCACCTTTGTCAAAGATAAGGTGGCTTAGTATGTCTGGGGTTGTTTCAGCATCTTCTAATCTGTTCCATTGATCTTCAGGTCTGTTTTTTTGCCAGTACCACACTGTTTTTATCACAGTAGCTTTATAGTATAATTTCAAGTCGGGGATAGTGATGCCCCCTGCCTTGCCTTTGTTGCCCAGAATTGCCTTTGCTATTCTAGGTCTCTTCTGATTCCAAATGAATTTTAGGATTGTTTTCTCTAATTCTGTGAGATATGCTGTTGGAATTTTGATTGGAATTGCATTAAATCTGTATAACAATTTTGGAAGTATGGCCATTTTCACTATATTGGTTCTTCCTATCCAGGAGCAAGGGATATCTTTCCATTTTCTGATATCCTCTTCAATCTCCTTTTTCAGAGTACTGTAGTTTTCAGTATAGAGGTCTTTTACATCCTTTGGGAGGTTGATTCCTAGGTATTTCATTTTTTTGGATGTTATTGTGAAAGGTATTGTTTCCCTAATTTCTCTTTCAGTAAGTTTGTTATTTGTGTACAGGAAGGCTATTGACTTTTGAGTATTGACTTTGTATCCAGCTACACTACTGAATTTGCTTATTAAATCTAGCAGTTTTTTAGTGGAGTTTTTGGGGTCTTCTGTGTAGAGTATCATGTCATCTGCAAATAATGATAATTTAACTTCTTCCTTTCCAATCATTATTCCTTTTATTTCTTTCTCTTGTCTAATCGCTCTGGCTAAAGTTTCCAGAACTATGTTGAATAAGAGTGGGGACAGTGGACATCCTTGTCTTGTTCCTGATTTTAGAGGGAAGGCTTTCAGTTTTTGGCCATTTTCACTTGCTCATTTTTTGATTGGGTCTTTTACTGTATTTTTTGTGGGGGGTCTAGTTAAACTCACCAAGAAAGAAGTTAAAAAAATACCATTCACCATAGCACCAAGAATAATTACTTAGGAAGTAACGTAAGGAAGTGAAAACCCTCTACAATGAAAAATACACTACTCTGAAAAAGGAAATCGAAGACATCAGAAAATGGAAAGATATCCCCTGTTCCTGGATAGGCAGAACCAGTATAGCTAACATTGGACATACTTCCAAAATTGGTACACAGATTTAATGTAGTCCAAGTCAAAATACCGGTAGCATTCTTACAGAACTAGAGAAAACTCCTAAAATTCATATGGAACCAGAAGAGACCCAGAATAGCAAAAGCATTCCTAGGTAACAAAAACAAAGTAAGGGCCGGTGAGAAGGCTCAGCGGCATAAGTGCCTGCCCGGCAAGTGCAAGGTCCTGAGTTTGACTCCTGGTACCCACATAAAGGAAAAAAAGGGCTGGTGATGTCGCTCAGCGGCACAAGGGCTTGCTGGCAAGTGCAAGGTCCTGAGGTCGACTCCCAGTACCCACATTAAAAAAAACAAAGAAACAAAGTAAGAGGCATCACAATCCTGGACTTGAAGTTATATTACAAAGCTATAGTGATAAAAACAGCATGGTGCTAGCACAAAAACAGACATGAGGATCAATAGAACAAATCAGAGGCTGCAGAAACAACCCCAAGCACATTCAACTATCTCATCTTTGACATAGGGGCTAAAAACATACATTGGAAGAAACGTAGACTCTTTAATAAATGATGTTGGGAAAAGTGGCTATCCACATGCAGAAGTTTAAATCTAGTTCCATATCTCTCACCATGTACTAAACTAAAATCAAAGTGGATCAAAAAACTAAATGTTAAAACATTTAGTTTAATATTGCTGGAAGATAAGATAGGTAAAACTCTTAAAGTCATAGGTGTAAGCAAGCTCTTTTTGAACAGAACCCTGGTTGTATAGGAAGTAATATTGAGAATCAACAAATAGGGTCATATTAAAAAGCTTTTGCACAGCAAAAGAACCAACCAACAGAGTTAGAAGACAATCTACAAAATGGGAAAAATATTTTGCCAGCTATTCCCTCAGAGGACTAATAATCTAGAATACGTATTTTGTTTTTTAAGACAGAAGGTTCTTAGATCCACCCATTTTTTTTAAAAAGGAGATTTATGTGGAAATCCACTTTAAAATATTTTATTATCTTCTTTTTAAAATGGGATTGAAGGGCCAGTGAGATATCTCAGCGGCATAAGTGCCTGCCTGGCAAGCACAAGGTCCTGAGTTCGACTCCTGGTACTCACATAAAGGAAGAAAAGGGCCAGTGATATCGTTCAGTGGCACAAGCGCTTGCTGGCAAGCGTGAGGTCCTGAGGTCGACTCCCGGTACCCACAAAAAAAATAAAAAATAAAAAAATAAAAAAATAAAAAATAAAATGGGGTTGAAATATTTACAATTATACAGCATTGGCTACCTCATGTGGCCAAAATGAGTTGTGTTTCACTTCTAAGGGAACTTGAAACTTTCCCTGACACGGAATATACACCAGAATACTATGACTTTTTTTTATAAGAGGCAAGTATAATTAAAATAAAATAAATTTAAGTTTCGTCATGCTTTTAGAAATTTCTTGAAGAGATTGAAATGATTTTTAAAAATTATTCCAATACCTTTGTAGATGGTTGAAAATTTTGTTTCAAGTTCTAGTGTAGAATAAACACATTGAGGTACAGGTAAACCTACAGACAAATTATATCACTCTCCCTTTCATTTCCTAATAAATGACACTGGGTATGCTCACTTGCTCTTTCTTTCTCTTTTTCTTTCCTTTTCTCCCCCTCCCCCTCTCTCCCCCTCCCCCTCTCTCCCCCTCCCCCTCTCTCCCCCTCCCCCTCTCTCCCCCTCCCCCTCTCTCCCCCTCCCGTCCCCTCTCTCCCCCTCTCCCCCCCCTCTCTCTCTCCCTCTCTCCCCCCCTCTCCCCCTCTCCCCCTCTCTCTCTCCCTCTCTCCCTCTCTCTCTCTCTCTCCTTTATTATGTGCTCTTCCAGGCATCTTTTCTTCTATTACTTTTCTTCTTCTTTTTTTTTTTTTTTTGTGGGTACCGGGGGGTCGACCTCAGGACCTCGCACGCCAGCAGGCGCCCATGCCGCTAAGTGATATCACCGGCCCTTTTTTCGTATGTGGGATCCGGGAGTCGAACTCGGGCCCTCGCGCTTGCCAGGCAGGCGCGTACGCTGCTGAGCCATCTCACCGGCCCTACTTTTCTTCTTTTTAAAAATACTCCTCACAGTATTTATCATTACCTGAGTTATCTTGTTTGCTCATTTGCCTGCCCCTACAACTCCTTGAGTAGAGACTTTATCTGTTTTATTTACTTCTATGCATGCAGTATCTAGATGACACCTAGATGCTCTGTAGATACCTGTTACATAAATGAAAAAAGGAAAACCAATTTTCATCTGTGTGGGCTCAGTGTGTTCAAATAATCTTAGAAGTAGTTAATTGGCTATATTTGCCATCCAAACTAAGTACTGCCTCTTTTTTCCCAGTCATTTAAAATTATTCTAAATCACTCATCGTTCAAATGAATACACTAAACATACTTTTGAAGTTAAAATTATAGTAGTAACATGAATTGACTTTACTAAAAATATCCCTTGAGATATATGGCATGACCTTTCACCCATGAGACAATAGAGAATCCCAATTACAAATACTGTGTAGAATGTAATTAACCTAGATTCAGGACTGTGGTGGCTGACTTGCTTATGTACTTTCTCTCAATTAGGGATCTATAAAAATATATCACAGATTGATGTTTTTCATGGACGCCTCCCTGGATACATCTTGGGGTTAGTGTGCTTTTAAAAAATCAAAGTCAGACAACATAGGAAAATACATGCAGTCAAATAAAACATCATAGTTAAAAAAAAAAAAATTTTTTTTTTTTTTTGGTGGTACTGTGGGTTGAACCCAGGGTCTTCACATAGAGTTACATCCCCAGCCCTTTGTAAAATTTTATTTTAATTGCTAAGATACCCAGGCTGGGTTCAAGCTCTCAATCCTCCTTTATCAGCCTTCTGGAGTACTGAGATTACGGGAGTACACCACAGTGCCTGGCTTGCTTGTGTTCTTTAAATTCTTAGTTGACTTGGTCCTTTGATGTAAGAACCAAATTGCTGAATGGTCCTCAGTACTGAGCTGGAAAATAGAAGACAGAAATTCCCTCTGTTTAATGCATTGTTATTTTAGTCCAGTTCTTCTGAGTGTGTCTCATTACCTTTCCCTTCTGTCATCCTTTCTCTTCGGAAAAACTTTATCTTGTGGAGTGAAGGTGAAGACCTCATATCTTTCTTATGTGGGTGGTGGTTTTTTTTCATTTATTTCTTATAGCTCCTGAGTATTGGTGTTCCATTGCTTACTTTGAAATGGATGTTCAGGTAGGAGAGACATTTAAGGTTCCTTCCAGCTGCCCTATCGTAACTGTTGATGGATACGTGGATCCTTCTGGAGGAGATCGCTTTTGCTTGGGTCAACTCTCCAATGTCCACAGGACGGAAGCCATTGAGAGAGCAAGGTATTGATTGTATCATTAGTTATTTTAAAAATTGAGCATAGTACATTGTCTTTTATTTGAGACTTTATTTTCCCATGTGCATTATATGAGTTGTTAAATACAGAGAAAGGAATAAAGATCTTTTCTTTTTTTTAATGTGGGTAATGGGAGTCAACCTCAGGACCTTGCGCTTGCCAGGCAGGCTCTTATGCCGCTGTATCTCACTGGCCCCAAGATCATCTTAAATTCAAAATTTGTAAGCATTGTATTTGAAATAGAGAGCTTACTTAATATGTAATGATAAAAAATAATGAGATTTCTGTTTTGTATAGTAGCTAGACCTTTTGGAATCCAGTTGGAAACTAGGTTTTATTTTCTCCGATAATGAATTATTTCTATAAATCTATTAAGAGAAAATAATGTAACATGAGCACAGGTGTTTTTGAAAGTTATTTCTGCTGTCGAAAAATTGGCAAAGGGGAAATTATGTAAATTAAATTATGGTAAAGTTTCATTTTTATGTAATTAAAACATTAATAAAAAGTTTATGTAACAAAATGAAAATGTTTAAGATGACATATTACAGAAAAACATTTTAGCTAATATATGATCTTATTTAAGAACATGTGTGCATAAGCATACAGTCTTAGTTCTTTTACTTGATATGTGACTTTCTCAAATTACTTTCTATGCCATTGCTCGCTAGTAGAATTTTCTGTGAGAAGGAAATGATTTATATCTGCGCTGTTCGATTCAGTAACCATTAATTGCATGTAGCTTTTGACCACCTAAACTATGACTCGTGATTGCATAACTGATTTTAAAATTTAAGTAGTCACATGTTGCTAGTGAGGATTGATTTGGACGTGTTTATAAGCCTTCATTTCCTCATAATAGAAATTATAGTACTTAACCTGATTGAGTAGTGAGGGTTAAATGAGAATTCATCTTAAGTGCTCCCAACACATAGTAGTCACTAATGTTTTTATCATTATTGTATGAGTAGGAAAAGAAAGAAGGAAATATAGAATGTTAACAGTGGCTATCTTTGGGGCATGATGTTACATTGTACTATCTTTATTCTTTTTAATTTTCAATATTGAATCTGTAATATAACTTGAACTAAAACTTACTTGTGAATACCTGAGATGAAATGTAATTCTGTTTGTCTTCCTAAGGTTGCACATAGGCAAAGGTGTGCAGTTGGAATGTAAAGGTGAAGGTGATGTTTGGGTCAGGTGCCTTAGTGACCATGCGGTCTTTGTACAGAGTTACTACTTAGACAGAGAAGCTGGACGTGCACCTGGAGATGCTGTTCATAAGATCTACCCAAGTGCGTATATAAAGGTTAGTTGCAATTTTATTTAAATAGTTTAGACTTAGAAAACTTTGTTAAAGAACTGAGGTGAAGGTGAGAGGAATAGAAAAATGCCTGATGTTAATACATAATAAAAAATTGTGTTTTGGGCATAAAACGTATTTCCTCAGGGCATTTGCTGATATGATCAGTTACCTAGTTTTGTGGTTGCCTTTTTGCCCTATCGTTGTTTTTATCAGATTGTTAAATGTTTTGAGTTAATATGTAGACCTTTGAGAATACTGAGTAAAACCTCTGAACTTACATTCATTTGGCTTAAAATTGCTAAGAATCAGACTGGGGAATTTCATCTCAGCTGATATTTAGGATTTTGTGGAAGGGAATTCTAAATTAAAAATTTTTTTTCAAATTAAGACCCTGAGAAGGCTGTGATATTTTTCAATAATTATTAGTTTCATATTTTTTCAGTCATCCTGAACATCTTCCTTGTTACATTAGTGGAATGAAATGTATTCTTAAGAATCACCTGTTCCCAAGAAATTGCTTAGGATATAAATAATATGACCAAATAGTATCTATAAAAATGAAATTGCTTTATTGCCTTACACTGGCAAACCTACTATGCCATTTTCAGTTACAGTTCAGTTAAAAAAGATTGTTTTATTTTTTATATGAAAATTTCAAACATACCAAGAATAAGAAAAGAAATCTCTTATACCCATCATCCAGTTTCAACAATTAGCATTTTATTTATTTATTTATTTATTTTATTTTTTGGTGGGTACTGAGGGGTCGACCTCAGGACCTCACGTGCCAGCAGGCGCCCGTGCCGCTGAGCGATATCACCGGCCCTTTTTTCGTATGTGGGTTCTGGGAGTCGAACTTGGGCCCTTGTGCTTGCTGGGCAGGCGCTTACGCCACTGAGTCATCTCACCGGCCCAGCATTTTATTTTTAATTTGTTTCTCCCCATACTTCTTTTTCCTGTAGTAATTTAAAATCAATTCCAGGGCCGGTGAGATGGCTCAGCGGCGTAAGCGCCTGCCTTGCAAGCGCGAGGGCCCGAGTTCGACTCCCGGAACCCACATACGAAAAAGGGGCCAGTGATATTGCTCAGCGGCACGGGTGCCTGTTGGCACGCGAGGTCCTGAGGTCGACCCCCCGGTACCCACACACACAAAAATAAAATAAAATAAAATCAATTCCAGCATACTAGTTTGCTCATAAAATACTTCAGTATGAATATCTGATCCAGAAAGACTTGAAAAACATGCTCACAATGCTGTTTACACCTAGCAGAATTAATAGTAATTGCCTGTTAAAATTTATAGTTATGGTGTGATAGAGTAATAGAATAGAATAAAACAATAAAATATTAAGTTGAATTTGTTGACAAGATCCTAATGGTATAGTTAAGAATGATTACATTTTTGTTAAATAATGTCATAGATATTTGTTTATATATACATCAGTCTAGAATGGGATGTGAAAGTCTTACCAAGAATTATTTTTGAGAGCTGGGAATTAATTGTATTTTCTAATTTTTCTACAAAGACTTTTATATTTGGTTATTGTGCTTAATTTTTTCAATGGCAATGGCTTTCTCATAGGTTTTGTAGCCCATTTTGTTATTTGTTGGCAAGTTTATTTTGAAAGAATTAATTTCGTTTTTATTTTTTTCCTCTCTGTTATTGCCTCTCCCTATTGCACAATTTTGCCTGGCATCTTGGATCTACTTTTCAGAACCAAATCTTGTAATTTGGAGGTAGGGGGATTTTGTCTCTTGAGGAATTTGAGTTCCATTTCCCAGGTATGCTCAGGGCCTAAATCCCATTGCAAAAGTTTCTCTGATACTTAACTCTGCTACGGGCAAGTATTTTTTTCTTGGTGCATTTCTGAATTGGCTATCAAAGTATTTTGCCAGCAATTAGTTCAAGAGTAGGTACCTACTTGAAGACTCCAGAAAGCTTAGCTGTTGCTAGTTGCTGTCCTCAGAGGGCTGAATTATTGTCTTATATCCTGTTTCTGAACTAGGTATTCCTAGTACCATTTTCTTTAGTCTGTGTCATCCATTGATAGACATGGGTTGTTTCCACTTTTTGACTACTTTGAATAATACTGCTATGAACATTTGTGTATAGGTTTTTGGATAAATGTGTGTTTTCATTTTCTTGGACATACACCTAGGAGTAGAATTGTTTTATCATAAAATAACATTTAAGTTTTCTTTTTTTTTTTTTTTGTGGGTACCGGGGGTCGACCTCAGGACCTCGCGCACCAGGAGGCGCCCGTGCCACTAAGCGATATCACCGGCCCCTTTTTCATATGTGGGTTCCGGGAGTCGGACTCGGGCCCTCGTGCTTGCCAGGCAGGTGCTTACGCCGCTGAGCCATCTCACCGGCCCACATTTAAGTTTTCTAAAGAACTGCCAAAGTGTTTTCCAAAATGGCCATAACGTTTTACATTCCTACCAGCAACATATAAAGGTTTTCGTTTGTCTGTATTCTCCTTGACACATGTTATTATCTGCCTTTCTGATTTAGCCATCCTAAGGGATGTAAAGTGATATCTCATTGTGGTTTTGATGAGCTTATCCCTAATAATGTCTCATAATGTTGAGCATCTCTTCATATTCGCTATTTGTATACTTTTGAAGAAGTGTTTGGCTAGATCCTTCGTTATTTTAAAATTAAGTTCTTTTTATTATTGAGTTGAAAGAGTTCTTTATATGTACTGAGTACTAGTCTCATCTGATACATGATTTGCAAATGCTTCTTTCCATTCTTTAGGCTGTTGTTACTTTTTTCCTTTCTCTTTCCCCCTCCTTTTTTTCCTTCCTCTTCTCTTCCCCTTTCTTATCAGTAAACTTTTATTATTTCGTGGTTTCTTTGGTTCACAAATGGAGGTAGCTTAGCTGGGTGTCTCTAGGTTCAAGAGCTCTCACAAGACTGCAGTGAAGATATCAGCCAGGAGTGAAGTCATTCCAAGGCCCACATGGGAAGAGCATCCTGTTCCAAGTTTACTAGCATGGCTTATGGCAGGGGTCAAAAGATACATTTCCAACCTTATTCACATGACTGTTGGTAAGAATTCTCAGATATTCTCTCATATAAACCAGAGAAATTAATTCCTTGCCATGTGGGCCTTTCCATAGTGCTGTTCAGCAATGGCTAAGTGACTGGCTTTTTCCAGATCAGAGGCTTCAATTTAGAATAAGACCACAGTGAACGAGAAAGAAGCCACTTTTTTAAATAATCAAATCTCATGAGCATCATCCCATCATTTTTTTTTTTTTTAGCATTTTTCCTTTTTTTTTTTTGTTAGAAGTACTGGTAGATCCAGCCCCCATTCAAGTGTGAATGTCAGGAGATGGGACTCTTTGGGATCCATTTGAGCTCTCTACCACAGTCCACCCTCTCACCCACAGTGCTTCACATCTTTTCCACATGCAAGATAGGAACACCTTTCCCCTAGTTTTCAAAGTCTTGTCCCATTACAGTCAGTTAGGAGGTTATAATTTAGGTTATAAGGCAGTAGCAACTGTAAAATACTGGTGACTTTAAAACACCATAGTTCTGTTTCTCAGTCATATTGCACGTTTGTCATGGGCTAAGGATTCTTCTCATGTTGTCGCTCCCCAGGTTGTCTCTAGTATCACTGAGTGTGGCAAATTGATCACTGGCTGTTAAAGGCTTGCACATAGAAGTGACATGTTATTTTTGCTCAGATCACATGGTTCTAATTTCAAAGCTACAAGGAGGTTCACTTCTACTGTATTACTGTCATTTTCTCTCCATTGGTATTTAATTCCAGTGGAGGTTCAGAGGGCATTCTAAATCACTGCAGCTGCAGTCAGGAGCTTTTGAGACTGTTACTTCTGAGTAAAGCTATGCAGTGTTCTCACCTTCTTAATGAAAAAACTGCAAATAGAAGCCATATTAGTGAGACTGAGGGGCGATTTGGAAAGCTGTGGCTGAAGGACTGTGGTTTTTCTGTCTTACGGATCTTCCCTCCTCTAGGTCCTCAGGAATTCAGCAGTCTGTGGTCCAGTGTGAAACTGGTGTTCTAGGCTCATCATCAGGCTTATGTCGCTCTCTCTTGGTCTAAAGGAGCAGCAGACCAGAATTACTACCAGAATTACTGCTTCTCTTGATTGATGGCAAGAGTGCAAGTGGAGAAGGAAATCCTTTCACTTTCTTAATAACATGATTTGCAGCACAAAATTTTAAAATATTGGATGTAGTGCAATTTTTCTGTTCTATCTTCAGTAACTTTTGATGTCTTATCTCAGAAATCATGGCCTAATCCAAGGTCATGAATGAAAAATCAGTTTGTAATTATTAGGCTGTAAGTGTAAAAGTTTATTTCTGGACTGTCAGTTCCATTTCATTGATCTGTATGTCTTTTTTTTTTTTTTAAATTAAGTTTATTGATACAATTTAGGTATGTACAGTGATCACATTCATCATAGGGAATTTGTACCATACATAATATACCTTGATTTGTCCTTTTTTTTTTTTTTTATGTCCTTATTTCTCAGTTACTGTAGATTCATAGTAAGTTTGGAAATAAGGAAATGTGAGTTCTTTTTTCGAGATTATTTTGGCTATTCCCAGTTCCTTGTACTTGAGCTGAGTTTCATTACTGGCCTGGAAGGAATATCTGTTTTTAAGTTTTTCTATTGTATGTGTCTGAAGTAGAGAGAGATGATGATGATGTATACCCAGTCATACATTTTGATTGGATATCTCTGGATTACTTGTGTCATTTGAAGTAAATGGATAGGGTGCTATATATATAGTATTGTGTGTATGTGTGTGTGTGTGTGTGTGTGTGTGTGTGTGTGTGTGTGTGTGTATATATATATAATGTGCCAAATAGTATGTATGAAATGTGGAGTGGTATTTAAAACAATTGACTTTAAATAATGTGGAGTCTTGCATAACTAATTTCTTGGATGGTCAAATAAATATAACATCTCTGTTTTGGTACAAATGGCTGTTGAAAAGCTCCAAGGTATGAGGCAAGTAATCACTGGATAAACTACTGTCATGGGCAGATTCTATAGTAATCTCGTACTTTTTCATGAACAGTAGATGGATGTCTTGTGGGACAAGATATTTGGAGTGAAGAGTATCTCATATTTTCATAAAAACTGAGATTTAAAAGGAATACCAACTGTATTACTGATAAGAATCTAGCCAAAAAGAGACAGATACAAGTATACCTTAAATCTGACCATTGGCATTTTCTTTATTTTTTAATATTTGGGGGGCAGCAGTAACTAAAGGATATGTAAATTATTGTTTAGTTTGCCAGATAGATTCTCACCATGGATGATATTGTCCTGGGGTGAATTGTATACAAGTAGTGTGAACCCCTAGGAGTGCTGCCCACACATTGAGAATAGACACATACACATTTCTATTTTTCACTACAATGAGGAAAACACATTTGGAGTATCATAATTTCATTTTAGAAGCCAAGAGGCTAGAATTAAGGTTTTTTTGTTTTTTTCTTAGATACTGATTTTTGCCCCTCATGCTATAGTCATCTTCATAAAAATCTGATGTAATGAAATGGCATTTTATAAGCTTGAAGGAAGTAAATGTTTGACTTCTCCTTAGGTGCCTTACTCTTTTACTTTCAAAAGTGAAGTCTTTTTAAAAAAAAAATTTATTAGTGTATATTTGCAACACATAGTAATTACATTACCTTGGACAGTGGGTACATATACATATCAAATCTTGATCGTTTTTAAATTCCATTGCCCCACTTTCCCTCTTATGCCACTGTTTTGTGTTACTTGACTGAGAATTCTGCTTTTCAGCAGCTTGATGGAGGTATGAGATATCATTCACATGCCATGCAAATTACCCATTTAAAATGTACAACTCATTATTTTTTAGTGTATCAATAGAATTGTGCAACCATCTCTACACTGAATTTTTTTTTTTTAAGACAAGAAAAAACAAAACAAATCAAAAGAAGAACAAATTTTCAAAACAACATAATAGGAGGGTAACAATGGTTAATACATTACGTATTACTATCTTTAAGTTAGTTATTCAGGATACCAGACATTAGCATTCAGTTGTCCAAACATTATTGGCACAAACCTTACTCTTCAATGAACTAAGTAAAATTGGTAGTGTATCTATCTTAACCATCTTATATATATACAATTTTTTTTCCCTTTCCCTTCTTTCTTTTCCCTATTCCAGTCTCTCTTTCCTTTGGACCAGTTTCTTTTTGATTCACCATGTCTATTGTACATTTTGGATCTTATTTACTCTTTCAGTTTCTCATACTAGAGAGACAATACGATGCTTACACATGTGCTTCTGGTTTATTTCACTCATGAGTATTTTCTCGAGTTGCATCCATTTACCTATAAAAGTCTCCAGTTTATCCTTCTTTATGGCTGAATAGTACTCCATTGTATAAAAATACATCTTTCTTACCCATTCCTCAGTTGATGGGCATTTGGGTTGTTTCCAAGATCTGGCTATTACAAATTGTGCTGCTATAAACATGGGTGCACATATATCACTGTGGTATGATGTTTTTAATTCTTCTGGGAAGATGCCCAGAAGGGGAATAGCTGGGTCAAATGGGACCTCCAACCCTAGTTTTTTGAGGAATCTCCACACTGACTTCCACAGTGGCTGTACCAGTCGACACTCCCACCAATAGTGAAGAAGGGTTCCTTTTTCCACACAGCCCCTCCAGCTTTTGTTATTAGTTGATTTCTTTATAGTAGCCATTCTTTCTGGGGTGAGATGGTATCTCAGTGTTGTTTTAATTTGCATCTCTCGAATGACTAGTGATGTTGCACATTTTTTTGTATATTTATTTGCCATTAGTATTTCTTCATCTGAGAAATGTGTATTCATCTCAGATGCCCATTTTTGGAGTGGGTCTTTAAATTTGGGAGGTCTGATTTTTTTGAGTTCTTTATATGTTCTCAATAGTAATCCTTTGTCT
The DNA here is from genome assembly GCA_028451465.1 of Erethizon dorsatum. NCBI lineage: Eukaryota > Metazoa > Chordata > Mammalia > Rodentia > Erethizontidae > Erethizon > Erethizon dorsatum. The sequence goes on along the minus strand of CM051829.1, from coordinate 27,938,543 downwards.
GAGGAACAGCTGGCAAACATTTTTTCCCACATTGTGGGTTGTCTCTTCACTCTGTTGGTGGTTTCTCTTGCTGTGCAAAAGCTTTTTAATAAGATGAGATCCCAGTTATTGATTCTTTGGGATAGTTCCCATGCGGTTGAGTTTTTATTCATAAAGTCTTTGCCTACATCAATGTCTCCAAGGGTTTTACCTATCCTACCTTCCAGCAGATTTAATGTTTCTGTTTTAATATTTAGATCTCTGATCCATTTTGAATTTAGTTTAGTGCATGGTGAAATATATGGGTCTAGTTTTAATCTTCGGCATGTGTAGAGCCAGTTTTTCCAGCACCATTTATTAAAGAGGCTATCTTTCTTCCAGCGAATGTGTTTGGCACCTTTGTCAAAGATAAGGTGGCTTAGTATGTCTGGGGTTGTTTCAGCATCTTCTAATCTGTTCCATTGATCTTCAGGTCTGTTTTTTTGCCAGTACCACACTGTTTTTATCACAGTAGCTTTATAGTATAATTTCAAGTCAGGGATTGTGATGCCCCCTGCCTTGCCTTTGTTGCCCAGAATTGTCTTTGCTATTCTAGGTCTCTTCTGATTCCAAATGAATTTTAGGATTGTTTTCTCTAATTCTGTGAGATATGCTGTTGGAATTTTGATTGGAATTGCATTAAATCTGTATAACAATTTTGGAAGTATGGCCATTTTCACTATATTGGTTCTTCCTATCCAGGAGCAAGGGATATCTTTCCATTTTCTGATATCCTCTTCAATCTCCTTTTTCAGAGTACTGTAGTTTTCAGTATAGAGGTCTTTTACATCCTTTGGGAGGTTGATTCCTAGGTATTTCATTTTTTAGGATGTTATTGTGAAAGGTATTGTTTCCCTAATTTCTCTTTCAGTAAGTTTGTTATTGGTGTACAGGAAGGCTATTGACTTTTGAGTATTGACTTTGTATCCAGCTACACTACTGAATTTGCTTATTAAATCTAGCAGTTTTTTAGTGGAGTTTTTGGGGTCTTCTGTGTAGAGTATCATGTCATCTGCAAATAATGATAATTTAACTTCTTCCTTTCCAATCATTATTCCTTTTATTTCTTTCTCTTGTCTAATTGCTCTGGCTAAAGTTTCCAGAACTATGTTGAATAAGAGTGGGGACAGTGGACATCCTTGTCTTGTTCCTGATTTTAGAGGGAAGGCTTTCAGTTTTTGGCCATTTAGTATAATATTGGCTGTTGGTTTGTCATAGATAGCTTTTACCAGATTGAGATAAAGACCCTCTAATCCAATTTTCTGTAGGGTTTTTATCATGAAAAGGTGCTGGACTTTGTCAAAAGCTTTTTCTGCATCTATTGAGATGATCATGTGGTTTTTGTCTTTGGTTCTGTTAATATGGTGTATTACATTTATTGATTTACATATGTTGAACCATCCCTGCATCGCAGGGATGAATCCAACTTGGTCATGGTGTATAATCTTCTTGATGATTTGTTGGATTCTGTTTGCCAGTATCTTATTAAGGATTTTTGCATCTATGTTCATTAGGGAGATTGGCCTGTAGTTCTCTTTCTTAATTGGGTCCTTCTCTGGTTTTGGTATCAGGGTAATGCTTGCTTCCAGGAATGAATTTGGGAGTATTGCTTCCCTTTCAATTTCATTGAAAAGTTTGAGAAGTAGGGGCGTTAGGTCTTCTCTAAATTTCTTGTAGAATTCGGCAGTGAATCCATCAGGGCCTGGACTTTTCTTTGTTGGGAGGTTTTTAATTACATCTTCAATTTCATTGGTTGATATTGGTTTATTTAGGATTTTTAAATCTTCTTGATTCAGCTTTGGTAATTCATACGAATCTAGGAATCTGTCCATTTCTTCTGCATTTTCCATCTTAGTAGAATATAAATTTTCAAAATAGGTATAGATGATCTTCTGGATTTCTGCAGGGTCCATCGTGATATCACCCTTTTCATTTTCAATTGCATGGATTTGAGTCTTTTCTTTTTTTAATAAGGTTGGATAAGGGTTTGTCAATCTTATTTATTCTTTCAAAGAACCAACTTTTTGCTTCATTGATTCTTTGTATTGTTTTTTTAGTCTCCAATACGTTAATTTCTGCTCTGATCTTTATAATTTCCTCCCTTGTACGGGCTTTTGGCTTAACCTGCTCTTCTTTTTCTAGAAGCTCGAGGTTCACCCTTATGTTGTTTAGTTGCGCTTGCTCTATTTTCCTGATATAAGTATTTAATGCTATAAATTTCCCTCTTAGGACTGCTTTCATTGTATCCCATAAGTTCCGGTATGTTGTACTGTCATTATCATTCAGTTGTAGAAAGTGTCTAATTTCTTCTTTAATTTCATCTGTGACCCATTGGTTGTTCAGGAGAGTGCTCTTTAATTTCCATGTGTTTAGGGAGTTTTTGTGAGATCTTTTGCCATTGATTTCCAATTTCATTGCACTGTGGTCTGATAATATGCATGGGATAATTTCATTTCCTTTGCATTTACTTAAGCAGGTTTTATGAGCTAGTATGTGGTCTATTTTGGAGAACGTCCCATGTGCAGCTGAGAAAAATGTGTATTCTGATGTTGTGGGATGGAACACTCTGTAGACATCTACTAAGTCCATTTGTTCAAAAGTTTGGTTCAGTTCTACTATTTCATTATTGATTTTCTGTCCAGTTGATCTGTCTTTTTGTGACAGTGGAGTATTGAGATCTCCCAATATAATTGTATTAGTGCTTATTTGATTTTTCATGTCCTTTAGTACTTGTTTTATATAGCTGGGTGCATTGGTATTTGACGCATATATATTTATGATCATTATCTCTTCCTCTTGGATTGTTCCCTTTACAAGGATGTAATGACCGTCTTTATCTCTCTGAATCCTTCTTGGCTTGAAGTTCACTTTGTCTGCAAAAAGAATAGCTACCCCTGCTTTTTTCTGGGTTCCTGTGGCATGGAGTATTGTTTTCCATCCTTTGACTTTCAGTCTATGAATTTCTTTCTGAATTAAATGTGTTTCTTGTATACAGCATATTGTTGGATCTTGCTTCTTGATCCATTTGGCCAGTCTGTGCCTTTTGATTGGTGAATTGAGACCGTTAACATTGATGGTTAAAACTGATATGTATTGACTTATACTTGTCATGATATTTTCCTGTTGTTGGTTCCCACTCTTTGTTTTTCCCCTTTCCTGCTATTTAATTATCTGCCCTGCCTGGTGGATTCCTTCTGTTGGGGTTCCTATCTCTTTCTAGAATGTCCTTCAGAACATTTTGGAGTGCTGGTTTGGTGGTCATAAATTTTCTCAGATGTTCTTTGTCATGAAAGTATTTTCTTTCTCCATCAATTTTGAAAGATAGTTTTGCAGGGTACATCAATCTGGGTTGAAAATTATTTTCCTTTAGAGCTTGAAATACATCATTCCAAGCTCTTCTTGAATTGAGGGTTTGTGCTGAAAAGTCAGCTGTGATTCTGATGGGTTTTCCTTTATAGGTGATTTGTCTCTTCTCCCTAACAGCTTTTAAGATTCTGCCCTTCTGTTGAATTTCTGGGATCTTGACTATAATATGTCTGGCTGAAGTTTTTTTTTGATCATGTCTAGTTGGTGTTCTAAAAGCTTCACTTATAGGGACATCAAATTCCTTTTCTCTTCCAGGAAAGTTCTCCCTGATTATGTCTTTGAACAAGGTTTTAATGTCATTGATGCTATCTCCTGCTTTTTCATTTATTCCAATTATTCTTAAGTTGTTTATCTTTGAGTCATCTAGCAGCTGCTGAATTGATTTTTCATGGTCCCTTGCTGTTTTTAAGAATTCTTCCTTTTCATGATCACTAATTGCAAGCCTGTCTTCTATATCTGAGATCCTGTCCTCGCATTGGCTTAATCTGCTACAAATACTTTCAATGGAATTTTTGTTCTCTTGGATATCTGCTTGAATCTGCCTTATGGATTCCATTTCTTTCCTATGCTGAGCATTCATGGTTTCTATAGTTTTCTTAAGTTCATCTATTTTTTTGTCTGTATCAGCTATAGTGTCCTTAAGCATGGTCTTCATTGTGGACATTATCTCTGCAGTTATCTGTGAGATTATTTCTGTTTTAATTTTTTCCAGAGCCTCATTCAGTTGCTTTGTTGTTACCACTTCAGATAGGCCAGGTGGGTGGCTTTTGGATTGTCCCACCTCGTTGCCCCCTAGGTTTGCCTTTGGTGAATTGGATGTGTGAAGTTGCAACTTGTTTAAGTGTCGTCTCATTTTTTCTTTCTTTAATTCCTGGGGTGATGTTTGCAAATTAGCTATGGTAGGTTACTTTATTGCTAGTGTTTAAGATCTTTAGAAGATGACTACTTCTCTGCAGTATCTTCCAAGTGGAGCTTGCTTTAGGGTTTTGAGCTTTCTGCCAGATCCTACCTCTTCAATTCGTTGGGTATGCGAAGTTGCTACCTGTTTGGCCCAGTCCTTGATTCTTTGGTACTGTGCCACTGTATTTTCTGTGTCCCTTAGTCAATCTCAATCACAAAATATCAGGAAGGAAAGATGTTTAGAACAATTATTTCACATTTGGTTATAATGTTAACTAAAGCATCAAACACAGCCTAGAAAATGACAGACTGAGCTAACCAGTTATTTACCACTTTTAGCTGTATACAGTTGCGGTTATATAACAAAATCTAAAACACACCAGAAAAATTATATGCAGTATACAAGTCTTATGTATGTCAATTTTTCCCTGAGGAGTTTAAATTTAAAATGAGTTAAGGAGGAAATAGAGTGTTGGGAGAATAGGAAGGAATTAGATGTAAGGTTAGAGGACCAAGAGGGATCCCACTAAAATTGGGACACTGGTGCAGAGGACTGGTTGGAAAAATTGAAGGAAGGGATAAAAGGAAGAACAGATCACAACCACAATCACAAAGAAGTTAGAGGCACTGTTTACACTCATATAAAAAACCAGAGAGAATAATGAAGGAAAGAGCAAATACACATACAGAAACAAAAACGAAGATAAAAACAATAGAACAGACAAAACAAAAATAAAACCCCACCAAAAAAAAAAAAAAAAAAAAAAAAAAAAACCCTTCGCCAGAACAAAAAACAAATGAGTGAGGAAAAAAAATAAATAAATAAATAAAAATAAAAAGAATCAGTTCCAGGTGTTGACTCTGCTGTAGGCAGGCACTGTGTGGTGACAGAGTCCTGTCCGTGCAGGTCCGTCCCAGTAAGCCAGGAGCGCCCTCTGGCGGGCGGTGAGCAGAGGCGCGTACTTTCAGGCAGAGACCAGTCTAGCTCGCCTCCGCTCTCAGTGCCCTTTCACTATCCCTGGGCCTGAGAGGCGCAGTGCGCTGTCCGGAGCGCGGGTTCCCTGCACTGTTTTCCCGCCGCTCTCATTCTCACCACGCCCCCCACAATGGCGCCGGGCCAGTCGCTCTCTGGCGCGGGACAGGTGTGGCTGAGAGACCAGTCTCGTTCGCCTGCTGACCTCAGCACACTTTCGTGGGCCTGAGAGGCCCCGCGCTGACCTGTCTGGAGCACGAGTGTCCAGCGCTGTTTTTCTTTCGCGCCGCTCTGAGTTTCGCCACACCCCCCACAATGGCGCCGGGCCTGTCGCTCTCTGGCGCGGGGCAGCTGTGGCTGAGAGACACTCACCCCCGGCCAGCGCAGTTCTCCGCCGCTCCCCCGCCTCGCCGCTGTCTCAGGATCCTCCGTGGGGGCTCCCTGGGCGCCAGCTGTCACCGTGTGTCCCTAGAATTGAGCTTCTGTCGCGCTGCGATTCCTGGGATGGTAGAAGGTGCGCGCGCGGTCTGCTCCTTCTTCTTTGTTGGAAATCACCCTTCACTGGTGCCGGGGGTCCCAGATTGCGCTTCAGAACTTTTCTGGGTTCCGGGGAGGCATTTCCCCCCCCTCCTGCGTTTTCCTGGTCGCTATATTCCCGTGTTCCAATGGTAACTTATAGAGAGAGTTTCGCTGCCTGCTTCTTACTCATCCGCCATCTTTTTCCTCTCCAAGGATAACTCTACACTGAATTTTAAAACATTTTACCATTGCAGAAAGAAACCCCAATCCCTTTAGCTATCACCGCCAGGCAGTATTCCACAAAGTCCTAGACAGTCACTAATACACTTTCGATGTATTTACCTATTCAGGACATTTCATATAAATGAATTCATATAATGTAATCTTTTGTGTCTTGGTTCTTTCACTAAGCATAAAGTTCCAAGCTTCATCCGTGTAAGATATATCAGTATATCATTTCTTTTTATGGCTGAGTAATATTTCATAGTCCACATTTTGTTTATCCATCAGTTGATGGAGATACAGATTTCTACTTCTGGCTATATTATGAATGATCCTGCCATGAACATTCATGTGCAAGTATTTATGTGATCATGTGTTCTCATTTCTCTTGGATATATATCTAATAGTAGAACTGCCGGATCACAACGTAACTGGCAGTGTGACTTTCTGAGAATCTGCTAGACTGTTTCTGCAATGACTACATCATTTTATATTCTCACTAGCAGTGTATGAGGGTTCAAATTTCTCTGTATTTTCCACACTTGTTCTTCTTTTTTTAAAACCCATCCTAGAGGATGTGAAGAATCTCATTGTAGTGATTTGCATTTCTCTGATGATATTGAATTAGGTTAGTTTCAGAACTAGGTAAGAGTTAAGAGAAGGAGACAGGATGCTCTCAAGAGGAGACTGTGGGGTAGGTTAAAGGGTTATTACGAGCCCCACTTAGATTTATTTCCAATTCCTGCATACTGTTCTTTTACTGTAGGTCAGGTAATTGACAAGCATTTTTATGTTCAGGTGCATATATGCCAGCAACAACATCTGTTCTCCTTCCAAATTACTGTTTCCTGGTGTTCAGTATTTGCAATTAAGCCTTATAAAAGAAAAATGCTAAAATTTGACTTCTGATTGAACAGTGATCTTTGTAAGACACCCATCTGTGTTAATGTTTGTAATAAACCTATATGAGTAGCTACAGGAAACATAGATAAATTAAAGCAGAGTCAGGTTATTGATTAGCTTAGGAGAGGTGGTTAGAAATGTATTTTGGATCTGAGCCAAAAAGGATATTTAAAGCCTTTGGTTACTTTGAATTGTTTCATCAACAAAGATTCTGAAAGGAACATGGTACTGTTTCAGTAATAGACTTAATTTTACCATCCAGGATAAGGAATGAAATCTGTCATGTGTCATGTATAAATTGTGTGAAATGAGGCAACCCAGGTCTCAACATAGGTGAGCTTGAGTTTTAAATCTTCTGGTTTGAGTGTTGTGATAACATAAATAAGCTGTGAATGTTTGCTGAGGTGCCTAGTAAATAATTCTTTACTGCATTTTCATGTAAAAGTCATCAAATTTCATCTTTATGTTTACCTGTAATATTGCAGGTGTTACCATAGATTCATGCTAAAACAACGTATTTACAAGATAATTGTATTGTGTCCATATGTGACAGTTAACTTGGCTGTTGATGATTCATTGTGAGAGAATGTTAAGCATATTTGAACCTTGAAGATTTATAAATAAGTTTTATACTCCACTCCCAGATAAAGAGATTACATAAGTACCATACTTAGTTAACAGTAGTTAAAAACAAAATCAGGGGTTGTATAGATCTAAATGTAAATCACAACACTATAAAACTCTAGAGGCTTAACAGAAGGCCTAGATGACCTTAGTGGTGACATTTTAGATACAGCATCAAAGGCATGAGTCAAGAAAAACGATTGACTGAACTTACTAAAATTAACTAGGGCCGGTGAGATAGCTCAGCGGCATAAGTGCCTGCCTGGCAAGCGCGAGGTCCTGAGTTCGACTCCCGGAACCCACATAAAGGAAAAAAGCACCAGTGATATCGCACAAAAGCTTGCTGGCAAGCGCGAGGTCCTGAGGTCGACCCCTGGTACCCACATTAAAAAAAAAAAAATTAAATTAACTAATGTGAAAGACTGTCAAGAGAATGAGAAGACAAGCCACAAACGGGAAGAAAATATTTCCCAGAGGTTGCCTAAAATAATACAGAGATTTAAAACTTAATAATAAGGAAACAACTTGATTTAAAAATGGCAAAATACCTGAACAGACTTCAGTGAAAAAGATACATAGATGGCTAGCAAGCATCTGAAAATGCATTCAACATGTCATTAGGGAGTTGCAAATTAAAAAAAAGAGAGAAAGAGATACCACTACAAACCTACCTATTAGAATGGCCAAAATAGAATATACGGGTAATATCAAATGCTGGCAAGGATGTGGAGCTCTCATTCATTGCTGGTAAGAATGGAAATGGTTATAGCTATTTTGGTAGATAGTTTGGCAGTTTCTTATGAAATTAAACATACTCTTACACATGGTCTAGCAGTCAAATTCCTTGGCATTTACCCAAATGAATTGAAAACTTAGGTCCACACAGAAACCTGCACGCAGATGTTTATAGCAACTTAATTCATAAATGCCAAAACTTGAAAGCAACTAAGATATTCTTCATTAAGTGAATGGACAAACTAATACATCAGACAGTGGGATATTACTCAGTGTTAAAAAGAAGTGAGCTATCGTGGAAAAACATAAAGGGAAACTTAAATGTATATTATTAGAAGAAAGATGCTGATCTGAAAAGGCCACATACTGTATGATCCCAACTATATATTTTGGAAACATCTAAGCTGTAGAGACAGAAGCTGAGTGGGTTACTAGAGCTTAGTGGGGAGGGAGCAATGAATAGACAGAACACAGGATTTTTAGTACATGAAACTGTTCTATATGAAATAATGTGTCAGATATATGTCATTATAAATTTGTGCAGACATATAGAATGTACAACACTAAAGAGTAACCCCTAATGTAAACTGTTGACTTCAGGTGCTGATGTATCAGTGCAGCTTTATTGATTATGACAAATGTACCACAGTGGTGTGGAGATGTTGATAGTTGGGAGAGATGTGTGTGAGGGCAGGGACTCTGTATACTTTCTGCTCAGTTTTGCTGTGAACCTTAAACTCTAAACAGCAAAGTTTATCACTGCCTTTCTTTTAAGGAAAAGTGCTTATAGAGTTGTTTAACTTTTCAAGTGCCCCTGCTTTGTGCTGCTGTTAGGTAATGCCTTCTTAAGATCTCAGCCTAGTGACTGAGCAGTCATGCTTCTACTCTCCTTGTCTTTTCCTACAACTTTTGCAGGTGACTGCTCTTTTTTTGTGTAATCTCCCAGTGCTTTTATAAAAATGCAGATGTAAGCAAATATAATATTATAAGAAGATGGGTTTTTCTCAGAAAAAATGGTGATGCGATTATCCATTATTTGTTGCTAATTAAAAGAACATTCTAGTACTTTCACGAGGATAGAAGAAGTGATATCAACCCCTTCCTTACTATTCCAGTGCTGGGCTTGCTTGATAAAGAACACTGAAATTACTGACCAACTCATCTTGAAAGAAAAATGGCTACTGAGGAGGCCAGAGCCAAAATAAGTAACACTTACTGACAGCTTATGGTATACTATGCTAAGTTTACAGTAACTGTAAGAAAATATGTATACTTAGCATTCTCACTTTATACATAAGAAAATTAAGGTCCCAGAGAGTTTAAGAAACTTAATCCATATAATTAGATGTCAGTGATGGGATAAAGCTATTTTTTTTTCTTTTAAAATTATGAACATTTTCAAATGTTCAGAAAAGTAGCCAGAAACTGGTTTAATGAAATCCCATATATCTTTCACTTAGATGAAGTAGTTAAGGTTTTATATTTGCTTGATCTATCCTTTTCTCTCCTTCTCTGGAGTATTTGAAGACAAGCATTGGTAATCTTGTTATTCTGTAACTGGGTACTTAAGTACACATCACTAAAAAGTGTAGATGTTTTCTTACATAATGACAATGCCATTTGTTGCACTCTTTCAAATAGCAGGAAAGGTACAAGAATGGTAAGAAAAGATGTTGGGCGGGTGACCAAAGTCATCAACTCCAGCCTAAAGAAAATTCAGCAATTTGGTTATGAAAGGATGGTGTGATTTCTTTACTGTTCATTTGCCACAGATGGGTGGTTTTCCATAAGGACAGTGACAGCTGGCCCACACCGAACTACGTAAAGGATATAGAGGCATGTTGTAGCCAGAGTCATCCTGATAATGAAATGTACCTCTTGGTGAGCTCCAGGCCACCTTTCCTAATTAGTTTTATACCAATTACAGTCTACATAGAAATTTGAAATTTTTAATAAATTCTCTTCATGTGAGAGATAAAATGAAGTTGTGAGTTTTCAGTAAATTGCACATTGACTTTTAATGTATGTAGTCTTTCCTAATGGATTCATAACATTAAATGTACACTTTTTTTTAAAAGGTCTTTGACTTGCGTCAGTGTCATCGACAGATGCAGCAGCAGGCAGCCACTGCACAAGCTGCAGCAGCTGCCCAAGCAGCAGCCGTGGCAGGAAACATCCCTGGTCCTGGATCAGTAGGTGGAATAGCACCGGCTATTAGTAAGTATGCTTTTGATTTTTTTTCTTAAAGTCTAATAGTGGCATTTTATCTTGATTCACTCCATTGATTACTTCTTTTAAGCAATGATAGAAATTAAAATTCTTACTGGGAATGATAACATTTTCGAATTTGTAAAAATGTTTCTTCTGTAATAGTTGCCCTTTGCCTAAGTAAGATACAACCCTGTTTCCATTCTTTTTGTATCAAAAAAGGAGTATGGGATTAAGGGGGCCATTATTACATTATATTGTTCCATCGCCCCTTTTTTGTTGATGCTTATTGTAAGTCCTGCCTCACCAGCCAGGGTGGGTTGTAATCAGTGAAGTACTTGGCTTGATTCTATTAAGGAAGCGCATTTCAATTTTAGAATTGGATGCCTCTCCAATTTTTTTTTTTTTTTTTTTTTTTAAGTAGAATGCTAAGCTTGGAGAGAAAACTAAGTGAGGGTGGTATTTTGATAACTTGTAGACTTTTTTTTAATTTTAAGGTAAAATTGAACTATGTGCCAGGTTTCACACTGATGGGGAATTTTTTACTGCAGAGTTAAACTCCTGACTATAGACTTTTTGATGGAAACACGTGGCACCCATCTTCCACGTCTGAAGGCATAACTAGTGATTCATTCAACCCCTGTTCTTAACCTCTTCAGTGTGGTAAGCAAATCACACTGGCTAAGAAAACTGCAGTGGCCCTGCAGGTTTCTGTACAGTACATGCAAATTCCTCCCATTAGCTTCATGGTAATATTGATTAATGCAGATTGACTATATGACTGTATGTTTTGACTGGAAAATTAGATGTAGAGTCTCTGTTGTACCTTAAGTTCAGGAGTTTACAATTTAGACATAGATAAGATATACTCATTAGAGTTTTTTTTTTTTTTTTTTTAGTTTGGGCATCTAAACCATTAATTTGCTAGTTTCGATGTTATAAACATGTTTTCCTAAAGAATTCAGAAGTAGTACTAAGTTTTTTAATGCTCATCTACTTCCCCCATTGTGTATTATCTTTGTTATGCTGCGAAATTGAGAGGCAGGCATCATCTGGGTCATCTAAGAGGTCTTAGCCAGACAGATGAACTGTCTCATTATTAGTCATGTCTTACTCTGAAATAGGCTGTTTAGATAGTAAGGTTCTTAGAACCAACCTGTGGATGTGTGCTACCTCTTAAAAACAAGTTTCTTATCCCCTCATCTCCACGTCTAAAGAGAAAAATAGAGGAGGTGGTGGTGGATTGTGGTAATTTATAATTGGTGGTAGCTAGAAGACATGGGAATGTAAACTGTCTTAACCAAAGTTTTCAGTTCTTATTGATAAAGTTTAGGTCCACAGTAATTTCTTGGCACTTTGACAGAGAAGTTATATGCTGAGGTATATAAAGAAAGCAAAATGTAGGGAGGGTGGAAAGAGATCACCCTCTCCCTCTGATGTCTTCCAAACTTTTCTGGTAGGTCTGTCAGCGGCTGCCGGCATTGGCGTAGATGATCTTCGTCGCTTATGCATACTCAGGATGAGCTTTGTGAAAGGCTGGGGACCTGATTACCCAAGACAGAGTATCAAAGAAACACCTTGCTGGATTGAGATTCACTTACACCGGGCCCTCCAACTTCTAGATGAAGTACTTCATACCATGCCTATTGCAGATCCACAACCTTTAGACTGAGGCCTCTCCCTGTGGGGCCCCTTACATTATCAGGATGGTGGACTATAAAATACAATCCTGTTTATAATCTGAAGATCTATTTCATTTTTGTTCTGCTTTATCTTTTCATAAAGGGTTGAGAAATGTATTTGCTGCCTTGCTCCTAGCAGACAGAAACTGGATTAAAACCATTTTTTTTTTTTTTTTTTTTCCCTATTTAGAACTTTTCAGGCATGGCTCAGAGCTTGAAGATCAGGAGGAACACATTCTTATTAAATCTTCACCAGTTATGTATGAAGGAGTCATTCCAGTGCTGGGAAATTTAACCCTTTAAAATGTCTTAAGAGCCTTTTTTATGCAGAACATCAGTGTGTATGTTATTCTACAGAATAAATTCAATATTGCTGATTTTAAAAGCAGAGAAGTTCTCAAAGTTAATTCACCTATTTTATTTTGTGTGCAAATTGTTATTGTCAAACATACTTTATTCCAAGATATTGTGCCATGTGGGTGAGTTAATATTATTAAGAGCAACTTTACTCTGTGTTTAAAAAAAACAGATAGTAATGTATTATAACCTTCTATCCAAAATATTTTTTGCAAGTTAAACTAGTGAAGATGATTTCAACTCACATTGTATTGCAACCTCAGTTTTAATTCTGCTAAGGCAAAACACTAATCTGTGTGTATATTGAAAATTCCTTAAAATTACCAGACAAATAAATATCATTTAAAATTACATTTGTTATACCTATCGAATATTTATCAATAAGTATACTTTTGCCCTGTTAAACAGTAGTTGTATTCTTCTGTATTTCTGGGCACAAGGTTGGTTACTAAGAAGCCTAGAAGAGGAATTTCTTTTCCTTCATTAATTCGTAGGGAAAGGTTTTGTATTTTTAAAAACACTAAAAGCAGTGTCACTCTACCTAATATCTCACTGTTCTGCAAAGGTGGCAGTGCTTAAATAATGAGTATTTTGGAAACTGCTAAATTCTGTGTTAAATACTGTGCGGAATAATGGAAACATTGCAGTTCATAATAGGTAGTTTGGGTATTTTTGTACTTGATTTGATGTGTGACTTTTTTTCATATACTGTTTAAATCATGTATGTTATGCCATGTTTAAAATTCAGTTTTTGTATCTTGGGGCAAGACTGCAAACTTTTTTATACCTTTTGGTTATTCTAAGCCCTTTGCCATCAGTGAATCATATCAATCTGCAGTGACTTTGTATAGAAAATTTAAGTAGAAAAGTTGCAGATGTATTGACTGTACCACAGACACAATATGTATGCTTTTTACCTAGCTAGTAGCATAAATAAAACTGAATCTCAATATACACAGTTGAAATCTAGGTTTGATTTTTAAAAATTTTTCTTTTGCACTTTTGAGTCCAATTTCAGTGACAAGACACCTTCTACTAAATGACAGGCAATAGCCAGTTTTATTGGGCAGCTTTGGTTTTTCCCTCACACTCTACCAGGACTTTTCCATGGATATGTGTATCACTTATAGAGTTGCTTAATTTTTTTAACTTTTCTTCTGCTATAGCAAAAATAAACCTGATTGTTTATAAGACAAATAGATTCTCTGCAAGATAGATAGAGTGAAATAAAATCAAATATTATCTTTCAGATGCTTTTACTTTTTGCTTGAGGGCTTTTGTAAGCTTTCTAAGATTCTTTAAGATGTGTTACACATTTGAACTCTAGAAACACTTGGACACTTCCTTCTACCAACTGAAATATACAAGTCTATGGCCTTGCTCAGAAGGTCTTAATAAGATGTCTTAGAAACCACTGAGTGCTTACTGCTGTGATTTAAAAACAGACCTCCATCCAAGTTACACATCTTGTTTTTTTAAATAGCTCTACCAATTCATTTCTATTGTTAACTATTCACAAATATTTAGGGCGAAGTCCTAATTTTTATCTGTATAAGTTTTGTGGTTTTTAAAGTTTTATTGACAGAATTATAGAAGGATACCTCCTCTAGAAATTTTTGTCTTTAGGTGTATTTGACTCTGCAAGAGGAATAGGAGAGGAGGGAATTTTAAAATAAGAGTTTTTAACACAGATTACTTGATTAGAATCTTAGCCATGCAATGGTGTAATCTGTTGCCTCTTTTTCTACTTTAGGGAAGATTTTCATGTTTAGTCATCTTCAGAAAGTGTGTTGAAAATACTTGCTAAGAAGTATCTCTTTGGTGCCAAGCCACCTGTCTTGGTTTCTTTCTGTTAAGAGCCATAAAATATGAAAGTACTTTTATAGTTATGAATTGCTTATATTTTTACCTAGACTGTCAACATGATTTTGACAAAACATCTGGTATGTTACCAGTTATTCCTGACAGCTTGGTGGTTAAACTGTATTTCCATTTTGTAGAGGTGGTTATTTTTGATGAGTAAGACTGAAGAATCTTACTAGTTTAAAATTTTATGTCCATTTTAGGAAAAAGTTTCTATAGTTTGTAGAGGCTGATTATTATGTGGGTATGGTTTAGGGTGGTTTTCTTCAAATAATTCATATCTCAAAGATTCTCAGAATGTTGAATTTCAGTAAAAGCTGTATGAAAGATGCACCAGGTACTTTCAGTGTGAGACCCATTGCAATTTTGTCTTGTGCCTTTCTTTGCATTATCAAAGAGAGTCCTTAATGGTATTGCCTTTATTTGTCAGGGAGTAAATTCTTTTGCAGGATCTCTTTTGTTTTCCACAGTTAACTACTGCTAGTATACAGTGGTAATGATAATAAATCACCACCATGTAACCTTGCTTTTCCAGAAACATGGCTCATTTCTATTCCCTTTACCACTAACTAGATCGCCTACCCACTCCTTCTACAAACATTACAGGTTTACAGATAGGATGGTCTAGCTGAAGGATAACTATGCCTGGAACATCCAACTAACAGCATACTATTAGCTGTGTTGTATTTCAGAGTTAAAAATCCATTTTTATGGAAATGGTGTGGTTTGTAATAGAAATTTTGAAGGCAAAGTAAATGTTCGGTCTTCCAGATGATAAATACTTCATTTTAAAAATTTTTGGTTAATTGTAGGAAGATGAGTTGCAGCTTTTTGACTGTGGCTATCTGGAAAAAGAAATTTTACATTTTCCCATAATGCTCCCTAAGTATCTGGAGGGGAAATATTTCTGCTTCAAGTCTCTTGGTAACTGGTTAATAGTCAGATAGTCACTCATTAGCTGGTTTATGCAAAATCAGATTAATTCAGACCCTTTTTGAAAGCCTTTTGGAAGGAGCAGTTTTATTCTGAGTAAGGCAGAGCTGTGTTTGATAGTTTCTATAGTTGCTCTCTTTGTTGCATTTTACTAATTTATTGATAGCAGATTGGTAGACTGGTGAATTTATGTTACCGAGGCAGATAAGGATATGAAAGCAGTTATCTGTAAAGTTAATTATCAACTCTTGTCAGTGGGGCAGGTAACACTCAGCTTGAAGAAATACTTTTTTCCCCCTAAAGGCAGAACCCATCTTGTTGCTGCTAGTGATCTGTAAATAATCCCCTAAGTCCTTCTTTGCAAGATAGAGAATAGCTGTGAGAATCTTGTGCAGGTCTTTCCATTTTTTTCCTTCTGATAGCTAGGTTATTTTTTCTGTTAGTGGCTTTATCCATAGCAGCATTCTTGGCCCATCCTTATCCCCAGTGTTTGTCCCAGTGCTGTTAGGTTGTTTATCTGGTGTCACTGTGGAATGAAATTTTCTACAAACTCGCCTTACTAAGCAGGAAAACTGTCTTTTTTTTTTTTTTTTTAGCCGTTTTTTGATGGAGTTATTTAATACGTATTTCAGAAAATATACTGGGTAAAACATTTCTTTTTGTGCTTTATTGTCTTTCTGGGCTTCAGAGGCCTTAAGACAAACTATTTTGCCATTACTAAATAGTTCCAGACTACTATAGTTTTGAATTCTTAGTGTTTTTAACCCTCCTTTCCTCTTCTGGTTTTCATTTCCAACAACTATCAACTAATAAACTATGTGTTTATTAGTGTGTCTCCCCTTAGTATTTTATTCTTCCCTTTCTGATTCATTATTTCTAACTGCTTGAGCAAGGAAACCAAGACAACTGAAATTAGAACTTTCAGGTCCCATGATGCTTTCCTGTCAAGTGTAGAAAAGGACTTCAGTGCACAGGCATTTGATACTGGTTTGACTGCTTAAAATGCTCTGATTCTTGCTGAGTTTTAGGTGGTTGAGTGGAGAGAAATGAGTCATAATCATATTTTCCCCTTTAGAGTAATGTTTTAGAAGGTTTCATTACTTCCACTTAAGTGGTGCTCATAGAAAAACTGGGGTTTACAGGGTTGCTAAATTAGCATCAACAGCCAGAGGCAGTACTCTTACCTGGAGGACACCGGCAAACAACACACATACAAATCTTGGAAAACAAGGGCCATTTTTGTTTTGTTGTTTTGTTTTTCTCAGTGTCCTCTTAGCTCTACCTTCTGGCCTTCCTTCTCTATAGATACTTTTGACCTGTAGGTGCCTTTATGAAAATTGAGGGTCTGATATCCTGCCCCAAGGAGTAGCTAATGTAATGGCTGATACTTTCAGGGATTTTAACATCAGATTTGAATGAATGAAGTTTCTTTTTCTTTTTTTAATGTAGGAGAGACTGAGGAGAAAACTTCGGTGAAGACAATCATTTCTCTCTGTTGAGGTGGATATTTTTCACACAGTTTATTTAAAATGCTTTCTCAATAAGTCCAGAGTTGATGTTCTTTTTCAGCCTGAAACAAATGGCTCTGTGTTAGGCCAGACAGTCGCACATGCTAGTTTGCTTTGCCAGTAATTTGATGTGTGACCTTGGGCAATTCATTTGCCTTCTGTGGGCATCAGTTGCCTCATCTGTAAAATGAGAGTTGGACTACATTATTTATTCCAGCTCTGAATTCTAAGTGACCTTGCCTGCCTTGCAGCAGTTTTGGTGGTATTCCTTATCTTTGCTGTGCTGTTCAAGGGGGCTTTTTACTTACTTCCATGTTATTCAAGTGAGACTGGGCTTGATATTTTTTTATTGTTCTCCTATGGACAAGAAGTTACATAATATGTCCTTAAAACTTAACCAAAGGCCTAGTACCACCTTAGGGGATGCAATAAGTATTTACAAACAAAAACAAACAGTAAAGGAAAAAGCCTTAATTTTATTTTTGTCATCAGAATTTATAAAGGCTTTTTCTGAGTCATGACCTTCTGTCTTTCAAGTGGGTATATATGTGATACCATCTCCCTAAGTGCTGTGTGCTGGTAATTTTTTTCAACTGAAATGGATTGAAAACCTGTTAATGCCTAATGGTATTAGAGGCCATTAATTTGGGTCTTTGGTTCCTTAACCCTTCTACACTTTAAAACAGGGAAATTCCTCTGAACTGCATCAAGTAAAATGGTTTATATGACAAAAAAACAGTGAATGATAATTTACTTTGGCTCTTTTTAGGTCCATTTTGATTAGATGACTTTTGTCTGGATCATTCCTCTTAAGAGTTCTCTCCAGTCTACCCTTAGATGAGTATCATTAATGAACTTGGCTTTTTCAAGGACCTGGGAGCCTTCCTTCAGGGTGGTTTGAAGGTGAGGGGGTTTGGGGAGTCCTGGTAGAGGCCAGCTCTGTGGTAGCTGGAGAGGAAGGGATGAAACCAGCTGCTGTTGCTAAGGCTGCTTGTCATTGATAGAAGGACTCATGGGCTTGGATTGTTTAAAAGGCTGAACATGGAGTTGGCAAACTTTCTTCAAGTATGTGGTTCTGTTCAATGCATTGGATATGTGATTTATGGGAAACATATGAATGCTTATAGATGATGAAAACCTGCTGGGCTGCAGAGCCCAGTTTGGAAGAATGGGGGGTTGGGGACAGATTTGGTGTTTCCCAACTCTGTCCCCTCCCCTGAAGTCCAAGGAATGCAGCTATGCCAAAACTCAGAGAAGAGTCACTCTTAGCTTTTGCTTTTGGGAAAACTGGTCAGCTGAAGCTCCAGTTAGTTCCTTTGTGGCTTTCTGTATACTTTTTCTTGGTTGAAGTCTGTGGCTAAAAAAATAGTTGATCCTTTCTTGAGAACTCTGTAACAAAGTATGTTTTTGATTAAAAGAGAAGGCCAACTAAATAATTATGTGCTCATTCTTTTTCTTAAGTTGTGGATGTCTTGGATGTATCTGGAAAGAGTTCCTCATCGCTTAAAGAATTCTCAAACTTGAGGTCAACGTTTTCCTTCCTTCCTTTGTGGCTACTGAAATGGGAAATACAGCATTCCAGATACGACCCTGAAATAACAGTCCCTATTCTTTTCTCATTTCTCTCTAAAGGAGGGGGTGGAATGGTAGTGATTGGAGATGTGGGTACTGGGAGATTATGAGAACCAGTATATTTAAAGGAAAGGCAGAAGTTGGAGATCCTCCATTGCCCACTTAAAGATTAAGGAAAGCTCCCAGCTGCCTCCTTAATGAAATGGGCATCACTGAGAGGGATATGTTACCAGGTAAGTGATTCACTGGCAGTGGCTTATAAATAGCATTGACCACATCAGCATTTTCTTTGTGATCTTGCTGGCATGAGTTTCAGAGCTGTGTCCGCTAACAAAGTTTATGATAGTTTAGGCCAGAACTTGAAGAGGGTAGTAGATTGTCATTTAGTCATTGTTTCTGAGAAAAAAACACTTTTTATGGAGCAGTTCAGGAGAAAGGGAAGTTGTACATATTCTTCATCTCTATACTCTTGATCTTTGATTTGTGTGTGTGTGTGTGTGTGTGCTTTATTCTATTTCCTCCATCATCACAGCTACCACAAATAGCAATCTCAAAAGTTGGGATGTTTCCAAATCTCCAAACCTTTCCCATCCCCAGTGCTTCATTGATAAATTGCTATGCGTTTTTCCTTCAACCCTGTATGTCCTAAAAGAGTAATTCTTTAGTTCTGGCCCCACTTTTAGGGTGGCTCCCAGTTCTATATTTTGATATAGTTCTGCTGGGCCACTTTAGTCACAGACAGATGGATAAGATAGGTTCAAAGAAACCAGAGAATTGTTGCCAGCATATCTACCCTGAAAGAGTTACTAAGAAAGTTCTCTGAACAGAAAGGAAGTGATAAAAGAAGGAATGTGGAACATCAGGAAGAAAAAAAACATGGTCATTAATATGAGTAAATCTTTCACTGTGTGTTTTCTAAATTATGTGTAATAATAGTTGAAGCAAAGATTGTAACACTGGGCGGCTGAGATGGCTCAGCGGCGTAAGCGCCTGCCTGGCAAGCGCAACGTCCTGAGTTCGACTCCTGGAACCCACATACGAAAAAGGGGCAGGTGATATTGCTCAGCGGCACAGGCGCCTGCTGGCACGCGAGGTCCTGAGGTCAACCCCCGGTACCCACACACACACACACAAAAGATTGTAACACTTCCTAAGATGATTTTAAGTGTGTATAGAGAACTATTTGTTGAAAACAAGGTTCACACATGAGTGTGTTTTCTATATTTCTCTCAGAGGTAAAATTACAGTAGACTGCAGTAAAGTAATAGTATGACTACTGAAAAAGCGATATAAAGAAATACACTCAAAAACACTAGATAAAAAAAAAAAAAACACTAGATAAAATGGAATTCTAAAAACTGTTCAAGTAATAGAATAGGGCAGGAAGAAAATAAAAATTGGAACAAAGAAAAAATTTTAAATGGTAGATCACATGCTAACATCAACAATTAAATATAAATGGTCTAATGCACCAATTAAAAGACATAGGCAGAATGGAGTTAGAAATGTGACCCAACAGTATGCTTGTATAAGAAACTCACTTCAAACAACAATATATAAAAAGTAAAAGAAAAAACTGTGGAAAAGATACACTAAGTAAATGTTAACTGTAACTCAGTGGTAGAATGCTTGTCTAATGTGTATGAGACCCTGGGTTCAACCCCCAGCACTGGGAGTAAAAAATGGAAAAGCAGTCGTGGACTGTATTAATATTAGTAGACTTCAAGACAAAAATACTAGAGATAGCAAAATTATATAATGGTAAAAAGGTCAGTTTGGTCAGGTGTGTTGAAATACATTTATAGTTCTAACTACTGAGGAGGCTCAGGTGGGAGGATTGCTTGAGCCCAGGAGTTTAAAACAATCCTGGATAATATAGCAAGAAATTGTCTTAAATCCATGAAGAAGAAATAATCCTAAATGGCATGTGCTGTTGACAACTGAGTTGCAAAATAATGTGAACCAACAACAAACCAAACATTGAATGTAGAAATAAATCTACAGCTGTAACTAGGAACCATAATACCCTCTTTCAGTACACTGATGGAAAACAAAAAATCATCAGTGACGTAACTTGGTACCACCCTCAGCTGATGAGATCTAATTGGCATTTGTTGGATAGTCGTCCAACAAAACATGGCTTTTCTGGGGATGGAGAGGTGATAGTTAACATAGTACAGTTGGATAGGAGGAATAGCATCCAATGCACAGAAGGATAGTATTTCAAAATGGCTAGTAGAGAGGATTTTGAATGTTCGTAACAAAAATGATGAAGTTCTGAGGTGATACAGATGCCAGTTACCCTGACCTAATCCTTTTTGTATATATGAATTGAAATTTCATATTGCACTCCCTAAATTTGTAGTGACTATCATTTAAAAATGTAGAACTACACAGGCTTTTCAAGTGCAAACACAACACATACCATTATAGACCATCATGGGTAATAAAATTCAAGTTTTAAATAGTATCCTACAAAGTGTTTTCTGACCACATTGTCAAACTAGCAATGAGAAAGATAACAAGAACATTCCCTAACACTTGAAAATAGACAACACACTTCTAAATAATCCATGAGACAAAGGAAAAACACTGAGCTGAATGAAAATGGGAATAAAATAGAGTGATATTTGTGGGATATGGTTAAAACAGTGCCAAAAGAAATTTGTAGTGTTAAATGCAGACCTTAGAAAAGAGGAAACATCAGCATTTGCAGTATTGGGGATTGAATCTTTGCACTGTTACAACCTGTCTCAGTTACTTTTCTCTCATTGCTGTGACAAAATACCCAACACCCAAAGTTAAAGGAGGAAAGTTTTATTTAGCTCACAGTTCATGGAGGTTTCAGTCCATAATCAGCTGGTTCCAAGGCAGAGTGGCACACGGCAGAGGAGCAACAGTTCATGTGGCGAAAGACAGCAAAAGCAACAAGAGCAAAAAGGGAGGAGCACGAGAGCAAGCCTCTTTCCCTCTCTTGTATTGTATGTAGGCTACCCACCCGCCCCAGGGCAGGGGTAACACCCATAATCCAAGCATTGGACCATGAATCACTCACAAACTAGAAGCCCGCCCCCCAAGACTGCATGAGGCTTTGGGGGGACATTAGAAACCCCAACATGTCCCAGCCTTTTTTTTATTTTGACAAGGGGTCTTGCTAAGTCACTGAGTCACCCAGGCTGGACTGAAACTTGGTTACTTCCTGCCTCATCCTCCCAGAAATTGGTTTACAAGCTTGGTTTACAGGCTTGCGCTACTACACATGGTTTCAAATCAACATTCTACGCTCCCACTCCCAGCACCTAGGAAAGGAACAGCAAAATAAACCAAAGCAAGCAGAAAGAAGCAAAGATAGGAGCAGAAATCAGTAAAATTGAAACAAAATAGAAATCCATGCAGTAAAGAGGTTCTTTGGAAAGAGTAAAAACAACAGACTTCTAACAAGACTGACAAAGGAAAAGGGAAGATACAATTTGGGAATGAAATGGTATAGCACTATAGATTGCAAATACCACAAGGATGATAATACTGCAAACTACTACTCACATAAACTTAACAGCCTACACGAAAGAGTAATTTCTTGAAAAAGGAAATCCAGTATAAAACAGCTATTTTGAGTAGGCCTGTGGCTATTACGGAAATTAGATTAATTTTAAATTAAAAAAAAATACAAAAAACTGCAGGCCCAGATGGTTCCACTGGAAAATTCTTACCAAATAACAGAGAACACTGGTCCTGTAGTATTTTCCAGAAAATAGAAGATGCTTCCCATTAATTTTATGATGCTAGCATTACCCTGATAAAAAGCACCACTCAGAAAAAATATAATCAAACTGCAGACCATATCTATCATGTCTATTCATGAAAAAATCCTTAACACAATATTTTCAAATTGAATTCACCACCATATAAAAGAAGAACGATAAACCAGGATCAAGTGGGGTTTATTCCAGGAATGCCAGACTGGTTCAGTATTCGGGAATCAGCCTAATCCAACACAGTACTAGATTTAAAAAAGTGTGTTATAAAATTCAACACTCTTTCTTGATAAAAACTCAAAAGTAGGAATATAGGAAAATTGCCTGCACTTCATAAAGAACACGATTAAACCCCTAAAGCTAAAAAAAAAAAAAAAAAAGATCCAGAACAAGTCAAAAGATAGCTATGATAATCACTCTGAAAGCTCTAGTGCTTCTAGTCAAGTGCTAAAAGTTCTAGCCAGTGTAGTAAGGCTACACTGTAGTAAAAGAAGTAAAAGCGTGTAAATTTCAAAGAAACAAAATGGTTCCTGTTTGCAGATGATATGATTATCTATATAGGAAAGCCCTGTAACTAATAAGGAATCCAGTGAAGTCACAGAGTAAAAGTTCTACATACAAAAATTAATTGTAGTTTATTAGCAGTGCACATGCAGACACAAAAATAGAATTCCATTTATAATCACTTAAACATCTATTGGAGTTACGTGCTGAAACTACACAGTGTGGGTAAACTGAAGATCTGGATAGTTGGAGAAACAGCAAGTTCATGAATTGGGACACAACACAGTAGTGATGTCAGTTTCCCCTAAATTTTATGAAAATTGATAGGCCTAATGCAATTCATACCAAAGTCTGCAGGAATTTTGAGTGCAGGCAAGGTTATAGTAAAATTTATGTGCAAAGATAAACCAGAATAGCTGACAATTTCGAAAAACAGTAAAGTCAGGGTAATCAGTTTACCTGGTTTTAAGATATTACATAGTTTATGTAATCAAGACTTGGTATTGTCAGAGAAATAGATATAGATCAGTGGAACAGAATAGAGAACTCACATACACAGCAGACTTTTGACAAAGACACGAAAACAGTTTAATGGAGGAAAGCTTCACCAAATGGTGACTGTTATGATTTAGATCTAAAATGTCCCCCACACTGAAGTAGGAAAAACATGTTCAAATGGGGAGGGGAATAAGGAAGCGGGGAGAGGGAAGGGAAGGAAGGAAAAATGAAAATAGAAGGGGAAAAATGGAAACAAAGTTTGTGTAAATGGAAAGGGGAAGAAGGATTGAGGGGAGGGGAATGGGAAAAAAGAATTAAGATATATACAGGTACAAATTCCCTATAATAAATGTGATCCATATGTATGACAAATATGTACTAATAAAAAAATTTAAAAATTATAATAAAATGTCACCCAAATTCTCATACGTGTGGAAAGTGACTGGATTGTAGGGGCACAATACTCGTCAGTGGACCCCTCCACTGATGAGTTCTGTAGTTGAATATACTCTTAGGAGGTAGGGTCTTGGAGGTGGGTCACTGGGGACTTGACCTGGAAGCGTGCATTCTTGTTCCCTGCTCCTCCCCTCTCTTTCCTTCCTGGCTGCCATGGGTTGAACACCTTTCCCTTCACCATGCTCCTCTGCCATCCTCTTTCTGCCTTAGAGCCAGACAACCATGGACTGAAACAGTGCGTCAAAAGTAAGCCTGTCCTCCATTAAGTTGTGGGTAGTGGGTATTTTGTTTGAGCCCAGCCTCAGCAACTTAGTGAGACCCTGTCTCAAAGGGCTGGCGATACAGCTCAGTGTAGAGCTTGCCTAGCAAGCTCAAGGACCTGGGTTCTATCCCCAGTACCACAAAAAAAATAGATGGTATAAAATTTTTTAATTCCCACTTGTATTTTAGCTATTTCTGAGCTTTCTATTCAGTTCCATTGATCTGTCTGCCAAATAGGGTAATATTCCCATAGCTTTATAATTTATGCACTATTTAACATATATGGTGATATTATATGGTAATATAGTAGTATATTAATATATGTAATATATATTTTAAATTTCATAGAGTACATTGTTTTTGTAGACTCAGAGACAGTGTTAAAGCCCTCTTTACTGCTCATCTCTCACCCCAAAGGTAACTCTTCACAGATGGTTTATATGCTTCTATCTAGTCTTTTCTCAGTGGATTTAATATCAGTACATTTATATACATATAAAGTTCATTTTCTGCTAGCACTAATGAAATCATGCATCAGATTATCAGGTACAAGATACCATCGATACTAACATGCACCACATAATACCGAGAAGAGAATATACCGTCTGATGAACTATGACAATGCTGTCTTTTCAATTATTTTTATTTTACATTTATTGAAAGACTTTGTTTAGTCTTATTTACATATAACTTTGTGTGTCTCATATAATGTCCATACATTAAATGGAAAATCTAAAAATCAGTCCCAGTGTTTGCTGAAATATGTTAATGTTCAGAATCTGACTGTTTTAAGTGGCTTCTGACCAGAATTGCCTACACCCCTGTTTCCACTGCCTGTGCTTCTCTTCACGCCCTCTAGAAGCATTGAATGCAGCGTTTCTTCCAAGACTGCTCCTCTGCTGTCTCAGGGATTTTCTTGCAAGTTGCTAATGCACATTCTGCAGTTTTCGATGTGGGCACTTTCTTGATCTTATACGGAGTTAACGAAGTTTTCAGACAATAGACAGGACTCACATTCCCTCCTCAAATTGTCCTTAAAATGGTTTGTTAACTGAAATTGTAAGAGGTCTTTATATGTTCATGCAATGTAGCTACATTTTGATAGCACTAGACCGATAGTACTTAAAAGATGGTTAAGGGTCTTCTGATTTTCGGGGAGGTTGAAAGGTAACGAAGTGTGTCTCAGAATCAACTTGTTTATAAGTATTGTTCTGCAACATAATTTTTCTTACCTAATATGGTGCAAGGGATCTTTTCATGTCAGTCTGTGTGGACCTGCCTCTTTGTAAAACAAAAGCTGCAATCTTCCCAGAATGGTTATGGCACAATTTACATAACCACCTTTTTATTGATGGATAAATCAATACTATGTTTCTGAATACTATAAAAATGCTACAATAAATACCTTTCACATGTCTAATTGAGTATTTTTCTAGGACAGATATTTAGAAGCGAAATTTTATATTGAAGGATATGCCCATTTTCCCCCTGGGGGTTGAAGCAAGTACCTTCACACTGAGCTAACTCCTCAGCCCTTTTTTTAAGTTTTTTTTTTTTTTTTAATTTCGAGACAAGGGCTTGTTAAGTTGTCTTAAACTTAACAAGTAAACTTTTGATTCTCTTGCCTCAGCCTTTTCAACTTTTTATTGTCCCAGCAGAAAGCCTTATTTTGAAGTGTGACCGTATGTGTATTGCTATGGTCATGTATTTCCTTACTATCCACATTGGAGTTTCTACCGGTCATATTGGGTTCAGAGTGATGTATTACTGCTATTGTAGTTTACATTTCCCCATTACTGATAGGATACTTTTCCTATGCAGAGCAAGTTAAAATAACCCTCACTCACAAGCTCACCATTCCCATGGTCAGGAGTCCAGCCAGCTGCATCCGTATCTGATGGCTTGACCAGGTAGAGATCCGCTTGAATCGTTGGCAGAATTCATTTCCTTACGGTTGTGAAACTGTGTCCAGTTGTCTTGCTGGCTGCTCTTAGCTCCTTAGTTAAGTAGGGTTTGACTGCTTTTAGTTCCAACAGGCCACTCTCAGATCCTTACCATGTGGCTCCCTCCAGCTCAGCCACCGGCACGTCGGATCTCGCACTTTGAAGTTCTCGAGTTTTCCCTCCTGGGCCAGTTGCTTTTGGAGTGTTCTTGGGGTTAGGTCAGGTTCACCCGGGTCATCTCCCTATTTTCAGGCAATATGCCACGCAGCATAGCTTAGTCACTGGATAAGATCCTGTCACAGTCCTGGGATTGTTCAGGACATACGCACCTGGCTGCAGGAAATGCTGGGGCCATCTTAGAATTCTGCCTCCCACATCCCCTGGTAAAGGAGATGACTTACATCGAACAGGAGGTTGAGTCTGAGCACGGCTTGTGCCAGGCACGGACATGTGTGCACATGTGTGTGTAAAGGACTCCAAGGACGCCAGGAATAGTTTCCAGAAGGAGCTCGTAGTCTGACAGAATCTTAGCAGTTGAAGGAAGTTTGGGGCATGTGACTCCCTGTCATCTCTTGTGAGGAAGCAGCCCCAGTACCCTCAGCTATATCTTCTGTGAGGGCCTCCAGACTTCTCTTCATTCTTGCTTAGTGAGGGGAGGGAGGAGGAGGAAAGACCAATGTCCTTCTGACCAAAGTAGCCTGTGGGTAGTGGTTTACCAGAGGTTAACCAGGGCCACCAGCCTTCGGAGGGAGAGAAAGTGGAGGATCACGGAAGGCTTCCTGGGGGAGATTGCCTTTGAACTCGGCCTTAAAGACTAGCGAGAATTTCAAAAGGAGACGCTGGATATGGGAAGAGGCTTCCAGAAAGCATACAGCAGAGGGACAGGGATGGAAGCTCAAGGAGCATTTCAGGGAAGGACAAACCGCCACAGTGTGGAGCCCCAGGCGTTTGAGAATGGAGGTGCAGTCAGGAAGGGGAGTTGGGGCTGGACTGTGATGAGGCTTAAGGAACAGTCCGAGGAGCTTCAGTAAAAATGCAAGGTCAGCTTGACTTATTTTGACAGTAGAATGTTCTTGCCACTGCCCAAGAGGGAGAGGCTATATTCCAAGTTAATATTCCATTTTATACCTGATATGAAAGAAACACAGGCACTTAAGCTTAGAGTAAACACAGTCATTATGGTGACCATAAAGCATCACTGATAGGCCAATAAAAAGGAAAGGAGTCACAGGAGAAATGCGTCCACCTCTGCGGTGTGTAAAGCAACACCACCCTGTGAATACTACTGACCTTCCTGAGACGAACCAAGCCCCGGGAGCTTTCTTTTTAATTGAAAATCAGACCACAAGTGAACTGCCCTTTGTGGTGGTTACGGGTTGAATTGTGTCCCCACAAAAGGGACGTTGACATCCTAACCTCTGGGGCCTGTGACGTGACATTATGTGGGAACAGAGTCGTAGATGTAATCAAGTCAAGATGAGGTCACTGAGGTAGGCCCTGTACAGTACAACTTGTGCCCTTATATGAAAAGGAGAAAGACAGCTGGCCACACGGAGTCAAGATGCAAGTGGTGAGTTAGGCGCCAAGGAACACTAAAGACCACCACCACCACCCACCTCTAGGAGAGAGCGAGGAAGGATCCTCCCCTGCTGGATCCTCACCTGACTTTAGACTTCTGGCCTCTACAAGTGAGAGAATAAACTTCCGTTGTTTAAGCCACGTTATGGCAGCAGCCACGGCCTGCTCATTATGGCAACCCCAAATAATTAATACAACATTCATTCATTCTTCAGACATACAGCGTGTCCACTGCGCCAGACTCCGAGCTGGGGGCTTTAGGCGACTCTGCTGAGATGCTGGCTGCACACAAGCACCTGAACGTGGTTAGGTGGCAGGTTGGCATCTAAAATGTTAGTATAGGGCCAGGGCACGCCACACTGCAAGGTTCTCGCAAGGACCCACTGAGAACACAGAGCCGCCTCAGGCTGGGAAGGCCAAGGATATATCGGGCAGGATCAGAGCAAGTCTTTGAGACACTCTGGGGCAGAGCTGGGGCAGGAGGATGTTGCTTTTTAGGATCCTGGAGGTGCCCTTCTTTGACACATTGAGGACCAACCAAAGTACTGCTCAGGAAAGAGGTGACACAAAGTTGCAAACTATCCTTCCCGGGGTGAAAACACTGCTACCACGAACGCCTTTTTCACATGTCACAAGTCAGTAACTGGCAAACGCCTGGCAGTGTACAGTCCTGGTTAGAGAGTCCTGGTTCTTGGCAGCCCAGTGTCACATCGAAGTCCTGTGACTCACTGTTGACCTTTTGACAACTTACTTAACATCTTACTCATTTTATCTGCAAAACACAAACACTTAACCATCTCAGGTTTGGTGTGAGAAAGATGAATGTAACTTTCTTAATAATGGGCCTAGTGTCTAGGAATGCATAAGAAAGTGCAGACTTAGTGGAAAAGCACAGTCTGTTTGGGTGTCCCTTGCTTTTGAATGGATAGGCCTGATTATACACTTCACATAGTGGGACTATTTTTGTGTCCTGTTTGGGGACTGGTGGCCTCCTCCAGTGTCAGGTGTGGCCCTGGCTCTGGAGCTCCTACGATCCCACCTGGCAGAAGTGACCTTAGTTCTCAGGGAGCCCCTTTTCCCAGGAGCCAGGAGAAAGGGTGCAAGAGCAATGTTTCCTGGGGAACGCAAAAGGTAACCAGGGGACAGGTATCCCAGGGTGAGACTAGAGTAGAAGATGCGTGGCAGGTCTTGGCCTTCAGGGCCACCTAAGGTTCCGCCACTCCCGGGAGCGCGGGAAGGAGCCGGGTAGCCCCACTGTGGACGTGATCTGCTCGTTAGGTGGCAGCGCTGAAGGCAACCTAGGAAAGGAGGCCGGAGCGCCGTCCTCGCGGAAGAGAAGGCAGAGAGCCGGGCCTGGCTGGGGCGACTCGAGAGAGCGCGGCTCAGGGCTCCGAAGGCTCCTTCCCCGCCTTCCTGCGGCCACCACTGGGTGTCGCCATTGCCCTGCCAAGGGCGCGGGAGACTCGGTCCTCTGAGGCTCCTCCTTCGTCCCCTCCGCTCTAGACAGACATGGCCCAGGGCCGGGGTACTCAGATGAGCTTGACTGCTCTGTGAGTCACACACGGTGGTGCCCCAAAAGGTTGGCCCTGTGCCAAGCCCGAGGGGAGGCAAAGCTCGCGCTGAGGGTCCCAATACCCAGACCCTGGATTTCTTTCCACACGACCCTCGGTCTTCCACAGGGACTGAGCCAGGCCCGCATGTTCTCAGAATCTGACGGCGACAGAGCCTCGCTCAGCAGCGAGTCTCAGGGCACAGGCCTTGTTCTCCGGCCTGTCCCATTCTGAGGGCTGGGGACCTGTGCTCCTCCTTCCCCATCGCTAACGACTGTTCTTCCCCTCTGTCTGGTCCTGCCTGCTCATTTGGATGCAAGAATCCATCCTCCTTCGGCCTCTTGACAATCAAGAGTTTGCAGGCTGGGAGTGGCAGCACAGGACTGTAATCTCAGCACTCTGGGAGGGAGGCTGAGGCTGGAGGATCGCTAGTTTGAGCTCTGTCTGGACAATTTAACAATTTAGTGAGACCCTGTCTCAGAAAAAAGGGGGTGGGGAATATAGCTCAGCATCAAAGCCCTGGGTTCAATCTCCAGTACTGCAAAGACAGAGAGAAGAGAGAGAAATGGAGACAGAGAATATGAATCACTCTTGCGGGCCTTTCAGTGGGGGAGAAGAGGGGTGCTCCTGGCTCTCGGAGCTGCTGGGTTCTGGCTGTTGGGCCCACTTCACAGGACAGGCCTGTTCTGAAAGCTGGGAGCAGCCGGCTGTGGCCCCTACACGCCCTGGAGGCAGGACTGGCCTCAGGGGCCCCAGGCTATTATGGTGTCAAGTACAGAGGTGGCTGGTAGGGAAAAGTAGCAAAACGCCTAGCAGAACATTTTTCGCTGGAGGCCACTGCTCTCTGGGATGTTTCTTCCTTCCTCCGTTTAGTTTGAATTGTGTCCTTTTGCTTTCTGTCCTGGAGGTGACTCTGGAGGAGCCTTGGGGTGGCTGTCCCTCTAGAGCTGCATTACCTGTCCTTGGGGCAGAAGCACCCGCAGGCCTGGCCCAACAAATCTTGATGACTTGGCCCTGGGATGTTAGAAAGCTGGAAAAAAGACAGAGACCTCAGGGTGCCTCAGTCGGGGTACCCCACTTGAGCCCGCTTAGTGGATGGCTGCTTCTTAGCATCCCAGTTTTCTCATGATGGGTCACCTGGCTTCCTTTTTGTCATGGGGTGCAGCAGAAAAAAATTAGATCAGAATGGCAAGCTGGTTGGTGCCCAGTCAGCCAATGTGAGAAAAATGTGGGTACAAAAAAATTTTTTTTCTTGAAATGTGAGGTTCTGTTGGGTTTGATATGACTTTCTAGCCTTTTGGTAGAGACATACAAGGGGAGATTGAAACATACGGTGGATGTTTAAACTTTTAAAAAGTTTATTACCGTAAAAGACACATGGACATTAACCTCCCTCATAGTATTTCCCGTCAGTTCATACTCACTTATCCCATCATTCGTGCCACTTTCTGAAGCAGTTCCGGAAGTCTTTTTCTGAGTGTCTTTACAAGGTGTGACGAGAAATACAGTGAATGCTGCTGCCAGAACCATCTTAATGGAAAAGGTGCATCCTCATCTACCTTAGTCACCTGATCTGGCACCGTGTGACTTCTGTCTCCTCCCCAAAGTCAAGATGACCATGAAAGGTAAATGTTTTGGGGCTGGTGAGATGGCTCAGCGGCATAAGCGCCTGCCTTGCAAGCGCAAGGGCCCGAGTTCGACTCCCGGAACCCACATACAAAAAAGGGGCCGGTGATATCGCTCAGTGGCACGGGTGCCTGTTGGCGCGCGAGGTCCTGAGGTCGACCCCCCGGTACCCACAAAAAAAAAAAAAAGAAAGGTAAATGTTTTGAATCAATTCAGCACCTTGAGGCAGCCCACCACGGTGTAACTAAAGACACTCACAAAAGAGGACTCCCAGAACTACTTCAGAAAGTGGCAAAAATGATGGCATAAGTGTGTTCCAAGTATTGTGTGGGGAGATTACTAGCAGTGTGTGCCTTTTACTATAATAAATATTTAAATCAGCGGCATAAGCGCCTGCCTTGCAAGCGCGAGGGCCCGAGTTCGACTCCCGGATCCCACATACGAAAAAGGGGCCGGTGATATCGCTCAGCGGCACGGGTGCCTGTTGGCGCGCGAGGTCCTGAGGTCGTCCCCCCGGTACCCACAAAAAAAAAAAATAAATAAATAAATAAATATTTAAATTAAACATACACCATCTTTTTTTTTTTTTTTTTTTTTGGTGGGTACCTGGGGTCGACCTCAGGACCTCGTGTGCCAGCAGGCACCCGTGCCACTGAACGGCACTATCACCGGCCCTTTTTCTGTATGTGGGTTCCGGGAGTCGAACTCAGGACCTCGTGCTTGCCAGGCAGGTGCTTACGCCACTGAGCCATCTCACCAGCCCCATACACCATCTTTTAAAAATTGTTTTTTAGGGCCGGTGAGATGGCTCAGCGGCTTAAGCGCCTGCCTGGCAAGCGCAAGGGCCCGAGTTCGACTCCCGGAACCCACATACGAAAAAGGGGCCGGTGATATCGCTCAGCGGCACGGGCGCCTCCTGGTGCGCGAGGTCCTGAGGTCGACCCCCCGGTACCCACAAAAAAAAAAAAAAAAAAAAAAAAATTGTTTTTTAGTATATGTTTGTAGTACTTAAGGATGATATTCATTGTGGAGGTAGTTACGTGTGCACATCTTAATTCTTTTTATCCCCCTCCCCTCCCTTCCCTCTCCACTCCATCCCTAGATCCCCTTCCCATTTATAGAAGATCTATCTTCCTGTTTCCTATTGCTCTTTAAATTATTTATTCTTTGGATTTCTCATATAAGAGAAGTTATTCAGTATTTAAGTTTGTATGTCTGATTTATTTCACTTAACATTATGGTCTCAAGGTACATCATTTTCCCAAATCTGACTCAAATTTATCCTTCTTTATGGTAGAATAGTACTCCCTTGTGTATAAATACCAATTTTCTTTATCTCTTAATGGACATATAGGCCTCTTCCAAGATTTAGCTGTAGAGTTGTGCTGCTGTAAACATGGGTGTGCATGCATCACTGTAGTATGTCTTTCACTCTTGGGAAGAAACCCAGGAGAGGTGTAGCTTGAATGAATGGAATTTCTAGTTTTAGTTGTTGAGGAATCTCCATACTGATTTTCATAGTGGTTATACTAATTTACATTCCCACCAACAATGCAGAGGGGTCCCTTTTTCCCTGTAGCCTCTCTGGTATTTGTTACCGTTTTATTTCTTGATGATGGCCATTCTTTCTGAAATAAGATGAAATCTCAATGTTGTTTAATTTGCACTTCTCTAATGGCCAGAGATGTTGAACATTTTTTTGTGTGTTTATTGGCCATTTGTACTTCTGCTTCTGAAAAGTGTCTATTCATTTCAGTTACCCATTTTTTGATTGGGTCTTTCATTTTGGTGGGGGTCTCATTTTTTGAGTTCTTTATATATTCTAGATGTTAGTACTGTGTCAGAGGAGTAGCTGCCAAATTATTTCCCATTCTTTAGGTTGTCTCTTCACTCTGTTGCTTGTTTCCTTTGCTGTGCAGAAGCTTTTTAATTCTATATAATCCTATTTGTTGATTCTTTTTTTTTTTTGCTTTTTTTTTTGGTACCAGGAATCAAACTCATGACCTCGTGCTTCCAGGCAGGTGCTGTGCCGCTGAGCTATATCCCCGGCCCTATTTATTGATTCTTGATGTTATTTCTTTTGTAATTTGGGTTCCACTCAGAAAGTCCTTACCTGTGTCTTCAAGAGTTTTACCTATTTTATCTTCCAGCAGATTGAGTGTTTCTGTTTTAATATCTAGGTCTTTGATCCATTTTGATTTTATTTTGGTGCATGGTGATAGATATGGGCATAGATTCAATCTTGTGCCTGTGTGTAACCAGTTTTTTTAGTACCATTTGTTTAAGAGGCTGTCTTTCCTCTGGTGTGTGCTTTTAGCCCTATGTCAAAGATCAGGTGACTTAATGTGCCTAGGTTTGTTTCTGCTGCCTCTATTCTGTTCCATTGACCCACATGTCTGTTCTTGTGCCAGTACCATGCTGTTTTTATCACTATAGCTTTATAATATAACTTGAAGTTCAGGACTGTGATGCCTCCTGCTTTGTTTTTGTTGCCCAGGATTGCTTTCACTATTCTGGGGCTCTTCTGGTTCCATATACATTTTAGAATTTTTTTTTCTAGTTCTGTGAGGAATGCTGTTGGCATTTTGATTGGAACTGCATCAAATCTCTTTATATCAGTTTTTGCAGTATGGCCATTTTGACAATACAAGTTTGCCTATCCAGCAACAGGGGATATCTTTCTACTTTCTGATGTCCTCTTTGATCTCCTTTTTCAGAGTACTGTTGTTTTCATTATGGAGGCCTTTTACTTCCTTGGTTAGGTGAAGTTCTAATTATTTAATTTTTCTCGAAGCTATTGTGAATATTGTTTTCCTAATTTCTTTCGCTACATACCTTATTTTTTGATCATACTGTGTAGATATGTATGAAAAATACTTCATTTTCCTTCTCAACTTCACTGTAAGAAAAACTGGAAACCAAGTTGATTGCAGCTCTCTACTGCCCCACATGGGCCTCTTTGAGGGGTGCGGCATAGGGAACGGAGGTGACACCTCACCCAGCAGGCAGCAGCTGAGTCCAGCAGGCCACTGCCAGGCAGGAAAACAAGGCTCATGCCACCAGATCTAATATTTTCAGGGAAACCGGAAACTCATATTTTTGCTGATGTTTCCCAATGTTTAAATGTTGGCATATGATTCAAGAAATGGTCCAATGCTGCAGGCCAATACAAACAGGTCTGAAGGGCAGATGAAGGCCTCTGTTGACCCCAGACCCAGACCTCTGCAGGGCCATGTGCCATCTGCTGGCTCATGACCAGCCCTTTCTGCTGGCAGTGGGAAAACAATGCACCCTCGCCTCGCTGCTCCCCAGCTGTCGTGTGGCTAAGGGATGCTGAGATATTTCATTCTGAGGCATAGATATATGCAGGATTTTCTGGAGGAATGACATCGATCTTTCTCAGAGTTTCTCCAGAAGAGCAGGAAATAATTTTTAAGTCTCTGCAGCAATACAGGGGTAGCTACAAACCAGGTGTTCACTTCTCTCTGGGCCTCAGTTTCATAATGTGTGATATGGATATGAAGGGGTCCGGCTAGACACTTATCCAAACCAGATCTTCACTGGCTCTAGGGCCTTGTGGGGAGGCAGGGGAGTAGCAGGGGATTTTTGTAACATATTAAAATGCAGGGCTGTAATAATTTCACTCCATGGTTTTAGCTGAGTCTTCGGGGTCACACTGAAAGAGCTTTGGGTGTATTTTTAAATTTTCTAATGGCCACATTAAAAAATTTAAAAAATAAGCGAACTAGATTTTAATAATACATTTTATATAGTGTAATATATAAACATTTTTGGTTCATTGTGTAATCAATATGAAAATATCAAGAAGATATTTTACATTAGTTTTTCATGCCAAGGTTTGGAAATTCGTTGTGTGTTCTACGCACATCATGTGCTCATTAGCCATGTGTGGCTATTGGTTGCCATACTGGACAGGGAAGTCCAAGGCAAGAAGTGCCAACAATCACTACATTGTCAAGTGTGACCCAAGCAGGAAATGGAATTGTGCATTTTCCTCAGTGAGTGAAAGCAGTGCACAGTCTCCTCACTTCCCCCATTCCTTGAATTTCTTTCCACTGAAAACATGTCTTCACTGGGAAAGAGGCCATACCATCTTTATTTACCCAGCATGCATTGCGCTGCTGTCCAGCCCAGGCTATCAGCACCAGTTTCCACCATTGTCTGTCAGCACCCAGGATAGGCAAAACCTACAGAGGAGAGATGAAGAGCCACTCTGGGACTTTCCGCCGATCTTGCCTCAGCCTGAGAGAGTAGTAGATCTGCCCAGCCTCTGCTGTTCCACCTGTCAGTTCCAAAGGTCTCAAAGGCAGCTGTGAGTGGGAGGAGAAGAAACTTGGGGAGAGAAACAGAGATGTCACCCACCCAAGACCCCTTTTGAAAGGCAGAGCCCAGCTGTAGTGTTCCTGGGTGGGAGAGTAAGCTAGGGCCAGAGAAGTTTCTGCTGGTTATTATCTACTGGCTTGATTTACTCACTACTGAGCGAAGGCCATTTTTGTCTCTGAAAATAATCAGAGAATTTGCTTTAAAATATTCTACCAAAAATGGAGGGTGTGTTGAGGGGATATGGGAATTGATAAAACAAATATGACTGTGACTGGGTTACGTGGAGGTTTATTAAACCACTGTCTTTTTATTTTTTTCTGTCATGCGTGGAATTTTCCATAATAAATGCTTACAAAGTGACTAGAGCGGTGATGGCGAACCTACAGCACGTGTGCCGCAGCCGGCTGTTTGTCATCATTAAAAGCTCTAAAAGGTTCGCGATCACTGGACCAGAGGAATTTTTAAAATTGGGAGAGAACAAGAGAGGCATAAAAGCTGCCAGAGATTCACCCAGGGTTGGGATCAGAGCTGCAGAGACGGTCTCAGCAGGCGAATGGTGGGAGAACATCAGGAACCAACCCAGTTGTTTTCTGAGCGCGCTCCATGAGATCCCCTTGTCCAATTTACTGGTTATTGTTCCTGGGTGGTTGAATTGCTGTGTTGCCATCCCACGGACATAGCTTCTGGCTAAGACTCCCCAGCACTCACCCCAGCAGGGCGCAGGCGGATCAGTTGCTCCCCAGCATTTCTGGTTGACTTAATGACACAGCAGGTCCTCACCTCAGACACTGTGATGGATGTTCCTGGAGTGCAGCGCCCCTGAGGCACAGGACAACCTCTGTGAAGATACGGGGCACAGTAGGGCCCATTAGTCACTGAGGATTGGTTGACATTTCGAAACAAACTCCCAGTCTCTCACAGATAAGCTGGGACACTGAATCATGCCTGGGGCAGGTGGCTGTGGTTAGGGCCCCCACGCTTCATGAAGTGCTGTGGGAGGCCTGGGATGACATCTCAGTGTGTGAACGGAATCTGCCTGGCCAAGATGAGGTCCCTGCACTGGGGCCACAGGCACCGGCAGCTGGAGTTGTGTGGGTGAGTGATTTCAGGTACGACTGACCTTTGGGACAAGATCTGCTGGCTTCTCTGCATGACTCACCACTGTGTGTCAGCTGAAGTCCAAGTCTTCCGTGCCTGAGGCCTGGGCCAAAGGCCCCCTAGCTTCCGTCCCAGCTGAGGACCATTATTCATGTGGATTCCATTTCAGGCAGCAAAGCTCACAAGGAGGCCTCCATGGGCTTCTCTGCCTCCCTGAGGAAAGTTTGACTTTATGCATTGTCCTTTTTGTCCCCTGAGTGTAATAGCTAATACTTTATGAAGATTCCTGAGTGCTAGGCATTGTTCGACGCTTTGTGTGAGCTTTTTAATCCTCACAGGGTTGCTGTGTGGAGAGGATTATCATTTCCCTGCTGTACAGATGAGAAACTGTCTTGCTGAATGACTTGCCCAAGGACACACAGTGATTTGCGACCCAGACTCAACCTGACCACACAATTCTGGCTCTCTGCCACTGTTTGACCCACCTCCCAGGACACTTGATGAGACCGAGGTCACGACAGACCCCAATCAAAGACAGGTATGTGGCTGGCTCTCGGGTGGACTTCCCAGCTAAGGCCCCAGACGAGCTCAGTGGCAATACATTTAGAGCCATTTATCCATGGGACATTCCAGTCCACACATGATAAAGGGTGGCCTTACCAAGCAGGGGACCTGGGTGAAGAATAAACTAAGAATAATTGATAGTCGGGCATGGTGATGCCTATAATCCCAGCTCCTCAGGGGGTGAGGCAGAAGGGTCACAGTTCAAGGGCAGCCTGGGCAGCTTACTTAGACCTTTTCTCAAAATAAAAAATTTAAAAAGGACTAGAAGAATGCTTCCTTAGCATTTGTGAGGACTGGGTTCAATCCCCAGTTCTGGAAAAAGGAAAGAAAGAAAAAAGAATTTGTGGTGGGATACATGTTTCTTTCAAAGTGCAGAGAATACTTCTCTAGGCCAAACTTTCGCTCTGCCCACATAGCTGCCCCCTTCATGTGTTTGCCACAATGTTCCAGAGGTCCTGAGAGATTAAGAAGGCCCAACAGGCTTGAATTCACAAAGTGCTTTCCATACTTGACTTTGCCTGCCTCTTTCCATAACTTAGCAGGAGGCAGTTCAGATCCATGGGAGAGATTAGAAGGCAGAACACCAGGGAGGCCAGAGCTTTTGCTTAGCGGCTCAGATGGGCTCAAGCCGCACATCCTAAGTTGGATTTCCTAGGGAGGACAAACGGGAAGGGGAGAGGTGCCAGCCTGTGTGTCCGAAGGATGTGGGGGGCTGCCTTGAGTAGATTTCTCTCAAGTCCAGTTCTTCGGTAGTTTCTTAACCCTGCCCTCCCTCCTCCCAGGATGGTCACTCACCATGGACACGAAGACAACGTCACGGCTGGGCACATCAGTCTGGGTGAGCGGAGGTCTGGATGAGCAGGCTGCCAGCTCCGATTTCAGTACTTGAGAATTCACTGCCACACTGGGCCGGCTGGCTTTTCACTGGAGTGCTTAGATCTGTCACAGAGACATACAGTTCGCCGCGGCCTCCAGACGTGAAGGCTGCAGCAGCTCCCTCCTTCACACCCGTGGCCCATGAAGCAGTTCGGAGTCATTGGTTAGTGAAAACCTTTGCCAGGAATTCTTAGATATCTGTTCACAAATACCCATCTCTCCAAATGGACTCAAAGATGTTTTAATCAACTCAATTTATTATAAAACAAACAACAAAAATGTTGCAAGCGGGCCAAGGGAAAAAAAAAAAGCCAAAAACTGCCTCTTATTCCTGGGTGAGACCTAATCCTTAAATCTCCGGGCCACCCAGTGGGTACCCCACTCCTGCACAGCCAGCAGGGGCTCTAAACTCTGGACTCTGGACTCAGATGGCTCTGGACTTTGGTTTCCAAAATCTTCTCACACGTTTCTAATATGGATTTGTTCAGCATTAGCTCCCCAAACTGGGGAATAGTCATTAGTTTGCTTGTGTGAAAAATGCATATTTTAAACTATAAATAATTATGAGGTGTGATCAGACACTATGGTGAATGTTTAAAATTTTAAAAATTTATTACAGTAAGACACATTGCCATTAATCCACCTCACAATGCAGTACTTCTGCTTGCTTTAAACATACTTATCCCATTGATCTTGCCACTTTCTGAAGCAGTTCAGGAAGTCCTCTTTTGTGAGTGTCTAGTTGCACCATTATGGCTGCCTTGATGTCCCGAATTGATTCAAAATATTTACATTGCTTGTTCATTTTTGACTTGGGGGAAGAGCCAGAAGTCACATGGTGCTAGAGCTGGTGAATAAAGTGGATGATGACACACTCTATTGTTTTTATGAGCCTGCCTTTCTGTTGGATGGCACTCAGCAGCAGCGCTCGCCATACTTTTTATCTTACCTTTTAAAGACATGAGGGAGGACTTCCAGAAGTACTTCAGAAAATGACAAGAATGATAGGATAAGTGTGTTCGAAGTGAGAGGGGAATATTTTGAGGGGATTAATGGCAATGTGTCTTTTATTGTACTACATAAAAAAAAATTTAAACATTCACCATGCATTTTGATCACATCTCTTGCACAGAGAACAAAATCTGGAGTAATGATTGCCAAATCATTAACACTGGTTAATCTTTGGGCAGGGTCGAATGTTATTATAGGCCATTTTTTCCTTTTTTTGCATGCCTGCAGATTTTTCATTTTTGCGATAAGAGTCTTGCTTTATTTTTAAGATCTTCTCTTTTTAAAATAATATAAGTTAAAAAAAAAATAAAATAATATAAGTTTTGTTTAATGCATAGAGGTCTTGAACCATCTTTTGTTAGGATTTTCAATGTTAATGCCCATAGTTTATAACACTACTTTCTTAATCTTTTGAATGTGTTTGGGATCTATACTGATGGTTTCTTTTTCATTCCTGACTTTGGGTGCTTGGACTTCACGCTTTCTTAATTTGTCTTTCTAGCAGCTTATTAATTTAATTTTTAAAATAAAGAACCAATTTTTGGTATTATTGATCTTTGCTTTTATGTTTGCTATTTTATGAGTTTAGTTCTTATTGTTATGTATTTCTTTCTTTCTACTTTTTTGTGGGGTTAACTTGCCTCCTTTTTTTTTTTTTTAACACGGGTACCGGGAGTCGACCTCAGGACCTCGCGCTTGCCAGCAAGTGCTTGTGCCGCTGAGTGATATCACCGGCCCTCTTGTAGAATTCTTATCCTAGACATTTTTCTCTCAACCACTGATTTCTCTTTGTGGAAAATGACATACTAATGCCCAATTTTGGTTACTGAAATCAGCTAAGCAGATTGGTGTGTGTGTGTGTGTATGTGTGTGTGTGGAGGCTCGTTCCACGGCTTCCTTGTCTTGCTTTTCCTCTTTTATGGAACAAAAAATATATATTATACCATCTCTTTTATATCCCTCAAGCAGCCTTCATTTTATACACATCCCATCATCCACAACTGTCAAAACCTCATACTCTAGTAGTTTACTAAGAAAGGGTTATGGAATTAATATTCCCTGAATTTTCTTATGTTCAAGACACAATATTTCTGCCTTGTTTATATTTAAAAGCCAGTTTGGCTAGATTAAAAAAAATTCTTGGCTTTCATTTCTCTCTTCTTGTGTACTGAAAATATTTTGCTTGTTTTCTTCTGACATAAAACATTGCTATCAAAATCCTTTTTAACATTCAAAACAGTTTTCTCTTCTATTTTTTTTTTTGGAGGGAACTGAATATTCAAAGAATTTTTCTCCTTTTGTTTTTAAGTCCAATATTTTAGTAAAATTCATCTTAGTATTTGTTATCTGGGTTAATTTCTTCCGTTAAATCATGCCGTTTTAATTCCTTTCAATTTTTTGTTTGTCTTCCCCAAATTTCCTGGGAGAAATGTATAGCCATCTCTTCACTGTAATTATGGATTTATCTATTTTTTTATTTTAGTTCTGTCAATTTTTATTTTCTTTATTTTGAGTTGATGCTATTAGGTATATACAAATTTAGATATGCTAGATCTTTCTGGTGAATAGAACCTTTTTTATTATAAAATACCTCTTTGCCTGTAGTAATGCTTCTTGCCTTGAAGTCTATTTTTCTGATATTAATATATCTCTTCCAGCTTCCTTTAGGTTTTTGATTGTTACATCTTTCTCATATTTTAACTTTTACCACTCTGAATTTTTAAAAATGTGTTTTTTGTAAGCAGCTTATAATTAGGTTTGGTTTTTTGTTTAATCAAGTCAGTTTTCCTAATTTAATTGGAGCATTTTGTCCACTTACATTTAATATAATAATTGATTCACTTAAATGTTATTATTTGCTTTCTCTTTGTTCCAATTAATTTGTGTTCCCTTTTCTTTTTTCTTTTCTTATTTAGTTTTGTTTTACTTTTTTTTTTTTTTTTGTGGGTACCGGGGGTCGACCTCAGGACCTCACACGCTAGCAGGCGCCCGTGCCCCTGAGCAATATCACTGGCCCTTTTTTCGTATGTGGGTTCCAGGAGTCGAACTCGGGCCCTCGCACTTGCCAGGCAGGTGCTTACGCCGCTGAGCCACCTCACTGGCCTTTGTTTTACTTTTTAAAGAAGCAATGTCTCACTATGTTGCCCAGGGTGGCCTTAAACTTGCAATTCTCCTGCCTCAGTCTCCCAAGTAGCTGGGATTACGTGCATGTGTCACCATCCCTGGCACAAGTCCTTTTAAATTATTTAATTTTCTCCTCTCTTAACTTGGTAGTTGTCATTATTATTTAGAAAAACAATTTTTAGAAGTCATTTACTTAAATATATCACAAAATATTTGAGTTATCAAATCCTAGAAGAAATGATTACTTTTACCTCTTTTCAGACAACACTAGTGCCTTAGAAAAAAGTCAATTCCATTTATTCTATTTTCTGATTTATATACTATTGTTGTAATGAGGCCCTGCCCAGCAGCCTATGAAGCTTTTGGCAGCTGTACTTGGTCTCTCGTCTGCACTCTGTGTAATCAGCAAATCCTCCTGGCCTCCATTTGCTTTCTGGAGATCTGGGCCCAGTAAGTTTTCACTCTCACGTTAGCTCTCTGAATCCTTCAATAATTATTATATTTAGTCTAGTATTTCTGGTTGTCCTTGGTGGAACAATTGTTCTGTCATTAATGGAAGTGTAAGTCAGTTCTATTAACTGTGCTGTACTTGGTGAAGACCCCTGTAGCAGGCCTGGAGTGCTCCTGCTAGCATAGTCTGAATCCCACAGCACTTTGGTGTCTTTAGTGTCTGGGGAAAGTGACTCACGAACCCAGCATGTGATGTTGCACCAGGGGTCAGGTGTGTGGTTAGACAGGCCTGAGCACTGCAAATAATCTGAGTAAACATAATCCAGAAGAGCACCTAACGTGGCCTGTGCCATCCTGAGCAGATTTTGGATCAGTGGCCAGTGCCCAGGGCCATTGAGTTCTCACCTAGTTCCTATGAGTCAATGAGAAATAGTTCTTTGTTCCACCTTCACCAATATGGATACAGTGACTGCTCAGTGCTGGTTCAACAGTCTGTAGACAAAGGCTGAAGGTCAAAGTCAGCCCAACCTTACCAGGAGCTGAGGAAAGGTGAGAGATTTGGCCATTCCCGAGACTACTGGATGGTCTTCTCATGAATGTGAGCAAAGGTGCTATTGCAGGTAGCCTGACCTCCATGCAGGGAGGGATGAAGCTGGAACCTGGAACTCCCATACCTTACTCAGTGCCACTTGATTGGTGTTATGGACTAAATTGTGCCCCCTTCAAATTCATATATTGAAGTCCTAATCCCCAACACCTCAGAATGTGACTGTATTTGGAAATAAGGCCTTTGAAGATCTAATTAAGTTTAAATGAGTTCATAAAGGTTTGGCCCTAATCCTACTGGACCTATGTATCTATAAGAAAAGGATGAGACAGCAGGGATGCTTGTGCACAGAGAAAAGCCCAAGTGAAGATATAGGGAGAAGGTGGCCATTTGCAGGCCAAGGAGAGGTCTCAGGAGAAACCAAAATGGCTGACACTTTGATTTGGACTTCCAGCTTCAAGAACTGTGAGGAAATCCACCCCATTTGTGGTACTTTGTTATGGCTACCTGAGCACATGAGTACATTTGGGGCGGGATCAAATACTCTCAGAGTTGGCAGGAAGTTGAGGTATCTGGCTTTTGGAAACAGCTCCCCAGTGCTTCATTTTTTGTTTATTTCTAAGTGCGTCTTGGTCTGTTTCTCATTTTGTTCCTTCACTAACCACCCTCTTCCACAGGAGGAGCTTCTAGCAGGTTTCTGTCCCCAAAGGCAGCAAGCCCAGATCTCTGAGGTTTCTGCCCAAAGGGACCTGGCAGCTGACATCCTGGCTCAGTGGTGGAGGCACCACAAGGCTGTTGAGTGGATTTGCTCCTCTGTCAGGTCCCCCACCACAGGTGGCAGGCACAGTCTTTGCTGCATTATGAGCTTATTCGCTGACTTTTTTTTTTTTTTTTATGTTTACAAATGTGCGTCCAGT
Organism: Erethizon dorsatum; assembly: GCA_028451465.1. Classification (NCBI taxonomy): domain Eukaryota; kingdom Metazoa; phylum Chordata; class Mammalia; order Rodentia; family Erethizontidae; genus Erethizon; species Erethizon dorsatum. Next base: position 27,896,058 of record CM051829.1, on the reverse strand, counting down.
TTATTTTGCTTGTGAGTATTTTCTCGAGTTGCATTCATTTACCTATAAAAGTTTCCAGTTTATCTTTCTTTATGGCTAAGAAGTACTCCATTGTATAAAAATACCACACCTTTTTATCCATACCTCGGTTGATAGGCATTTGGGTTGTTTCCACGATCTAACTATTACAAATTGTGCTGCTATAAACATGGGTGCACATATATCACTGTGGTACGATGTTTTTAATTCTTCTGGGAAGATGCCCAGAAGGGGAATAGCTGTGTCAAATGGGACCTCCAGTCCTAGTTTTTTGAGGAATCTCCACACTGATTTCCACAGTGGCTGTACCAGTCGACACTCCCACCAACAGTGGAGAAGGGTTCCTTTTTCCCCACAGCCCCTCCAGCATTTGTTATTAGTTGATTTCTTTATAGTAGCCATTCTTTCTGGGGTAAGATGGAATCTCAGTGTTGTTTTAATTTGCATCTCTCGAATGACTAGTGGTGTTGAACATTTTTGCATACATTTATTTGCCATTTTTATTTCTTCATCTGAGAAGTGTTTATTCATCTCAGATGCCCATTTTTGGAGTGGGTCTTTAAATTTGGGAGGTCTGATTTTTTTGAGTTCTTTGTATATTCTTGATAATAATCCTTTGTCTGAGGAATAGCTGGCAAACATTTTTTCCCACGTTGTGGGTTGTCTCTTCACTCTGTTGGTGGTTTCTCTTGCTGTGCAAAAGCTTTTTAATAAGATGAGACCCCAGTTGTTGATTCTTTGTGATACTTCCTGTGCAACTGGGGTTTTATTCATAAAGTCCTTGCCTACACCAATGTCTTCAAGAGTTTTACCTATTCTATTTTCCAGGAGATTTAATGTTTCTGTTTTAATATTTAGATCTTTGATCCATTTTGAATTTAGTTTAGTGCACGGTGAAAGATATGGGTCTAATTTTAATCTTCGGCATGTGTAGAGCCAGTTTTTCCAGCACCATTTATTGAAAAGGCTATCTCTCTTCCAGGGAATGTGTTTGGCACCTTTGTCAAAGATAAGGTGGCTTATGTCTGGAGTTGTTTCTGCATCTTCTAATCTGTTCCATTGATCTTTGGGTCTGTTTTTCTGCCAATACCATGCTGTTTTTATCACAGTAGCTTTATAGTATAATTTCAAATCAGGCATTGTGATGCCCCCTGCCTTGCATTTGTTGCCCAGAATTGCCTTTGCTATTCTAGGTCTCTTCTGGTTCCAGATGAATTTTAGGATTGTTTTCTCTAATTCTGTGAGATATGTTGGTGGAATTTTGATCGGAATTGCATTAAATCTGTATAATAATTTTGGAAGTATGGCCATTTTCACTATGTTGGTTCTTCCGACCCAAGAGCAAAGGATATCTTTCCATTTTCTGATATCCTCTTCAGTCTCCTTTTTTGGAGTACTGTAGTTTTCAGTGTAGAGGTCTTTTACCTCCTTTGTGAGATTGATTCCTAGTTATTTCATTTTTTCAGATGTTATTGTGAAAGGTATTGTTTCCCTAATTTCTCTTTCAGTGAGTTTGTTATTCGTGTACAGGAAGGCTATTGATTTATGAGTGTTGACTTTGTATCCAGCTACACTACTGAATTTGTTTATTAAATCTAGCTATTTTTTAGTGGAGTCTTTGGGGTCTTCTATGTAGAGTATCATGTCATCTGCAAATAATGATAATTTAACTTCTTCCTTTCCAATCATTATTCCTTTTATTTCTTTCTCTTGTCTAATTGCTCTGGCTAAATTTTCTAGGACTATGTTGAATAAGAGTGGGGACAGTGGACATCCTTGTCTTGTTCCTGATTTTAGAGAGAAGGCTTTCAGTTTTTGTCCATTTAGTATGATATTGGTTATTGGTTTGTCATAGATATCTTTTATCACATTGAGATAAAGACCATCTATTCCAATTTTCTGTAGGGTTTTTATCACGAATGGGTGTTGGACTTTGTCAAAAGCTTTTTCTGCATCTATTGAGATGATCATATGATTTTTGTCCTTGGTTCTGTTAATATGGTGTATTACATTTATTGATTTATGTATGTTGAAACATCCCTGCATCTCTGTGATGAGTCCAACTTGGTCATGGTGTATAATCTTCTTGATTATTTGCTGCATTCTGTTTGCCAGTATCTTATTGAGGATTTTTGCATCTATGTTCATTAGGGAGATTGGTCTGTAGCTCTCTTTCCTAGTTGGGTCCTTCTCTGGTTTTGGTATCAGGGTAATGCTTGCTTCCAGGAATGAATTTGGGAGTATTGCTTCCCTTTCAATTTCATTAAAAAGTTTGAGAATTAGTAGTGTTAGGTCTTCTCTAAATTTCTTGTAGCATTCAGCAGTAAATCCATCAGGGCCTGGGCTTTTCTTTGTTGGGAGGTTTTTAGTTACATCTTCAATTTCATTGATTGTTATTGGTTTATTTAGGATTTTTATATCTTCTTGATTGAGCTTTGGTAATTCATATGTATCTAGGAATCTGTCCATTTCTTCTGCATTTTCCATCTTATTAGAATACAAATTTTCAAAATAGGTATAGATGATCTTCTGGATTTCTGTAGGGTCCATTGTGATATCACCCTTTTCATTCTTAATTGCGTGGATTTGAGTATTTTCTTTCCTTTTTTTAAAAAGGTTGGATAAGGGTTTGTCGATTTTATTTAATCTTTCAAAGAACCAACTCTTTTCATTCATTGATTCTTTTTTTTTTTTTAGTCTCCAATACGTTAATTTCTGCTCTGATCTTTATAATTTCCTCCCTTGTACGAGATTTTGGCTTAGCCTGCTCTTCTTTTTCTATAAGTTTGAGGTTCACCATTAACTTGTTTATTTGCACTTGCTCTATTTTTCTGATACAGGTATTTAATGCTATAAATTTCCCTCTTAGGACTGCTTTCATTGTATCCCATAAGTTCCGGTATGTTGTACTGTCATTATCATTGTAGAAACTGTCCAATTTTTTCTTTAATTTCATCTGTGACCCATTGGTTGTTCAAGAGGGTGCTATTTAATTTCCATGTGTTTAGGAAGTTCTTGTGGTTTCTTTTGCCTTTGATTTCCAATTTCATTGCACTATGGTCTGATAATATACATGGGATAATTTCAATTCCTTTGCATTTACTTAAGCAGGTTCTATGAGCTAGTATGTGGTCTATTTTGGAGAACGTCCCATGTGCAGCTGAAAAGAATGTGTATTCTGATGTTCTGGGGTGGAACACTCCATAGACATCTACTAAGTCCATTTTTTCCAAAGTTTGGTTTAGTTCTAATATTTCACTGTTGGTTTTTTGTCTAGTTGATCTGTGTTTTTGTGACAGTGGGGTATTGAGATCCCCCAATACAATTGTATTAGTGCTTATTTGATTTTTCATGTCCATTAATATTTGTTTTATATAGTTGGGTGCACTGGTATTTGTTGCATATATATTTATGATTGTTATCTCTTCCTCTTGGATTGTTCCCTTTACAAGGATGTAGTGACTTTATTTCTCTGAATCATTCTTGGCTTGAAATTCACTTTGTCTGCAAAAAGAATAGCTACCCCTGCTTTTTTCTGGGTTCCTGTCGCATGGAGTATTATTTTCCATCCTTTGACTTCCAGTCTATGAATTTCTTTTTGAATTAAATGTGTTTCTTGTATACAACATATTGTTGGATCTTGCTTCTTGATCCAATTTGCCATTCTGTGCCTTTTGATCGGTGAATTGAGACCATTAAATTGATGGTTAAAACTGATATGTATTGACTTATCCTTGTCATGTTATCTTCCTGTTGTTGGCTCCCCCTCTTTTTTTTCCCCCTCCCTCTGTTTAATTATCTGCCCTGCCTGGTGGATTCCTTCTGTTGGGGTTCCTGGAGTTGTAGTCCTTGTTATCTCTTTCTAGAATGTCCTTCAAAACATTTTGGAGTGCTGGTTTGGTGGTTATAAATTTTCTCAGATGTTCTTTGTCATGGAAGTATTTTACTTCTCCATCAGTTTTGAAAGATAGTTTTGCGGGGTACATCAATCTGGGTTGAAGGTTATTTTCCTTTAGAACTTGAAATACATCATTCTAAGCTCTTCTTGACTTGAGGGTTTGTGCTGAAAAGTCCGTTGTGATTCTGATGGGCTTTCCTTTATAGGTAATTTGTTTCTTTTCTCTAACAGCCTTTAAGATTCTACTCTTATGTTGAATTTCTGGAATCTTGACTATGATATGCCTGGCTGAAGACTTTTTTTTGATCGTGGCTAATTGTAGTTCTATAAGCCTCACTTATCTGAACGTCAAATTCTTTTTCTCTACCAGGGAAATTTTCTGTTATAATGTCTGTGAACAGTGTTCTGATGTCATTTATGCTATCTCCTGCTTTTTTCATTGACTCCAATCAATCTTAAGTTATTCTTCTTTGCACCATCTAGCAGCTGCTAGATTGATTTTTCATTGTCCCTTGCTATTTTTAAGAATTCTTTCTTTTCATGATCACTAATTGCAAGCCTGTCTTCTATATCTGAGATCCTGTCCTCACATTGTCTTAATCTGCTACAAATACTTTCAGTGGAATTTTTGTTCTCCTGGATATCTGCTTGAATATGCTTTATGGAGTCCATTTCTTTCCTATGCTGAACATTCATGGTTTCCATCATTTTCTTAAGCTCGTCTATTTTTTTGACTGTGTCTGCTCTAGTGTCATTAAGCATGGTCTTCATTGTGGACATTATCTCTGCAGTTATCTGAGAAATTATTTCTGATTTAAATTTTTCCAGAGCCTCATTCAACTGTTTTGTTGTTACCACTTCAGAGATGTCAGGTGGGTGGCTTTCGGTTTGTCCCACCTTGTTGCCCCCTAGGTTTGCCTTTGGTGAACTGGATGTGTGGGGTTGCATCTTGTTTAAGTATCGTCCATTTTCTTTTCTTTCTTTAGTTTAATTCCTGGGGTGATGTTTGTAAATTGCCTATGGTAGGTTGCTTTATTGCTAGTATTTCAAACTCTTAGGGGATGACTCCTTCTCTGAGATATCTTCCAGGTGTAGCTTATTTTTGGGTTTTGAGCCTGCTGCAAGATCCTACCTCTTTAATTTGTTGGAGATAAGAAGTTGCTGTCTGTTTGGCCCAGTCCTTGGTTCTTTGGTTCTGTGCCACAGTATTTTCTGTGATCCTTAGACAATCTCAGTCTTGGAATACCAGGAAGAAAAGTACCAGGAAGAAAAGTGCCAGTCAGTGTGTCCTTCATGGCCCTGCTTCTCTGCAGCGCTGCTTCTTGCGTTCCTCTGCGGAGGCCCCCGGGGGCACCGGCAGTCACCGCGTGTCTGCAGATTTGAACCGCTTCTGTTGCACAGGGATTCCTGACACAGGGAAATGGCGCCGGCGGCCACCTCCTTCTTCTTTGTTGTAGTTTCTCTCTTCACTTTCTCCGTGAGCCCCGAACTGCGCTTCAGATCTTTCCTGGGTCCAGGGGAGCCACTTCCCTCTTTCTTGTCCTCCTCCAGTCACTATATTCCAGTGTCCGGACGGCGACTTTTGGAGAGGTTCACTGCCTGCTTCTTACAAATCCATCTTTTTCCGGAAGCCTTATTCGCTGACTTGCGTGAACTTCACCATGTTTGACTCTAAATCTCTTGGACTGCTGCATTTCTTGTTCTGCTCCTATGGACACTGCGGTTCCTGGGAAGAGGGAGGAGTGACCCAGTCAAAGCCATGACCCTTGCCTTCCTGGCCAGACCTAACCCCTGTGATCTTCCAGTCCACTAACAAGGGAGGCTCGTGAGTGGGAAACTTCAGATCCACCTGAGCCAAGGCCACAGAAGAGATAAAAACCACATAGGGAGCCACTTCCTCCCCCCAAGGGGTGATGAGCTCACCAGCCTGCCATCTCTGAGGCGCTGCAGCTGCTCCCTGGGGAAACCTCTGTGTGTGTGTGTGTGTGTGTGTGTGTGCATTCAAATCATATTTTCACTTGTTCATTAGTCAACGGCACTTATATGACACTCACTTTGTATTTACTGCCCACAAAGTGGCAGAAACTAAAATTCTAGTGCAAATGATGACGCTGGTATGGTAGTAAGCAGCCCCTCCTCTAGCCTGGGCAAGCGGGCTGACTGTTTCTTCCCCAGCTATGACCTTTGTCCCTTTCTTCCCTCCTCTATGTCTGCTTAGTCTCAGCTCCTGGTGAAAATCCATGTGATGAAATACCTCCCGAGTGCCCCTCTCTTTGCTAGAGGTCAACTCTGAAAGACTTCTCTAAATTCTTTCAGCATTCACCTTTGCTGTCGACAATGGTGGATGTTGGATTCAAAGATGAGAGTAGTGATATTTAAATGAGTCATGTACAAACCTCTGTTAATGAAGGGAACCAAGAGTCGTATGATCCTTGAAGGCCGACTTAAATTATTTTGCTTATCATATTTCTTAAACACGAACAATATTTAACATATACATAAATTAACATGAAATTATTTAAACTCTGTATACTTCAATAGTTCTTGTATAACTCAGAAGTCAAGGGAGAAGGATCACAAGTTGGAGGCCAGCCCAGACAACTTAGTTAGACCTTGTCTTAAAATAAAATAAAAAAAGAGTGGGGGGTGGGAATGTAGCTCAGTACAAAGGACCTAGCTCACTCCCTGGCACTGTAACGCCCCCTCCCCTAAACAAACCAAACCTCCCCAAAACCCCAAACAAAAAACAAAACAAACGAACAAAGGAAGTTATTTGTAAAATCAAAATCAGTGTACAAATGAAATAAGCAAAAGTTTCTACAGCCCCAACCCTAAATACAAGTTCACTCACTTACTTGCACATGATCAGTGTTTTCTGATCCCAAATTCAGAGAAGGTTGTGCTAGTGGTGCCTCCCTGGGGTGGGGTGGGATGATACGTTTTCTCCATGCCTTTCCTATATTGGAGGCATGGCCACATTTCACTTGGACAGAACACCAGCATGGCATGTGTGAGGAAATCCCTTCCTTTCTTCCTTCTTTCCTTCCTCTTTCCTCCCCCCTCTGTTTCTTTTAACAATGGGATCTTGCTATGGACCTCCTGAGTAGCTGGTACTACAGGCATGAACCACCATCCCCAGCTCTATTTAGTTTTTTAAAATCAGTGCTATTTGGTTCTCAAATCTTTAGGAACAGTTGTAAGATGATGTTTATATGATGTGGAATATGTTTACATTTTAAAGATTTTCATTCAAATGAAAATTGAAGTTCTCACAAAGGGGTCTTGGGCCTCTTAATTGTATTTATTGGTGCTCAGGGTGCTTGTAGACTCAGAAGCCTGGATTTGCGCTCTAGCTTTTCCTGTGAGAAGCTCTTTGCTTCCCTTGCCTTTGTTACCAGCCACTCCCAATGCCCTAGGGGGCAGAGGTCTCCCAAGAAGGAGTGCGGGCTGGCCTGTTTTTGTTTTGCTTTTCCCGGGTGGGCCCAGACACACTTCATTGCAGGATTGGAACCAAAACACAAAGCGCTGTGTAAGTTCTTCAGGGACTACTCCCTACTCCACTGGGGCTTGCCCGGCTTGGGTCTGTGGTGTCCCCACGTGTCTGCTGAGGGCCGGATGGGGGGGGCTCTGCTACCCCGCTGATTCTGGCTGTGGGACTGGCTGCTCTCAGTGCCTCCACCAGAGGAAAAAATAGCAGGTCGATCCTTGGAAAAAACTTGCGACTCAGAGGACCAGAATAGCAACTGAAGATAGACTTAAAAACAGAAGCACCTGCTTCAGAATTATGACAGGAAATGAGATTTCTGCTTCAAGAAGCTGGTGAAGCAGCAGCCCCTCCCTCCTACTTCCCCTGCTTCTGTCCTGAAGTGCTGTGCTTGTCCAGGGCCAGGCTGGTGTGCGGGTTGCAGGGTCAGGGCCTAGTGTGGCCTGCTTCGTGCTGCCCGGTAGCTGTGTCTGCCATGCTGCCCTCAGGCGATACTCCACACTCTCAGCCTTGAACCTCTCAGGTGAAGAACTAGTCCTAGAGGAGAGAGGGACAGGTGGTCTCCTGAGAGCCCCTGGAGAGAACCTTTCTTACATGGACTTTACAGCTATGGGCAGATCCTCTTGATTTAAAGTATCTTTAAGGGCTTCTAGAAGGCCTTTAGGGAAAGCAGAGGAGTGTTGCATTTAGTAGGGAGAAGGGATCTCCAAAGTGGGAGACATGCATCCCAGAAGAAGTACAAGATGCTCCATGAGGCCAAGGAAAGGAGACAAAAGTCCATCCATTTAGCCCAACATTTCACCTCTAGAAGAGGTGGAAAGCGAAAGCCCTGCAGCGCCCTTCGTGCCGATGGACTCTGGAGCCCTAGACTATTATATAGGAGGAGGGCACTGTGTGTGTGTTGGTGGGGTGGGGGCAATCAGCAAATTGCAATTTCATGTACCAATGAAGTGGACTTAGAGATTCTATTATCTGCTTTTAAGTAAACTTGCTCTTGCCAAAGGGACAAGTGGCTTTAAAACAATGCTGAAGAGACTTTTTTTCTTCCCCTCTGATGAGATCTTTGACTGAAGACAACACTAATAAGGAAATCATGGTCAGCAGCCCCCAAACGGCAGCGTGGCCCCCCTTCTACTCCCAATGTGAGCTCGCTTTCAGCCACATCATGCAGTAAAAATAATAGCATTTTGATCAGTTCTGGCAGAGTTTGCCAAAATGGGAATTATCCAAAAGACCATTGAAATATGGTTTTATACTTTTGAGAGAAATGTGAAAGTTGTCAGAGTCAAAATGGAGTCACTTGTGTCAGCTTTAACAATAAATAAATAAATAAATAAAGCTAGAAGGTCATGAAGGAAGTGTTCTTAACACGATTGCTTGATATTAACTATCACAAAAATCTCTGCCAGAATCATAAGCTTATATAATGACCACCACTACCTTATACAAAAAGCACTTCTACAAAAACATGCGCCTCGCAACTGACTAGGAGTTTTCAACCTTGGACTGATGCCACTCTCGTTATTAATTATTGTGGCCAAGGATTATTATCTCAAAGAGTCTGATGTACTCTTCCTAATATTTGCTTTAAGACTTTCCCCTTGATTTAATCTCTTTGAATATGACTCCTGTTTATGATGGTATACATATTCCCATTGTAATGTTCTGCTATTCCCAAATAAATATCAGTACTCTTTGCAGAATCTATTTTGTTATTTAGGTTGACACATGCATAATCACTCACGTTTAATGTTGCCTAAAGTGCTTTCTATGCTATCAGAAAGTAACAGGACATTGAAAAGTATTGTTCATTTCATCTTGGTCTTATCCTTATAACTCTTCTAGACATTTTAAAATAGTAGTACATAGATGTAATAAACTGTATAAAATAAAATAAATATTCTGAACTTCTGGGTGCATGAACAACTTTGTGTCCCTGGGAAGGGCGGCGAATACGAAAATACAAAGGCTCAGAGACTTGATTCGGGGGTGGGGCTCAGATTTTAGGTGTGACGGGTCACCAAGAGACTGGATAACCCTCCTGGCCACCGGTCACCCAGGCCACCTGCAGAGTCAGATTCACTGGGTCTAGGATTTGATGCAGATTCACATTTCTAGCAAGCTCCTGGGCAATGCTGATGCTGCTGGCCTGGGGACCTGTGGTCTGTGGAAATGACCACAGCCCAGATGGAAGCAAGCTGAATGAGGACCACTGCCACCAGGGTCACCCTTCCTCTCAGGTAAAGACGAGGGTCCCGCCTGAAGACCAAGGGTCCTCTCCCTTGCAGCCTTCTGCACTGCCTGAGGTTCACTCTTGGAGCCGCACTCCTGAGCCTTGAACACTGCTGTGCCACCAGCCTTAGCAAGGGCGGAACTGAAACAGTGTGTCCAGGGGCTGCACGAGGCTGGGTGGGGGAGGGGTGGCAAAGCCCATCTACTGGTCTCACTGCCAAGGGAAAGGGTTAGGAGCATGCAGACTCTAATTCCGGGGAGGGCTGAGGAGGTTCCCTGAGGAGGTTCCCCTGAGCAGCCACTCACCAGCTTGTGACCTCAAATCTTATGATGATGCATGTATGAGCATGGAGGTGTATAAGCCTGTAATCCCAGCTGCTCAGGAGGCTGATGCAGAAGGACTGCAAGTTTGAGGCCCACTTGGGCAATTTAGTGAGACCCTGTCTCAAAACAAATAATAAAAAAATAAAAGGGCTGTAATTCAGTTGTAGAGTTCTTGCTTAGCACATGTATGGTCCTGGGGTCAGTCTCCAAAACCCTTACCCCCTACAAAAGATAACGTATATACTTCAGGGAAAAAAATGCCTTAATGTTTTCAATTCTCATGCTGCCTTCTAAGAAGGAAAGCCATAGCAGCTGAGAGCTCATCGAGGGTGGTACATGTGTAAGGAGCTGGCAGCAGGAGCTGGAACTGCTGGGTGAGCAGAGGGAAGTGGTGGCCAGTCCTTACTGGGGACCTGTGAGGATGCTAGAGCTGCCTCCTCACTGCTCATCAGGCCCCTAAACCATCTTGCTCCTCCAAGGGCCTGTATGGGGGACTGGGCCCAGAAAACAAATGGGCACAAGCAAAGGGCAGATGCAGAGGTCACCTGGCCATAGGGTAGAGTTGACAAGGCAAGTAGAAGGACCTTCCCTATTTCCCTCTGCCCTGCAGCTCCTTCCCATGTACCTGACCTCCTTTTCTCTTTTCACGAATGCATTTGTATAGGGGAATCTTGAAAACCAGAAGCAGTAACATACCATGAGCTGTAGCGTCTGTGGTGGGACTTCCAGTCCAGGCCAGGCAGTAAGAGGTACATGCATCCAGGCCACTCACTTCTGAGAGAAGGCCTCCAGGGAAGTCAGTTTTGTGCATCTGTCTGCATTGCCTGCCAATGAAAAATATTAGAATTGCAGCCCTTACATGCAGCCAGCATGGAGTGAGGACAACCACAAGTGGCTCCTGCCTAGTACCGACGTAGCTGTGCCTGGTGTTTCAGCAGGGCAGCAGGGGGCCTTTGGGCTCCCTTCTTTCTCAGCACAGCTTCACTTGAGGCCCAAATTTTGTCCTTAGGGTTAGTTCTGGAGCTTTCTTTACTGGCATGATTTAGTGTGTGGAGACAACAGGCTGTGGAGGGTCCAAACTCACCCCACCACTGAGCAGCTTGGTGAGTGTGAGCAAGTTCCTTGATGTCACTGAGCTTGGTCCCTTGCTCTGTAAAATGGGGTAATGAGGGTGCTGACTGAAGGTGGCCATGAGGATGCAGTGAACGTCTGCAAAGAGCTGAGATCAAGGGATGCTTCTTTTTTTTTTTTTTTTTTGTGGGTACCGGGGGGTCGACCTCAGGGCCTCGCGCGCCAGCAGGCGCCCGTGCCTCTGAGCGATATCACCGGCCCCTTTTTCGTATGTGGGTTCCGGGAGTCGAACTCGGGCCCTCGCGCTTGCCAGGCAGGCGCTTACGCCACTGAGCCATCTCACCGGCCCTGGGGGAATGCTTCTTTGGATCCTTATTATGTGCTCATCCAATCTATATTGCAGAAAACCTCTGTGAATTACTCTACTGAAAGCTAAACTCAGGGAATTCTATCGGGGATTCCTGGGGCATTAGCTTATTCATTCATTTGCACAATTGTCTACTGAGTACTGTCTGCTCATCAGACAAGCTAATAAACACATATAAAAAAGTAAACAATAAATAAATACAAAAACTCTCACAGGTTTATTCATACAAAAGGGCCTTTGGCTCTGATAGGTCTCCCTGGAGACTGCGCTGCTCCATGGGTGAGGGTGGAGCAGGTGGTGGCCACTGCCAGTGGATGGAAGCCCTTTTTCATCCCGGCAAAGTGGCAGAAGAACCACACAGAGGCCGTCAGGCTTAAGGGCTGGGGTGAGACAAAGGGGAGGCTGAGGCCAGAGGGGTGGCTAGCCTCCTTTTTTGGGAGGATGAAATGATGCTGGTGCCTGTGGGAGACCTGCTCTGCACGCCCCTCCTGTTGAGCCATCTGCACGCACTGTGAGCTTCAGAATCAGGGCTTCAGAATCAGAACTAGACACTAACCCTGCTCCCCTGCTGTGCCCAGGGTAAGTCCCTTCATGCTCGGATCCTTAATTTTTCCCATCTGTAAAATGGCGATAATCGCATCTTGTTACTCATTCTGCCCAGGAAAACTAAATGAGATACAGGTTGAGTGCCCCTTATCTGAAATGCTTAGAACGAGAAAGGTTTCAGATTTCCAAGGTTTTTGGAGTTTGAAATATTTTCATAAATTTTACTGGTTGAATGTCCCTAATCTGAAAATATAAACTCCAAAATGCTCCAAAATCCAAAACTTTCTGAGGGTGATGGCTCAAATCCCTCAACAATCTGACCTTGTAGCCCTTTTGCAGCAAGGTGGAGATCCTCACAAAAAGATGTGTGGGGAGGAAAAAAGAGGTGAATACTGGTGCAGAGGTGATGCAGGGTGGGGTGACATCAGGCTCACTCTCAGCCGGTGAGTAGATGCCAGTGTTAAAGCCACACCTCTTGTGTGGCCTGAATGGCTACCAAGGATGCCCCAAATGCAGTGGCTGAAGAGCCAGCCCAGCAGACAGCTACCCCCTTCTGGAAGGCCTCAGGGGACTTCTATCTGGGGTGACTGGTGGTTTCCTGCATGCTCAATTTCCCCACCCATTCCTTTCATCAGAACTCTATCCACAGAGCACTGACAGAGGACACCTTAAAGCAAGGGTCAGTAAACCAAGCCTGTTTGTATATGGCCTATGAAGTAAGAATAGTTTTCCCATTTATAAATGCTTGAAATCAAATCAAGTTTTGTGATGTGTGAAATCATAAGAAATTAAAATATGGTCTCCAGAAATGATTTATTCATTATGTAGCGTATGGCTGCTTTTGTGCTGAAAAGCTGAGTTAAATGAGTAGTTGCCACAGACACTGTATGGCATGCAAAACCTAAAATACTTCTTATTTGGCCCTTGGAGAAAATCCCTGAGTTAGAGATACCTTCCTTTCAAAGCACCTGCACTATTAATTCACATTTGTGCATCAAGTAAATGAGATGAAGCTCTAATGGTGGAATTTCAGGCACATATTGATGACAGGTGGCTTCCTCCGGCTGACTTCTCCAAGGGAGAGGAGGGGAAAAATCAGAAACGGGTAACAGAGAGATAGCAAGATGTAAAGAACCCTGTACCTAGGCAATAGGAATCCTGGCCTCTAATTTGAGATTCAAGTAATAATGTGATTTTGGACAAAAAGTCCTTTCATGTGCTGGTACTTTCCTCATCCATCCAAGATCTATCTTCCTGGCCATAAAAAAGAAGATGATAGCTATAAAATGCTAACGCCTAAGTGTCACTCAAACACAAAAATTAGCCAATTCTAGAGCATTCTGATAAGGTCTATTTCTTCCCTTTAAGGCAAGGGATACAAAGGTGTCTGCAGATGAAGTGACCCTGCTCTTCTAAAAATCCTTGGTTTGACAAATATCGTAGATCCTTGGCATTTGTGTAAAGTGGCGCTTCGCTCATTCCCAAGCCATCCAGAAGGTCCCTGATCTGCATGCTTGTTATCTGACTGAGGCACAGATCCAAGTTCCTCATCCACTAGTAGTGAAGCTAGTGGATGGCCCAGTGCCTGGGTCAGTTAGCTGTTCTCTCCTGGCTATAGCAGACCCAGGATCTAATAATGTTCTTTGTAAATAAAAGCTCTGTTTTCATGCTAACCCTCTCAAAAGTCTCAGAAGGGACTGTCCATGAGTGACATAGGTTTAAAGTATTTATTTGCAATCCAGACCGTGGCCTGTGGTAGCCATTTCTAGAAATGAATACATCTTTAAATACAGCCCCCGGAAGTGGCTTCCTTTTATGGGAGTCTTAGCTTCCAGTTCCTAGAAATTGCTGATTCCAACAGCACCCAATGCCCACAAGTCACTTGCCTAGGCCACGAATGGATGACAACTACATTTTATTTGGACACCAAAGCAAATTACAGTTTGACTTGCAATGGTTCCAAAGCGTGTAACAGAAACAGAGTTGGCGCTCGGTAGGTTTACTTCCGTTTCGCTAATGAAGCATGTGTGATCTTAAATATGTAAACCCACACCCAAGCCCATGCCAAAGACAGTTGCAACAAATTGCATCACCTGGATTTTTTGTTTATAATAGCCAGCCAATGTCAGCGGTGCAAATTGGCCTGTTGTGTGCTATTTTAAACCCTTTTTGCTCCTTTCCCTAATTTGTGCCAATGGCACACAAAGCTGCCCAGAAGGGAGGAATTCAATCAGCACCAGAAGAATGCATTGAAGTCCTATTTCCTAAGCCCCAGGGGAGATATGAGTGGGAGGGGAGGACCCAGCTAGCCAAGAGGACACAGTCCTTTCTATGTGTCTGTTCACCCAGGGTGAACACTAGGCCCAGCTGACAAATGTCAGTAGGAAGGATTAATGGAAGAGGGTGGGTAGATAGCAAGGAGAGTCCAGGCAGAGGCCTGGGGATGTGGAGGGGGCGGCAGCACTTCCTGAAGATCTATCAGGGTCTAGAGTTTTCAGCTGCCACCCCCAGAGCTCTGTCTGACAACTTGACCAGGTCCTGTTGGCCTTCACATAAAAGGTTATAGGTGAGACCAGTCATCACCCTGTCCTCACCATAACCCCTATCCCTGGCCATAAACTGTACCTGGTCAAACAACTGTCGTTATTGGACCCTCCAAGCAAGTATCTGAATTGTTAGGCTGAAGATCACCTTTTTCCTATGTTGTCTCCCTGGCCACTGTCAAAATTAATAGTTTTCCTTTGCTAGACCCCTGTCTTCTGAAATGGCATGCAGAGCCACACTAAACTCACCCAAGCCTGGGCTGGGCTGGGCCGGGCTGAGCTGGATGCCCTGCATCCTGACACCTCCATGTGGCTACATTTCCTGTGTTGTTTGGAAGCTGGTGATCACATAGCCAGCCTGCCTCCCACTTCAGAGTAGTGCCACGGCAACTAGTCAAAGAGGTGTCATCTATGGCCCCTTGGGGTAGTGTAGTGGCCCAAGTCCTTCAAGGCATTCAAGTTGTCAAAGCACAGGATCTCTTAGAGGCATTGGTGTGGGATCAATTCTACCCTAAAAAAGCCCCATGATGTTTTTTAATTTGCTGAAAGAGCCAGGCTGCCCCATTCCCTGTAACAGAAAGTTTTGTGTTAAGCCCTAGCACAGTGCACGCATGTACAGGGGGCTCAGTGATGGGGAATGATAGGCATGCATGTGTACAAGACAGTTGGATTACTATGAACAACTTAGAACAGACAGAATTTTTATGAATGAAATATTTCACACCCAGTTGAGTTTGTTTCACCATAGTTGATACAAGTTGTGAAATCAGAGAGCTTTAAATGCTGAAAATGTTCTGAGAAAAGGTAGGTTCCATGTTGGGGGGGGTGCTGCCCAAACCAAGTGGGTATGCGTGGGACCAGCTTCTCCTTCCATTGTTCTGGTACCACAGCCTCTGAGCCTCCAGTTCTGCCAACTGCTGCTCCACCTGTCTCCCATCTCATCTCCTCATAAAATGGGGTAACTGTCTCACCTCATGGGATTGGCAGAAGAGTCAAATGTAATACTATATGGAATTCTTGCAAGAATGAAATGATAGTGAGGCATTTAAGTTTGAGCACTAGAACCCCTCAATCCTATGGACTCCAGAGAGGAGAAGATACCCTCCCGGCTCGGGCCTTAGGGTACTCTGCTGACCACTGGCAAGGTTTTCCTCCCTTTGTGTCATCTTTCCTGGCACAGCTTTCTGTTTCTCTTTTACTCAAGTCTAGAAGCAACTTTGACCATGTCCCAAATGCTTTCAAGGATCTGATGCCATATCACACAGGGGTTCAAAAAGATTGTGACAGCCAGAAGCCGAAAGCAACCATCAACCCTGGGGAGCTGGCCAGTGTCCTCCTGTGACACAGCTTCTAGGTGTGAGGGCTCTCAGAGAGCTGGCCCTCACCTGCCTCCAACTAAGGAGCAACACAAGAAGTATGTGATGAACATTTCCTGTGCACTGGTTTACTTTTAAAAGGTGTGTGGGGTGTTACATAACTTAAGGCAGTTTAATATAAAAAGTGAATGTTGTTCAAATAAATGCCAACTGTTCACTGATTAAACACAAGCCTTCATTTCAGGCTTGTAGCTTAAAGCAGTCACCCATAACTCTGGCTTGGAGATTTGAAAATCTCCTACTCCCATGCAGCCCTGCCAGGGCCCAAGACTGACTAAGAACCTCTGTGGGTGGCTCCATCCAGCACCAGAAAAGGGCTCTGAGGTGACTCCAATGTTCGGAGGATTAGGCAGCACCCAAGGGTGTGTTTGCTCTGAAACTCAGGTGGAAGGTCGGTAGGTCTGCAGCACACTCCTTCAGCCTTGGTTCTGATCTCTTTGTAGATGAAATAAAGTGATTTCTTCAAGATTTGAATGATACAGTGACAATTCAACTGGGAGCTTTGCTGGATCAAACCCAAGAAGTTGAGTCCATGGAGTTAGCTCCACTTAGTTTTGGTGCTGCACCCAGTGTACCCTGAGAGACTGGATACAGATCTGGCAGAGAACCAGGGACTCATATTTAGGTGTCTTTTTCTTAAAAGACACTGTTGGACGAGGGAGTAAACTAAAGATTATCACTCTAAACCCTTTAGGATTTAGCCTAAAAAGTGTGAGAATTCCCCAGCCCTTTCTGGGGCCTGGAGGTGATGGTTCTGAAGTTCTTTTCTGGAAAAGGGTCAATGGGAAAGCCAGAGAAAAATAAGATTTCCTAAAAAGGTACAGATGTCCTCAATTTTCAATTTGGAACCTAAGAAACTGGATTCTTGGGCAGCTTACTTGTTGTTACATAAGCAACATCTTTCATCAGATTTTGGGCCATCTTGATGGGGCTGACAGGAATGGAGTCTGTCCGAGGTGGGGAGCGCAGCAGGTGGGGGGCCTGATAGCTATAAGTCATGTTCTCGGGGTACCATGACCTGGCAACCTACAGCAGAAAGCCCCAGAGTACCTGGAAATTGCAAGAGGCAGCTATGCAAAGAGAGTCTCAGGCTCAGGGATTTCAATGCAAATGTAAACTGTTCAAGGACAGGAAGCAGAGCAGGGGTGAAGACCATGTGCATCAGAATCCAACCCGCCTGGGCTGAAGAGCAGCTCTGTCTCTTACTGTAATGCTGGGCAGGTCCACTCATCTCTGAGATGCTCTTAACTCAAGTACTCAAAATGATGGTTATTTTAGCTGATCAAAAATATTTTTCTGGCTGAGTGTGATGATGCATTCCTGTAATCCCAGCTATTTGGGAGGCTCAGGCAGGAGGATGGCAAGTTCCACATCAGCCTAGGTAACTTAGTAACCCTGTCTGTGATGGTTAAACTTAACTGACAATTTGACTGGTTTAGGGATTAGTAAAACACACTTCTAAGTGTGTCTGGGAGGGTCATGGAGGGGTGACCTCGGGTACTATATCTGTCCCTGACCCCTTCTTCTCTGGCACCGATCCCCAGCTCTATTCCTAGCCATCACGAATTGGGCAGCTTTACTATGCCATGCCCTTCCACCATGATGCTCTTGCCTTGAAGCTAGCCAATCATGGACTGGAAGTTCTAAAACCATATGCCAAAGAAACCATTTCCTCCTTTAAGCTGTGGGTGTCAGGTATTGTGTAGGAAAGCTAATACAGAAAACTGGTGCCAGAGAAGTGGGGTTGTTGTGGTGACTGCTCCTGAATGCTGTAAAGCAGAGTCTGATGGGTGATTCTGTTCAGAGCTCGGAGGAACAGAATGCTGATAGGAATGCAGACAGCAAAGGCCAGGCTCATAATGTTTCAGCTGGGAATGAGGACTCTATTGGGAAGTGGACTAGAGGCCATGCATGTTACACTCTAGCAAAATATTTGTCTACATTTTGTATATGCCTAAGTCTTTGTTGGAGGCTGAATGTTTAAATACTTAAGTTTACCCTAAGTGTCACACAGGCAGTGCATTTACGTATTGACTATCCTGAGTGTCATTCGGGCAGGTGTCATTTCAACCAGTCAATTCTTGTTTGCATGAGATACACTCGTACATCTGTTTTTTTTATATTGACTATTTTTTGCATACTTTTTCATTTAGAATGTTGCATTTGCCTTTGATATTTGTGTCTAGTGAAATCTCTGGTTATTTTCTTTTACTAATTTGTGTTTATTTGCAAAAAAACCTCCTATAATTTTGTGCTACAGTCTATAAAAACTCTAATTGTAAATATATCAGATATAATTTTTATACTTCTCCAGAACTCAGTGATATTCTTTTACAATACAAAATGGACATGTTTGGGGCACTGAAATTGCATAGGAAGGAAGTGCCAGAAGATCTGCAAAAGAAAATACTGAAAAAAGGAGAAATGCTAGCATATCTGAGAGGAAAAGTCTGTTATGAAATGGAAAGACAAAAAAGACATCTCCTTATTGTCAACTATTCATAATGCAGAAATGAGAGAACTTGAAAGAAGGAACAAAACTAAAAAATTCCAATAGTGGTCAATGATTATAATAATTCTTGGGGTGGTGTTGACAGAGTGGACCAACATCTAACAAGCGATCCTGTAACCAAAACGTGAGGAAAAATATTATTATAAAATATTTATGCATCTTCTGGACCAAACAATATGGAACTTGATTTGCTGTTTATTCAAAACAAGGGGGTTCAAAAAGTCATTTACAATTTAGATTAGGTCTAACAGGCCAAATAATTGAAAAATACAGGACAGCAAAAAGCCAACCAGGACATCCATCATTAACGTCTTCACCATTACGTTTAGTGGGTAGACATTTTATTGAAATTCTATCACCCACAGAAAAAAAGGAAAGGCCAACATGACAGTGTAAAAGCGTGTTGTTCAAAGAAAGACAATAATGCATAAATAATTCAGAAAGAGACTAGATACTACTGTCCACATTGTAATGTTGCATTGGGTATTGAGTGTTTTAAGATATACCATACACAGAAAAATTCTTGAATAAATTTGATAAAATTGCCATTTTTATATTTCCTGTTATCTTATAAAAATTAACAAAAAATGCAAATTTTGGGCATCCTGTGTTTAAATAATTGGACTAGTAAGTGGTTAAGAGTAGTGGACTCACTTATGTGGCAGAGGAAATTTCAAGGCTACCCAACATTCAGGCTCTAGCATGGGTACTACTTGGTACCTATGATTTACAGGAGCAAAAAGAGGAGCAGAAACATTTGAAAAACTTAAATTTTGGCCCCAAAGGAATTGCATGTCAAGTTGGTGTCAAAGGAAGTGGGGTTGCTAAAGAGATTAAGGTTATTAAAAAGAAACCAGGTATTTCAACAAGGTCAAGAAAAAGGATGCCTTGAGGACACCCCAGTTATCAGCCAAACCCCACTCATCACAGGCTCAAGGGTGTGAAAGGATAAACTCTTTAAAAAGACTTTGTTTTCCCTGCTCACTCTGGGCCATATAAGAAGACAGATCTCTGAATTCATTCATCTAGGCACTCAGAAGCTATAGCAGCCTTGGTTCAAGGAAGCCTGGTTATTGCTTGCAGGCAGCAGACCTTGGCATCATCCACTAGTAATGGTTTTACAGGGGTGCAGAATGCAAGACTTGTAATGGAGTCATGGAGGCTTCCACCCATATTCAAAAGGAAGGCCTGGAAAGTCAGGCAAGGAGCTGCTGAGAAGGTTATGCATGAAGCTGTGAGTGAAGCTAAAGATGCTGTGCAGACCCCAGGAAGTAGCAGATGCCAACAATGTGGAATGTCTGCCAAAGGAAACTGTAGGTAGTGACTGTAGCCAGCTGAAGAGAGAAGCCATGTGGGCTACAACCAGCAGGGCCACAAGGGTAGGTCTGCCAAGCCCTTTGGAGCTCTTATCTCATCACCATGTGCCCCAGATGCTGGACATGGAGCTGCATGGACATGGACATGTCCAGATGCATGGACATGCAGGCCTTAATGTTTGCCCTGCTGGGTTTCAGTCTTGCTTTGATCTGATTCTATACCCCTTTCTACCCTTTTGGAATGGGAATATATACTGTGACATTGTATCCTGGGATGTTACTTGTTTTTGTTGTTGTAGAGGTTCACAGCTTAGAGTTTGTCTTGAGTCCCAGAGATTTTGGACATGGACTTTTGAGCAATGCTGAACTGTTGAGACTTCAGGAAAGGGATTACTGTGTTTTTGGTTGTATGCAAGGTGGTTGTATAATGTTAGATATGTGTTAAGTTGGTTTAGAATGTTTTGACAAGATGCGATGGTTGTCAACTTGACTGGCTTGGCAGCCACTGAAATTAGTAAAGGACACTTCTGAGTGCTTGTGTAGGTCATGGAGGGGTGACATTGGGTACTATATCTGGTCCCTGACCCCCTCTTCTCTGGCACTGTTTCCTGCTGTGTTCCTGACCATCACGAACTGAGTAGCTTTGCTCTGCCACGTCCTATGATGTTCCTGCTTTGTGAACAGCCAATTCCAGACTGGAAGTTCTGAAACCAGGAGCCATATAAGGCATTTTCTCCTTTAAATTGTGAATGTCAGGTATTTAGTCCCAGCGTCAGGAAAACTAATACACTGTCTCAAAAAAAAAGGAGCTGGGTATATAGCTGCATGTTCTCTCAGTTCAATCTCCAGTACTGCAAATTAATTTTTTTCCTGCCACTTGCCCTTAATCCTGGGGACTTGCTTAAGGTGATTGGCTAAATGAGGACTTGATTTCCCATTTAACTGAAGTAATGTTCTTTTCTGGGGTTATTTTACCTCCCAGCCCCTGGGTATAGTTGACAATGTTAGAAGGCATTTTTGATGGCTACAACTGGATGTAGGTGTACTATAGATATTTACTGGGTAAAGGCCAAGGATACTGGTAAACATTACACTATGTTCAGAATAGTCTTTGCTCACCCTATGCCTTAACAAATTATCCAGCCCCAAATATCAGCAGTGTTGAAGCTGAGAACCCTTGACATAAAGGGAGGAGCTGGGCTTCGCTGACTCAGACAAGGAGCGGGAAAGCAAATAGGCTTACACTGTGGGATCCAGCAGCATCTGAAAACTGCAATCTCTGCAGAACAGGAACCCTCTTCTCAGGACAATTTTAGCAGCTGTAACTTAAGGAAAAGTTAGATATACTAGGTTTAGAATTAAGATTCATAGGTCAGTGGACCAACGTAAGTATATTTTTGGTAAAATGTCAAAAAGCAACAGAAATTTATTAGAATGGAAAAGTAGCTAGTGATTGAAATGTCATTTAGGAAAATAAAAGCAGGGAATTGGGGAGTAATAAAGTGTATTTGTCCATCCTCCATTCTTGATTTTCTTTAGGATAGAGCAAATTATACACCAACAGGCAGTAAACACTAAGTTAATGGGAGTTTGTATGATTCTGGAAAAGGGCCAATGCCTCAGAAAGTCAACAAAGTTATCTGGCTAGGCCACTATTTGCTCATTCTATGGCCTCAAAGATTAAACAAAGTAAAAATCCTGATTCTACCACAGTTTTGGCAAATTGTGACAACTTCATTTACTTGGCAGAACACTTTAATGCCTTTCGAGCCCACAATAAATTCTGAACTAGAATGGGTCCCTTAACTTAGCCTAAGCCTTTTGTTGTCATAGAAGTCTGAGAATACAAATTAACACTATCATATTAGAAAAAGCTACTGAAATCTTTTGATTGGTATGCCCATGAATCAAGAGAACCACCAAGTTCAAGGGAAAATGCTTATAGTTGTAAGCAACAAATGAGACATTTTTCCATGGAACCTTCTGAAAATCCATTTAGACTTGGGGATTTTAATTTTTACCTTAAGCCAAGTAAACTCTTAAAAGCTTCAGCTTTATTCTCTGCAAAACAGAGATAATAGTCCCTGCACCTTAGGGCTGGGGTAAATATTAAATAAATTATGCACCTGTGTTTACTTCATACTAACTGGGTCACACAACTGAAGTGTTCCAAAATCTGAAGGTATTTTTCTTTTACTTTTTGCACTGTTCTTCAGGAGCACTTCAACAATATTTTTCAGGGTTGTGCTGGATTTTTAAAAGAATCAGAACAAGAAGGATGCTACCTAGAAGAACAAAGTTACCTCACTGCATCTCTGTTTCTTGAGTTTCATACATTCCTCAGAGCCAATCATTTCCATTTCATGGATAAAGAAAATTAAATTCAAGTATAAAATCTGTCAAATATGAAATTAGATGCCCTCCAATAAAGGCAGAAAATGACGGAATCTAAATTGCAATGGAAGTCCGAAGAGAATGAAATCCTACAACTGATGTGACTTGGAAATGTGCAGACCTAGCACATTACCAGGTTTTGGAAAGCATGCAAAATCAGATGCACCTCAAAAGGTGACACAGTTCCTTTCAATGGTCTACTTGGATTTTAAGACCCCAGTGAGAGTGAGACATGGAGTCCAAGCAAGTTCGTCTTTTGCCTGGGATCAGGTTACATCTAAGCACGTTCAAATGGTGGTGGTGGTGGAAGGGATAGAGCAGAATGCTACTCCTGGGGATGATTAAAATAGACCAATTCCTCAGAAGAGAATATATGAAGAGCAAGCTTTAGGTTGAGGAAATGAAGTACAAATATCAAAAAACTGAAGGCCCTCCCAAAGGCCCTACTTGCCAACTGAAGCCACTTGAAGAACAGTTTAATAAAAAATTTTTGTACCCAATATTTATAGATGTTGAAAATTATCAATAAAAACTACGTTTCTAAATAGTTACTAGTAAAGTAAGTAAAAAAGAGACCATTTCTGCAACCCTTGATCACAAATACAATCTTTCACAGGAGGATGTATTTTACAAAAAGAACTGAAAATTGCCTGCTGGGAAGAAAAAACAAAATATGACCCTGACTCAAGAG
Source organism: Erethizon dorsatum (assembly GCA_028451465.1). NCBI lineage: Eukaryota > Metazoa > Chordata > Mammalia > Rodentia > Erethizontidae > Erethizon > Erethizon dorsatum. The sequence continues at coordinate 27,873,286 of CM051829.1, read as the reverse complement.
TTCTCACAAGACTCTACTGGTGAGACTAAGATCTCATTGGTTTACATGTACATTCAGGAAAGAAAAAGCAAAATTTGGGAGTGTACTTTCTTAAGTTCAAATGAGACAGCAGCTCAGTGTATGAATCTGGAATCTTCCATTCATTGAAAAGATACAAACCTAGGAAGATCTTCCTTGCCTCTAGGTAACTGGAGCTTCCAGAATTAAGCAACATCTTAAGCAACACCATTTCATGACAATTGTGCCCAGTTTCAATTCAGTAAATACAGAGTAGGAAAGCTGCTATTTAATCCAAACACAAAGAAGAACCCCTTATAGTCTAGTCTTGGTTTTTGTCAGTAACCTGGATACAGAAGTCTTTGAGCTAGTACAGGCTATTTTTAAAAAGATGCTTCCGGATACCTACACGATTAAGTTTTTGCAGTCTCCACAAATGTGCAAATGAATTAGCCTATTTCCCCAACCTTTTTTGTGGCTTTAAGTGGCTCCTCAGAAAATTTTACTTCATAAGAAATTATTAAGAACAATTTCTTAACTCTATAATCCTATTTTTTTTTTGTGGGTACCGGGGGTCGACCTCAGGACCGTGTGCGCCAGCAGGTGCCTGTGCCGCTGAGCGATCTCACCGGCCCTTTTTTCATATGTGGGTCCCGGGAGTCAAACTCGGGCCCTCGCGCTTGCCAGGCAGGCGCTTACGCCGCTGAGCCATCTCACTGGCCCTATCCTATTTTCTTAATTACTGTCATCTAATAAATCTCAGACTTTCCATGTAGATAATTTACAAATGTGCTGTATTTAATTCAGAAGTTCCCTCAATTATTTTAAAAAATTTAGCTCGCTAGTTTTATCTTTATTTTATTTTAAAGAGAAGAAAAAACAAAACAAATTAGTTTTATCTTTAAAATTAGTTATTTACAGTAGTTTCCATGTCATTCAGTTCTTCACATATGACTCACATTGACTTGAAATCACTACCCCTTTTGTGTCTCACTGTAACGCTGTGGTAATCCCCCTGAAACTGCAGAACAGACGGAGTCAAAGTTTCACTGACTTTGATATTGGGGAGTGTCACGAAACAAGTATAAGCCTTAGTGCTTAAAATAGGGAAATACCTACCATTTAACTTCCAATTTGAAGTAATTACACTCATGCAGTTTTAGGATCACATAAGAAAACTTAAATTTTTGTTTTGAATACAGGGTATTTTTGACTTACCCAGGAATGTTCTAATTCAACAGAACCTTCCTCTGACTGTCTCTACAGCTAAGGTCACCTTATATTTTGAGGTCTTATGCAGGCTTTACGACACTGTGACTTAAAAGGTTGAGGAAATGAACCTTCCTGATGTTCAGGAATAATATATGCAGTAAATTACATAACTTTGCTAGAAACCTTGAGTAAACATTGAAATATTGCTGGTAGGCACTGAGATTAATATAATCTTGACCCTTATTTATTGCAGTAACCAATTTTTTGTTACTAAGCCAGTTTTCAGTTGTGAATTCAGCTAAGTTCCTGAAGCCTACCATATTAAAAAAAGTTATTTATGTACATGTAATTACAAAGTTCAATATGTAATTTTAAATACAAAGACAGCAGGAAAGTATTCTTGACTCAATTTGGTTACAAATATTCCCACTTATTATGAGACTTACGAATGAGAGTCTGAAAAACCCAAGGGCCTAGAATTATGTGGTTTCTCTTTAACTTTTTTCCTCTTTTGCCTCCTAGACTCATCTCTGACCAGTGAATTCTACTATTTTAAATTTATGACAACTTACTCTTCCTATTAAAGCTCTCTTGCACTGTACAAATGGTGTACTTTAAAATGAAAACAAAGAGATAAGTAATATGGAGGCAGTAGAAATACATATCCGAGTGGCAGGACACTCTTGCAATTACTGATCTCACCAGGATTACTATGGGATATGAAGTACGGAACTATGCCACTTAAAGAAAACAGCTGTTTTTTTTTGTGGGCGGGGTGCCAGGAATTGGACTCATGACCTCATGCTTGCCAGGCAGGCACTGCACCACTGAGCTAAATCCCCAGCCCTCTAAAACAGCTTTTCTTAATCTTTGTTAAATAGAATCTCATCAGGATGCTCACTGTCCTTTCCTATACTTCATCTGTGCTCCACTGCCCATATTTACTTAATCACTAATAGTAAATGTCTGAGTTATGGAATAGCCACAAAAAAAAATACTCCCAAAATCATCAAATTGAAATATAATCAAACCTTGGATTGCAAGTAACTTGGTCTAAGAGTGTTCCGCAAGATAAGCAAATATTTCTAAGAAATTTTATCTTGGTAAACGAGCAATGTGTTGCAATACTTGCAATACGGACAGTTTGTCATGCCAAACGTCACAGGATACGAAACTGGTTCTCTCGCACTGCTTTGATATACAGTGCTTTGGATTATGAGTGGAACAAATTATTTTGTATACTGACATGACAAAGATGTTCACACTATATTATAAACCTCTTCAATCCCTAGTATTTATGAAGTTTTGGATGAGAGAAGTAGAAATTTAAGAGAGAGGAAGTGGGTAAGTATACAGAACTAGTGCCTGGTTTCGGGATAACAGATCCACTGAACACAATTTAACCTCTAATAACACATTTATTAAACTTATTTTGTATCTATTTTCTGAACCCAATTATTTTAGCCTTTACTCTTCCTAAAAATTTACTTTGCATGGGAGATTCTTTTGACAAAATACTTTATAGAAACCATTACATAATTTTACAGTAACTAAACTAGGTGAACCGAATATTTTCAGGTGAGCATTTACCTTCCCTGAAAACAGAATAAAGCCCTCCTCAACAGGTGTACTGAATTTCTAATTATCCATGCTGCAGTTTATCCAACATAAACCAGTGGCTGTTCCTGGTAACACAGGTCTAGAGTTCTGGAAGACTCTCTTCTTCAGTGCTTTATAAGCAAGACAATTCATGTGGAATCAAGGAAAAGCAGGTACAAACTAAGAACTAGGGTAAGTCCTTATCAGTTCTGCTAACAATGGTTACAGACGAAGTTTTGACTCACACTGTCAAGGAAAGCCTTAAAGTAGATTATTTCAAGGTGCCCTGGAAGATCCTGACCTTGTATTAAGTAAGTTAAGAAGTTCATTTTACAGGTCATCCAATCTGAACTGGAATCATACACCATAACACATTCAAATAATTTAACTTTCATACTTCTCAAGGCAAATCTTAAAATTAGTGAAGTAATTCTGGCATATAATTCTAGGGCAATGATCTTGCCTGCCCATCACTAAATCCATACTCCAGTCTTTTTTTAGCACAGCCTGAGTTTGTCTAAAAACTGGAACAAAAAGACTTACTCTGGCTGTGTGACACTTCTAAGAATTAAGAATGAATCAATTTAATTTCTTTAAAATGATCTTAGAAATGTCTCTATTCCTTTTAACCAAAGGGCAACAATTTACTCCAATCAGCATCAAATCAATTTCATAAACAGAGTAGTATTTTTGTTAACCACAAAACCTTTCAGAAGGCAGTTTTAACTGAGTTTAAAATTTGTACTTTCACACTAGAAAAGAATTAGTTTTATAGATATGGTGGTTAAAAAGGCAAAAATCCCATAAATAAAGACTATAAACCAAGTGGAATCTAAATCAAATTCAGGATTCAATTAATATAGTGTATAAAACAGTCATCTACTATTACAACCAGATCAGCAGTGATTATTTGTGGCCAGGTGCACAAACATGCAACCAAATCTAAAACCAGCTCCGTCTCTAACTTACTGTAACACTTATTTAAAGAAAAAAACAAATTTGGACTGGAATGTAAGTGACACATTCAATATCAAGAGCACACCAGAAGATTACTACAAGAAAGAGCATGAACTGAGGAGTGGGAAAACTTGGAAACAGGAGACTTTTAATTTTAAGTAGCTCTCTTTGTCTAAGATAAACTGTTAATGGTTATATGAAAAACACCAAGGAGAATACATTCAAGTTAATGGAAACAAGTCTTTATTAAGTAACTTTTAATATCAGAAAAATAAAACTCTTATAATTCTCTTTACAGCAAATATATAATATCAGTGCTTTGGCCATCTTAAGTTAAAGGCCCTTTATCATAAAATATATGGTTTTAAACTTTACTCAAATTGAATTTATAATCCCTATGACTTCCCTACATATACATAACAAAAGAGTGTAGTAAAATTAGCAAATACTAAACTATATTGATAATTTATCATTCTTAGTTTGTGGTTTTTAGAAACAGTACACGCACCTAATATATGTCGATTCCTTGGCTTATTAGTTGCAGTGTACAATGCAACAAAATACAAAATACATGCTTGGTGAACATTCGTTCATATCTACAACACGGCAGCTAGAGATTAGGTTTCAATACTGACATTTAACTATCCTACAAGCAATTAGCATTACATCATAATATGCCATCAAGGCAACTTTTTTTATACTGAAAAAATCAAAATAAAAACCGTTATTTGTAAACTTTTATACGAAATGTAACTCTTCAAGTGGAAATAAAAAATAAAATTTGTCTATTTACTATTGAATACACATAGGATTTCAATTTTCATTATACTGAGAAAAAAAGCTCTTTTGTGTTGGGAAAATAATGCTTCAAAAAATAATTAGTAGAAAAACCCGCCAGTATAATGTTTTGTCCTTTCGATGCCAGCACGGATTTGGGAACATACTGAGGATGAAGTTGTAGACATCCACAGGTGAAATGTACAAGTATGTTTTAAAGAAATCTTTCCTTGTGATTAGAAACAGTTTTGAAATGAAGTAAACTGATTGGAGGTCACAGCTGCTTTCATGAATTATGCCAAAGGCATTATTATCTCCCTCCCCTCCCCTATATTACTAAAAAATAAAAATATATTTATAATGTGCAAGACAAATATGAATTGAACATAAAATGTTTCACATTTTGTTCTATAGTCTAAAAATTAATAGCTTGATCAGACTAATGAATGGAATGTTCGCATCCTCAATTATCAGCCAATATAGGTCCATCCCAAAGCCCTTCCTGAAATGGGAAAACCCAGGTGGCCATTTCCACATTCACGAAGGGAGGCAATGGGTAAGAATTCACAATTGAGACAATTGCATTCCTGATCCTCTGATCATACCAGCCTCGAACACACTGGGCGAGATGAAGGCAATGTAGCAGTTTTTGTCCCAAATTATAACCAGTGATCTAGTAAACTGCCATCAGCCCTATTATTACCAGTAAGTAATCACAATGCATTAAAAAGTTACTTGCGATCCTGCAGAATTAGGCATAAGTTGTTGTAAAATAAAAAACAAACAAACCTGTTTTGTCAAAACTGGCAGTGTAAAGAAGGCAGCACTGGAAGTGTCTGAGTCATCTGTAATGCCAAGTACCCTCCATAAACTCTTAATGTGGTTAGGCTTTGGGACCCATTGTCTGCAATCTCAGACATATACACTTTCCTCATAGGTCATACAACCTATGCTCTTCACTCAGCCAAGTTCAACTTCAGCTTTAGCAATTCTTACACAAGCTATGTCTCTGGGTCTACAGGATAGTATTAATAATTCAAACCAAACTAACAGACAAGAGACCACTTAGGTTTAGTGTTACCATAGCAGCCTTTTATAAGTTTACTAACAACTTTAGCCTAATCCCAATAAAGCCTGATAACAGTCATAAGAATTCATTAGGAAGTTTACTGGGGGTACCATTATACCCATGCCTTTATGAGTCCATATAGAGATATAGTATTTATGTATATATATATAGTTAAGAGTGAATTTGGATTGCCTGAGTAACAGCTGTCTGGCAAACTGGACATGATGGCGTTCTCTTTTCACAGATCTTGTTGGCACATTCCATGCAGAAGAGGTTGTGGCCACATGGAACTAGGGCAGCAATAACTTCATTCTCAAAGCAAATCACACAGTCGTGCTTTCTTCTTGATTCTGGAGGTGAGCTGGAGGTGGAACCACCATTGGAAGAGGAGTAACTATTGGTACCATTAGAAAAAGCAGGGATATATATTGGAAGGCCAACATGGTTGCCTGTGCTAGGTGGGTCGCTCCTAACCCTCCGAGCAAGTGGGTGTTCTATGCTCTCAGGAAACGTAGGAGACAGACGAGGAGTAGATGGCTGACTTCCTCTACGCTGAGTCTTCATGTTACCAGAAGGATCACTCCCAAATCCAGAGAGTGGGTTAACTGGTTCAAATGGAGTCCAGATAGTTTGAGCGGATGTTGGTAAAGAGTCAAAGGCAGGAGAGTCAACTGCAAGATCTTCTGAGCCCACAGACGGTAGTGTATCTCCAAACCAAAAGTTTCCTGTGCTAAAGGGGCTTGTTGGACTAAAGTCAGCCAGCCTATTGCTTCCAAAGAAAGAATCTGTGGAGCCACTTCCTAGAGAACTGGAACTATCATTTCGGTAATTGGATATCATTCTTGCACGGCTAGGAGGAACTGGATTAGAGGAGAGCCACGCAGAGCCAAGAGTGCCACCTTCAAAGCTTACATCGGTACCATTGTAATGGAAGTCATTCTCTTCATTGAGCTCTATGTAGTTTCCTGTACGCATGGCAATATGCATTTCTATTTCTTCCCTTGCTCGGTCAACATTCTCGGGCATTCCGGTCACTTCAAAAACAGGCTCCTTATCTCTGCTTGGAGTTACTATGTATGTGTGGGTCTGCTGTTGAATTCTTTTAATTGTTGCTCCTTTGGGTCCCACCACTAATCCCACCACGCGATAGGGTACCCTGACTTGGACGGTGGTTTGACCAGGCAGATTAGGACTACACGACAACCCTCCCAGGGCAGGGCCATTTTTGTTTCGAGATGCACGAATCATGGAGAAGTGCTCAGCAGCTGAGAGGATTTCTCTTTTGGCCATGGCAACATCTTCTTTCCGTCCAGTGACAACAAAAATGGGTTCTTCGCCACGAACAGGTGTCTTGATGTAAGTGTTTGTCTTGGCTCTCAGTGCTTTAATTTTACAACCTGTTAGAAGGAAAATATTTTGTAAGAATCAATTATCTGGTTCAAAGATATTTTTCAAGACAAAGTATAGAAAGCTTTTGTCAAGTTAAATGTCTATTGAGTAGTTTTATTTTTAAGTAATTTTAGAGTTTGTTCTTTGCCATAAGACATCACTAAATGATAAAACCTTCCTTATCCCACTAATGCTGCTAAGTGTAGAAATGTACTTGTCTAGTGGTCTTCAGCTGGGAAGAAATGCTACCCCTACTGGGAAGATATGACTCAGACACTGGGCTCACTGTTTTCTCCTTGTTATCAGTCACTGCAAATGATGCACAGAGTAGTCTATATAGGTAAACTGCATCATGAGTGGGTTTGATTTTCAGAACACTAACAATATGCTACCTTGTTGGCAAGAAAAACAATGCGTGGGGCCAGTGAGATGGCTCAGCGGTGTAAGCGCCTGCCTGGCAAGTGCGAAGGCCCGAGTTCGACTCCCGGAACCCACATACGAAAAAGGGGCCGGTGATACCGCTCAGTGGCTCGGGCGCCTGCTGGCGTGCGAGGTCCTGAGGTCGACCCCCGATACCCACTAAAAAAAAAAAAAAAAAAAAGAAAAACAATGCGTAGGTGAGACATTTAACATTTATTGTGTCATTTCATCTACACAATAACTCTAATAACGAGGTTACTACACTCCTTTTACCACTATGAAAATGAAACTGAAGCCTAGAAAAACTGTCTAACTTGTCAAAATTCATGCAGCAAGTGGGAGAGCCAGAGCTAAACACAACTTCAAAATCTGTAGTCCTTTTGTTAGCACAAGACCCTCAATTTTCACACAACTACCTGATAGAAATTCTTTGCTGAGTTCCATTTAATTGTCTTACAATCTGAATTTAACATTATTCTTTCCTTCATAAAACTCAACTGAGGGCAAGGACAAATGGGATGCTCACTTCTCCCACCTACTGAATTCTAGGCTCATCAACAGTCAATTGTATTTATTTCCATCTTGTTTGTGCTAGCTGTACTCATGTTAGTAACTAAATTACCTAAATTAGTTTATTACATAAACTAGTGAAATATGAATAAAAAACTTTCTATGAAAATTAAGTTGAATGTTTTTGAAAATTTCAATAACAACGAGTACCTCAGGGGAAAAAGCCTATGTTGAATTACGTATGGACAAGACTACCATTAAAGTCTGGGGTTTGGGATTTTAAAAAAGCAACATAGAATGATTTTACACTCACTGTGAAGTTCTTGATCCATTCAAAAGAAACAGATACTAGAGACTATATGGAACGTGGGTGCAGAATGTGGTTTTATTCAAGAAGGACTACTCTGACTGGCAGACCCAAACTAAAGTAAAAGGTCTTAAAAACATCAAAGATACATACACATAACATCATAGTTTTGAACTTTAACCAACTTTTATTTTTGAGTAATCACTGGTTACCAGTACCAACTGTATAAGATTAGACAGCTTCAAACTATAACCTAGAATGGCAAATATACAAAAAAGGCATAAAACTCTGGGGTTGTATTTTTTGAAGTTCTTAACATGAAGTTTGCCAGAATAAATTTCTTCTCATGAATACATCCTACTTTTCTTAGTTCTTCAAAAGAAAGAAGCTAGACGCTGTTGAAGACAGGAGCTACAATTCGGGCAGGTCTTTTTCCTAAATCTTCCCTTCCTTTTTTTTTTTTTTTGGTCACAACCAACTAGTAAGATGTAAAGACTAAGACTTTATACACATCATTTCTAGCCCACATATCTTTACGTGTCCCTCCCTCCATATAAACTCAAATGGGTTTCCTTGCTTCCAGTCTTGCCTTACTCCAATCACTTCTCTATATTCTCTTTAGTGAGATGATGCCAAGTACAGCAGAGATCCCGTTTACTTTTTTGCAAAAAGTGCTTTACTGGCTGTCTTTCATCCTACAGGCAAAGTCCAAACAATATGGCACCTTAAGGCCCCTGTAGCTGGTACCTGACTGCCTCTCACTAGCTTCATCTCTCCCTCTGCTTTTCCCCTTCGTCACTCCTTAAACTCTATAATATACCTCACATGCTTCTTTGCTTCCATAACTAGAATCTTTGTTTTGCTTCTTTACTCTCAGCTCTGCTTGCTTAACTCCTGCTAAACCTTCAGTTTTTGGTTTAGATGTCTCATCCTCTATAAGACTTCCTCTCCCTCAGGACTACTTGATAATCCCTTCCTCTGCATTCCCAAAACATGGTGCAGTTAGATATCCTTACATACCAAGGGCTGGCCATGTAACATTTGCTGTATGAAAGATCACGTTTTTCTATACAAGAACACTGGGCCTTTCTGATGCACATTGCTTTGGATCTAATCTTTTCCTTTTTATTATTTTTTTCTTTTCACTACTAGCTTTCACAACATTCAAATTCTGGCCCCATGCTGCTAATCCAATCTTACTGAAGGCAGTTGATTACACTAATTTCAATTACAGCATATTCAAAACAACTTTACTCTATTATTCAACTTTTGGATCTCAACCACAAATGAAGATTCTGTTTTCCTTCCAACAAACTGGAATTTATAAAGAAATGGCTGCTTTTCACTGCTGAATCCTAAGGTACAGTACCATGAACACAGGAGTCAGGTCCTCTGAAAACAGAGAAGTTATTGTGTAGATTAAATGAGACAATAAATGGTAAATGTCTCACCTGCACAATGTTTTTCTTGCTAACAAGGTAGCACATTATCAATGTTCTGAGATCAAATGGTACCACTCCTCCTCACAGAGCTTCTCCATGTGTCTCATTTTTCCTTCGTTTTATTATACTTTCAATAATCTCACTGCTGGCTACAGAGCTAATTTAAGCAAAAAGGAACTTAAGACTGATCTACCAGTTAAAGAAAAAATGTAAGGTTAGAGATATAATTTTAAGGCCATATTCTTTTGAGAAGGCTATAGTTAGGTGGGAAAAAGGACAAAAGCAAAACTGCAAGGAAATTAATGTAAGAACTGAATGAGGTAAAGGATATGAAGAGGGGGTGGTTTGGAGTCAGTCGAAAAATTTCTACAAGTCAAATTTACACTACTGTAAAAAATAAAAATTTTTGGGCCGGTGAGATGGCTCAGCGGCTTAAGCGCCTGCCTTGCAAGCGCGAGGGCCCGAGTTCGACTCCTGGATCCCACATACGAAAAAGGGGCCGGTGATATCGCTCAGCGGCACGGGCGCCTGCTGGCGCACGAGGTCCTGAGGTCGACCCCCGGTACCCACCAAAAAAAAAAAAAAAAAATTAAAAAAAAAAAATTTTTTTATTATACATTGCTACTTTTTTTTTTTTTTTTTGTGGGTACCGGGGGTCGACCTCAGGACCTCACGCACCAGCAGGTGCCCGTGCCGTTGAGCGATATCACCGGCCCTAGACTGCTAGTCTTAAGTTTACATCTACAATGAACTACACAAAGATTAAATGGGTGGTGTAACTTTTGGGTATAAGATACGTTGTATGGGGCTGGGGAGATAGCTCAGCGGCATAAGCGCCTGCCTGGCAAGTGTGAGGTCCTGAGTTCGACTCCTGGTACCCACATACGAAAAAAGGGCCAGTGATATCGCTCAGCAGCACGGGCGCCTACTGGCGCGTGAGGTCCTGAGTTCGACCCCCAGTACTCACCAAAAAAAAAAAAAAAAAAAAAAGATACATTATATGCTGGGCATGGTTAGGTTTGCCTGTAATCCCAACACTCAGGAGGCTGAGGGAGAAGGACCGCTGCAAATTTGAGGCCAGTCTGGGCTACAAAGCAAGTCTCTCTCTTTCTCTCTCTCTCTCTCAAAAAAAAAAAAAAAAAAAAAAGATACATTACATTTGCTTCTGCTCTGCAATAGAAAACCAACTGGAAGAAGTTCAGAACAACAAATCTTGAATCTTATCATTTATATAGGCAAAACTTCCTCATTGTTTGGGGCTGAGAACTGAGGTTAGATTCCACTGGCCATGTGTGACTGATGTAGAGAATGCCTATGAAAATCTGGAAGGAGTGTAAATGCATAACTGGCCATATTCTATACTAAAGGAGGTCTTGTTGTAATTCTTGTTATTGCATGAGTTTATACTCTGGGCTATAAGGTGACAAGAAGACAAGAAGGCTTCTGCTAGAATCACATTCCTATCAGTCCTAATCATTCTGCTTAGAACATTGGGAGATTTCTATTAAGGACAAAGGAAAAATCAGTGTAAGTGTCTAGCTTTGGCTCCTTTCAACCTTTGCTAGTATCAATCAATAAAAAAACTGAATTAAGAAATTGCTAAATGTTCCTGAGACTATAAGAAACTGCTAGTCAACTGGGACACACACACCTGTAGTCCCAGCTCTCTGGGAGGTTGAGGAAGGAGTATCAGAAGTTTGAGCCCAACCTGGACAACTTAGCAAGACCTTGCCTTGAAAATAAAAAATAAAGGCCTGAGGATGAGCTCACTGCAAAGGTCCCGGGTTCAATCCCCAGTACCCCACTCCCCGCCACAAAATCTGTTGGTTGCACCATACAGTATTTTTTGTGTGATACTTCATAGACATTATTAACTAAGGACATATGCTTAAAGGTACACAGGACACTATCTAGCCTGTGGTCAGTACTAATAATAGGTGTTTAATACTTGGCTAATTGGAAATAGAGAAAACCTTGGAAATATGTTTTGAGCTTGAATCACTTCTGAGATAGGGTAGAAGGGTCAATCCTACCCAAAATGACTATGCCCTTAGGTTTGTAGGTCAAGGGGAAAAGAGGCAAGAGGAAGACAGTGAAGACAGCAAAGACAAGCCCTTCTAGACCATTGTCCTAAGATGGACGAATGTACTTCTTTCTCCCTAAATGGTATACAACAGTTTTAACAGTATCTTTTTTTTTTTTTTTTTTTTTTAATGTGGGTACTGGGAGTCGACCTCAGGACCTCACTCTTGCCAGCAAGCGCTTGTGCCACTGAGTGATGTCACCGGCCTTTTTCCTTTATGTGGGTTCCAGGAGTCAAACTCAGGACCTCGCGCTTGCCAGGCAGGCGCTTATGCCGCTGAGCTATCTCACCCGGCCCCTTAACACAGTATCTTAAATCACATTAGTACTGTAAGAAACCCCATCATGACACTGTTTGGTTAGGACCTATATATTCTCAGTTCTAAACAACTAACATACATTTCTAGAATAAAAACACCTTCTAAAATTGGGGACTATTAGAATAAATAGAGTTTTCAAAAGATGATACAAACTAAAGCAGAAGTAACAAACTTACAATTTTATGGGTGGGGGTAGTAAACAGCTTATTGGATCACTTTATATTGAGTTCCTATTTGAAAATTTAAAGATATTTTTAAAGTAATGGAAGAATTTATAATCCCAGAGTGACACAGTTCACTTCAAAAATAAAGTCTAGGGCTGGGGATATAGCTCAGTGGCACAGTGCCTGCCTGGCAAGCACAAGGTTCTGAGTTCGATTCCCGGTACCAAAACAAAAAAAAGTCTAAAAAATTAGGATATTTATAATTCATCTCACAAATGGCTTTCTCTCCTCTACCACACGTCCCTATGTGCCTCCCCTACAAATCAAAACACTAAAAATCCGAGAGAAAAATAAGTTAAAAAAAACCTCACAGAAAAGCATACAAGTGGTTCTGAAGATGGAAATTCTCATTTCCACAGGAATTGAGCTACCGTCTCCATCTAAAGGATTGTCAAATATTGAAAACCTTATAACACTCTAGTGTGTGTGGGGGGAAGGGCCCTCATATTCAGCTGGTCTGAACATTAACTGCTAGGAGAGGGCAATTTCAGATATCTATCAAAATTACCTTGCATCTCTATAATCTGACTTTAAGAATTGATCCCATAGAAATACTGGCACAGGTGGAAAATGCTCCCTGCAGTGTATTATAATGGGCAGAAAAGAGCTTAATTTAATTGCTTAAGACCTCCCAGATGTTAAGTCAGATCTCAAACCTAAGTTTTATTTTCATTTTATATTCCTTTCACTAAAAGCACTGTTTTCCCCTAAAAGCACATCATTTCCCGTTCTTATGATATATCACAATTAACGAGAAGGTCATATTACCTAATGATTTTACGTGAAGTAAGGTCTTTTCCCTCTTGGAAAACTGGACTATCCAAAAAGCTTTTTATTTTACAAGAACTCAATTTCAGCATTATATCTTCAAAATCTGACAAATATGAGGTAAATCCCAATGAAAGAATGTTTTTTATGCACACATTTGGGGGAGAACTAGGGATTGAATCCAAGGCTTCTGCACTGGCTTCTGCACAGCCCCCTTTAAAAAATATTTATTTTGAGACAGCATCTTGGTTAAATCATTAAGTTGTCCAGGCTGAGTATGACCTTGTCATCCTTCTGCCTCAACCTCCCAGAGTGCCTGCACACAATTTAATGCAGTACTTTAAATAACAAACAATTTAAGACTGCAGTATATCCCTAAATACCAAATATAGTAATAACTTTCTAGGGTTCAATTGTCTTATAGCTTTTTTAAGGTCAAAATTCTTTCTTAATCTTAATTTAGGGATCACTATGGCAGTATTTCAGACAGCTTCATTTATATGATTTTAGTTTTATTATCTATTTATAGGGACACTTAATGACTTCAACTAAGCAGCATCTAACTATCCTTCAAACAAAAGCTACCAATGTTTACCAACTCTTAAAGGGTTGGGAATAAAGGCAAGAGGAAAGATGACCACATTATAGTGTAGATAGTAAAATAGTAAATAAAAAATGGCAAATTTCTAGTTCAGTTCATTTAAGTAAACAGTAAGTATTTATTTCAGGTACTCTTAACTGATATGAAGAATGCAAAAATGACTAAGATTCAGTTGTGCCCTTAGTGCTTCGTAGCAATTCCAGAAGGATTTAGTGTTTGTACATGTTCATGTAAAGATACTGATCTACCATTTTCTCTTATGTTGTTGGTTGTTGATGGTGTTTCAATTATCTACCCTCTTGGTGATATTTTGGTCTCCTTGTTCTACCACTTATCAGAACACAAGTGCTGAGGTCTCCAACTACGTTAGTTTGAGACCTTGGACAAATTGTTTATCCTTCCAAAGACTTGCTGCCTTGTCTGTATATGATGGAAATAAGACTAGATCAAATGAGCTGATAGATATAATCTGCATAGTTCCTGACACACTTAAATGCTATTTTTAAAAAGTGATCTGATTTTCTATAGGAAGTTAAAAATATTTAAGAATCTATCTCCTAAAGATAAAACTAGACTGTTACAAAACATGTTAAGATATAAACTCTGCAAAGCTGGGAGATGTGAAATAAATCAAGCTGCTAATTTGAAATGTGGTTTATTTCTACATGATTTTTGGGACTCCTTTTGGACAAAATTCAGAATATAAGAGCTCTGAGAGACCATATAGTTCAATTTCATTTTACACATGAAGAAAACTGAAGCTTAAAATTCTCCTAAGTTAGGGTTATTCTTAAAAATCACCATTTTCCACTAGGCATGGTGGCGTACACCTGTAATCCCAGCACTCAGGAGGCTGAAGCAGAAGGAACACCATGAGTTCAAGACGAGGCCTGGGCTACATAGTGAGTTCAAGACCAGCCTGGACTACATTGTGAGACCCTGTCTCAAAAAAAAAAAAAAAAAAAAATCAAACCACTATTTTCCCAACATATTATTTTCCTAGTTGGTTTTTAGTACTGGAGAAGTCTCTGCATGTACAGTGTTTCTAAAACTACAGATTAAACCTTTTCCACTTAATTATATCACACAAGAGGATCAAATATATTTAATACGAAAGTTTTTATACCTGGCCTTTCACTAAACCTGAGTCAATCAGAAAGAGGTGTAAATTGGAAATGAAGGACAAAATTTCCTAACTAGGAAGCTAAAATTATGTTCAGGTTCTTTAGAGGATATTAATAGAAATCTTAGAATTACCAGGCTGGGGATATAGCTCAGTGGTAGAAGTCTTGCCTTTTTAATGTGTAAGGCTGTGTGTTTGATCTCCAGCATCAAGGGGGAAAAAAAATCTTACAATTTTTTTCCTGTTAGGGTATCACACAGATTTCATATACAGGAATCTGTATGTCAGAAAATATAGTTCCAAAGCTCAAAAAAAAAAAAAGGAACATGGTAAATTTTTAAAATTTTTAATTGTTTCGTTTATACTGTAGGAAAAACTTACTAAAAATGACAATTTTGTGTTTTAATTAGAATTGGTTTAGAATATAAAAGAAATTTACTGGTTAAGCTGGACACAGTGGCACATGCCTATAATCCCAGCTGCTTGGGAAGTTGATGCAGGAATGTTGAGCCCAGGAGTTCAAAGCCAGCTGTGCAACACAGTGAGATGCCATCTCACAAAAAACAGAAACAAAACAACCAATCAACCCACTGCCTCAAAACAAAACACCCCCCACTCCCTTACCTCACCTCATATATAATTTGTCATCTCTATACTTTCAGTTTTACAATGAATTTATACTAATGACATCTTAAACTTGATCCTCACAAGTTGAAAGAAGGGGAAGGGTGCAAGGGGGCATAAGGGAGGACCAGAAAGAATAAGTAAAGTGAAACAGGTTTTCTCCACAACAGGAAACTAAGGCACAGAGGAAGCAAGTGATCTGTCCAAAGTCACAGGCAACAAGTGGTAAAACTCACACAATGTTAGAGGGTAAGGCAAAGGGAAGGAATAGTGGCACAGAGCAGGGGTACACTGCTTGCAACCAAATTCTTTATGCTTACTTAAGTGTATCCCACAGTTTTCCTTGATTTATTTTTCAGTATTATTTTCTTCATTATGTAAGTCTTATTTTTCTGTGACACAACTTTACTTGTGGTCAGTAAGGCTTCCCTACGTGCAATGAATAGTAGGCCTTGCTGACTGAACAAAAGCAACAAACCATATATACTTTGTCCTTAAATCCCAAACACTGGTATTAAGGAGGTTCTGTATTTATGTAGTGTAACTTGAAATTCTCAAAATCAGTCATACAACAAAACTGTGAAGTATTCAAACATCATTAAGCTATGCATATTCAATTGTGCACAGCTGGTTCATTTTTTTTTTTTTTGGCGATATTAGTCTATGTAGTTTGAACTTACTGTGTAGACTAGGCTGGCCTTGAACTTGCAGCAATTCTCAACCCTCCTGCCTCAGCCTCCCAGTGCTGGAATTAGCATTCCAATTTAGCTTAGTTGGGTTTAGTAATTTAACAGCAGAAAAATTTTAAAGCTTAAATATCAGATTTAAACCTTGCAAATCTCTATATAGCAACTAATGGTATCATGGGGAAAAGTTAAGGGTAAATCCAGAAATTAAGATATGTAAGCTATCTGGGAAGCATTAAGAATGCAGTTTAATAATAAAAAAAAAAATTAGAATTACTGGCAAACCAATGGGGGTTTTAAATGTAGATTAACCATGGTCTATTTGGAACTTCCTAAAGAAGTGTTTTTTTTTTTGTTTTTTTTGTTTTTTTTTTGTTTTGTTTTTTAACTGCAAATGTACTTATTTACTGTCTTATGAACATTATTTTCTTTCATTTAGTTTAAATTACAAACTTCAAATGGTAGGAATTACTTAAATTTAAGGAATTGCTTAAAATTTGGTAACAATACCCTAGCCTAAGGTATAAAATTGTACTGTGGAAGTCTTCTAATATGTTGGCTTTCTCTGGTTTTCTCCTTGTGGATACATGACTGGAGAGTACTTTCTAGCCCATCTGAAGTTAGGTGTGGCCAGATGACTTACTTTGATTAATGTAATATGACCGGATGTGATAAGTACTGTATTACTTCCGGGTTTAACATTTAAAGACAAGCGTGTGCTATGCAACAGTCCCATGGCATCCTCTGGCACAAAGGGAGACCTGTAATACTTGAAATGGTGGCTGCTCTGTTGGTATGTATCATTGAATGATTAAAGTAAGTAGAGCCCTGTGAACAAGAAATAAATCTTGGTTGTTTTAACACTGAGATATTGGGGTTCTTTGTTACCACAACAAAAATGCTAGCCGTCTAATTACCAATTGGTTTTAGCTCTACTACATTTGAAGAATATAATGTGTGAAGCTATCTGTGAAAGCTGCAAAAAGATGAACAGTATTAAATATAACAGCTCCAAATTAATTTCAGATTTATTTTAACAAAAGCAATATGTTTATCACTTCCAGTCTGTATATCATTCAAAGTCTGTAGGGGTATTGTAGATATGATTATGCACATCTGCAAAAGAGAACTCTCTGAAGCCTAGGGAACTTAAGTAACTTGTTCAAGACCACAAAGTAAATCACCAGTAGTCAGAAATCACTATTATCTACTTCTGATTGCCAGTTCTTTCCAGTATGCCAAAGCTGAATAGAGACTATTACAGCCACTTCTCTATAGTTTACAATGTATCCCAGCCACTGGAAGGTGGGAGTCTGAGGTGGCAGAATCATTTGGAGCCCAGAACTGAGCAACACAGTGAGCGATCCCACTTTCAAAGCCTAAAAAACAAAAAACGAAACCCAAAACCAAAAACCAAAAACCACCCCCCCAAAAAAACCCAGCAAAACAAAACAACATGCATTTTAAAACATTTTTTTGGCATCCAGTTAAAGGCAAAAGAATTAAATCACCAAATCACTAATTATTATCAACTTAGAATTAATGCTAGTTTTCTTCAAATTTTAAGATGGCTCAGCGGCATAAGTGCCTGCCTTGCAAGCGCGAGGGCCCGAGTTCGACTCCCGGATCCCACATACGAAAAAGGGGCCGGTGATATCGCTCAGCGGCATGGGCGCCTGCTGGCGCGCGAGGTCCTGAGGTCGACCCCCCGGTACCCACAAAAAAAAAAAAAAAAAAAAAAAGATGGAGAATCACCACCCATAAACACTCTTGAGAAATTTTTCTGGGTACAAATTCTTAACAGAGTAAGAATAATGTGGTTCCCTGGATCATTTTTAGGTTGTTGGTAACCAAGAGGTAGAACATATATCCTTAAATTACCACTTTATTTCCCATTTCCTCCCTAGTAAATCAGAAAGGTTCGCTAGCTGAGTAAGGCAGGGAAAAAAGGCAGTAGATTCCCCACCCATTTGTAAAACAATTACAGTAACTGAACCTTTCCCAGTGGTCCCAGAGATAATAAAAACTATTATAAACTAAATTTAAAAATGTGAAGCCTACAAAGTCCTAGTAGCTGTTTTTTAAAGCTAATATATACACAAATTAATTTTCTGAATTATGACAGCGAATTTTTAGACAAATTGGAACTATATTACAATAACTATGTTTTCTATACAGTAAAGACACCAAAATTCTATTAAGTAAACTAATTTGGATAGTGACAATCTACATTACGCAATACTACAAATACAGTATCACAACTCAGAGGATTAGGGAAGAACTTAACCCAAAATATTAACCTTCCAGAACAGAATGCTTCAATACTGAGACAGCAATGTAGAGACAGCAACGTAGAACAGAATTTTGTTTTTGACTTGAAACTGGTCCAAATCTAAGTTCCAAATTATCTTCCAAAGCCTGAGTTTCTACATCTGCAAAATGGCTGTAACTGATCAGCAGGGTTAAGGGCCTGGTAAAGCCACAGTAGTTGACAAAGGGAAGGCCAAGTCCCTCACTCCCACAAAGAAAAACACATAATGATTTAGCATTACTCTAAAACTGTTTCTTCCCATAAAATGTGTATTTCTTAACTAGGAAATTTATCTACAGCTACATCAAATTTTCTTTTTCTCCTGATCAGACATATATTTGCTTTATTTCAGTTGTGTTTAAGGACATGACGGGTGGTTTCAATCTAAGCAACTAAGAAAAACTGCCACAAGGATACACTGAAGCCAACTTGAAAGAATGTGAAGTATTAATTGTTTAAAATGGATAATACACACTGCTACTGCAAATCAGTGCAGACAACACAGTTCAATAAATAAGAAAAAATTTCCTAGATGGTCTAACTCAGTGACAGCCAAAGTACGGCATAAGAAAATCCACTGGAGTGTAGGGGGAAAGAAACTCAAAACTTTTATTTTCATTTTTACCTCATTCTTTAAAACTTTTATGTGTTTTTAAATATATTAGTATATATATTCATTCATAAATATCCAGTTTGGTAGTACCAGTTTAAATTCTTTGATAGTGTACAATAAAAAAAAGCTAAGTCTGACTTTTCTAGACTATGAGATTAGAGAACACACGCCATCAATTAAAGTCACTGATGAAAATAGTTGAAGGTGTACACTTATCTTGAACAGTAATAAAAAAACTGTAGGTTGCAAAGTCCCTAAACAACTGAATTCATAACACTCATTATTTAATTATTGCGATGTTAAGAATGGGTCTAGAGTTCACTTTAATTCACTTTTCAGTTTTACAGATATCAAAGATACCTGAAATGGAACAGAATGTACTGATTTAAACTAAAGCTGTTAACTATTTGTCTTGCACAGGGCACTACATCTAAAACAGGTGTTTCATTAGGTCTTAAAATTCATTGGCAGATTTATTTTTGAGTCTTTATTCTATAACTTCTTTTATCGATAATCCTCTTTAGTGCCTGACTTTTACAGTACTGTTCATAACAGATGCAATGCTTTTTTTTTTTTTTTTTAAAAGGGCCAATTTAACATTTTCAAAGATCATATGCTACTGGGGAGTAAAATATGAGGTTAAATATGTCAACTTTCATTACTAGCAGTGGTTGGTTGTTTTATTTTGAAAGACACTGGAACCAGAGGCCATCTACATTACTTGCTATCCTATGTGACTCAGAATTCCACTTGTCCTATTCTTGCTGCAGAGCTGAAGTCATAAATGTCTCCATCTGTGACATAATTATTTCCAAAACCAATTAAGAGATGTCAAACAGAAAATTATGACTTCAGGTAATGATTAAAATGGCAGGGATGGATAATTCTTAGGGATGAAAATTTAGCTCCTCCAAAGCAAATAACAAAATGAAAGGATTTGCCCTGTTTAACTCACTTAGGACAGGTACTCTCCTATGGCCGAAATTATTGCACTATAAAAGTATGTGAACATTAGAAGTCACTTAGTTCTCCACAGGAGTGAATAAATACTTCACAAGTTTTATTGCCATGCTGCTAGGGTGTGGGGGTGGCAAAGGGGTCAATCAATGATCCACTAGTTGAATGGTTCAAAACAAGGAAAAGGCAAGACATTCTGCTCTTAAGATAGAGGAATATGAAATACTTTTAACAGTACTGTCAACTCTGGGAAAATATTAAGTGCAAAAGAAATAGTCAGCAACTTGTCTCCATGTTCTCAGACATAAATAGTTCACCAATAAGCACAACTCTAAAAAGAAAACTAAGACTTTATCTCATTTATTACACTGCAATAGTTGGTACAAATAAGAACTTGGAATTCAGTTTACTTTTAGATTTTAAAAAGATTACAGTACAGTATACACAATTAAGGACCATTATACAGTGCTTTAATGAGAATGATACAACGAAGAACAAAAGTTTGTATTAAACTAAATCTACAAAATATATTATCTTGTCCTGTAGGGAAACTAAGAATGTAAATATTCTTTTCCTTTGTTATCCCTAGACTGTCACCATAAGCACACAGAAGTAATCTGTGCCCAGGAAGTGGCGTCCTAGTATGGCAATCAGGGTTTGATTTCTGGCCCCAACAATTGCCTTCCCAGCCCCTTTCCACCACTGTCCTTCACCAGATCCTAAGTATGAACAAAATTCACCATGACTTGCCCATCATACCTAGAGGTTACTCCTCCACACCTTTCTTCACACTGTTACTGTTTTTCTTCAGTTTCAGTCTCCATTGTTAAATCTCTACCCATTCTCCAAGGCTCTCCAGGGTTGATGTTCTCTTGTGGGTCACTTCTTACCATACTACAGTTAGTACCACTAATTTCACATTAGTGTCATTCTGTTTATCAGACTGTTAGTTTCTAAAAAATGGCAGAAAATTTTTCTGAATCAATCTCATATTCTCAAATCAATCACCATAAACTCAGTACCTGGCAAAATACAAGTCTGACACATAAAAATTTCTCCATGTTCAATGTTTTTAAAAGAATGATCAACTCATTCTAGATCTATAAACTAGAATGTTGTAACTTTTATCTTATGTAAGTGAAAAAGTTCTCTCCTGGATGCTTATCCTAAATATACAAAACAGCCAAATAAAGCATGTGAAATTGATTAATCAGACAGTTTGAAATGTTATGGCCTCCATCTAGACTGCAAGGGTTTTTTCTATTGAAATCCTAGAGATAAGAAATAAGCCACCTCTGACATGTGAAATCACCACTTCGACAATCCTCTTATTTATGTGTACTTCAGACAACTTGGGAAAGATGAGATCACTTAGGCAGCAGCGCCATCATCCCTCTTTGACCCCAACAATGCTCTCAACCTAATAGTAAAGAAGCATGCATCAACCAGGCTAAGCCATATTGAACACAGAGGCAGCGAGTAATATTTACCCTTTTTGTAAAGGTACGAGCTACATTAAAAAAAAAAAAAAAAAGAACCTTCCCTAAAAATGTAGGATACAGAGGTACTGTGGGCATCCCCTTCCCCCACCTTCACAAATCTACCCCTGGAATCTGAGACATAGGTCCTTTGTCTGAACAATGTGGGAGGAGTCTGTCTGCAGTACTGGTGTGCTGGCAAGTGAAAAGAATTTACCGAAAACTGCATAAAAGCATAAAGTTCTTTACCTTACTGTCCGATTTTTCTTCATCGTACACACTAAAGTATGCTAAGAGATTAGAGATAGCCAAAGTGCTTTTTTTCAAGAATAAAGTAGCCACGGATAGGAACAGAATAACAGGCTACTCTTTAAAAGCTAAGTTTCTGAATAGCGGAGGGGGGTAGTGGTACCAACACTTGAACACCCCTTTTCCTCTCGAATAAGCAAGCTCTTTCTACATGCCTCCATTTCTGTCCATTTCTCATCTGAATAAGCTGTTCCAAAGCAAGCCGAGCGCTTTTACAAGGCACTCGGCTGCGCAAACTTGCAGCTTCTCTTTCTGTACCCAGCACCGAGCCCGCAACTCCCCTGACCCGACCTTTTACCACCTCGCCGAGGTTTCTGGTGCCACGCCAGGCTGGGGTTGCAAGAATGCAGCCTGAGTAAAGTGAACACCGCCGGGCTGGGTGGCCCGAGAAACTTAACACCTTTTATCACACAGAACGAGCAGAACGGCGTGGGCTTTCGCAAGGTGACTCATCTTCTCTTCTCGTCCACCCTCGGCTCCTCCCAGACCCCTTTCGGTGGACTTGGGGGACTCGCTGGGTCGCTAGAGGTGCCTCAAGCTCGTTTGTCGTCCTCCCACCCACGCCCAGGGCCGTGCCCGGCTGACTTCCCCGCTGCCCGCACTCACCCTGGCGGCCGACAATCTCGGCGACGTGCTCGGAGCTGGGTACCGGGACGCACTCGGTGGTGTTGACGCTCTTCCTCCGCAGCAGGGCCGCCTGCTCCCCGTTCAGGGCCGCTGCCGCCGCCCCGCCGCCGCCGCCGCCGGGGCCGTAGGCGTGGGACAGCATCGCCGCCATCATGCCCTGGGCATCGTCCCCGCCGTAGAGCACGCCCGCCGCCGCCGCCGCCGCCGCGGCCTCCCGGGCATCGAAGCCGGCGGCCGGCAGCAGCACCGACCCCAGGGGCCCGCCCGGGATCGGCTGGGTCTGGGAGGCGCCGGCCGCGGGCGGCGACAGCAGCAGCAGCGACGGCCGATCCTCCTCCTCGGCCTCCTCCAGCTCCTCCTCCTCCAGCAGGTCTCCGTCCAGCTCCGCATCCTCCCCCTCCTCGTCGTCGTCCTCCAGCTCCAGTTCGGCCGCCTCGGGGGCTGCGGGCCGCTCCTCCGGGGACAGCCCCGCCGCCCGCCGGGCCTGGCCCTGCGCCGCCGCCGCCGCGGTCCGGAGCGCCGGGGCGCCGGGCTCCGCGGGGCTGGGGTCGTCGAGGCCCAGCGCGGCCAGGCGCTCCCTCAGCAGCAGCCCGTCCCCCTCGAGCTCAGGGCCGCCCGCGGGCGGCGGCAGCGGCGGCGGCGGCGGCGGCGGGGGCAGGGGCGCCGGGGCCGCCGCCAGGGCCAGGCCCGCGGAGCTGCCGCTCGGCATCGCGGCGGCGCGCTGTCAATGGCGGCGGCGGCGGCCGGGTCAGGCGCGGCGGCCGGCGGGCCCCATGGCGGACAGGGCCCGGGCCCCGCTCAGCGCGCAAACACCCTTCCTGTGGGGAGGCGGCGGGGCCCGCGACCCGCGCTGAGGAGCGCCAGGGCCGCGGGAGAGCGGAGAGGGCGGGGTGGAGGGGCAGGGGAAGGAGGCAGAGGTAGGTGACTAGGTGGGTGGGTGGGGACGGCGGCGGGGCGGGCTGGTGGAGGTGGCAGCGGCTCCCCTCAGGGTTTCTTTTGTTTCATGGCCTTAACCAGCCCCCGGCGCGCGCGGCGGCGGCGGCGACGCCCCACGCTGCTCTCCGAATGCAGCCGACGCGCTCTGATTGGCTGCCTTTAATCTCCGGGAGCCCGCCCTCTCCTCGGGTAGCCTTCTCGCTGCTTCACCTAGCCCCACCCCCACCCTCTTCTCGGGCCCCGCCCCGCCCCTCCCCAGAGCGTTCTGATTGGGTGACCGGAACTAGCCGGTCTCGAAGCCGGCTCCTTCCGTAGTCTCCCCTTCTTTCCCTTCCCTGGGGGCTCTCGAGGAGAGGGACTGTGATTCTTTGCTTTGCACGTCACTCTTTGTGACGTATGCCGGTGGGGGTGGAGAAAAGGAGGCGGGACGAAGGCGCTGCTGCAGAGGCTGGATACGAGGGGCCAGCGGGGTTTTCGCTAGGTGCACAGTTGGGTTTCCTCGCTCTCATCACCCTGCTTGTCTCTGGCCCACCTGGGTCGGGCCTTTTAGGGAGGTGCGGTGCTGCTAGTGTTGGAGGGTGCCGCAGGCGCCGGCCCGGAGCCGTGGTTTCCCCAGTTTGAGAAGAGACTGCCCCGTTCGGGATGAGGGCCTAAGGAGAGACTTGGAAGGAGGGGCCGGCGAGTGTCCGCCTATCCCCGCGCGGGGGTGGTTTCCCGAGCCGCGTGGCTCCCGGGCCTTCCCTGGCCCTGCCTGGGATCGCTCCTCCCCTTGGGGCTGGGCCCTCGCACGCCCAGCTGGCGGGGCTTCCCTAGCGGGGCTGGTCGATTACAGCAAGGGAGTGGAAGCGCCGAACTGCAGTTGTCCGGGGCTTTTAAGGGAATGTCAGTGTTTCCTTTCCCAAGATGCCCTTCCCACTGTGTTCCCCAGGCGATTTCACACGTGGCTATCTTTTCTAAGGATTATTTTTAAATGACTTGGTTAAAACAAGGCGTATTACTTTCCTGTATCTTAGGCTGCAACTACCCTACCCCTCCCTATAGTACGATATAGTCTTCCCAGGTTAGTGTTGACCTCTACCCGGGCCCTACGGACACATCGTGTGAGCAACAATGTAACAGTGAAGTTTGTTGGGGAACCCCCTTAACGTAGAAACAGTTTATATACATGCACACACATATACATGCAGTTAAATATATCCAAAATACTAACCTGTAAGCGCTATTAAATGATGTATTATACACTTTTTTCACACAAAGGCTTTGAAACCGGTGTGTGTTTTACACTTAGAACAATTCAGTTTGCTGCACTTTAGCCACATTTCGAGTACGGGGTAACTAGCAGAAATTCTCAGACCTCTTGAATTTTAAATTATAGCCTGCGGCCCTTTGTATATTGGATTTATTCACTATATCTTTTTGCCTGAAACTTGTTTCTTATGAGTCAGCTTTAACTGAGTACTTACTTTTTGAAAAGTTGTCTAGATGTTACAAAGAGGTACAAAACACGGCTGAACTATGACTTCTGTTTCTGTATGCTGATTATGCCCACGGGGCCACTTGCGCAATCTTTCTTTACTCACGCCTATACTCAAAGGCCTGGAGCATTTTAGCTAACCCTAATCGTTCCTCTCACTCCAAGGTTTCCCTACCCTTCATACAATCCTGTATGTTGCTTCCCTAACAATTTATCTGTAGTGGTAAGCTCTGGAGAGAAATTTAAAAATAAATTCAGATTAGGGAGTAGTTAAATTCAGATTGGGGAGAAGCACACTGTGAATATTTGGATTTAATACACCTGGGGTGGGGAGCCTGGACATGTTTTTCAAAAGGCATACAGTTTGCTTTGAAGCTTGGTTAGGTTTGAGAACACTGTTCTAGGTTTTGAGTTTACAGAGAAGTCTTGCTATTAACCCTGTAGCGAAGTGTACTCTTCCTTTCCAGAGAAGCATGCTTTTCATTGATCTACTACATGTACACCCTTTCTGAGATATGTGCCAAGGAAATACTTCACTGTATGTTGGTAAAGAAACAGAATCTTTTTAAATGTACCAGTGAATGATTTGTATAACTAGCCATTTACTAATAGAATATACAGACATGCCGTACTGCCTGATAATTCAGTTTAAATGATAATAATTACTGAAAGTAGTGTTTCTAAAGCAAATCTAATCAAGGGAGAAAGTCATATAAATATAACGTGCAGTCAAATATAACATGCAGTAGCCCTTCCTAGGTCTTCTTAGCCATTGGAAGGAAGTGTGTAGAAAATTAAAATTGAAACTCTTGGAGGTCTCTTCTCCATAAGTTGTCACTTGATGCTGACTTCTTAGTCTTAAATTCTTTTCCCAAAGGCCCAAAGCAACAGCTATAGCAGAAGTGACAGTCCATTGAGAGGGGAAGATGTAGATTCATGTGGATAACCATACAGAGATAAGATTCATTAACTAAGATTTTTAAAATATGCTAAATGGTTTAATTCAGGAGTTCATATTATAAAAATTGCTTTCTATTTCATTTTCACATAGTAAATGAGGTTCCATTTGTTTCCATACACAAATATGTACATTCATGTATTAATTTATATGTGATCAATATTGTGATTTATGAACAAGGCAAGAGATATTGAAGCTCACCAACCTTCCCACTCGGGTCTAAATTTATTGTATTAAATCTTGCTTAAGAAGCAACTTTGAGCTTTACTTTTGCTATAAATATATACCTGGAGGTCTTTCATTTAAATCATCAAACCCAATCCCTTCCACCCTCCCCAGCCATGTAACACATTAATTTTGCACCCAAATAGGATTCCTTTTTTATTCCTATGCTTCTATTTATGGTATAGTTTGATAGACTGGGGCAGAAGAGTTGTTTTAAGGATCTTAGAAACTATAGAATTGGCTACTATTTATTAAATACCAGGCCAATTACTAAATTAGCCTTTTGAATCTATCCAGTTGTAGTATTAAGGTTGGAACAACTGTAGACAACAAGCTTAACAAAATGTTTGTCCTTGTAGAAAAATGTAAGTTTGAAGTGATGCCATAAAGACTGCCACAAGACACAGAAAGGATCTGCTGAGACCCTCCCTTAGAAGCCCAAACTAATACACACTTCATTTTTAGAGCAGGGTTAGGTTTTGTTTGTTTGCTTTTGTTGTTGTTGTTATTATTATTACATTTGTTTTTGCACTAGGAATTGACCCAGGACCTTTATATTGAGCTACATCCCCAGCTCTTTTTAAATTTATTTCCAGACAGGATCTTGCTTAATTATGCAGGCTGGGTTTGAACTTCTAGTCCTCCTGGTTCAGTCTCCCAGATCCTGGGATTATAGGCCTGTACCACTGTATGTAGCTAGGGTAAGTTTCCTTAGGTAAGAAGTCTTCTGAAAGCAGTACCCAGCTCCAAGACCAGTCTTATAGCGGGACATTCTGCTTAAAACGTTTACTCATTGCCTAAGAATGGAGTCTCCTATCTAGAATTCCCCTGGCCTTCTACACTCTAGTAGATGCTAAAAATTGTTAGTCAAGGTCGACCCCCCGGTACCCACAAAAAAAAAAAAAAAATTGTTAGTCAAACATGAGCGAATCTCTCTTATGTTAACAGAAACTCCTCCTGATACCGTGTCCCTCTCTTGTCACTACCCTCTCTTTTGACTTGAAATAGTTTTTCCAATAGTGTCTGCACTCAGTGTTCCTTTGCTACACAGTGCAATGCAGCCATGGTTTTTGCTCCTTTACTAAAATTCTCACCTAGTTCCTAAATGCAGTGAGCACTTTTCATCCTGGTCAAGCTTCTCCTTTCCATGTAGGTCTTGATACTATTGGATGCTCCAGAAAGCACTCCCTTCTTTGCCTTTTTTTTTTTTTTTAATTTTTTGTGGGTACCAGGGGTCGACCTCAGGACCTCGCGCGCCAGCAGGCGCCCGTGCCGCTGAGCGATATCACTGGCCCTTTTTTCATATGTGGGTTCCAGGAGTTGAACTCGGACCCTCGCACTTGCAAGGCAGGCGCTTAAGCCGCTGAGCCATCTCACCGGCCCTCTTTGCCTTTCTTGAGGCTATGTTCTTCAGCTTTCTTGTCTACTTCTGTAATGATACCTCCAACTACTTTGCAGGCTGTGTGTTCCTATCATTCACAGTTGGGTATCCACCAAGGATCTATTTAGGATTGGTGTTTGCTTACTCCATACTTTCCATCTAAAAAACCTTATCCATTTCCAAGGTTTCTTATTGACAATTCCCAAATCTATATTGCCATTTCTGATCTCTCCCTTGAGTTCTAGACCCATAAATCCTACTGTCCTATGGATATCTTCATTTGCAAGTCAAATTCAACCTCAACTTAAGCTTATCATCCCAAACTGAAATTTGCTTTTTAACTTAGTACTAGGTAGTACTAGTACTAGGTAGCAATATTATCTATTCAGTTCTTTTGACCAGAAGCCTGGTAGACATTCTTAACTTCTTTTCTAACCCCCATAACCATATAAATAATAAGTCCTGTGAGTCATATCTCCCAATGATCAAATCTGTCTCTCTTCCCCTCTCTCCTCTCCTCTCCCCTCCCCTCCCCTCCTTTCCCTTCCCCTCTTCTCTTCTTTTCTTCCTTGGCAGTACTGGGGAGTGAAACCAGGACCTTGCTCATGCTAGGCAAGCACTCTAGCTGCATCCTCCAACACTTTGTTTTATTTTGAGACAGGATCTGACAAAGGCATTCAATTTGGCCTCAGACTTGTGATCCTCCTGCCTCAGCCTCCCAAGTTGCTGGGATTACAGGCATGTACCACCACACTGAGCTTATCTTTCTACATTTTTATAACTCTGATATGTAATAAGGTATATTTCTTCTTTTTCTCTGATTCCTGGCAGAGTTCTTAAAACTCTTGTAATTTCCTGAGTGACTGAGGTGAAAGGAACATCTTTCACTATATATTGTCTTTCCCTTCTAATCCCTGATATACATCTCCTAAATCCATTGGGATTTCATGAGTGACAGAAGAACCTTTCCTGATAATGTGACTCTTGGCAGACCTCTAGGTAGCTTCAGGATGGAGGCTGGTTACCAGAAAAACCAAACCTTGATTTGAAGTTTGAAACTTTCAGCCCCACCCACCCCAGTCTCTGGGGAATTATTGTGCCTACATGATGAAACCTCCAAAAAAATAAAGAAAATGCCTATATGAGCTGAGAGTGTAGGTCCATGGGAGAACATTAGCCTAGCATACGCAAGGTCCTGGGCTTGATTCCCAGAAACATACACACACACAGCACTAAACTATGGTGTTCAGAAAGTTTCTGAGTTGGAATACAGGGTAGCACACCCCAACTGTACAAGGTCAGAAAGTCTTGTGCATGAGACCCTTCTGCACCTTGCTGGAGGTACATTTTCATCTGGCCATGTCTCTGTATCCTTTATAATAAACTGCTGATAGTAAGAAAAGCAATTCCTTCAGTCCTGAGAGCTGTTCTAGCAAAGTGTCCCACCTGAGGAGGGAGTAGTGGGAACCCCTGACTTTGTAGGCAAGTTGGACAGAAAGGTGGATATCTTGGGCACCCCTAACTTGTAACTGGCATTTGAGATACTTGTGGGATTGAACTCTTAACCTGTGTCAATGCTACTTCAGGGGAGTTAGGATCAGAATTGAATTGAATTGTAAGACTGCCAGTTGGTGCCTGGAAAGTTGGAGAATTATTTGTGTGGGAACAAAATGCTACACGTTTAGTGTCAAAAGTGCTGATAGTAAAAACAGTGCAGAACCATCATTTCCATAGTCTAGGCCACTGTCATTTAGATGATGACCTATTACAATAGTCATCCAAGCAATATTCTTATATCCAATCTTGGTCCTCTCCAATTTATTTTCCATGCCCCAGCTGGAATAATTTTAATTTGTGTTTACTTCTTTTACTTCCTGGCCTAAAATGCTTTTTGTCACACTTAAGATAATGTCTAAATTCCTCAACAAACTTATAAGATCTTCTGCATCTGGGCTCTGTTTGTGCCTTCAGCCATTCTTCTGTTTTCATTCTTGACCTCAGCCAGAGGCCTTCTGCTATTGGTATGTTTTATATACTCCTAATGCCTCCAGGCCTGTAGTGTACCGCTGGACTCTCTATGTTTATCTTGATTAAATTCTATTTGTTCTTCAGGGCTCAGCTTAAACATCACGTTTTCTAGGATGGCTTTCCTAATATTCTGTAAGGTAGCTATCCTTGCAGTAGGCTCTCATGAAGTGGTTTGCATCCCAGCAACACTCATCACCTCTGTTGTTTAATTGTTTGTCTTCCTCTGTTTTCCTCCTTCTGAAGCTGGGGCTTCCATTGTACCTGGTACATTGAAGGGGCTCATATGCATTTGCTGGTTGACTGGTTAATGGATAGTCTTCCAAATATTCCCAATAATTCAACTAATCTGAGCTTTTGGCTCTTTTTCAAATATACACTGTAATCGCCCATCTTTGTATCTCTGCTTATGTAGTTTATCAGTTCAGATTGCTCTCACCTTCTATGCCACCCTTTCCATCTCCTTAAGTGTTTAAGCCTCAGCTTAAGTTTGACTTCAACTTGAATTCCTAGTCAACAAAACTAAGGATAGTACTTTCCTACCCGTCCCCAGAAAAATGCACATGAAGGAAACATACACAACATATGTAATATTTATCTCTTCTGGATGCTTAAATCACCGCCTAAGTCTCTGTGATGCCTCCCTCCCTTCCCCCCCTGCTCCATCTCTTGATCCCCTTGCCATTGAGAAAGATTTATCTCCCTACTTCCTATTATCTGGCTTTTATTTTGCTCTTTATTTGTAATGTAGGTTTCTTTTATAAGAGAAACCATGCAATATTTAAGCTCATGTGTCTGATTTATTTCGCTTAACATTATGGTCTTAATATGTATCCATTTTTCTACAAATGGCTCAAGTTTATCTTTCTTTATGGCAGAGTTGTACTCTAGTGTGTGTAAATACCACATTTTCTTTGTCCATTCATCTGTTGATGATGATCTATTATGAATTCTGCTGCTATGAACATGGGTATACATGTATCATTTTGTCTTTAACTCTTATGGGAAGATACCTAGAAAGGAATAGCTGGGTCAGACCGTATTTCTAGGTCAAAAAATTTTAGTTTTTTGAGGAATCTCCATACTGATTTCCATGATGATTGTACTAGTTTATATTCCCACCAACATTGTAGAATGGTTTCTTTTTCCCTGTAGCCTCACCAGCATTTCTTATTGTTAGATTTCTGGATGGTGGCTATTCTTTCTGGGGTAAGATAGAATCTCAGAGTTGTTTTAATTTGTACTTCTTGACCCACTCCAAAAATGGGCATCAGAGATGAATACACATTTCTCAGATGAAGAAATACAAATGGCAAATAAATATACAAAAAAATGTGCAACATCACTAGTCATTCGAGAGATGCAAATTAAAACAACACTGAGATACCATCTCACCCCTGAAAGAATGGCTATTATTAAGAAATCAACTAATAACAAATGCTGGAGGGGCTGTGGGGAAAAAGGAACCCTTCTTCACTGTTGGTGGGAGTGTCGACTGGTACAGCCACTGTGGAAATCAGTGTGGAGATTCCTCAAAAAACTAGGATTGGAGGTCCCATTTGATCCAGCTATTCCCCTTCTGGGCATCTTCCCGGAAGAATTAAAAACATCGTACCACAGTGATATATGTGCACCCATGTTTATAGCAGCACAATTTGTAATAGCCAGATCTTGGAAACAACCCAAATGCCCATCAACTGAGGAATGGATAAGAAAGATGTGGTATTTTTATACAATGGAATACTATTCAGCCATAAAGAAGGATAAACTGGAGACTTTTATAGGTAAATGGATGCAACTCGAGAAAATATTCATAAGTGAAATAAACCAGACGCACATGTGTAAGCATCGTATTGTCTCTCTAGTATGAAAAACTGAAAGAGTAAATAAGATCCAAAATGTACAATAGACACGGTAAATCAAAAAGAAACTGGTCAAAAGGAAAGAGAGACTGGAATAGGGGAACAGGGAAAAGAAAGAAGGGAAAGGAAAAAAAATTGTACATATATATAAGATGGTTAAGATAGATACACTACCAATTTTACTTAGTTCATTGAAGAGTAAGGTTTGTGCCAATAATATTTGGACAATTGAATGCTAACATCTGGTATCATGAATAACTAACTTAAAGATAATAATACGTAATGCATTAACCATTGTTACCCTCCTATTATATTGTTTTGAAAATTTGTTCTTTTTTGATTTGTTTTGTTTTTTCTTCTCTTTAAAAATAAAAATTAAAAAAAAAATTGTACTTCTTGAATGGCCAGTGATGTTGAACATTTCTTCATTGAAACATATATTTTTGTGTATATTTTTATAGCAATTAATCTATCTTGACTAATACAAAATACCAGGTTAAAAATCCCTAGTTTGTGAGGAAACAGTAAAAATATATAGTAATTTCCAGGAGTTAAGGAAGAGGAAGAAATGAATAGGTAGAGGATAAAGGGTTTTTATGACCATAAAACCATTCTTTGTGATACTACACAAGTGGATACATATTATTATCCATTTTTCAAAACTCATAAAACGTATGACAGTAAAGGTGAAATCTAATGTAAACGATGGACTTTGCATGATAATGATCTGTCAATGTAATTTGCAGATTGTAAAAAGTGTACCCCTGGGGTGTGGGATATGGACAGTAGTTGGAGCGGGATGCCCTTATTTGAGGAGAGGGGACATATGGCCACTCTACTTTCCAGTCAGTTTTTCTGGGAACCAAAAACTACTTTTAAAAATAAAATGTGGGGCCGGTGAGATGGCTCAGTGGCGTAAGCACCTGCCTGATAAGCACGCGGGACCGAGTTCGACTCCAGGAACCCACATACGAAAAAAGGGCCAGTGATATCACTCAGCGGCACGGGGGCCTGCTGGTGCGCGAGGTCCTGAGGTCAACCCCGGTACCCACAAAAAAAAAAAAAAAATACTAAAAGAAAAGCACACTGGTTTGCACATTTGAAATATTTAGTCTGGATAATTTATATGCTTTGATCACAAACTGCCTGAGACTATCTCATTCTGGCAGCACAGAGGTACAAAGATGCTATTTGGACAAGGATCAATCACCAAGATAGCACAGTAATCCTAAATGTGTATGCACCAAACAACAGAGCTTTAAAATGTACATAGAAATAAGCAAATAAAAACTGAAGTGTGATAAACCTGAAAGGAGAAATATACAAAACCACAATTGTAGTTTAGGACTTTAACATCCCTTTTTCAGTAACTAGTAGAACTATTTTTAAACAGAGAATCAGAAAACAAAAACAAAAACAACACCAGCCAAAAGGATCTAATTGATATTTACAGATGATTCCACCCAATAATAGCAGATTATAGCTTCTTTTAAGTATCTATGTAACATTCATAGATTGTGTCCTGGGATATAAGACAAGCCTCAAAAGATATAGAAGAATTGAAATTATATAGAACATGCAGTCTGACCATAATAAAATCAAATTAGAAATTAATAATGGAAGGAGAACAAGAAAATCTTTAAATGCCTGGGAAAACACACTTGTAAAAAATTCAGGAGTCAATGAAATGTCTCAAGAGAAACAACAGAAAAACTTTGACTTGAATAAAAAGAAAATAGAACATATAAAAATTTGCTGGACACAGCTAAGGCAGAGCTAAAAGAGAAATTTGTGGCACTAAATGCTTACGTTGAAAATAACCTAAGCTCCACAGCAGGGCATGGTGGCACACACCTGTAATCTCAGCACTCAGAAGGCTGAGGCAGGAGGATTGCCCCAAGTTCAAGGCCAGCCTGGGTTACATAGTAAGTTTAAGACTAGCCTGAACTATAGCAAGACCCTGTCTCAAATGAACAAACAAAGAAATACTAACCTAAGCTCCTACTTCAAGAAACTAGAAAACAAACACCAGAATAAACTCATGCAAGTAGATAGAAGGTACTAATAAAAAACAGAAATAAATGAAATTGAAAATAGCAGAGAAAAATCAATTCAAGAACCTAATCCTTAGGAAAAAGCATCAATAAAATTGACAAACCGTTAACAAGACCAACAAAGATAAGAGAGAAGACAATACCAATATCAGCAATGAAATAGGGGACATAACCATAGATCCTGTAGCCATTAAAAGGATAAAAACAGAATATTACAGAAAACCTTATATTCATAAGTTCATATGAAAAAAATTCATAGAAATAAATGTACCCATTCCTTGAAAATCATGGACTGTCAAAATTCAACCAAAGTGAAATAATATCAATAGTTCTATGATAATAAGGAAAGTGAACTTATAACTAACTGAAACCCCCCCATCTCCAAGTTTCAGTGGAGAATTCTAGGTTTTTTCTTTTTCTGGGTGGTACTTGGGATTGAACCCAGGACCTTTGCACTGAGCTCCATACCCCATCTTCTTAAAAATTTTTTGAAACAGGGTCTTACTAAATCACTAAGTTGCCCAGGCAGGGCTCAAACTTGCCATTGTCCTGCCTCAGCCTCCCAGAGTGCTAGGATTACAGGTGTGTGCCACCATGCCCGGCTGTTTTAACATTTAATCACTGTGCAGTGTTGGTTTTCCTAACTTGTGAGGTTGACCAATTTAACTCAGCATCACTAAGTTTTGTTTTAACAAAAAGGCCATTTTTCCATAATAACCTAACTCACAGAATATGTTATTCAGAAACCCTGGGGAACATGCACCAAAGGAGTGTTTGCTACTTTTTAGCTTGACAAATCATTTATCCTGTCTCTGCCTCATTTTCTTCCCAGATAAAAAGTAGATTCATCAATAGTGTCCCTGTACACCAACAATGAACTCATTGAGAAAGAAATTAGGAAAACAATTCCATCCACGCTAGCTTCAAAAAAAATTTAAATACCTAGGAATTAACCCAAAGAAGTAAAAAACTTCTATAACAAAAACTATGGTACTTTGAGAAAAGAGATTGATGGGGACATTAAAAAATGGAAAGACATCTCCTATTCCTGGAAAGGGAGCATCAATATTGTCAAAATGGCCATATTACTAAAAATGACATATAGATTTAATGCAATTACAAGCAAAATATCAACAACATTCTTCACAAAACTAAAAAAAAATTTAAAACTTTTATGGAATCAGAGACTCTGAATGGTCAAACCAATTGTGATCGTTAATTGTGACATGTCGACTTGAGTAAGAACAGCCTGCATATTAGTATATTCTAGGTGTGTCCATGGATGACTGACACTTAGGCAAGCAAACTGAGGGGGAAGACCCATCCCAGATGTGGGTGGCACCAGCCAATTGGCTGGTAGCTTAGCTAGAATAAAAAGGGAAAGAAGAAGGAAGTGCTTTTCTCTTTGTGGAGGAGCTCTAATCTTCACCATCGCCTTTGGACGTCGGTTTCCAGCAGAGACCCACTGTGCTTCCAGTGCAGACTCTTTGGCCTTCCAACCCAGACTCACACCAGTGACTACAGGGAGCTTCTAGGTCTTTGGCCTTCTACTGATATTGGATTCTCCAGCTCTCCAGTGCACAGATGAGCATTTTGGTCTTCCATCTCTGATTTTGCAGATGACCATTGGACTCTTCCCCTTCTGTTCCTATCAGTCTACCTAATAAATCCATTGTATAATTATACATATATTTTATATTGATTCTGTTTCTCTAGTGAACCCTAACTAATACAGCAATCCTGAGCAAAAAGGACAAAGCAGAAGGCATTATAATCGCAGATTTCAAGTTATACTACAAAGCTACAGTAATATAAAAGAGTGATACTGATACAAAAATAGACATATAGACCAACAAAATAGAATAGAAAGCACAGAAACAGTACTGTATCATCTATCTTTAATTATTCGATCTTTGACAAAAGGGCTGAAAACAAATGCTGGAGAAAAGATAGCCTCTTTAACAAATAGTGCCGGGAAAACTGGTTATATATGTGCAAGAGAATGAAGGTAAACTCACATCTCATGCTGTACTGAAATAAAATCAAAATGGATCAAAGTCCTAGATATAAAAACAGAAACACTGAATTTGCTGGAAGATAAAACAGGTAAGACTCTTGAAGACATAGGCATAGGCACAGACTTTATAAACAGAACCCCAGTTGCTCAAGAAACAATCCCAAGAATCAACAAGGGGGATTATCTCAAATTAAAAAGCTCTTGCACTGCCAAGGAAACAATTGGCTGAGTCTTCGAAGAGACAAACTACAGAATGGGAAAAACTTTTTTTGGAGAGACAACTAATATCTAGAATATATAAAGAACTAAAATTATTAGACCTCAAAAAATGAAAGTTACAATGAAAATGGGCAACTGAGATGAATACTTCTGAAAAGAAGTACAAATGGCTAATAATTCCATGGAAAACTGTTCAGCATCTTTGACCATTAGAGAAATATACGTCAAAAAACCACTGAGATTTCATCTTATTTCCGTAACTCTGGCTGTCATCTAGGACTCAAAATACAACAAATGCTGGCAATGTTATGGGGGAAAGGAACACTTCTACTTTGTTGTCAGGAATATAAACTAGTAAAATCACTATGAAAATGAGTATGGAGAGTTCTCAAAAAGTTAAAAATAGAAATTCTATTTGACCCAGGAGCTATCTCTCTGCTGGGTGTATTCACAGAAGTGTTAAATTCATCGTATTCCAGTGATACACGCGTACCCATGTTGATGGCAGTGCGATTCACAATAGGTAAATTATGGAAGCAGCCTATGTGCCTGTCAGCAGATGAATGGATAAAGACAATGTGATATTTATACGACTCAGCCATAAAGAAGGGTAAATTTGAGTCATTTGTAAGAAAATAGATGGATTTTGAAACTACAGTATAATGTTAAGTGAAATAAATCAGAGACAGAAGGTTGAACAACATATGGTTTCTCTTGTGTAAGAAACTTAAAATATAAATAATTTAAAGAGCAAAATAAGAGAGATAGTAAGAAACAGGGAGGTAGACTTTTGACATAGGAAGGGGAATCCGGGAAAGGGGGAGAGGGGAGGGTAGGAAGAAGAGGAGCAAAAATGATCAAAATGCAATATGTATATGTACTAGTTCCCTAAAACAAATGTAATCATTATGTATCACAAATATACAATAATAAATTTTTAAAAAAAATGAATTCATTTATTTATTTATCAAACAAGTAGTTACTTAGCCTCTACTATGTTCCAGGTGTTATTCTAAGTGTCCGGAATACATTAGTGAGCCAAAACTATGTAGGTCCCTGCTTCTGTGGAATTTATACATTCTATAGAGAAGACACAAAAATTAAACAATGAAAGTAATAAACTAAGTAAATTATACACTATCCTGTATGGCGTTACCACCACATAAGAAGCAAACCAACCACAACCAAGAATATAGTATGGTAATGAGGGTATTAACTACAGGGATTTAGGGTAGGCTACATTTTTAAATCCAGTGGTCAGGGTAGCCTGATTGAGAAGGCAATGTCTGAGCAGAGATTTGGAGGAATTAGCCCAGCGGATGTCAGGGAGGAGCGTTCCAGGAAGGGCAGTGCTTGTAAGGTGCAAGCTGAGATGGGAGCCAATCCTGCAGCGCTCTGCAGCACTTAAAGGACTTTAGCTTTACTCTGTGCGACATGAGAACCATCCCTGAATTTTAAGCAAAGTAACGATATTACAAAGGTATTGAGAACTGACTGTTGCAGACAGGAAAAGAAGCAGGTGACAAGAAGCAACTGGCTTTGGGACAAATTTTTGAAGATAGTGCCAACCTGACTCCCAAATTGTTGGCCTGTGCAACCAGAAGATTGGTGGTGTCATCACTGGGATGGCTGTAAGGAGAGCAAGTCTGGGCTAAATATTTCTAGTGTTGCAAGGAGATCATGGTGATTGGCCTCCATTGTAGTTTGAATCCAAAGATCTCTTCTCTGAACTGATATTTCTCACTCCCTCTACTGCCAATTCTCTTCTCCTTTGCAAATCTTTAAGTCTTAGAGTGCAAGAAGGCCAGCTTATTTTTCTAGGCAGCCTATTGGCTGGCTGGTGGGTTCCTTTTAACCTTGAGCGTCTAATAGTAAATTTATCTGCCAAAAGTTTTCTACCAGGTCCTTGAGAAAATGTGAATGACTCTGAGGTGGAAAAAAATCCTTCTAGTGCTTTCATTTTCCCTTAAAATTAATTTTTTCTAAAAGTTATATTTTATTGTAATTTAGTTTTAAAAGCAAATTTGATGCTTATTTTGCAATAGTAGAGGGTTAATTTCTCTAGGTAAGGAGACTATGAAAACATTTTTTTTCTTCTAGTTTTTAGCAAAATATTTGAACCTTGACCTAGAAAAACTCATCTTGAGGATGTGCATGAAGTACTGTGTCCATACCAGCCCGGTCTCTAGCTTATTTGTTTTGGGTCATGTGTAGGAGTTGTTGAGTTTACAGTGGATAAAATGAGTTTTAAAATATGCCAACTGTCCACTAGGGCTGGGGTTGAAACCATTAACTTATTTTATTCAGGTCCTTGGGCAGTTGTGATAGAGGCATTGGTCTCTCTGGTCAGGTTTGCACTAAAGTCATTGCACAGCATAACTTCCCCAAGGCCACATTTTTATGTTTCATTTTCAGGCTGTTCGTGCCACAGGAGCAATTAAAATTTGTGAATAATGTTTTTATCCCTTGATAAATAATGTAGATGGCCTGCAGTCTGCTCACATTCCTGGCAAGGGATTTAACAGGCTATTGTGTTAGTAACAATGTGGATGCAAATTGTAAACATTTATCATCTCTGAAGTTTCATGCAATTTTCAAAGCAATGTCAGTTGAAGCAGATGCTCCACCCCCTGTTCCATATAAACCAGTCTTTACATGATGTCCATATTCTCCAAAAATCTTTTTCTAGTAACTTCTATTTATTATGTAAAATAATATGGTAAAATCTACTAGAAAGTGAGTAGCAATGAGTAAAAAGTTTAATGTCCTCTAAAATTGATTTCCTGTCTTTTTAGATGCTAATAACTTTTTTTTTAATTTTTATTTTAAAGAGAAAAAAATAGAACAAAATTTCAAAACAACATAATAGGAGGGTAACAATGGTTAATACATTGGGTATTGTTATCTTTAAATTAGTTAATCAGGGTACAAGATAATGGCATTCATTTGTCCAAACAATAGCTAATAACTATTTTTAAGTTATATTAATAAACCTCCTATAAAGTGGAATTTAGTAGTAAATTCTTTCTGCATGTTTATTACAAGGTAAACTACATATATGCAAGTGAAATTTTCTCAATGTATTTATATATAATCTCAGAATTTTACAATTATTATCTGCACTCATGAAAACCACTGAGCTTAATAGGAAGCCCAAAGATTCGGAAGTCTTAAAATCAAATTAATATTTTACCAAGGGAGAAACTTTCAAAATTATTGGGACTCCTAATACAGCACTTAAGAGGAGGACATGGCTCAAAAAGTATTGATTAACTTCTTAGAAGGCTTTAAATTAAACATGTGGGGAATGCAAAGAAATATAAATCATGGACATAATAAAATGTTAAGTTCAATAAATCAGATACACGAGTTTAAATATCACATGGTTTCTTTTATAGGAGAAACTCAAACTATAAATAAAGAATAAAACAAAGGATAGATAGTAGGCAGTAGGGAGACCTTTTTCAATGGGCAGGGGAAGAAGAGATGAAGGGAGGGCAGAGGGGAGGAAGGGAAAAGGGATTAAGAAAGAATCAAAGAAAAAAATAGAAATAGAGCTTTTTTTCAAATGGGAAGGGGAACAAGAGTTAGAAGGAGCAGGCAGGAATGGAAGAAGAAGGGGACAAAAAAGAATTAAGATGTGTTATGTACGTGTACAAACTCCCCATGATAAATGTAATCATTTTGTTCTGCAAACATGTACTAATAAAAAGGAAAATACATCATGAACTAGGCCATGAGAGACTCAAATTTTAGCTGGCAGAATGGTCAAAAGTGACAACATAAAAAGGCAGCGAAAATAATAAATGGATATCAAATATTTTAGGTATTTTGAGAAGAAATATTATTATTTTAGGTATTTCAATAAGAAGAGATAATCAGAAAAACTATAGAGAGGGTGAAATTGAGCAGGAATTTAGAGGAGGTGATCTCTTATCCCTCATTCCCTTACTTCCCACAGGAAATGCATTCTAAAGCTTCCCAGCGGATGTCTGAAACTGGGGACAATACCAAACCTATACTGTAACTGTGTTTTTTCTTATACATAAATATCTATGATAAAGTTTAGCTTATAAATTAGACACAGTGAAAAACTAATGATAATAACTAACAATAAAATAGGACAATTATAAAAATATGCTTATTCTTTAATAAAACTACCAGCACCACTACTCTTGCACTTTGGGGCCATCATTAAATAAAATAAGGGTTACTTGAATGCAGGCACTGTCATACTATGGCAGT
Organism: Erethizon dorsatum; assembly: GCA_028451465.1. Lineage (NCBI taxonomy): Eukaryota > Metazoa > Chordata > Mammalia > Rodentia > Erethizontidae > Erethizon > Erethizon dorsatum. Next base: position 27,833,488 of record CM051829.1, on the reverse strand, counting down.
TGATCTCGACCTGAATGGCTACTGAGTGATTAAGAGGTGAATAGTGTATACAGTGTGGAAATGCTGAGTAAAAGTGATGATTCATGTTCCAGGCATGATGGAGAGGGGTAATATAAGATTTCATGGTATTACTCAGAATGTCTTGTAATTTAAAGCATATTAATTTTTATTTCTGGATTTTTCCATTCGATATTTTCAGTCCTGAGTTGACTTGAGTTGACTGCAGGTAACTGAAACCGTGGAAAGTCAAATAGTAGATAAGGGGAGATGCATGTGAGAAGGAGAGGGAAGGCAACATCTTGGTAAGACATAGCACCAGTAAAAGTATACAAAGGCAAAAGAGGAACTAACAGTCTTGGGAGTATGGAGCTAGGACTTGGGGGTAAGTGGACAAATTTGATTAAAGTTGGGGATTGACAGATGGTAAAGAGAGGATGCAAACCCTAGAAATTTGAAAATGCTAAGGTCTTCAGACCCTGCTCTGAAGCCTGTCTACTGTGTGTTGGTTGATTTCTTGTGTAAGGATTTGGGCAGAATAGAGATTACCACTCAACTGTACCACATATGGGAAATATGTTACTTAGTAGTTCAACGTGTTTGGATCTCAGTTTCCTTGCCATATAGTGAAGATTACATCTGGCAAGCAGAGTTGTGAGGGCTGCATGAAGTAATCCTTCATTATGATCCATGCAAGGGAGCTCCGGTCATGCACATGGTCATTTCCTCTGCAATGAGTGGGGCAGGGAGGCTGTCTTGAGAACAATGATGTCATCAAAGGGATGGATGTGGGGTTTGGGGAATATTAATTTTGTGATGGCATGTAGTATGAACTGAAGAAACGAGCTATGTGTGTTGCAGTAAGGGAAATACACTACATGAGAACATGGGGACTTCAACTAGCTATAATACAGGCAATGATGATGTACATACCAGAAGGAAAGAATGAAGAGGTCTGGAGAAGAGAAAGCTAAATGTAGATATTGAAACGCAGGGGAAAATAAGTTAATTCAGGATAAAGAAGCGTCAAACTAGTGGAGGAAACTACTAAGGAAAAACATGTAATAAACAATTTGTTTTTCATTTTGTTTGTTTTTCTTTGTCTGCTCAGCACCCTTTTGTACTCTTTCCTTTGGGTTAGTGACTGTCTTCTCCCTTTGATTACATGCCTTTTAGCTGGTAAATTAGAATTCTTAATTTTCTTAGCACCAGTAACAGTTCTGGAGATGAGCATCTTGTAAAACTGAACCAGTCAGAATCTTTCCTCATAATTTTTCTATCTGAAGATAAATCCTCTTGGCCTCTCTGCATAGAGGCTAGAAGCTTATCAGTCAGGTGAAAGGCTGTGGCAGAAGTGTGTGAAGCCAAATAGAGACCACAAGGGATTACGTAGAAAAGAAACAGAAAGACAGAGGCCAGGTGATCCTGAGATTAGTTTTATTTCCTAAAACCCACAGAGTTGCACCGATTTCTGCCAGACATCTTTTTAAATTTCTGTGAGCTAACTACTATCCTTCTGATAAATTCCTTTCCATTTAAGAATGCTATGTAACAGAAACACCAATAAATCTGACTTTATAACTTTTTCACAGAAGTAGAAATTTTCTGCAGACCAAAAATATGACCAATAAAATTAATCCGATAAACTGGGAAACACTTGTAGCAAATACAGTATGACAGAGTAACTATCCTTATTGCATAGGTAAAGTTTATATATCAGTAAGAAAATGTTGATAGTATAAGAGAAGAATGACCAGAGGCCATGAACAAACCATTTGCAGAAAAAGAAATACAGAGTCAATAAAATAAGAGTCTGATTCAGTAACAAATACATACAAAACTAATAAAATATGATAAAATATTTCACTAATCAAATTGCACAGGTGAAAAATAAGGTAATAATGTTTGGGCAGAGAATGGAGAAGAGAAGAGAGGAAGCATGCTTGAAGGAACTAGTGGGTACCATGAAAATCTATAGTAGCTGCTTCATTGTATTCTCCCCCTAGCCCAGCCTGTTTAATAGTCAACCTCAAATGCATCCACCAAAATATTATTTGGAATCCTCTCTGAGTAGTGACAGACAGTATAAAGGTACTTTTAATGCTTCCTTTATATTTTTCAAAACTTTCAAAATAAATATGTACAGTTTTATAATGAGAAAAGAACAAACTAAAAGACAAAATAAAAAATTAAAATTAAATGATAAGACAGAACAAGTGAGAAGCTGAAAGAGTAAATAAGATCCAAAATGTACAATAGATGTAGTAAAACAGGAAGAAATTGTTCAAAGGAAAGAGACACGGATGGAGGAATGGAGAAAAGAAGGGATAAGCAAAAAATATATATATATAAAATAGTTAAGATATGCTACTAATTTCTCTTAGTTCATTGAAAAGAAAATTCTGTGCTAATATTGTTTGGACAATTAAATGCCAATATCTTGTACTCTGAGTAACTAATTTAAAGATAACAATATGCAATGAATTAACCATTGTTACCCTCCTATCATATTGTTTTGAAATTTTGTTCTATTTTTTTCTCTTTAAAAAAAAAAGACAGAACAACAACAAAAAGACAAGTCATATAAGTAAAGGGTGTAGAGGAAAGGACTCCAGAAAAATAGAGGAGAACAAAGATGAAAATTTAAGGAAGAGGTGTGGTGGTACATGCCTGTAATCCTCGTACAGTACTCAGAAGGCTGATCATTATGAGTTTGATCATTACTGAGTTTGAGGATGATTGCAGAGTTCAAGGCCAGCCTGGGCTACAGAGCGAGACCCTGCCTTAAGAAAGAAAGAAACAAACAAACAAATTAAAAGGAAGTGAATTGTTTCCTGTTTATGTCTAATGAGCCAGACATATCTGTATTTCTGTGGAGATGCCTTTTGTCTTTCTCCCTCTTCATTTTCATGTCTTGCTACACTAGTGCCGACTTGTTATCTCCCCCATAAAAGACTGCAGTGACCTCATAATTGATGTATTTTCCTGGTATTCAGCTCCACACCACTGACAGGGCCGTCTTCTCAAAGCATACTCTTCTCTCTGTTCATCTCTCCTCAATTGTTTCAAAATAACTCCCAGCTTGGGTCGGGACAGTTTTCTTTTGTCTCTTACAAGGCCAAGGTTAAACTCTTCTTGGGCTCTTGCTCATTTCCAGCACCTCAAAGCAACTTTCAATCTGTTCAAGTTGTTGCCATTTCCTGACGCTCACTTTGGGTGCCTGCCTTCTCTCCCTTCTCTCATTTGAGGGCAATAGGCTACTGGTTTGGTAGTTGGTTACATGTTAAATAGAGTTCTCTTCTTTCTCGCGTATCAAGAATTTTATACTGCACGAGTAATGGGTAGATCTTCATATAACGTACTGCATTAGTCAGCACACAACGTCAGTAAAGTACTATTGATTGTATCTAAACAATTATCATGGGCCGATTTAATCTGACAATTCATTAAAAAGCTACAAGATGCTGCAAGTTAAATCAGGCCATCGGTTCTTTTCCTGAATCTGGTACATTTTCTAAATCATCTTTACTGTTTTTTTTCTATTATGTGATCATGTGGAAATAATTTGACATCATATCTTAAATAGGACAGTAGACTTAGATAAAACCCGCCACTTAACTCCATGTGTATTTATTTGCAATGAAAAGGAACATTTTCAGATTACTATTGTCATTTTAAAATTTACTTTTGAGTCTCTGAACAAGGGTTATTAAAAATGTGGAAAACTTTTTCATACCTCCTCTTACTCTACTGCCTAGGAAAACATTTTTTAATCTTTCTGAATAGATCAAAAAAATAAAATAGAGGCTCATGCTCTTTTGCACATTTAATTTTTAAAAATATGTAAGTAAATTTATCCTGATTCCACATACACCAAATATCCATTAAAGTGCAAATAAGAGAGAGAAATTAGACACAGAAGTCAAGGGTTTCCTCCAGTCCACAAAAGGGCCACATCTAATGGAACTGACAAACACTGAATATCTCTGTGAGCTGCATATTTCAGAAGCCCATGATTTAGTGTATTGACTGGGTTTGACGTTGTTAAGAACAGTACTAATCACAGTACTGGTCTAGCTTCAGTTTAAAAGGACTTTTTAAAAAAAATCGTATTTGACTTCCCCAGAAATGCACTGACAGGACTGACAGGTTTTTCTTACTCCTCAGCCCACTTCTGGCAACCTCGGACTCTGTTGCTCTCTGCAGCAGCAAGGCCGGGGTGCAGGCTCTCTGACCCCAGGGCCTGGGTTTGGAGCTGAAGCCTAGCATGAGTCCCTGGAGGGTCCTGACATTCCGAGACGCTAAGCCCTTCTGCCCCTCTCTTTTCCCTCCACAGCTTCTTTCATCTCCTGGAGGCATGCCCTCCACACTCCCCTGTTCTTTCTTAAGAAACAAAACTCCTCAGGAGCAGGCATTTCCCTACCATTGGGCTGGCAGACTGTGGCAGTGAGAGCCAGGCTGTTCTGCTGGTGGCAGCGGCAGAGGTATGTTCGCAGCTGGAACTCCAAACTCACTTCCCCATGGAAACCGTGGTGCACTGTTAGGTACATTCTATAATTTGTTTAGAACCCCAGATGAGCTATGGGGCTCAAAGGGACTTCTGTCAGTTCTCGTACCCACCCATTCTTAGGTCGTTTCCTTAGGAAAATGGTTCTGAGTCCCCAACAATCACCCATACATTATCTTCACACAAAGGGAGCCTCGGGGGGCATAGACCTGAATTGTTTGTCTGCTGTGGACCCCAGTGAGAGGCTGTGCTCACCCTGCACCCCACACCCCAGGGCTCCTGAGCTGTGAGGGAAGCGAGGACCTCCTAGAGTGAGCACTGGCAAAAGGCAATGACAGGCCCAAGGGGTGAGTATGCGCAGGTAGGTGCAAGACCTTGGAGGGGCAGGATGCTCCGGATAGGTGAGGGTGAAGGTTTCTATGAGGCCTTTGTCCCAGCTCCTACAGATTTTTAACAGTGTTACAATGTTTAGTTGGTTTCAATAGACTTGTGCCAGAGCCACTGGCAGGAGCTTTGTAACCAAAAGTAAAGAACTGTATCTTTAGGGTTCTCCAGGAAATGGGGGCCAAGAGGCCATAGGAAGAGAGCACAGCCATGTCTCTCTCTGTGTGTGTGTGTGTGTGTGTGTGTGTGTGTGTGGTCAACATTTTTTGATTCCTGGAGTTTTCATTTCTGGAATTGTTCAAAGTGGCAGTGGAAGGTGTAGCTATCTTTCTTCTTAGATTTCAAAACTGCTGGCGGACACTTTCCTTGCCATTTGGAGGGCCTGGAAAATAAGCACCAATCTCAGTTGTTCAGTTAGAACGGAATTAATGTGCCCTTGGAGGGAGGAGGGAAGGAGAAGAGGGGAAGGGAAAGTGAAAAGAATTAAGATGCAGTGTGTACCTGTACCAATTCCCCATGATGAATGTAATCTGTGTGTACTGCAAACATGTACTAATAAAATTTTTTTAAAAAATTTAAAAAGGAACTTTATGAAGAATAAGTAAAGCAGAAGTCACTGCAAGGTGGGTGAAAGAATGGTCAGGACCACTTGCAAATCTGTGTGGGGTCCTATAGGATAAGAAGAGAGAGGTTCAGGGGGCCTGGGATCCAGAGAATGAGGAGAGGTTTCCTCCAGATTATCCAATAATTACTGTTTGTGACAGTTCATCTCAACCGTCAACCTGACTGGATTAGGAGATGCCTGGAGAGGTGATTCGATCACGGATTAATCCACTGATAGTCATAGCTGAATTTTCTTTTACAAGGTGGGGCCCGGTTGGAGGAAGTGGGTCACTGGGGGCTTGCGTTGCAGGGTGATGTATCTCACTGGTGCTCTTGCTCTGTGCTCTGCTTCCTCGCTGCCACAAAGTGAGTAGTTTTCCTCTACCATACCCTTCCACCAAGTCGTTCCTGCCTAGAGCCAACCCATCATGGACTGAAACCTCTGAATTTGTGAGCCATAATAAACCTCTCCTCCCTTAAGTTGTTGTAGAGGTCAATTATTTTGTCCCAACAACAGGAAAGCAGACCTATACATTGTTCTTGTCACTACTTTGATTGTTCCCTAAGGAAAAGTGGCTGCTTTTTTATATCCCTTGATGCTTCTAACATGCATACCTTAGCCATCAATAACTGTTACTGACAACCTGAACAAATAAAATGAAATTAAATATAGTTAGCACCTGCTAAAACTGGCTGGGTGTGGTGGCCATATCTGTAATCCCAGCTACTCAGGAGGCTGAGGCAAGATCCCAAGTTTGAGCATAGCCTGGGCAATTTAGCAAGACCCTGTCTCAAAGGGTAAAAGGGGCTAGGGATGTAGCTCAATGTTAAAGCCCTGGGTTCAATTCCCAGTACTAACAAAAAAATTAGCATCTGATAAAACTGAATAAGCACGGCCGGTGAGATGGCTCAGCGGCGTAAGTGCCTGCCTGGCAAGTGCGAGGTCCTGAGTTCAACTCCCGGAACCCACATATGAAAAAAGGGCCGGTGATATCGCTCAGCCGCACGGGTGCCTGCTGGTGCACGAGGTCCTGAGTTAGACCCCTGGTACCCACAAAAAATACCAAAAAACAAAAAACAAAAATAACTGAATAAGCATACTGAAGTCTGGACAATGGGCAAACAGTATTACATGCTGCAATACTGAGGACACTGTGTAAGACTGAAGTCTGATTTTAGCCTTTGTTGATCACTCTAGCTGTTGAATGTCTCTGAATATTATTTTCCTTTAGGGAAAGTCAATATAACTATGAAGAGAAACCAGTCGTTAATATGGTAGTTTTAAACATCCAGCAGAAACCAAGTGGAGAGGTAGAGTGATATTGGGGGGGAGGGGAGTGACAGACAGACAGACAGACAGAAGGTGGGACAGAGAGCAAGTTCTGGTGCTTCAGAATTTCGACTTGAAGTCTCTCTACCTGTGTTTCCATCATTTGATTCTGTGAACTTATGAAGTCATTTAAGATAAGTCACTTAAGATAGGTCTCCATAACTTGCAGCCAAAGACTCCGGATTTAAAAAATGTTTAACATTCGATCCATCACCTTTTCCAAGGAACCGTCTCTTATATCCTGATTAATGGTACTACTCTCCACCTGGTTCTCCACCTGGTAGTTTCAGCTACCATAACAAAATATCCTAGATTAGTAGCTTAAATGACAGGAAATTCTCTTTCTCTCTCCCTTTCTTTCTTTCTTTCTTTCTTTCTTTCTTTCTTTCTTTCTTTCCTTTCTTTTTCTTTCCTTCCTTCCTTCTTTTTCTTTCTCTTTCACTGTCTCTGCCTCTGCCTTTCTCCTCTTTTCTCCTCTCCTCCTCTCATCTCCTCCTCTCTTCTCCCTCCTCCCACTCCTCCTCTTCCTCTTCCTCCTCCTCCTTTTTCCACTCTCTGTCTCTCTCTCACTGTTTTTCTCTGTCTCTCTGTCTCTCTGTCTCTCTCACTGGGAATTGGACTTGTGCATGCTGAGCAAATGCCCTGCCACTGAGCTACAACCTCAGTCTAAAAATTATCTGAAAAGTCCAAGACCACAGTGCTGGGCACGTCTGTCCCCTGAGAGAGCCCTGTTCCTGGCTTACAGACAACATCTTATCCCTGTGTTCTCACAAAGTAGGAGATGGATGCAGAAGGAGAGAGCAAACTGGTGTTTCTTCTTGTAGGCATTAATTCTGTCATGAGGACTTCGCCCTTATGATCTCTTCTAAACCTAATTAACTTCCCCAAATCTCATCTCCACACATCATCACACTAGGGGTTAAAGCTTCAATATATGAAAATCAGGTGGGTAGGGGAGTATACAATTCAGTTCATAGCATTCTCCAAGTCAAAAACCTGGGCTTATTCTAGAATCTTCCTTTCTCATCACCTTGACACTCAGTGATAATCACCAAGTCCTAATGTTCGATCCTAAATGTCCCCTGAGTTTACATTCTTCTGCTCATTCCTGTTGTCACTCCCTGAGTACAGTTCATCGTTAACTCTCGCCTGGGCTTTGCCATAGCCTCTACCTGGCCTCCTTCCAGTCTCATCTTTGTTAAATCCATCCTCCAGATAGTGCTAGAGGAGAATATCTGAAATGCAAACCTTGCTCTATTAATCCAATGCCCAAGTTTTCCAGGACCCAGTCCTACCCTCTTCAGCTTTTCATTTTTTCATTTTATATTGCATTGATTGATAAAGGCTTATTATTCCACATACAAAACAAGTTCAAACTCTTGTGTCAATAGCTGTGAAGACTTTAATACTGAGGAGAGAGGTGGCCTGTTCCCAATGACTTAGTCCTTGACACATTCTTCAATACTTCATTTAGGGGCTGGTGAGATGGCTCAGTGGCGTAAGTGCCTGCCTGGCAAGTGCGAGGGCCCGAGTTTGACTCCTGGAATCCACATATGAAAAAAGGGCTGGTATCGCTCAGCGGCACAGGCACCTCCTGGCGTGCGAGGTCCTGAGGTTGACCCCCCGGTACCCACACACACAAAAAAAAGATGAAGCCTACTTTTTTTAGATTGTTATTTAATTCCCTTCCTCCCTCCCTTTGGACACCCACCCCCTTGCAGGAAAACCCTACAGGAGTCGTTGCTTCAGCCAGATTATTCTATAACACTTACAGTTACCTAAACCTTTCCCTTCTTCTCGATGGTGGTTTATGGAGAGCTTTCTGCAACAGATCTCTGTACTTCTTTCCTGCCCCTTCAATTACACCTACTCAAAGTATTCCAGTCCACACTAATTTCTTACTCTTCCAAGTTCTTATTGTTCATGTTCTTATTGTTTGTACAACACATTTTTTGGTACTTATTACATATTGCTTTATATTTGACGCTTCATGCATATGTCTTACCTCTACCACAAGTTTCCAAGTTCTGTACGGATGATGCAAGTCAAAGCCTCTGCCTATGCCTGGCAGGCTGTCTTGTGTATGGTAGGTCCTTGACAGATGTTTGTGGATTTTCTTCTGTTAGATTAATTCTCCTCCCTTACAGCAGTAGCCCTACATTTTATTGAGTTTTTAAATAAATGGGTTCGGAGGAGACAAGGCCAGTAAATTTTAGCTTCCAAATGTCAAAGTTATTCGAGGTTAAAATTTTCAGCTCCCCGAAAGGGGATAGTCATTTTTGAGAGGTACCTAGCAACAGTCTTAAATTTTACTGAGGCAAGTCCCAGGAGTCTGTAACTTTTGTGTCAATGAAAATTATAATTACTGAGCACAATTACAATGCCATGGAAATCATAAATATTATAATTCAGGCATCTGTAAAATTGCCATTTCAGGGCTCATGAAAAAGACAAGCTCAAGACAAAGGAGTATATGAAAACCTTGGAACCAGATTTCTGGTCACAATAAAAAAGCTACTTATTTAAGACAGTCTAGTATTACACTTCTTAGTACTGTTTACATATATTCCTCCTTATTTCTGAGAGTTTTGCCTTAAATTGCAGCTTATGAGCATAGAAACTCTTCTGGTATTTACATCTTATTTTTCTGTGCTCAGGACTTAATTTTCATGGCTTTATTATGATTTTTTTTTTTTTTTTGTGGGTACCAGGGGTCGACCTCAGGACCTCACGTGCCAGCAGGCTCCTGTGCCGCTGAGCCATATCACCGGCCCCTTTTTCATAGGTGGGTTCCGGTAGTCGAACTCAGGACCTCACACTTGCCAGGCAGGCGCTTACGCCACTGAGCCATCTCACTGGCCCTGATTTTTTTTTAAAGAGAGAAAGATTTATTTAGCTCACAGTTTGTAGAGGTTTCAGTCCATACTTGGCTGGCTTTCGTTATGATTTTGATGAGAATTTTAGTTAACACCCTGATCAACTTGATATATAAAACATTTTTCTTCTAAAGATCTTAGACGTAGGTTACATTTTACTTATTCTTCCCTAAAATTATTCTTTCTATTTTAAGTGACAAAATACTTGGCTTATGCAGAAAGGGAATTTACTGGCTGGTCTAAGTTGAAAGTTTAGAACTAGATGAAGCTTCAGGCCCGGGTGGAGTTAGAACTTGGAAGACATCATGATAAATATTTTGTTTCTCAGCCAGGCATGCTGGTGCATGCCTATAAGCCCTGCAGCCTGGGAAGTCAAGGCAGGATGATGGCAAGTTCAGCCAAGCTGGGCAACTTAGTGACTTAGTGAGACCCTGTCTCCAAAAAATATAATACAAATAAAAAGGAATGGGGATATAGCTCAGTGCAAATACTTTGCATTCAGTCCCCGCACCACACAAACCAATTTCTCATCATCTTCCTCTTGTGCCTTTCGTCCTAACTTCACATGGTAGCAAGAGGATAGCAACAGTCCCAGGATCTGTATTTCTTCAAGTTTCAGACACCAAGAATGACACTCTCCTTCCAGAAGTCTAAGTCAATGCATTTCATTGGCCCTCAGAGGTTATGTACCTAGTCCCAAACCAGTCATCATGGCTATCATGATTTACTTAAAATTGGTGGGGAGTCAGGGTACACATAAATGTAAACTGCCTCACTAGGATCTCAAAAATTGATAGTGTAGGTGAATTAATGTTGCTTTTCCAGAAGCAACTTCCACTTACCAAACTCTCAGAAACAATCAGCCTTGTGGACCACACCCTCTTTTCATATATTTCCTTGGTTTTTATGATGCTTCAGACTCCTTCTCCCTCTGGCCTCCAGTTATTATCTCCTTTCCGGGTCATTAAGTCTTTCAGTCTCTCAAGGTGAGGTTCTCTGTACTCTTCTTCCTGGACTCTCTTCTAAGCGATTCATTCATACCCAAGACTTTAATGGCTGAAAACCAAGATTCGAGGCTTTCTTTCAAAACCAGAGGAAATATATATATATATTTTGGAAATATATATATATATATTTTTTTACGTGGGTACCGGGAGTCGACCTCAGGACCTCGCGCTTGCCAGCAAGCCCTTGTGCCGCTGAGCGATATCACTGGCCCTTTTTTTTCCTTTATGTGGGTTCCGGGAGTCAAACTCAGGACCTCGCGCTTGCCAGGCAGGCGCTTATGCCACTGAGCTATCTCACCAGTCCCAGAGGAATTCTTCATACTCTCTACCTCTTTGTCCAATTGCCCATTTGACTTTTTTACTTGCTTCTCTTAAAATCACTTCAAACTCACCATGTTAAAAGCACATCTCCTGTCCCTCAGACAAAGCTGTTCTGAGTACATTGTTTATTGCAGTGGACTGTATACTAGTGATCCAGTTCAGCAAGACAAAAACGTAAGCATCATCTTCACCCCCTCAAACTTTCAATATTTCTCAAGTTCTTCAGATTCTTTTTACATTTATAGCTGTGTCCTTAGTCCAAGCCATTTTCCTCAGTCATCTAACTGTACAATTTGTCAACTCATCTTAAGTGTGTTTGTATTTTTTTAAATCTATTTTTCATTTTGGAGTTAAAATAAAATTTTTCAAAATTTAAATCCAATGGCTTTTCACTGGGTGAAAGATATAGAAAAAAGTACTTACTGTGGCCTACACAACATTGCTGCACTCCACACTTCCTACCTCACTCATTCATCGTAACTCTTCTATTCCCTCCTTGCCCTTTGCAATCCACCCTAGTGGCCTTTGTCCACTTTCTTAACACGCTGTGACAGATAGATAATGCTCAACCCCACGTATGTCCGAATCTTAATTACCAAAACTTTGAAATATGTTGCCTTATGTGGTAAAAGGGAATTTGCAGATGTGATTAAATTAGGGATTTTGAGATGGGACTCCTGGATGATCCTAGATTACTCCACCAGGCCAAATGAAATCACCAAGGTCCTTGTAAGTGACATGCAAAAGGGCCAAAGCAAGAGAAGGAAATGTGATGATGGGGGAAGGGGCCAGAATGATGTAAGGAAGAGTCTGTGAGCCAAGGAACGCAAATCTTCTAACAGCAAGGAAAGGAAGGGAAATGGATCCTTTCAGAGCTTCTGGAAGGAATACATCCTTGCCAACACTTCAATTTTAGGACTTCAGCACTGTAAGATAAATTTGAGTATGGTGGCACATGCCTGTAACCCCAGCTTCTTGGGGGACTGAGGCAGGAGAAGCATAAGTTCAAGGCCTGCCTGGACAATTTAGTGAGACCCTGTCTCAAAATAAAAGTATATTTCATACACATTCCAGCTTCTAAAAACTGCCTTCTTCCTTTGCCTCTTCAAGCTGGGTTAGAGATGATGGTTAGTGGTATCCTGCTGTTTCTAACCGAAAGTACTACGTATTCTATACCACTGTCCTCATAGCTTTGTCTCATTTTGTTATATGATCTTTTTGTTAAATGTTTCTGAAATTGCCCAGGCAGAAAGGGCCATCTGTTTCCCCACAGGATGCTAATATAGACTTCATCCTATTCCCTTCTGCCTCAGGGTCTTTGTAAATGCTGCATCTTTTTCCAGAAAAACCCTTCTTCTCAGACGTTTTTTCTCTCTTCGTTAACCTTCAGAATACTTAAATACCACTTCCTTAAAAAAGTCTTCCCTTCCCCTCATAGTAAAATATTATACAATGTATTTAGATTCCTTCTCACCTATCACAATTATAACTTTATAGTTGTTTGAGTTCATTTGATTTTTGTCTATTTTTCCTTCTTCTAAAGTTTCATTATCCTATGTAGCAGACACTAGTTAATTGTCGCCACAACACTTGAGTTGGGCCTAGCATATTCAAAGAACTGAGTTTTAAATTTTGCTTCTTTTTTTTTTTTATATGTGGGTACAAGGAGTCGAAGTCAGGACCTTGCGCTTGCCAAGCAGGTGCTTATGCCGCTGAGCTATCTCACCGGCCCAAATTTTGCTTAAATTTACTTAATTTGTATTTAATAACTAAGTATAAAGCTATTGGAAAACTTGTACCCATGTTTGTAACTACTTGCGTATACACATTTACTTAATCAACTGTAAAATTTATGAATTCTAAATATGGATTGAGTATTTCTGATGAACTTTAGTATTTGTTTTAGTCCCCTTTCCATTGCTGGAATGAGATACCTGAGATAATCAACTTCAAAAAAAAGAAAGTCTTATTTGCATCTAGTTTCAGAGATCGGAGGCTATAATTTGTAGGCCCCATTCTTTTGAGTCTGTGGCGGCAGAGTACATCGTGGCAGGATTGTGTGGCAGAAGAAACGTTCACTTAATGGCTGCTGGAAATAGAGGGAGGGTCCCCATATCCTCTTGAAAGGCATGGCCCCAGGGACCTAACTTCCTTCCACTAAACCCCACTGTCTAAAGGTTCTGTCACCTCTCAATAGTACCACAGGCAGGGGACAAATCCTTTAGTACATACGTCTTGGTGAGTCATTCCAGATCCGAACTGTAGCAGTGTCTGAATAGAGATGGGCTGTGGGTATAAAATAACACTGGGTTTCAAAGACTTAGTTCAGGGCTGGTGAGATGGCTCAGCGGCATAAGCGCCTGCCTGGCAAGCGCGAGATCCTGAGTTTGACTCCTGGAACCCACACAAAGGAAAAAAAGGGGCCGGTGATATCGCTCAGCGGTGCAAGCGCTTGCTAGCAAGTGCGAGGTCCTAAGGTTGACTCCTGGTACCCACATAAAAAAAAAAAAAAAAAAAAAAAATTAAAAAAAGACTTAGTACAAAAAAGGTTGTAAAATGTCTAGTAATTTTTTTGCTGGGCTATTAGGGAAAATTTATTCTTTAAAAACATTTAAAAATTTTTTATTAGTACATGTTTACAGTATATAGTGATTACATTCATTATGGGAAATTAGTACGTGTACATAACACATATTAATTCTTTTATTTCCCCTTCCCCTCCATCTCCCTTTTTTTGCCAGCATCAGATTCATTTATTTATTAAGTCCTTATACATTTAATTAATATGCATACAGATTAACAACAAGACTGACAGGCCAAAAAACATTAAACACATAAGATAATTATACTAAATAAAGGTACACTTTTATTTATTTTTTATTTTTTATTTTTTGGTACCAGGAATTGAACTTAGGACCTTGAGCTTGCCAGGCAGGTGCTGTGCCAATGAGCTCTATCCCTGGTCCAAGTACAGTTTTAGATACATTGTCCATGCCAGATTACAATAACATTTTTCTCTCTCTTTTTTTCCTCCAGTCTGTCTTATTTTGCACTTTATTTTATACTGAGCTTCTCATATAAGAGAAACAATGGAATATTTAAGCATAAGTGGGTCTGATTTACTTCACTTAACTTTATGATCTCAAAGTATATACCTACAAATAACTCAAGTTTATCCTTCTTTATGACAGAATAGTACTCCATTATGTGTAAATAACACATCGTCTTTATCCATTCATCTGTTGATGGACATATAGGCTGCCTCCAAGATTTAGCTATTATGAATTTTACTGCTATAAACAGGGGTAGACGTACATCACTGTGGTATGTCTTTAACTCTTTTGGGATGCTACCTAGAAGGGAAATAGCTGGGTCAAATAGAATTTCTAGTTTCATTTTTTTGAGGAATCTCCATATTGATTTCCATAGTGGTTGTATCAGTTCATACTCCCACCAACAGTGAAGAAGGCTTCCTTTTTTCCTGCAGCCTCTCCAGCATTTGTTATTGGTTGATTTCTTGAAGATAGCATTCTTTCTGGAGTGAGATGGAATTTCATTGTTAATTTGCATTTCTCAAATTTCAGCAATATTCAACCTTTTTTTCATATATTTATATTTATATTTATTTATATTTATTGGCCATTTGTACTGCTTCTTCTGAGAAGTGTGTATTCATTTCAAATGCCCAGTTGTTGTTTTTTTTTTTTTTTTTTTGGTCTTTTTGAGGCAGGGTTTCACTATGCAGTTCATGCTGGCCTTGAGCTCACTTTGTAGCCCCGGCTAGCCTCAAACTCACAGTGATCCTCCTGCCTCAGCCTCCCAAGTGCTGAGATTACAGGCGTGTGCCACCATGCCTGACTCCAGGTTTGACTGGGCCTTTAAACTTGGGGATTATAATTTTTTTGAGTTCAACATATATTCTAGATATATTCTAGTCCTTTGTCTGAGGAGTAGCTGGCAAAAAATTTTTTCCTATTCTGTAGGTTGTCTCTTCACTCTGTTGGTAGTTTCTTGTGCAGAAATTTTTTAATTTGATGTGATCCCATTTACTGATTCTTGGTATTATTTCTTGTGCAATTGAGGTTCTGTTCAAATAGTGTTTGCCAATACCTATGGTCTTCAAGTGTTTTACTTATTTTGTCTTCCAGCAGTGTTTCTGTTTTAATATTTAGATCTTTGATCCATTTTGATTTTAGTTTAGTGCATAGTAAGAGTGAGGGTTTAGGTTCAATCTTTGGCATGTGGATAGCCAGTTTTGCCTGCACCATGTGTTAAAGAGGCTATCTTTCCTCCAGTGACAGTGTTTGGACCCTTTGTCAAAGATAAGGTAGCTGAGTATGCCTGGAGTTGTTTCTACATCTTCTATTCTGTTCCTTTGATACAGAAGTCTGTTTTTTGTTTTGTTTTTTTTTTTGCCAATACCATGTTGTTTTAATCACTGTAACTCTGTAGTGTAACTTAAAGTCCAGGATTGTGATGCCCCCTGCCTTGTCCTTGTTACCTAGAATTGCTTTTGCTATTCTAGGTCTCTTCTGGTTCCATATGAATTTTAGGATTGCTTTCTCCAGTTCTGTGAGGAATGCTATTCATATTTTATTTGCATTGCATTAAATCTGTATAACAGTTTTGGAAGTATCACCATTTTGATTATATTGATTTTGCCTATCCAGGAACAGGAAATATATTTTCATTTTCTGATATCCTCTTAGACCTCCTTTTTATTTTTAATTAATTAGTTAATTAATTAATTTAGAGACAGGGTCTCATGTAGTTCAGGCTAGCTTTGAAGTCACTATGTAGCCCATGCTGGCCTTGAACTCATGGTGATCCTCCTGTCTCAGCTTCCCGAGTGCTGGGATTACTGATGTGTGCCATTGTGCCCAGCATCTTTTCACATTTTTAAAACATAGCTACTATAAATTTAAAATTACAGGGCTGGTGAGATAGCTCAACGGCATAAGCACCTGCCTGGCAAGCGCGAGGTCCTGAGTTAGACTCCTGGTACCCACATATGAAAAAAGGGCCGGTGATATCGCTCAGTGGCACGGGTGCCTGCTGGCGCACGAGGTCCTGAGGTCGACCCCCTGGTACCCACACACACACACAAAAAAAAATACCTGCATGGCTCACGTTGTTATCTCTGTGGGTCAGTGCTTCTAGAACATGAGGTTCAAGACACCACTTTTCTTAACCTTCTGTCCTTTCACATACTGTCTTGCTTCCTAGCTGCCCCACAAATATTAATAAATGAGTAAGTAAATGCAAGTGTATGCATCCCAGCCAAGCAGAGTGGGCTTAGGGAGCAACCTCACATTGAGTATCAACAGATGTCCAGTCTGTGTTACTATATCTTAAAAGTGAAAGTTTTAAGGCATGGTTAGGGTTGAAACTCAATGATAGAGCACATACCTACCATGTGCAAGGCCTTGAGTTCAGTCCCCAGCATAGCCAGAAGAAAAAAAAAATAAGGGCAGCTATGATAAAAGCTGTGAATTTCATGCTTTTCCAGAATGTTTTTATCTCCTGGAAGATAAAATACCAGTACCTACAGCCTGGTAGGTTTAGTAGCAATGCCCGAGTGATGACATATACCACACTTGGCGATGGGGTAGGGTGTGTGCTGGTGGCACTAGCAGAATAGACTTGGCTGCACTTTGTAAGAATTAAGTTTCTAGGTAGTTTCCAGAGAAGGTGAGGACAAACTGTGCTATCATATATAAGAATACAGCTGGGCTGCTATCTGCCAGCAATGTTCACTCCCCACAATGTTTATGATTCCTCTTGACCACTCTTCCCTCCTTATTCTTTTATTTGTGGTGCTGAGGGTCAAATTCAAGGCCTTGTGCGTGTTAGGCAAGCACTGTACCATTGAGCGAGGTCCCCAGCCCTCCCTTCCTTCCTTTTACCTAACAAGGTTACTCTTGCTATTTCACTCCCATTTCACCCCCATCTAATACTGATTGTCTTACCTAAGACCCCACATCCACCTGGGGATGTTTATTTTGTGGAGAGTAGGCTTCTGCTTACCTGAATGGACTCTTTAAAGGGAGATAGTGCAGCTTGGTTGGGATAAGAAACAGATAATTCTAGTTTTGTTGAAAGAAAGTCAGTTATGCTAACAAGACCTCTGCATTTCACGTTACTCATCACCACCTTTTCAGCCCAAAACACCCCTTCTCAATATGCAAAATGGCATTCTTTCACGCAGCTTATCTTTTGTCCTCTGGTGAGTTCTTCTCTCAGTGAGAAGAATTACATTTGGATGCAGGCAAGACAGTGGTTTCACATCTTTAGGATTATGGTCTCTCAAATGTTCCTTCTGTCTGTCTGACTAGTAGTAACACGGTAAGGGCTGTCATCAGAAGGCGCACAGGGACTTCCTCGGCCAGCCTGCCACCCTGCCATTTACCCAGCTCCCTGTGTTTTCCACAAATTGCACACAAGCACAAGCCAAATCCAGCAGCTTATTTTCATTCATTCTGTCTTTACACTTCCTTTAGTGCAATGACCTACTTAAGTTAAAGGAAAATACAAATCCCCAAGGAAATGTGCTGACAGCTGTTTCCTGGTTAGAATTAGGTTGGGCATGTGTCTGGGAGAAGCTTGTGAGCTCTAAGAATCATTTCGGTTGGGGATGGAAGTGGGAAGTGGGGGACAGAAGGTTACCAAAAAAATGTGTCAGACAAGTGTTCCTGGGAAAGCAATTGGAAACTGACAGTGACGGGGAAGGCTGGGTAAGAGACAACTTCTCAGGGTGGTTTTTTTTTTTTTTATGGGTACTGGGGGTCGACCTCAGGACCTTGTGAGCCAGCAGGCACCCGTGCTGCTGAGCGATATCACCGGCCCTTTTTTTGTATGTGGGTTCTGGGAGTCGAACTCAGGCCCTTGCCCTTGCCAGGCAGGCGCGTACGCCGCTCAGCCATCTCACCAGCCCCTCAGGGTGGTTCTAAATAGAGTTTAGATTTTCTGTTTAGTCCCCTTCTTCAGTTTCCTGCTTAGAAGCTCTATACCTAAGGTCATATGTCTAAAGAATACCAAGGTCCAGATAGAGTGGATTAAACTAAACCCTTATTAAAAAAAAATCACCATCACTTACTGCCATACTTTTAGTAAGCTGATGATATTCTGACATGTCAGTCCAGCATAGTTTGGAAAATAATTTAAGGGTGAAAGATGACATGTTGGAAATAGCTTCAGACCAAATCCTAGAATACTTAAATTTTTATCTTGGATTTGCTAGGAACTGGCTGTCTACCTTAAGACTCTTCTAAGCTTCACTTTTCTCATCTGTAAAATGGGAATTTAGACTATATGATAGGTAAAATGCCTACCAGATTTAAAATTCCTTGAAACATATCAGATAATTGGTCTATTGGCCAAGAAAGCTATTAATTGATGTTATTTAGTAAAGTTGTTAGCAAGTAGTCAGATTGACATGTTTCTTTTGATTCCTTTTTTTGGTGGAAATATTTTACAGAAGAGCCAAAAGATGGGGCTCAGAAAAGTTCAAAGATCCAGATAAACCCCAGTGAGAAAATGGGCCTCTGAACTGTAGACTGCTAATAGGCCATGGAGTGTAGAATCCCTTTAGTGAGCTCTGGTCTGAGCCACAAACGTCACCATCCTAGGGATCCAACCCCATTAGGCAATTCTTCCCTTATCTATTTTTATATGAGAGAGGACTAACTACTTTCATTACTAACAATCCACAAATTCCTGGCTGAGCCCTAAAATGCACTCTGCGTATTGTCTTAATTCCATTGTAATGATGTGAAGTGGGCACTGAACGATGGTTCATGCTAAATCCACAATAACTTTTTCTGCTTATTAAAGGAGCCGTCAGAACTCATTACAGTGGATAAAAAGGACTCTTGGGTCAGATTACATGCTTAAACATATAGGGTTAGAGAACTTTAGAAGTCAAAGAGCCTGGAATCCATCTGACCTAATCCTAACTCTTTACTGGAGAAAAGAAGGTGAAATGAATTGTCAAAGGTTAGAAGTTAATTATAGCAGAACGAAGTCAGTACCAGACAGCACCACTGAAGTCTCAGATCTGTGGTCTTTCATAACACTGTATTGGCTATGTAGAAGCCTGTGTACTAAAATTTAATTTTAAATATGCAAAGGATATACCACAAAATTTAAAAGACATAAGGGGTTCTAGTAATCCAACACTCAGGAAGCTGAGGCAGGAGGATTGCTGTGAGTTCAAGCCCAGTCTGGGCTCCCAAAGTGAGTTCAAGGCCTGCCTGAACTGCAGTGAGACCCTGTCTCAAAAAGACACAAAAAAGGAGTGGTGGTGGTTACAGTGAAAAGTTAGTCTCCTATGCACTGTAGTCTCTAATCACTTAGGTCTCTTCCTTCTGATCAAGCTGGAATCCTTTTATGTTCATTTGTTTTTTGAGACAGGGTCTCGCTATGTAGTTGAGGCTGGCCCTGAACTCACTATATGGTCCAGGCTGGCCTCAAACTCATAGGAATCCTCCTGCCTCCACCTCCCGTGTCCTGGGATTATAGGTGTGCGCCAGCACTCCCAGCCAATCTGGAGCCTATTTTGATTTAAGGTTTGAGATAGGGATCCAACTTTATTTCCTTTCAAATGCCTGTCCAGTTATTCTACTAGTGCGATAAGGTGTGCTTTCCTTATTTGTGCTTCTCTTTTGGAATTTTGGTATTTATTTTTGCTTGTTTTTCTCCTACACTAACTTGAGAATCACCTGACATATTAGAAAATTCTGTTGGTTTTAAAAAATGGGATAGTGGGGCTGGGGGTATAGCTCAGTTGTAGAGTGCTTGCCTAGCGTGCATGAGGCCTTCAGCACTGGAAAAAAGATAAAAATGAGATCGTGATAAACGTATGGATTAAATGTAGAGGGGAATTAATAGTTTATAAAGGCTGCTGTAGAGCTTTAGGACATATCATACCTTCCTTCCTGATGAAAAGAAACTTGGTAGCAGATATTGTCCTTTCTGCCTTTTGATGTGGTTCTGAGAAGGTGTAGTTGTCACAGCCTCAAGTACCTCACCTTATCTCGCACCTCACGCTAATCAAATTCCAGTGGTACTGGCCTCCTTGCTATTTATTCAACTCAACTGGCATGGTCCGTCTTCTTCGGAAACCCCCTCCCCCAGAGAGAGCTGCATGACTCCTTCCCTTGCTCCTTCCATTCTTTTCTGAAAGTCTCTTTCTCATTGGAGGACCCTGACCACGCAAACTAAATCCATGCTTGCCTCCCACTCTGAGCTCTCGTCACTTCTCTACCCTGATCAGCTTTCTTTTCCACACTGCTTACTCCCTTCTAACATACTAGGTAATTATGATGCTTATTACTTATTATACCTGTCTCTTCCACTGAAATGTATGTCTCAAGAGGGTAGAGACTTCTATTATTTTCACTGTCTTATCCCAGGTGCCTAAAATTCTGTGTGGCCTATAATATTCAGTAAATACCACATTTGCTTAATTTAATTAAAGAAACTAGCTTGTACGATTTATTAAGAATATACATTGAATTTTTAAGAATTAAATATCAGATATCTTCAGCATCAATGGAAATAACCATAGGGTTATTTTCTCTTTTCTTTCCAAGATATGGTAAAAAATATATTACATTTTGTAATAGTGAGCTATTCTTGCACTCCTGCCATAAGCCCTACTTAGTGTATTGGTGTATTATAATTTTATGAGCTGACTGGTTTTTGAATTGGTACTAAATATGAGCCTGGTGTGAAGTCTTGCCATGACTTTTTGTTTGGCTTTGTTATCACTATTATGCTTGCTCAAAAAAATAATTCAAGGGCTGGTGAGATGGCTCAGCGGCATAAGTGCTTGCCTGGCAAGCACGAGGTCCCGAGTTTGACTCCTGGAACCCACATACAAAAAAAGGGCTGGTGATATCGCTCAGTGGCATGGGCGCCTGCTGGCGTGTAAGGTCCTGAGGTTGACCCCCAGTACCCACAAAAAAAAAAAAAAAATTCAAGAACTCTCCTCCACTTTTTAAAAATGCTCTGGAATAGTTTAGAAAGTATTGGGCCGGTGAGATGGCTCAGTGGCATAACCGCCTGCCTGGCAAGCGTGAGGTCCTGAGTTCGACTCCTGGTACCCACATACGAGAAAAGGACTGGTGATATCACTCAGCGGCACGGGCGCCTGATGGTGCACGAGGTCCTGAGTTGACCCCAGGTACCCACAAAAAAAAAAAAAAAAAGAAAGTATTGACATTATTTTCTTTAAAGAAAATAATAATACCCTCTCATTTTCTTTAAAGGGTAGGTGCTTATTCAAATTCATGATCATAGTCTCTGGGTTTTCAAATTTCCTTTTTTTGTTTTTGGCTTTTAAAAATTTCTGGCTGGGTGTAGTGATACACGCCTGTAATCCCAGCACTCCAGAGGCTGAGGCAGGAGGATCACTGTGAGTTTGAGGCTGGCCTGGTCTACAAAGTGAGTTCAAATTCAGACTGAACTGCATAGTGAAACCCTGTCTCAAAAAGACAAAAAAAACTTTTATAGGTACATTTTTTTATTGCTATCATTATACATAACAATAGCATTCATCATAAGGAATTTGTACCTGTACATGATACATCTTGCTATTTCTTTTCTCCCATTCCATCCCTCTTCCCTTCCTTATTTACAAAAGCTTTCTTTCTATTTTTTTCTATTCTCTTTTATTCTTGTCCCTTCTCTCCTTTCCCCCTCCACTCTAGCTTGTTCCCCTTTTCATTTGAATATTTTCTTCTCATTTCCCAATATCTATTACACATTTTGGTCCTTATTTACACTTTCAGTTCCTCACACCAAAGAAAAAATGCAGTATTTAAACATGTGTGTCTGATGAATGTCCCTTAAGAGTATTGTTTCAAGGTGCATACATTTAGCTAGAAATTCTTCAGCTTATCCTTCTTTATAGCAGAGTAATACTTTATTGTATGAAAAAAAAAAAAACCATCTTCTTCAGCCATTCATTGATTGATGGGCATTTGGGCTGTTTCCAAAATTTAGCTATTACAAACTGTGTCACTATAAACATGGGTGTGCATGTATTGCTGTGGCATGATGCTTTTAATTCTTTCAGGAAGATACCATGAAAGAGAATAGTTGGGTTGAATGAAACCTCTAGTTTTAGTTTTTTGAGGAATTTCTGCACTGATTTCCACAGTGGCTGTACCAGTCGACACTCCCACCAACAGTGGAGAAGGGTTCCTTTTTCCCCATAGCCCCTCCATCATTTGTTATTGGTTGATTTCTTGATAATAGCCATTCTTTCTGGAGTGACATGGAATCCTCAGCATTGTTTTAATTTGCATTTCTCAAATTTCAGCAATGTTGAACCTTTTTTCAAGTATTTATTTGACATTTCTAATTCTTCATCTGAGAAGTGTCTATTCATTTCAGATGCCTATTTTTGGATTGAGTCTTTAAATTTGGGGGATCTGATGTTTTTGAATTCTTTATATGTTCCAGATATTAGTCCTTTGTAGAAGGAAAAATTGGCAAAAAATTTTTCCTACACTGTGGGTTGTTTCTTCACTGTTTGTGGTTTCTTTTGCTGTACAAAAGCTTTTTAATAAGAAGAGATCCCAGTTGTTGATTCTTTGTGATAGTTCCTGTGCAACTGGGATTTTGTTCATAAAGTCGTTGCCTACACCAATGTCTTCAACAGGTCTAACATGTCTATCTTCCAGCAGATTTAGTGTTTCTGTTTTAATATTTAGATCTTTGATCCATTTCTATTTTAGTTTAGTGCACAGTGAAAGATATAGGTCTAGTTTTAATCTTCAGCATGTAGAGAGCCAGTTTTTCCAGCACCATTTATTAGAGAGGCTATCTTTCTTCCAGTGAAGGTGTTTGGCTCCTTTTTCAAAGAAAAGGTGGATGAATGTGTTTAGAGTTGTTTCCACATCTTTTATTCTGTTCCATTAATCCTCAGTTCTGTTTTTTTTTTTTTTTTTGCAGTACCATACGTTTTTTTTTTTTTTTATCACAGTAGCTTTGTAATATAATTTCAAGTCAGAGATTTTGATGCCCCCTGCATTGCCTTTGTTGCCCAAACTACTTTTGCTATTCTAGGTCTCTTCTGGTATGGCCATTTTTGCTATATTGATTATTCCTACCCAAAAATAAGGGATATCTTTCCATTTTCTGTTATCCTCTTTGATCTCCTTTTACAGAGTATTATAGTTTTCAATATAAAGGTCTTTCACTTCCTTCATTAGATTGATTCCTGGGTATTTCAGTTTTTTGGATGCTATTGTGAAAGGTGTTGTTTCCCTAATTCTTTCTCAGCGAGTTTGTTATTTGTGTACAGGAATGCTATTGATTTTTGAGTGTTGGCTTTGTATCCAGCTACACAACTGAATTTGCGTATTAAACCTAGAAGTCTTCTGGTGGAGTTTTTGTGGTCTTCTATGTAGAGCATCATGTTATCCACAAATAACGATAATTTAACTTTTTCCTTTCCTATCCTTATTCCTTTTATTTCTTTATCTTGTCTAATAGCTCTGGCTAATGTTTCCAGAACTATAAGAAATAAGGGTGTTGACAGTAGACATCATTTTCTTGTTCCTGATTGTCGAGGACCATCTATATAACTGTTGGGGAGAAATCATTTCATAATTAAATTGTGATTAGGGCTTGTCTGAGGCTTAGTGCCTGCTATTCAGGCCAGCTATGGTATGTGGGAACATAATTCCGTGTGCCTCAGGTCACAGTTGAGACCTCAATTGTCCCATGATGCTCTGATGACCCAGGGCAAGATTACACCAGCTGAGGACATCCTGGTTCCTTGAGAACCCAGTAGTAATAAAAATAGAGTTTCAAATTGGGGAAAGGGCAAATTCCA
Organism: Erethizon dorsatum; assembly: GCA_028451465.1. NCBI lineage: Eukaryota > Metazoa > Chordata > Mammalia > Rodentia > Erethizontidae > Erethizon > Erethizon dorsatum. Next base: position 27,809,616 of record CM051829.1, on the reverse strand, counting down.
TAACCTGCTGCCTTGCCCCACCTCACCCTCCCCATCAACATAAAGATTCCCATCAGCATAAGGTCACACTGCCCTCACAGTCATCTGAAGTGATCCTCATCAGCATAAGACCTTCTCAGCGTAAGGTCACCTCTGCCCTCTGAGTCACCCGCCCACCCTCAGTCTTCTGATAATCCCTCTAGTTATTGTATACCCCCAATAAATAGTGGCTGGCTCAGAGCGTCTTTGTCCTTGCCCATCCTGTGGCATTGACCTCCCAGCCCCCCTGTCATGCATTATTAAATTTGACTCTGTTTCTTATTTCATCCTTTTACCGTATCCCTCATGCAGGCAGTAGGGGATCTTGGCCAGGTCCCTGATACTCGATTTTAGTGTGAAAGTTTTCAGTTTTTGACCATTTAGTATGATGTTGGCTGTTGGTTTGAAATAGATGGCTTTTATTAGTTTGAGATAAAGACCATCTATTCCAATTTTTTGAAGGGCTTTTATCATGAATGGGTGTTGGACTTTGTCAAATGCTTTTTCTGCATCTATTGAGATAATCATATGTTTTTTACCCCTGGTTCTGTTAATATGGTGTATTACATGTATTGATTTCCATATGCTGAACCATCTCTTCATCCCTGGGATGAATCCTACTTAATCATGGTGTATAATCTTCTTTATGATTTGCTGCATTCTGTTTGCCAGTATCCTGTTGAGAAGTTTTGTATGTATGGTCATTAGAGATAGTGGCCTGTAGTTCTCCTTTTTGGTTGGATCCTTCTCTGGTTTTGGTATCAGGGTAATGCTTGCTTTCAGGAATGACTCTGGGAGTATTGCTTCCCTTTCAATTTTACTGAAGAGCTGAAAAGTAGCAGCATTAGGTTGTCTCTAAATTTCTTATAGAATTCAGCAGTGAATCCATCAGGACCTAAGCTTTTCTTTGTTTGTAGGTTTTAATTACATCTTCAATTTCATTGACTGACATTGGTTTATTTAGAATTTCTATATCTTCTTTTTTTTTGTGGGTACTGGGGGGTCGACCTCAGGACCTCGCGCGCCAACAGGCACCCATGCCGCTGAGCGATATCACCGGCCCCTTTTTCGTATGTGGGATCCGGGAGTCGAACTCGGGCCCTCGCACTTGCAAGGCAGGCGCTTATGCCGCTGAGCCGTCTCACTGGCCCGAATTTCTATATCTTCTTGATTCAGCTTTGGTAATTCATATGTATCTAAGAATCTGTCCATTTCTTCTGTTTTCTGTCTTATTAGAATATAAGTTCTCAAAGTAGGTATTGGTGATCTTCTGGATTTCTGCAGGATCTGTTGTGATTTCACCCTTTTCATTCTTAATTGCATGGATTTGAGTCTTTTCTCTCCCTTTTTTTGATAAGGTTGGCAAAGGTTTATGAATTTTATTTAATTTTTCAAAGAACCAACTGTTTGATTCATTGATTCTTTGTATTATTTTCTTAATCTTCACTGCATTAATTTCTTCTCTGATCTTTATAATTTCCTCCCTTGTATAAGCTTTGGGCTTGACTTGCTCTTCTTTTTCTAGAAGTTTGATGTTCAACATTAGGTTGTTTATTTGGGCTTGCTCTGTGTTTCTGATATGAGAATTCACCGCTATAAATTTCCCTCATAGGACTGCTTTCATTGTGTCCCATAAGTTCTAGTATGTTGTATTGGCATTATTGTTTAATTGTAGAAATTGTCTAATTTCTTCTTTAATTTCATCTGTGACCCACTGGTTGTTCATAAGGGTGTTATTTAATTTCTATGTGTTTATGAAGTTTTTGTAGTTCCCTTTGCTGTTGATTTTTAATTTCATTGCACTATGGTCTGGTAATATGCATGGGATAATTTCAGTTTCTTTGCATTTACTTAAGCATGTTCTGAGCTAGCCTGTGGTCTATTTTTAAGAATGTCCCTTGTGCTGCTGAGAAGAATGTGTATTCTGATGTTGTGGGGTGGAACACTGTAGATATCTGGTAAGTCCATTTGTTCAAAAGTTTGGTTCACTTCTGATATTTCTTTGTTGACTTTTTGTCCAGTTGACCTCGTGCTTGCCAGCAGGCGCTTGTGCCACTGAGCAATATCACCGGCCCCTGTTTTTCCTTTATGTGGGTACTGGGAGTCGAACTCAGGACCTCGCACTTGCCAGGCAGGTGCTTATGCTGCTGAGCCATCTCACCGGCCCTGAAAGATAGTTTTGTGGGGTACATCAATCTGGGCTGAAAGTTGTTTTCTTTTAGGGCTTGAAATACTTCACTCCAAGCTGTCCTTGACTTAAGGGTTTGTGTTGAGAAGTGTGCTGTGGTTCTGCTTTCCTCTATAGGTGATTTGTTTCTTTTCTATAACAGCTTTTAATATTCTGTTCTTGTGTTGGATTCCTGGAATCTTGACTTTTGGATGCTTTGGTGTAGATTTTTTTTTTGATCATGGATAATTGGAATTCTATATGCCTCACTTATCTGTATATCAAATTCTTTTTCCGTGCTTGGGAAGTTTTCTGCCATTACTTCTGGGGACAAGTTTTTTTAAAAGTAATTTTCAGTATCTCCTGCTTTTTCACTGACTCTGATCAATCTTATGTTTTTCTTCTTTGCATAATCTAGCAGCTGTTGTATTGATTTTTTGTGGTCCTTGCTATTTTTATTTTTATTTTTTATTTTAAAGAGAAAAAATAGCAATAAAACAGAGTTTCAAAACAGGTTAGTAGGACAGTTATAATAGTTAATACATTGCATATGGTTGTTTTCATAGTCGTTATTCAGAGTACAAGATATAGGCATGATATCTTGACTAAATGATATTAGCACAAACCTTTCTTTTCAATGAACTAAGAGAAATTAGCTGTATCTTAACCATCTTGTGTATAAATTTTTTTCTTTTTCTCTTTCTTCCTTTCCCCTTTCCCCATCACAGTTTGTCTTTTCTTTTGAACAGTTTCTTCCCAATTCACAATATCTATTGTACATCTTGAATCTTATTTACTTGTTCAGTTTCTCACACTAGTGAGACAATATGATGTTTACACATATGGGTCTGATTTATTTCACTTATGAGTATGGTCTCGAGTTGCATCCATTTACCTATAAAAGTCTCCAGTTTATCCTTCTTCATGGTTGAGTAGTACTCCATTATTTAAAAAAAAAAACACATCTTTTTATCCATTCCTTGGTTGATGGGCGTTTGGGTTGTTTCCAAGATTAAGCTATCACAAATTGTGCTGCTATCAACATGGGTGCACATATATTGCTGTGGTATGATGTTTTAAAATCTTCTGGGAAGATACCCAGAGGAGGAATAGCTGGGTTGAATGGGACCTCTAATCCTAGTTTTTAAAGGAATCGCCACACTGATTTCCACAGTGGTTGCATCAATCTACACTCCCACCAACAGTGGAGAAGTGTTCCTTTTTCCCCACTGCCCCTCCAGCATTTATTATCAGTTGATTTTTTGATGATAGCCATTCTTTCTGGGGTGAGATGAAATCTCAGTGTTGTTTTAATTTGCATCTCTCATATGACCAGTGATGTTGAACATTTTTTCATGTATTTACTTGCTGTTTGTATTACTTCATCTGAGAAGTGTATATTCATCTCAGATACCCATTTTTGGGTTGGGTGTTTGAATTTGGGGGGTCTGACTTTTTCAATTCTTTATGTGTTTTGGGTATAAGTCCTTTGAGGGACAGTTGGCTAACATTTTTTCCCACTCTCTGGGTTTTCTTTTCACTCTGTGGGTGATTTATTTTGTTGTGTGAAAGCTTTTTAATAGGTCCTTGCTATTTTTAAGAAATCTTTCTTTTAATGATCGTTAACCGCAATCCTATATTCTAGATGTGATATTCTGTCCTAACTTTGGCTCATTCTGCTTTCAGTGGAGTTTTACTTCTGAATATCCATTTGAATCTGTTTCATGGATTCTGTTTCTTTCCTATGTTGAGTGTTCAGTGTTTACATTATTTTCCTAAGCTCTTCTTTTTAAAAATCTGTATTTGCTCTAGAGTCACTAACCATGTCTATCATTATGGTCATCATCTCTGTATTTATCTGAGAAATTATTTCTTGTTTGATTTTTTTGAGAGCCTGATTTGTCTGCTTTGTTAATTCTGCTGTTTCCACTTCAGAGAGTCCAGGTGGGTGGCTTTTGAATTGTTCCAACTCATCGTCCCCTGGTTTTGCCTTTGGTGAGCTGGAAGTCTGGTGTTGTACTTGCTTAGGTGTCTTCTCATTTTCTTTTTTTCATTTTTTTTAGTTTAATTCTTGGGTAGATGCTTGTAAACTGCTTCTGGCAGGTACCTTTATTGCTAGCATTGAGAATGCTTAGGAAATGACTACTTCTCAGAGATGTCTTCCAGGTGTAGCTGGATTTTGAGTTTTGATACTGTTGCAAGCTCTACATCTTTAATTTATTGGGGATAAGAAGTTGCTGCCTATTTGGCCCATCCCCTAGTTCTTTGGCACTGGCCTATAGTATTGTTTATGACCCTTAGGAAACCTCAGTCTTGGTATACCAGGAAGAACAACTGATTAGAACAATTATGTCACCTTGGCCAAAGTACTACAATCAGCAATAACAATAGCATCAAACACAGTCTAGAAAATGACACACTGTGGTAACTATTAATTTTCCACCTTTAACCATATGAACCATATCTGTGGTTATATAACAAAATCTAAAACAAACCAGAAAATTGTATACAGTAAATATGCCCTCCCTATAGTGATCTTACCCTCCAGGCAGCAAATTTAAAAGAGTTTAGGGGGAAAATTGAGGAATAGAAACAGAGAAAGAGATTAGAAGCAAGGCTGGAGGATAAAGGAAGATTACATGAACTTTGAGAAGGTGATGAAGAAGGCAGGAGGGACAGAGAGAAGGAGGAAATAAAAACAAGAACAGAACAGAATAACAGCAAGAAGAAAAACTAGAAACTATGTTCACACTCATATATCAACAAGAACAATCAAGAAGAAAAGGAAAAAAAGAAAAAGAAAAAGAGAAAAAACTGTCCACTTCATGGTATGTTTCTGCTGTCACTGGTAGATAAGGTGGGGAAACAGAGCTCAGATCCATGTGGATTAATCCCAGCAAGCCAGTTGTAGATTTACATCGGGGTAGTGCTTAATCCTAGCAAGCTGCACCTTTAGTTCCAGTGAGATTCAGGCTGGTTTCTGTCTGTGGGGCTGGAACCCGATTTGTTCAGCCTGCAGCACTCTGTGTGCTTCCTGCTTGTTTGAACTTAGCTCCCTGCTGACTTATACTTGACTGCTTGATCTCCTGCCTATGAACTCGGTGCCACCTCACCTTGACACTGGGAGCAACCCGATGGAGCCAGCCCACAGCAAAGTTCTGAGTTCCACGCTCAGTTTGCCCCTCTCTAAGATGGCTACTGGCCAGTCACCCTCTCCTGGGGGGCATCTGGAGCTGAATAAGTCACCAGCCACTGCAGTCCACCGCATCCAGTGCTCCATTCCACTGGTGCATTTCCCCGGGGAGGCTTCTAGGGTCACCTGCAGTCCCTGTGCATCTGCAGGTTCAAGCTGCCCCTCCCATGCAGTGAGTCAGTGAGGAAGCCACCACTGCCACTTCCCTGTTCTGCATTGAGCTCTCTGCTCTCCCTGTGGGCCTCAATTCTCACTTCATATCCTTGTTGGGTTCTGGGGACCCACTTCCCTTCTTCTCTGTGTCTGGGCACCAAATCTTGTGGAGGCTGTTTCTGTGCTGTTCATCACTCTGCCATCTTCCCAGGAGTCCTTCAAATTTTGCATTCTGATATGCTCAGTATTATAAACATAGTTTTATTATTTTGCACTTAAAAAAATCACCCTACATCACACATATGTTTGTTTGTTTGTTTCTTTCTTTTTTTTTTGTGTGTGTGTGTGTTTTTCCTTTTTTTTTGTGGGTACTGGGGGTCAACCTCAGGGCCTCGCGCACCAGCAGGCGCCCGTGCCGCTGAGCGATATCACCGGACCCTTTTTCATATGTGGGATCCGGGAGTCGAACTCAGGCCCTCGCGCTTGCCGGGCAGGCGCGTACGCCGCTGAGCCATCTCACCTGCCCTTGTGTGTGTTTTTTAGACAGGGTTTCACTATGCAGTTCAGGCTGGCCCACTTGAACTCACTTTGTAGCCCAGGCTGGCCTGGAACTCACTTTGTAGCCTAGGCTGGCCTGGAACTCACAGTGATCCTCCTGCCTCTGCCTTTGGAGTGCTGGGATTACAGGCGTGCACCACTGTAATGGTTGATACATTGTGTCAACTTGAGAAGTTTAGAAGTTTCACTGAGCCACTCAGCAGAGGCCAGGGTCCTCACTGTGTAAACATCCTTGTCCTGTGCAAGAAGAGGGCGGGGAGATGCTGTGACTGCTACACTGGCCCCAGGGGTGGGAGCCTGCTGACAATGTAAGGGAGGAGAAGAGGCTTGCTCTCCCCTCTTTTGCTGCTTCTGCTGTCTTCTGTTGCCTTGAACTGTTGCCACTCACCACGCCACCCTGCCTTGGAATGAGCTGATTGTGGACTGAAACCTCCACAAATTGTGAGCTAAATAAACCTTTCTTTCCTTAATTTTGAGTGTCGGGTATTTTGTCTCAGCAATGAGAGAAAAGTAACCAAGACAACCATCATACCCAGCTTTCAACCAAATTTAAATTAATAAGTTTGGCTGGACATGGTTGTGGTGCTGTCCCTCCCTCCCTCTCTCCCTTCCTTCCTGTGAAATAATCAAATTGTTGTCCTGGATTTAGTTTTTATTTTTTTTTTTATAAAATTTTTTACTTTGTGTGATGCTAGGGACCAAAGCACATATGAGGCAAAGGCTGTATCTTTGAGCTACATCCCTAGTATTAGTTTTATTTTTTACATAAGCATGTTAAGAACAAAGTGAAACAAAACTAAACCCCCTCACCCCTTAAACTATATTCATTCCCCTTGAATGTTTATCCAATTCTAAAGCACAAACTCCTTGTCTTCTAGATGCTTAATCGGAGCCTCAGATAGTCCCAGCTCCCAGCTCAATTTCATTCTCTTGAGCTAGCTGGAGTCTGGTCCCTCATCTCTAGTGTCCTTCGTGGTACAGCACTGCTTCCTTCAATTAGTTCCTGGGATATGCGTCCCCTAGTCTGCTCTTCCTTCCAAGACTTCTCCCTCCCACAAATAAAGGTCAAATACTCAGTATGTGGCCACACTGTTCAAGGTATGAGGTGATCCGAAGATGAACAGGATTGATTTACAGTTTAGTAAGGGACCCAGACATGGTCTTTGCAAGCACATGGTTATGATACAGCATGAAGATGGTATATATAAGATGGAAAAGGACAGAAAAAGCAGTGGAGAGGGACCTTGCAATGCAACTGGAGGATCAGGAAAAGCTTGACAGTGCTGGATGTGGAGACCTGGCAAGGACGATTCTGCTCATGTTTTCCATTCTTTGAACTCAAATGTTCTAAGAGCTCATCACACACTTCTAAAACTTTCCTCATTCCAGGGGAGGAGCCCTGTGGTTGGAGGATCTATTTTCTCTGTACTGTAATCTCCACCGTTCCTCTTGCTGGTTGATACATTCTGGGCCACAGACTGCTGTGAGCTCTCTGCTCCATCCAGTATCACTCCACTCCCAGACCCTTTGGAGACGAACATCCTATGGCAATGGTAAGCAGCTCTAGAGAAATTTAGCCTGGAGAGCGCAGAAGACAGGAGGCATACAACAAGCAGCCTTAGGCAGTGGATCAAATCTTGTTCAGTAATGCTATCGATTGGTCCATCCCAAGATTTCCCCAGTTTATTTATACTTATCGTTCCTCCATCTGGTTCTTTTATTTCACACATTGTGAATGTCTGCTGAGTACTTATCTTTGGATATGACACTGTGGAGAGATACAAATAATTACAATGCTCTCTGCATAAAGGTGTTTCTACTGTAAAGACAAATGGAAATCAAAGATAAACAATGAAGCAAATCACTGTATAACATGTCTCAAATGGGCAAGATAAGAATATTATTGCTTGAAGGAGAGGGAACGGTGTTGCTGTACAATATAGACAGCAATTTGCCAATTGTTAAGCGTGTGATGGTTAATTTTATGCATCAACTTGGGTAGGCTGTGATACCCATTGTTTGTTTGAGCACCAATTTAGAAATTGCTGCAAAAGTGTTTTTAGATATGATAAACCAGTAGACTTTGAGTAAAGCAGATTACCCATGTTTATAGCAGTATAACTTATGACAGCTAAATCTTGGAAGTGGCTTATATGTCCATCAACATATAAATGAATACAGAATGAATGAATACAGAAGATACAATACTTATATACAATGGAATACTACTATGCCTTAAAGAAGGATAAATTTGAGTCTTTTGTAGGAAAATGGTTGTATCTTGAGACCTTAATATTAAGTGAAATAAATCAGACTCACAAGCTTAAATATCACATGGTTTCTCTTATATGAGAAACCCAAATTGTAAATAAAGAACAAAGTAAAATATCAATAATAGGAAGTAGGAAGATAGAGCTTTCTCATCTGGGAAGGGGATCAAGAGATGAGGGGAGTGGGGAGGTTGCAGAGGGGAAAGGGACGAAGGAAGGAATTAAGATGTGTTATGTACACATACCAATTCTTCATAATGAATGTAATCATTACGTACTGCAAACATGTACTAATGTAAACATTTTGGGGGGCTTATTAGTGCATGTGTTACAGTACATCATGTTTGCAGTATATCATATTTACAGTCTTTGTGTGGAGTTGGTACATGTACATAAAACACCTTAATTCTTTTTACTTTCCCTTCCCTCTCCAGCGTCCATCTCTAGAACCCCTTCCTATTTGCAAAAGATCTAGCTCCCTGCTTATGTCTCATCTTTATCTTGCTGAAATGCAGTTTTTCCTTCTCGAGAATTGTAAACCTTCTGAAGAACTCTAGGAGAGGAAGGAATATGACAAAACAAAGAGGCACAAACGTACATTTACAAATAAGTGGGTCACTTTTGACCTGAATTTCAGGACTGTATCCTTTCTATCCAGTAGCAGCTCTCACTGGAGTGATTTTGCCCCACAGAGGGGACATTTTTGGTTGTCATAATTAGGGAAGGTGGTACTATTGGCATATAGTGGGTAGAGATGCTAGAGATGTTGCTAAAAGTTTTACTGTGTGCTCAGAATCCCTGGGTGCTGAATGTCAATACAGTGCTGAGGCTGAGAAACTGCTGTAAAGAGACAGTGAGAAGTAGGGTTGGAGAAGGTGGAGGCGGTCATAAGCACCTTAAACCATACCTTTAATGCCCCACAAGCCTTTTAGACAGTTCTACAGGTAAGTAGGAAGTTAAAGGAGGTTTCTGAGCAGGGAAATCATGCAGGTTTTGCTCAGGTGGGTGAATCTTACAGTGGCGTGGAGGGTACCCTGAGAGAGGAGTTGCTGGAGGGGGATGGTCAGGTGGCAGGATATTGTGATTGTTCAGATTCCAATGCTGGGAGTCTGTTGCGGTTTAGATCTAAAAATTCCCCCCAAATTCTCATGTGTTCAGAGATGGGAGTCTGGGAAGGTGATTGAATCGTGAAGGTGCTGTACTCTTCAGTAAATTAATCCATCGATGAGTTCATAGCTGAATGTGCTGCTAGGGAAGAGGGCCTGACTGGAGGCAGTGGTTATTGGGACCATGACCTGGAAAGGTGTATTCTTTTCCCATGCTCTTCCCCGTCCTCTCTGCTTCCTGGCTGCCATGATGTGTGTCCACCATGCCCTTCTGTTATGCCTTTTCTCCCTTGAACCCTCTAAAACTGTGAACCAAAATAAACTTTTCCTTCTTAAGTAGCAGGTATTGCATATTTTGCCCCACTGACAAGAAAGCGATGAATACAGAGCCTAAGAGACTGGGGGAAGATGAAAGGAAAATAATGAAAATTGACGGATGTAAGAAGACTGAAGAGGAAGTTATTTTACTACTATTTGTTCTTTCACATATCATTTTAATTATATAACTCTAGACTGCCATTTAAGCTATGAAAATAGCTTTTTAAGCTAAGAATTATACAGGTAAAGTTTTTATTATACACTACATACTGGCTATTTGTTATTCACTTCCTACAACAAAAATTTAACATAATCATAACATATAATATAAAGACACATGTGATGCCAGGCATGGTGATGCATACCTGCAATCCAGCACTTGGGAGGCTGAGGCAGGAGGATCACTGCAAGTTCAAGGCCAGCCTGGGCTGAATAGTGAGTTTAAGGTGAACCTGGACTACTTAAGGAGACACTGTCTAAAAAAAAAAAAAAAAAAAAAAAAAAAAGAACAATAAAAAATAAAAACAAGAGCAAAAAACACAGTGTGTGTACTTATAAATTTAAAACCCTACGCAACTTTCTAAAGTAGCCCATTTCATAGGTGAGTAAGCTGGAGCTCAGAGGGCTGAATGTCCGAGGCCTCGGAGGAAATGGTAGCACTAGGCTGCTGGCCAATCATAGTTCTTTCTGTCCTAGCTGCTCTCAGGGAGATGGAGTCACTAGATAGAATTTTTGTGTGGTGGTGTGTGTTCCCCACTTGTTCTTTTTTTTTTTTTTTTTTTTTTTTACAATTGATATCATAGTAGTCAAATGTTCTGCTTTGTTCTTGGAGATCATTTTACAGAACACATAGAATATCTTATTATCCTTTTTAATGGCTCTATACTATTTTATTTTAATGAGTATAGCTTAATTTGTTTATTCAACATTTAGTCCCCACTCCTTGCCACTATTCTTTTTTTTTATTTATAAAACAGTGATGTTGTTACTGGGTTTTGGGGTGCTGGGGTCTCCTTCTGGAGGTGGCTTCTATGTTCCTTCCATCCTGAGCAAAGAATTGATTAAGAAAACCACAAACAGTAGTAAAGTTTTATGAAACATAGGAAAAGAACCAGGCTTTGCAGAGTGAGTGTGGCCAAGTAAAAGCAGGAAAAGAAGTGAGGGCGGGGCGTCCATGCTAGAGAGAACACAGTGGCAAAAGCCCAGTGTGGACTGTTGTTTTTGTATCATTCACTCCTAAGGCTGATGTCAGGTCTAGACCATCCTGCCAAAAACCTGCTTTAGTTCCCACAAGAAGTCCAGGTACAGCATTTTGGGAACTGTTCTGCACATGTGCCCTGGGATTTTGTAACTAACAGGTCACAGCTACTTCCCCAGCCAGCTTTCCCATACCCTAATTTCCTGTCTGATTTCTCCGAGAGACACATATCCCCATAATTCCTCTTGGAATGCTGAAGCAGTCGAGGTCTCTGTCTTCTATAGCTTCTTCCAGCTGGAAGGGGCTGTAGTCTACCTACTGGGAATTATGTGCTCTCCAACTACTTTGGGGTGTTGTGGTTTGCTGGCTGTGTTGACGAAAAGAAAAACCTGTCAAAAGACTATAAGGAAAGAGTTAGTGACAATTGAGCTATGTGTTTGATGAGAGAAAGAAAGTAATTTTACTACTATGTTGGGGATTTAGAACCCAAATATCAGAAGCAGATCAGATTTCCATGCTTCTTGTGGAGGACAAAGTATGACAAAGAGGGAGGTTAGATAAATTATTGAGAGCCTGAGAGCCATAGCATTAGCCAGATTACTCACATAATGGATCTCATTAAAAGCAGGATCCTCAGTACAAGTACCCATTTAAGCTGTGGTGAATTAAGGTCATTAGTGACTCGAATTATCTGCACCTAGAGTGATATTGAAATCTTGCTTTCTGAGTGAGAGCCTCAGGTCCTCCAGAGGTTCTCGAGAATAACTTTCCTCTTAGTCCAGTAAAAATTCTAGTGACTATTTCCCATGTAGCATTTTTATAGCTTGTCATTGCATCCCTTGAGGAAGGACCAGAATGGTTTTTCAGGAACTGAGAATAAGGCTGGGGTCTTGAGGAGCTGCAGGAATGCCCTTTTTGCCTCCCTATCAGCCTTTTGATTTTCCAAAGAGACTTTAGATGTGTCTCTTTGGATCCCTTTCAATGAATGACAGTGACCTGCTTGGGAAGATAGACTACCTCTAAGAGTTGTAGAATTTCCTGCTTGTGTTATTATTATTATTATTACTATTATTATTTTATTGCTTATTAGTCAGCAAGTTCCTTCTTTCCAGATTGCTGCATAGGCATGTAGTACCAGAAAGGAATACCTGGAGATAATACATAACTTGCCTTTTGATGTCCTTTTTGGACAAAGCTACTTCTAGCAGTGAACCACCTCTTCAAAGTCTTGGAAGGGCAGGTCACTGATGTCCTGCCTGCTTGCATTGGTCTGGGAGATCACTTGCTCACAAGAGTGGCTAACTTCCAGGCCTGTAGGCACCAGAGAGGCAGGATTAAGAGTAGTGCAAGTTTTTATAATAACCTTGGAGCTGTCTAAGAGCATGGGCTTATACTTGGTAAGCCATTCCTCTGTTAACTACAAGTAACCTTTTGTCTCAAGCATCACTCTGAACTGATGGGGAGTTAGGACTTGTAGTTTCTGTCCTAAAGTTAGTTTTGCAGCTTTCTTTGTTAGTATAGCTGTAGCTGCTACTGCTGTCAGGCAGGGTGGCCAACCAGAAGCCATTTCATCTAACTTTTTGAAAAATATCCCACTGGGCAGAGTTCTCATCTTAGTGTTTGGGTCAAGACACCTAAAGCAATTCCTCTCTTTTCTGATATGATAAGGAAGAGGGGTTCTCTTAAGGCAGGTATTCCATAGCAGGATCTGCCTGTTGGCTAATTTGGTCAGGGAGACCTGATGTACTCCCAATGGGTAAAATCCTTTTGGCCTTAGCCAGAGTTTGAGAATTGCCCCTAATCTTGCTAGTAAATCTCTTCCTAGCAAGGGAGTAGGACAGTGTAGGAAAATTAGAAACTCATGATTAAACATTTGTCCTAAAAAAAAATTTGTCCTTCAAAGTGACACATCATAACAGAAGTAAGCAATCACCAACTAGGGGTCCCCTTGACACCAACTGTGGCTATAGATCTAGAAGAGGGTTTTCCAGAGAACTAAGTAAAAGCAGAATGAAGTAATCAAACTGACTCATCCATGATGTCCAGTGTTACCCAGGGTTCTTCATAGGAGGTGGTAATGGACAGGGGCATTGTAGGTTCTCTTGGGCCTCTTCAGAGCAGGAAATGAGTGCTCTGGCTTGCCTAGCCCCTCTCTGGGAGCAGAGACAGTTAACCCCCTACTTCCATGAGTCAGGAACACTGGCTAGTTCACACTTGCAGCAGGGACCAGGCAGTGGCTTGGTGTGGTCACATGCCACTTGTACTCTATCATCCTTGGATTTTCCCTTAGATGATTTGGGGGAATTTAAAACATTGCTAATTGCAACATCTATAATTCTAGCTTTTCTCTTTTGACCTTCTTCCAGATCCCAATTGTTGAACACAGAAAAGACCATGTCCAACAATTGGGTCATAGGTGTCTGGCTCCTATCTGAAATTTCTTCATTAAACAGATGGGAGACACCCATACTCTTTGAGGGACAGGTGGGGATCCAAGGACAGGACTGTCAAAGGTATCTCTCTCTTCCACTGGGGCCACTCTAAATGCATTAGTTTCTGGGCTTTTCTTGAGATAAAGGGTCATAAAAACCTGAACATAAGGGATTTCACTCCACCTATGTTTTAAGCAGAAACAGTTTAACAGAAAAATAGTCTCATAATTTAACTGCCATCCTATACCCATCTCCTAGTACATTTTGAACCCAAACTATGTTGCAATAATAGATAAGCCGTTTCTTTTTTGAACTGGCAGGGTCGAACCTTTCCCACTGATCAAGGAGCGAAGTGAGTGGACTCTGTGGGGTGTGGTTCATGAGGTTTCCTGTGGCTAGTCTCGGAGCCTGTAGAGAGAGACAACTGGGTCTCTAAGATGACTTCCCATGCAGAAGGTGCAGACGCCATGAGCCCACAAAGCATGCCTTGTGAGACTCGAGGAGTCAGTAGACAGACATCTCTGAAGCTAGAATGATGCTGGAATCTTTCATAGAAGCATAGAAGAAAGCCCTATTGAGGGTTTTTGGTCTCCATTCTGGAGCCCATTAACTCCTTAGGGAGAGGGTGTTGAGCCACTTGATGGCTCTACCTAGTCCTTTGAAACTTTCATGAGATCAGGGTGGAATATCCCTCCCCCGCATTCCCTTAGCCAGAGTTGAGCTTCTTGATGGCTCTACTTAACCAGGGTGGAGCCGCTTGAGAAACAATACCTCTTACATTTACCCCACAGTAAAAACCTCAGTACTTTAAGGCAGTAGAGATGGAAACCTCTTTTTTTTTTTTTTATTTTAAAGAGAAGAAAAAACAAAACAAATCAAAAGAAGAATAAATTTTCAAACCAACATAATAGGAGGGTAACAATGGTTAATACATTACGTATTACTATCTTTAAGTTAGTTATTCAGGACACCAGACATTAGCATTCAATTGTCCAAACATTATTGGCACAAACCTTACTCTTCAATGAACTAAGTAAAAATGGTAGTGTATCTATCTTAACCATCTTATATATATATATACAATTATTAAGAAAAAAAAAATCTTTAGAAATCCTAAGAATGAGGATGGAGCTACCTTTGGCTCACATCACTTGAGTTAAGCTTTACTGGCTATTTTTTTGTTCTTCTCAGGCCATCAGGCATGCTTCTAAATTACCTGCATTTTATTAGAAGAAACAAAGAAGCGAAACAAACATGGTGGATCCCATGGAAATCCAAAATGGGCAGCCAGTCATGTGACAAGACAAGATGGCAGCTTTAACTATGATAACGGCCTGAAAAAGAAATAGCCATCTAGGGGAAAAGTGCGGATGAGACTTTGAGCTCAAAAGGAGTAAACTTGGGTAGGCAGCTCCCCAGGCAAAAGACCAAGTTACCAACAGCTATTTTTCCCTAAAAGAGTGAGAAAGCGGAGCAAAGTACCACAGAGCACAGAAACAGGTCAAAAAGGCATACTGAACTCTAGGTTGAACACATGGTACCTGAATGATCTGTTTGCCAATGGTTTAATAACTGTCTCTCTGGTTGTTCTTTACTGACAAAATATCTGCTACAAGTGACCAAAAACAGGAAAAAGAAGAAAAGGGGAGATGAACTTCAAGTGGGCTCATAGGCCTCCATGGCTGTAAGAAAAACACAGAAGCCATGTATTCCCCTCCCATGCTACATACTGGGAAACATAGGAAGTATTTCCATGCCATGAGAAGTCTCTTGAGTTCTGAGGGGAAAGAGACAGGGAGAGAAGATGAAGAAGAAGAAAAAGAAGAAGGAGAGGAAGAGGGAGAAGAAGAAGAAGGAGAAGGAGAAGAAGAAAAAGAAGAAGAAGGAGAAGGAGGAGGAGGAGGAGGAGGAGAAGAAGAAGAAACCTTTGTGACATTTTTAGAATGAAAAAAAGAAATGTGCCCAAAGGGCTTTACCTATTCCCTTGGCTGACTAAGCCAAATATGTTACCAGATTTTGGGATGCTGGAGTCTCCTTCTGGAGGTGGTTTCTAGGTTTTTTCTGTCCTGAGGAAAGAATTGCTCAAGACAAGCACAAACAGTAGCAAAGTTTTATTAAAGGTAGGAAAAGAAACAGGCTCTGCAGAGCGAGTTTGAGCCAAGTAAAAGTAGGAAAAGTCTTTTTATAAGTTAATGATTACCACAAGAGCCATTAGCAATGTGTACTTTAGAGTGAAGTGAGATGAGTTCTAGCTTCTCACTAACTGCATGTTATGGTTTGGATCAGGAATGTTCCCCATAAAGCTCAAGTGTTCAGACGTTGGACTTTGAAAGGTAACAGGATCATGAGAGCTTGGACCTCACCAGTGGATTAAACCACTGATGAGATCATAATTTGATGCATTATTAGGAGGATATGGAAACAGGAGATGGATCCTTGTTGAAGGATCATGGGGGACCTAAACTTGGAGACTATATATTGTCCCTGGCCTCTTCCTCTCTGGCTCTTTTCTTTTATCTCTGTTTCCTGGCTTCCATGAGGTAAGCATGCCATACCCTTTCCTCCACCATGTTCTTCCACCATGATGTTTCTGTCTCACCACAGGCCTAGAAGCAATGGAGCCATCCAACCATGAACTAGAACTTCTGAAACCATGAACCAAACTAAATTTTTTCTCCTTTAGGTAGTTTCTTCTAGTAATTTCGTCACAGCAGTGAGAAGCTAACATACTACACTAGTCAGGGTTCTTCAGAGAAACAGAGCCAGTAAGATGTAGATACAAATGAGGAGGATTATTATGGGAATTAATGCACCTGATTGTGGAGGCCAAGCATCCCACAGCATGCAGTCTATGCTGGAGAACTAGGGAAACTGGTGGTGTAATTCTCAGTCTAAAGAAGAAGACCCCCAAACCTAGCAGGGAGTGAGGGGAATCCTGGTGTTAAATCCCTGAGTACAAAGACCTGAGACATGGAGTTCCAAAATCTGAGGGCGGGAGAAGATAGATGTCCCACCTCCCGAAGAGAGAGCAAATTTTCCCTTCCTCTACCCTTCTGTTCTATCCTGGCTCTCAGTGGATTGAATGATGTCTGCCCACACTGGTGACCGTGAGCCTCCTTTTCTCAGTCAATTGAGTCAAATACTAATCGCTTCTGGAAACATCCTCACAGACACACCCCAGAAATAATGTTTGGTCAAGTATCTGAGTATCCCTTAACTCAGTCGAGTTAACACCTAAAATTAACCGTTACGCTGCCTATCTGCCACTGTCACTGTAACAAAATACCTGAGACAGTTAACTTAGGAAAGATTTGTTTTGCCTTGTGTTCTGCAGGCTCCAGTTCAAGGGAAGTGGCCCCATTGCTCTGGTTTGAAGCCTCTCTCCTTGGAGAGAGGGGAGCTGGTGGTGTAGAAGGTGTTCACACACACATCTACGGGCAAAATTCCATTCTGAAATTTTCCAAATTTCAACATTTTGGGAAAAGGAATCAAATCCTTTCCCATAGAAGCTTGATTTTATAACTTGCAACATCAAGACTTTCTTTAAAAATTGTATTATTTTATTTTAGAAAATATAGGATACATTCAGTACATGTTTACAATGTATATTAATCTAATCAGGGTAATAAGCATTTCCAGCTCTTCAACCATTAGTCACTTTTGTGTGTTGGGAATTTTGTACTTTTCTAGTCATTTTGAAATACACCAAAGGTTGTTTTGTCCAGTGGTTTCCCTAATGGGTTGAAGAAGAACCAGGGGTAATTTCTCTGCTTTGTGCATTTGGTGTCCCTTATTGAATTTCTTTGTGTCCCCATGCCCACCTCCCCTTCCCAGTCCTGGTAATTTCTCTGGCTGAAAGGTTTGATCCTGAAGGACATAGTGTAATGGAGAGACACTGTGGTGCAATGGGCTTGGGAGCCGTTTTACTCCATCAGTGCTGCTATAATGAAATATCACAGAGTGGCTTATCAACAACAGAAATTTATGTATCTCAGTTCTGGAGGCTAGAAGCCCAAGAGCAAGGTGCTAGCAGATCACTTTCTCATAGACAGTGACTCCTGCTGTGAAATGAGCACCCTCAGGCCTCTTTCATAAGGGAACTAATCTCCACGGCCACCTTCAAGACCTAATACCTCCAAAGCTCCACCTCCAAATACAAACACGTGTCTCATAACACCAGGATATGTTCCCGGAAATGTGCCTTTTGGCAATTTCCTCATTGTATGAACATCATGGAGTCTACTTACACAGACCTACATGGTGCAGGTCCATCACTTCATGTGGCCTCCAGACACACTCAGGAGACATGGAAACGTGAGATGGAAAAGGCAGCTACTGGCATAACAGCACACTATTTACAGGAAATAGTTTTCGATAAGTAGAATGAGTACTTTAGTTTTTTTTTTTTTGTACTTGGAATGAACTCGCAACCAGGCAGGCGCTGTGCCCCTGAGCTAAATCCCTGGCTGAATGAGTACATTTTAATAACAACAAAAAATATAGAAAATATATAAACCAGTAATATGGTCTTTTATTATCATCAATATAGTATTCTACAGAACAGCACGTGCTGTAATTTTATATGACTGACAGCCAGGAGGTTTACACCAGCATCATCACAAACAGTACACTGCTGTGTTACAGCTACTGGCCATGCACCAGGTGATAGGAATATTTCAGCTCCATTATAATTTAGGGGGGCCCCCACTGTATATACGGTCCATTGTTGACAAAAGATGTCATTATGTGGCACATGACTACCATCACATTGGGAATTAACTTTCAACGTGTGAATTAAGGATGAGGCACAAACATCAATTTGTAGCAAGGATCAGGGACCCACTTCTAATGTGCTAACATTTCACTTTCTGAGCCTCAGCTTCCCTCATCTGTCAGCGCTGGGGTTGGGCTAGTGCTCTCTGGGGTTCCTTCCATCTATGATAGGCCAGGAGAGGTGGCAGCTGTCAGCCTTCACCAATGCAAAGAACCAGGGCACCAGCTTTCTGCCACAGAGAGCACAACTTTTTTCTGCGTGATCTACCCCAGAATTTTTTGAAACAGGTTTTCTCTATGTATCCAGGCTGGCCTTGAAGGTGCTATGTAACTCAGACTGGTCTTGAGTTTGCTATCCTTCTGCCTCAGTCTCCCAAGTGCATAGATTACAGGAGTGTGCCACCAAACCTGGCCCATAGGATATTTTCAGTCTTGGCCTTATTGACATTTTGAGCCAGATCAGTCTTTGTTGTGTGGGGCTGGGCATTGTCGGATATTTAGCAGCATCCCCGACCTTTACCCCTGATGCCAGTAGCCCCCCACATCTGATTGTGACAATCAGTGATGTCTCTAGACATTGCCGGCAGCTCCTGGAGTGGGGATAAAATCTTCAGGTGAGAACCACTGTTCTACCCTTAAGGAACTTTCACAAAATCTATTCCTGTAGCATCAAACTCTTCCTTCAAGGAAACCAGGCAGAAACCCACAGAACATGCTGCTCTCTGGAGTTGGTAATCTGAGGGCTGTGGACCGGATTCAGCAGGCTCAGTGGCCTCTTCATTGTGGGTTTCCCCTGAACTTTGTATCCTAGAAACTTCAAAGGCTTCAGGCAAGAATTTCTATTTCTCTGTATTTACACCAGTCTTGAGAATTTTCATTCCGGTCACCTTATAAACAGTGGTGTCTTCAGGGTCTTGAAGCTCTGAAAAAGATTGATGTTGGATTCACATAAAAAATGTTTTTTCTTACTTTTTGAAGAGACAGGAAGACTATAAATCACTACAAGAAACCTATCGTAGTCTAACCTCAAACGACTTTAATCTTTGCTCTAGGCAGCTTGAGTCAGGATGGGTGAGCCTTCACTCTGAGGGGACTGTGCACCTAGTGGGGACAATGAGACAGAGCATTAGGGACAGAGGTGGCAGGATTCTGCAGCATTCAACACGGGAAGCTGAATGAAACAGATGTGTAGAGCTAGGTAACTGCCGAAGTTAGGCCTGTGATGGGGGAAGAAATGTGGATTGTGAAGGCAGCTTGCTCCTTAGAAAAGAGCACCAGCCAGCTCCACTTAAACAAATCTGTCTTCTGAGGCGCTCACAAGAAAAGCTGTTCTCAAGGGACATAGGCAAAATGTAGGGGTGGCTCTCTTTCCCACCATCACTGAATCTGCCAATAAGATGTCATTGGGCTGTACATCTGTGGCCAGCCTGAGACAGGAAATTGGTGTAAGACTTCCTCAAAGCTCAAGGGCAGCCGAGGAGGGGTGGCTGGAGGAAGGTGGGTTTTGGGGGAGACCCTGGCTCCAGTAGCAGAGGCCACCCCTTCTAGCCTGGAGGTTGCTGGTGCTGGAGAGGAACTCACATATTTTCAGCAGAGCCTCTTAGTGGCACACCTTCTCATCCTTCCTCGGCTTTTCACCCTAAACCAACAGCCGGTCCTGCTTGTGGTTTCCACAGCTGAGACTTCAGGCAAAGAGGGGATGAGCTGTGTGTTTCAGCTGCAGTTTGTATCCGCCTCACCGTCCCGTGCCTTGCCTCTCTGCTCAGTACTTTACTTGTAAGAGCTGTTTCAGAACCTTTCCTAGTGGTTTCCCTCTTTCCATGTCATCATCTAAATCCTCATCTAAATCCTGATTGTCCCTGGGAAGTCGTCCTGCAGGGTGTGTCAGGAGCTCCTCATTTGGGGTGCCATAGCAGTCAGCACTTCCATCTTTCGAAGGACTTTTCACCATGGAGGCAATGTCTCTTTTTCTACTGTTTTCTAAATTCCTTGAGGGTGGAAATAAAATCTTTTATTCCTTTATATTTGGAGCCTTTTGGTTTCAGTCCTGAATAAATATCTACTTCCCAAGGTTAATGAAGAGGGTCAGCCAGAATCTCCCAGGTACAGTTTTCAAGATATTCATTGCAGGCCCTACCTCAAGACATGCGGCTCCTCCAGGTCTGGGTGGTGGTCTCAGATCTGCCTTTTAAAAGAGGCCCATGTGACTTTGAGGCTCTTTCACGGTTTAGAACCAGGAATACAGCTGAATCTACTTTTCTGACCACTCTGAAACTCAGAATGGTGAATGGACTTGCCCAGTGTCACACAAGATTGAACTAAGGACTCAGAATTATTCCTGATTCCATGTTCTTCCATCTACATTCTAAAGATAATAGAGATTTCTTGGGAAGAAGAGATTTGATAAGACATGAAATAAGATATCAGTATGAGACAAAAGTCCTGATATTCTTCAATAGCAATAATTATCATTAATAATAATAAACCCTATTGTGTTTAGAAGTACAGATGCAACTAATGATGGTGCAGATGTTTGTGGGAAAAAAAGCGGCCACACTCAGCTGGCGGCGGAGTGGGAATGACTCAGCTTCAACCAGCCCAGCTTCCTTGCTTATAGGATATGTGGGCAGCATCTGCTTAAAGGGACATCTTTATACAGAGTCACTCTTGGCTGTAGGAGGAGAGAGGAATGTGGAGAATACTTAGCCCAGTGACTTTGTTCTTGTTCTTGGCATGAGAAAACTATGGCTCAGGGAAGGAAAAAGACCTTATGTGCTGCATCCAGTTAATAGAAAAGCTGGAGGCAGGCTCGGTGGTACAAGGTGGTGCATACCTGTAATCCGAGCACTCTGGGAGGCTGAAGTAGGAGGATCTCAAATTTGAGACCAGTTTGGGCAACCTGCCAAATTAATAAAACCCTTTCTTTTTTTTTTTATTTTATTTTAAAGAGAAGAAAAAACAAAACAAATCAAAAAAAGAACAAATTTTCAAAACAACATAATAGCAGGGTAACAATGGTTAATACATTACGTATTACTATCTTTAAGTTAGTTATTCAGGATACCAGACATTAGCATTCAATTGTCCAAACATTATTGGCATAAACCTTACTCTTCAATGAACTAAGTAAAATTGGTAGTGTATCTATCTTAACCATCTTATATATATATATACACAATTTTTTTTCCCTTTCCCTTCTTTCTTTTCCCTATTCCAGTCTCTCTTTCCTTTTGACCAGAATAAAACCCTTTCTTAAAACAAGCGAACAAGCAAACAAGCAAGCAAACAAACAAACAGCTGGGGATGTAGCTCAGTGTATCCCGGGGCTACAAAATAGTATGACCAAAAAAAAAAAAAAATGCTGGGTGTGGTGATGCACACCTGTAATCCCAGCACTTGCTGAGGCAGGAGGCTCTCACTATCTACATAGTTAAAAACAACCAAAACAAACAAACAAAAAAACCCAAAATGAACAAACCTGGGCCTAGCATATATTGTTTCTGCCAAGTACTAGATATACACTGGTTAATTCTGAACAGCCTGGTTAAGTATTCCTAGATATGAGACAAACTAACAATTCCCTCATAAGTCCTCAAGATGCCCTAAACAGCCATCCATGCTCTAAACTGACCTGCCCAATCATTTTCAGCTCTTAATTTACCTTTGCCTATAGAGTTATTATTCTAAATCTCTGCATGCCCCCCAGACCTGAGGTTGGTTGGTTTCTCAAGGTTATAAAATAAATTCCAGGCCGGAAATATAGCTCAGTGGCACAGTGCCTACCTGGCAAGCATGCAAGGTCCTGAGTTCGATTCCCAGTACAAAAAAAAAAATTTCCAAACTCTTCAGCAAGGCACTGCAAGTACTCTGTGGTCCAACCTGAGCATATCTCCTGACACCACGTCCCGCCTCCTCTGCCATGGCTGTGCTGGGCTCAACTGCTTGCCTGTCCACATTCCCGACCCTCCTCTTCTGTCTGGCAGAGCCCGTCACCAAGTAGAGAGGGCAAAAGCACCAGACACTCATTTTCCCAACTCAGCTCAACCTAGATTGTAGGCTTCTGAGCTGGCACTGCCCCTAGCATGATGCTCGTGGAGTCTGCAGTGAGGTATAACAGGGTTGGGGATGGAGGGAGACCAGAAGTTTTATTTAGAAGCAATATTAAAATAATGAACTCCATCTACCTCAATATACATTAGTAAAGTCTAGATATTTTTTTAAACATCTCTTTAGTGCCTAGTAGCACTCAAGCCTAGGCTTGGCTAATTTTACCCTATTTCCTAATATTTTAACTCACCTCATCCAAGCCAATGCTCCCTAACATGAAATTTGACTTTACTTTAAATAGATAAAGAAAATAGTTTTTATTCTCCACTTAAGTCAAAAGCGATTTTGGCAGCCATTCCAACACTGCTGGGGCACCGAGAATAACCAGAACCTTATCACTGTGAATGTCTTTTTTGAGCCTGTTTCTTTCTGTGGTATTTTTCTTCTTCTTGGCATTTTCTTCCTCCTTTTTTGCAGTCTGTACCTATTTTTTTTTTATCACATCTCTCTTCTTTGATCTCTCTCTACTTTTTCCTTATCTAGGCTTTCTTTCATTCTTTTCTGGGATTACCGTAATATTTCAACAGTTCATGTTAATGGCGGTAAAGAATTGGGGTCTTTAGGGTGGCAGGAAAGTAGAGGAAGCCTTGGATTACAGTTAAGGAGGCCTGGTTTTTTTTTTTTTTTTTTTTGTCACTCACTGGGTGAAGGACCTTGGGCAAATCACAACTTCTTGGAGTCTCCGGCCCTTATCTTTAAGAAGCCTCAGCCAATAAGACCTCTCTGCACTAATGTTCTATGACATTTATAAAAGCCAGCTTTCTGTATGAAGTGAGATTTACCCTTATCTTTGAAAATATGGGTCTTTGGTGGTAATTAACACTGGATTTAAAAGTTGTGTGTGTTGTATTCTGCAACTTTGTGTTACTTGAGCTTTATAAATGAGCCCTGGGATTTGGGACTATCAATTCCCAGTTTGTCATCAATCAAACACTGGAAACTTTTCCAGATAGGAGCTGACAAGAAGGAAATAGGGGGATAGAATAGTAATAGTTCTTGACTTGTGTGCTTTTTTTTGTGGTTTAAAAAAAACCCATGAGATCTACCCTATTAACAAAATTTTAAGTGTGCAGTACCGTATTGTAAACTACAAGGCACACTGTTGTATATTGGATCTCTAGAACTTCTTCATCTCTCATAACTGAAACTTTCTATCTTATATAGCAGCTCCCTGTGCCCTCCTCCTCCCAGCTCCTGGTAGGCATTGTTCTACTTTCTGCTCCTATGAGTTTGATTACTATGGATACAATAATGAGCCATGCAGTATTTGTCCTCCTATCATTGGCTTATTCCACTTTGTATAATGTTCTCAAGGTTCATCCATGTTGTAACATATGCCAAGATTTCTGTTTTTAAAAAGGCTGAATGATATTCCTTGACGTGTTTTAAACTGGAATTTTTCTGAATTAAATACAAATAAAATTAAAACTCATGTATTTTGTTGCGATGCTCTGTGTGCTCTTGCTGGTGATTCACGGTGCCTTTGCACAGGGAAACACTCTGAACAGATTGGCCCAGTGCTCACTCACACCTAAGCATGGCTTTGTTTACCTCTGATGTGTTCCCAATATTGCTTGATTATCCCTTTCTATTATTATTATTATTATTGCTATTATTATTGAGACAGGAGATTAGGGCGTGGCAAGACAGGCTGGGGAAGTAGGCATGAGCTGTTAATCACAGAATCCCAGGGCACATACGCAGAACAGTTCTCAAAGCCCTGCACATGGACTTCTCATGAAAATTTAAACAGGTTTTGATGGGATGGCCTAGACCTGATGTCAGCCTGAGGAGTGGGTGACGCAGAAAGGACAGTTCACACTGAGCTTTGCCTCTGCGCTCTCTCTTCACGTGGCCCTCGTGCTGTAGGGTGTACTTCCTTTACTTGGCCCAAACTTACCCTGCAGTGTCTGTTTCTTTTCCTACCTTTAATAAAACTTTACTACTGTTTTTTTGCTTGTTTCATTCAGTTCTTTGATTGAGATGAGAAGAACCTAGAAACCAACTCCAGAAGGAGAAGGGAGCATCCCAAAACCTGGTAACACCTTTTTGGTGAGTTATTTCTCGAAGGAGCTACCCAGTTAACATTATTTGGTGTAGCCGGCCAGGAGGAGACCAGGTAATGTCCAACTGGCACACTTTTTGTTTCTCTCTAAAATGTCACGAGGTTTTTTTCTTTCTCCTTCTTTCCCTCACTTTCTCCCCTTGGCTGAGAATTCAGGGGACTCTTCTCATGGTGAGCAAAGAGCTATCTGATGTTTTCCTGGCTGTGGAGGGTGGAGGAACGGAATATATGGCTTTTGTTTTTTCTTCCAGCTGCATATATAGAATTTCTTTCTTTTCTTCCTTTTTCTTTCTTTCTTATGGTATGCCTTGTCGTCCACATGTTTGTTAGCTACCTTTTTTTGGAAATTAGCCTGGTCTCTGCTTACCCCAGGTTTTTTTTTTTTTTTTTTAACAAGTTCTCGCTATGTAGTCCAGGCTAGCTTTGAACTCACTATGTAGCCCAAACTGGCCTTGAACTCATGGCAATCCTCCTGCCTCAGCCTCCTGAGTGCTAGGATTATAGGTGTGCGCCACCTCACCCAGTTTGTAAGTGGCTTTTTCTTTCTTGGTTTGTGTTTTGATGAGATACTGGGATTAAGGGTGTGATGCTAGAATTAAGGGTGCCTCACCCTGGGTGTGGGTTTCACCAATTAATAGGTTTAGAGCCTGCATGGAATAACGCAGCTAGACATGGGCTTATGTTAACTGCTGCCATCCTTTTCTTTTTTTTACTAACTGGCCTTATGAGCTAAACCTCTGATTTTAGAGAACAACAGGGAGGCACCTCTTTTTGAATTATTTTAACTGGCATAATGGCTTTTCTTGCACGGAAGAGAAAAATTTGTCCATTTTAAAAGGAAACACCTGAGGCTTTTGCCAGGTGGGACAGCAGATGGGAGGGACTCTTCCCATGTGGTGGGTGGCAGCCAATGACAGCCAAGCTGGCTTTAGCTCTCTTCCTCCCTGTTTTAAACCTCACATGAGGCTATAGCTCCCTGGCTGGATTTCTTCTTTGTTTAAGTGCAGGTAATTAAAAAACCCTGTGCCTGGTGACCTGAGGACAAGTAAATAACATTTAAAATTTAATTAATGTGACTGTGAGTATACGAAAGTGGAGCCACCCTGTTCTTAGACCTTTTACTGTTGCAGTAGATACAAGAGACGATCTCCCCAATTGGCTCCATTTTGCTTAAGTGGAGCCATCAAGGGGCTCAAGTGACTAAGGGAACTTTGCTTGGGGAAGATTTCCACCCTTATCTCCTGGGAGTCAAAGGACTAGGGAAGGCCAGCAAGCAGCTTAGTCCCCTGCTCCCTAAGAAGTCAATGGGTCCCAATACAGAGACAAAAGTCCCCAAAGGAGCTTCCTTCTAGGCTTAATGACGTCAGTCTAGTCTGTGCTAGGGTCTCACATGGGACACTTTGCTGAGGCCCTCGGGTCTCCTCTTCCTGCATAGGATGCCGTCTTAAGGAGTCAAGACCTCGTTTCCTCCTTCTTTCTGTAGGCCTCAAGCCAAGCCAATGGGAAACCACTTGGACCTTGCCACCACGTGGATTTCACTGACTTCACCACTAGGCTGTGTTCTTGATGAGTGGCAAAGGTTTAATCCGGACAGTACAAAAGAGGAACAGCTTGTCTATTATTGCAATACTGTTTGGGTCCTGTACAAACTGGGAGGTGGTGAGAGATGGATGGGTATATGGCGGTCCTTTAAACTATGAAACTATTCTCCTGTTACGGCATTTCTGCTTAAAACATACAAGGTGGGATGAAATGCCTTATTTATGTTCAGGCTTTTGGGACTGGCTATCAAAGAGAATGCTCAGGAACTATGGTGTTTAGAGTGGCCCCAGAGGGGGAGGAAGATATTTTGGAACACCCCATCCTGAGACCCCTGCTTGCCTGTCAGGGGGAGGTGGTCTCTCTGACCTGTTTGATGATACTGGGAGGTCTCCTCAACCTCCTCTTTAGAGTCCCCAGGCCAATAAATCAGGTCCACACCTTCCAAGTGACTCAGGAATTCCATTAGAGCCTCACTAGAGTGTCCCAGAGGAACCAGTGTTCCTCAGGCTGCTCCTCATGCTTCTCAGACCGCTGTTAAGTCCCACTGGGTACAGACAGCTTGAAGCCCCACAGGTCAAACCCAAAGTGATGCTTCTTTCTACTCTGATTTACTACTTATCCTGCCCTTAAGACAAATCCCAGTGGTGGAAGGGAATACTCAAGTGCAGGTCCTTTTTTCATCTGTAGATGTCCAGCAGTGTGAAGAATGACTAGGCCAACTGTCAGAGGACCCTAGTACATTTGAAGATGGGTTTCAAACTTTGATCCTTGCTTTGATTTATCATGGTGAGATGTCCAATTCATCTTGGCCACTTGGTGTACTCTAGTTGAAAGACAAAGACTCCTACAAAAGGCTAGGAACTATGCAGATGAACAATCTGCTTTGAAAAAGGAAGGAAACCACTCTGGAATGGCTATTCTTCCTTCAACAGAACCAAAATGGGGCTATAATACTAGTCGTGGACTACAAATGATGTCTAATATGCTTGCTACTCTTACCATGAGGGTGAAGAAGTGCATTAAAAAGTCTGTTAACTATGATGAAGTGATTGGGGTCATGCAGGGTGCAGATGAAAATACAGTTGTCTTCCATAACTGACTAGTAGAAATCTTTCATAAATATACTAATATACATCCATCTCCCAGGGAGGGAGAAGCATTAGTGGGACACTGTTTCATCTGTCAATTAGCCCCAGATAATCAGCATAAGCTACAAAAGCTTCAGATGGGGCCACAGATACCTATGGCCCAATTGCTGGACATGGCTTTTTCTGTGTTCAACAATTGGGATTCAGAGGAGAGACAAAAGAAAAAGGCCAGGATTATAGCTGTTGCCATTGGCGATGTTTTAAACCCACCCAAGTCATCTGAGGAAAAACCCAGGGCAACAAGGGAAAGAGTTCCTGTTTCAAGTGCAAGAGGATTGGACAATAAGCATGACATTGCACCAAGCCACTACCTGGGCCCTGCTCCAAATGTGAGGCAGATAATGTGCCTGACTCATGGCACTGGAGTTTTGACTGTCTCTGCTCCCAGAGAGGGGCTAGGACAGCCAGAACCCTCATTTCCTGGTCTGACAACAGAAGGGGCCAAGGGAAGCTGCAATACGCCTGTTCACAGACATCACCATCCTCTCCAAGGAACCCTAGGTAATCTTAGGTGCCATGGGTGAGTCAATTCAATTGCTTATTGATAAAGGAATGGCTCATTCTGTTTTGATTTCCTTCTCTGGAAAATTTTCCTTTGGGTCTAGCCATAGTTGAGGTCAAGGGGACCCCTAGTTGGAGATTCTTTACTCCTGTTCTGAAGTATCAGTTTGAAGGCCAAATGTTTAACCATGAGGTTCTAATTGTCCCACAGTGTCCTACTCCCTTGCTAGGAAGAAATTTACTAGCAAAACGGGACAAATCTCAAATTCTGGCTAAGTCCAAAATGGATTTTACTTGTTGGGAATACACCAGGTCATCCTTACCAAATTAGCCAACAAGTGGCTCCTGCTGAATGGTATAGTGGAATATCTGGCAGGCAAATTCAGCTATGGCAGTAGTTATAAGACTAAAAGACCCCAACCCATTTCCTAACTGAAAGCAGTATCCAAATAAGGAAGAGGCATGTAAAGCCTCTCATAGGCAGGTTTCTCAAATACGGCCTTCTGGAGCCTCGTCAGTCCCCTTGCAATACTCCCATTCTCCCTGTGGTCATGCCCTCCACAGAATATTGGATGGTAAAGGACCTCTGCCTCAGTAATGAGGCTACCATTCCAATTTATGCTCTAGTGGCAGAGCCATATACAATTCTCTCCCAAATTCCAGGGGACACTGCTGTAACTGGTTCTCAGTCTTAGATTTAAAAGATACATATTTTTCATCTCCCTACATCCAGACTCCCAGTTCCTGTTTGGCTTTCAATGGGAAAATCCCATTACAAAAGAAAAACAGCAATACAACTGTACAGTTCTCCCACAGGGGTTTAGAGACAGTCCTCACATTTTTTGCTCAGGCATTATAGAAAGACTTAAGGAATTTAAACCTTAAACAGGGAGCCACCTTACAATATATAGATGGTTTGTAGCCCAACTCAGGAATTATCTAACTATAACATTGTACAGACTCTCAGCTTTCTAGCTGAGAAGGGATATAAAGTCTCCACAGAAAAGGTTCATGAGGAGCAAAGACTTAATCTGGCTCACAGTTTTGGGAAATTTAGTCCATGGTTGTCTGGCTCCAAGGCAGAAATATCATGGTGGAAGGGCTTGATGGAGGAAATCTGCTCACCTCATGGCAGACAGGAAGCAGAGAGAGAGAGAGAGAGGAGGGAGCTAGTGACAAGAATACACCCTTCCAGAGATAGATCATACTCAAAGAGGAAGAGAATCAAGAAATAGAAGGAAAAGGGAGGGAGGGTAGGGATATGGGATGAACAACAACAACAACAAAAAATAGAAAAGGAAGAGGATCAAAGGATGGGTGTAAGGGGAGGGAGGGAAAGGAAGGGAATGCAAAAAAGGAATTAAGATACGTTATATAGATGTACCAATTCCCCACAAGGAAGGTGAACTTTATGTACTACAAAGTTGTACTGATAAACTAAAATAAAACATTTTAAAAAAAGAAGAAAGAAAGAATTCACCCTTCCAGGTCATGCCCCAAGTGATCCAGCACCTCCGAACAGGCACCTAACTGCACATTCAGCCATGAACTCATCAATGGGTCATTCCATGGGTGAGTATAGAGCTCCTGTGATCCACTCACCTTCCAAAAGCCCCGCCTCTGAATATGTGAGACTTTGGGGGGACATTTCAGGTCCAAACCACAACAGTATTTACAAAGAAGCTAGGAACTCTCATAAAAATGGGAACCATCTTCATCCCTCTGACTCCAGACATGCTAAGCTCATTAGTTGTCCTTCTGGTGAAGGGAGGATGAGAAGGAGGAAGCTCTAAGAGACATTAAACATCTACTCAGACAAAGCATCCTTTGTGTAAGGAGAGGTTATAGAATTCCAATGATGCACTGATTAAGAAAAGTGCTTAATTCCTATGTGTGGACCACAGAGGATGAATTCTTATGTTCAGAGCTGCAGGAATCAACTTAATGGGAATTTCTTAGCAAGACTTGACTACATACTAAGCTCGTCAACAACTAAGCATTTATAATACTGCAATTATTTGATCAATCTCACTTCTTAAATGGTGTTTCAGTTAAGAATCCTCCTGCCAGGCATGGTGGCACATGCCTGTAATCTCAGTGCTGAGGCAGGAAGAGTACTGTGAGTTTGAGGCCAGCCTGAGCTACACAGTGAGTTCAAGGCCAGCCTTGACTACAGAGTGAGACCTTGTTTCAAGAAAAATAATCAAACACTAAAAATCCTCCTGTGAAATGTCAGTGGTCTTCACCAAGGTTCCATGGAGACACCATTTTTCTGGAACTCAGTATTCAATTTGGAATTTCCTCCAGTCCCACCTATTCTAGAGGTAAAAATCAAAGAATATGATTCATAATAACAATAACCAAAGGCAGTCACTGCTAAGTGACTTTATTTCCTACTTATAAACCACAGTGATTTCAGGTGAAGTTGGTCAGAATAGCTTGTACTAGCAATAAAATAGTATTTTAAAAAAATGTCTACACATCACATAACTGTGTTACTACTATCTAGCCCAAACACAGACCTCCCTAAACACACGTTTCAAGTACCAACTTGCTATTGCCTTCAATACCTTAGTTTAGAGAGCTTTCCTAATAGGGAGATAGGAGGTTATAACTCACACACATTCTGAGATTTCTCGTGAAGAGGAGGCCTGGTGCACTTCTGCTCATGTGGCAGGCCTCTTAAAAGCATAACCTGCACTCTGATATGAAGCACTCATGCTTGTTATCTCACTCTTCAGACTGACTTCAAGGAAAGTCAGTGGCAGGAAGAGAAACTACCTAAATCTAACAGGAATAAGTCTCAGTATGGACTTACTCACAAAAGGGTGGCTTAGATAAGGGAATTGAAAGATTATACCAAATCACTAGCTTAAGTACTAGCAAATCTGTTAAAAGCATAGGAAGGATCCTTTGATTGCATCTGATTTCAGCTTTCACCTTAAGCATTAGGGGAGAATGAAGTGATTTTCTCATGATCCTACCATGAGTGAGAGGTAGCAGAAAGGCCAAGCCCGTTGTGTGTCTTTCTGATACTTTCTTAGTATCAGTTATGAGTAATAGAAAAATCTACTGAATCTTTCTTTCTTTCTTTCTTTTGTTTTTTTTTGTACTGGGGATTGAACCCAGGGCATTGCACATGCCAGACAAGTGCTGTACCACTAAACTATATCCCCAGTCCTTTTTATTTTGTTTTGAGACAAGATCTCACTAAATTGCCCAGGCTGGACTTGCCTCAGCCTCCTGAGTAGCAGAGATTACAGAAATGTAACCTTTTAATTAATACATTTTAAATTAATTTTCTCCTCCCTTACCCCCTTCCCCTTATTTCCTTTGTCTTGTCTAATAATAGTCTCCCTTCTACTTTCATGTCTTTCTTTTTTTTTTTTTTTAAGACTCCACATATTAGGGAAAACATGCAATACTTGCTTGAGACCTTTTTTCTTGCTATCAAAATAGTTTATGTTTATTAAAACAACTGAAACAAATTCATAGAAGAAAAAGACATCAAGATATTGACAGATTGTAAAAAGAGACAATTCATTCAATACATCTTCTAGCTAGATATCATTTTTTAAGAATAAGGAAAATTTTCCCAGAGTCCTGCAAAAGATTTCTTCTCGTATCTCACTGGATGGAATTGCATCAATCAACTGCATGGTAAATGGATTACTGTGACAAACTTAGACCAGTGGTCTGCATAACTCTGGGACCCAGGGATTATTTCAGGTGGTAAGCAGGATGAAAACCTTTTCATAATAATGATATATTTTTACTTTTCAACTTTGTTTACTTTTTCAATGCTGGTGATGCAAAAACAATGGTAGATAAAACTGGTACTTTATCCTGAATTGAGGTAGTGGCATCACACTATAACAGTTTTGGAAAAAAGCCAATTTCATCTATGAGTTCTTTAATGAAGTGGTAAAGAACTCTAATTTTATTAAGTTTCAAATATTTTTTTTTTTTTTTTTTTTGGAGACAGGGTCTCTCTATGTAGTCTAGGCTGGCCTTGAACTCATTATGTAGCTCAGGCTGACCTCGAACTTGTGGTGACCCTTCTGCTTCAGCCTTCAGGGTGCTGGGATCATAGCTGTATGCCATCACACCCAGCTAAATTTCGACTTTTGAACAATGATATTTTAAATATTCTATGTAAAGCACTTCTGATGATTTTATCAAGGAAAAGAAGTTTTGCAATTGTTTGAGCTGAACTGGCCATCGATTTTTAATGGAACACCATTTTTACTGAAAGCACAACTGTCAGACAGACTATGGCTATTCAGATGTGAGGATGTGGCAGACATTGTCTGACAACTGATCAAAGAGAGTTTGTCATTTCAGGGAAAAGTATTAACCCATGAACAAAATGAAAGGGCAAACAGAGGGAGGAAAAAGTTGGGAAAATATTTACAAGCCATATATCAAATGAGGTTAATATCTAAAATTTATGAAGAACTCAAACAATTCTATAGCAAGAAAACATATTATTTGATTAAAAAATTAGCAAAATCTTGGATAGATATTTTTCCAAAGAAGGCAGAAAAATAGCCAACACATGAAAAGATAATATCACTAGTCATCAGAGAAATATATATCAAAACCACTATGAGATACCACCTCACATTCATTAGGCATAACTTATCAGAAACAAAGAGATACAGTACCAACAGTTGTAGAGAAAAGGGAACATTTTTACAACATTGGTGGGAATGTAGATTGGTATAGCCATCATGGGAAACCGTATGGAGGTTCCTAAAGAATGTAAAAACAGTACAGTATTACTGCATGACCCAGCATTTCCTTTTCTGGGTATTCTGTATATAAAAAGAAATGAAGTCACTGCCTCATAGGAATATCTACACTCCCATGTCCACTGCAGCGTCATTCATGATAACAAAGGTATGGAAACAACTTCTATGTCCATTGACTGAATGGGTAAAGAAACTACTGTATTATTTAGCCTTTAGAAAGGAGAGGATTCTGCCATTTGCTGTAATGTGGATGAGTCTGGAGGGCATTGTACTAAGTGAAATATGCAGGACACAAAAACATTGTATGATCTCACTTATACATAAAAACTGAAAAAAAAGTCAAATATGTAGAGATTGAACATATTCTCTTAAAAGAGTGGTTGTCAGTGGTTGCAGGATGGGAGCTAGGAAATGGGAAGAAATACAGGTCAAAGGATACCAAGTAGGAGATACATAAATTGTGCAGTTAAAGAGTCTAGTGTATTGTGTATTGTGTCAGCAATTTTGCTGAATGAATATAGTTGCTCTTGTCAGTGCAAAAGGAGTAATGTGTTAGTCAGTTTTCCATCACTGTAACAAATAGCTGAGATACACAAGTTATAAAAAGGAAAGATTCATTTAGGCTCCTGGTTTGAGAGGTTCCAATTTATGAACAGGTGGACTTGTTGCTTTTAGGCCTCTGATGGGGGTGCTGGGTGGCAGCGGTTGGGGGACACTTGGCGGAGCAAGCTGGTTACCTCCTGGCTGGGAGAGGAAGAGAGAGGATGTGGAAGACTGAGGTCCCACAATTGTTTTTGTGGGGTGTTATGGTTTGTGTCTGGATGTATCCCCAAAGCCTCATGCAGTCATGGGGGTGGGCTTCTAGAGTTTGTGATTGATTCATGGTCCAATGCTGGGATTATGGGTGTGAGTGCTACACCTACCCTGGGGCGGGCAGCCTACATACAACGTAAGGGAGGGAAAGAGGCTTGCTCCTCGCTTTTGCCTTCTCCCCTTTTGTTCTTGTTACTTCTGCTGTCTTCCGCTGCCATGAACGGTTGCCCTCTGCCACGCCACCCTGCCTTGGAGCCAGCTGAGTATGGACTGAAACCTCCACAAACTGTGAGCTAAATAAACCTTTCCTTCCTTAATTTTGGGTGTCAGGTATTTTGTCTCAGCAACGAGAGAAAAGTAACTAAGAGAAGGGGACTCCCTCAGTGACCTAAAGACTTCCCACCAGGCCCTACCTCTTCAAGTTTCCTGGGGAAAAAGTATTTGACATATGGAACTTTTAGGTTCCATTTTACATCTGAACTGTAGCAGATAACTATGAGGTGATGGATATGTTAATTTGTTTCTGTATGGTAACCATTTTACTATGTGTGTCCAAGCTGTGGCCTGCTTTTTAAAAAAAAGTTATAATAAAAAATATATTGAAAAGGAAAATTTTTTTTTTTTTATGTGGATACCGGGAGTCAACCTTAGGACCTCATTCTTGCCAGCAAGTGCTTGTGCCACTGAGCGATATCACAGGCCCCTTTTTTTCCTTTATGTGGGTCCCAGGAGTCGAGCTCAGGACCTCGCACTTGCCGGGCAGGCACTTATGCCACTGAGCCATCTCACCAGCCCTGAAAAGGAAATTTTGTTACTTATATACACTAAACTATCTATTTTATATGGGATCCAAGGAAATTTCTTTTCACTCCAAAAAAAAAAAAAAAAAAAACCAGGAAATAAAAATGTGGACTACAGATTCCACATGTCTGATCTATAGTATCTTGTAACATCATGTTTTATACTTTAAATATACAAAATAAAATTTATAAATAAAAGGAAAAGGACAATATCTATCATCCATGATAAAATTAGAATTGTAAGCGACAATGAGAATTTAAAAACCTTACAGCTGCCACTGTGTTCTTGACAACTTCCCAGACCCTCGGCAGAATTCAGCCTTGCTAGCACTTTGACTTTTGGCTTCCAACCTCCACAAGTGTGAGAAAATATTTGTTGCTTGAATACTACTTACTTCTCCCAAAGAATATATTTCTTATCAAGTTCTAGCCTAATATCAGAGAATAATATTCACAATTATTGGAAAAAACTATTAACATACTCTGTATCTATAAGAAGCTGGATTTTCTTAATTTATTAAAGAAAAAAACCAACATATTGCAACAGATTGAATGGAGAAGCAGAGTTGTGAATGTCATTGTCTTCTATTAAGGAGCACATACAATGGCAAAAAAAAATAAAACCGTGTCTCTTTTCTAATTTTTTTAATTTTCAAAGTTATTTATTTTTCATAAAATATGTTAGCATGTAATAGTTCATTATTGTTATTTATTTATTTATTTTTTGTGGGTACCGGGGGTCGAACTCAGGACCTCGCGCTTGCCAGGCAGGCGCTTATGCCACTGAGCTATCTCACCGGCCCCATTATTGTTATTTTAAATGAATTAGTACGTGCTTGAAGGCTGGGGATGGAGCTCAGCGATAGAGTACTTGTTTAGCGTATGCAAGGCCCTGGATTTGCTCTCTGATCCCCCAGCCCCACAATGTAAGATTTTTCAACTTTGATTTTTAATACGGTAAATATCAATAGGTATAATCTACATAAACAAAGTGCTCCAGGGATCCTCAGTATTTTTAAGAGTTTAAAGAGAGTCGAGACAGTTCAAAAGTTTGAGGCCCATTGGGTTAGGTTAATCAAAGATCAGCTCCTTGGCTAAATACAAAGTCTAGATTTCCCTGAAACACGGGGATCCCTAACACCAGAACAAAGCTTGGATTCTCTAAGGAAGGAAGAAGAGAAGTCTTCAGGCTTTCTTTGACACCATCCTACTTCCTTGGTGTGTGGTTATTTCTCCAAAACTGACTAAAACTTGATTTGCTTTGTGCTTTTTCAGAGAATTTAAACCAGAATATTCTCAGTCATAATGAAGGGAAAGTAAATAAAACAGATCTTTTTAAAAAAAAATCTATCAGATCAGTAAAAATTTCACAGTCTGATGAATCCAGCATTTAAGATGTAGTACAGCAGATAGGAGTGAAAGCTGGTGCAACATTTATCATTTGGGGGGAGAGGGGATCTAGCATTTGGCGATATCTACCAGAATTTAAAATGCTCATTCTGGACCGGTGATATGGCTCAGCAGCATAAGTGCCTGCCTGGCAAGCGTGAGGTCCTGAGTTCGACTCCCGTAACCGACCTACGAAAAAAGGGCCGGTGATATCGCTCAGTGGCACAGGCACCTGCTGGTGTGCGAGGTCCTGAGGGCGACCCCCGGTACCCACAAAAAAAAAAAAAAAAAAGCTCATTCTGAGCCGGACATGGTAGCTCATGCTTGTAATCCCAGCACCTGGGAGGCTGAAGCAGGAATTTGAGACCAGCTGGGACTACATAGGCCCCGTTGCAATCAATCAATCAAT
This sequence comes from Erethizon dorsatum, assembly GCA_028451465.1. Taxonomy (NCBI): domain Eukaryota; kingdom Metazoa; phylum Chordata; class Mammalia; order Rodentia; family Erethizontidae; genus Erethizon; species Erethizon dorsatum. The sequence continues at coordinate 27,773,902 of CM051829.1, read as the reverse complement.
CAGTCAATCGATCAATAAAATGCTCGTTCCTTTTGACCCAATATTTAACTTAAAAGTTTAACTCACAGATATATCCCTAAAATATGTTGAAATGATTATTATAGTATTGTTTATACTGGCAACATCTAGAAACAACCTATATGCCCATCAATAGTATATTGGTTGATTTAATGTGCAATATCCATACAATAGAGGGCTAGGTCATAAAATAAACTATTTAGGTATGCATGTGTTACTACTGAAAGATCTCAACAATATTTTATTGAAAGTATAAGAGTAATTTTCACAAGGGGGGTAAATTATGATCATTGCTTTAGTTACCTATTGCTCTGTAAAAAAATCCCAAACTCAGTGTCTCCAAACTATGGCAATCATTAACTTTGATTTACAAACCTGCAAACCGGGAGAGCTTGGCAGGAAGTACTTGCCTCTGCTACACGTGGAGTCACTTGGGTACCCTAAAGGTTGAGGTGACCTGATGTTTGGGCTGGAGTCATCTGAAGGTTTCTACATTTACATGTCTAGCAGTTGAAGTTGAGTGCCGTTTTGAACGTGGCCTTTATATGGTTGCTTGGCTTCCTCCCAGCATGGTGGCTGGGCTCCAAGGGCAAGCATCTCAAGGCACAGGAAGTAGAAGCTGCCAGTTTCTTAAGTACTGGCCAAGAACCTGGCACAACATCACTTCTACCATATTCTATTTGGACTTGAGTCAAACAGTCAGTGAGCCCAGAATCATAGGAGAGGACTTTGACACTACCTCCTGATAGGATGAGTGTCAGAGAATTTAGAGTTTATGTTTAAAAACATCCATGATCCCATTTTGCAAAAATGTAAAAAGCACATATATAAAATACAGATAATGCACACGATTTTTTTTCAAGAGAGGATAAATAAAAACTATTAACAGTGAGTAGGAGGAGAGGAAATGTGGACTGAAGGGGAGTCAGCACGAAGAGACTTTAATTTCCTGCCCTTTATTTATTTGATATATGGGACAATTCTGTGAAATCATTAGGAAAATTGTGACCATTCTCCTTTTCAGATGAAGCTCAACTCAAGCTTCAACTTCCAACCCAGTATGCTTTTCCAGTTACTGTGCAAATAAGGAAGACTTGGGTAATCCACTTGGGGGAAGGGCCAGATTTTGAATGGGTGGCCCTGTAGGAATCGAGGAAGAGTCCACCCTGGGTGTTTGAGGCTAAATGCAAAGCCATGTTGTTATAAAGGTAATTTTCCTAGTGTCTAGACCATTGTCTAGAATCAAAATTTACTGGATAAAGGAATGCAAAATTTTCCTTCCTAGTCAAGTTGGCTCCATCCCTCCTTCACCTTCAATCACAGATATGATGAAGAGAAACCCTGACCTTATTACTCTCTTGTTCATGGTCCTTCGCAGCTTTCCTTCCTCCTCCCCCTATAGGAAAAAAAATTACCATTTATCTTATGTGTCAAACGCTATATTAAATGCTTTGCATGTATGAACTCACTTGATTCTTTGAATAACCTTATGATGTCAGCACTATTTTGTCTAGTGTACACACCCTACAGATGAGGAAAACAAAGCTCAGAAAAATTAATTTCTCATAGTTAATAAGAGGAAGAGCAAGACCTTGACCAAGACAATCTGACACCAGAGCTTGTGTTGTCAACCCTTCATTACTCTGCCTCCATACTTCTTGCCCTGTTAACAAGGACTTCCATTGTCAACCTCGGGCACAGAAAATATGAAGACCTGGAGGTGAGAAGGAGCATTGTGTGTTTGAAGGATAGCTATGAGGACCATCAGACTTGAATGGAGCCAGCAAAAGGGAAAACTGTTATTTTACAGCAGAGAAGTAGGCAGGGAGCAGATCAAATAGGACCGTATCGACCAGGGTAAGGGGTTTGGAATTTATTCCATGTGAGATGAAAAATCCTTAGAGGGTTGAAAGAAAGAGAGTGATCAGATTTGATGAATGCTTTTAAAAGTTCCTTTGGTTTTTAGATGAAGAATGGGGACATGGAAGAGTCAAGGAGATGGATCAGGAGTGCCTCCAGTAATCGCTGGGAGCTTCTACCACTACCCAGCGGGCCATGCAGGACCATCTTTGTCTGTGGGTCCTCTACCATTCCTCTCATTGTCTATCCAGGGAATACCTGTCATCTTCTAAGATACAGTCATGGTCTCCTGCCTGAGGCTTTTTTTGGTTCATTACCCCCAATAAAATTGCTCAGTCCTCCTTTGTGACCATTTGAAAATAATTTTGAATATTTTATTTTACTACTGTGGTATAACACAAAAATATATTTGTCCCTGGCACAGAGCTCATGAAACCCTTGGAATGTCCTGGTAAAAGGAGTGTCTTTTGTTACCCATAACAAGCACCTTTCCATCGCATCTCTTATGCTCATCAGATGACTTAGGTGGCTTCCACAGGTAGCCTTAGATTAAGCTGGTTATCAGATAGACCAAATGATTAGAGGAGAGGGTTGGAGCTTCCCGAACTACCCATGACCTCTGGAAAGGGAAGAGGTTGGTGGACGGGGGTTGAGCTCCATAAAAGCCATTGGCCAATCTCCAGAGCTCCTGGGTGGTAAACAGATCAAGGTGCTGGCAGGGTGGCTGCCTGCAGAGGGCAGAGAAGCTCCCATGCCTCTCTCTTCCATCCGGCCATTCCTGGGGTGTATCCTTTCTAATAAACCAGTAAATGTAAGTAAAATGCTTTCATGAGTTCTTGAGCCATTCTGGCAAATTAGTGAACCTTAGGGGGTTGGGTTGAGGTGACCTCCTACTTTGTAGCTTAATGTGAGTAACCTGGGAACCCAACACTTGCAAGTGGCATCGGAGGCACTGTAAATCTGTGGGACTGAGCCCGAACCTGTGGAGTTTGATGTTCTCTTTGGATGGGAATACCAGAATTGAATTGAATTGTAGGATACCCAGTCAGTGTCACAGAATTGGTTGTTGGTGTGGAAAATTCCCACATTTGGTGTCAGAAGTGTTGTTAGGAGGAAAAACACTTCCAGCTATCAAAATTATTTTATTTTTTATGTTTCTGCTTTCCCTTTAATATTCATGAGCTCTAACAGAGAAAGAACTAAAGAAAGATCATGCCATCCTCATCTTTGCATGCTTCCCCAGAACTGCCTGGCATATTGTACATGTTAAATATTTGTAGATGAAAAGGGAACTAATATCTGGAGTACATTTGGGTTGATGGGCCTTGTGTTGACTACTGAAATTTCAGTCTTTATTCCTTTAGAACACAATATTTTTGAAATTTGGGAACTAATATTTTTAAAACTTTTATAAGCTTTAGTTATAATGTGGTCCAAGGTTTTAAGGTACGTATTTATTTATACTATGGCATGCATTTATCTTTCCTGATGAATAATGGGGTTAATTCCTTAATTAAACAGACATTATTTTTTCTTTTTCTTCTCACATTCCCCAGCAGCTGGTCTTTACTGGCTAAAGTTTCTTACTGGATCTGGGCAGTGACTAAATGGGACTCTACTCCTGTGGCTTTTCTCTAAGTCAAAGCAATCCCATTGGGGTGTGAACCCTCAGGCAGCTGTTTACATCGCTGGGGCCTGGGTGACGGATGGAGCTGCTATCTATTTTGCTGTATTCTTGGCTGGAGGCCAAGCCCTGAGTTTCTGCTGAACTTGAGTAGTGGCTTAGGTCAATCAAGCCTGTTCCAAAATTGTCAGGTTCCTTGGGTGGAAGACTAGCAGCCTCTAGTGAGTAGTAGGGAAAAAGTCCTGTGCATCCTGGCTAGTGGTAATCCAGCATGGACAGGTATCTAAAAGTGTACCTTGATTTAATATAATTGTCTTATGTATTTTTTATGTTTTTGGCCTGTTAGTCTAGCTGTTAATCTGCATTTATGATAATTAACTTGATAAGGACTTATAAAATAAATAAATGAATCTGATGATGGCAGTTTTTTTTTTTTTTTTTAAAAGAAGGTGATGCCAGGCATGGTGGCTTACACCTGTAATCCCAGCATTTGGGAGGCTGAGGCAGGAGCATTGCAAGTCTGAGGCCACCCTGGCCTACATAGTGAGTTCAAGGCCAACCTGAACTACACAGTGAGACCTTGTCTCAAGAAAACAAAAAGCAAGCAAGCAAGCAAACAAACAAACAAACAAAGGAGGTTTGGAGGGAAAAGGGAGAAAATGAATTGAGATGTGTTATGTACATGTACCAGAGTGTGATCTTGTACACAATAAGTGTAATCTTGTATTGCAAACATGTACTAATAAAAATAAAAAATTAACAAAAATAAAATCAAAGAAATCTCTGACAAAATTCTGCCAGATGTGTAAGAATAAAACCAGTTCTATGCCTATCTTTGCTTTCATGGAAGTGTTACTTCAAGGTGAATTCTGTGACTTCTAATAACTTTGAATTCAAGTCAAGCTAGGGGTCTTAGAGTGGCTATTCTTGCTGTCCTACTCATTGCATCCACCTAGGATTAAGATGTCCAGGGACTGGATAGAGTTTATGAAGGATGTGGATAGAGGGTTTCTGTGTTTCTTGCAAGATATTAGGCTCTGCGCTTGCTTGATTCTTATACTTCCTTCATGTAGGCATGGAAGGACCTGTATAATTTTTTTTTATTGTGGCAAAATATACATAAGATTTGGTCTCTTAATCATTTTAAAATATACAGCTCCATGGTGTTAATTATATTCACATTGTTGTGCAACTGTCTCTACCATCTATCTCCAAAACTTTTCATCATCCTCAGTTAAAGCTTTATCTTTACTAAACATATACCTCCTATTCCCCAACCCTGAGCAATGGCCCTTCTACTTTCTGCCTCTATGCCTTTGTCATTCTAGGTACCTCATATAAAGAGAATCTTACAGTATTTGTCCTTTGGTATCTGGCTTATTTAGCATCAATATCTTCAAGGAGCCTGGATAATTTTTATAGTAACCATGTTTCTTTTCTTTTTTTTTTTGTATGTGGGTACTGGGCGTCAACCTCAGGACCTCACGCTTGCCAGCAAGTGCTTGTGCCACTGAGCGATATCACCGGCCCTTTTTTTCCTTTATGTGGGTACCAGGAGTTGAACTCAGGACCTCACGCTTGCCAGGCGGGCGCTTATGCCGCTGAGCTATCTCACCGGCCCTTAGTAACCATGTTTCTTGAATATCACTTATTTGCCAAAAATTATCTCTAGCATCCTTAATGCTATCTTAAAAATCTGTGGAATAAATTTAAATAACAGTCAGCATTTGAGGGGCTTCATAGCTGCTTCTGGATTATGGTTCTTGTTTGGAGTTCTTTGTATGATAACCCTTCACCCTTTACACCTTACATGGTTCATATCAAAGACTTTCACAAATGCATCACCTCACTGACACTGTGGCATTGCTGAAATCCAAAAGCTCCTGACAGAGGTAAAGTAACAATAGCAGGATCACATTTTTGTTCTGGGAGGCAGAGGTTTTTATGGACAGGAGTAAGGATTTCTGGAGTTTTCACAGAACTCTATATGTGTATCACTGTGGTGAATGTTCCGAACTTTTTGTCAAATTTTCAGCAAGTTTGTGATCTATCTAAAAAAGTTATAAGCCATGTTGCAAAGAGAAATTCTATTTTCTATATTGTTTTGAATAGAAATAGAACTTGACAAAAATAGAATAGAAACTAGAAAGAATAACAATTGGAAGAAAAGAATATAGCAGAATAAAAAAGTTCTCTTTCCTGTATTTGCTATTGTGTTTTGGAGGAAACAGATGAGAGAAGCCCAGACATCCAGGTAAAGTGAGAATACTTGAAAGCTCAGGCTTCTAAATTCTTGCGCCACACAGAGCTGAGGCCGCTGGTGGACGGTGTTTGTCCAAGCCAGGCTGAATTGATGAAAGTGGCTACGACTCTCCTTGCTTCCAACCTTTTGGTTTTCTGATACCTCCTCTAAACACAGATCTTTGATGTTTAGCATGCACTCCATGAGGTTGTGTTAGGAATAGTTCTATTGTTATAGGGAAAGAGTGTGTGTGTGTGTGCGTGTGTGTGTGTGTGTGTAGTGTGTAGAGTGGCTCCTTAGCCTTAATTATGTTATGGCCTTCAGTGCCGATGGCCATGCTTTGTAATTCCTTCTCTGAGAGTAAGGGATTTTTGTAACGGGTTAAAGCTTTTCCTTCGCAGGGGGCAGCTGCATCACACACCTCCAGGGGGCACTGTTTACTTTTGTCCTCTGTGAGTGGCATCTCCTGGAGCGGGGCAGTGCGGTAGCTCCCTTGACTGCCGAAGGCCGTGAGGTCTTCTCCGACACCATTGCCCTCCTGGCCAATTTATTTTTTCAGAAATGTGTTCAGTATGAGCTGTGGAATAGATCAAAGAAGAATCAAGCCTACAAATCTTGCCTGTGTTCTACCTTAGCCACGTGATTCTTGGTATTTTGGAAAGATTTTTATATTAACTGGCTAATGAGGCAATTTAGAGGGATAAATAATAGGCTAAGCATATCTTGATTTTCTGTGGCACTCTTTCTTTCCTAGACTTCTAAATGCCAATTTAGCAAGCTGGCATGGGACATTCCTTCTTATTTTAGATGTGCTTCTTCACACTACCTGCTTTATTTCTCTGCATCATCAAAATCCCAGCTCAATCCAATCTCTTTCAAGAAGTCTTCCCTGATTACTTCTGCTCAGAGTCACTGTTCCCTCTTCTGAACTTTGGTACTAAGAGTCTGTAACTCATATTAGCATTTGCCTTGGGTGCACTGTTAGTGTGCTTTTTTATATGTGTGAATGGGATGATATTTGGAGTTATCTGGTGCAGTTCTCATCACTGGTAATTTTTGTTGCTCCATAGTCCTTTCTTTCCATCGAGGCTGAAGCATACCCTAAACTCAGGGGTGAAGAGTTAGTTAGATAAATAGTCCCCAACAGCTCTGACATCAACTGTAAGTTCAGGAGCTTCTCAGGATTTTATAATTTGCTAGAAGGACTCACAGAGTTCACCCAAAAGGCTTTATACTCACAGTTATGGTTTAGCATAGGGAAAAGATATGGATAAAAATAAGCCAAGGGCTGGGCATGGTGGTGCATGCCTGTAATCCTAGTGTTCTGAGAGACTTGGTTGGGCAACTTAGTGACATAGCAAGACCCCGTCTCAAAATTAAAAATAAATAAAAAATAAATAAAAAAGGGCTGAGGATGTAGCTCAGCACAAAGGCCTAGGGTTCAATCCCCAGTACTGGGAAAAAAACATCAGCCAAGAGCAGAGTCAAGGAAACTTCCAAAAGTGGATTGTTCAGTCGTCCTCCCTTGTGTCATGGGTGGTGTAATAATACGTGTGGAGTACTGCCATTGCCTGCCAGGGAGGCACACCTGAGCCTGGGGTCCAGAGCTGCTTTTTTTTTTTTTTCCTGTGGTACTAGGGGTCTATCTGAGGGCCTTGCACACGCTAACAAGCTCTCTATCACTGAGCCACTTCCCCAGCCCTGGACTGGGATTTTACTGGGGCTGAACTGGGGCTCCATGGTTGAACTGGGGTTCTGTGGCTGACTTTGCACATGGCTGATCTCAGGATCCAGCTCCTCCGCAGGCTGAACTAGCTGAACTAGCATATGAACTAGCATCATATGACTCAAAATCCCTACCACACATTACATCATTAGCCTTTCTGGTGTGTGCAAAGCCTCTCTAGAAACAAAGACACTTGGAGATGAGGTCCTAGTGGCCAAGGACAAGCCCAGACTGTGCTTTGGGCAAAGTTAAACCCTTTACTACATAGGGACTTGGCAGGATCTGCCCAAAGAGTAGAGACCAATTTCAATTTCTGACTTTTCAAATAGGGTCTCAAGTACATTTTAGAGACAATAGCTGTAGTTACCATTTGCAAGATTTTTATGTGTAGATCTAGTTTCCCTAAAAGAGTGAGGTTTATGTGTTCCATAGATGTCAAAGCTGGAAGATTAGTACTTGGATTTATCCACATTCATAATTGAAGAGGGAGTTAGTTAGAGCATGACATAAGGGCAATAAGGACCTTTTGTGGGCTGGAAGGAGAAGCTTAAGAGAAAGGGAGAGGAGAGAAGGAAGGGGTTTGGCTTGTCCGACCTGTGGGGATGAACCTGGGAGGGAGGGATTGTGAAGGCAGGGGCTCCCCAGATGCACTTAAGGATCTGTGTGTAGGAGGTGCACTTGCCTTTCTCTCTGCTTTGAGATCTTGGAGGACAGCAGCTCACAGAGTGACCCACACAACAAACTGAAGATGGAACACACATAAAGTTTTCTGGGTTGTAAGTGAATAACATCCCCACATTGCAATGACACATTTGTTACTGTGTTGCGTGACACTAGACAAACAGAAGCCAGATCAGGGTGCCTAAAAGGGTGGGTTCTCGGTGAGGCTCTCCTGATTTACAGCCAAGCAGCTTCTTTCTGTGTTCACACAGCAGAAAGACAGCTAGCTGCCTCATTGGCTTCTCTTTATAAGGGAGAAATTTCCCTGAAAAATTCCAATAATGAGGCCTCCATCCTCGTTAATTGCCTCCCAATAGCTCAACTGCTGAGTAGTACCACACTGGGATTAGGGTTTCAACAAGGGAATTTTGGGCGAGGAAAACTTCAGCCCATCGCAGACATTCTGCCTTCAACTAAACGGGACTCAGCAGTTCCCGAATGTGCTTGGTCCCATCTCTGTGCCTTTACGTAGACTGTTGCTTCTTCCTGGTCTGTCCTTCCCTCATTTCCAACAGGTTTAAATTCCACTTCCTTCATTAAGTCCTCTTCGATTGTCCAGATGGAAGTGGCCTCCCACGACACTGTCTTTACTTCTGTTTTAGGAGTTACAAAATGCTGCTTTATTTCTTAACTGTTGTCTGAATATAAGTCACCTCCTATACTTGATTATCATTTTCTTCAAGGTAAGAATCGTGTCTTTCCATGAATGTTTTGCTTGCTTGCCTCTTCCCCACCCTGTCTTTCCCTTCTCCCCCTCCCCATCCTTCTTCTTCCTCGTCCTCCTCTTCCTCTTCTTCTTCTCCTCTTTCTTCGTAAAAATATTTCATGCGTAATAAAAATTTGAAAAGAATAATGAGCTCCAGGGAGCTCTGCTCTGATTTCCTTTCTTCTCCTCATGAAACCATTGTAAGTAACTCCTGATTCTAGGCCTAAGTGGCTACAGTGAGAGATCAGCGAAGGAGGCACTCATTTTGAGCGGGGTGTCTGGGAATGTCATGAGGGGCAGCCATCGAGAAGGGGCTCTGTAGAGAGAGGACGGGTGGAGAGCCATGCTGTGTTGAGGGAGAAGCTTGAGTGAGAGCACAGAATGGCCTGCTGCGGACAGTGAGGAACTTCAGCCTCCACGCGTGCCGAGTGGAGAGGTAGGCTTGGCAGGCACTCACCTAATGTCTTTCGTCTGGACACGACGAATCACTTTTAATCTTTCTTTTACCATTTTACGTTACCAAGCCTTGTCTCTACAAAAGAAATTTCAGATTCTTGGAGGGCAGCTGTATTTCCTAGGACAGTCTCTTAGCAAATTTCCCAGCATGAGTAGAGGAGGGACGCCCAGTGCGTGCCTGCTGGCAAGAATTCTCAGGTTGACATTGAAGGGTGGCCCCCCAAATGCTGCTCTGGCATAAGGATTATTTCAAGCTCAACGCAACTGAAAAGTGGATATGAGGAAATCTCTGCCCACCTCTATCTCCATTCATTAAAAGCAGGACATAAATTTCCAAAAGGGCTTCACTTCCCCTTCCTATCAGGCAGAACAGAAATTAATCACCACATACGACTCAAGACCCACGTCAGCCCAGAGATGGCACCAGAAGGCCCTGGTGATAAACGTTATTAACTTGCCCTTGTCTCCCATTGGTTTCCCCATAGATTTGCCTTCCCACAATCTCTGACCCATAAACTCGAAGTCCTTTTCTTTTGCCTTGTTACTTTTCTGAAAATTTATTGTTCTTACGGTGTTACAGAGACCCATGTTCTAACTGCCTTTTGATTTGCTCATCCCTGAATAATGTCGGGTGTGCACGATGCATTTGTTAATAAGCTCTTGATTGTTTTTCTCTTGTTAATCTGTCTTTTGTTAATCTTATTCATAGGGCTCTACCTGGAGAACTCAAGATAGGTAAAGGAAAGAAAAATGTTCCCCTCTTCCACCACATAAATTCCATTAAGTAGCTTTATTTTTTTTTAAGGAGATTAACAGTGGTTAATATATTACATATTGTTATCTTCAAAGTAGTTGCTCAGATTACAAGATATAGGCATGCAAAATTGATCAAATAATTTAAGGACAAACCATTCTTTTCAATGAACTAAAAGAAATTAGTAGTATAATTATCTTAGCTATCTTGTAGTAGCTTTAGAAAATAGTTCTCTCTCCAATTGCCGTGGGTCTGCAGGAAATGTAGAAGATGGCCTAAAGACTTTTCACTTCTAAAGCCATTCTTACTACTGGTGTGGGGAATAGTACAAATGATTTGGCACATATATTATTTAAATTTAGCTTATAAATAATTGGCTTTTTATTCATCAGAATAGATTCAGGGATATGTATCTGATGGAATAAGTCACACTTGCTTGCACTCTGACCTACTCCCCTGGGAGACCACCAACCTGCTGAGAATTACATTTAACCTACTACTTTCATGAGCCATTCTCACAGAGCTACCCTTTATAGCAAAGTTACTCATTCACTGATAAAACATTCCTTTAACTGCCATGCCAGGAAGACAGAAAGCTGGCCACACTACTTGGGGTCTTGTCAAGATCTGGTCTGTTCCTTGGGATGCGTTTGAACCCCACAGCCCCATGGGTATGTGATGTGAGTATGCTGAGGTTAGCTCTGAGGAACATGAGATGGGAATTCCGTGAAGGCAGGTTTAGGGCATAGCTTTTCCCCAGTTAGACAGCAGCTCTGAGGAATGCTGGTATCTGTGAGCTGCAGAGGGAGAGCCAGGATAAGAGGCTGGGCCTAGAGACCCCTCAGCCTTTCAGAATCATCCCAGTGGGTGGCAACTGAGGGCTACTATCACTTGTCTTCCCCAGGCAAGGACAATTGGAGGGGGGCAATTTTTTTTCACAGTTTATGAACTTGTCTTATTAGCTGGGGATATTCCTCAGGGCTTTGAAACAACTAACTGAACACTTAATAAAAAATGTTTGCTGATGATTGGAAGATAGATAAAGCCCCTAGAGCAAAGATATATTCACCTGCCAACCCACACACAATCCAATTCTAGTCTAACAATAGCTACTAACTCAGTCCTAACCTTGTTTTTAGTCTAGATAGTGGTTGCCGAGCACCTCCTTGGCTGGATTCAGGGCAAAGACGCTGGAGCCCAACTTCAGGGAGTTTTGAGTCTTGCAGACTTTTCAGCACTTTGCTGTTCCTTAGAACATTCTGTCTATCCAGTGGGCCACAGGGCACTATAGCTACCTCAGCCATGGCTGAGGACAAAAATAATCGGCTTTGCTGTTGCCTATCACTCATTAAGGTCGCTAGACTCACACACATACACACTTCCCTATGCAGACACACATTTGCTCACTCACATCCAAACTCATGCACTCACACACACATGAGAATACAACCCTCTTTCATGTGCACCGCTTCCCTCTTCCTCTCACACACACTCACACAGAGGCAGCGTGACACAGTGGGAAGAGTCATAGAATTAAGCCAAACCAGCAGCGTAACTTAGGGCATGGTAACCTCCCACAGCCTCAGTTTCTCAATCTGGAAACAGAGAAACAGAAACAACAGCAAAACAAAAACAAACACATAAAAAATAAAATAAACCAAAAAAACCCAATATACATTCATAAAATTTGCCATAGTTTGATCTTAAATATTCCCCAAAGATCCCAATGTTAAAAGCTTGGTCTCTAGCCTGTGATCATTTTCAGAGATAGTGGAACAATAACAACTTCTTCCTCCTTCTGTTCTCCTCCTCCTCTTCCTGTTCCTCCCCCCACTTTCCTTCTCCTTTGGTATTGGGGATAGAACCCAGGACTTTTGCACTGAGTTACATCTCCAACTTTTTAAAATATTTTATTTTATTTTATTTTATTTTATTTTATTTTATTTTTTTGAGACAGGGTCTTGCTAAGTCCCTTAGTTGCCCAGCCTGGGCTTGAATTCTCAATCCTCCTGTCTCAGCTTCCCAGAGTGCTGGGATTACAGACATGTGCCACTATGCCCAGCTAGGATGGAACCACTTACAGGTGGTAAAGGTGGGGCCTTGTTATGGTTTAGGTTTAAAATGTTCCCTAAAATCTTATGTGTTCAGAGGCTGAGCTTTCACAAGATGACTGCATCATGACAGCTCTAAGTTCACCAGTGGATTAATCCATTGGTGAAATCGTAATTTGTGGTATTATTGAAAAGTAATGGAAACTTAGGAGGTGGGGGCCTAATTGAAAAGAGTGAGTCATAGAGGTGGGACCTTGGGGACTATATCTTGTCCCTAGTCCCTTCCTCTCTGGTGTCTCCCAACCCCTGGTTCTCAGCTGCTGTGGGACGAATAGCTTTGTTTTTCCACACCCTTCTGCCATGATGTTTCTATCTTGTCAGAGGTGCACAGCAAAGGAACCATGGATTGAAACCTTCGAAACTGTGAGCCAGATTTAACTTTTTCTCTTATTATGCTGATTATCTTGAGAGTTTTGTCAGAGTGATGGAAAACTCACTAACAGTATTTTATGAGAACTAAGAATAAGTTAACATAAATAATGCATTGCTGATGCATATACCAAAAAAAAAAAAAATTCCCTTTCCACCCTGCCTTCCTCCAAAATAATTTGCCTCGCTATAGAGTATCATTTCTGATTTTCTTATGATTCACTATCTGTCTGAGTGTGGTGGCACATAGGAGGATCATGAGTTGAAGGCCAACCAGAGCAATGGATGAGACTCTGTCCTCAAGAGAAAAAAACAAAAACAAAAACCGAAGCTAAAAGGCCTGAGCTCAGTGGTAGAGCACTTGCCTAGCATGCGTAAGACCACAAGTTCAATCCTAGTGCTTGTGTGTGGGGGGTAGGGCTTGCCATCTACATTGAATGCAGACCTCATTGCCCTCCTCTCTGTTGCCCACATGGAAAATATCTTGGGACCCTTTGACCAGGGGCCCCCTGATGAATGGATTCCATGGTGACTGTGGATGATACATTGCTTTCTTTCTCACATCCCTCGTATCTCTAACAGCAGCAGAACAGACACTTGGAGGGTGATAGGGCTGGGAAAGTTAATCTTTAAAAATCTCAGTTTCTGAATGCTGACTGTTCTTTTTAGGCCTCTGAGTATGTGGCCCTGGGATGGAAAAGGTGACATTATGTATTCACCCCCTTTCAAGAGTTTTGGGGCCCACTGGACCCTCTCCCATCTCCCTTGTATTGACAAGGATGCTTTCAGCTGCTGTGAGTAATAGAAGACACAACTAGAAGTGATACAAACCTAAGAACATTTATTATCTTACTTAGAGGTTGTATGGAGGCAGGCAGTTTCAGGGTTGGTGTAGTGGCTTCACCATGTCCTAAAGACTCACGTGCATCCCATGTTCCTGTTTTGCCCTCTCATGCATTTTGATGATGTCTCCGCTTAAAGTGATGGGTCCGAAGTACCATATGTTGAATTTCTTCATCAAGAAAAGAAGAATACAGTGGCCAGTGAGGTAGCTCAGTGGCATAAGCACCTGCCTGGCAAGCGTGAGGTCCTGAGTTTGACTCCAGTACCCACATATGAAAAAAGGGCCGGTGATATCGCTCAGTGGCACGGGCGCCTGCCGGTGTGCGAGGTCCTGAGTTCGACCCCCGGTACCCACAAAAAAAGAAAAAAAAGAAAAGAATACATTATTTTGGAGGAAAATCTTTCCCAGAAGCCTCTCAATAGCTCCCCCTTACGTTGCATAGGCAGGGTTAGGTTACATGCTCATTCTCCAGCTGCAAGGATAGTTGGAAAGTGGGCGAATGACATTTTCATCTCTTTAGTAGGCAACGGGCTTCAGCAAAGAAGGAACAAAGGGATGCATGTTGAGTAGGAAACTGTGAACATCTGTTGTATTTCTTGGGTGTCTAGATCTCCAAACATCAGGTTGGGGCCATTGACAGCAATGTCCCGTGAGTCCAACAAGTCCTGTTGTCCTCGCTCATGTCGGAAGCTACTGTGGAACGTGGAGGCCTTTGGTTCTAGCTCACTGTGCTCCGTCTCTTGCCATCAGTTTGCCCCATTGGCAGAGCCTAGATCATAGGCGCTGGTTTGTTGGCAGTGTGGTCTGTCTGGTGGCCTTGATACTTGTTCTGCTCATCTCAGCGTTTCCTTGAAAAGCTGTCTTCCTACTGTACCTGTATCCAAGCTGCTCCCTGGATAGAGTATGAAGCCTATTTTCAGGCAGGCGCATCCCGGCCTACATGACAGTCTTTCCCCGCCAAACTTAATAGTGTCTGACAGTACCTTGTCTGATTTCTCTTTTTTGCTTCCTTATTTATGAGTCCGGGACACCATAATTTGCAATAACTCTAACTCCTGGAGCACACCCATGGGAGCACAGCACTGCGATGCTCCTCCCAGTGGACTGGTTTCCAGGAGAGCTTGTGTGCACTTACCCATGCTGTGTTTCTGACTCATCGGTTGTAATTACATTTAACAGTTTAAAGCAGACACCTGATTGTGACGAACCAAATAGTGGTTTTATTTTTCTCATGGAAAAGGAAGTTTGGGGGAAGACAGTCTACAACTGATACAATGTATTCGCAGTGGTATCCGGGACCCAAGCTTCATCTTCTTCCTGCTTTGCCATCTGGTGTACGGCTTTTGTTTGCATGCTTGCAAGATGACTCTTTTACCTTCAGAGTTCACACATTATAGGATGAAGGAAAGAAAGATGATCAGTAAGAAGGCTAACCCCCTCCTCCCTCCTTCTCTCCCTCTCTCCCTCCCTCTCTTTCTTCCTTCCTTTTTTTTGAGACAGGGTCTTGTTATGTAGTGGAGCCTGCCTGGGACTCACTATGTAGCCCAGGCTGGCCTCAAACTCAGGGTGATCCTCCTGTCTCAGCCTCCCAAGTGCTGGGATTTTCCTTCTTCCTCTCCACAAATACTTCTTAAGTCCCTAAATTGTGTCAGACAACATGCCAGGAATTTAGGGACACAGATGACACTGCTCCCTCCTTTGCTGAGCAAACATAAAGTTTGGCCACCGGGTGCTGGAGAAGAATTACAACTGCAGTGAGCCCTGCCCGTTTGGAAGCAGCCAGGCAGAAGATGTGTGGGTGGCTTGCAAAGAATTGGGGGATTTCTGGAAATATGTTTGAATAGCCAACTATCCTTGAGTGGAAGGTTGCTCAGAGAAGAAAGATGGGCCCATGCCTCTTGAAGGACTGGAACATTCTCCTCCTCCGAGTTAATCAACCCAGCAGAGCATAGCTCAAGACTTGCCCAGCTCCTACTCCCAGCATTTAGGTATCTTGCTGGTGATACATGCAGGGGCACCCCAGCAGAGGCTAGGCCTAAAGGGGCCCAGGACAGTACAATCCTATACCCATTGTCTGTGTCTCAACTGTGTGTGTGTGTGTGTGTGTGTGTTACTGGGGACTGAACCCAGGGAGCACTGACCTGCTTCCCCAGATCTTCTTATTTTTTGAGACAGGGTCTTGCTAAGTCTCTGAAATTGGCCTCAAATTTGTGATCGCTCTGCCTAAGCCTCCTGGGTAACTGAAATTATGAGTGTACCACCATGCCCAGTATCTCAACTGTTTTGTGAAAAGTTCTTAGCCTGTGAATGAGAAGAAGGTACGTGATATCCAACTTCACATGAAAGACAGAAGGTGTCTACTGGGGAAACTCTGAATTAATTGAAATAACCTTTTCTATTATTAATAACCACTTACATTGGCCTAGCAAGTTATACCTTTCAAAATGATAATATATATTCAATCTCATTAGATCATTATAACAATTTTACTGTAAAATCTGCTTTATATGATATATTTAAATATTTATGACTCTTATACTATCACATAACAAGGACAATAAAATGTCCACAGGAACAGAATATTAATATCTTAGGAACACTAAACCTCACATGTTTTACTTTTTCCTTTTACTTGTCTCACAATACTGCTTGTTTTTGTCTTTGGTTTTTTATTTTATTTGCTACTGAGTGCTGAACTCAAGACCTTCTACATTATACTTTACATGCTAAACACACATCACTGAGCTGTGCCTCCAGCCCACAATCCTATTTTTTTAAATATGTGTGTTTTTGTTTGTTTGTTTTTGTTTTATGCTTTTTTTCAGACAGGGCTTCACTCTGTAGTTCAGCCTGGACTTGAACTCATTATGTAGCCCAGGCTGGCCTCGAACTCCCAGCAATCCTCCTGCCTGGGGCCCCAAGGGTTGGAATTACAGGTGTGCACCACCATGCCCAGCCCTAACATGTATTTTTGTTTCTTTTTTTTTTTTTGTGGGTACCGGGGGTCGACCTCAGGACCTCATGCGCCAGCAGGCGCCTGTGTCGCTGAGTGATATCACCGGCCCCTTTTTTTCGTATGTGAGTTCCGGGAGTTGAACTTGGGCCCTCGCGCTTGCTAGGCAGGCGCTTATGCTGCTGAGCCATCTCACCGACCCCCATATTTTTGTATTCCTAACTCTCCCCCTAACCTTTACACATTCCTGTTATCTCAGAGCATCTTTATTCTTAATTAGTATCTCTTTGATAATGTCTCTTTTTATTGTTTGTTTTTGCTGTTTGAGTTTTTGTGGGCTGTCTAGTCGGGGCACTTGAAGCTAGGGTGGTAGGGAAGATTATTTTTAGCATTAGATGTATAAATGTCTGAATTCTTTTTTTTTTTTTTTTCACTGGGAATCGAACTCATGACTTCAGGCTTGCCAGGCTGGTGCTGTGCCGCTGAGCTATATCTCTGGCCCTGCTGTTTGAACTTTTAAAGATAATTTTATTGAGGTGTAATTGGCATGTAGTAAACTGCATGTATTTTAAAGTGATCACTGGTATGTTTTGACAAGTATGTAAGCCTATGAAATCATCACAGTCCAGATAGTGAACTTATTTGCCTTTTTATTATTATTTGCAATCAAAAGAAACAACTAAGGTAGGTTATTTTTCATTTCTGGTCTGCAGGGAGCTTTTCCTGGTTCTGCATTTTGAGGCTGCCTGTTCACCGTAGATCCCAGCTTTTATGAGCTCTCATGATCCCTGTCTTACTGGTTCCCACTGCTCCTTTAGTGAGTTCTGTCCATCTGATGGGGTAGTTGAAAGAGCACAGTGTGGAGTTGGAAGACTTGGGTCTGCAATGTGGTTCTTTTTAAATATGTGACTTTGGGACAATAATGATAACCATGATGCAGACCTCTTCAGGTTGTTTAGGATCATACAAGAACCTCTTTACATAGTAGGATGTGAAAATTGCAGTTACTTTATGGACAACAAGTTATGGTACCTATGAAATCATCACTTGGGGTAAGTTATGCATATACTATGCCATTTTATGTTAGAGATTTGAACATCTGAAGATCTTGATCTGTGAAACCAGTTACCCAAGATACTGAGGGATGATTGTAGAAGGGTTACTAGGGATCAGAAGGTGGCTTTAACAAGCAACACCTCTCAAAATAAAAGACCAAATAAAAAAATGGGCAACTGAAATAAACAGGCCCTTCTCAGAAGAAGTACAAATAGCCAAAATGCAAGAAAAAATATTCAATATCATTGGCCATTAGAAAAATAAAAATTAAAATAAAACTGAGATTCCACCTTACTCCAGAAAGAATGGCTACCATCAAGAAATCAAATAATGACAAACACTGGTGAGGCTGCAGGAAAAATGAACCCTTCTACATTGTTGGGAATGTAAACTAGTAGAGGGGTTATGGAAGTCAGTATGGAGATTCCTCAAAAAGCTACAACTGGAAATTCCATTTGTCCCAGGCTTTCCCCTTCTAGGTATCTCCACAAAAGAGTTAAAGACACCATATTACACAAATACATACACATCTGTTTATAGCAGCACATATCATAATAGCTAAATCTTGGAAGCAGCCTATGTGTCCATCAATAAGTAAGTGGATAAAGAAAATGTGGTGTTTGTACATAATGGAGTATTACTCTTACCATATATACAAACTCATGGTTCCACAAACATTGAGGGATGAAGTTATGAACCAAAAGGGGAAGTTAGAGGAGTTTTATTGGAAATAAGTAGAAGAAACTTCCTGGATTTCCAGGAGGGCTACTGAGTGGGTAACCACATGGCCCCTTAATCCAGAGCTAATTATAGATAAGCAAATCACAGGAATTGCTCAATTGTTTTGCAGGCACCTATCAGAGGTGGCTCTGTGCCCAGTTCTTCAACATGTAGGGTTTAAAGGAAACGTATTTTAGATTAAAAAAACTGGTTATTTTGTGTTTTAAGTTCCTTGAAACTCAGGAGTTTGGTAAGGAGTGGCTGCAATTTTCTTTCGTAAGGAGTGGGCTGCATCCCATATTACCCAAGGGAGTTCATTCTTGGTGCAAAGTCCTAGCTCACTGTCTATTCTTACTTTAAATCTTATCAGTGTGGCTAGTCACCCAGCTTTATCTCAGGCCCTTCCCCTAGCTAGCTGCCTTACTCATAAGCTAACTCCATATACTATTTTCTACTCTACTTTGCTATAAAGAATACATTTGAGTTATTTGTAGGAAAATAGTTGCACCCTGAAACCATAATGTTAAGTGAAATAAATCAGACACACAAGCTTAATCAAATATCACATGTTTCTCTTATGCAAGAACTCCAAAGTATAAATACATTATAGAGCAAAATAAAAGATATATAGTAGGAAACAGGGAGATAGACATTTGCTAATGGGAAGGGAGCCAAGACATGGAGGGAGGGGAGTGGAGGGGAAGGGACATAAAAATAATTAAGATGTGTTATATACATGTACCAACTCCCCACAATGAATGTAATCGTTATGTACCACAAACATGCATCAATAAAAATAAAAATTAAAACAAACAAATAAAGCAAGGAGTGGCTGAAGTCTTGTAACATCCTTCCTCAACCCTAGAGAAAGTTAGGGAAAAGCCAAGGATGCCTGGACAATTTATATGAAGTGACCTGCAGATGCCAATGTATGACAGGGAGTAGTCCCTTGAGGAGCAGAAGACGAGGCCGATATGATCAGGGTGTGGCCAGAGAGGTCCAGCAGTGTGGCCTCCGGTGTGGGACAGGAAGGTAGGGTGTGGCTAAAACTGGCTGGGAAAGGAGGTGTGACAAGATTTGAGAATACTGTATGTGCAGAGCAATCTCAAAGCCCTGCATGTGGACTTCTTGTGAGAATTTGAGCAGGTTTCATTAGGATGGCCTAGACATGACATCAGCCTGGGGAGTGGATGATACAAAAAGGACAGTCCACTCTGAGTTTTGGCCACTGTGTTCTCTTGCATGGTGGCCGCCCTCATGCTGTAGGGTGTATTTCTTTTCCTTTTATTTGGCCCAAACTCGCTCTGCAGAGCCTGTTTCTTTTCCTATCTATAATAAAACTTTGCTATGGTTTGTGCTTGTCTTGACTAACTCTTCACTCAGGACAGAAAGAACCTAGAAACCACCTCCAGAAGAAGGAGGTCACTCAAAAAGACCCTGCCACCATATTTGTTACCCAAATATGGTAATAAGTGGGCCCAAGACAGCACCTAAGTGGGGGTGGAAAAGGTGTCACTCTAAATGTACATCCTGGGCCACCAGAGCTAACACTACCAGCCACAGGGAATGTCGTTGCCTTCCTTCTTCCTTCCCCTCTCCCCTCCCTAGAGCCACCCTGCCAGAGCAACTTCTTGCTGTCCCCTGGGCTTGGGAAGTTTGGGAAAGAAGTCTCGTCATTGAAGGTGTCTTCTGATCTCTGAGTTGGGAGACGTTCTCTCAGAATGGAACATCCTAGGACCTGTCCATGTTTTCATTTAGGTGAAATTTGTTCCTATTTTAAAATGGAAAGTGAAAGACAAAATAAAAATGCACTTTAGTTACATTTTTTGTCAAGCAAGTAACACTCAAACTGTAGAATATCATGCCAGTCTTACTTTGTTCAACACGTTCTTTACCATCTCTTTCCTCTTGCGAACCAAGACTATAGTTCTGACCTTAGGCTGCATACAGTTGCCCAAGGGCTTTTGAAGCACCCGATCACTGGACTCAGCCTAAGGGTTTGGCTTCAGTGAGTGTGGGATGAGAGGTCAAAAACTTGTACTTCTAAAAAGATCCTGCAGGTTTCAGGATCCCATATCTAGGACCACTGGTCTAAGTCCTGGTTCTCAAACTCACCTGCCCATGGGTTGACCTGGAGTGATTTAGCAGCTACCGCTGCCTGGGCTGCACCCTCAGACATCAGATTTAATTAGTGTGGCTTGTATATCATGGATTAAACCCTCTCCAGAGGATTGAGAGTGTCATACTTACTTTTTACTTAAGTGTATTTTAGTTAATTGAGGATGGATACTTGACTTTTTGCCTTATACACTTTCAGTATTATTTGAATTTTTAATAAAGAGCCTCATGTTGCAAGGAAGTGTGACTTATTCTTCCCATCAATTGTACCTATTATAACGTGTCCCATTTTAACATGTCCCAAAATGGAAAAAAATTCCATTTTTCTCAAAAAAAAAAAAAAAAGTGCCAGGTGTGGTGACACATGCCTGTAATCCTAGCACTCGTGAGGCTGAGGCAGGAGGATTGCCATAAGTTCAAGGCCATCCTGGACTACATAGTGAGAGCCTGTCTCAAAAAAAAAAATCTTTTGTATAGTAAAATATAGCCCATCCCAAATTCTGCAATATTTCTCAGATAGGGAGAAATTAATTTCAGTTATTATGGCATGATAAAAAGCCTTAACTTACACTTTATACTTTCTAATCTCTCATTTTTCTCTCCTATGATATAGAAAATTCTGCCAGTTTAATTGTATTTCTGGTGAGTGTATTCCAGGCATGTGTATGTGGGTAAATGACCTTCATTCCTGTGCCCTCAAAAATCAATAGAAGTCATCGCTGAGGGCTTATGATGTGCTGAATATTGTGAGAATTATTTCTGTTTTACAAATGGAGACATCAAAGTTCAGAAAATTTCCAAATTCTTAAGTAAAATGTTATACAAGTGGCTTTATGTGTCCCCTTTCTGTCTATAATCTTATTGACTATTATTATTAGTAAACAAAGGAAACACGTTTAATTTTGACTAGGCTAGTAGCCCACTTGTCTTTAGTTCTTCAGTCAGTCTTCTCCTCTTATTTTTTTTCTCATCCCCATCTCCTCCTTTCAAACCCCCTTCCCTTCCCGTTCACAAAGCTTGGTTTTCATTTTATCTTTCTTTTCCCATTTTTTTCTTTCCCTTCCTTCCTTTCCCCCTCCTGCCCTCACTAGTTCCCTTTTCCTTTTGAACAGTTTCTTCCTATTTCACCATATGTATTGTACATTTTTGTTCTTACTCACACTTCAGTTTCTCACACCAGAGAGATAATGCGATATTTACACCTGCATGTCCGATTTATTTCACTTATGATTATGGTCTCAAGGTCCATCAATTTACTATAAATGTTTCAATTTTATCTTTCTTTATGACTGAATAATACTCCATTATATAAGGAAACACATCTTTTTTATTCATTCATTGGTTGATGGGCATTTGGGTTGCTTCCAAGTTTTAGCTATTACAAACTCTGCCACTGTAAACATGGGTGTGCATATACTGCTGTGGTAAGTTGTTTTTAATTCTTCTGGGAAGATACCCAGAAGGGGAATGGTTAGGTCAAACAGAACATCTAGTCCTAGTTTTTTGAGAAATCTCCACACTGATTTCCACAGTGGTTGCACCAACCTACACTCCCACCAACAGTGGAGAAGTGTTCCTTTTTCCCCAAATGCATCAGCATTTGTTATTAGTTGTTTTCTTGGTAATAGCCATTCTTTCTGGAGTGAGATGGAATCTTAGCATTGTTTTAATTTGCATTTCTTGAATGACCAGTGATGTTGAACATTTTTTCATATATTTATTTGCTGTTTGTACTTCTTTTTCTGAGAAATGTGTATTCATCTCAAATGTCCAGTTTTGGATTGGGTCTTTGAATTTGGAGGGTCTGCTTTTTTTCAGTTCTTTATATGTTCTATATATTAGTCCTTTGTCTGAAGAATAGCTGTTATAAATTTTTTCCCACTCTGTGGGTTGTCTTTTCACTCTGTTGATGGTTTCTTTTGCTGTGCAAAAGTTTTTAATAAGATGAGATCCCAGCTGTTGATTCTTTGTGATAATTCCTGTGCGATTGGGGTTTTGTCCATAAGTCTTTGCCTATATCTATGTCTTCCAAAGTTCTATTCTATCTTTCAGCAGATTTAGTGTTTCTGTTTTAATATTTAGATCTTTGATCCATTTTGACTTTAGTTTAGTGCATGGTGATAGCCATGGGTCTAGTTTTAGTCTTTGGCATGTGGAAAGCCAGTTTTTCCAGCACTATTTATTAAAGAAGCTATCCTTCTTCCAGTGAAAGTGTTTGACACCTTTGTCAAAGATAGGGTGGCTGATGCATTTGGAGTTGTTTCTGCATCTTCTAGTCTGTTCCACTGATCCTCAGGATTGTATTAAATCTGTATAGCAATTTTGGGAGTATGGCCATTTTCATTATGTTGCTTCCTCCTACTCAAGAGCAAGGGATACCTTTCCATTTTCTGTTATCCTCTTTGATCTTTTTCAGAGTACCTAGTTTTCAATGTAGAGACCTTTTACTTCCTTTGTTAGGTTGATTCCTAAGTTGATTCCTTCCTTTGTTAGGTTGATTCATTTTTTTTTTTTTTGGATGCTATTGTTAAGGTTGTTGTCTCCCTAATTTTTCTCTCAGTGAGTTTGTTATTTGTGTACAGGAATGCTAATGATTTTTGAGTGTTGACTTTTTGTCCAGCTACTCTACTGAATCTGGTTATTAAATCTATATGTCTTTTGGAGTTTTTGGGGTCTTCTACGTAGAGTATCATGTCTTCCACAAATAATGATAATTTAACTTATTCCTTTCCTATGTTTATTCCCTTTATTTCTTTCTCATGTCTAATTGCTCTGGCCAATGTTTCCAGAACCGCATTGAATATTTGTGGTGATAATGGACATCCTTGTCTTCTTCCTGATTTTAGAGTGAAAGTTTTCCATTTTTGACCATTTAGTATGATGTTG